>OW569397.1:23556897-24932892 GCA_937620795.1 Thecophora atra | reverse complement strand
CCGTAAGCTCACCAATTTTCCTACCAAGCTTTGCAAACGCAGAAGAAGTCTTAGATTTACTCTTATTACTACTCATACCTGCAGAATCTCTAACGTCCGATATGGAAGGTGGCGAGGAGTTTGGACGCTCTTGTGTTCGGTTGATCGCCAGCTGCCTCACTGGCGACCGTCCCTTACGCTTACCCTGCATGACTGCATTTACCGCGCTGCTTGCGACACTTAGAACTTGGTCCATTCTACTGCCAGGTGGGGACCGAGCCATTAGCACGCTCTTCTCGAAGGGGTTGCCTCGTGCTTCTTGCTCCTCCATTTCTTCCTCGCTCATATTCGAATCCTGCAGATTCGATTGTGCTTTCACATTACTGGAAGCCTTAGTCTGACTCGCCATAGTGGTGATTACAGTCGCTGAATCCGTTACCGGACACGCAGACCACTATAGCTTGCAGCTTGACCGACGCGTCGGCGATTTATAAGCTTCGTAAAGCGCTTAATCAGTAGCTCAGACCAGTGCGAGTTAATCAGAATTTGCTAATTTTGCAGTGCCTGAATGTATCCTACACAGCTTTAGCTGGTTACACCACGAGGCAAAAGAATGATCTACTGGTTTAGGCACAGCCTAAAAGTATGCCTGCTATACTTGAAAGTCACAGTTGCTATTATAATCGTTCCACGGGAAGGCTTTTTTTCCACAAGAAAAAGCCAATTGCTGTTTGTAGACGCGATCAGCTGATAGTACTTTGCTTTCACGAGTAAAAGAAGACGGATGCTAGTTCGAAACAGCTGACTTTGTTTACCAATTTTGCGCGGGCAAATTGTATCACCGAATGTATTATTACCGCAGTTCACAAGCAAAATATTTTAGAATAAAAACAACTTGGTGTCCAAGGTAGCGCTCGTAACACTAAGGGTGTTATTCACAAGGTTGCCTTTGTCGTCTAAGGCGACAAAATTTTCGTTTTTGTATTCTGAAGTGAGACGTCGTCTCTCAGTTCTCGGAAAACCGATTGCTTTGAGGCGACAACATCAAAAACGTAAGAAAAGTGTATTCACAAGTGTGACAAAAGCTACCTTGTAAGGCGTCACGCGACGCCTTTAAGGCGACAACTATTTCGGTGTCATCTTAGGTGTCGACTCTTACAAAACTTGCACTATTTCGATTTTTTCTATTATATTTTTATGAATATTCAGCAGTTAGCGGTAAAAGTAATACTATTTATAAATGTAATATACTTGTATACGAAAATGGTATAGTAGTTATATGTTGTTCTTGTAGTTTTTACATAATTATTTATCCCGTGTATATGAGAAAAGTTTTATTTGTTTTATTTTAAAGAAAAATGTGTGTACGTTTAAAAACGCGGAAAACTTTGTGGGCGTGGCTACTTTACAAAGTAAAATGTAGGTTAAAGGTAATTATAAAATATACTCCGATGTAAATGTTGCAACTGAATGCCTCCAATTCTGTGTGATGTGGCGTTACTTTCTAAGAATTTCGAAAGACGCTTTAAAGATTTGTGAGTGTTTCTCCGCATTACGGAAATGGAATCGCAAAAGAAAAGGTGCAGTGATAAATTTATTAGATGGCATAAAAATATTAAAAGCGTTTTTGGAATATAGGTATTCTTTCACAACCGCAGCGCAGTTTGAGTTGCTGGTAAGTGAAATGGAGCGGGCGCCAGACCTCGCACGAGGAACTCCACTATTCAGCAACAACACAATCACAAAAATATACTTTCGGAAAATGTATACAAACATGAGTATAATTTTCAGAGTTGCATGTCAGAAAAGAGAACAAAATATTTTAGAATTTTTGTCTTCAATAAAAACCAAAAAACTTACTACAAAAATTGAACAATGATGTCTAATAATTTTCCCCAAAGCTATTCTATATTTTTGCTACATTTTTTAGCTAAATTTTCATAAAAGAAATACAATTTTATAGGACGATTATCTCTTTGCCAAGAATTTTGCTTATGAAACACAGCTCCTAATACCTACAATTTGAGAGGCAACACTAAAAGGTCCACCATCTTTCAATAAGTGCCGAAGTGCTTACGAGTAGAGGCCAATGCGACGTAAGGTAGAGTCGCTTTTGCCAAAGGCAACCTTGTGAATACAAGTTTTGCAAAAAGGCGACTCTCAAGGCGACGTCGCCTTAAGGCGACAGGCAACCTTGTGAATAACACCCTAAATAGCACGAATCGCCACTCTTTCGCACGATGTTTTACCACTAAGTTTCACTTTGTTTTAAAACTTTAACCACGATAAAAGAGTAATCTTTGAGAGCTTCATGAAAACACGACCGGTTGTATAACAGTTGCTCGCTGTGACCTAGGCGCAGTACTTGAAGGAGCGTATTTGTTTAAGGCGAAAAACACACCCCACTTCTTTCAGTCATATCTCGAGTTCTAGCCAACCTATCGCGATAAGCCATATATCATATGAAAGGTCTTTAAATAAGGAACAATCGCGCTATATAACATTTTCGTGTCACTTCTATAGTTTAGGCGCAGTACTTGAAGGAGCGTATTTGTTTAAGGCGAAAAACACACCCCACTTCTTTCAGTCATATCTCGAGTTCTAGCCAACCTATCGCGATAAGCCATATATCATATGAAAGGTCTTTAAATAAGGAACAATCGCGCTATATAACATTTTCGTGTCACTTCTATAGTTTAGGCGCAGTACTTGAAGGAGCGTATTTGTTTAAGGCGAAAAACACACCCCACTTCTTTCAGTCATATCTCGAGTTCTAGCTAACCTATCGCGATAAGCCATATATCATATGAAAGGTCTTTAAATGAGGAACAATCGCGCTATATAACATTTTCGTGTCACTTCTATAGTTTAGGCGCAGTACTTGAAGGAGCGTATTTGTTTAAGGCGAAAAACACACCCCACTTCTTTCAGTCATATCTCGAGTTCTAGGTAATCTATCGCGATAAGCCATATATCATATGAAAGGTCTTTAAATGAGGAACAATCGCGCTATATAACATTTTCGTGTCACTTCTATAGTTTAGGCGCAGTACTTGAAGGAGCGTATTTGTTTAAGGCGAAAAACACACCCCAATTCTTTCAGTCATATCTCGAGTTCTAGCCAACCTATCGCGATAAGCCATATATCATATGAAAGGTCTTTAAATAAGGAACATTCGCGCTATATAACATTTTCGTGTCACTTCTATAGTTTAGGCGCAGTACTTGAAGGAGCGTATTTGTTTAAGGCGAAAAACACACCCCACTTCTTTCAGTCATATCTCGAGTTCTAGGTAACCTATCGCGATAAGCCATATATCATATGAAAGGTCTTTAAATGAGGAACAATCGCGCTATATAACATTTTCGTGTCACTTCTATAGTTTAGGCGCAGTACTTGAAGGAGCGTATTTGTTTAAGGCGAAAAACACACCCCAATTCTTTCAGTCATATCTCGAGTTCTAGCTAACCTATCGCGATAAGCCATATATCATATAAAAGGTCTTTAAATAAGGAACAATCGCGCTATATAACATTTTCGTGTCACTTCTATAGTTTAGGCGCAGTACTTGAAGGAGCGTATTTGTTTAAGGCGAAAAACACACCCCACTTCTTTCAGTCATATCTCGAGTTCTAGCCAACCTATCGCGATAAGCCATATATCATATGAAAGGTCTTTAAATGAGGAACAATCGCGCTATATAACATTTTCGTGTCACTTCTATAGTTTAGGCGCAGTACTTGAAGGAGCGTATTTGTTTAAGGCGAAAAACACACCCCACTTCTTTCAGTCATATCTCGAGTTCTAGGTAACCTATCGCGATAAGCCATATATCATATGAAAGGTCTTTAAATGAGGAACAATCGCGCTATATAACATTTTCGTGTCACTTCTATAGTTTAGGCGCAGTACTTGAAGGAGCGTATTTGTTTAAGGCGAAAAACACACCCCACTTCTTTCAGTCATATCTCGAGTTCTAGGTAACCTATCGCGATAAGCCATATATCATATGAAAGGTCTTTAAATGAGGAACAATCGCGCTATATAACATTTTCGTGTCACTTCTATAGTTTAGGCGCAGTACTTGAAGGAGCGTATTTGTTTAAGGCGAAAAACACACCCCACTTCTTTCAGTCATATCTCGAGTTCTAGCCAACCTATCGCGATAAGCCATATATCATATGAAAGGTCTTTAAATGAGGAACAATCGCGCTATATAACATTTTCATGTCACTTCTATAGTTTAGGCGCAGTACTTGAAGGAGCGTATTTGTTTAAGGCGAAAAACACACCCCACTTCTTTCAGTCATATCTCGAGTTCTAGCTAACCTATCGCGATAAGCCATATATCATATGAAAGGTCTTTAAATGAGGAACAATCGCGCTATATAACATTTTCGTGTCACTTCTATAGTTTAGGCGCAGTACTTGAAGGAGCGTATTTGTTTAAGGCGAAAAACACACCCCACTTCTTTCAGTAATATCTCGAGTTCTAGCCAACCTATCGCGATAAGCCATATATCATATGAAAGGTCTTTAAATGAGGAACAATCGCGCTATATAACATTTTCGTGTCACTTCTATAGTTTAGGCGCAGTACTTGAAGGAGCGTATTTGTTTAAGGCGAAAAACACACCCCACTTCTTTCAGTCATATCTCGAGTTCTAGCCAACCTATCGCGATAAGCCATATATCATATGAAAGGTCTTTAAATGAGGAACAATCGCGCTATATAACATTTTCGTGTCACTTCTATAGTTTAGGCGCAGTACTTGAAGGAGCGTATTTGTTTAAGGCGAAAAACACACCCTACTTCTTTCAGTCATATCTCGAGTTCTAGCCAACCTATCGCGATAAGCCATATATCATATGAAAGGTCTTTAAATGAGGAACAATCGCGCTATATAACATTTTCGTGTCACTTCTATAGTTTAGGCGCAGTACTTGAAGGAGCGTATTTGTTTAAGGCGAAAAACACACCCCACTTCTTTCAGTCATATCTCGAGTTCTAGCTAACCCATCGCGCCAAGCCATATACCATATGGAAGGTCTTTAAATGAGGAACAATAGCGCTATATAACATTTTCATGTCACTTCTATAGTTTAGGCGCAGTACTTGAAGGAGCGTATTTGTTTAAGGCGAAAAACACACCCCACTTCTTTCAGTCATATCTCGAGTTCTAGCTAACCTATCGCGATAAGCCATATATCATATGAAAGGTCTTTAAATGAGGAACAATCGCGCTATATAACATTTTCGTGTCACTTCTATAGTTTAGGCGCAGTACTTGAAGGAGCGTATTTGTTTAAGGCGAAAAACACACCCCACTTCTTTCAGTAATATCTCGAGTTCTAGCCAACCTATCGCGATAAGCCATATATCATATGAAAGGTCTTTAAATGAGGAACAATCGCGCTATATAACATTTTCGTGTCACTTCTATAGTTTAGGCGCAGTACTTGAAGGAGCGTATTTGTTTAAGGCGAAAAACACACCCCACTTCTTTCAGTCATATCTCGAGTTCTAGGTAACCTATCGCGATAAGCCATATATCATATGAAAGGTCTTTAAATGAGGAACAATCGCGCTATATAACATTTTCGTGTCACTTCTATAGTTTAGGCGCAGTACTTGAAGGAGCGTATTTGTTTAAGGCGAAAAACACACCCCACTTCTTTCAGTCATATCTCGAGTTCTAGCCAACCTATCGCGATAAGCCATATATCATATGAAAGGTCTTTAAATGAGGAACAATCGCGCTATATAACATTTTCATGTCACTTCTATAGTTTAGGCGCAGTACTTGAAGGAGCGTATTTGTTTAAGGCGAAAAACACACCCCACTTCTTTCAGTCATATCTCGAGTTCTAGCTAACCTATCGCGATAAGCCATATATCATATGAAAGGTCTTTAAATGAGGAACAATCGCGCTATATAACATTTTCATGTCACTTCTATAGTTTAGGCGCAGTACTTGAAGGAGCGTATTTGTTTAAGGCGAAAAACACACCCCACTTCTTTCAGTCATATCTCGAGTTCTAGCTAACCTATCGCGATAAGCCATATATCATATGAAAGGTCTTTAAATGAGGAACAATCGCGCTATATAACATTTTCGTGTCACTTCTATAGTTTAGGCGCAGTACTTGAAGGAGCGTATTTGTTTAAGGCGAAAAACACACCCCACTTCTTTCAGTCATATCTCGAGTTCTAGCCAACCTATCGCGATAAGCCATATATCATATGAAAGGTCTTTAAATGAGGAACAATCGCGCTATATAACATTTTCGTGTCACTTCTATAGTTTAGGCGCAGTACTTGAAGGAGCGTATTTGTTTAAGGCGAAAAACACACCCTACTTCTTTCAGTCATATCTCGAGTTCTAGCCAACCTATCGCGATAAGCCATATATCATATGAAAGGTCTTTAAATGAGGAACAATCGCGCTATATAACATTTTCGTGTCACTTCTATAGTTTAGGCGCAGTACTTGAAGGAGCGTATTTGTTTAAGGCGAAAAACACACCCCACTTCTTTCAGTCATATCTCGAGTTCTAGCCAACCTATCGCGATAAGCCATATATCATATGAAAGGTCTTTAAATAAGGAACAATCGCGCTATATAACATTTTCGTGTCACTTCTATAGTTTAGGCGCAGTACTTGAAGGAGCGTATTTGTTTAAGGCGAAAAACACACCCCACTTCTTTCAGTCATATCTCGAGTTCTAGCCAACCTATCGCGATAAGCCATATATCATATGAAAGGTCTTTAAATAAGGAACAATCGCGCTATATAACATTTTCGTGTCACTTCTATAGTTTAGGCGCAGTACTTGAAGGAGCGTATTTGTTTAAGGCGAAAAACACACCCCACTTCTTTCAGTCATATCTCGAGTTCTAGCTAACCTATCGCGATAAGCCATATATCATATGAAAGGTCTTTAAATGAGGAACAATCGCGCTATATAACATTTTCGTGTCACTTCTATAGTTTAGGCGCAGTACTTGAAGGAGCGTATTTGTTTAAGGCGAAAAACACACCCCACTTCTTTCAGTCATATCTCGAGTTCTAGGTAATCTATCGCGATAAGCCATATATCATATGAAAGGTCTTTAAATGAGGAACAATCGCGCTATATAACATTTTCGTGTCACTTCTATAGTTTAGGCGCAGTACTTGAAGGAGCGTATTTGTTTAAGGCGAAAAACACACCCCAATTCTTTCAGTCATATCTCGAGTTCTAGCCAACCTATCGCGATAAGCCATATATCATATGAAAGGTCTTTAAATAAGGAACATTCGCGCTATATAACATTTTCGTGTCACTTCTATAGTTTAGGCGCAGTACTTGAAGGAGCGTATTTGTTTAAGGCGAAAAACACACCCCACTTCTTTCAGTCATATCTCGAGTTCTAGGTAACCTATCGCGATAAGCCATATATCATATGAAAGGTCTTTAAATGAGGAACAATCGCGCTATATAACATTTTCGTGTCACTTCTATAGTTTAGGCGCAGTACTTGAAGGAGCGTATTTGTTTAAGGCGAAAAACACACCCCAATTCTTTCAGTCATATCTCGAGTTCTAGCTAACCTATCGCGATAAGCCATATATCATATAAAAGGTCTTTAAATAAGGAACAATCGCGCTATATAACATTTTCGTGTCACTTCTATAGTTTAGGCGCAGTACTTGAAGGAGCGTATTTGTTTAAGGCGAAAAACACACCCCACTTCTTTCAGTCATATCTCGAGTTCTAGCCAACCTATCGCGATAAGCCATATATCATATGAAAGGTCTTTAAATGAGGAACAATCGCGCTATATAACATTTTCGTGTCACTTCTATAGTTTAGGCGCAGTACTTGAAGGAGCGTATTTGTTTAAGGCGAAAAACACACCCCACTTCTTTCAGTCATATCTCGAGTTCTAGGTAACCTATCGCGATAAGCCATATATCATATGAAAGGTCTTTAAATGAGGAACAATCGCGCTATATAACATTTTCGTGTCACTTCTATAGTTTAGGCGCAGTACTTGAAGGAGCGTATTTGTTTAAGGCGAAAAACACACCCCACTTCTTTCAGTCATATCTCGAGTTCTAGGTAACCTATCGCGATAAGCCATATATCATATGAAAGGTCTTTAAATGAGGAACAATCGCGCTATATAACATTTTCGTGTCACTTCTATAGTTTAGGCGCAGTACTTGAAGGAGCGTATTTGTTTAAGGCGAAAAACACACCCCACTTCTTTCAGTCATATCTCGAGTTCTAGCCAACCTATCGCGATAAGCCATATATCATATGAAAGGTCTTTAAATGAGGAACAATCGCGCTATATAACATTTTCATGTCACTTCTATAGTTTAGGCGCAGTACTTGAAGGAGCGTATTTGTTTAAGGCGAAAAACACACCCCACTTCTTTCAGTCATATCTCGAGTTCTAGCTAACCTATCGCGATAAGCCATATATCATATGAAAGGTCTTTAAATGAGGAACAATCGCGCTATATAACATTTTCGTGTCACTTCTATAGTTTAGGCGCAGTACTTGAAGGAGCGTATTTGTTTAAGGCGAAAAACACACCCCACTTCTTTCAGTAATATCTCGAGTTCTAGCCAACCTATCGCGATAAGCCATATATCATATGAAAGGTCTTTAAATGAGGAACAATCGCGCTATATAACATTTTCGTGTCACTTCTATAGTTTAGGCGCAGTACTTGAAGGAGCGTATTTGTTTAAGGCGAAAAACACACCCCACTTCTTTCAGTCATATCTCGAGTTCTAGCCAACCTATCGCGATAAGCCATATATCATATGAAAGGTCTTTAAATGAGGAACAATCGCGCTATATAACATTTTCGTGTCACTTCTATAGTTTAGGCGCAGTACTTGAAGGAGCGTATTTGTTTAAGGCGAAAAACACACCCTACTTCTTTCAGTCATATCTCGAGTTCTAGCCAACCTATCGCGATAAGCCATATATCATATGAAAGGTCTTTAAATGAGGAACAATCGCGCTATATAACATTTTCGTGTCACTTCTATAGTTTAGGCGCAGTACTTGAAGGAGCGTATTTGTTTAAGGCGAAAAACACACCCCACTTCTTTCAGTCATATCTCGAGTTCTAGCTAACCCATCGCGCCAAGCCATATACCATATGGAAGGTCTTTAAATGAGGAACAATAGCGCTATATAACATTTTCATGTCACTTCTATAGTTTAGGCGCAGTACTTGAAGGAGCGTATTTGTTTAAGGCGAAAAACACACCCCACTTCTTTCAGTCATATCTCGAGTTCTAGCTAACCTATCGCGATAAGCCATATATCATATGAAAGGTCTTTAAATGAGGAACAATCGCGCTATATAACATTTTCGTGTCACTTCTATAGTTTAGGCGCAGTACTTGAAGGAGCGTATTTGTTTAAGGCGAAAAACACACCCCACTTCTTTCAGTAATATCTCGAGTTCTAGCCAACCTATCGCGATAAGCCATATATCATATGAAAGGTCTTTAAATGAGGAACAATCGCGCTATATAACATTTTCGTGTCACTTCTATAGTTTAGGCGCAGTACTTGAAGGAGCGTATTTGTTTAAGGCGAAAAACACACCCTACTTCTTTCAGTCATATCTCGAGTTCTACCCAACCTATCGCGATAAGCCATATATCATATGAAAGGTCTTTAAATGAGGAACAATCGTGCTATATAACATTTTCGTGTCACTTCTATAGTTTAGGCGCAGTACTTGAAGGAGCGTATTTGTTTAAGGCGAAAAACACACCCCACTTCTTTCAGTCATATCTCGAGTTCTAGCTAACCTATCGCGATAAGCCATATATCATATGAAAGGTCTTTAAATGAGGAACAATCGCGCTATATAACATTTTCGTGTCACTTCTATAGTTTAGGCGCAGTACTTGAAGGAGCGTATTTGTTTAAGGCGAAAAACACACCCCACTTCTTTCAGTCATATCTCGAGTTCTAGCCAACCTATCGCGATAAGCCATATATCATATGAAAGGTCTTTAAATGAGGAACAATCGCGCTATATAACATTTTCGTGTCACTTCTATAGTTTAGGCGCAGTACTTGAAGGAGCGTATTTGTTTAAGGCGAAAAACACACCCTACTTCTTTCAGTCATATCTCGAGTTCTACCCAACCTATCGCGATAAGCCATATATCATATGAAAGGTCTTTAAATGAGGAACAATCGCGCTATATAACATTTTCGTGTCACTTCTATAGTTTAGGCGCAGTACTTGAAGGAGCGTATTTGTTTAAGGCGAAAAACACACTCCACTTCTTTCAGTCATATCTCGAGTTCTAGCCAACCTATCGCGATAAGCCATATATCATATGAAAGGTCTTTAAATGAGGAACAATCGCGCTATATAACATTTTCGTGTCACTTCTATAGTTTAGGCGCAGTACTTGAAGGAGCGTATTTGTTTAAGGCGAAAAACACACCCCACTTCTTTCAGTCATATCTCGAGTTCTAGCTAACCTATCGCGATAAGCCATATATCATATGAAAGGTCTTTAAATGAGGAACAATCGCGCTATATAACATTTTCGTGTCACTTCTATAGTTTAGGCGCAGTACTTGAAGGAGCGTATTTGTTTAAGGCGAAAAACACACCCCACTTCTTTCAGTAATATCTCGAGTTCTAGCCAACCTATCGCGATAAGCCATATATCATATGAAAGGTCTTTAAATGAGGAACAATCGCGCTATATAACATTTTCGTGTCACTTCTATAGTTTAGGCGCAGTACTTGAAGGAGCGTATTTGTTTAAGGCGAAAAACACACCCCACTTCTTTCAGTCATATCTCGAGTTCTAGCCAACCTATCGCGATAAGCCATATATCATATGAAAGGTCTTTAAATGAGGAACAATCGCGCTATATAACATTTTCGTGTCACTTCTATAGTTTAGGCGCAGTACTTGAAGGAGCGTATTTGTTTAAGGCGAAAAACACACCCTACTTCTTTCAGTCATATCTCGAGTTCTAGCCAACCTATCGCGATAAGCCATATATCATATGAAAGGTCTTTAAATGAGGAACAATCGCGCTATATAACATTTTCGTGTCACTTCTATAGTTTAGGCGCAGTACTTGAAGGAGCGTATTTGTTTAAGGCGAAAAACACACCCCACTTCTTTCAGTCATATCTCGAGTTCTAGCTAACCCATCGCGCCAAGCCATATACCATATGGAAGGTCTTTAAATGAGGAACAATAGCGCTATATAACATTTTCATGTCACTTCTATAGTTTAGGCGCAGTACTTGAAGGAGCGTATTTGTTTAAGGCGAAAAACACACCCCACTTCTTTCAGTCATATCTCGAGTTCTAGCTAACCTATCGCGATAAGCCATATATCATATGAAAGGTCTTTAAATGAGGAACAATCGCGCTATATAACATTTTCGTGTCACTTCTATAGTTTAGGCGCAGTACTTGAAGGAGCGTATTTGTTTAAGGCGAAAAACACACCCCACTTCTTTCAGTAATATCTCGAGTTCTAGCCAACCTATCGCGATAAGCCATATATCATATGAAAGGTCTTTAAATGAGGAACAATCGCGCTATATAACATTTTCGTGTCACTTCTATAGTTTAGGCGCAGTACTTGAAGGAGCGTATTTGTTTAAGGCGAAAAACACACCCTACTTCTTTCAGTCATATCTCGAGTTCTACCCAACCTATCGCGATAAGCCATATATCATATGAAAGGTCTTTAAATGAGGAACAATCGTGCTATATAACATTTTCGTGTCACTTCTATAGTTTAGGCGCAGTACTTGAAGGAGCGTATTTGTTTAAGGCGAAAAACACACCCCACTTCTTTCAGTCATATCTCGAGTTCTAGCTAACCTATCGCGATAAGCCATATATCATATGAAAGGTCTTTAAATGAGGAACAATCGCGCTATATAACATTTTCGTGTCACTTCTATAGTTTAGGCGCAGTACTTGAAGGAGCGTATTTGTTTAAGGCGAAAAACACACCCCACTTCTTTCAGTCATATCTCGAGTTCTAGCCAACCTATCGCGATAAGCCATATATCATATGAAAGGTCTTTAAATGAGGAACAATCGCGCTATATAACATTTTCGTGTCACTTCTATAGTTTAGGCGCAGTACTTGAAGGAGCGTATTTGTTTAAGGCGAAAAACACACCCTACTTCTTTCAGTCATATCTCGAGTTCTACCCAACCTATCGCGATAAGCCATATATCATATGAAAGGTCTTTAAATGAGGAACAATCGCGCTATATAACATTTTCGTGTCACTTCTATAGTTTAGGCGCAGTACTTGAAGGAGCGTATTTGTTTAAGGCGAAAAACACACCCCACTTCTTTCAGTCATATCTCGAGTTCTAGCTAACCTATCGCGATAAGCCATATATCATATTAAAGGTCTTTAAATGAGGAACAATCGCGCTATATAACATTTTCGTGTCACTTCTATAGTTTAGGCGCAGTACTTGAAGGAGCGTATTTGTTTAAGGCGAAAAACACACCCCACTTCTTTCAGTCATATCTCGAGTTCTAGCCAACCTATCGTGATAAGCCATATATCATATGAAAGGTCTTTAAATGAGGAACAATCGCGCTATATAACATTTTCGTGTCACTTCTATAGTTTAGGCGCAGTACTTGAAGGAGCGTATTTGTTTAAGGCGAAAAACACACCCCACTTCTTTCAGTCATATCTCGAGTTCTAGCTAACCTATCGCGATAAGCCATATATCATATGAAAGGTCTTTAAATGAGGAACAATCGCGCTATATAACATTTTCGTGTCACTTCTATAGTTTAGGCGCAGTACTTGAAGGAGCGTATTTGTTTAAGGCGAAAAACACACCCCACTTCTTTCAGTAATATCTCGAGTTCTAGCCAACCTATCGCGATAAGCCATATATCATATGAAAGGTCTTTAAATGAGGAACAATCGCGCTATATAACATTTTCGTGTCACTTCTATAGTTTAGGCGCAGTACTTGAAGGAGCGTATTTGTTTAAGGCGAAAAACACACCCCACTTCTTTCAGTCATATCTCGAGTTCTAGCCAACCTATCGTGATAAGCCATATATCATATGAAAGGTCTTTAAATGAGGAACAATCGCGCTATATAACATTTTCGTGTCACTTCTATAGTTTAGGCGCAGTACTTGAAGGAGCGTATTTGTTTAAGGCGAAAAACACACCCCACTTCTTTCAGTCATATCTCGAGTTCTAGCTAACCTATCGCGATAAGCCATATATCATATGAAAGGTCTTTAAATGAGGAACAATCGCGCTATATAACATTTTCGTGTCACTTCTATAGTTTAGGCGCAGTACTTGAAGGAGCGTATTTGTTTAAGGCGAAAAACACACCCCACTTCTTTCAGTCATATCTCGAGTTCTAGGTAACCTATCGCGATAAGCCATATATCATATGAAAGGTCTTTAAATGAGGAACAATCGCGCTATATAACATTTTCGTGTCACTTCTATAGTTTAGGCGCAGTACTTGAAGGAGCGTATTTGTTTAAGGCGAAAAACACACCCCACTTCTTTCAGTCATATCTCGAGTTCTAGCTAACCTATCGCGATAAGCCATATATCATATGAAAGGTCTTTAAATGAGGAACAATCGCGCTATATAACATTTTCGTGTCACTTCTATAGTTTAGGCGCAGTACTTGAAGGAGCGTATTTGTTTAAGGCGAAAAACACACCCCACTTCTTTCAGTAATATCTCGAGTTCTAGCCAACCTATCGCGATAAGCCATATATCATATGAAAGGTCTTTAAATGAGGAACAATCGCGCTATATAACATTTTCGTGTCACTTCTATAGTTTAGGCGCAGTACTTGAAGGAGCGTATTTGTTTAAGGCGAAAAACACACCCCACTTCTTTCAGTCATATCTCGAGTTCTAGCCAACCTATCGTGATAAGCCATATATCATATGAAAGGTCTTTAAATGAGGAACAATCGCGCTATATAACATTTTCGTGTCACTTCTATAGTTTAGGCGCAGTACTTGAAGGAGCGTATTTGTTTAAGGCGAAAAACACACCCCACTTCTTTCAGTCATATCTCGAGTTCTAGCTAACCTATCGCGATAAGCCATATATCATATGAAAGGTCTTTAAATGAGGAACAATCGCGCTATATAACATTTTCGTGTCACTTCTATAGTTTAGGCGCAGTACTTGAAGGAGCGTATTTGTTTAAGGCGAAAAACACACCCCACTTCTTTCAGTCATATCTCGAGTTCTAGGTAACCTATCGCGATAAGCCATATATCATATGAAAGGTCTTTAAATGAGGAACAATCGCGCTATATAACATTTTCGTGTCACTTCTATAGTTTAGGCGCAGTACTTGAAGGAGCGTATTTGTTTAAGGCGAAAAACACACCCCAATTCTTTCAGTCATATCTCGAGTTCTAGCCAACCTATCGCGATAAGCCATATATCTTATGAAAGGTCTTTAAATAAGGAACAATCGCGCTATATAACATTTTCGTGTCACTTCTATAGTTTAGGCGCAGTACTTGAAGGAGCGTATTTGTTTAAGGCGAAAAACACACCCCACTTCTTTCAGTCATATCTCGAGTTCTAGGTAACCTATCGCGATAAGCCATATATCATATGAAAGGTCTTTAAATGAGGAACAATCGCGCTATATAACATTTTCGTGTCACTTCTATAGTTTAGGCGCAGTACTTGAAGGAGCGTATTTGTTTAAGGCGAAAAACACACCCCAATTCTTTCAGTCATATCTCGAGTTCTAGCCAACCTATCGCGATAAGCCATATATCATATGAAAGGTCTTTAAATAAGGAACAATCGCGCTATATAACATTTTCGTGTCACTTCTATAGTTTAGGCGCAGTACTTGAAGGAGCGTATTTGTTTAAGGCGAAAAACACACCCCACTTCTTTCAGTCATATCTCGAGTTCTAGGTAACCTATCGCAATAAGCCATATATCATATGAAAGGTCTTTAAATGAGGAACAATCGCGCTATATAACATTTTCGTGTCACTTCTATAGTTTAGGCGCAGTACTTGAAGGAGCGTATTTGTTTAAGGCGAAAAACACACCCCACTTCTTTCAGTCATATCTCGAGTTCTAGCCAACCTATCGCGATAAGCCATATATCATATGAAAGGTCTTTAAATGAGGAACAATCGCGCTATATAACATTTTCGTGTCACTTCTATAGTTTAGGCGCAGTACTTGAAGGAGCGTATTTGTTTAAGGCGAAAAACACACCCTACTTCTTTCAGTCATATCTCGAGTTCTAGCCAACCTATCGCGATAAGCCATATATCATATGAAAGGTCTTTAAATGAGGAACAATCGCGCTATATAACATTTTCGTGTCACTTCTATAGTTTAGGCGCAGTACTTGAAGGAGCGTATTTGTTTAAGGCGAAAAACACACCCCGCTTCTTTCAGTCATATCTCGAGTTCTAGCTAACCTATCGCGATAAGCCATATATCATATGAAAGGTCTTTAAATGAGGAACAATCGCGCTATATAACATTTTCGTGTCACTTCTATAGTTTAGGCGCAGTACTTGAAGGAGCGTATTTGTTTAAGGCGAAAAACACACCCTACTTCTTTCAGTCATATCTCGAGTTCTAGCCAACCTATCGTGATAAGCCATATATCATATGAAAGGTCTTTAAATGAGGAACAATCGCGCTATATAACATTTTCGTGTCACTTCTATAGTTTAGGCGCAGTACTTGAAGGAGCGTATTTGTTTAAGGCGAAAAACACACCCCACTTCTTTCAGTCATATCTCGAGTTCTAGCTAACCTATCGCGATAAGCCATATATCATATGAAAGGTCTTTAAATGAGGAACAATCGCGCTATATAACATTTTCGTGTCACTTCTATAGTTTAGGCGCAGTACTTGAAGGAGCGTATTTGTTTAAGGCGAAAAACACACCCCACTTCTTTCAGTCATATCTCGAGTTCTAGCTAACCTATCGCGATAAGCCATATATCATATGAAAGGTCTTTAAATGAGGAACAATCGCGCTATATAACATTTTCGTGTCACTTCTATAGTTTAGGCGCAGTACTTGAAGGAGCGTATTTGTTTAAGGCGAAAAACACACCCCACTTCTTTCAGTCATATCTCGAGTTCTAGCCAACCTATCGCGATAAGCCATATATCATATGAAAGGTCTTTAAATGAGGAACAATCGCGCTATATAACATTTTCGTGTCACTTCTATAGTTTAGGCGCAGTACTTGAAGGAGCGTATTTGTTTAAGGCGAAAAACACACCCTACTTCTTTCAGTCATATCTCGAGTTCTAGCCAACCTATCACGATAAGCCATATATCATATGAAAGGTCTTTAAATGAGGAACAATCGCGCTATATAACATTTTCGTGTCACTTCTATAGTTTAGGCGCAGTACTTGAAGGAGCGTATTTGTTTAAGGCGAAAAACACACCCCACTTCTTTCAGTCATATCTCGAGTTCTAGCTAACCTATCGCGATAAGCCATATATCATATGAAAGGTCTTTAAATGAGGAACAATCGCGCTATATAACATTTTCGTGTCACTTCTATAGTTTAGGCGCAGTACTTGAAGGAGCGTATTTGTTTAAGGCGAAAAACACACCCTACTTCTTTCAGTCATATCTCGAGTTCTAGCCAACCTATCGCGATAAGCCATATATCATATGAAAGGTCTTTAAATGAGGAACAATCGCGCTATATAACATTTTCGTGTCACTTCTATAGTTTAGGCGCAGTACTTGAAGGAGCGTATTTGTTTAAGGCGAAAAACACACCCCACTTCTTTCAGTCATATCTCGAGTTCTAGCTAACCTATCGCGATAAGCCATATATCATATGAAAGGTCTTTAAATGAGGAACAATCGCGCTATATAACATTTTCGTGTCACTTCTATAGTTTAGGCGCAGTACTTGAAGGAGCGTATTTGTTTAAGGCGAAAAACACACCCCACTTCTTTCAGTCATATCTCGAGTTCTAGGTAACCTATCGCGATAAGCCATATATCATATGAAAGGTCTTTAAATGAGGAACAATCGCGCTATATAACATTTTCGTGTCACTTCTATAGTTTAGGCGCAGTACTTGAAGGAGCGTATTTGTTTAAGGCGAAAAACACACCCCAATTCTTTCAGTCATATCTCGAGTTCTAGCCAACCTATCGCGATAAGCCATATATCATATGAAAGGTCTTTAAATAAGGAACAATCGCGCTATATAACATTTTCGTGTCACTTCTATAGTTTAGGCGCAGTACTTGAAGGAGCGTATTTGTTTAAGGCGAAAAACACACCCCACTTCTTTCAGTCATATCTCGAGTTCTAGCCAACCTATCGCGATAAGCCATATATCATATGAAAGGTCTTTAAATGAGGAACAATCGCGCTATATAACATTTTCGTGTCACTTCTATAGTTTAGGCGCAGTACTTGAAGGAGCGTATTTGTTTAAGGCGAAAAACACACCCCACTTCTTTCAGTCATATCTCGAGTTCTAGCTAACCTATCGCGATAAGCCATATATCATATGAAAGGTCTTTAAATGAGGAACAATCGCGCTATATAACATTTTCGTGTCACTTCTATAGTTTAGGCGCAGTACTTGAAAGAGCGTATTTGTTTAAGGCGAAAAACACACCCCACTTCTTTCAGTCATATCTCGAGTTCTAGCTAACCTATCGCGATAAGCCATATATCATATGAAAGGTCTTTAAATGAGGAACAATCGCGCTATATAACATTTTCGTGTCACTTCTATAGTTTAGGCGCAGTACTTGAAGGAGCGTATTTGTTTAAGGCGAAAAACACACCCCACTTCTTTCAGTCATATCTCGAGTTCTAGCCAACCTATCGCGATAAGCCATATATCATATGAAAGGTCTTTAAATGAGGAACAATCGCGCTATATAACATTTTCGTGTCACTTCTATAGTTTAGGCGCAGTACTTGAAGGAGCGTATTTGTTTAAGGCGAAAAACACACCCTACTTCTTTCAGTCATATCTTGAGTTCTAGCCAACCTATCGCGATAAGCCATATATCATATGAAAGGTCTTTAAATGAGGAACAATCGCGCTATATAACATTTTCGTGTCACTTCTATAGTTTAGGCGCAGTACTTGAAGGAGCGTATTTGTTTAAGGCGAAAAACACACCCTACTTCTTTCAGTCATATCTTGAGTTCTAGCCAACCTATCGCGATAAGCCATATATCATATGAAAGGTCTTTAAATGAGGAACAATCGCGCTATATAACCTTTTCGTGTCACTTCTATAGTTTAGGCGCAGTACTTGAAGGAGCGTATTTGTTTAAGGCGAAAAACACACCCCACTTCTTTCAGTCATATCTCGAGTTCTAGCCAACCTATCGCGATAAGCCATATATCATATGAAAGGTCTTTAAATGAGGAACAATCGCGCTATATAACATTTTCGTGTCACTTCTATAGTTTAGGCGCAGTACTTGAAGGAGCGTATTTGTTTAAGGCGAAAAACACACCCCACTTCTTTCAGTCATATCTCGAGTTCTAGCCAACCTATCGCGATAAGCCATATATCATATGAAAGGTCTTTAAATGACGAACAATCGCGCTATATAACATTTTCGTGTCACTTCTATAGTTTAGGCGCAGTACTTGAAGGAGCGTATTTGTTTAAGGCGAAAAACACACCCCAATTCTTTCAGTCATATCTCGAGTTCTAGCCAACCTATCGCGATAAGCCATATATCATATGAAAGGTCTTTAAATAAGGAACAATCGCGCTATATAACATTTTCGTGTCACTTCTATAGTTTAGGCGCAGTACTTGAAGGAGCGTATTTGTTTAAGGCGAAAAACACACCCCACTTCTTTCAGTCATATCTCGAGTTCTAGCTAACCTATCGCGATAAGCCATATATCATATGAAAGGTCTTTAAATGAGGAACAATCGCGCTATATAACATTTTCGTGTCACTTCTATAGTTTAGGCGCAGTACTTGAAGGAGCGTATTTGTTTAAGGCGAAAAACACACCCCACTTCTTTCAGTCATATCTCGAGTTCTAGCCAACCTATCGCGATAAGCCATATATCATATGAAAGGTCTTTAAATGAGGAACAATCGCGCTATATAACATTTTCGTGTCACTTCTATAGTTTAGGCGCAGTACTTGAAGGAGCGTATTTGTTTAAGGCGAAAAACACACCCCAATTCTTTCAGTCATATCTCGAGTTCTAGCCAACCTATCGCGATAAGCCATATATCATATGAAAGGTCTTTAAATAAGGAACAATCGCGCTATATAACATTTTCGTGTCACTTCTATAGTTTAGGCGCAGTACTTGAAGGAGCGTATTTGTTTAAGGCGAAAAACACACCCCACTTCTTTCAGTCATATCTCGAGTTCTAGCCAACCTATCGCGATAAGCCATATATCATATGAAAGGTCTTTAAATGAGGAACAATCGCGCTATATAACATTTTCGTGTCACTTCTATAGTTTAGGCGCAGTACTTGAAGGAGCGTATTTGTTTAAGGCGAAAAACACACCCCACTTCTTTCAGTCATATCTCGAGTTCTAGCCAACCTATCGCGATAAGCCATATATCATATGAAAGGTCTTTAAATGAGGAGCAATCGCGCTATATAACATTTTCGTGTCACTTCTATAGTTTAGGCGCAGTACTTGAAGGAGCGTATTTGTTTAAGGCGAAAAACACACCCCACTTCTTTCAGTCATATCTCGAGTTCTAGCTAACCTATCGCGATAAGCCATATATCATATGAAAGGTCTTTAAATGAGGAACAATCGCGCTATATAACATTTTCGTGTCACTTCTATAGTTTAGGCGCAGTACTTGAAGGAGCGTATTTGTTTAAGGCGAAAAACACACCCTACTTCTTTCAGTCATATCTCGAGTTCTAGCTAACCTATCGCGATAAGCCATATATCATATGAAAGGTCTTTAAATGAGGAACAATCGCGCTATATAACATTTTCGTGTCACTTCTATAGTTTAGGCGCAGTACTTGAAGGAGCGTATTTGTTTAAGGCGAAAAACACACCCCAATTCTTTCAGTCATATCTCGAGTTCTAGCCAACCTATCGCGATAAGCCATATATCATATGAAAGGTCTTTAAATAAGGAACAATCGCGCTATATAACATTTTCGTGTCACTTCTATAGTTTAGGCGCAGTACTTGAAGGAGCGTATTTGTTTAAGGCGAAAAACACACCCCACTTCTTTCAGTCATATCTCGAGTTCTAGCCAACCTATCGCGATAAGCCATATATCATATGAAAGGTCTTTAAATGAGGAACAATCGCGCTATATAACATTTTCGTGTCACTTCTATAGTTTAGGCGCAGTACTTGAAGGAGCGTATTTGTTTAAGGCGAAAAACACACCCCACTTCTTTCAGTCATATCTCGAGTTCTAGCTAACCTATCGCGATAAGCCATATATCATATGAAAGGTCTTTAAATGAGGAACAATCGCGCTATATAACATTTTCGTGTCACTTCTATAGTTTAGGCGCAGTACTTGAAAGAGCGTATTTGTTTAAGGCGAAAAACACACCCCACTTCTTTCAGTCATATCTCGAGTTCTAGCTAACCTATCGCGATAAGCCATATATCATATGAAAGGTCTTTAAATGAGGAACAATCGCGCTATATAACATTTTCGTGTCACTTCTATAGTTTAGGCGCAGTACTTGAAGGAGCGTATTTGTTTAAGGCGAAAAACACACCCCACTTCTTTCAGTCATATCTCGAGTTCTAGCCAACCTATCGCGATAAGCCATATATCATATGAAAGGTCTTTAAATGAGGAACAATCGCGCTATATAACATTTTCGTGTCACTTCTATAGTTTAGGCGCAGTACTTGAAGGAGCGTATTTGTTTAAGGCGAAAAACACACCCTACTTCTTTCAGTCATATCTTGAGTTCTAGCCAACCTATCGCGATAAGCCATATATCATATGAAAGGTCTTTAAATGAGGAACAATCGCGCTATATAACATTTTCGTGTCACTTCTATAGTTTAGGCGCAGTACTTGAAGGAGCGTATTTGTTTAAGGCGAAAAACACACCCCAATTCTTTCAGTCATATCTCGAGTTCTAGCCAACCTATCGCGATAAGCCATATATCATATGAAAGGTCTTTAAATGAGGAACAATCGCGCTATATAACATTTTCGTGTCACTTCTATAGTTTAGGCGCAGTACTTGAAGGAGCGTATTTGTTTAAGGCGAAAAACACACCCCACTTCTTTCAGTCATATCTCGAGTTCTAGCCAACCTATCGCGATAAGCCATATATCATATGAAAGGTCTTTAAATGAGGAACAATCGCGCTATATAACATTTTCGTGTCACTTCTATAGTTTAGGCGCAGTACTTGAAGGAGCGTATTTGTTTAAGGCGAAAAACACACCCCACTTCTTTCAGTCATATCTCGAGTTCTAGCCAACCTATCGCGATAAGCCATATATCATATGAAAGGTCTTTAAATGACGAACAATCGCGCTATATAACATTTTCGTGTCACTTCTATAGTTTAGGCGCAGTACTTGAAGGAGCGTATTTGTTTAAGGCGAAAAACACACCCCAATTCTTTCAGTCATATCTCGAGTTCTAGCCAACCTATCGCGATAAGCCATATATCATATGAAAGGTCTTTAAATGAGGAACAATCGCGCTATATAACATTTTCGTGTCACTTCTATAGTTTAGGCGCAGTACTTGAAGGAGCGTATTTGTTTAAGGCGAAAAACACACCCTACTTCTTTCAGTCATATCTTGAGTTCTAGCCAACCTATCGCGATAAGCCATATATCATATGAAAGGTCTTTAAATGAGGAACAATCGCGCTATATAACCTTTTCGTGTCACTTCTATAGTTTAGGCGCAGTACTTGAAGGAGCGTATTTGTTTAAGGCGAAAAACACACCCCACTTCTTTCAGTCATATCTCGAGTTCTAGCCAACCTATCGCGATAAGCCATATATCATATGAAAGGTCTTTAAATGAGGAACAATCGCGCTATATAACATTTTCGTGTCACTTCTATAGTTTAGGCGCAGTACTTGAAGGAGCGTATTTGTTTAAGGCGAAAAACACACCCCACTTCTTTCAGTCATATCTCGAGTTCTAGCCAACCTATCGCGATAAGCCATATATCATATGAAAGGTCTTTAAATGACGAACAATCGCGCTATATAACATTTTCGTGTCACTTCTATAGTTTAGGCGCAGTACTTGAAGGAGCGTATTTGTTTAAGGCGAAAAACACACCCCAATTCTTTCAGTCATATCTCGAGTTCTAGCCAACCTATCGCGATAAGCCATATATCATATGAAAGGTCTTTAAATAAGGAACAATCGCGCTATATAACATTTTCGTGTCACTTCTATAGTTTAGGCGCAGTACTTGAAGGAGCGTATTTGTTTAAGGCGAAAAACACACCCCACTTCTTTCAGTCATATCTCGAGTTCTAGCTAACCTATCGCGATAAGCCATATATCATATGAAAGGTCTTTAAATGAGGAACAATCGCGCTATATAACATTTTCGTGTCACTTCTATAGTTTAGGCGCAGTACTTGAAGGAGCGTATTTGTTTAAGGCGAAAAACACACCCCACTTCTTTCAGTCATATCTCGAGTTCTAGCTAACCTATCGCGATAAGCCATATATCATATGAAAGGTCTTTAAATGAGGAACAATCGCGCTATATAACATTTTCGTGTCACTTCTATAGTTTAGGCGCAGTACTTGAAGGAGCGTATTTGTTTAAGGCGAAAAACACACCCTACTTCTTTCAGTCATATCTGGAGTTCTAGCCAACCTATCGCGATAAGCCATATATCATATGAAAGGTCTTTAAATGAGGAACAATCGCGCTATATAACATTTTCGTGTCACTTCTATAGTTTAGGCGCAGTACTTGAAGGAGCGTATTTGTTTAAGGCGAAAAACACACCCCACTTCTTTCAGTCATATCTCGAGTTCTAGGTAACCTATCGCGATAAGCCATATATCATATGAAAGGTCTTTAAATGAGGAACAATCGCGCTATATAACATTTTCGTGTCACTTCTATAGTTTAGGCGCAGTACTTGAAGGAGCGTATTTGTTTAAGGCGAAAAACACACCCCAATTCTTTCAGTCATATCTCGAGTTCTAGCCAACCTATCGCGATAAGCCATATATCATATGAAAGGTCTTTAAATAAGGAACAATCGCGCTATATAACATTTTCGTGTCACTTCTATAGTTTAGGCGCAGTACTTGAAGGAGCGTATTTGTTTAAGGCGAAAAACACACCCCACTTCTTTCAGTCATATCTCGAGTTCTAGCCAACCTATCGCGATAAGCCATATATCATATGAAAGGTCTTTAAATGAGGAACAATCGCGCTATATAACATTTTCGTGTCACTTCTATAGTTTAGGCGCAGTACTTGAAGGAGCGTATTTGTTTAAGGCGAAAAACACACCCCAATTCTTTCAGTCATATCTCGAGTTCTAGCCAACCTATCGCGATAAGCCATATATCATATGAAAGGTCTTTAAATGAGGAACAATCGCGCTATATAACATTTTCGTGTCACTTCTATAGTTTAGGCGCAGTACTTGAAGGAGCGTATTTGTTTAAGGCGAAAAACACACCCTACTTCTTTCAGTCATATCTTGAGTTCTAGCCAACCTATCGCGATAAGCCATATATCATATGAAAGGTCTTTAAATGAGGAACAATCGCGCTATATAACCTTTTCGTGTCACTTCTATAGTTTAGGCGCAGTACTTGAAGGAGCGTATTTGTTTAAGGCGAAAAACACACCCCACTTCTTTCAGTCATATCTCGAGTTCTAGCCAACCTATCGCGATAAGCCATATATCATATGAAAGGTCTTTAAATGAGGAACAATCGCGCTATATAACATTTTCGTGTCACTTCTATAGTTTAGGCGCAGTACTTGAAGGAGCGTATTTGTTTAAGGCGAAAAACACACCCTACTTCTTTCAGTCATATCTTGAGTTCTAGCCAACCTATCGCGATAAGCCATATATCATATGAAAGGTCTTTAAATGAGGAACAATCGCGCTATATAACCTTTTCGTGTCACTTCTATAGTTTAGGCGCAGTACTTGAAGGAGCGTATTTGTTTAAGGCGAAAAACACACCCCACTTCTTTCAGTCATATCTCGAGTTCTAGCCAACCTATCGCGATAAGCCATATATCATATGAAAGGTCTTTAAATGAGGAACAATCGCGCTATATAACATTTTCGTGTCACTTCTATAGTTTAGGCGCAGTACTTGAAGGAGCGTATTTGTTTAAGGCGAAAAACACACCCCACTTCTTTCAGTCATATCTCGAGTTCTAGCCAACCTATCGCGATAAGCCATATATCATATGAAAGGTCTTTAAATGACGAACAATCGCGCTATATAACATTTTCGTGTCACTTCTATAGTTTAGGCGCAGTACTTGAAGGAGCGTATTTGTTTAAGGCGAAAAACACACCCCAATTCTTTCAGTCATATCTCGAGTTCTAGCCAACCTATCGCGATAAGCCATATATCATATGAAAGGTCTTTAAATAAGGAACAATCGCGCTATATAACATTTTCGTGTCACTTCTATAGTTTAGGCGCAGTACTTGAAGGAGCGTATTTGTTTAAGGCGAAAAACACACCCCACTTCTTTCAGTCATATCTCGAGTTCTAGCTAACCTATCGCGATAAGCCATATATCATATGAAAGGTCTTTAAATGAGGAACAATCGCGCTATATAACATTTTCGTGTCACTTCTATAGTTTAGGCGCAGTACTTGAAGGAGCGTATTTGTTTAAGGCGAAAAACACACCCCACTTCTTTCAGTCATATCTCGAGTTCTAGCTAACCTATCGCGATAAGCCATATATCATATGAAAGGTCTTTAAATGAGGAACAATCGCGCTATATAACATTTTCGTGTCACTTCTATAGTTTAGGCGCAGTACTTGAAGGAGCGTATTTGTTTAAGGCGAAAAACACACCCTACTTCTTTCAGTCATATCTGGAGTTCTAGCCAACCTATCGCGATAAGCCATATATCATATGAAAGGTCTTTAAATGAGGAACAATCGCGCTATATAACATTTTCGTGTCACTTCTATAGTTTAGGCGCAGTACTTGAAGGAGCGTATTTGTTTAAGGCGAAAAACACACCCCACTTCTTTCAGTCATATCTCGAGTTCTAGGTAACCTATCGCGATAAGCCATATATCATATGAAAGGTCTTTAAATGAGGAACAATCGCGCTATATAACATTTTCGTGTCACTTCTATAGTTTAGGCGCAGTACTTGAAGGAGCGTATTTGTTTAAGGCGAAAAACACACCCCAATTCTTTCAGTCATATCTCGAGTTCTAGCCAACCTATCGCGATAAGCCATATATCATATGAAAGGTCTTTAAATAAGGAACAATCGCGCTATATAACATTTTCGTGTCACTTCTATAGTTTAGGCGCAGTACTTGAAGGAGCGTATTTGTTTAAGGCGAAAAACACACCCCACTTCTTTCAGTCATATCTCGAGTTCTAGCCAACCTATCGCGATAAGCCATATATCATATGAAAGGTCTTTAAATGAGGAACAATCGCGCTATATAACATTTTCGTGTCACTTCTATAGTTTAGGCGCAGTACTTGAAGGAGCGTATTTGTTTAAGGCGAAAAACACACCCCAATTCTTTCAGTCATATCTCGAGTTCTAGCCAACCTATCGCGATAAGCCATATATCATATGAAAGGTCTTTAAATAAGGAACAATCGCGCTATATAACATTTTCGTGTCACTTCTATAGTTTAGGCGCAGTACTTGAAGGAGCGTATTTGTTTAAGGCGAAAAACACACCCCAATTCTTTCAGTCATATCTCGAGTTCTAGCCAACCTATCGCGATAAGCCATATATCATATGAAAGGTCTTTAAATAAGGAACAATCGCGCTATATAACATTTTCGTGTCACTTCTATAGTTTAGGCGCAGTACTTGAAGGAGCGTATTTGTTTAAGGCGAAAAACACACCCCACTTCTTTCAGTCATATCTCGAGTTCTAGCTAACCTATCGCGATAAGCCATATATCATATGAAAGGTCTTTAAATGAGGAACAATCGCGCTATATAACATTTTCGTGTCACTTCTATAGTTTAGGCGCAGTACTTGAAGGAGCGTATTTGTTTAAGGCGAAAAACACACCCTACTTCTTTCAGTCATATCTGGAGTTCTAGCCAACCTATCGCGATAAGCCATATATCATATGAAAGGTCTTTAAATGAGGAACAATCGCGCTATATAACATTTTCGTGTCACTTCTATAGTTTAGGCGCAGTACTTGAAGGAGCGTATTTGTTTAAGGCGAAAAACACACCCCACTTCTTTCAGTCATATCTCGAGTTCTAGGTAACCTATCGCGATAAGCCATATATCATATGAAAGGTCTTTAAATGAGGAACAATCGCGCTATATAACATTTTCGTGTCACTTCTATAGTTTAGGCGCAGTACTTGAAGGAGCGTATTTGTTTAAGGCGAAAAACACACCCTACTTCTTTCAGTCATATCTGGAGTTCTAGCCAACCTATCGCGATAAGCCATATATCATATGAAAGGTCTTTAAATGAGGAACAATCGCGCTATATAACATTTTCGTGTCACTTCTATAGTTTAGGCGCAGTACTTGAAGGAGCGTATTTGTTTAAGGCGAAAAACACACCCCAATTCTTTCAGTCATATCTCGAGTTCTAGCCAACCTATCGCGATAAGCCATATATCATATGAAAGGTCTTTAAATAAGGAACAATCGCGCTATATAACATTTTCGTGTCACTTCTATAGTTTAGGCGCAGTACTTGAAGGAGCGTATTTGTTTAAGGCGAAAAACACACCCCACTTCTTTCAGTCATATCTCGAGTTCTAGCCAACCTATCGCGATAAGCCATATATCATATGAAAGGTCTTTAAATAAGGAACAATCGCGCTATATAACATTTTCGTGTCACTTCTATTGTTTAGGCGCAGTACTTGAAGGAGCGTATTTGTTTAAGGCGAAAAACACACCCCACTTCTTTCAGTCATATCTCGAGTTCTAGCCAACCTATCGCGATAAGCCATATATCATATGAAAGGTCTTTAAATGAGGAACAATCGCGCTATATAACATTTTCGTGTCACTTCTATAGTTTAGGCGCAGTACTTGAAGGAGCGTATTTGTTTAAGGCGAAAAACACACCCTACTTCTTTTAGTCATATCTCGAGTTCTAGCCAACCTATCGCGATAAGCCATATATCATATGAAAGGTCTTTAAATGAGGAACAATCGCGCTATATAACATTTTCGTGTCACTTCTATAGTTTAGGCGCAGTACTTGAAGGAGCGTATTTGTTTAAGGCGAAAAACACACCCCACTTCTTTCAGTCATATCTCGAGTTCTAGCCAACCTATCGCGATAAGCCATATATCATATGAAAGGTCTTTAAATGAGGAACAATCGCGCTATATAACATTTTCGTGTCACTTCTATAGTTTAGGCGTAGTACTTGAAGGAGCGTATTTGTTTAAGGCGAAAAACACACCCTACTTCTTTCAGTCATATCTCGAGTTCTAGCCAACCTATCGCGATAAGCCATATATCATATGAAAGGTCTTTAAATGAGGAACAATCGCGCTATATAACATTTTCGTGTCACTTCTATAGTTTAGGCGCAGTACTTGAAGGAGCGTATTTGTTTAAGGCGAAAAACACACCCCACTTCTTTCAGTCATATCTCGAGTTCTAGCCAACCTATCGCGATAAGCCATATATCATATGAAAGGTCTTTAAATGAGGAACAATCGCGCTATATAACATTTTCGTGTCACTTCTATAGTTTAGGCGCAGTACTTGAAGGAGCGTATTTGTTTAAGGCGAAAAACACACCCCAATTCTTTCAGTCATATCTCGAGTTCTAGCCAACCTATCGCGATAAGCCATATATCATATGAAAGGTCTTTAAATAAGGAACAATCGCGCTATATAACATTTTCGTGTCACTTCTATAGTTTAGGCGCAGTACTTGAAGGAGCGTATTTGTTTAAGGCGAAAAACACACCCCACTTCTTTCAGTCATATCTCGAGTTCTAGCCAACCTATCGCGATAAGCCATATATCATATGAAAGGTCTTTAAATGAGGAACAATCGCGCTATATAACATTTTCGTGTCACTTCTATAGTTTAGGCGCAGTACTTGAAGGAGCGTATTTGTTTAAGGCGAAAAACACACCCCACTTCTTTCAGTCATATCTCGAGTTCTAGCCAACCTATCGCGATAAGCCATATATCATATGAAAGGTCTTTAAATGAGGAACAATCGCGCTATATAACATTTTCGTGTCACTTCTATAGTTTAGGCGCAGTACTTGAAGGAGCGTATTTGTTTAAGGCGAAAAACACACCCCACTTCTTTCAGTCATATCTGGAGTTCTAGCCAACCTATCGCGATAAGCCATATATCATATGAAAGGTCTTTAAATGAGGAACAATCGCGCTATATAACATTTTCGTGTCACTTCTATAGTTTAGGCGCAGTACTTGAAGGAGCGTATTTGTTTAAGGCGAAAAACACACCCCACTTCTTTCAGTCATATCTCGAGTTCTAGCTAACCTATCGCGATAAGCCATATATCATATGAAAGGTCTTTAAATGAGGAACAATCGCGCTATATAACATTTTCGTGTCACTTCTATAGTTTAGGCGCAGTACTTGAAGGAGCGTATTTGTTTAAGGCGAAAAACACACCCCACTTCTTTCAGTCATATCTCGAGTTCTAGGTAACCTATCGCGATAAGCCATATATCATATGAAAGGTCTTTAAATGAGGAACAATCGCGCTATATAACATTTTCGTGTCACTTCTATAGTTTAGGCGCAGTACTTGAAGGAGCGTATTTGTTTAAGGCGAAAAACACACCCTACTTCTTTCAGTCATATCTGGAGTTCTAGCCAACCTATCGCGATAAGCCATATATCATATGAAAGGTCTTTAAATGAGGAACAATCGCGCTATATAACATTTTCGTGTCACTTCTATAGTTTAGGCGCAGTACTTGAAGGAGCGTATTTGTTTAAGGCGAAAAACACACCCCACTTCTTTCAGTCATATCTCGAGTTCTAGGTAACCTATCGCGATAAGCCATATATCATATGAAAGGTCTTTAAATGAGGAACAATCGCGCTATATAACATTTTCGTGTCACTTCTATAGTTTAGGCGCAGTACTTGAAGGAGCGTATTTGTTTAAGGCGAAAAACACACCCTACTTCTTTCAGTCATATCTGGAGTTCTAGCCAACCTATCGCGATAAGCCATATATCATATGAAAGGTCTTTAAATGAGGAACAATCGCGCTATATAACATTTTCGTGTCACTTCTATAGTTTAGGCGCAGTACTTGAAGGAGCGTATTTGTTTAAGGCGAAAAACACACCCCACTTCTTTCAGTCATATCTCGAGTTCTAGGTAACCTATCGCGATAAGCCATATATCATATGAAAGGTCTTTAAATGAGGAACAATCGCGCTATATAACATTTTCGTGTCACTTCTATAGTTTAGGCGCAGTACTTGAAGGAGCGTATTTGTTTAAGGCGAAAAACACACCCCACTTCTTTCAGTCATATCTCGAGTTCTAGCTAACCTATCGCGATAAGCCATATATCATATGAAAGGTCTTTAAATGAGGAACAATCGCGCTATATAACATTTTCGTGTCACTTCTATAGTTTAGGCGCAGTACTTGAAGGAACGTATTTGTTTAAGGCGAAAAACACACCCCAATTCTTTCAGTCATATCTCGAGTTCTAGCCAACCTATCGCGATAAGCCATATATCATATGAAAGGTCTTTAAATGAGGAACAATCGCGCTATATAACATTTTCGTGTCACTTCTATAGTTTAGGCGCAGTACTTGAAGGAGCGTATTTGTTTAAGGCGAAAAACACACCCCACTTCTTTCAGTCATATCTCGAGTTCTAGCTAACCTATCGCGATAAGCCATATATCATATGAAAGGTCTTTAAATGAGGAACAATCGCGCTATATAACATTTTCGTGTCACTTCTATAGTTTAGGCGCAGTACTTGAAGGAGCGTATTTGTTTAAGGCGAAAAACACACCCCACTTCTTTCAGTCATATCTCGAGTTCTAGGTAACCTATCGCGATAAGCCATATATCATATGAAAGGTCTTTAAATGAGGAACAATCGCGCTATATAACATTTTCGTGTCACTTCTATAGTTTAGGCGCAGTACTTGAAGGAGCGTATTTGTTTAAGGCGAAAAACACACCCTACTTCTTTCAGTCATATCTGGAGTTCTAGCCAACCTATCGCGATAAGCCATATATCATATGAAAGGTCTTTAAATGAGGAACAATCGCGCTATATAACATTTTCGTGTCACTTCTATAGTTTAGGCGCAGTACTTGAAGGAGCGTATTTGTTTAAGGCGAAAAACACACCCCACTTCTTTCAGTCATATCTCGAGTTCTAGGTAACCTATCGCGATAAGCCATATATCATATGAAAGGTCTTTAAATGAGGAACAATCGCGCTATATAACATTTTCGTGTCACTTCTATAGTTTAGGCGCAGTACTTGAAGGAGCGTATTTGTTTAAGGCGAAAAACACACCCTACTTCTTTCAGTCATATCTGGAGTTCTAGCCAACCTATCGCGATAAGCCATATATCATATGAAAGGTCTTTAAATGAGGAACAATCGCGCTATATAACATTTTCGTGTCACTTCTATAGTTTAGGCGCAGTACTTGAAGGAGCGTATTTGTTTAAGGCGAAAAACACACCCCAATTCTTTCAGTCATATCTCGAGTTCTAGGTAACCTATCGCGATAAGCCATATATCATATGAAAGGTCTTTAAATGAGGAACAATCGCGCTATATAACATTTTCGTGTCACTTCTATAGTTTAGGCGCAGTACTTGAAGGAGCGTATTTGTTTAAGGCGAAAAACACACCCCACTTCTTTCAGTCATATCTCGAGTTCTAGCTAACCTATCGCGATAAGCCATATATCATATGAAAGGTCTTTAAATGAGGAACAATCGCGCTATATAACATTTTCGTGTCACTTCTATAGTTTAGGCGCAGTACTTGAAGGAACGTATTTGTTTAAGGCGAAAAACACACCCCAATTCTTTCAGTCATATCTCGAGTTCTAGCCAACCTATCGCGATAAGCCATATATCATATGAAAGGTCTTTAAATGAGGAACAATCGCGCTATATAACATTTTCGTGTCACTTCTATAGTTTAGGCGCAGTACTTGAAGGAGCGTATTTGTTTAAGGCGAAAAACACACCCTACTTCTTTCAGTCATATCTGGAGTTCTAGCCAACCTATCGCGATAAGCCATATATCATATGAAAGGTCTTTAAATGAGGAACAATCGCGCTATATAACATTTTCGTGTCACTTCTATAGTTTAGGCGCAGTACTTGAAGGAGCGTATTTGTTTAAGGCGAAAAACACACCCCACTTCTTTCAGTCATATCTCGAGTTCTAGCCAACCTATCGCGATAAGCCATATATCATATGAAAGGTCTTTAAATAAGGAACAATCGCGCTATATAACATTTTCGTGTCACTTCTATTGTTTAGGCGCAGTACTTGAAGGAGCGTATTTGTTTAAGGCGAAAAACACACCCCACTTCTTTCAGTCATATCTCGAGTTCTAGCCAACCTATCGCGATAAGCCATATATCATATGAAAGGTCTTTAAATGAGGAACAATCGCGCTATATAACATTTTCGTGTCACTTCTATAGTTTAGGCGCAGTACTTGAAGGAGCGTATTTGTTTAAGGCGAAAAACACACCCTACTTCTTTTAGTCATATCTCGAGTTCTAGCCAACCTATCGCGATAAGCCATATATCATATGAAAGGTCTTTAAATGAGGAACAATCGCGCTATATAACATTTTCGTGTCACTTCTATAGTTTAGGCGCAGTACTTGAAGGAGCGTATTTGTTTAAGGCGAAAAACACACCCCACTTCTTTCAGTCATATCTCGAGTTCTAGCCAACCTATCGCGATAAGCCATATATCATATGAAAGGTCTTTAAATGAGGAACAATCGCGCTATATAACATTTTCGTGTCACTTCTATAGTTTAGGCGTAGTACTTGAAGGAGCGTATTTGTTTAAGGCGAAAAACACACCCTACTTCTTTCAGTCATATCTCGAGTTCTAGCCAACCTATCGCGATAAGCCATATATCATATGAAAGGTCTTTAAATGAGGAACAATCGCGCTATATAACATTTTCGTGTCACTTCTATAGTTTAGGCGCAGTACTTGAAGGAGCGTATTTGTTTAAGGCGAAAAACACACCCCACTTCTTTCAGTCATATCTCGAGTTCTAGCTAACCTATCGCGATAAGCCATATATCATATGAAAGGTCTTTAAATGAGGAACAATCGCGCTATATAACATTTTCGTGTCACTTCTATAGTTTAGGCGCGGTACTTGAAGGAGCGTATTTGTTTAAGGCGAAAAACACATCCTACTTCTTTCAGTCATATCTCGAGTTCTAGCCAACCTATCGCGATAAGCCGTATATCATATGAAAGGTCTTTAAATTAGGAACAATCGCGCTATATAACATTTTCGTGTCACTTCTATAGTTTAGGCGCAGTACTTGAAGGAACGTATTTGTTTAAGGCGAAAAACACACCCCACTTCTTTCAGTCATATCTCGAGTTCTAGTTAACCCATCGCGCCAAGCCATATACCATATGAAAGGTCTTTAAATGAGGAACAATCGCGCTATATAACATTTTCATGTCACTTCTATAGTTTAGGCGCAGTACTTGAAGGAGCGTATTTGTTTAAGGCGAAAAACACACCCCACTTCTTTCAGTCATATCTCGAGTTCTAGCTAACCCATCGCGCCAAGCCATATATCATATGAAAGGTCTTTAAATGAGGAACAATCGCGCTATATAACATTTTCGTGTCACTTCTATAGTTTAGGCGCAGTACTTGAAGGAGCGTATTTGTTTAAGGCGAAAAACACACCCCACTTCTTTCAGTCATATCTCGAGTTCTAGCTAACCTATCGCGATAAGCCATATATCATATGAAAGGTCTTTAAATGGGGAACAATCGCGCTATATAACATTTTCGTGTCACTTCTATAGTTTAGGCGCAGTACTTGAAGGAGCGTATTTGTTTAAGGCGAAAAACACACCCCACTTCTTTCAGTCATATCTCGAGTTCTAGCCAACCTATCGCGATAAGCCATATATCATATGAAAGGTCTTTAAATGAGGAACAATCGCGCTATATAACATTTTCGTGTCACTTCTATAGTTTAGGCGCAGTACTTGAAGGAGCGTATTTGTTTAAGGCGAAAAACACACCCTACTTCTTTCAGTCATATCTCGAGTTCTAGCCAACCTATCGCGATAAGCCATATATCATATGAAAGGTCTTTAAATGAGGAACAATCGCGCTATATAACATTTTCGTGTCACTTCTATAGTTTAGGCGCAGTACTTGAAGGAGCGTATTTGTTTAAGGCGAAAAACACACCCCACTTCTTTCAGTCATATCTCGAGTTCTAGCTAACCTATCGCGATAAGCCATATATCATATGAAAGGTCTTTAAATGAGGAACAATCGCGCTATATAACATTTTCGTGTCACTTCTATAGTTTAGGCGCAGTACTTGAAGGAGCGTATTTGTTTAAGGCGAAAAACACACCCCAATTCTTTCAGTCATATCTCGAGTTCTAGCCAACCTATCGCGATAAGCCATATATCATATGAAAGGTCTTTAAATAAGGAACAATCGCGCTATATAACATTTTCGTGTCACTTCTATAGTTTAGGCGCAGTACTTGAAGGAGCGTATTTGTTTAAGGCGAAAAACACACCCCACTTCTTTCAGTCATATCTCGAGTTCTAGCCAACCTATCGCGATAAGCCATATATCATATGAAAGGTCTTTAAATGAGGAACAATCGCGCTATATAACATTTTCGTGTCACTTCTATAGTTTAGGCGCAGTACTTGAAGGAGCGTATTTGTTTAAGGCGAAAAACACACCCCACTTCTTTCAGTCATATCTCGAGTTCTAGCCAACCTATCGCGATAAGCCATATATCATATGAAAGGTCTTTAAATGAGGAACAATCGCGCTATATAACATTTTCGTGTCACTTCTATAGTTTAGGCGCAGTACTTGAAGGAGCGTATTTGTTTAAGGCGAAAAACACACCCTACTTCTTTCAGTCATATCTCGAGTTCTAGCCAACCTATCGCGATAAGCCATATATCATATGAAAGGTCTTTAAATGAGGAACAATCGCGCTATATAACATTTTCGTGTCACTTCTATAGTTTAGGCGCAGTACTTGAAGGAGCGTATTTGTTTAAGGCGAAAAACACACCCCACTTCTTTCAGTCATATCTCGAGTTCTAGCCAACCTATCGCGATAAGCCATATATCATATGAAAGGTCTTTAAATGAGGAACAATCGCGCTATATAACATTTTCGTGTCACTTCTATAGTTTAGGCGCAGTACTTGAAGGAGCGTATTTGTTTAAGGCGAAAAACACACCCCAATTCTTTCAGTCATATCTCGAGTTCTAGCCAACCTATCGCGATAAGCCATATATCATATGAAAGGTCTTTAAATGAGGAACAATCGCGCTATATAACATTTTCGTGTCACTTCTATAGTTTAGGCGCAGTACTTGAAGGAGCGTATTTGTTTAAGGCGAAAAACACACCCCACTTCTTTCAGTCATATCTCGAGTTCTAGCCAACCTATCGCGATAAGCCATATATCATATGAAAGGTCTTTAAATGAGGAACAATCGCGCTATATAACATTTTCGTGTCACTTCTATAGTTTAGGCGTAGTACTTGAAGGAGCGTATTTGTTTAAGGCGAAAAACACACCCTACTTCTTTCAGTCATATCTCGAGTTCTAGCCAACCTATCGCGATAAGCCATATATCATATGAAAGGTCTTTAAATGAGGAACAATCGCGCTATATAACATTTTCGTGTCACTTCTATAGTTTAGGCGCAGTACTTGAAGGAGCGTATTTGTTTAAGGCGAAAAACACACCCCACTTCTTTCAGTCATATCTCGAGTTCTAGCTAACCTATCGCGATAAGCCATATATCATATGAAAGGTCTTTAAATGAGGAACAATCGCGCTATATAACATTTTCGTGTCACTTCTATAGTTTAGGCGCGGTACTTGAAGGAGCGTATTTGTTTAAGGCGAAAAACACATCCTACTTCTTTCAGTCATATCTCGAGTTCTAGCCAACCTATCGCGATAAGCCGTATATCATATGAAAGGTCTTTAAATTAGGAACAATCGCGCTATATAACATTTTCGTGTCACTTCTATAGTTTAGGCGCAGTACTTGAAGGAGCGTATTTGTTTAAGGCGAAAAACACACCCCACTTCTTTCAGTCATATCTCGAGTTCTAGCCAACCTATCGCGATAAGCCATATATCATATGAAAGGTCTTTAAATGAGGAACAATCGCGCTATATAACATTTTCGTGTCACTTCTATAGTTTAGGCGCAGTACTTGAAGGAGCGTATTTGTTTAAGGCGAAAAACACACCCTACTTCTTTCAGTCATATCTGGAGTTCTAGCCAACCTATCGCGATAAGCCATATATCATATGAAAGGTCTTTAAATGAGGAACAATCGCGCTATATAACATTTTCGTGTCACTTCTATAGTTTAGGCGCAGTACTTGAAGGAGCGTATTTGTTTAAGGCGAAAAACACACCCCACTTCTTTCAGTCATATCTCGAGTTCTAGCCAACCTATCGCGATAAGCCATATATCATATGAAAGGTCTTTAAATAAGGAACAATCGCGCTATATAACATTTTCGTGTCACTTCTATTGTTTAGGCGCAGTACTTGAAGGAGCGTATTTGTTTAAGGCGAAAAACACACCCCACTTCTTTCAGTCATATCTCGAGTTCTAGCCAACCTATCGCGATAAGCCATATATCATATGAAAGGTCTTTAAATGAGGAACAATCGCGCTATATAACATTTTCGTGTCACTTCTATAGTTTAGGCGCAGTACTTGAAGGAGCGTATTTGTTTAAGGCGAAAAACACACCCTACTTCTTTTAGTCATATCTCGAGTTCTAGCCAACCTATCGCGATAAGCCATATATCATATGAAAGGTCTTTAAATGAGGAACAATCGCGCTATATAACATTTTCGTGTCACTTCTATAGTTTAGGCGCAGTACTTGAAGGAGCGTATTTGTTTAAGGCGAAAAACACACCCCACTTCTTTCAGTCATATCTCGAGTTCTAGCCAACCTATCGCGATAAGCCATATATCATATGAAAGGTCTTTAAATGAGGAACAATCGCGCTATATAACATTTTCGTGTCACTTCTATAGTTTAGGCGTAGTACTTGAAGGAGCGTATTTGTTTAAGGCGAAAAACACACCCTACTTCTTTCAGTCATATCTCGAGTTCTAGCCAACCTATCGCGATAAGCCATATATCATATGAAAGGTCTTTAAATTAGGAACAATCGCGCTATATAACATTTTCGTGTCACTTCTATAGTTTAGGCGCAGTACTTGAAGGAGCGTATTTGTTTAAGGCGAAAAACACACCCCACTTCTTTCAGTCATATCTCGAGTTCTAGCCAACCTATCGCGATAAGCCATATATCATATGAAAGGTCTTTAAATGAGGAACAATCGCGCTATATAACATTTTCGTGTCACTTCTATAGTTTAGGCGCAGTACTTGAAGGAGCGTATTTGTTTAAGGCGAAAAACACACCCTACTTCTTTCAGTCATATCTGGAGTTCTAGCCAACCTATCGCGATAAGCCATATATCATATGAAAGGTCTTTAAATGAGGAACAATCGCGCTATATAACATTTTCGTGTCACTTCTATAGTTTAGGCGCAGTACTTGAAGGAGCGTATTTGTTTAAGGCGAAAAACACACCCCACTTCTTTCAGTCATATCTCGAGTTCTAGCCAACCTATCGCGATAAGCCATATATCATATGAAAGGTCTTTAAATAAGGAACAATCGCGCTATATAACATTTTCGTGTCACTTCTATTGTTTAGGCGCAGTACTTGAAGGAGCGTATTTGTTTAAGGCGAAAAACACACCCCACTTCTTTCAGTCATATCTCGAGTTCTAGCCAACCTATCGCGATAAGCCATATATCATATGAAAGGTCTTTAAATGAGGAACAATCGCGCTATATAACATTTTCGTGTCACTTCTATAGTTTAGGCGCAGTACTTGAAGGAGCGTATTTGTTTAAGGCGAAAAACACACCCTACTTCTTTTAGTCATATCTCGAGTTCTAGCCAACCTATCGCGATAAGCCATATATCATATGAAAGGTCTTTAAATGAGGAACAATCGCGCTATATAACATTTTCGTGTCACTTCTATAGTTTAGGCGCAGTACTTGAAGGAGCGTATTTGTTTAAGGCGAAAAACACACCCCACTTCTTTCAGTCATATCTCGAGTTCTAGCCAACCTATCGCGATAAGCCATATATCATATGAAAGGTCTTTAAATGAGGAACAATCGCGCTATATAACATTTTCGTGTCACTTCTATAGTTTAGGCGCAGTACTTGAAGGAGCGTATTTGTTTAAGGCGAAAAACACACCCTACTTCTTTCAGTCATATCTGGAGTTCTAGCCAACCTATCGCGATAAGCCATATATCATATGAAAGGTCTTTAAATGAGGAACAATCGCGCTATATAACATTTTCGTGTCACTTCTATAGTTTAGGCGCAGTACTTGAAGGAGCGTATTTGTTTAAGGCGAAAAACACACCCCACTTCTTTCAGTCATATCTCGAGTTCTAGCCAACCTATCGCGATAAGCCATATATCATATGAAAGGTCTTTAAATAAGGAACAATCGCGCTATATAACATTTTCGTGTCACTTCTATTGTTTAGGCGCAGTACTTGAAGGAGCGTATTTGTTTAAGGCGAAAAACACACCCCACTTCTTTCAGTCATATCTCGAGTTCTAGCCAACCTATCGCGATAAGCCATATATCATATGAAAGGTCTTTAAATGAGGAACAATCGCGCTATATAACATTTTCGTGTCACTTCTATAGTTTAGGCGCAGTACTTGAAGGAGCGTATTTGTTTAAGGCGAAAAACACACCCTACTTCTTTTAGTCATATCTCGAGTTCTAGCCAACCTATCGCGATAAGCCATATATCATATGAAAGGTCTTTAAATGAGGAACAATCGCGCTATATAACATTTTCGTGTCACTTCTATAGTTTAGGCGCAGTACTTGAAGGAGCGTATTTGTTTAAGGCGAAAAACACACCCCACTTCTTTCAGTCATATCTCGAGTTCTAGCCAACCTATCGCGATAAGCCATATATCATATGAAAGGTCTTTAAATGAGGAACAATCGCGCTATATAACATTTTCGTGTCACTTCTATAGTTTAGGCGTAGTACTTGAAGGAGCGTATTTGTTTAAGGCGAAAAACACACCCTACTTCTTTCAGTCATATCTCGAGTTCTAGCCAACCTATCGCGATAAGCCATATATCATATGAAAGGTCTTTAAATGAGGAACAATCGCGCTATATAACATTTTCGTGTCACTTCTATAGTTTAGGCGCAGTACTTGAAGGAGCGTATTTGTTTAAGGCGAAAAACACACCCCACTTCTTTCAGTCATATCTCGAGTTCTAGCTAACCTATCGCGATAAGCCATATATCATATGAAAGGTCTTTAAATGAGGAACAATCGCGCTATATAACATTTTCGTGTCACTTCTATAGTTTAGGCGCGGTACTTGAAGGAGCGTATTTGTTTAAGGCGAAAAACACATCCTACTTCTTTCAGTCATATCTCGAGTTCTAGCCAACCTATCGCGATAAGCCGTATATCATATGAAAGGTCTTTAAATTAGGAACAATCGCGCTATATAACATTTTCGTGTCACTTCTATAGTTTAGGCGCAGTACTTGAAGGAGCGTATTTGTTTAAGGCGAAAAACACACCCCACTTCTTTCAGTCATATCTCGAGTTCTAGCTAACCCATCGCGCCAAGCCATACACCATATGAAAGGTCTTTAAATGAGGAACAATCGCGCTATATAACATTTTCATGTCACTTCTATAGTTTAGGCGCAGTACTTGAAGGAGCGTATTTGTTTAAGGCGAAAAACACACCCCACTTCTTTCAGTCATATCTCGAGTTCTAGCTAACCCATCGCGCCAAGCCATATATCATATGAAAGGTCTTTAAATGAGGAACAATCGCGCTATATAACATTTTCGTGTCACTTCTATAGTTTAGGCGCAGTACTTGAAGGAGCGTATTTGTTTAAGGCGAAAAACACACCCCACTTCTTTCAGTCATATCTCGAGTTCTAGCTAACCTATCGCGATAAGCCATATATCATATGAAAGGTCTTTAAATGGGGAACAATCGCGCTATATAACATTTTCGTGTCACTTCTATAGTTTAGGCGCAGTACTTGAAGGAGCGTATTTGTTTAAGGCGAAAAACACACCCCACTTCTTTCAGTCATATCTCGAGTTCTAGCCAACCTATCGCGATAAGCCATATATCATATGAAAGGTCTTTAAATGAGGAACAATCGCGCTATATAACATTTTCGTGTCACTTCTATAGTTTAGGCGCAGTACTTGAAGGAGCGTATTTGTTTAAGGCGAAAAACACACCCTACTTCTTTCAGTCATATCTCGAGTTCTAGCCAACCTATCGCGATAAGCCATATATCATATGAAAGGTCTTTAAATGAGGAACAATCGCGCTATATAACATTTTCGTGTCACTTCTATAGTTTAGGCGCAGTACTTGAAGGAGCGTATTTGTTTAAGGCGAAAAACACACCCCACTTCTTTCAGTCATATCTCGAGTTCTAGCTAACCTATCGCGATAAGCCATATATCATATGAAAGGTCTTTAAATGAGGAACAATCGCGCTATATAACATTTTCGTGTCACTTCTATAGTTTAGGCGCAGTACTTGAAGGAGCGTATTTGTTTAAGGCGAAAAACACACCCCAATTCTTTCAGTCATATCTCGAGTTCTAGCCAACCTATCGCGATAAGCCATATATCATATGAAAGGTCTTTAAATAAGGAACAATCGCGCTATATAACATTTTCGTGTCACTTCTATAGTTTAGGCGCAGTACTTGAAGGAGCGTATTTGTTTAAGGCGAAAAACACACCCCACTTCTTTCAGTCATATCTCGAGTTCTAGCCAACCTATCGCGATAAGCCATATATCATATGAAAGGTCTTTAAATGAGGAACAATCGCGCTATATAACATTTTCGTGTCACTTCTATAGTTTAGGCGCAGTACTTGAAGGAGCGTATTTGTTTAAGGCGAAAAACACACCCTACTTCTTTCAGTCATATCTCGAGTTCTAGCCAACCTATCGCGATAAGCCATATATCATATGAAAGGTCTTTAAATGAGGAACAATCGCGCTATATAACATTTTCGTGTCCCTTCTATAGTTTAGGCGCAGTACTTGAAGGAGCGTATTTGTTTAAGGCGAAAAACACACCCCACTTCTTTCAGTCATATCTCGAGTTCTAGCCAACCTATCGCGATAAGCCATATATCATATGAAAGGTCTTTAAATGAGGAACAATCGCGCTATATAACATTTTCGTGTCACTTCTATAGTTTAGGCGCAGTACTTGAAGGAGCGTATTTGTTTAAGGCGAAAAACACACCCCAATTCTTTCAGTCATATCTCGAGTTCTAGCCAACCTATCGCGATAAGCCATATATCATATGAAAGGTCTTTAAATGAGGAACAATCGCGCTATATAACATTTTCGTGTCACTTCTATAGTTTAGGCGCAGTACTTGAAGGAGCGTATTTGTTTAAGGCGAAAAACACACCCCACTTCTTTCAGTCATATCTCGAGTTCTAGCCAACCTATCGCGATAAGCCATATATCATATGAAAGGTCTTTAAATGAGGAACAATCGCGCTATATAACATTTTCGTGTCACTTCTATAGTTTAGGCGTAGTACTTGAAGGAGCGTATTTGTTTAAGGCGAAAAACACACCCTACTTCTTTCAGTCATATCTCGAGTTCTAGCCAACCTATCGCGATAAGCCATATATCATATGAAAGGTCTTTAAATGAGGAACAATCGCGCTATATAACATTTTCGTGTCACTTCTATAGTTTAGGCGCAGTACTTGAAGGAGCGTATTTGTTTAAGGCGAAAAACACACCCCACTTCTTTCAGTCATATCTCGAGTTCTAGCTAACCTATCGCGATAAGCCATATATCATATGAAAGGTCTTTAAATGAGGAACAATCGCGCTATATAACATTTTCGTGTCACTTCTATAGTTTAGGCGCGGTACTTGAAGGAGCGTATTTGTTTAAGGCGAAAAACACATCCTACTTCTTTCAGTCATATCTCGAGTTCTAGCCAACCTATCGCGATAAGCCGTATATCATATGAAAGGTCTTTAAATTAGGAACAATCGCGCTATATAACATTTTCGTGTCACTTCTATAGTTTAGGCGCAGTACTTGAAGGAGCGTATTTGTTTAAGGCGAAAAACACACCCCACTTCTTTCAGTCATATCTCGAGTTCTAGCTAACCCATCGCGCCAAGCCATATACCATATGAAAGGTCTTTAAATGAGGAACAATCGCGCTATATAACATTTTCATGTCACTTCTATAGTTTAGGCGCAGTACTTGAAGGAGCGTATTTGTTTAAGGCGAAAAACACACCCCACTTCTTTCAGTCATATCTCGAGTTCTAGCTAACCCATCGCGCCAAGCCATATATCATATGAAAGGTCTTTAAATGAGGAACAATCGCGCTATATAACATTTTCGTGTCACTTCTATAGTTTAGGCGCAGTACTTGAAGGAGCGTATTTGTTTAAGGCGAAAAACACACCCCATTTCTTTCAGTCATATCTCGAGTTCTAGCTAACCTATCGCGATAAGCCATATATCATATGAAAGGTCTTTAAATGAGGAACAATCGCGCTATATAACATTTTCGTGTCACTTCTATAGTTTAGGCGCAGTACTTGAAGGAGCGTATTTGTTTAAGGCGAAAAACACACCCCACTTCTTTCAGTCATATCTCGAGTTCTAGCCAACCTATCGCGATAAGCCATATATCATATGAAAGGTCTTTAAATGAGGAACAATCGCGCTATATAACATTTTCGTGTCACTTCTATAGTTTAGGCGCAGTACTTGAAGGAGCGTATTTGTTTAAGGCGAAAAACACACCCTACTTCTTTCAGTCATATCTCGAGTTCTAGCCAACCTATCGCGATAAGCCATATATCATATGAAAGGTCTTTAAATGAGGAACAATCGCGCTATATAACATTTTCGTGTCACTTCTATAGTTTAGGCGCAGTACTTGAAGGAGCGTATTTGTTTAAGGCGAAAAACACACCCCACTTCTTTCAGTCATATCTCGAGTTCTAGCCAACCTATCGCGATAAGCCATATATCATATGAAAGGTCTTTAAATGAGGAACAATCGCGCTATATAACATTTTCGTGTCACTTCTATAGTTTAGGCGCAGTACTTGAAGGAGCGTATTTGTTTAAGGCGAAAAACACACCCCAATTCTTTCAGTCATATCTCGAGTTCTAGCCAACCTATCGCGATAAGCCATATATCATATGAAAGGTCTTTAAATAAGGAACAATCGCGCTATATAACATTTTCGTGTCACTTCTATAGTTTAGGCGCAGTACTTGAAGGAGCGTATTTGTTTAAGGCGAAAAACACACCCCACTTCTTTCAGTCATATCTCGAGTTCTAGCCAACCTATCGCGATAAGCCATATATCATATGAAAGGTCTTTAAATGAGGAACAATCGCGCTATATAACATTTTCGTGTCACTTCTATAGTTTAGGCGCAGTACTTGAAGGAGCGTATTTGTTTAAGGCGAAAAACACACCCTACTTCTTTCAGTCATATCTCGAGTTCTAGCCAACCTATCGCGATAAGCCATATATCATATGAAAGGTCTTTAAATGAGGAACAATCGCGCTATATAACATTTTCGTGTCACTTCTATAGTTTAGGCGCAGTACTTGAAGGAGCGTATTTGTTTAAGGCGAAAAACACACCCCACTTCTTTCAGTCATATCTCGAGTTCTAGCCAACCTATCGCGATAAGCCATATATCATATGAAAGGTCTTTAAATGAGGAACAATCGCGCTATATAACATTTTCGTGTCACTTCTATAGTTTAGGCGCAGTACTTGAAGGAGCGTATTTGTTTAAGGCGAAAAACACACCCCACTTCTTTCAGTCATATCTCGAGTTCTAGCCAACATATCGCGATAAGCCATATATCATATGAAAGGTCTTTAAATGAGGAACAATCGCGCTATATAACATTTTCGTGTCACTTCTATAGTTTAGGCGCAGTACTTGAAGGAGCGTATTTGTTTAAGGCGAAAAACACACCCTACTTCTTTCAGTCATATCTCGAGTTCTAGCCAACCTATCGCGATAAGCCATATATCATATGAAAGGTCTTTAAATGAGGAACAATCGCGCTATATAACATTTTCGTGTCACTTCTATAGTTTAGGCGCAGTACTTGAAGGAGCGTATTTGTTTAAGGCGAAAAACACACCCCACTTCTTTCAGTCATATCTCGAGTTCTAGCCAACCTATCGCGATAAGCCATATATCATATGAAAGGTCTTTAAATGAGGAACAATCGCGCTATATAACATTTTCGTGTCACTTCTATAGTTTAGGCGCAGTACTTGAAGGAGCGTATTTGTTTAAGGCGAAAAACACACCCCAATTCTTTCAGTCATATCTCGAGTTCTAGCCAACCTATCGCGATAAGCCATATATCATATGAAAGGTCTTTAAATAAGGAACAATCGCGCTATATAACATTTTCGTGTCACTTCTATAGTTTAGGCGCAGTACTTGAAGGAGCGTATTTGTTTAAGGCGAAAAACACACCCCACTTCTTTCAGTCATATCTCGAGTTCTAGCTAACCTATCGCGATAAGCCATATATCATATGAAAGGTCTTTAAATGAGGAACAATCGCGCTATATAACATTTTCGTGTCACTTCTATAGTTTAGGCGCAGTACTTGAAGGAGCGTATTTGTTTAAGGCGAAAAACACACCCCACTTCTTTCAGTCATATCTCGAGTTCTAGCTAACCCATCGCGCCAAGCCATATACCATATGAAAGGTCTTTAAATGAGGAACAATCGCGCTATATAACATTTTCGTGTCACTTCTATAGTTTAGGCGCGGTACTTGAAGGAGCGTATTTGTTTAAGGCGAAAAACACATCCTACTTCTTTCAGTCATATCTCGAGTTCTAGCCAACCTATCGCGATAAGCCGTATATCATATGAAAGGTCTTTAAATTAGGAACAATCGCGCTATATAACATTTTCGTGTCACTTCTATAGTTTAGGCGCAGTACTTGAAGGAGCGTATTTGTTTAAGGCGAAAAACACACCCCACTTCTTTCAGTCATATCTCGAGTTCTAGCTAACCCATCGCGCCAAGCCATATACCATATGAAAGGTCTTTAAATGAGGAACAATCGCGCTATATAACATTTTCGTGTCACTTCTATAGTTTAGGCGCAGTACTTGAAGGAGCGTATTTGTTTAAGGCGAAAAACACACCCCACTTCTTTCAGTCATATCTCGAGTTCTAGCCAACCTATCGCGATAAGCCATATATCATATGAAAGGTCTTTAAATGAGGAACAATCGCGCTATATAACATTTTCGTGTCACTTCTATAGTTTAGGCGCAGTACTTGAAGGAGCGTATTTGTTTAAGGCGAAAAACACACCCTACTTCTTTCAGTCATATCTCGAGTTCTAGCCAACCTATCGCGATAAGCCATATATCATATGAAAGGTCTTTAAATGAGGAACAATCGCGCTATATAACATTTTCGTGTCACTTCTATAGTTTAGGCGCAGTACTTGAAGGAGCGTATTTGTTTAAGGCGAAAAACACACCCCACTTCTTTCAGTCATATCTCGAGTTCTAGCCAACCTATCGCGATAAGCCATATATCATATGAAAGGTCTTTAAATGAGGAACAATCGCGCTATATAACATTTTCGTGTCACTTCTATAGTTTAGGCGCAGTACTTGAAGGAGCGTATTTGTTTAAGGCGAAAAACACACCCCAATTCTTTCAGTCATATCTCGAGTTCTAGCCAACCTATCGCGATAAGCCATATATCATATGAAAGGTCTTTAAATAAGGAACAATCGCGCTATATAACATTTTCGTGTCACTTCTATAGTTTAGGCGCAGTACTTGAAGGAGCGTATTTGTTTAAGGCGAAAAACACACCCCACTTCTTTCAGTCATATCTCGAGTTCTAGCCAACCTATCGCGATAAGCCATATATCATATGAAAGGTCTTTAAATGAGGAACAATCGCGCTATATAACATTTTCGTGTCACTTCTATAGTTTAGGCGCAGTACTTGAAGGAGCGTATTTGTTTAAGGCGAAAAACACACCCTACTTCTTTCAGTCATATCTCGAGTTCTAGCCAACCTATCGCGATAAGCCATATATCATATGAAAGGTCTTTAAATGAGGAACAATCGCGCTATATAACATTTTCGTGTCACTTCTATAGTTTAGGCGCAGTACTTGAAGGAGCGTATTTGTTTAAGGCGAAAAACACACCCCACTTCTTTCAGTCATATCTCGAGTTCTAGCCAACCTATCGCGATAAGCCATATATCATATGAAAGGTCTTTAAATGAGGAACAATCGCGCTATATAACATTTTCGTGTCACTTCTATAGTTTAGGCGCAGTACTTGAAGGAGCGTATTTGTTTAAGGCGAAAAACACACCCCACTTCTTTCAGTCATATCTCGAGTTCTAGCCAACATATCGCGATAAGCCATATATCATATGAAAGGTCTTTAAATGAGGAACAATCGCGCTATATAACATTTTCGTGTCACTTCTATAGTTTAGGCGCAGTACTTGAAGGAGCGTATTTGTTTAAGGCGAAAAACACACCCTACTTCTTTCAGTCATATCTCGAGTTCTAGCCAACCTATCGCGATAAGCCATATATCATATGAAAGGTCTTTAAATGAGGAACAATCGCGCTATATAACATTTTCGTGTCACTTCTATAGTTTAGGCGCAGTACTTGAAGGAGCGTATTTGTTTAAGGCGAAAAACACACCCCACTTCTTTCAGTCATATCTCGAGTTCTAGCCAACCTATCGCGATAAGCCATATATCATATGAAAGGTCTTTAAATGAGGAACAATCGCGCTATATAACATTTTCGTGTCACTTCTATAGTTTAGGCGCAGTACTTGAAGGAGCGTATTTGTTTAAGGCGAAAAACACACCCCAATTCTTTCAGTCATATCTCGAGTTCTAGCCAACCTATCGCGATAAGCCATATATCATATGAAAGGTCTTTAAATAAGGAACAATCGCGCTATATAACATTTTCGTGTCACTTCTATAGTTTAGGCGCAGTACTTGAAGGAGCGTATTTGTTTAAGGCGAAAAACACACCCCACTTCTTTCAGTCATATCTCGAGTTCTAGCTAACCTATCGCGATAAGCCATATATCATATGAAAGGTCTTTAAATTAGGAACAATCGCGCTATATAACATTTTCGTGTCACTTCTATAGTTTAGGCGCAGTACTTGAAGGAGCGTATTTGTTTAAGGCGAAAAACACACCCCACTTCTTTCAGTCATATCTCGAGTTCTAGCTAACCCATCGCGCCAAGCCATATACCATATGAAAGGTCTTTAAATGAGGAACAATCGCGCTATATAACATTTTCGTGTAACTTCTATAGTTTAGGCGCGGTACTTGAAGGAGCGTATTTGTTTAAGGCGAAAAACACATCCTACTTCTTTCAGTCATATCTCGAGTTCTAGCCAACCTATCGCGATAAGCCGTATATCATATGAAAGGTCTTTAAATTAGGAACAATCGCGCTATATAACATTTTCGTGTCACTTCTATAGTTTAGGCGCAGTACTTGAAGGAGCGTATTTGTTTAAGGCGAAAAACACACCCCACTTCTTTCAGTCATATCTCGAGTTCTAGCTAACCCATCGCGCCAAGCCATATACCATATGAAAGGTCTTTAAATGAGGAACAATCGCGCTATATAACATTTTCGTGTCACTTCTATAGTTTAGGCGCAGTACTTGAAGGAGCGTATTTGTTTAAGGCGAAAAACACACCCCACTTCTTTCAGTCATATCTCGAGTTCTAGCTAACCCATCGCGCCAAGCCATATACCATATGAAAGGTCTTTAAATGAGGAACAATCGCGCTATATAACATTTTCGTGTCACTTCTATAGTTTAGGCGCGGTACTTGAAGGAGCGTATTTGTTTAAGGCGAAAAACACATCCTACTTCTTTCAGTCATATCTCGAGTTCTAGCCAACCTATCGCGATAAGCCGTATATCATATGAAAGGTCTTTAAATTAGGAACAATCGCGCTATATAACATTTTCGTGTCACTTCTATAGTTTAGGCGCAGTACTTGAAGGAGCGTATTTGTTTAAGGCGAAAAACACACCCCACTTCTTTCAGTCATATCTCGAGTTCTAGCTAACCCATCGCGCCAAGCCATATACCATATGAAAGGTCTTTAAATGAGGAACAATCGCGCTATATAACATTTTCGTGTCACTTCTATAGTTTAGGCGCAGTACTTGAAGGAGCGTATTTGTTTAAGGCGAAAAACACACCCCAATTCTTTCAGTCATATCTCGAGTTCTAGCCAACCTATCGCGATAAGCCATATATCATATGAAAGGTCTTTAAATAAGGAACAATCGCGCTATATAACATTTTCGTGTCACTTCTATAGTTTAGGCGCAGTACTTGAAGGAGCGTATTTGTTTAAGGCGAAAAACACACCCCACTTCTTTCAGTCATATCTCGAGTTCTAGCTAACCCATCGCGCCAAGCCATATACCATATGAAAGGTCTTTAAATGAGGAACAATCGCGCTATATAACATTTTCGTGTCACTTCTATAGTTTAGGCGCGGTACTTGAAGGAGCGTATTTGTTTAAGGCGAAAAACACATCCTACTTCTTTCAGTCATATCTCGAGTTCTAGCCAACCTATCGCGATAAGCCGTATATCATATGAAAGGTCTTTAAATGAGGAACAATCGCGCTATATAACATTTTCGTGTCACTTCTATAGTTTAGGCGCAGTACTTGAAGGAGCGTATTTGTTTAAGGCGAAAAACACACCCCACTTCTTTCAGTCATATCTCGAGTTCTAGCCAACCTATCGCGATAAGCCATATATCATATGAAAGGTCTTTAAATGAGGAACAATCGCGCTATATAACATTTTCGTGTCACTTCTATAGTTTAGGCGCAGTACTTGAAGGAGCGTATTTGTTTAAGGCGAAAAACACACCCTACTTCTTTCAGTCATATCTCGAGTTCTAGCCAACCTATCGCGATAAGCCATATATCATATGAAAGGTCTTTAAATGAGGAACAATCGCGCTATATAACATTTTCGTGTCACTTCTATAGTTTAGGCGCAGTACTTGAAGGAGCGTATTTGTTTAAGGCGAAAAACACACCCCACTTCTTTCAGTCATATCTCGAGTTCTAGCCAACCTATCGCGATAAGCCATATATCATATGAAAGGTCTTTAAATGAGGAACAATCGCGCTATATAACATTTTCGTGTCACTTCTATAGTTTAGGCGCAGTACTTGAAGGAGCGTATTTGTTTAAGGCTAAAAACACACCCCAATTCTTTCAGTCATATCTCGAGTTCTAGCCAACCTATCGCGATAAGCCATATATCATATGAAAGGTCTTTAAATAAGGAACAATCGCGCTATATAACATTTTCGTGTCACTTCTATAGTTTAGGCGCAGTACTTGAAGGAGCGTATTTGTTTAAGGCGAAAAACACACCCCACTTCTTTCAGTCATATCTCGAGTTCTAGCTAACCCATCGCGCCAAGCCATATACCATATGAAAGGTCTTTAAATGAGGAACAATCGCGCTATATAACATTTTCGTGTCACTTCTATAGTTTAGGCGCGGTACTTGAAGGAGCGTATTTGTTTAAGGCGAAAAACACATCCTACTTCTTTCAGTCATATCTCGAGTTCTAGCCAACCTATCGCGATAAGCCGTATATCATATGAAAGGCGCTATATAACATTTTCGTGTCACTTCTATAGTTTAGGCGCAGTACTTGAAGGAGCGTATTTGTTTAAGGCGAAAAACACACCCCACTTCTTTCAGTCATATCTCGAGTTCTAGCTAACCCATCGCGCCAAGCCATATACCATATGAAAGGTCTTTAAATGAGGAACAATCGCGCTATATAACATTTTCGTGTCACTTCTATAGTTTAGGCGCAGTACTTGAAGGAGCGTATTTGTTTAAGGCGAAAAACACACCCCACTTCTTTCAGTCATATCTCGAGTTCTAGCTAACCCATCGCGCCAAGCCATATACCATATGAAAGGTCTTTAAATGAGGAACAATCGCGCTATATAACATTTTCGTGTCACTTCTATAGTTTAGGCGCGGTACTTGAAGGAGCGTATTTGTTTAAGGCGAAAAACACATCCTACTTCTTTCAGTCATATCTCGAGTTCTAGCCAACCTATCGCGATAAGCCGTATATCATATGAAAGGTCTTTAAATTAGGAACAATCGCGCTATATAACATTTTCGTGTCACTTCTATAGTTTAGGCGCAGTACTTGAAGGAGCGTATTTGTTTAAGGCGAAAAACACACCCCACTTCTTTCAGTCATATCTCGAGTTCTAGCTAACCCATCGCGCCAAGCCATATACCATATGAAAGGTCTTTAAATGAGGAACAATCGCGCTATATAACATTTTCGTGTCACTTCTATAGTTTAGGCGCAGTACTTGAAGGAGCGTATTTGTTTAAGGCGAAAAACACACCCCAATTCTTTCAGTCATATCTCGAGTTCTAGCCAACCTATCGCGATAAGCCATATATCATATGAAAGGTCTTTAAATAAGGAACAATCGCGCTATATAACATTTTCGTGTCACTTCTATAGTTTAGGCGCAGTACTTGAAGGAGCGTATTTGTTTAAGGCGAAAACCACACCCCGCTTCTTTCAGTCATATCTCGAGTTCTAGCTAACCCATCGCGCCAAGCCATATACCATATGAAAGGTCTTTAAATGAGGAACAATCGCGCTATATAACATTTTCGTGTCACTTCTATAGTTTAGGCGCGGTACTTGAAGGAGCGTATTTGTTTAAGGCGAAAAACACATCCTACTTCTTTCAGTCATATCTCGAGTTCTAGCCAACCTATCGCGATAAGCCGTATATCATATGAAAGGTCTTTAAATTAGGAACAATCGCGCTATATAACATTTTCGTGTCACTTCTATAGTTTAGGCGCAGTACTTGAAGGAGCGTATTTGTTTAAGGCGAAAAACACACCCCAATTCTTTCAGTCATATCTCGAGTTCTAGCTAACCCATCGCGCCAAGCCATATACCATATGAAAGGTCTTTAAATGAGGAACAATCGCGCTATATAACATTTTCGTGTCACTTCTATAGTTTAGGCGCGGTACTTGAAGGAGCGTATTTGTTTAAGGCGAAAAACACATCCTACTTCTTTCAGTCATATCTCGAGTTCTAGCCAACCTATCGCGATAAGCCGTATATCATATGAAAGGTCTTTAAATGAGGAACAATCGCGCTATATAACATTTTCGTGTCACTTCTATAGTTTAGGCGCAGTACTTGAAGGAGCGTATTTGTTTAAGGCGAAAAACACACCCCACTTCTTTCAGTCATATCTCGAGTTCTAGCCAACCTATCGCGATAAGCCATATATCATATGAAAGGTCTTTAAATGAGGAACAATCGCGCTATATAACATTTTCGTGTCACTTCTATAGTTTAGGCGCAGTACTTGAAGGAGCGTATTTGTTTAAGGCGAAAAACACACCCCAATTCTTTCAGTCATATCTCGAGTTCTAGCCAACCTATCGCGATAAGCCATATATCATATGAAAGGTCTTTAAATAAGGAACAATCGCGCTATATAACATTTTCGTGTCACTTCTATAGTTTAGGCGCAGTACTTGAAGGAGCGTATTTGTTTAAGGCGAAAAACACACCCCACTTCTTTCAGTCATATCTCGAGTTCTAGCCAACCTATCGCGATAAGCCATATATCATATGAAAGGTCTTTAAATGAGGAACAATCGCGCTATATAACATTTTCGTGTCACTTCTATAGTTTAGGCGCAGTACTTGAAGGAGCGTATTTGTTTAAGGCGAAAAACACACCCTACTTCTTTCAGTCATATCTCGAGTTCTAGCCAACCTATCGCGATAAGCCATATATCATATGAAAGGTCTTTAAATGAGGAACAATCGCGCTATATAACATTTTCGTGTCACTTCTATAGTTTAGGCGCAGTACTTGAAGGAGCGTATTTGTTTAAGGCGAAAAACACACCCCACTTCTTTCAGTCATATCTCGAGTTCTAGCCAACCTATCGCGATAAGCCATATATCATATGAAAGGTCTTTAAATGAGGAACAATCGCGCTATATAACATTTTCGTGTCACTTCTATAGTTTAGGCGCAGTACTTGAAGGAGCGTATTTGTTTAAGGCGAAAAACACACCCCAATTCTTTCAGTCATATCTCGAGTTCTAGCCAACCTATCGCGATAAGCCATATATCATATGAAAGGTCTTTAAATAAGGAACAATCGCGCTATATAACATTTTCGTGTCACTTCTATAGTTTAGGCGCAGTACTTGAAGGAGCGTATTTGTTTAAGGCGAAAAACACACCCCACTTCTTTCAGTCATATCTCGAGTTCTAGCTAACCTATCGCGATAAGCCATATATTATATGAAAGGTCTTTAAATGAGGAACAATCGCGCTATATAACATTTTCGTGTCACTTCTATAGTTTAGGCGCAGTACTTGAAGGAGCGTATTTGTTTAAGGCGAAAAACACACCCCACTTCTTTCAGTCATATCTCGAGTTCTAGCTAACCCATCGCGCCAAGCCATATACCATATGAAAGGTCTTTAAATGAGGAACAATCGCGCTATATAACATTTTCGTGTCACTTCTATAGTTTAGGCGCGGTACTTGAAGGAGCGTATTTGTTTAAGGCGAAAAACACATCCTACTTCTTTCAGTCATATCTCGAGTTCTAGCCAACCTATCGCGATAAGCCGTATATCATATGAAAGGTCTTTAAATTAGGAACAATCGCGCTATATAACATTTTCGTGTCACTTCTATAGTTTAGGCGCAGTACTTGAAGGAGCGTATTTGTTTAAGGCGAAAAACACACCCCACTTCTTTCAGTCATATCTCGAGTTCTAGCTAACCCATCGCGCCAAGCCATATACCATATGAAAGGTCTTTAAATGAGGAACAATCGCGCTATATAACATTTTCGTGTCACTTCTATAGTTTAGGCGCAGTACTTGAAGGAGCGTATTTGTTTAAGGCGAAAAACACACCCCACTTCTTTCAGTCATATCTCGAGTTCTAGCTAACCCATCGCGCCAAGCCATATACCATATGAAAGGTCTTTAAATGAGGAACAATCGCGCTATATAACATTTTCGTGTCACTTCTATAGTTTAGGCGCGGTACTTGAAGGAGCGTATTTGTTTAAGGCGAAAAACACATCCTACTTCTTTCAGTCATATCTCGAGTTCTAGCCAACCTATCGCGATAAGCCGTATATCATATGAAAGGTCTTTAAATTAGGAACAATCGCGCTATATAACATTTTCGTGTCACTTCTATAGTTTAGGCGCAGTACTTGAAGGAGCGTATTTGTTTAAGGCGAAAAACACACCCCACTTCTTTCAGTCATATCTCGAGTTCTAGCTAACCCATCGCGCCAAGCCATATACCATATGAAAGGTCTTTAAATGAGGAACAATCGCGCTATATAACATTTTCGTGTCACTTCTATAGTTTAGGCGCAGTACTTGAAGGAGCGTATTTGTTTAAGGCGAAAAACACACCCCAATTCTTTCAGTCATATCTCGAGTTCTAGCCAACCTATCGCGATAAGCCATATATCATATGAAAGGTCTTTAAATAAGGAACAATCGCGCTATATAACATTTTCGTGTCACTTCTATAGTTTAGGCGCAGTACTTGAAGGAGCGTATTTGTTTAAGGCGAAAAACACACCCCACTTCTTTCAGTCATATCTCGAGTTCTAGCTAACCCATCGCGCCAAGCCATATACCATATGAAAGGTCTTTAAATAAGGAACAATCGCGCTATATAACATTTTCGTGTCACTTCTATAGTTTAGGCGCGGTACTTGAAGGAGCGTATTTGTTTAAGGCGAAAAACACATCCTACTTCTTTCAGTCATATCTCGAGTTCTAGCCAACCTATCGCGATAAGCCGTATATCATATGAAAGGTCTTTAAATTAGGAACAATCGCGCTATATAACATTTTCGTGTCACTTCTATAGTTTAGGCGCAGTACTTGAAGGAGCGTATTTGTTTAAGGCGAAAAACACACCCCACTTCTTTCAGTCATATCTCGAGTTCTAGCTAACCCATCGCGATAAGCCATATATCATATGAAAGGTCTTTAAATGAGGAACAATCGCGCTATATAACATTTTCGTGTCACTTCTATAGTTTAGGCGCAGTACTTGAAGGAGCGTATTTGTTTAAGGCGAAAAACACACCCCACTTCTTTCAGTCATATCTCGAGTTCTAGCCAACCTATCGCGATAAGCCATATATCATATGAAAGGTCTTTAAATGAGGAACAATCGCGCTATATAACATTTTCGTGTCACTTCTATAGTTTAGGCGCAGTACTTGAAGGAGCGTATTTGTTTAAGGCGAAAAACACACCCTACTTCTTTCAGTCATATCTCGAGTTCTAGCCAACCTATCGCGATAAGCCATATATCATATGAAAGGTCTTTAAATGAGGAACAATCGCGCTATATAACATTTTCGTGTCACTTCTATAGTTTAGGCGCGGTACTTGAAGGAGCGTATTTGTTTAAGGCGAAAAACACACCCCACTTCTTTCAGTCATATCTCGAGTTCTAGCCAACCTATCGCGATAAGCCATATATCATATGAAAGGTCTTTAAATGAGGAACAATCGCGCTATATAACATTTTCGTGTCACTTCTATAGTTTAGGCGCAGTACTTGAAGGAGCGTATTTGTTTAAGGCGAAAAACACACCCCAATTCTTTCAGTCATATCTCGAGTTCTAGCCAACCTATCGCGATAAGCCATATATCATATGAAAGGTCTTTAAATGAAGAACAATCGCGCTATATAACATTTTCGTGTCACTTCTATAGTTTAGGCGCAGTACTTGAAGGAGCGTATTTGTTTAAGGCGAAAAACACACCCCACTTCTTTCAGTCATATCTCGAGTTCTAGCTAACCCATCGCGCCAAGCCATATACCATATGAAAGGTCTTTAAATGAGGAACAATCGCGCTATATAACATTTTCGTGTCACTTCTATAGTTTAGGCGCGGTACTTGAAGGAGCGTATTTGTTTAAGGCGAAAAACACATCCTACTTCTTTCAGTCATATCTCGAGTTCTAGCCAACCTATCGCGATAAGCCGTATATCATATGAAAGGTCTTTAAATTAGGAACAATCGCGCTATATAACATTTTCGTGTCACTTCTATAGTTTAGGCGCAGTACTTGAAGGAGCGTATTTGTTTAAGGCGAAAAACACACCCCACTTCTTTCAGTCATATCTCGAGTTCTAGCTAACCCATCGCGCCAAGCCATATACCATATGAAAGGTCTTTAAATGAGGAACAATCGCGCTATATAACATTTTCGTGTCACTTCTATAGTTTAGGCGCAGTACTTGAAGGAGCGTATTTGTTTAAGGCGAAAAACACACCCCAATTCTTTCAGTCATATCTCGAGTTCTAGCCAACCTATCGCGATAAGCCATATATCATATGAAAGGTCTTTAAATAAGGAACAATCGCGCTATATAACATTTTCGTGTCACTTCTATAGTTTAGGCGCAGTACTTGAAGGAGCGTATTTGTTTAAGGCGAAAAACACACCCCACTTCTTTCAGTCATATCTCGAGTTCTAGCTAACCCATCGCGCCAAGCCATATACCATATGAAAGGTCTTTAAATGAGGAACAATCGCGCTATATAACATTTTCGTGTCACTTCTATAGTTTAGGCGCGGTACTTGAAGGAGCGTATTTGTTTAAGGCGAAAAACACATCCTACTTCTTTCAGTCATATCTCGAGTTCTAGCCAACCTATCGCGATAAGCCGTATATCATATGAAAGGTCTTTAAATTAGGAACAATCGCGCTATATAACATTTTCGTGTCACTTCTATAGTTTAGGCGCAGTACTTGAAGGAGCGTATTTGTTTAAGGCGAAAAACACACCCCACTTCTTTCAGTCATATCTCGAGTTCTAGATAACCCATCGCGATAAGCCATATATCATATGAAAGGTCTTTAAATGAGGAACAATCGCGCTATATAACATTTTCGTGTCACTTCTATAGTTTAGGCGCAGTACTTGAAGGAGCGTATTTGTTTAAGGCGAAAAACACACCCCACTTCTTTCAGTCATATCTCGAGTTCTAGCCAACCTATCGCGATAAGCCATATATCATATGAAAGGTCTTTAAATGAGGAACAATCGCGCTATATAACATTTTCGTGTCACTTCTATAGTTTAGGCGCAGTACTTGAAGGAGCGTATTTGTTTAAGGCGAAAAACACACCCCAATTCTTTCAGTCATATCTCGAGTTCTAGCCAACCTATCGCGATAAGCCATATATCATATGAAAGGTCTTTAAATGAGGAACAATCGCGCTATATAACATTTTCGTGTCACTTCTATAGTTTAGGCGCAGTACTTGAAGGAGCGTATTTGTTTAAGGCGAAAAACACACCCCACTTCTTTCAGTCATATCTCGAGTTCTAGCCAACCTATCGCGATAAGCCATATATCATATGAAAGGTCTTTAAATGAGGAACAATCGCGCTATATAACATTTTCGTGTCACTTCTATAGTTTAGGCGCAGTACTTGAAGGAGCGTATTTGTTTAAGGCGAAAAACACACCCTACTTCTTTCAGTCATATCTCGAGTTCTAGCCAACCTATCGCGATAAGCCATATATCATATGAAAGGTCTTTAAATGAGGAACAATCGCGCTATATAACATTTTCGTGTCACTTCTATAGTTTAGGCGCAGTACTTGAAGGAGCGTATTTGTTTAAGGCGAAAAACACACCCCACTTCTTTCAGTCATATCTCGAGTTCTAGCCAACCTATCGCGATAAGCCATATATCATATGAAAGGTCTTTAAATGAGGAACAATCGCGCTATATAACATTTTCGTGTCACTTCTATAGTTTAGGCGCAGTACTTGAAGGAGCGTATTTGTTTAAGGCGAAAAACACACCCCAATTCTTTCAGTCATATCTCGAGTTCTAGCCAACCTATCGCGATAAGCCATATATCATATGAAAGGTCTTTAAATAAGGAACAATCGCGCTATATAACATTTTCGTGTCACTTCTATAGTTTAGGCGCAGTACTTGAAGGAGCGTATTTGTTTAAGGCGAAAAACACACCCCACTTCTTTCAGTCATATCTCGAGTTCTAGCTAACCTATCGCGATAAGCCATATATCATATGAAAGGTCTTTAAATGAGGAACAATCGCGCTATATAACATTTTCGTGTCACTTCTATAGTTTAGGCGCAGTACTTGAAGGAGCGTATTTGTTTAAGGCGAAAAACACACCCCACTTCTTTCAGTCATATCTCGAGTTCTAGCTAACCCATCGCGCCAAGCCATATACCATATGAAAGGTCTTTAAATGAGGAACAATCGCGCTATATAACATTTTCGTGTCACTTCTATAGTTTAGGCGCGGTACTTGAAGGAGCGTATTTGTTTAAGGCGAAAAACACATCCTACTTCTTTCAGTCATATCTCGAGTTCTAGCCAACCTATCGCGATAAGCCGTATATCATATGAAAGGTCTTTAAATTAGGAACAATCGCGCTATATAACATTTTCGTGTCACTTCTATAGTTTAGGCGCAGTACTTGAAGGAGCGTATTTGTTTAAGGCGAAAAACACACCCCACTTCTTTCAGTCATATCTCGAGTTCTAGCTAACCCATCGCGCCAAGCCATATACCATATGAAAGGTCTTTAAATGAGGAACAATCGCGCTATATAACATTTTCGTGTCACTTCTATAGTTTAGGCGCAGTACTTGAAGGAGCGTATTTGTTTAAGGCGAAAAACACACCCCACTTCTTTCAGTCATATCTCGAGTTCTAGCTAACCCATCGCGCCAAGCCATATACCATATGAAAGGTCTTTAAATGAGGAACAATCGCGCTATATAACATTTTCGTGTCACTTCTATAGTTTAGGCGCGGTACTTGAAGGAGCGTATTTGTTTAAGGCGAAAAACACATCCTACTTCTTTCAGTCATATCTCGAGTTCTAGCCAACCTATCGCGATAAGCCGTATATCATATGAAAGGTCTTTAAATTAGGAACAATCGCGCTATATAACATTTTCGTGTCACTTCTATAGTTTAGGCGCAGTACTTGAAGGAGCGTATTTGTTTAAGGCGAAAAACACACCCCACTTCTTTCAGTCATATCTCGAGTTCTAGCTAACCCATCGCGCCAAGCCATATACCATATGAAAGGTCTTTAAATGAGGAACAATCGCGCTATATAACATTTTCGTGTCACTTCTATAGTTTAGGCGCAGTACTTGAAGGAGCGTATTTGTTTAAGGCGAAAAACACACCCCAATTCTTTCAGTCATATCTCGAGTTCTAGCCAACCTATCGCGATAAGCCATATATCATATGAAAGGTCTTTAAATAAGGAACAATCGCGCTATATAACATTTTCGTGTCACTTCTATAGTTTAGGCGCAGTACTTGAAGGAGCGTATTTGTTTAAGGCGAAAAACACACCCCACTTCTTTCAGTCATATCTCGAGTTCTAGCTAACCCATCGCGCCAAGCCATATACCATATGAAAGGTCTTTAAATGAGGAACAATCGCGCTATATAACATTTTCGTGTCACTTCTATAGTTTAGGCGCGGTACTTGAAGGAGCGTATTTGTTTAAGGCGAAAAACACATCCTACTTCTTTCAGTCATATCTCGAGTTCTAGCCAACCTATCGCGATAAGCCATATATCATATGAAAGGTCTTTAAATGAGGAACAATCGCGCTATATAACATTTTCGTGTCACTTCTATAGTTTAGGCGCAGTACTTGAAGGAGCGTATTTGTTTAAGGCGAAAAACACACCCCAATTCTTTCAGTCATATCTCGAGTTCTAGCCAACCTATCGCGATAAGCCATATATCATATGAAAGGTCTTTAAATAAGGAACAATCGCGCTATATAACATTTTCGTGTCACTTCTATAGTTTAGGCGCAGTACTTGAAGGAGCGTATTTGTTTAAGGCGAAAAACACACCCCACTTCTTTCAGTCATATCTCGAGTTCTAGCCAACCTATCGCGATAAGCCATATATCATATGAAAGGTCTTTAAATGAGGAACAATCGCGCTATATAACATTTTCGTGTCACTTCTATAGTTTAGGCGCAGTACTTGAAGGAGCGTATTTGTTTAAGGCGAAAAACACACCCTACTTCTTTCAGTCATATCTCGAGTTCTAGCCAACCTATCGCGATAAGCCATATATCATATGAAAGGTCTTTAAATGAGGAACAATCGCGCTATATAACATTTTCGTGTCACTTCTATAGTTTAGGCGCAGTACTTGAAGGAGCGTATTTGTTTAAGGCGAAAAACACACCCCACTTCTTTCAGTCATATCTCGAGTTCTAGCCAACCTATCGCGATAAGCCATATATCATATGAAAGGTCTTTAAATGAGGAACAATCGCGCTATATAACATTTTCGTGTCACTTCTATAGTTTAGGCGCAGTACTTGAAGGAGCGTATTTGTTTAAGGCGAAAAACACACCCCAATTCTTTCAGTCATATCTCGAGTTCTAGCCAACCTATCGCGATAAGCCATATATCATATGAAAGGTCTTTAAATAAGGAACAATCGCGCTATATAACATTTTCGTGTCACTTCTATAGTTTAGGCGCAGTACTTGAAGGAGCGTATTTGTTTAAGGCGAAAAACACACCCCACTTCTTTCAGTCATATCTCGAGTTCTAGCTAACCTATCGCGATAAGCCATATATTATATGAAAGGTCTTTAAATGAGGAACAATCGCGCTATATAACATTTTCGTGTCACTTCTATAGTTTAGGCGCAGTACTTGAAGGAGCGTATTTGTTTAAGGCGAAAAACACACCCCACTTCTTTCAGTCATATCTCGAGTTCTAGCTAACCCATCGCGCCAAGCCATATACCATATGAAAGGTCTTTAAATGAGGAACAATCGCGCTATATAACATTTTCGTGTCACTTCTATAGTTTAGGCGCGGTACTTGAAGGAGCGTATTTGTTTAAGGCGAAAAACACATCCTACTTCTTTCAGTCATATCTCGAGTTCTAGCCAACCTATCGCGATAAGCCGTATATCATATGAAAGGTCTTTAAATTAGGAACAATCGCGCTATATAACATTTTCGTGTCACTTCTATAGTTTAGGCGCAGTACTTGAAGGAGCGTATTTGTTTAAGGCGAAAAACACACCCCACTTCTTTCAGTCATATCTCGAGTTCTAGCTAACCCATCGCGCCAAGCCATATACCATATGAAAGGTCTTTAAATGAGGAACAATCGCGCTATATAACATTTTCGTGTCACTTCTATAGTTTAGGCGCAGTACTTGAAGGAGCGTATTTGTTTAAGGCGAAAAACACACCCCACTTCTTTCAGTCATATCTCGAGTTCTAGCTAACCCATCGCGCCAAGCCATATACCATATGAAAGGTCTTTAAATGAGGAACAATCGCGCTATATAACATTTTCGTGTCACTTCTATAGTTTAGGCGCGGTACTTGAAGGAGCGTATTTGTTTAAGGCGAAAAACACATCCTACTTCTTTCAGTCATATCTCGAGTTCTAGCCAACCTATCGCGATAAGCCGTATATCATATGAAAGGTCTTTAAATTAGGAACAATCGCGCTATATAACATTTTCGTGTCACTTCTATAGTTTAGGCGCAGTACTTGAAGGAGCGTATTTGTTTAAGGCGAAAAACACACCCCACTTCTTTCAGTCATATCTCGAGTTCTAGCTAACCCATCGCGCCAAGCCATATACCATATGAAAGGTCTTTAAATGAGGAACAATCGCGCTATATAACATTTTCGTGTCACTTCTATAGTTTAGGCGCAGTACTTGAAGGAGCGTATTTGTTTAAGGCGAAAAACACACCCCACTTCTTTCAGTCATATCTCGAGTTCTAGCTAACCCATCGCGCCAAGCCATATACCATATGAAAGGTCTTTAAATGAGGAACAATCGCGCTATATAACATTTTCGTGTCACTTCTATAGTTTAGGCGCAGTACTTGAAGGAGCGTATTTGTTTAAGGCGAAAAACACACCCCACTTCTTTCAGTCATATCTCGAGTTCTAGCCAACCTATCGCGATAAGCCATATATCATATGAAAGGTCTTTAAATGAGGAACAATCGCGCTATATAACATTTTCGTGTCACTTCTATAGTTTAGGCGCAGTACTTGAAGGAGCGTATTTGTTTAAGGCGAAAAACACACCCCAATTCTTTCAGTCATATCTCGAGTTCTAGCCAACCTATCGCGATAAGCCATATATCATATGAAAGGTCTTTAAATAAGGAACAATCGCGCTATATAACATTTTCGTGTCACTTCTATAGTTTAGGCGCAGTACTTGAAGGAGCGTATTTGTTTAAGGCGAAAAACACACCCCACTTCTTTCAGTCATATCTCGAGTTCTAGCCAACCTATCGCGATAAGCCATATATCATATGAAAGGTCTTTAAATGAGGAACAATCGCGCTATATAACATTTTCGTGTCACTTCTATAGTTTAGGCGCAGTACTTGAAGGAGCGTATTTGTTTAAGGCGAAAAACACACCCTACTTCTTTCAGTCATATCTCGAGTTCTAGCCAACCTATCGCGATAAGCCATATATCATATGAAAGGTCTTTAAATGAGGAACAATCGCGCTATATAACATTTTCGTGTCACTTCTATAGTTTAGGCGCAGTACTTGAAGGAGCGTATTTGTTTAAGGCGAAAAACACACCCCACTTCTTTCAGTCATATCTCGAGTTCTAGCCAACCTATCGCGATAAGCCATATATCATATGAAAGGTCTTTAAATGAGGAACAATCGCGCTATATAACATTTTCGTGTCACTTCTATAGTTTAGGCGCAGTACTTGAAGGAGCGTATTTGTTTAAGGCGAAAAACACACCCCAATTCTTTCAGTCATATCTCGAGTTCTAGCCAACCTATCGCGATAAGCCATATATCATATGAAAGGTCTTTAAATAAGGAACAATCGCGCTATATAACATTTTCGTGTCACTTCTATAGTTTAGGCGCAGTACTTGAAGGAGCGTATTTGTTTAAGGCGAAAAACACACCCCACTTCTTTCAGTCATATCTCGAGTTCTAGCTAACCTATCGCGATAAGCCATATATTATATGAAAGGTCTTTAAATGAGGAACAATCGCGCTATATAACATTTTCGTGTCACTTCTATAGTTTAGGCGCAGTACTTGAAGGAGCGTATTTGTTTAAGGCGAAAAACACACCCCACTTCTTTCAGTCATATCTCGAGTTCTAGCTAACCCATCGCGCCAAGCCATATACCATATGAAAGGTCTTTAAATGAGGAACAATCGCGCTATATAACATTTTCGTGTCACTTCTATAGTTTAGGCGCGGTACTTGAAGGAGCGTATTTGTTTAAGGCGAAAAACACATCCTACTTCTTTCAGTCATATCTCGAGTTCTAGCCAACCTATCGCGATAAGCCGTATATCATATGAAAGGTCTTTAAATTAGGAACAATCGCGCTATATAACATTTTCGTGTCACTTCTATAGTTTAGGCGCAGTACTTGAAGGAGCGTATTTGTTTAAGGCGAAAAACACACCCCACTTCTTTCAGTCATATCTCGAGTTCTAGCTAACCCATCGCGCCAAGCCATATACCATATGAAAGGTCTTTAAATGAGGAACAATCGCGCTATATAACATTTTCGTGTCACTTCTATAGTTTAGGCGCAGTACTTGAAGGAGCGTATTTGTTTAAGGCGAAAAACACACCCCAATTCTTTCAGTCATATCTCGAGTTCTAGCCAACCTATCGCGATAAGCCATATATCATATGAAAGGTCTTTAAATAAGGAACAATCGCGCTATATAACATTTTCGTGTCACTTCTATAGTTTAGGCGCAGTACTTGAAGGAGCGTATTTGTTTAAGGCGAAAAACACACCCCACTTCTTTCAGTCATATCTCGAGTTCTAGCTAACCCATCGCGCCAAGCCATATACCATATGAAAGGTCTTTAAATGAGGAACAATCGCGCTATATAACATTTTCGTGTCACTTCTATAGTTTAGGCGCGGTACTTGAAGGAGCGTATTTGTTTAAGGCGAAAAACACATCCTACTTCTTTCAGTCATATCTCGAGTTCTAGCCAACCTATCGCGATAAGCCGTATATCATATGAAAGGTCTTTAAATTAGGAACAATCGCGCTATATAACATTTTCGTGTCACTTCTATAGTTTAGGCGCAGTACTTGAAGGAGCGTATTTGTTTAAGGCGAAAAACACATCCTACTTCTTTCAGTCATATCTCGAGTTCTAGCCAACCTATCGCGATAAGCCGTATATCATATGAAAGGTCTTTAAATTAGGAACAATCGCGCTATATAACATTTTCGTGTCACTTCTATAGTTTAGGCGCAGTACTTGAAGGAGCGTATTTGTTTAAGGCGAAAAACACACCCCACTTCTTTCAGTCATATCTCGAGTTCTAGCTAACCCATCGCGCCAAGCCATATACCATATGAAAGGTCTTTAAATGAGGAACAATCGCGCTATATAACATTTTCGTGTCACTTCTATAGTTTAGGCGCAGTACTTGAAGGAGCGTATTTGTTTAAGGCGAAAAACACACCCCAATTCTTTCAGTCATATCTCGAGTTCTAGCCAACCTATCGCGATAAGCCATATATCATATGAAAGGTCTTTAAATAAGGAACAATCGCGCTATATAACATTTTCGTGTCACTTCTATAGTTTAGGCGCAGTACTTGAAGGAGCGTATTTGTTTAAGGCGAAAAACACACCCCACTTCTTTCAGTCATATCTCGAGTTCTAGCTAACCCATCGCGCCAAGCCATATACCATATGAAAGGTCTTTAAATGAGGAACAATCGCGCTATATAACATTTTCGTGTCACTTCTATAGTTTAGGCGCGGTACTTGAAGGAGCGTATTTGTTTAAGGCGAAAAACACATCCTACTTCTTTCAGTCATATCTCGAGTTCTAGCCAATCTATCGCGATAAGCCGTATATCATATGAAAGGTCTTTAAATTAGGAACAATCGCGCTATATAACATTTTCGTGTCACTTCTATAGTTTAGGCGCAGTACTTGAAGGAGCGTATTTGTTTAAGGCGAAAAACACATCCTACTTCTTTCAGTCATATCTCGAGTTCTAGCCAACCTATCGCGATAAGCCGTATATCATATGAAAGGTCTTTAAATTAGGAACAATCGCGCTATATAACATTTTCGTGTCACTTCTATAGTTTAGGCGCAGTACTTGAAGGAGCGTATTTGTTTAAGGCGAAAAACACACCCCACTTCTTTCAGTCATATCTCGAGTTCTAGCTAACCCATCGCGATAAGCCATATATCATATGAAAGGTCTTTAAATGAGGAACAATCGCGCTATATAACATTTTCGTGTCACTTCTATAGTTTAGGCGCGGTACTTGAAGGAGCGTATTTGTTTAAGGCGAAAAACACATCCTACTTCTTTCAGTCATATCTCGAGTTCTAGCCAACCTATCGCGATAAGCCGTATATCATATGAAAGGTCTTTAAATTAGGAACAATCGCGCTATATAACATTTTCGTGTCACTTCTATAGTTTAGGCGCAGTACTTGAAGGAGCGTATTTGTTTAAGGCGAAAAACACACCCCACTTCTTTCAGTCATATCTCGAGTTCTAGCTAACCCATCGCGCCAAGCCATATACCATATGAAAGGTCTTTAAATGAGGAACAATCGCGCTATATAACATTTTCGTGTCACTTCTATAGTTTAGGCGCGGTACTTGAAGGAGCGTATTTGTTTAAGGCGAAAAACACATCCTACTTCTTTCAGTCATATCTCGAGTTCTAGCCAACCTATCGCGATAAGCCGTATATCATATGAAAGGTCTTTAAATGAGGAACAATCGCGCTATATAACATTTTCGTGTCACTTCTATAGTTTAGGCGCAGTACTTGAAGGAGCGTATTTGTTTAAGGCGAAAAACACACCCCACTTCTTTCAGTCATATCTCGAGTTCTAGCCAACCTATCGCGATAAGCCATATATCATATGAAAGGTCTTTAAATAAGGAACAATCGCGCTATATAACATTTTCGTGTCACTTCTATAGTTTAGGCGCAGTACTTGAAGGAGCGTATTTGTTTAAGGCGAAAAACACACCCCACTTCTTTCAGTCATATCTCGAGTTCTAGCTAACCCATCGCGCCAAGCCATATACCATATGAAAGGTCTTTAAATGAGGAACAATCGCGCTATATAACATTTTCGTGTCACTTCTATAGTTTAGGCGCGGTACTTGAAGGAGCGTATTTGTTTAAGGCGAAAAACACATCCTACTTCTTTCAGTCATATCTCGAGTTCTAGCCAACCTATCGCGATAAGCCGTATATCATATGAAAGGTCTTTAAATTAGGAACAATCGCGCTATATAACATTTTCGTGTCACTTCTATAGTTTAGGCGCAGTACTTGAAGGAGCGTATTTGTTTAAGGCGAAAAACACACCCCACTTCTTTCAGTCATATCTCGAGTTCTAGCTAACCCATCGCGCCAAGCCATATACCATATGAAAGGTCTTTAAATGAGGAACAATCGCGCTATATAACATTTTCGTGTCACTTCTATAGTTTAGGCGCGGTACTTGAAGGAGCGTATTTGTTTAAGGCGAAAAACACATCCTACTTCTTTCAGTCATATCTCGAGTTCTAGCCAACCTATCGCGATAAGCCGTATATCATATGAAAGGTCTTTAAATGAGGAACAATCGCGCTATATAACATTTTCGTGTCACTTCTATAGTTTAGGCGCAGTACTTGAAGGAGCGTATTTGTTTAAGGCGAAAAACACACCCCACTTCTTTCAGTCATATCTCGAGTTCTAGCCAACCTATCGCGATAAGCCATATATCATATGAAAGGTCTTTAAATAAGGAACAATCGCGCTATATAACATTTTCGTGTCACTTCTATAGTTTAGGCGCAGTACTTGAAGGAGCGTATTTGTTTAAGGCGAAAAACACACCCCAATTCTTTCAGTCATATCTCGAGTTCTAGCCAACCTATCGCGATAAGCCATATATCATATGAAAGGTCTTTAAATAAGGAACAATCGCGCTATATAACATTTTCGTGTCACTTCTATAGTTTAGGCGCAGTACTTGAAGGAGCGTATTTGTTTAAGGCGAAAAACACACCCCACTTCTTTCAGTCATATCTCGAGTTCTAGCCAACCTATCGCGATAAGCCATATATCATATGAAAGGTCTTTAAATGAGGAACAATCGCGCTATATAACATTTTCGTGTCACTTCTATAGTTTAGGCGCAGTACTTGAAGGAGCGTATTTGTTTAAGGCGAAAAACACACCCTACTTCTTTCAGTCATATCTCGAGTTCTAGCCAACCTATCGCGATAAGCCATATATCATATGAAAGGTCTTTAAATGAGGAACAATCGCGCTATATAACATTTTCGTGTCACTTCTATAGTTTAGGCGCAGTACTTGAAGGAGCGTATTTGTTTAAGGCGAAAAACACACCCCACTTCTTTCAGTCATATCTCGAGTTCTAGCCAACCTATCGCGATAAGCCATATATCATATGAAAGGTCTTTAAATGAGGAACAATCGCGCTATATAACATTTTCGTGTCACTTCTATAGTTTAGGCGCAGTACTTGAAGGAGCGTATTTGTTTAAGGCGAAAAACACACCCCAATTCTTTCAGTCATATCTCGAGTTCTAGCCAACCTATCGCGATAAGCCATATATCATATGAAAGGTCTTTAAATAAGGAACAATCGCGCTATATAACATTTTCGTGTCACTTCTATAGTTTAGGCGCAGTACTTGAAGGAGCGTATTTGTTTAAGGCGAAAAACACACCCCACTTCTTTCAGTCATATCTCGAGTTCTAGCTAACCTATCGCGATAAGCCATATATTATATGAAAGGTCTTTAAATGAGGAACAATCGCGCTATATAACATTTTCGTGTCACTTCTATAGTTTAGGCGCAGTACTTGAAGGAGCGTATTTGTTTAAGGCGAAAAACACACCCCACTTCTTTCAGTCATATCTCGAGTTCTAGCTAACCCATCGCGCCAAGCCATATATCATATGAAAGGTCTTTAAATGAGGAACAATCGCGCTATATAACATTTTCGTGTCACTTCTATAGTTTAGGCGCAGTACTTGAAGGAGCGTATTTGTTTAAGGCGAAAAACACACCCCACTTCTTTCAGTCATATCTCGAGTTCTAGCCAACCTATCGCGATAAGCCATATATCATATGAAAGGTCTTTAAATAAGGAACAATCGCGCTATATAACATTTTCGTGTCACTTCTATAGTTTAGGCGCAGTACTTGAAGGAGCGTATTTGTTTAAGGCGAAAAACACACCCCAATTCTTTCAGTCATATCTCGAGTTCTAGCCAACCTATCGCGATAAGCCATATATCATATGAAAGGTCTTTAAATAAGGAACAATCGCGCTATATAACATTTTCGTGTCACTTCTATAGTTTAGGCGCAGTACTTGAAGGAGCGTATTTGTTTAAGGCGAAAAACACACCCCACTTCTTTCAGTCATATCTCGAGTTCTAGCCAACCTATCGCGATAAGCCATATATCATATGAAAGGTCTTTAAATAAGGAACAATCGCGCTATATAACATTTTCGTGTCACTTCTATAGTTTAGGCGCAGTACTTGAAGGAGCGTATTTGTTTAAGGCGAAAAACACACCCCACTTCTTTCAGTCATATCTCGAGTTCTAGCCAACCTATCGCGATAAGCCATATATCATATGAAAGGTCTTTAAATGAGGACCAATCGCGCTATATAACATTTTCGTGTCACTTCTATAGTTTAGGCGCAGTACTTGAAGGAGCGTATTTGTTTAAGGCGAAAAACACACCCTACTTCTTTCAGTCATATCTCGAGTTCTAGCCAACCTATCGCGATAAGCCATATATCATATGAAAGGTCTTTAAATGAGGAACAATCGCGCTATATAACATTTTCGTGTCACTTCTATAGTTTAGGCGCAGTACTTGAAGGAGCGTATTTGTTTAAGGCGAAAAACACACCCCACTTCTTTCAGTCATATCTCGAGTTCTAGCCAACCTATCGCGATAAGCCATATATCATATGAAAGGTCTTTAAATGAGGAACAATCGCGCTATATAACATTTTCGTGTCACTTCTATAGTTTAGGCGCAGTACTTGAAGGAGCGTATTTGTTTAAGGCGAAAAACACACCCCAATTCTTTCAGTCATATCTCGAGTTCTAGCCAACCTATCGCGATAAGCCATATATCATATGAAAGGTCTTTAAATAAGGAACAATCGCGCTATATAACATTTTCGTGTCACTTCTATAGTTTAGGCGCAGTACTTGAAGGAGCGTATTTGTTTAAGGCGAAAAACACACCCCACTTCTTTCAGTCATATCTCGAGTTCTAGCTAACCTATCGCGATAAGCCATATATTATATGAAAGGTCTTTAAATGAGGAACAATCGCGCTATATAACATTTTCGTGTCACTTCTATAGTTTAGGCGCAGTACTTGAAGGAGCGTATTTGTTTAAGGCGAAAAACACACCCCACTTCTTTCAGTCATATCTCGAGTTCTAGCTAACCCATCGCGCCAAGCCATATACCATATGAAAGGTCTTTAAATGAGGAACAATCGCGCTATATAACATTTTCGTGTCACTTCTATAGTTTAGGCGCGGTACTTGAAGGAGCGTATTTGTTTAAGGCGAAAAACACATCCTACTTCTTTCAGTCATATCTCGAGTTCTAGCCAACCTATCGCGATAAGCCGTATATCATATGAAAGGTCTTTAAATTAGGAACAATCGCGCTATATAACATTTTCGTGTCACTTCTATAGTTTAGGCGCAGTACTTGAAGGAGCGTATTTGTTTAAGGCGAAAAACACACCCCACTTCTTTCAGTCATATCTCGAGTTCTAGCTAACCCATCGCGCCAAGCCATATACCATATGAAAGGTCTTTAAATGAGGAACAATCGCGCTATATAACATTTTCGTGTCACTTCTATAGTTTAGGCGCAGTACTTGAAGGAGCGTATTTGTTTAAGGCGAAAAACACACCCCACTTCTTTCAGTCATATCTCGAGTTCTAGCTAACCCATCGCGCCAAGCCATATACCATATGAAAGGTCTTTAAATGAGGAACAATCGCGCTATATAACATTTTCGTGTCACTTCTATAGTTTAGGCGCGGTACTTGAAGGAGCGTATTTGTTTAAGGCGAAAAACACATCCTACTTCTTTCAGTCATATCTCGAGTTCTAGCCAACCTATCGCGATAAGCCGTATATCATATGAAAGGTCTTTAAATTAGGAACAATCGCGCTATATAACATTTTCGTGTCACTTCTATAGTTTAGGCGCAGTACTTGAAGGAGCGTATTTGTTTAAGGCGAAAAACACACCCCACTTCTTTCAGTCATATCTCGAGTTCTAGCTAACCCATCGCGCCAAGCCATATACCATATGAAAGGTCTTTAAATGAGGAACAATCGCGCTATATAACATTTTCGTGTCACTTCTATAGTTTAGGCGCAGTACTTGAAGGAGCGTATTTGTTTAAGGCGAAAAACACACCCCAATTCTTTCAGTCATATCTCGAGTTCTAGCCAACCTATCGCGATAAGCCATATATCATATGAAAGGTCTTTAAATAAGGAACAATCGCGCTATATAACATTTTCGTGTCACTTCTATAGTTTAGGCGCAGTACTTGAAGGAGCGTATTTGTTTAAGGCGAAAAACACACCCCACTTCTTTCAGTCATATCTCGAGTTCTAGCTAACCCATCGCGCCAAGCCATATACCATATGAAAGGTCTTTAAATGAGGAACAATCGCGCTATATAACATTTTCGTGTCACTTCTATAGTTTAGGCGCGGTACTTGAAGGAGCGTATTTGTTTAAGGCGAAAAACACATCCTACTTCTTTCAGTCATATCTCGAGTTCTAGCCAACCTATCGCGATAAGCCGTATATCATATGAAAGGTCTTTAAATTAGGAACAATCGCGCTATATAACATTTTCGTGTCACTTCTATAGTTTAGGCGCAGTACTTGAAGGAGCGTATTTGTTTAAGGCGAAAAACACACCCCACTTCTTTCAGTCATATCTCGAGTTCTAGCTAACCCATCGCGATAAGCCATATATCATATGAAAGGTCTTTAAATGAGGAACAATCGCGCTATATAACATTTTCGTGTCACTTCTATAGTTTAGGCGCAGTACTTGAAGGAGCGTATTTGTTTAAGGCGAAAAACACACCCCACTTCTTTCAGTCATATCTCGAGTTCTAGCCAACCTATCGCGATAAGCCATATATCATATGAAAGGTCTTTAAATGAGGAACAATCGCGCTATATAACATTTTCGTGTCACTTCTATAGTTTAGGCGCAGTACTTGAAGGAGCGTATTTGTTTAAGGCGAAAAACACACCCCACTTCTTTCAGTCATATCTCGAGTTCTAGCTAACCCATCGCGATAAGCCATATATCATATGAAAGGTCTTTAAATGAGGAACAATCGCGCTATATAACATTTTCGTGTCACTTCTATAGTTTAGGCGCAGTACTTGAAGGAGCGTATTTGTTTAAGGCGAAAAACACACCCCACTTCTTTCAGTCATATCTCGAGTTCTAGCCAACCTATCGCGATAAGCCATATATCATATGAAAGGTCTTTAAATGAGGAACAATCGCGCTATATAACATTTTCGTGTCACTTCTATAGTTTAGGCGCAGTACTTGAAGGAGCGTATTTGTTTAAGGCGAAAAACACACCCCACTTCTTTCAGTCATATCTCGAGTTCTAGCTAACCTATCGCGATAAGCCATATATTATATGAAAGGTCTTTAAATGAGGAACAATCGCGCTATATAACATTTTCGTGTCACTTCTATAGTTTAGGCGCAGTACTTGAAGGAGCGTATTTGTTTAAGGCGAAAAACACACCCCACTTCTTTCAGTCATATCTCGAGTTCTAGCTAACCCATCGCGCCAAGCCATATACCATATGAAAGGTCTTTAAATGAGGAACAATCGCGCTATATAACATTTTCGTGTCACTTCTATAGTTTAGGCGCGGTACTTGAAGGAGCGTATTTGTTTAAGGCGAAAAACACATCCTACTTCTTTCAGTCATATCTCGAGTTCTAGCCAACCTATCGCGATAAGCCGTATATCATATGAAAGGTCTTTAAATTAGGAACAATCGCGCTATATAACATTTTCGTGTCACTTCTATAGTTTAGGCGCAGTACTTGAAGGAGCGTATTTGTTTAAGGCGAAAAACACACCCCACTTCTTTCAGTCATATCTCGAGTTCTAGCTAACCCATCGCGCCAAGCCATATACCATATGAAAGGTCTTTAAATGAGGAACAATCGCGCTATATAACATTTTCGTGTCACTTCTATAGTTTAGGCGCAGTACTTGAAGGAGCGTATTTGTTTAAGGCGAAAAACACACCCCACTTCTTTCAGTCATATCTCGAGTTCTAGCTAACCCATCGCGCCAAGCCATATACCATATGAAAGGTCTTTAAATGAGGAACAATCGCGCTATATAACATTTTCGTGTCACTTCTATAGTTTAGGCGCGGTACTTGAAGGAGCGTATTTGTTTAAGGCGAAAAACACATCCTACTTCTTTCAGTCATATCTCGAGTTCTAGCCAACCTATCGCGATAAGCCGTATATCATATGAAAGGTCTTTAAATTAGGAACAATCGCGCTATATAACATTTTCGTGTCACTTCTATAGTTTAGGCGCAGTACTTGAAGGAGCGTATTTGTTTAAGGCGAAAAACACACCCCACTTCTTTCAGTCATATCTCGAGTTCTAGCTAACCCATCGCGCCAAGCCATATACCATATGAAAGGTCTTTAAATGAGGAACAATCGCGCTATATAACATTTTCGTGTCACTTCTATAGTTTAGGCGCAGTACTTGAAGGAGCGTATTTGTTTAAGGCGAAAAACACACCCCAATTCTTTCAGTCATATCTCGAGTTCTAGCCAACCTATCGCGATAAGCCATATATCATATGAAAGGTCTTTAAATAAGGAACAATCGCGCTATATAACATTTTCGTGTCACTTCTATAGTTTAGGCGCAGTACTTGAAGGAGCGTATTTGTTTAAGGCGAAAAACACACCCCACTTCTTTCAGTCATATCTCGAGTTCTAGCTAACCCATCGCGCCAAGCCATATACCATATGAAAGGTCTTTAAATGAGGAACAATCGCGCTATATAACATTTTCGTGTCACTTCTATAGTTTAGGCGCGGTACTTGAAGGAGCGTATTTGTTTAAGGCGAAAAACACATCCTACTTCTTTCAGTCATATCTCGAGTTCTAGCCAACCTATCGCGATAAGCCGTATATCATATGAAAGGTCTTTAAATTAGGAACAATCGCGCTATATAACATTTTCGTGTCACTTCTATAGTTTAGGCGCAGTACTTGAAGGAGCGTATTTGTTTAAGGCGAAAAACACACCCCACTTCTTTCAGTCATATCTCGAGTTCTAGCTAACCCATCGCGATAAGCCATATATCATATGAAAGGTCTTTAAATGAGGAACAATCGCGCTATATAACATTTTCGTGTCACTTCTATAGTTTAGGCGCAGTACTTGAAGGAGCGTATTTGTTTAAGGCGAAAAACACACCCCACTTCTTTCAGTCATATCTCGAGTTCTAGCCAACCTATCGCGATAAGCCATATATCATATGAAAGGTCTTTAAATGAGGAACAATCGCGCTATATAACATTTTCGTGTCACTTCTATAGTTTAGGCGCAGTACTTGAAGGAGCGTATTTGTTTAAGGCGAAAAACACACCCCAATTCTTTCAGTCATATCTCGAGTTCTAGCCAACCTATCGCGATAAGCCATATATCATATGAAAGGTCTTTAAATGAGGAACAATCGCGCTATATAACATTTTCGTGTCACTTCTATAGTTTAGGCGCAGTACTTGAAGGAGCGTATTTGTTTAAGGCGAAAAACACACCCCAATTCTTTCAGTCATATCTCGAGTTCTAGCCAACCTATCGCGATAAGCCGTATATCATATGAAAGGTCTTTAAATTAGGAACAATCGCGCTATATAACATTTTCGTGTCACTTCTATAGTTTAGGCGCAGTACTTGAAGGAGCGTATTTGTTTAAGGCGAAAAACACACCCCATTTCTTTCAGTCATATCTCGAGTTCTAGCTAACCCATCGCGCCAAGCCATATACCATATGAAAGGTCTTTAAATGAGGAACAATCGCGCTATATAACATTTTCGTGTCACTTCTATAGTTTAGGCGCAGTACTTGAAGGAGCGTATTTGTTTAAGGCGAAAAACACACCCCAATTCTTTCAGTCATATCTCGAGTTCTAGCCAACCTATCGCGATAAGCCATATATCATATGAAAGGTCTTTAAATAAGGAACAATCGCGCTATATAACATTTTCGTGTCACTTCTATAGTTTAGGCGCAGTACTTGAAGGAGCGTATTTGTTTAAGGCGAAAAACACACCCCACTTCTTTCAGTCATATCTCGAGTTCTAGCTAACCCATCGCGCCAAGCCATATACCATATGAAAGGTCTTTAAATGAGGAACAATCGCGCTATATAACATTTTCGTGTCACTTCTATAGTTTAGGCGCGGTACTTGAAGGAGCGTATTTGTTTAAGGCGAAAAACACATCCTACTTCTTTCAGTCATATCTCGAGTTCTAGCCAACCTATCGCGATAAGCCGTATATCATATGAAAGGTCTTTAAATTAGGAACAATCGCGCTATATAACATTTTCGTGTCACTTCTATAGTTTAGGTGCAGTACTTGAAGGAGCGTATTTGTTTAAGGCGAAAAACACACCCTACTTCTTTCAGTCATATCTCGAGTTCTAGCCAACCTATCGCGATAAGCCATATATCATATGAAAGGTCTTTAAATGAGGAACAATCGCGCTATATAACATTTTCGTGTCACTTCTATAGTTTAGGCGCAGTACTTGAAGGAGCGTATTTGTTTAAGGCGAAAAACACACCCCACTTCTTTCAGTCATATCTCGAGTTCTAGCCAACCTATCGCGATAAGCCATATATCATATGAAAGGTCTTTAAATAAGGAACAATCGCGCTATATAACATTTTCGTGTCACTTCTATAGTTTAGGCGCAGTACTTGAAGGAGCGTATTTGTTTAAGGCGAAAAACACACCCCACTTCTTTCAGTCATATCTCGAGTTCTAGCTAACCTATCGCGATAAGCCATATATTATATGAAAGGTCTTTAAATGAGGAACAATCGCGCTATATAACATTTTCGTGTCACTTCTATAGTTTAGGCGCAGTACTTGAAGGAGCGTATTTGTTTAAGGCGAAAAACACACCCCACTTCTTTCAGTCATATCTCGAGTTCTAGCTAACCCATCGCGCCAAGCCATATACCATATGAAAGGTCTTTAAATGAGGAACAATCGCGCTATATAACATTTTCGTGTCACTTCTATAGTTTAGGCGCGGTACTTGAAGGAGCGTATTTGTTTAAGGCGAAAAACACATCCTACTTCTTTCAGTCATATCTCGAGTTCTAGCCAACCTATCGCGATAAGCCGTATATCATATGAAAGGTCTTTAAATTAGGAACAATCGCGCTATATAACATTTTCGTGTCACTTCTATAGTTTAGGCGCAGTACTTGAAGGAGCGTATTTGTTTAAGGCGAAAAACACACCCCACTTCTTTCAGTCATATCTCGAGTTCTAGCTAACCTATCGCGCCAAGCCATATACCGTATGAAAGGTCTTTAAATGAGGAACAATCGCGCTATATAACATTTTCGTGTCACTTCTATAGTTTAGGCGCAGTACTTGAAGGAGCGTATTTGTTTAAGGCGAAAAACACACCCCACTTCTTTCAGTCATATCTCGAGTTCTAGCTAACCCATCGCGCCAAGCCATATACCATATGAAAGGTCTTTAAATGAGGAACAATCGCGCTATATAACATTTTCGTGTCACTTCTATAGTTTAGGCGCGGTACTTGAAGGAGCGTATTTGTTTAAGGCGAAAAACACATCCTACTTCTTTCAGTCATATCTCGAGTTCTAGCCAACCTATCGCGATAAGCCGTATATCATATGAAAGGTCTTTAAATTAGGAACAATCGCGCTATATAACATTTTCGTGTCACTTCTATAGTTTAGGCGCAGTACTTGAAGGAGCGTATTTGTTTAAGGCGAAAAACACACCCCACTTCTTTCAGTCATATCTCGAGTTCTAGCTAACCCATCGCGCCAAGCCATATACCATATGAAAGGTCTTTAAATGAGGAACAATCGCGCTATATAACATTTTCGTGTCACTTCTATAGTTTAGGCGCGGTACTTGAAGGAGCGTATTTGTTTAAGGCGAAAAACACATCCTACTTCTTTCAGTCATATCTCGAGTTCTAGCCAACCTATCGCGATAAGCCGTATATCATATGAAAGGTCTTTAAATTAGGAACAATCGCGCTATATAACATTTTCGTGTCACTTCTATAGTTTAGGCGCAGTACTTGAAGGAGCGTATTTGTTTAAGGCGAAAAACACACCCCAATTCTTTCAGTCATATCTCGAGTTCTAGCCAACCTATCGCGATAAGCCATATATCATATGAAAGGTCTTTAAATAAGGAACAATCGCGCTATATAACATTTTCGTGTCACTTCTATAGTTTAGGCGCAGTACTTGAAGGAGCGTATTTGTTTAAGGCGAAAAACACACCCCACTTCTTTCAGTCATATCTCGAGTTCTAGCTAACCCATCGCGCCAAGCCATATACCATATGAAAGGTCTTTAAATGAGGAACAATCGCGCTATATAACATTTTCGTGTCACTTCTATAGTTTAGGCGCGGTACTTGAAGGAGCGTATTTGTTTAAGGCGAAAAACACATCCTACTTCTTTCAGTCATATCTCGAGTTCTAGCCAACCTATCGCGATAAGCCGTATATCATATGAAAGGTCTTTAAATTAGGAACAATCGCGCTATATAACATTTTCGTGTCACTTCTATAGTTTAGGCGCAGTACTTGAAGGAGCGTATTTGTTTAAGGCGAAAAACACACCCCACTTCTTTCAGTCATATCTCGAGTTCTAGCTAACCCATCGCGATAAGCCATATATCATATGAAAGGTCTTTAAATGAGGAACAATCGCGCTATATAACATTTTCGTGTCACTTCTATAGTTTAGGCGCAGTACTTGAAGGAGCGTATTTGTTTAAGGCGAAAAACACACCCCACTTCTTTCAGTCATATCTCGAGTTCTAGCCAACCTATCGCGATAAGCCATATATCATATGAAAGGTCTTTAAATAAGGAACAATCGCGCTATATAACATTTTCGTGTCACTTCTATTGTTTAGGCGCAGTACTTGAAGGAGCGTATTTGTTTAAGGCGAAAAACACACCCCACTTCTTTCAGTCATATCTCGAGTTCTAGCCAACCTATCGCGATAAGCCATATATCATATGAAAGGTCTTTAAATGAGGAACAATCGCGCTATATAACATTTTCGTGTCACTTCTATAGTTTAGGCGCAGTACTTGAAGGAGCGTATTTGTTTAAGGCGAAAAACACACCCCACTTCTTTCAGTCATATCTCGAGTTCTAGCCAACCTATCGCGATAAGCCATATATCATATGAAAGGTCTTTAAATAAGGAACAATCGCGCTATATAACATTTTCGTGTCACTTCTATTGTTTAGGCGCAGTACTTGAAGGAGCGTATTTGTTTAAGGCGAAAAACACACCCCACTTCTTTCAGTCATATCTCGAGTTCTAGCCAACCTATCGCGATAAGCCATATATCATATGAAAGGTCTTTAAATGAGGAACAATCGCGCTATATAACATTTTCGTGTCACTTCTATAGTTTAGGCGCAGTACTTGAAGGAGCGTATTTGTTTAAGGCGAAAAACACACCCTACTTCTTTCAGTCATATCTCGAGTTCTAGCCAACCTATCGCGATAAGCCATATATCATATGAAAGGTCTTTAAATGAGGAACAATCGCGCTATATAACATTTTCGTGTCACTTCTATAGTTTAGGCGCAGTACTTGAAGGAGCGTATTTGTTTAAGGCGAAAAACACACCCCACTTCTTTCAGTCATATCTCGAGTTCTAGCCAACCTATCGCGATAAGCCATATATCATATGAAAGGTCTTTACATGAGGAACAATCGCGCTATATAACATTTTCGTGTCACTTCTATAGTTTAGGCGCAGTACTTGAAGGAGCGTATTTGTTTAAGGCGAAAAACACACCCCACTTCTTTCAGTCATATCTCGAGTTCTAGCTAACCCATCGCGCCAAGCCATATACCATATGAAAGGTCTTTAAATGAGGAACAATCGCGCTATATAACATTTTCGTGTCACTTCTATAGTTTAGGCGCAGTACTTGAAGGAGCGTATTTGTTTAAGGCGAAAAATACACCCTACTTCTTTCAGTCATATCTGGAGTTCTAGCCAACCTATCGCGATAAGCCATATATCATATGAAAGGTCTTTAAATGAGGAACAATCGCGCTATATAACATTTTCGTGTCACTTCTATAGTTTAGGCGCAGTACTTGAAGGAGCGTATTTGTTTAAGGCGAAAAACACACCCCACTTCTTTCAGTCATATCTCGAGTTCTAGCCAACCTATCGCGATAAGCCATATATCATATGAAAGGTCTTTAAATAAGGAACAATCGCGCTATATAACATTTTCGTGTCACTTCTATTGTTTAGGCGCAGTACTTGAAGGAGCGTATTTGTTTAAGGCGAAAAACACACCCCACTTCTTTCAGTCATATCTCGAGTTCTAGCCAACCTATCGCGATAAGCCATATATCATATGAAAGGTCTTTAAATGAGGAACAATCGCGCTATATAACATTTTCGTGTCACTTCTATAGTTTAGGCGCAGTACTTGAAGGAGCGTATTTGTTTAAGGCGAAAAACACACCCTACTTCTTTCAGTCATATCTCGAGTTCCAGCCAACCTATCGCGATAAGCCATATATCATATGAAAGGTCTTTAAATGAGGAACAATCGCGCTATATAACATTTTCGTGTCACTTCTATAGTTTAGGCGCAGTACTTGAAGGAGCGTATTTGTTTAAGGCGAAAAACACACCCCACTTCTTTCAGTCATATCTCGAGTTCTAGCCAACCTATCGCGATAAGCCATATATCATATGAAAGGTCTTTAAATGAGGAACAATCGCGCTATATAACATTTTCGTGTCACTTCTATAGTTTAGGCGCAGTACTTGAAGGAGCGTATTTGTTTAAGGCGAAAAACACACCCTACTTCTTTCAGTCATATCTCGAGTTCTAGCCAACCTATCGCGATAAGCCATATATCATATGAAAGGTCTTTAAATGAGGAACAATCGCGCTATATAACATTTTCGTGTCACTTCTATAGTTTAGGCGCAGTACTTGAAGGAGCGTATTTGTTTAAGGCGAAAAACACACCCCACTTCTTTCAGTCATATCTCGAGTTCTAGCCAACCTATCGCGATAAGCCATATATCATATGAAAGGTCTTTAAATGAGGAACAATCGCGCTATATAACATTTTCGTGTCACTTCTATAGTTTAGCCGCAGTACTTGAAGGAGCGTATTTGTTTAAGGCGAAAAACACACCCCAATTCTTTCAGTCATATCTCGAGTTCTAGCCAACCTATCGCGATAAGCCATATATCATATGAAAGGTCTTTAAATAAGGAACAATCGCGCTATATAACATTTTCGTGTCACTTCTATAGTTTAGGCGCAGTACTTGAAGGAGCGTATTTGTTTAAGGCGAAAAACACACCCCACTTCTTTCAGTCATATCTCGAGTTCTAGCTAACCTATCGCGATAAGCCATATATCATATGAAAGGTCTTTAAATGAGGAACAATCGCGCTATATAACATTTTCGTGTCACTTCTATAGTTTAGGCGCGGTACTTGAAGGAGCGTATTTGTTTAAGGCGAAAAACACATCCTACTTCTTTCAGTCATATCTCGAGTTCTAGCCAACCTATCGCGATAAGCCGTATATCATATGAAAGGTCTTTAAATTAGGAACAATCGCGCTATATAACATTTTCGTGTCACTTCTATAGTTTAGGCGCAGTACTTGAAGGAGCGTATTTGTTTAAGGCGAAAAACACACCCCACTTCTTTCAGTCATATCTCGAGTTCTAGCTAACCCATCGCGCCAAGCCATATACCATATGAAAGGTCTTTAAATGAGGAACAATCGCGCTATATAACATTTTCATGTCACTTCTATAGTTTAGGCGCAGTACTTGAAGGAGCGTATTTGTTTAAGGCGAAAAACACACCCCACTTCTTTCAGTCATATCTCGAGTTCTAGCTAACCCATCGCGCCAAGCCATATACCATATGAAAGGTCTTTAAATGAGGAACAATCGCGCTATATAACATTTTCGTGTCACTTTTATAGTTTAGGCGCAGTACTTGAAGGAGCGTATTTGTTTAAGGCGAAAAACACACCCCACTTCTTTCAGTCATATCTCGAGTTCTAGCCAACCTATCGCGATAAGCCATATATCATATGAAAGGTCTTTAAATGAGGAACAATCGCGCTATATAACATTTTCGTGTCACTTCTATAGTTTAGGCGCAGTACTTGAAGGAGCGTATTTGTTTAAGGCGAAAAACACACCCCACTTCTTTCAGTCATATCTCGAGTTCTAGCCAACCTATCGCGATAAGCCATATATCATATGAAAGGTCTTTAAATGAGGAACAATCGCGCTATATAACATTTTCGTGTCACTTCTATAGTTTAGGCGCAGTACTTGAAGGAGCGTATTTGTTTAAGGCGAAAAACACACCCCAATTCTTTCAGTCATATCTCGAGTTCTAGCCAACCTATCGCGATAAGCCATATATCATATGAAAGGTCTTTAAATAAGGAACAATCGCGCTATATAACATTTTCGTGTCACTTCTATAGTTTAGGCGCAGTACTTGAAGGAGCGTATTTGTTTAAGGCGAAAAACACACCCCACTTCTTTCAGTCATATCTCGAGTTCTAGCTAACCCATCGCGCCAAGCCATATACCATATGAAAGGTCTTTAAATGAGGAACAATCGCGCTATATAACATTTTCGTGTCACTTCTATAGTTTAGGCGCGGTACTTGAAGGAGCGTATTTGTTTAAGGCGAAAAACACATCCTACTTCTTTCAGTCATATCTCGAGTTCTAGCCAACCTATCGCGATAAGCCGTATATCATATGAAAGGTCTTTAAATTAGGAACAATCGCGCTATATAACATTTTCGTGTCACTTCTATAGTTTAGGCGCAGTACTTGAAGGAGCGTATTTGTTTAAGGCGAAAAACACACCCCACTTCTTTCAGTCATATCTCGAGTTCTAGCTAACCCATCGCGCCAAGCCATATACCATATGAAAGGTCTTTAAATGAGGAACAATCGCGCTATATAACATTTTCGTGTCACTTCTATAGTTTAGGCGCGGTACTTGAAGGAGCGTATTTGTTTAAGGCGAAAAACACATCCTACTTCTTTCAGTCATATCTCGAGTTCTAGCCAACCTATCGCGATAAGCCGTATATCATATGAAAGGTCTTTAAATTAGGAACAATCGCGCTATATAACATTTTCGTGTCACTTCTATAGTTTAGGCGCAGTACTTGAAGGAGCGTATTTGTTTAAGGCGAAAAACACACCCCACTTCTTTCAGTCATATCTCGAGTTCTAGCTAACCCATCGCGCCAAGCCATATACCATATGAAAGGTCTTTAAATGAGGAACAATCGCGCTATATAACATTTTCGTGTCACTTCTATAGTTTAGGCGCGGTACTTGAAGGAGCGTATTTGTTTAAGGCGAAAAACACATCCTACTTCTTTCAGTCATATCTCGAGTTCTAGCCAACCTATCGCGATAAGCCGTATATCATATGAAAGGTCTTCAAATTAGGAACAATCGCGCTATATAACATTTTCGTGTCACTTCTATAGTTTAGGCGCAGTACTTGAAGGAGCGTATTTGTTTAAGGCGAAAAACACACCCCACTTCTTTCAGTCATATCTCGAGTTCTAGCTAACCCGTCGCGCCAAGCCATATACCATATGAAAGGTCTTTAAATGAGGAACAATCGCGCTATATAACATTTTCGTGTCACTTCTATAGTTTAGGCGCAGTACTTGAAGGAGCGTATTTGTTTAAGGCGAAAAACACACCCCACTTCTTTCAGTCATATCTCGAGTTCTAGCTAACCCATCGCGCCAAGCCATATACCATATGAAAGGTCTTTAAATGAGGAACAATCGCGCTATATAACATTTTCGTGTCACTTCTATAGTTTAGGCGCGGTACTTGAAGGAGCGTATTTGTTTAAGGCGAAAAACACATCCTACTTCTTTCAGTCATATCTCGAGTTCTAGCCAACCTATCGCGATAAGCCATATACCATATGAAAGGTCTTTAAATGAGGAACATTTTCGTGTCACTTCTATAGTTTAGGCGCAGTACTTGAAGGAGCGTATTTGTTTAAGGCGAAAAACACACCCCACTTCTTTCAGTCATATCTCGAGTTCTAGCTAACCCATCGCGCCAAGCTATATATCATATGAAAGGTCTTTAAATGAGGAACAATCGCGCTATATAACATTTTCGGTTCACTTCTATAGTTTAGGCGCAGTACTTGAAGGAGCGTATTTGTTTAAGGCGAAAAACACACCCCACTTCTTTCAGTCATATCTCGAGTTCTAGCTAACCCATCGCGCCAAGCCATATACCATATGAAAGGTCTTTAAATGAGGAACAATCGCGCTATATAACATTTTCGTGTCACTTCTATAGTTTAGGCGCGGTACTTGAAGGAGCGTATTTGTTTAAGGCGAAAAACACATCCTACTTCTTTCAGTCATATCTCGAGTTCTAGCCAACCTATCGCGATAAGCCGTATATCATATGAAAGGTCTTTAAATTAGGAACAATCGCGCTATATAACATTTTCGTGTCACTTCTATAGTTTAGGCGCAGTACTTGAAGGAGCGTATTTGTTTAAGGCGAAAAACACACCCCACTTCTTTCAGTCATATCTCGAGTTCTAGCTAACCCATCGCGCCAAGCTATATATCATATGAAAGGTCTTTAAATGAGGAACAATCGCGCTATATAACATTTTCGGTTCACTTCTATAGTTTAGGCGCAGTACTTGAAGGAGCGTATTTGTTTAAGGCGAAAAACACACCCTACTTCTTTCAGTCATATCTCGAGTTCTAGCCAACCTATCGCGATAAGCCATATATCATATGAAAGGTCTTTAAATGAGGAACAATCGCGCTATATAACATTTTCGTGTCACTTCTATAGTTTAGGCGCAGTACTTGAAGGAGCGTATTTGTTTAAGGCGAAAAACACACCCCACTTCTTTCAGTCATATCTCGAGTTCTAGCCAACCTATCGCGATAAGCCATATATCATATGAAAGGTCTTTAAATGAGGAACAATCGCGCTATATAACATTTTCGTGTCACTTCTATAGTTTAGCCGCAGTACTTGAAGGAGCGTATTTGTTTAAGGCGAAAAACACACCCCAATTCTTTCAGTCATATCTCGAGTTCTAGCCAACCTATCGCGATAAGCCGTATATCATATGAAAGGTCTTTAAATGAGGAACAATCGCGCTATATAACATTTTCGTGTCACTTCTATAGTTTAGGCGCAGTACTTGAAGGAGCGTATTTGTTTAAGGCGAAAAACACACCCCACTTCTTTCAGTCATATCTCGAGTTCTAGCCAACCTATCGCGATAAGCCATATATCATATGAAAGGTCTTTAAATGAGGAACAATCGCGCTATATAACATTTTCGTGTCACTTCTATAGTTTAGGCGCAGTACTTGAAGGAGCGTATTTGTTTAAGGCGAAAAACACACCCTACTTCTTTCAGTCATATCTCGAGTTCTAGCCAACCTATCGCGATAAGCCATATATCATATGAAAGGTCTTTAAATGAGGAACAATCGCGCTATATAACATTTTCGTGTCACTTCTATAGTTTAGGCGCAGTACTTGAAGGAGCGTATTTGTTTAAGGCGAAAAACACACCCCACTTCTTTCAGTCATATCTCGAGTTCTAGCCAACCTATCGCGATAAGCCATATATCATATGAAAGGTCTTTAAATGAGGAACAATCGCGCTATATAACATTTTCGTGTCACTTCTATAGTTTAGCCGCAGTACTTGAAGGAGCGTATTTGTTTAAGGCGAAAAACACACCCCAATTCTTTCAGTCATATCTCGAGTTCTAGCCAACCTATCGCGATAAGCCATATATCATATGAAAGGTCTTTAAATAAGGAACAATCGCGCTATATAACATTTTCGTGTCACTTCTATAGTTTAGGCGCAGTACTTGAAGGAGCGTATTTGTTTAAGGCGAAAAACACACCCCACTTCTTTCAGTCATATCTCGAGTTCTAGCTAACCTATCGCGATAAGCCATATATCATATGAAAGGTCTTTAAATGAGGAACAATCGCGCTATATAACATTTTCGTGTCACTTCTATAGTTTAGGCGCGGTACTTGAAGGAGCGTATTTGTTTAAGGCGAAAAACACATCCTACTTCTTTCAGTCATATCTCGAGTTCTAGCCAACCTATCGCGATAAGCCGTATATCATATGAAAGGTCTTTAAATTAGGAACAATCGCGCTATATAACATTTTCGTGTCACTTCTATAGTTTAGGCGCAGTACTTGAAGGAGCGTATTTGTTTAAGGCGAAAAACACACCCCACTTCTTTCAGTCATATCTCGAGTTCTAGCTAACCCATCGCGCCAAGCCATATACCATATGAAAGGTCTTTAAATGAGGAACAATCGCGCTATATAACATTTTCATGTCACTTCTATAGTTTAGGCGCAGTACTTGAAGGAGCGTATTTGTTTAAGGCGAAAAACACACCCCACTTCTTTCAGTCATATCTCGAGTTCTAGCTAACCCATCGCGCCAAGCCATATACCATATGAAAGGTCTTTAAATGAGGAACAATCGCGCTATATAACATTTTCGTGTCACTTTTATAGTTTAGGCGCAGTACTTGAAGGAGCGTATTTGTTTAAGGCGAAAAACACACCCCACTTCTTTCAGTCATATCTCGAGTTCTAGCCAACCTATCGCGATAAGCCATATATCATATGAAAGGTCTTTAAATGAGGAACAATCGCGCTATATAACATTTTCGTGTCACTTCTATAGTTTAGGCGCAGTACTTGAAGGAGCGTATTTGTTTAAGGCGAAAAACACACCCCACTTCTTTCAGTCATATCTCGAGTTCTAGCCAACCTATCGCGATAAGCCATATATCATATGAAAGGTCTTTAAATGAGGAACAATCGCGCTATATAACATTTTCGTGTCACTTCTATAGTTTAGGCGCAGTACTTGAAGGAGCGTATTTGTTTAAGGCGAAAAACACACCCCAATTCTTTCAGTCATATCTCGAGTTCTAGCCAACCTATCGCGATAAGCCATATATCATATGAAAGGTCTTTAAATAAGGAACAATCGCGCTATATAACATTTTCGTGTCACTTCTATAGTTTAGGCGCAGTACTTGAAGGAGCGTATTTGTTTAAGGCGAAAAACACACCCCACTTCTTTCAGTCATATCTCGAGTTCTAGCTAACCCATCGCGCCAAGCCATATACCATATGAAAGGTCTTTAAATGAGGAACAATCGCGCTATATAACATTTTCGTGTCACTTCTATAGTTTAGGCGCGGTACTTGAAGGAGCGTATTTGTTTAAGGCGAAAAACACATCCTACTTCTTTCAGTCATATCTCGAGTTCTAGCCAACCTATCGCGATAAGCGGTATATCATATGAAAGGTCTTTAAATTAGGAACAATCGCGCTATATAACATTTTCGTGTCACTTCTATAGTTTAGGCGCAGTACTTGAAGGAGCGTATTTGTTTAAGGCGAAAAACACACCCCACTTCTTTCAGTCATATCTCGAGTTCTAGCTAACCCATCGCGCCAAGCCATATACCATATGAAAGGTCTTTAAATGAGGAACAATCGCGCTATATAACATTTTCGTGTCACTTCTATAGTTTAGGCGCGGTACTTGAAGGAGCGTATTTGTTTAAGGCGAAAAACACATCCTACTTCTTTCAGTCATATCTCGAGTTCTAGCCAACCTATCGCGATAAGCCGTATATCATATGAAAGGTCTTTAAATTAGGAACAATCGCGCTATATAACATTTTCGTGTCACTTCTATAGTTTAGGCGCAGTACTTGAAGGAGCGTATTTGTTTAAGGCGAAAAACACACCCCACTTCTTTCAGTCATATCTCGAGTTCTAGCTAACCCATCGCGCCAAGCCATATACCATATGAAAGGTCTTTAAATGAGGAACAATCGCGCTATATAACATTTTCGTGTCACTTCTATAGTTTAGGCGCGGTACTTGAAGGAGCGTATTTGTTTAAGGCGAAAAACACATCCTACTTCTTTCAGTCATATCTCGAGTTCTAGCCAACCTATCGCGATAAGCCGTATATCATATGAAAGGTCTTCAAATTAGGAACAATCGCGCTATATAACATTTTCGTGTCACTTCTATAGTTTAGGCGCAGTACTTGAAGGAGCGTATTTGTTTAAGGCGAAAAACACACCCCACTTCTTTCAGTCATATCTCGAGTTCTAGCTAACCCGTCGCGCCAAGCCATATACCATATGAAAGGTCTTTAAATGAGGAACAATCGCGCTATATAACATTTTCGTGTCACTTCTATAGTTTAGGCGCAGTACTTGAAGGAGCGTATTTGTTTAAGGCGAAAAACACACCCCACTTCTTTCAGTCATATCTCGAGTTCTAGCTAACCCATCGCGCCAAGCCATATACCATATGAAAGGTCTTTAAATGAGGAACAATCGCGCTATATAACATTTTCGTGTCACTTCTATAGTTTAGGCGCGGTACTTGAAGGAGCGTATTTGTTTAAGGCGAAAAACACATCCTACTTCTTTCAGTCATATCTCGAGTTCTAGCCAACCTATCGCGATAAGCCATATACCATATGAAAGGTCTTTAAATGAGGAACATTTTCGTGTCACTTCTATAGTTTAGGCGCAGTACTTGAAGGAGCGTATTTGTTTAAGGCGAAAAACACACCCCACTTCTTTCAGTCATATCTCGAGTTCTAGCTAACCCATCGCGCCAAGCTATATATCATATGAAAGGTCTTTAAATGAGGAACAATCGCGCTATATAACATTTTCGGTTCACTTCTATAGTTTAGGCGCAGTACTTGAAGGAGCGTATTTGTTTAAGGCGAAAAACACACCCCACTTCTTTCAGTCATATCTCGAGTTCTAGCTAACCCATCGCGCCAAGCCATATACCATATGAAAGGTCTTTAAATGAGGAACAATCGCGCTATATAACATTTTCGTGTCACTTCTATAGTTTAGGCGCGGTACTTGAAGGAGCGTATTTGTTTAAGGCGAAAAACACATCCTACTTCTTTCAGTCATATCTCGAGTTCTAGCCAACCTATCGCGATAAGCCGTATATCATATGAAAGGTCTTTAAATTAGGAACAATCGCGCTATATAACATTTTCGTGTCACTTCTATAGTTTAGGCGCAGTACTTGAAGGAGCGTATTTGTTTAAGGCGAAAAACACACCCCACTTCTTTCAGTCATATCTCGAGTTCTAGCTAACCCATCGCGATAAGCCATATATCATATGAAAGGTCTTTAAATGAGGAACAATCGCGCTATATAACATTTTCGTGTCACTTCTATAGTTTAGGCGCAGTACTTGAAGGAGCGTATTTGTTTAAGGCGAAAAACACACCCCACTTCTTTCAGTCATATCTCGAGTTCTAGCCAACCTATCGCGATAAGCCATATATCATATGAAAGGTCTTTAAATAAGGAACAATCGCGCTATATAACATTTTCGTGTCACTTCTATTGTTTAGGCGCAGTACTTGAAGGAGCGTATTTGTTTAAGGCGAAAAACACACCCCACTTCTTTCAGTCATATCTCGAGTTCTAGCCAACCTATCGCGATAAGCCATATATCATATGAAAGGTCTTTAAATGAGGAACAATCGCGCTATATAACATTTTCGTGTCACTTTTATAGTTTAGGCGCAGTACTTGAAGGAGCGTATTTGTTTAAGGCGAAAAACACACCCTACTTCTTTCAGTCATATCTCGAGTTCTAGCCAACCTATCGCGATAAGCCATATATCATATGAAAGGTCTTTAAATGAGGAACAATCGCGCTATATAACATTTTCGTGTCACTTCTATAGTTTAGGCGCAGTACTTGAAGGAGCGTATTTGTTTAAGGCGAAAAACACACCCCACTTCTTTCAGTCATATCTCGAGTTCTAGCCAACCTATCGCGATAAGCCATATATCATATGAAAGGTCTTTACATGAGGAACAATCGCGCTATATAACATTTTCGTGTCACTTCTATAGTTTAGGCGCAGTACTTGAAGGAGCGTATTTGTTTAAGGCGAAAAACACACCCCACTTCTTTCAGTCATATCTCGAGTTCTAGCTAACCCATCGCGCCAAGCCATATACCATATGAAAGGTCTTTAAATGAGGAACAATCGCGCTATATAACATTTTCGTGTCACTTCTATAGTTTAGGCGCAGTACTTGAAGGAGCGTATTTGTTTAAGGCGAAAAATACACCCTACTTCTTTCAGTCATATCTGGAGTTCTAGCCAACCTATCGCGATAAGCCATATATCATATGAAAGGTCTTTAAATGAGGAACAATCGCGCTATATAACATTTTCGTGTCACTTCTATAGTTTAGGCGCAGTACTTGAAGGAGCGTATTTGTTTAAGGCGAAAAACACACCCCACTTCTTTCAGTCATATCTCGAGTTCTAGCCAACCTATCGCGATAAGCCATATATCATATGAAAGGTCTTTAAATAAGGAACAATCGCGCTATATAACATTTTCGTGTCACTTCTATTGTTTAGGCGCAGTAGTTGAAGGAGCGTATTTGTTTAAGGCGAAAAACACACCCCACTTCTTTCAGTCATATCTCGAGTTCTAGCCAACCTATCGCGATAAGCCATATATCATATGAAAGGTCTTTAAATGAGGAACAATCGCGCTATATAACATTTTCGTGTCACTTCTATAGTTTAGGCGCAGTACTTGAAGGAGCGTATTTGTTTAAGGCGAAAAACACACCCCACTTCTTTCAGTCATATCTCGAGTTCTAGCCAACCTATCGCGATAAGCCATATATCATATGAAAGGTCTTTAAATGAGGAACAATCGCGCTATATAACATTTTCGTGTCACTTCTATAGTTTAGGCGCAGTACTTGAAGGAGCGTATTTGTTTAAGGCGAAAAACACACCCTACTTCTTTCAGTCATATCTCGAGTTCTAGCCAACCTATCGCGATAAGCCATATATCATATGAAAGGTCTTTAAATGAGGAACAATCGCGCTATATAACATTTTCGTGTCACTTCTATAGTTTAGGCGCAGTACTTGAAGGAGCGTATTTGTTTAAGGCGAAAAACACACCCCACTTCTTTCAGTCATATCTCGAGTTCTAGCCAACCTATCGCGATAAGCCATATATCATATGAAAGGTCTTTAAATGAGGAACAATCGCGCTATATAACATTTTCGTGTCACTTCTATAGTTTAGCCGCAGTACTTGAAGGAGCGTATTTGTTTAAGGCGAAAAACACACCCCAATTCTTTCAGTCATATCTCGAGTTCTAGCCAACCTATCGCGATAAGCCATATATCATATGAAAGGTCTTTAAATAAGGAACAATCGCGCTATATAACATTTTCGTGTCACTTCTATAGTTTAGGCGCAGTACTTGAAGGAGCGTATTTGTTTAAGGCGAAAAACACACCCCACTTCTTTCAGTCATATCTCGAGTTCTAGCTAACCTATCGCGATAAGCCATATATCATATGAAAGGTCTTTAAATGAGGAACAATCGCGCTATATAACATTTTCGTGTCACTTCTATAGTTTAGGCGCGGTACTTGAAGGAGCGTATTTGTTTAAGGCGAAAAACACATCCTACTTCTTTCAGTCATATCTCGAGTTCTAGCCAACCTATCGCGATAAGCCGTATATCATATGAAAGGTCTTTAAATTAGGAACAATCGCGCTATATAACATTTTCGTGTCACTTCTATAGTTTAGGCGCAGTACTTGAAGGAGCGTATTTGTTTAAGGCGAAAAACACACCCCACTTCTTTCAGTCATATCTCGAGTTCTAGCTAACCCATCGCGCCAAGCCATATACCATATGAAAGGTCTTTAAATGAGGAACAATCGCGCTATATAACATTTTCATGTCACTTCTATAGTTTAGGCGCAGTACTTGAAGGAGCGTATTTGTTTAAGGCGAAAAACACACCCCACTTCTTTCAGTCATATCTCGAGTTCTAGCTAACCCATCGCGCCAAGCCATATACCATATGAAAGGTCTTTAAATGAGGAACAATCGCGCTATATAACATTTTCGTGTCACTTTTATAGTTTAGGCGCAGTACTTGAAGGAGCGTATTTGTTTAAGGCGAAAAACACACCCCACTTCTTTCAGTCATATCTCGAGTTCTAGCCAACCTATCGCGATAAGCCATATATCATATGAAAGGTCTTTAAATGAGGAACAATCGCGCTATATAACATTTTCGTGTCACTTCTATAGTTTAGGCGCAGTACTTGAAGGAGCGTATTTGTTTAAGGCGAAAAACACACCCCACTTCTTTCAGTCATATCTCGAGTTCTAGCCAACCTATCGCGATAAGCCATATATCATATGAAAGGTCTTTAAATGAGGAACAATCGCGCTATATAACATTTTCGTGTCACTTCTATAGTTTAGGCGCAGTACTTGAAGGAGCGTATTTGTTTAAGGCGAAAAACACACCCCAATTCTTTCAGTCATATCTCGAGTTCTAGCCAACCTATCGCGATAAGCCATATATCATATGAAAGGTCTTTAAATAAGGAACAATCGCGCTATATAACATTTTCGTGTCACTTCTATAGTTTAGGCGCAGTACTTGAAGGAGCGTATTTGTTTAAGGCGAAAAACACACCCCACTTCTTTCAGTCATATCTCGAGTTCTAGCTAACCCATCGCGCCAAGCCATATACCATATGAAAGGTCTTTAAATGAGGAACAATCGCGCTATATAACATTTTCGTGTCACTTCTATAGTTTAGGCGCGGTACTTGAAGGAGCGTATTTGTTTAAGGCGAAAAACACATCCTACTTCTTTCAGTCATATCTCGAGTTCTAGCCAACCTATCGCGATAAGCCGTATATCATATGAAAGGTCTTTAAATTAGGAACAATCGCGCTATATAACATTTTCGTGTCACTTCTATAGTTTAGGCGCAGTACTTGAAGGAGCGTATTTGTTTAAGGCGAAAAACACACCCCACTTCTTTCAGTCATATCTCGAGTTCTAGCTAACCCATCGCGCCAAGCCATATACCATATGAAAGGTCTTTAAATGAGGAACAATCGCGCTATATAACATTTTCGTGTCACTTCTATAGTTTAGGCGCGGTACTTGAAGGAGCGTATTTGTTTAAGGCGAAAAACACATCCTACTTCTTTCAGTCATATCTCGAGTTCTAGCCAACCTATCGCGATAAGCCATATATCATATGAAAGGTCTTTAAATGAGGAACAATCGCGCTATATAACATTTTCGTGTCACTTCTATAGTTTAGGCGCAGTACTTGAAGGAGCGTATTTGTTTAAGGCGAAAAACACACCCCACTTCTTTCAGTCATATCTCGAGTTCTAGCCAACCTATCGCGATAAGCCATATATCATATGAAAGGTCTTTACATGAGGAACAATCGCGCTATATAACATTTTCGTGTCACTTCTATAGTTTAGGCGCAGTACTTGAAGGAGCGTATTTGTTTAAGGCGAAAAACACACCCCACTTCTTTCAGTCATATCTCGAGTTCTAGCTAACCCATCGCGCCAAGCCATATACCATATGAAAGGTCTTTAAATGAGGAACAATCGCGCTATATAACATTTTCGTGTCACTTCTATAGTTTAGGCGCAGTACTTGAAGGAGCGTATTTGTTTAAGGCGAAAAATACACCCTACTTCTTTCAGTCATATCTGGAGTTCTAGCCAACCTATCGCGATAAGCCATATATCATATGAAAGGTCTTTAAATGAGGAACAATCGCGCTATATAACATTTTCGTGTCACTTCTATAGTTTAGGCGCAGTACTTGAAGGAGCGTATTTGTTTAAGGCGAAAAACACACCCCACTTCTTTCAGTCATATCTCGAGTTCTAGCCAACCTATCGCGATAAGCCATATATCATATGAAAGGTCTTTAAATAAGGAACAATCGCGCTATATAACATTTTCGTGTCACTTCTATTGTTTAGGCGCAGTAGTTGAAGGAGCGTATTTGTTTAAGGCGAAAAACACACCCCACTTCTTTCAGTCATATCTCGAGTTCTAGCCAACCTATCGCGATAAGCCATATATCATATGAAAGGTCTTTAAATGAGGAACAATCGCGCTATATAACATTTTCGTGTCACTTCTATAGTTTAGGCGCAGTACTTGAAGGAGCGTATTTGTTTAAGGCGAAAAACACACCCCACTTCTTTCAGTCATATCTCGAGTTCTAGCCAACCTATCGCGATAAGCCATATATCATATGAAAGGTCTTTAAATGAGGAACAATCGCGCTATATAACATTTTCGTGTCACTTCTATAGTTTAGGCGCAGTACTTGAAGGAGCGTATTTGTTTAAGGCGAAAAACACACCCTACTTCTTTCAGTCATATCTCGAGTTCTAGCCAACCTATCGCGATAAGCCATATATCATATGAAAGGTCTTTAAATGAGGAACAATCGCGCTATATAACATTTTCGTGTCACTTCTATAGTTTAGGCGCAGTACTTGAAGGAGCGTATTTGTTTAAGGCGAAAAACACACCCCACTTCTTTCAGTCATATCTCGAGTTCTAGCCAACCTATCGCGATAAGCCATATATCATATGAAAGGTCTTTAAATGAGGAACAATCGCGCTATATAACATTTTCGTGTCACTTCTATAGTTTAGCCGCAGTACTTGAAGGAGCGTATTTGTTTAAGGCGAAAAACACACCCCAATTCTTTCAGTCATATCTCGAGTTCTAGCCAACCTATCGCGATAAGCCATATATCATATGAAAGGTCTTTAAATAAGGAACAATCGCGCTATATAACATTTTCGTGTCACTTCTATAGTTTAGGCGCAGTACTTGAAGGAGCGTATTTGTTTAAGGCGAAAAACACACCCCACTTCTTTCAGTCATATCTCGAGTTCTAGCTAACCTATCGCGATAAGCCATATATCATATGAAAGGTCTTTAAATGAGGAACAATCGCGCTATATAACATTTTCGTGTCACTTCTATAGTTTAGGCGCGGTACTTGAAGGAGCGTATTTGTTTAAGGCGAAAAACACATCCTACTTCTTTCAGTCATATCTCGAGTTCTAGCCAACCTATCGCGATAAGCCGTATATCATATGAAAGGTCTTTAAATTAGGAACAATCGCGCTATATAACATTTTCGTGTCACTTCTATAGTTTAGGCGCAGTACTTGAAGGAGCGTATTTGTTTAAGGCGAAAAACACACCCCACTTCTTTCAGTCATATCTCGAGTTCTAGCTAACCCATCGCGCCAAGCCATATACCATATGAAAGGTCTTTAAATGAGGAACAATCGCGCTATATAACATTTTCATGTCACTTCTATAGTTTAGGCGCAGTACTTGAAGGAGCGTATTTGTTTAAGGCGAAAAACACACCCCACTTCTTTCAGTCATATCTCGAGTTCTAGCTAACCCATCGCGCCAAGCCATATACCATATGAAAGGTCTTTAAATGAGGAACAATCGCGCTATATAACATTTTCGTGTCACTTTTATAGTTTAGGCGCAGTACTTGAAGGAGCGTATTTGTTTAAGGCGAAAAACACACCCCACTTCTTTCAGTCATATCTCGAGTTCTAGCCAACCTATCGCGATAAGCCATATATCATATGAAAGGTCTTTAAATGAGGAACAATCGCGCTATATAACATTTTCGTGTCACTTCTATAGTTTAGGCGCAGTACTTGAAGGAGCGTATTTGTTTAAGGCGAAAAACACACCCCACTTCTTTCAGTCATATCTCGAGTTCTAGCCAACCTATCGCGATAAGCCATATATCATATGAAAGGTCTTTAAATGAGGAACAATCGCGCTATATAACATTTTCGTGTCACTTCTATAGTTTAGGCGCAGTACTTGAAGGAGCGTATTTGTTTAAGGCGAAAAACACACCCCAATTCTTTCAGTCATATCTCGAGTTCTAGCCAACCTATCGCGATAAGCCATATATCATATGAAAGGTCTTTAAATAAGGAACAATCGCGCTATATAACATTTTCGTGTCACTTCTATAGTTTAGGCGCAGTACTTGAAGGAGCGTATTTGTTTAAGGCGAAAAACACACCCCACTTCTTTCAGTCATATCTCGAGTTCTAGCTAACCCATCGCGCCAAGCCATATACCATATGAAAGGTCTTTAAATGAGGAACAATCGCGCTATATAACATTTTCGTGTCACTTCTATAGTTTAGGCGCGGTACTTGAAGGAGCGTATTTGTTTAAGGCGAAAAACACATCCTACTTCTTTCAGTCATATCTCGAGTTCTAGCCAACCTATCGCGATAAGCCGTATATCATATGAAAGGTCTTTAAATTAGGAACAATCGCGCTATATAACATTTTCGTGTCACTTCTATAGTTTAGGCGCAGTACTTGAAGGAGCGTATTTGTTTAAGGCGAAAAACACACCCCACTTCTTTCAGTCATATCTCGAGTTCTAGCTAACCCATCGCGCCAAGCCATATACCATATGAAAGGTCTTTAAATGAGGAACAATCGCGCTATATAACATTTTCGTGTCACTTCTATAGTTTAGGCGCGGTACTTGAAGGAGCGTATTTGTTTAAGGCGAAAAACACATCCTACTTCTTTCAGTCATATCTCGAGTTCTAGCCAACCTATCGCGATAAGCCGTATATCATATGAAAGGTCTTTAAATTAGGAACAATCGCGCTATATAACATTTTCGTGTCACTTCTATAGTTTAGGCGCAGTACTTGAAGGAGCGTATTTGTTTAAGGCGAAAAACACACCCCACTTCTTTCAGTCATATCTCGAGTTCTAGCTAACCCATCGCGCCAAGCCATATACCATATGAAAGGTCTTTAAATGAGGAACAATCGCGCTATATAACATTTTCGTGTCACTTCTATAGTTTAGGCGCGGTACTTGAAGGAGCGTATTTGTTTAAGGCGAAAAACACATCCTACTTCTTTCAGTCATATCTCGAGTTCTAGCCAACCTATCGCGATAAGCCGTATATCATATGAAAGGTCTTCAAATTAGGAACAATCGCGCTATATAACATTTTCGTGTCACTTCTATAGTTTAGGCGCAGTACTTGAAGGAGCGTATTTGTTTAAGGCGAAAAACACACCCCACTTCTTTCAGTCATATCTCGAGTTCTAGCTAACCCGTCGCGCCAAGCCATATACCATATGAAAGGTCTTTAAATGAGGAACAATCGCGCTATATAACATTTTCGTGTCACTTCTATAGTTTAGGCGCAGTACTTGAAGGAGCGTATTTGTTTAAGGCGAAAAACACACCCCACTTCTTTCAGTCATATCTCGAGTTCTAGCTAACCCATCGCGCCAAGCCATATACCATATGAAAGGTCTTTAAATGAGGAACAATCGCGCTATATAACATTTTCGTGTCACTTCTATAGTTTAGGCGCAGTACTTGAAGGAGCGTATTTGTTTAAGGCGAAAAACACATCCTACTTCTTTCAGTCATATCTCGAGTTCTAGCCAACCTATCGCGATAAGCCGTATATCATATGAAAGGTCTTTAAATTAGGAACAATCGCGCTATATAACATTTTCGTGTCACTTCTATAGTTTAGGCGCAGTACTTGAAGGAGCGTATTTGTTTAAGGCGAAAAACACACCCCACTTCTTTCAGTCATATCTCGAGTTCTAGCCAACCTATCGCGATAAGCCATATATCATATGAAAGGTCTTTAAATAAGGAACAATCGCGCTATATAACATTTTCGTGTCACTTCTATAGTTTAGGCGCAGTACTTGAAGGAGCGTATTTGTTTAAGGCGAAAAACACACCCCACTTCTTTCAGTCATATCTCGAGTTCTAGCCAACCTATCGCGATAAGCCATATATCATATGAAAGGTCTTTAAATGAGGACCAATCGCGCTATATAACATTTTCGTGTCACTTCTATAGTTTAGGCGCAGTACTTGAAGGAGCGTATTTGTTTAAGGCGAAAAACACACCCCACTTCTTTCAGTCATATCTCGAGTTCTAGCCAACCTATCGCGATAAGCCATATATCATATGAAAGGTCTTTAAATGAGGACCAATCGCGCTATATAACATTTTCGTGTCACTTCTATAGTTTAGGCGCAGTACTTGAAGGAGCGTATTTGTTTAAGGCGAAAAACACACCCCACTTCTTTCAGTCATATCTCGAGTTCTAGCTAACCCATCGCGCCAAGCCATATACCATATGAAAGGTCTTTAAATGAGGAACAATCGCGCTATATAACATTTTCGTGTCACTTCTATAGTTTAGGCGCAGTACTTGAAGGAGCGTATTTGTTTAAGGCGAAAAACACACCCCACTTCTTTCAGTCATATCTCGAGTTCTAGCCAACCTATCGCGATAAGCCATATATCATATGAAAGGTCTTTAAATAAGGAACAATCGCGCTATATAACATTTTCGTGTCACTTCTATAGTTTAGGCGCAGTACTTGAAGGAGCGTATTTGTTTAAGGCGAAAAACACACCCCACTTCTTTGAGTCATATCTCGAGTTCTAGCCAACCTATCGCGATAAGCCATATATCATATGAAAGGTCTTTAAATAAGGAACAATCGCGCTATATAACATTTTCGTGTCACTTCTATAGTTTAGGCGCAGTACTTGAAGGAGCGTATTTGTTTAAGGCGAAAAACACACCCCACTTCTTTCAGTCATATCTCGAGTTCTAGCCAACCTATCGCGATAAGCCATATATCATATGAAAGGTCTTTAAATGAGGACCAATCGCGCTATATAACATTTTCGTGTCACTTCTATAGTTTAGGCGCAGTACTTGAAGGAGCGTATTTGTTTAAGGCGAAAAACACACCCTACTTCTTTCAGTCATATCTCGAGTTCTAGCCAACCTATCGCGATAAGCCATATATCATATGAAAGGTCTTTAAATGAGGAACAATCGCGCTATATAACATTTTCGTGTCACTTCTATAGTTTAGGCGCAGTACTTGAAGGAGCGTATTTGTTTAAGGCGAAAAACACACCCCAATTCTTTCAGTCATATCTCGAGTTCTAGCCAACCTATCGCGATAAGCCATATATCATATGAAAGGTCTTTAAATAAGGAACAATCGCGCTATATAACATTTTCGTGTCACTTCTATAGTTTAGGCGCAGTACTTGAAGGAGCGTATTTGTTTAAGGCGAAAAACACACCCCACTTCTTTCAGTCATATCTCGAGTTCTAGCTAACCTATCGCGATAAGCCATATATTATATGAAAGGTCTTTAAATGAGGAACAATCGCGCTATATAACATTTTCGTGTCACTTCTATAGTTTAGGCGCAGTACTTGAAGGAGCGTATTTGTTTAAGGCGAAAAACACACCCCACTTCTTTCAGTCATATCTCGAGTTCTAGCTAACCCATCGCGCCAAGCCATATACCATATGAAAGGTCTTTAAATGAGGAACAATCGCGCTATATAACATTTTCGTGTCACTTCTATAGTTTAGGCGCGGTACTTGAAGGAGCGTATTTGTTTAAGGCGAAAAACACATCCTACTTCTTTCAGTCATATCTCGAGTTCTAGCCAACCTATCGCGATAAGCCGTATATCATATGAAAGGTCTTTAAATTAGGAACAATCGCGCTATATAACATTTTCGTGTCACTTCTATAGTTTAGGCGCAGTACTTGAAGGAGCGTATTTGTTTAAGGCGAAAAACACACCCCACTTCTTTCAGTCATATCTCGAGTTCTAGCTAACCCATCGCGCCAAGCCATATACCATATGAAAGGTCTTTAAATGAGGAACAATCGCGCTATATAACATTTTCGTGTCACTTCTATAGTTTAGGCGCAGTACTTGAAGGAGCGTATTTGTTTAAGGCGAAAAACACACCCCACTTCTTTCAGTCATATCTCGAGTTCTAGCTAACCCATCGCGCCAAGCCATATACCATATGAAAGGTCTTTAAATGAGGAACAATCGCGCTATATAATATTTTCGTGTCACTTCTATAGTTTAGGCGCGGTACTTGAAGGAGCGTATTTGTTTAAGGCGAAAAACACATCCTACTTCTTTCAGTCATATCTCGAGTTCTAGCCAACCTATCGCGATAAGCCGTATATCATATGAAAGGTCTTTAAATTAGGAACAATCGCGCTATATAACATTTTCGTGTCACTTCTATAGTTTAGGCGCAGTACTTGAAGGAGCGTATTTGTTTAAGGCGAAAAACACACCCCACTTCTTTCAGTCATATCTCGAGTTCTAGCTAACCCATCGCGCCAAGCCATATACCATATGAAAGGTCTTTAAATGAGGAACAATCGCGCTATATAACATTTTCGTGTCACTTCTATAGTTTAGGCGCAGTACTTGAAGGAGCGTATTTGTTTAAGGCGAAAAACACACCCCAATTCTTTCAGTCATATCTCGAGTTCTAGCCAACCTATCGCGATAAGCCATATATCATATGAAAGGTCTTTAAATAAGGAACAATCGCGCTATATAACATTTTCGTGTCACTTCTATAGTTTAGGCGCAGTACTTGAAGGAGCGTATTTGTTTAAGGCGAAAAACACACCCCACTTCTTTCAGTCATATCTCGAGTTCTAGCTAACCCATCGCGCCAAGCCATATACCATATGAAAGGTCTTTAAATGAGGAACAATCGCGCTATATAACATTTTCGTGTCACTTCTATAGTTTAGGCGCGGTACTTGAAGGAGCGTATTTGTTTAAGGCGAAAAACACATCCTACTTCTTTCAGTCATATCTCGAGTTCTAGCCAACCTATCGCGATAAGCCGTATATCATATGAAAGGTCTTTAAATTAGGAACAATCGCGCTATATAACATTTTCGTGTCACTTCTATAGTTTAGGCGCAGTACTTGAAGGAGCGTATTTGTTTAAGGCGAAAAACACACCCCACTTCTTTCAGTCATATCTCGAGTTCTAGCTAACCCATCGCGATAAGCCATATATCATATGAAAGGTCTTTAAATGAGGAACAATCGCGCTATATAACATTTTCGTGTCACTTCTATAGTTTAGGCGCAGTACTTGAAGGAGCGTATTTGTTTAAGGCGAAAAACACACCCCACTTCTTTCAGTCATATCTCGAGTTCTAGCCAACCTATCGCGATAAGCCATATATCATATGAAAGGTCTTTAAATGAGGAACAATCGCGCTATATAACATTTTCGTGTCACTTCTATAGTTTAGGCGCAGTACTTGAAGGAGCGTATTTGTTTAAGGCGAAAAACACACCCCAATTCTTTCAGTCATATCTCGAGTTCTAGCCAACCTATCGCGATAAGCCATATATCATATGAAAGGTCTTTAAATGAGGAACAATCGCGCTATATAACATTTTCGTGTCACTTCTATAGTTTAGGCGCAGTACTTGAAGGAGCGTATTTGTTTAAGGCGAAAAACACACCCCAATTCTTTCAGTCATATCTCGAGTTCTAGCCAACCTATCGCGATAAGCCGTATATCATATGAAAGGTCTTTAAATTAGGAACAATCGCGCTATATAACATTTTCGTGTCACTTCTATAGTTTAGGCGCAGTACTTGAAGGAGCGTATTTGTTTAAGGCGAAAAACACACCCCACTTCTTTCAGTCATATCTCGAGTTCTAGCTAACCCATCGCGCCAAGCCATATACCATATGAAAGGTCTTTAAATGAGGAACAATCGCGCTATATAACATTTTCGTGTCACTTCTATAGTTTAGGCGCAGTACTTGAAGGAGCGTATTTGTTTAAGGCGAAAAACACACCCTACTTCTTTCAGTCATATCTCGAGTTCTAGCCAACCTATCGCGATAAGCCATATATCATATGAAAGGTCTTTAAATGAGGAACAATCGCGCTATATAACATTTTCGTGTCACTTCTATAGTTTAGGCGCAGTACTTGAAGGAGCGTATTTGTTTAAGGCGAAAAACACACCCCACTTCTTTCAGTCATATCTCGAGTTCTAGCCAACCTATCGCGATAAGCCATATATCATATGAAAGGTCTTTAAATGAGGAACAATCGCGCTATATAACATTTTCGTGTCACTTCTATAGTTTAGGCGCAGTACTTGAAGGAGCGTATTTGTTTAAGGCGAAAAACACACCCCAATTCTTTCAGTCATATCTCGAGTTCTAGCCAACCTATCGCGATAAGCCATATATCATATGAAAGGTCTTTAAATAAGGAACAATCGCGCTATATAACATTTTCGTGTCACTTCTATAGTTTAGGCGCAGTACTTGAAGGAGCGTATTTGTTTAAGGCGAAAAACACACCCCACTTCTTTCAGTCATATCTCGAGTTCTAGCTAACCTATCGCGATAAGCCATATATTATATGAAAGGTCTTTAAATGAGGAACAATCGCGCTATATAACATTTTCGTGTCACTTCTATAGTTTAGGCGCAGTACTTGAAGGAGCGTATTTGTTTAAGGCGAAAAACACACCCCACTTCTTTCAGTCATATCTCGAGTTCTAGCTAACCCATCGCGCCAAGCCATATACCATATGAAAGGTCTTTAAATGAGGAACAATCGCGCTATATAACATTTTCGTGTCACTTCTATAGTTTAGGCGCGGTACTTGAAGGAGCGTATTTGTTTAAGGCGAAAAACACATCCTACTTCTTTCAGTCATATCTCGAGTTCTAGCCAACCTATCGCGATAAGCCGTATATCATATGAAAGGTCTTTAAATTAGGAACAATCGCGCTATATAACATTTTCGTGTCACTTCTATAGTTTAGGCGCAGTACTTGAAGGAGCGTATTTGTTTAAGGCGAAAAACACACCCCACTTCTTTCAGTCATATCTCGAGTTCTAGCTAACCTATCGCGCCAAGCCATATACCATATGAAAGGTCTTTAAATGAGGAACAATCGCGCTATATAACATTTTCGTGTCACTTCTATAGTTTAGGCGCAGTACTTGAAGGAGCGTATTTGTTTAAGGCGAAAAACACACCCCACTTCTTTCAGTCATATCTCGAGTTCTAGCTAACCCATCGCGCCAAGCCATATACCATATGAAAGGTCTTTAAATGAGGAACAATCGCGCTATATAACATTTTCGTGTCACTTCTATAGTTTAGGCGCGGTACTTGAAGGAGCGTATTTGTTTAAGGCGAAAAACACATCCTACTTCTTTCAGTCATATCTCGAGTTCTAGCCAACCTATCGCGATAAGCCGTATATCATATGAAAGGTCTTTAAATTAGGAACAATCGCGCTATATAACATTTTCGTGTCACTTCTATAGTTTAGGCGCAGTACTTGAAGGAGCGTATTTGTTTAAGGCGAAAAACACACCCCACTTCTTTCAGTCATATCTCGAGTTCTAGCTAACCCATCGCGCCAAGCCATATACCATATGAAAGGTCTTTAAATGAGGAACAATCGCGCTATATAACATTTTCGTGTCACTTCTATAGTTTAGGCGCAGTACTTGAAGGAGCGTATTTGTTTAAGGCGAAAAACACACCCCACTTCTTTCAGTCATATCTCGAGTTCTAGCTAACCCATCGCGCCAAGCCATATACCATATGAAAGGTCTTTAAATGAGGAACAATCGCGCTATATAACATTTTCGTGTCACTTCTATAGTTTAGGCGCAGTACTTGAAGGAGCGTATTTGTTTAAGGCGAAAAACACACCCCACTTCTTTCAGTCATATCTCGAGTTCTAGCTAACCCATCGCGCCAAGCCATATACCATATGAAAGGTCTTTAAATGAGGAACAATCGCGCTATATAACATTTTCGTGTCACTTCTATAGTTTAGGCGCGGTACTTGAAGGAGCGTATTTGTTTAAGGCGAAAAACACATCCTACTTCTTTCAGTCATATCTCGAGTTCTAGCCAACCTATCGCGATAAGCCGTATACCATATGAAAGGTCTTTAAATGAGGAACAATCGCGCTATATAACATTTTCGTGTCACTTCTATAGTTTAGGCGCAGTACTTGAAGGAGCGTATTTGTTTAAGGCGAAAAACACACCCCACTTCTTTCAGTCATATCTCGAGTTCTAGCCAACCTATCGCGATAAGCCATATATCATATGAAAGGTCTTTAAATAAGGAACAATCGCGCTATATAACATTTTCGTGTCACTTCTATAGTTTAGGCGCAGTACTTGAAGGAGCGTATTTGTTTAAGGCGAAAAACACACCCCACTTCTTTCAGTCATATCTCGAGTTCTAGCCAACCTATCGCGATAAGCCGTATATCATATGAAAGGTCTTTAAATTAGGAACAATCGCGCTATATAACATTTTCGTGTCACTTCTATAGTTTAGGCGCAGTACTTGAAGGAGCGTATTTGTTTAAGGCGAAAAACACACCCCACTTCTTTCAGTCATATCTCGAGTTCTAGCTAACCCATCGCGCCAAGCCATATACCATATGAAAGGTCTTTAAATGAGGAACAATCGCGCTATATAACATTTTCGTGTCACTTCTATAGTTTAGGCGCAGTACTTGAAGGAGCGTATTTGTTTAAGGCGAAAAACACACCCCAATTCTTTCAGTCATATCTCGAGTTCTAGCCAACCTATCGCGATAAGCCATATATCATATGAAAGGTCTTTAAATAAGGAACAATCGCGCTATATAACATTTTCGTGTCACTTCTATAGTTTAGGCGCAGTACTTGAAGGAGCGTATTTGTTTAAGGCGAAAAACACACCCCACTTCTTTCAGTCATATCTCGAGTTCTAGCTAACCCATCGCGCCAAGCCATATACCATATGAAAGGTCTTTAAATGAGGAACAATCGCGCTATATAACATTTTCGTGTCACTTCTATAGTTTAGGCGCGGTACTTGAAGGAGCGTATTTGTTTAAGGCGAAAAACACATCCTACTTCTTTCAGTCATATCTCGAGTTCTAGCCAACCTATCGCGATAAGCCGTATATCATATGAAAGGTCTTTAAATTAGGAACAATCGCGCTATATAACATTTTCGTGTCACTTCTATAGTTTAGGCGCAGTACTTGAAGGAGCGTATTTGTTTAAGGCGAAAAACACACCCCAATTCTTTCAGTCATATCTCGAGTTCTAGCCAACCTATCGCGATAAGCCATATATCATATGAAAGGTCTTTAAATAAGGAACAATCGCGCTATATAACATTTTCGTGTCACTTCTATAGTTTAGGCGCAGTACTTGAAGGAGCGTATTTGTTTAAGGCGAAAAACACACCCCACTTCTTTCAGTCATATCTCGAGTTCTAGCCAACCTATCGCGATAAGCCATATATCATATGAAAGGTCTTTAAATGAGGAACAATCGCGCTATATAACATTTTCGTGTCACTTCTATAGTTTAGGCGCAGTACTTGAAGGAGCGTATTTGTTTAAGGCGAAAAACACACCCCAATTCTTTCAGTCATATCTCGAGTTCTAGCCAACCTATCGCGATAAGCCATATATCATATGAAAGGTCTTTAAATGAGGAACAATCGCGCTATATAACATTTTCGTGTCACTTCTATAGTTTAGGCGCAGTACTTGAAGGAGCGTATTTGTTTAAGGCGAAAAACACACCCCAATTCTTTCAGTCATATCTCGAGTTCTAGCCAACCTATCGCGATAAGCCGTATATCATATGAAAGGTCTTTAAATTAGGAACAATCGCGCTATATAACATTTTCGTGTCACTTCTATAGTTTAGGCGCAGTACTTGAAGGAGCGTATTTGTTTAAGGCGAAAAACACACCCCACTTCTTTCAGTCATATCTCGAGTTCTAGCTAACCCATCGCGCCAAGCCATATACCATATGAAAGGTCTTTAAATGAGGAACAATCGCGCTATATAACATTTTCGTGTCACTTCTATAGTTTAGGCGCAGTACTTGAAGGAGCGTATTTGTTTAAGGCGAAAAACACACCCTACTTCTTTCAGTCATATCTCGAGTTCTAGCCAACCTATCGCGATAAGCCATATATCATATGAAAGGTCTTTAAATGAGGAACAATCGCGCTATATAACATTTTCGTGTCACTTCTATAGTTTAGGCGCAGTACTTGAAGGAGCGTATTTGTTTAAGGCGAAAAACACACCCCACTTCTTTCAGTCATATCTCGAGTTCTAGCCAACCTATCGCGATAAGCCATATATCATATGAAAGGTCTTTAAATGAGGAACAATCGCGCTATATAACATTTTCGTGTCACTTCTATAGTTTAGGCGCAGTACTTGAAGGAGCGTATTTGTTTAAGGCGAAAAACACACCCCAATTCTTTCAGTCATATCTCGAGTTCTAGCCAACCTATCGCGATAAGCCATATATCATATGAAAGGTCTTTAAATAAGGAACAATCGCGCTATATAACATTTTCGTGTCACTTCTATAGTTTAGGCGCAGTACTTGAAGGAGCGTATTTGTTTAAGGCGAAAAACACACCCCACTTCTTTCAGTCATATCTCGAGTTCTAGCTAACCTATCGCGATAAGCCATATATTATATGAAAGGTCTTTAAATGAGGAACAATCGCGCTATATAACATTTTCGTGTCACTTCTATAGTTTAGGCGCAGTACTTGAAGGAGCGTATTTGTTTAAGGCGAAAAACACACCCCACTTCTTTCAGTCATATCTCGAGTTCTAGCTAACCCATCGCGCCAAGCCATATACCATATGAAAGGTCTTTAAATGAGGAACAATCGCGCTATATAACATTTTCGTGTCACTTCTATAGTTTAGGCGCGGTACTTGAAGGAGCGTATTTGTTTAAGGCGAAAAACACATCCTACTTCTTTCAGTCATATCTCGAGTTCTAGCCAACCTATCGCGATAAGCCGTATATCATATGAAAGGTCTTTAAATTAGGAACAATCGCGCTATATAACATTTTCGTGTCACTTCTATAGTTTAGGCGCAGTACTTGAAGGAGCGTATTTGTTTAAGGCGAAAAACACACCCCACTTCTTTCAGTCATATCTCGAGTTCTAGCTAACCTATCGCGCCAAGCCATATACCATATGAAAGGTCTTTAAATGAGGAACAATCGCGCTATATAACATTTTCGTGTCACTTCTATAGTTTAGGCGCAGTACTTGAAGGAGCGTATTTGTTTAAGGCGAAAAACACACCCCACTTCTTTCAGTCATATCTCGAGTTCTAGCTAACCCATCGCGCCAAGCCATATACCATATGAAAGGTCTTTAAATGAGGAACAATCGCGCTATATAACATTTTCGTGTCACTTCTATAGTTTAGGCGCGGTACTTGAAGGAGCGTATTTGTTTAAGGCGAAAAACACATCCTACTTCTTTCAGTCATATCTCGAGTTCTAGCCAACCTATCGCGATAAGCCGTATATCATATGAAAGGTCTTTAAATTAGGAACAATCGCGCTATATAACATTTTCGTGTCACTTCTATAGTTTAGGCGCAGTACTTGAAGGAGCGTATTTGTTTAAGGCGAAAAACACACCCCACTTCTTTCAGTCATATCTCGAGTTCTAGCTAACCCATCGCGCCAAGCCATATACCATATGAAAGGTCTTTAAATGAGGAACAATCGCGCTATATAACATTTTCGTGTCACTTCTATAGTTTAGGCGCAGTACTTGAAGGAGCGTATTTGTTTAAGGCGAAAAACACACCCCAATTCTTTCAGTCATATCTCGAGTTCTAGCCAACCTATCGCGATAAGCCATATATCATATGAAAGGTCTTTAAATAAGGAACAATCGCGCTATATAACATTTTCGTGTCACTTCTATAGTTTAGGCGCAGTACTTGAAGGAGCGTATTTGTTTAAGGCGAAAAACACACCCCACTTCTTTCAGTCATATCTCGAGTTCTAGCTAACCCATCGCGCCAAGCCATATACCATATGAAAGGTCTTTAAATGAGGAACAATCGCGCTATATAACATTTTCGTGTCACTTCTATAGTTTAGGCGCGGTACTTGAAGGAGCGTATTTGTTTAAGGCGAAAAACACATCCTACTTCTTTCAGTCATATCTCGAGTTCTAGCCAACCTATCGCGATAAGCCGTATATCATATGAAAGGTCTTTAAATTAGGAACAATCGCGCTATATAACATTTTCGTGTCACTTCTATAGTTTAGGCGCAGTACTTGAAGGAGCGTATTTGTTTAAGGCGAAAAACACACCCCACTTCTTTCAGTCATATCTCGAGTTCTAGCTAACCCATCGCGATAAGCCATATATCATATGAAAGGTCTTTAAATGAGGAACAATCGCGCTATATAACATTTTCGTGTCACTTCTATAGTTTAGGCGCAGTACTTGAAGGAGCGTATTTGTTTAAGGCGAAAAACACACCCCACTTCTTTCAGTCATATCTCGAGTTCTAGCCAACCTATCGCGATAAGCCATATATCATATGAAAGGTCTTTAAATAAGGAACAATCGCGCTATATAACATTTTCGTGTCACTTCTATTGTTTAGGCGCAGTACTTGAAGGAGCGTATTTGTTTAAGGCGAAAAACACACCCCACTTCTTTCAGTCATATCTCGAGTTCTAGCCAACCTATCGCGATAAGCCATATATCATATGAAAGGTCTTTAAATGAGGAACAATCGCGCTATATAACATTTTCGTGTCACTTCTATAGTTTAGGCGCAGTACTTGAAGGAGCGTATTTGTTTAAGGCGAAAAACACACCCTACTTCTTTCAGTCATATCTCGAGTTCTAGCCAACCTATCGCGATAAGCCATATATCATATGAAAGGTCTTTAAATGAGGAACAATCGCGCTATATAACATTTTCGTGTCACTTCTATAGTTTAGGCGCAGTACTTGAAGGAGCGTATTTGTTTAAGGCGAAAAACACACCCCACTTCTTTCAGTCATATCTCGAGTTCTAGCCAACCTATCGCGATAAGCCATATATCATATGAAAGGTCTTTAAATGAGGAACAATCGCGCTATATAACATTTTCGTGTCACTTCTATAGTTTAGGCGCAGTACTTGAAGGAGCGTATTTGTTTAAGGCGAAAAACACACCCTACTTCTTTCAGTCATATCTCGAGTTCCAGCCAACCTATCGCGATAAGCCATATATCATATGAAAGGTCTTTAAATGAGGAACAATCGCGCTATATAACATTTTCGTGTCACTTCTATAGTTTAGGCGCAGTACTTGAAGGAGCGTATTTGTTTAAGGCGAAAAACACACCCCACTTCTTTCAGTCATATCTCGAGTTCTAGCCAACCTATCGCGATAAGCCATATATCATATGAAAGGTCTTTAAATGAGGAACAATCGCGCTATATAACATTTTCGTGTCACTTCTATAGTTTAGGCGCAGTACTTGAAGGAGCGTATTTGTTTAAGGCGAAAAACACACCCTACTTCTTTCAGTCATATCTCGAGTTCTAGCCAACCTATCGCGATAAGCCATATATCATATGAAAGGTCTTTAAATGAGGAACAATCGCGCTATATAACATTTTCGTGTCACTTCTATAGTTTAGGCGCAGTACTTGAAGGAGCGTATTTGTTTAAGGCGAAAAACACACCCCACTTCTTTCAGTCATATCTCGAGTTCTAGCCAACCTATCGCGATAAGCCATATATCATATGAAAGGTCTTTAAATGAGGAACAATCGCGCTATATAACATTTTCGTGTCACTTCTATAGTTTAGGCGCAGTACTTGAAGGAGCGTATTTGTTTAAGGCGAAAAACACACCCCACTTCTTTCAGTCATATCTCGAGTTCTAGCCAACCTATCGCGATAAGCCATATATCATATGAAAGGTCTTTAAATGAGGAACAATCGCGCTATATAACATTTTCGTGTCACTTCTATAGTTTAGGCGCAGTACTTGAAGGAGCGTATTTGTTTAAGGCGAAAAACACACCCCAATTCTTTCAGTCATATCTCGAGTTCTAGCCAACCTATCGCGATAAGCCATATATCATATGAAAGGTCTTTAAATAAGGAACAATCGCGCTATATAACATTTTCGTGTCACTTCTATAGTTTAGGCGCAGTACTTGAAGGAGCGTATTTGTTTAAGGCGAAAAACACACCCCACTTCTTTCAGTCATATCTCGAGTTCTAGCTAACCTATCGCGATAAGCCATATATCATATGAAAGGTCTTTAAATGAGGAACAATCGCGCTATATAACATTTTCGTGTCACTTCTATAGTTTAGGCGCGGTACTTGAAGGAGCGTATTTGTTTAAGGCGAAAAACACATCCTACTTCTTTCAGTCATATCTCGAGTTCTAGCCAACCTATCGCGATAAGCCGTATATCATATGAAAGGTCTTTAAATTAGGAACAATCGCGCTATATAACATTTTCGTGTCAATTCTATAGTTTAGGCGCAGTACTTGAAGGAGCGTATTTGTTTAAGGCGAAAAACACACCCCACTTCTTTCAGTCATATCTCGAGTTCTAGCTAACCCATCGCGCCAAGCCATATACCATATGAAAGGTCTTTAAATGAGGAACAATCGCGCTATATAACATTTTCATGTCACTTCTATAGTTTAGGCGCAGTACTTGAAGGAGCGTATTTGTTTAAGGCGAAAAACACACCCCACTTCTTTCAGTCATATCTCGAGTTCTAGCTAACCCATCGCGCCAAGCCATATACCATATGAAAGGTCTTTAAATGAGGAACAATCGCGCTATATAACATTTTCGTGTCACTTTTATAGTTTAGGCGCAGTACTTGAAGGAGCGTATTTGTTTAAGGCGAAAAACACACCCCACTTCTTTCAGTCATATCTCGAGTTCTAGCCAACCTATCGCGATAAGCCATATATCATATGAAAGGTCTTTAAATGAGGAACAATCGCGCTATATAACATTTTCGTGTCACTTCTATAGTTTAGGCGCAGTACTTGAAGTAGCGTATTTGTTTAAGGCGAAAAACACACCCCACTTCTTTCAGTCATATCTCGAGTTCTAGCTAACCTATCGCGATAAGCCATATATCATATGAAAGGTCTTTAAATGAGGAACAATCGCGCTATATAACATTTTCGTGTCACTTCTATAGTTTAGGCGCAGTACTTGAAGGAGCGTATTTGTTTAAGGCGAAAAACACACCCCACTTCTTTCAGTCATATCTCGAGTTCTAGCCAACCTATCGCGATAAGCCATATATCATATGAAAGGTCTTTAAATGAGGAACAATCGCGCTATATAACATTTTCGTGTCACTTCTATAGTTTAGGCGCAGTACTTGAAGGAGCGTATTTGTTTAAGGCGAAAAACACACCCCACTTCTTTCAGTCATATCTCGAGTTCTAGCCAACCTATCGCGATAAGCCGTATATCATATGAAAGGTCTTTAAATGAGGAACAATCGCGCTATATAACATTTTCGTGTCACTTCTATAGTTTAGGCGCAGTACTTGAAGGAGCGTATTTGTTTAAGGCGAAAAACACACCCCACTTCTTTCAGTCATATCTCGAGTTCTAGCCAACCTATCGCGATAAGCCATATATCATATGAAAGGTCTTTAAATAAGGAACAATCGCGCTATATAACATTTTCGTGTCACTTCTATAGTTTAGGCGCAGTACTTGAAGGAGCGTATTTGTTTAAGGCGAAAAACACACCCCACTTCTTTCAGTCATATCTCGAGTTCTAGCTAACCTATCGCGATAAGCCATATATTATATGAAAGGTCTTTAAATGAGGAACAATCGCGCTATATAACATTTTCGTGTCACTTCTATAGTTTAGGCGCAGTACTTGAATGAGCGTATTTGTTTAAGGCGAAAAACACACCCCACTTCTTTCAGTCATATCTCGAGTTCTAGCTAACCCATCGCGATAAGCCGTATATCATATGAAAGGTCTTTAAATTAGGAACAATCGCGCTATATAACATTTTCGTGTCACTTCTATAGTTTAGGCGCAGTACTTGAAGGAGCGTATTTGTTTAAGGCGAAAAACACACCCCACTTCTTTCAGTCATATCTCGAGTTCTAGCTAACCCATCGCGCCAAGCCATATACCATATGAAAGGTCTTTAAATGAGGAACAATCGCGCTATATAACATTTTCGTGTCACTTCTATAGTTTAGGCGCAGTACTTGAAGGAGCGTATTTGTTTAAGGCGAAAAACACACCCCACTTCTTTCAGTCATATCTCGAGTTCTAGCTAACCCATCGCGCCAAGCCATATACCATATGAAAGGTCTTTAAATGAGGAACAATCGCGCTATATAATATTTTCGTGTCACTTCTATAGTTTAGGCGCGGTACTTGAAGGAGCGTATTTGTTTAAGGCGAAAAACACATCCTACTTCTTTCAGTCATATCTCGAGTTCTAGCCAACCTATCGCGATAAGCCGTATATCATATGAAAGGTCTTTAAATTAGGAACAATCGCGCTATATAACATTTTCGTGTCACTTCTATAGTTTAGGCGCAGTACTTGAAGGAGCGTATTTGTTTAAGGCGAAAAACACACCCCACTTCTTTCAGTCATATCTCGAGTTCTAGCTAACCCATCGCGCCAAGCCATATACCATATGAAAGGTCTTTAAATGAGGAACAATCGCGCTATATAACATTTTCGTGTCACTTCTATAGTTTAGGCGCAGTACTTGAAGGAGCGTATTTGTTTAAGGCGAAAAACACACCCCAATTCTTTCAGTCATATCTCGAGTTCTAGCCAACCTATCGCGATAAGCCATATATCATATGAAAGGTCTTTAAATAAGGAACAATCGCGCTATATAACATTTTCGTGTCACTTCTATAGTTTAGGCGCAGTACTTGAAGGAGCGTATTTGTTTAAGGCGAAAAACACACCCCACTTCTTTCAGTCATATCTCGAGTTCTAGCTAACCCATCGCGCCAAGCCATATACCATATGAAAGGTCTTTAAATGAGGAACAATCGCGCTATATAACATTTTCGTGTCACTTCTATAGTTTAGGCGCGGTACTTGAAGGAGCGTATTTGTTTAAGGCGAAAAACACATCCTACTTCTTTCAGTCATATCTCGAGTTCTAGCCAACCTATCGCGATAAGCCGTATATCATATGAAAGGTCTTTAAATTAGGAACAATCGCGCTATATAACATTTTCGTGTCACTTCTATAGTTTAGGCGCAGTACTTGAAGGAGCGTATTTGTTTAAGGCGAAAAACACACCCCACTTCTTTCAGTCATATCTCGAGTTCTAGCTAACCCATCGCGATAAGCCATATATCATATGAAAGGTCTTTAAATGAGGAACAATCGCGCTATATAACATTTTCGTGTCACTTCTATAGTTTAGGCGCAGTACTTGAAGGAGCGTATTTGTTTAAGGCGAAAAACACACCCCACTTCTTTCAGTCATATCTCGAGTTCTAGCCAACCTATCGCGATAAGCCATATATCATATGAAAGGTCTTTAAATGAGGAACAATCGCGCTATATAACATTTTCGTGTCACTTCTATAGTTTAGACGCAGTACTTGAAGGAGCGTATTTGTTTAAGGCGAAAAACACACCCCAATTCTTTCAGTCATATCTCGAGTTCTAGCCAACCTATCGCGATAAGCCATATATCATATGAAAGGTCTTTAAATGAGGAACAATCGCGCTATATAACATTTTCGTGTCACTTCTATAGTTTAGGCGCAGTACTTGAAGGAGCGTATTTGTTTAAGGCGAAAAACACACCCCAATTCTTTCAGTCATATCTCGAGTTCTAGCCAACCTATCGCGATAAGCCGTATATCATATGAAAGGTCTTTAAATTAGGAACAATCGCGCTATATAACATTTTCGTGTCACTTCTATAGTTTAGGCGCAGTACTTGAAGGAGCGTATTTGTTTAAGGCGAAAAACACACCCCACTTCTTTCAGTCATATCTCGAGTTCTAGCTAACCCATCGCGCCAAGCCATATACCATATGAAAGGTCTTTAAATGAGGAACAATCGCGCTATATAACATTTTCGTGTCACTTCTATAGTTTAGGCGCAGTACTTGAAGGAGCGTATTTGTTTAAGGCGAAAAACACACCCTACTTCTTTCAGTCATATCTCGAGTTCTAGCCAACCTATCGCGATAAGCCATATATCATATGAAAGGTCTTTAAATGAGGAACAATCGCGCTATATAACATTTTCGTGTCACTTCTATAGTTTAGGCGCAGTACTTGAAGGAGCGTATTTGTTTAAGGCGAAAAACACACCCCACTTCTTTCAGTCATATCTCGAGTTCTAGCCAACCTATCGCGATAAGCCATATATCATATGAAAGGTCTTTAAATGAGGAACAATCGCGCTATATAACATTTTCGTGTCACTTCTATAGTTTAGGCGCAGTACTTGAAGGAGCGTATTTGTTTAAGGCGAAAAACACACCCCAATTCTTTCAGTCATATCTCGAGTTCTAGCCAACCTATCGCGATAAGCCATATATCATATGAAAGGTCTTTAAATAAGGAACAATCGCGCTATATAACATTTTCGTGTCACTTCTATAGTTTAGGCGCAGTACTTGAAGGAGCGTATTTGTTTAAGGCGAAAAACACACCCCACTTCTTTCAGTCATATCTCGAGTTCTAGCTAACCTATCGCGATAAGCCATATATTATATGAAAGGTCTTTAAATGAGGAACAATCGCGCTATATAACATTTTCGTGTCACTTCTATAGTTTAGGCGCAGTACTTGAAGGAGCGTATTTGTTTAAGGCGAAAAACACACCCCACTTCTTTCAGTCATATCTCGAGTTCTAGCTAACCCATCGCGCCAAGCCATATACCATATGAAAGGTCTTTAAATGAGGAACAATCGCGCTATATAACATTTTCGTGTCACTTCTATAGTTTAGGCGCGGTACTTGAAGGAGCGTATTTGTTTAAGGCGAAAAACACATCCTACTTCTTTCAGTCATATCTCGAGTTCTAGCCAACCTATCGCGATAAGCCGTATATCATATGAAAGGTCTTTAAATTAGGAACAATCGCGCTATATAACATTTTCGTGTCACTTCTATAGTTTAGGCGCAGTACTTGAAGGAGCGTATTTGTTTAAGGCGAAAAACACACCCCACTTCTTTCAGTCATATCTCGAGTTCTAGCTAACCCATCGCGATAAGCCATATATCATATGAAAGGTCTTTAAATGAGGAACAATCGCGCTATATAACATTTTCGTGTCACTTCTATAGTTTAGGCGCAGTACTTGAAGGAGCGTATTTGTTTAAGGCGAAAAACACACCCCACTTCTTTCAGTCATATCTCGAGTTCTAGCCAACCTATCGCGATAAGCCATATATCATATGAAAGGTCTTTAAATAAGGAACAATCGCGCTATATAACATTTTCGTGTCACTTCTATTGTTTAGGCGCAGTACTTGAAGGAGCGTATTTGTTTAAGGCGAAAAACACACCCCACTTCTTTCAGTCATATCTCGAGTTCTAGCCAACCTATCGCGATAAGCCATATATCATATGAAAGGTCTTTAAATGAGGAACAATCGCGCTATATAACATTTTCGTGTCACTTCTATAGTTTAGGCGCAGTACTTGAAGGAGCGTATTTGTTTAAGGCGAAAAACACACCCTACTTCTTTCAGTCATATCTCGAGTTCTAGCCAACCTATCGCGATAAGCCATATATCATATGAAAGGTCTTTAAATGAGGAACAATCGCGCTATATAACATTTTCGTGTCACTTCTATAGTTTAGGCGCAGTACTTGAAGGAGCGTATTTGTTTAAGGCGAAAAACACACCCCACTTCTTTCAGTCATATCTCGAGTTCTAGCCAACCTATCGCGATAAGCCATATATCATATGAAAGGTCTTTACATGAGGAACAATCGCGCTATATAACATTTTCGTGTCACTTCTATAGTTTAGGCGCAGTACTTGAAGGAGCGTATTTGTTTAAGGCGAAAAACACACCCTACTTCTTTCAGTCATATCTCGAGTTCTAGCCAACCTATCGCGATAAGCCATATATCATATGAAAGGTCTTTAAATGAGGAACAATCGCGCTATATAACATTTTCGTGTCACTTCTATAGTTTAGGCGCAGTACTTGAAGGAGCGTATTTGTTTAAGGCGAAAAATACACCCTACTTCTTTCAGTCATATCTGGAGTTCTAGCCAACCTATCGCGATAAGCCATATATCATATGAAAGGTCTTTAAATGAGGAACAATCGCGCTATATAACATTTTCGTGTCACTTCTATAGTTTAGGCGCAGTACTTGAAGGAGCGTATTTGTTTAAGGCGAAAAACACACCCCACTTCTTTCAGTCATATCTCGAGTTCTAGCCAACCTATCGCGATAAGCCATATATCATATGAAAGGTCTTTAAATAAGGAACAATCGCGCTATATAACATTTTCGTGTCACTTCTATTGTTTAGGCGCAGTACTTGAAGGAGCGTATTTGTTTAAGGCGAAAAACACACCCCACTTCTTTCAGTCATATCTCGAGTTCCAGCCAACCTATCGCGATAAGCCATATATCATATGAAAGGTCTTTCAATGAGGAACAATCGCAATATATAACATTTTCGTGTCACTTCTATAGTTTAGGCGCAGTACTTGAAGGAGCGTATTTGTTTAAGGCGAAAAACACACCCTACTTCTTTCAGTCATATCTCGAGTTCCAGCCAACCTATCGCGATAAGCCATATATCATATGAAAGGTCTTTCAATGAGGAACAATCGCAATATATAACATTTTCGTGTCACTTCTATAGTTTAGGCGCAGTACTTGAAGGAGCGTATTTGTTTAAGGCGAAAAACACACCCCACTTCTTTCAGTCATATCTCGAGTTCTAGCCAACCTATCGCGATAAGCCATATATCATATGAAAGGTCTTTAAATGAGGAACAATCGCGCTATATAACATTTTCGTGTCACTTCTATAGTTTAGGCGCAGTACTTGAAGGAGCGTATTTGTTTAAGGCGAAAAACACACCCTACTTCTTTCAGTCATATCTCGAGTTCTAGCCAACCTATCGCGATAAGCCATATATCATATGAAAGGTCTTTAAATGAGGAACAATCGCGCTATATAACATTTTCGTGTCACTTCTATAGTTTAGGCGCAGTACTTGAAGGAGCGTATTTGTTTAAGGCGAAAAACACACCCCACTTCTTTCAGTCATATCTCGAGTTCTAGCCAACCTATCGCGATAAGCCATATATCATATGAAAGGTCTTTAAATGAGGAACAATCGCGCTATATAACATTTTCGTGTCACTTCTATAGTTTAGGCGCAGTACTTGAAGGAGCGTATTTGTTTAAGGCGAAAAACACACCCCACTTCTTTCAGTCATATCTCGAGTTCTAGCCAACCTATCGCGATAAGCCATATATCATATGAAAGGTCTTTAAATGAGGAACAATCGCGCTATATAACATTTTCGTGTCACTTCTATAGTTTAGGCGCAGTACTTGAAGGAGCGTATTTGTTTAAGGCGAAAAACACACCCCAATTCTTTCAGTCATATCTCGAGTTCTAGCCAACCTATCGCGATAAGCCATATATCATATGAAAGGTCTTTAAATAAGGAACAATCGCGCTATATAACATTTTCGTGTCACTTCTATAGTTTAGGCGCAGTACTTGAAGGAGCGTATTTGTTTAAGGCGAAAAACACACCCCACTTCTTTCAGTCATATCTCGAGTTCTAGCTAACCTATCGCGATAAGCCATATATCATATGAAAGGTCTTTAAATGAGGAACAATCGCGCTATATAACATTTTCGTGTCACTTCTATAGTTTAGGCGCGGTACTTGAAGGAGCGTATTTGTTTAAGGCGAAAAACACATCCTACTTCTTTCAGTCATATCTCGAGTTCTAGCCAACCTATCGCGATAAGCCGTATATCATATGAAAGGTCTTTAAATTAGGAACAATCGCGCTATATAACATTTTCGTGTCACTTCTATAGTTTAGGCGCAGTACTTGAAGGAGCGTATTTGTTTAAGGCGAAAAACACACCCCACTTCTTTCAGTCATATCTCGAGTTCTAGCTAACCCATCGCGCCAAGCCATATACCATATGAAAGGTCTTTAAATGAGGAACAATCGCGCTATATAACATTTTCATGTCACTTCTATAGTTTAGGCGCAGTACTTGAAGGAGCGTATTTGTTTAAGGCGAAAAACACACCCCACTTCTTTCAGTCATATCTCGAGTTCTAGCTAACCCATCGCGCCAAGCCATATACCATATGAAAGGTCTTTAAATGAGGAACAATCGCGCTATATAACATTTTCGTGTCACTTTTATAGTTTAGGCGCAGTACTTGAAGGAGCGTATTTGTTTAAGGCGAAAAACACACCCCACTTCTTTCAGTCATATCTCGAGTTCTAGCCAACCTATCGCGATAAGCCATATATCATATGAAAGGTCTTTAAATGAGGAACAATCGCGCTATATAACATTTTCGTGTCACTTCTATAGTTTAGGCGCAGTACTTGAAGTAGCGTATTTGTTTAAGGCGAAAAACACACCCCACTTCTTTCAGTCATATCTCGAGTTCTAGCTAACCTATCGCGATAAGCCATATATCATATGAAAGGTCTTTAAATGAGGAACAATCGCGCTATATAACATTTTCGTGTCACTTCTATAGTTTAGGCGCAGTACTTGAAGGAGCGTATTTGTTTAAGGCGAAAAACACACCCCACTTCTTTCAGTCATATCTCGAGTTCTAGCCAACCTATCGCGATAAGCCATATATCATATGAAAGGTCTTTAAATGAGGAACAATCGCGCTATATAACATTTTCGTGTCACTTCTATAGTTTAGGCGCAGTACTTGAAGGAGCGTATTTGTTTAAGGCGAAAAACACACCCCACTTCTTTCAGTCATATCTCGAGTTCTAGCCAACCTATCGCGATAAGCCATATATCATATGAAAGGTCTTTAAATGAGGAACAATCGCGCTATATAACATTTTCGTGTCACTTCTATAGTTTAGGCGCAGTACTTGAAGGAGCGTATTTGTTTAAGGCGAAAAACACACCCCAATTCTTTCAGTCATATCTCGAGTTCTAGCCAACCTATCGCGATAAGCCATATATCATATGAAAGGTCTTTAAATAAGGAACAATCGCGCTATATAACATTTTCGTGTCACTTCTATAGTTTAGGCGCAGTACTTGAAGGAGCGTATTTGTTTAAGGCGAAAAACACACCCCACTTCTTTCAGTCATATCTCGAGTTCTAGCTAACCCATCGCGCCAAGCCATATACCATATGAAAGGTCTTTAAATGAGGAACAATCGCGCTATATAACATTTTCGTGTCACTTCTATAGTTTAGGCGCGGTACTTGAAGGAGCGTATTTGTTTAAGGCGAAAAACACATCCTACTTCTTTCAGTCATATCTCGAGTTCTAGCCAACCTATCGCGATAAGCCGTATATCATATGAAAGGTCTTTAAATTAGGAACAATCGCGCTATATAACATTTTCGTGTCACTTCTATAGTTTAGGCGCAGTACTTGAAGGAGCGTATTTGTTTAAGGCGAAAAACACACCCCACTTCTTTCAGTCATATCTCGAGTTCTAGCTAACCCATCGCGCCAAGCCATATACCATATGAAAGGTCTTTAAATGAGGAACAATCGCGCTATATAACATTTTCGTGTCACTTCTATAGTTTAGGCGCGGTACTTGAAGGAGCGTATTTGTTTAAGGCGAAAAACACATCCTACTTCTTTCAGTCATATCTCGAGTTCTAGCCAACCTATCGCGATAAGCCGTATATCATATGAAAGGTCTTTAAATTAGGAACAATCGCGCTATATAACATTTTCGTGTCACTTCTATAGTTTAGGCGCAGTACTTGAAGGAGCGTATTTGTTTAAGGCGAAAAACACACCCCACTTCTTTCAGTCATATCTCGAGTTCTAGCTAACCCATCGCGCCAAGCCATATACCATATGAAAGGTCTTTAAATGAGGAACAATCGCGCTATATAACATTTTCGTGTCACTTCTATAGTTTAGGCGCGGTACTTGAAGGAGCGTATTTGTTTAAGGCGAAAAACACATCCTACTTCTTTCAGTCATATCTCGAGTTCTAGCCAACCTATCGCGATAAGCCGTATATCATATGAAAGGTCTTTAAATTAGGAACAATCGCGCTATATAACATTTTCGTGTCACTTCTATAGTTTAGGCGCAGTACTTGAAGGAGCGTATTTGTTTAAGGCGAAAAACACACCCCACTTCTTTCAGTCATATCTCGAGTTCTAGCCAACCTATCGCGATAAGCCATATATCATATGAAAGGTCTTTAAATGAGGAACAATCGCGCTATATAACATTTTCGTGTCACTTCTATAGTTTAGGCGCAGTACTTGAAGGAGCGTATTTGTTTAAGGCGAAAAACACACCCCAATTCTTTCAGTCATATCTCGAGTTCTAGCCAACCTATCGCGATAAGCCATATATCATATGAAAGGTCTTTAAATAAGGAACAATCGCGCTATATAACATTTTCGTGTCACTTCTATAGTTTAGGCGCAGTACTTGAAGGAGCGTATTTGTTTAAGGCGAAAAACACACCCCACTTCTTTCAGTCATATCTCGAGTTCTAGCTAACCTATCGCGATAAGCCATATATTATATGAAAGGTCTTTAAATGAGGAACAATCGCGCTATATAACATTTTCGTGTCACTTCTATAGTTTAGGCGCAGTACTTGAAGGAGCGTATTTGTATAAGGCGAAAAACACACCCCACTTCTTTCAGTCATATCTCGAGTTCTAGCTAACCCATCGCGCCAAGCCATATACCATATGAAAGGTCTTTAAATGAGGAACAATCGCGCTATATAACATTTTCGTGTCACTTCTATAGTTTAGGCGCGGTACTTGAAGGAGCGTATTTGTTTAAGGCGAAAAACACATCCTACTTCTTTCAGTCATATCTCGAGTTCTAGCCAACCTATCGCGATAAGCCGTATATCATATGAAAGGTCTTTAAATTAGGAACAATCGCGCTATATAACATTTTCGTGTCACTTCTATAGTTTAGGCGCAGTACTTGAAGGAGCGTATTTGTTTAAGGCGAAAAACACACCCCAATTCTTTCAGTCATATCTCGAGTTCTAGCCAACCTATCGCGATAAGCCATATATCATATGAAAGGTCTTTAAATAAGGAACAATCGCGCTATATAACATTTTCGTGTCACTTCTATAGTTTAGGCGCAGTACTTGAAGGAGCGTATTTGTTTAAGGCGAAAAACACACCCCACTTCTTTCAGTCATATCTCGAGTTCTAGCTAACCTATCGCGATAAGCCATATATCATATGAAAGGTCTTTAAATAAGGAACAATCGCGCTATATAACATTTTCGTGTCACTTCTATAGTTTAGGCGCAGTACTTGAAGGAGCGTATTTGTTTAAGGCGAAAAACACACCCCACTTCTTTCAGTCATATCTCGAGTTCTAGCTAACCCATCGCGCCAAGCCATATACCATATGAAAGGTCTTTAAATGAGGAACAATCGCGCTATATAACATTTTCGTGTCACTTCTATAGTTTAGGCGCGGTACTTGAAGGAGCGTATTTGTTTAAGGCGAAAAACACATCCTACTTCTTTCAGTCATATCTCGAGTTCTAGCCAACCTATCGCGATAAGCCGTATATCATATGAAAGGTCTTTAAATTAGGAACAATCGCGCTATATAACATTTTCGTGTCACTTCTATAGTTTAGGCGCAGTACTTGAAGGAGCGTATTTGTTTAAGGCGAAAAACACACCCCAATTCTTTCAGTCATATCTCGAGTTCTAGCCAACCTATCGCGATAAGCCATATATCATATGAAAGGTCTTTAAATAAGGAACAATCGCGCTATATAACATTTTCGTGTCACTTCTATAGTTTAGGCGCAGTACTTGAAGGAGCGTATTTGTTTAAGGCGAAAAACACACCCCAATTCTTTCAGTCATATCTCGAGTTCTAGCCAACCTATCGCGATAAGCCATATATCATATGAAAGGTCTTTAAATAAGGAACAATCGCGCTATATAACATTTTCGTGTCACTTCTATAGTTTAGGCGCAGTACTTGAAGGAGCGTATTTGTTTAAGGCGAAAAACACACCCCACTTCTTTCAGTCATATCTCGAGTTCTAGCTAACCCATCGCGCCAAGCCATATACCATATGAAAGGTCTTTAAATGAGGAACAATCGCGCTATATAACATTTTCGTGTCACTTCTATAGTTTAGGCGCGGTACTTGAAGGAGCGTATTTGTTTAAGGCGAAAAACACATCCTACTTCTTTCAGTCATATCTCGAGTTCTAGCCAACCTATCGCGATAAGCCGTATATCATATGAAAGGTCTTTAAATTAGGAACAATCGCGCTATATAACATTTTCGTGTCACTTCTATAGTTTAGGCGCAGTACTTGAAGGAGCGTATTTGTTTAAGGCGAAAAACACACCCCAATTCTTTCAGTCATATCTCGAGTTCTAGCCAACCTATCGCGATAAGCCATATATCATATGAAAGGTCTTTAAATAAGGAACAATCGCGCTATATAACATTTTCGTGTCACTTCTATAGTTTAGGCGCAGTACTTGAAGGAGCGTATTTGTTTAAGGCGAAAAACACACCCCACTTCTTTCAGTCATATCTCGAGTTCTAGCTAACCCATCGCGCCAAGCCATATACCATATGAAAGGTCTTTAAATGAGGAACAATCGCGCTATATAACATTTTCGTGTCACTTCTATAGTTTAGGCGCGGTACTTGAAGGAGCGTATTTGTTTAAGGCGAAAAACACATCCTACTTCTTTCAGTCATATCTCGAGTTCTAGCCAACCTATCGCGATAAGCCGTATATCATATGAAAGGTCTTTAAATTAGGAACAATCGCGCTATATAACATTTTCGTGTCACTTCTATAGTTTAGGCGCAGTACTTGAAGGAGCGTATTTGTTTAAGGCGAAAAACACACCCCACTTCTTTCAGTCATATCTCGAGTTCTAGCTAACCCATCGCGATAAGCCATATATCATATGAAAGGTCTTTAAATGAGGAACAATCGCGCTATATAACATTTTCGTGTCACTTCTATAGTTTAGGCGCAGTACTTGAAGGAGCGTATTTGTTTAAGGCGAAAAACACACCCCACTTCTTTCAGTCATATCTCGAGTTCTAGCCAACCTATCGCGATAAGCCATATATCATATGAAAGGTCTTTAAATGAGGAACAATCGCGCTATATAACATTTTCGTGTCACTTCTATAGTTTAGGCGCAGTACTTGAAGGAGCGTATTTGTTTAAGGCGAAAAACACACCCCAATTCTTTCAGTCATATCTCGAGTTCTAGCCAACCTATCGCGATAAGCCATATATCATATGAAAGGTCTTTAAATGAGGAACAATCGCGCTATATAACATTTTCGTGTCACTTCTATAGTTTAGGCGCAGTACTTGAAGGAGCGTATTTGTTTAAGGCGAAAAACACACCCCAATTCTTTCAGTCATATCTCGAGTTCTAGCCAACCTATCGCGATAAGCCGTATATCATATGAAAGGTCTTTAAATTAGGAACAATCGCGCTATATAACATTTTCGTGTCACTTCTATAGTTTAGGCGCAGTACTTGAAGGAGCGTATTTGTTTAAGGCGAAAAACACACCCCACTTCTTTCAGTCATATCTCGAGTTCTAGCTAACCCATCGCGCCAAGCCATATACCATATGAAAGGTCTTTAAATGAGGAACAATCGCGCTATATAACATTTTCGTGTCACTTCTATAGTTTAGGCGCAGTACTTGAAGGAGCGTATTTGTTTAAGGCGAAAAACACACCCTACTTCTTTCAGTCATATCTCGAGTTCTAGCCAACCTATCGCGATAAGCCATATATCATATGAAAGGTCTTTAAATGAGGAACAATCGCGCTATATAACATTTTCGTGTCACTTCTATAGTTTAGGCGCAGTACTTGAAGGAGCGTATTTGTTTAAGGCGAAAAACACACCCCACTTCTTTCAGTCATATCTCGAGTTCTAGCCAACCTATCGCGATAAGCCATATATCATATGAAAGGTCTTTAAATGAGGAACAATCGCGCTATATAACATTTTCGTGTCACTTCTATAGTTTAGGCGCAGTACTTGAAGGAGCGTATTTGTTTAAGGCGAAAAACACACCCCAATTCTTTCAGTCATATCTCGAGTTCTAGCCAACCTATCGCGATAAGCCATATATCATATGAAAGGTCTTTAAATAAGGAACAATCGCGCTATATAACATTTTCGTGTCACTGTTCAGTACTTGAAGGAGCGTATTTGTTTAAGGCGAAAAACACACCCCACTTCTTTCAGTCATATCTCGAGTTCTAGCCAACCTATCGCGATAAGCCATATATCATATGAAAGGTCTTTAAATGAGGAACAATCGCGCTATATAACATTTTCGTGTCACTTCTATAGTTTAGGCGCAGTACTTGAAGTAGCGTATTTGTTTAAGGCGAAAAACACACCCCACTTCTTTCAGTCATATCTCGAGTTCTAGCTAACCTATCGCGATAAGCCATATATCATATGAAAGGTCTTTAAATGAGGAACAATCGCGCTATATAACATTTTCGTGTCACTTCTATAGTTTAGGCGCAGTACTTGAAGGAGCGTATTTGTTTAAGGCGAAAAACACACCCCACTTCTTTCAGTCATATCTCGAGTTCTAGCCAACCTATCGCGATAAGCCATATATCATATGAAAGGTCTTTAAATGAGGAACAATCGCGCTATATAACATTTTCGTGTCACTTCTATAGTTTAGGCGCAGTACTTGAAGGAGCGTATTTGTTTAAGGCGAAAAACACACCCCACTTCTTTCAGTCATATCTCGAGTTCTAGCCAACCTATCGCGATAAGCCATATATGATATGAAAGGTCTTTAAATGAGGAACAATCGCGCTATATAACATTTTCGTGTCACTTCTATAGTTTAGGCGCAGTACTTGAAGGAGCGTATTTGTTTAAGGCGAAAAACACACCCCAATTCTTTCAGTCATATCTCGAGTTCTAGCCAACCTATCGCGATAAGCCATATATCATATGAAAGGTCTTTAAATAAGGAACAATCGCGCTATATAACATTTTCGTGTCACTTCTATAGTTTAGGCGCAGTACTTGAAGGAGCGTATTTGTTTAAGGCGAAAAACACACCCCACTTCTTTCAGTCATATCTCGAGTTCTAGCTAACCCATCGCGCCAAGCCATATACCATATGAAAGGTCTTTAAATGAGGAACAATCGCGCTATATAACATTTTCGTGTCACTTCTATAGTTTAGGCGCGGTACTTGAAGGAGCGTATTTGTTTAAGGCGAAAAACACATCCTACTTCTTTCAGTCATATCTCGAGTTCTAGCCAACCTATCGCGATAAGCCGTATATCATATGAAAGGTCTTTAAATTAGGAACAATCGCGCTATATAACATTTTCGTGTCACTTCTATAGTTTAGGCGCAGTACTTGAAGGAGCGTATTTGTTTAAGGCGAAAAACACACCCCACTTCTTTCAGTCATATCTCGAGTTCTAGCTAACCCATCGCGCCAAGCCATATACCATATGAAAGGTCTTTAAATGAGGAACAATCGCGCTATATAACATTTTCGTGTCACTTCTATAGTTTAGGCGCGGTACTTGAAGGAGCGTATTTGTTTAAGGCGAAAAACACATCCTACTTCTTTCAGTCATATCTCGAGTTCTAGCCAACCTATCGCGATAAGCCGTATATCATATGAAAGGACTTTAAATTAGGAACAATCGCGCTATATAACATTTTCGTGTCACTTCTATAGTTTAGGCGCAGTACTTGAAGGAGCGTATTTGTTTAAGGCGAAAAACACACCCCACTTCTTTCAGTCATATCTCGAGTTCTAGCTAACCCATCGCGCCAAGCCATATACCATATGAAAGGTCTTTAAATGAGGAACAATCGCGCTATATAACATTTTCGTGTCACTTCTATAGTTTAGGCGCGGTACTTGAAGGAGCGTATTTGTTTAAGGCGAAAAACACATCCTACTTCTTTCAGTCATATCTCGAGTTCTAGCCAACCTATCGCGATAAGCCGTATATCATATGAAAGGTCTTTAAATTAGGAACAATCGCGCTATATAACATTTTCGTGTCACTTCTATAGTTTAGGCGCAGTACTTGAAGGAGCGTATTTGTTTAAGGCGAAAAACACACCCCACTTCTTTCAGTCATATCTCGAGTTCTAGCTAACCCATCGCGCCAAGCCATATACCATATGAAAGGTCTTTAAATGAGGAACAATCGCGCTATATAACATTTTCGTGTCACTTCTATAGTTTAGGCGCAGTACTTGAAGGAGCGTATTTGTTTAAGGCGAAAAACACACCCCACTTCTTTCAGTCATATCTCGAGTTCTAGCTAACCCATCGCGCCAAGCCATATACCATATGAAAGGTCTTTAAATGAGGAACAATCGCGCTATATAACATTTTCGTGTCACTTCTATAGTTTAGGCGCGGTACTTGAAGGAGCGTATTTGTTTAAGGCGAAAAACACATCCTACTTCTTTCAGTCATATCTCGAGTTCTAGCCAACCTATCGCGATAAGCCGTATATCATATGAAAGGTCTTTAAATTAGGAACAATCGCGCTATATAACATTTTCGTGTCACTTCTATAGTTTAGGCGCAGTACTTGAAGGAGCGTATTTGTTTAAGGCGAAAAACACACCCCACTTCTTTCAGTCATATCTCGAGTTCTAGCCAACCTATCGCGATAAGCCATATACCATATGAAAGGTCTTTGAATGAGGAACAATCGCGCTATATAACATTTTCGTGTCACTTCTATAGTTTAGGCGCAGTACTTGAAGGAGCGTATTTGTTTAAGGCGAAAAACACACCCTACTTCTTTCAGTCATATCTCGAGTTCTAGCCAACCTATCGCGATAAGCCATATATCATATGAAAGGTCTTTAAATGAGGAACAATCGCGCTATATAACATTTTCGTGTCACTTCTATAGTTTAGGCGCAGTACTTGAAGGAGCGTATTTGTTTAAGGCGAAAAACACACCCCACTTCTTTCAGTCATATCTCGAGTTCTAGCCAACCTATCGCGATAAGCCATATATCATATGAAAGGTCTTTAAATGAGGAACAATCGCGCTATATAACATTTTCGTGTCACTTCTATAGTTTAGGCGCAGTACTTGAAGGAGCGTATTTGTTTAAGGTGAAAAACACACCCCAATTCTTTCAGTCATATCTCGAGTTCTAGCTAACCTATCGCGCCAAGCTATATACCATATGAAAGGTCTTTAAATGAGGAACAATCGCGCTATATAACATTTTCGTGTCACTTCTATAGTTTAGGCGCGGTACTTGAAGGAGCGTATTTGTTTAAGGCGAAAAACACATCCTACTTCTTTCAGTCATATCTCGAGTTCTAGCCAACCTATCGCGATAAGCCGTATATCATATGAAAGGTCTTTAAATTAGGAACAATCGCGCTATATAACATTTTCGTGTCACTTCTATAGTTTAGGCGCAGTACTTGAAGGAGCGTATTTGTTTAAGGCGAAAAACACACCCCACTTCTTTCAGTCATATCTCGAGTTCTAGCTAACCCATCGCGATAAGCCATATATCATATGAAAGGTCTTTAAATGAGGAACAATCGCGCTATATAACATTTTCGTGTCACTTCTATAGTTTAGGCGCAGTACTTGAAGGAGCGTATTTGTTTAAGGCGAAAAACACACCCCACTTCTTTCAGTCATATCTCGAGTTCTAGCTAACCTATCGCGATAAGCCATATATCATATGAAAGGTCTTTAAATGAGGAACAATCGCGCTATATAACATTTTCGTGTCACTTCTATAGTTTAGGCGCAGTACTTGAAGGAGCGTATTTGTTTAAGGCGAAAAACACACCCCACTTCTTTCAGTCATATCTCGAGTTCTAGCTAACCCATCGCGCCAAGCCATATACCATATGAAAGGTCTTTAAATGAGGAACAATCGCGCTATATAACATTTTCGTGTCACTTCTATAGTTTAGGCGCGGTACTTGAAGGAGCGTATTTGTTTAAGGCGAAAAACACATCCTACTTCTTTCAGTCATATCTCGAGTTCTAGCCAACCTATCGCGATAAGCCGTATATCATATGAAAGGTCTTTAAATTAGGAACAATCGCGCTATATAACATTTTCGTGTCACTTCTATAGTTTAGGCGCAGTACTTGAAGGAGCGTATTTGTTTAAGGCGAAAAACACACCCCACTTCTTTCAGTCATATCTCGAGTTCTAGCTAACCCATCGCGCCAAGCCATATACCATATGAAAGGTCTTTAAATGAGGAACAATCGCGCTATATAACATTTTCGTGTCACTTCTATAGTTTAGGCGCAGTACTTGAAGGAGCGTATTTGTTTAAGGCGAAAAACACACCCCACTTCTTTCAGTCATATCTCGAGTTCTAGCTAACCCATCGCGCCAAGCCATATACCATATGAAAGGTCTTTAAATGAGGAACAATCGCGCTATATAACATTTTCGTGTCACTTCTATAGTTTAGGCGCGGTACTTGAAGGAGCGTATTTGTTTAAGGCGAAAAACACATCCTACTTCTTTCAGTCATATCTCGAGTTCTAGCCAACCTATCGCGATAAGCCGTATATCATATGAAAGGTCTTTAAATTAGGAACAATCGCGCTATATAACATTTTCGTGTCACTTCTATAGTTTAGGCGCAGTACTTGAAGGAGCGTATTTGTTTAAGGCGAAAAACACACCCCACTTCTTTCAGTCATATCTCGAGTTCTAGCTAACCCATCGCGCCAAGCCATATACCATATGAAAGGTCTTTAAATGAGGAACAATCGCGCTATATAACATTTTCGTGTCACTTCTATAGTTTAGGCGCAGTACTGGAAGGAGCGTATTTGTTTAAGGCGAAAAACACACCCCAATTCTTTCAGTCATATCTCGAGTTCTAGCCAACCTATCGCGATAAGCCATATATCATATGAAAGGTCTTTAAATAAGGAACAATCGCGCTATATAACATTTTCGTGTCACTTCTATAGTTTAGGCGCGGTACTTGAAGGAGCGTATTTGTTTAAGGCGAAAAACACATCCTACTTCTTTCAGTCATATCTCGAGTTCTAGCCAACCTATCGCGATAAGCCGTATATCATATGAAAGGTCTTTAAATTAGGAACAATCGCGCTATATAACATTTTCGTGTCACTTCTATAGTTTAGGACCAGTACTTGAAGGAGCGTATTTGTTTAAGGCGAAAAACACACCCCACTTCTTTCAGTCATATCTCGAGTTCTAGCTAACCCATCGCGCCAAGCCATATACCATATGAAAGGTCTTTAAATGAGGAACAATCGCGCTATATAACATTTTCATGTCACTTCTATAGTTTAGGCGCAGTACTTGAAGGAGCGTATTTGTTTAAGGCGAAAAACACACCCCACTTCTTTCAGTCATATCTCGAGTTCTAGCTAACCCATCGCGCCAAGCCATATACCATATGAAAGGTCTTTAAATGAGGAACAATCGCGCTATATAACATTTTCGTGTCACTTTTATAGTTTAGGCGCAGTACTGGAAGGAGCGTATTTGTTTAAGGCGAAAAACACACCCCACTTCTTTCAGTCATATCTCGAGTTCTAGCTAACCCATCGCGCCAAGCCATATACCATATGAAAGGTCTTTAAATGAGGAACAATCGCGCTATATAACATTTTCGTGTCACTTCTATAGTTTAGGCGCGGTACTTGAAGGAGCGTATTTGTTTAAGGCGAAAAACACATCCTACTTCTTTCAGTCATGTCTCGAGTTCTAGCCAACCTATCGCGATAAGCCGTATATCATATGAAAGGTCTTTAAATGAGGAACAATCGCGCTATATAATATTTTCGTGTCACTTTTATAGTTTAGGCGCAGTACTTGAAGGAGCGTATTTGTTTAAGGCGAAAAACACACCCCACTTCTTTCAGTCATATCTCGAGTTCTAGCTAACCCATCGCGCCAAGCCATATACCATATGAAAGGCCTTTAAATGAGGAACAATCGCGCTATATAACATTTTCGTGTCACTTCTATAGTTTAGGCGCGGTACTTGAAGGAGCGTATTTGTTTAAGGCGAAAAACACATCCTATTTCTTTCAGTCATATCTCGAGTTCTAGCCAACCTATCGCGATAAGCCGTATATCATATGAAAGGTCTTTAAATTAGGAACAATCGCGCTATATAACATTTTCGTGTCACTTCTATAGTTTAGGCGCAGTACTTGAAGGAGCGTATTTGTTTAAGGCGAAAAACACACCCCACTTCTTTCAGTCATATCTCGAGTTCTAGCTAACCCATCGCGCCAAGCCATATACCATATGAAAGGTCTTTAAATGAGGAACAATCGCGCTATATAACATTTTCGTGTCACTTTTATAGTTTAGGCGCAGTACTTGAAGGAGCGTATTTGTTTAAGGCGAAAAACACACCCCACTTCTTTCAGTCATATCTCGAGTTCTAGCTAACCCATCGCGCCAAGCCATATACCATATGAAAGGTCTTTAAATGAGGAACAATCGCGCTATATAACATTTTCGTGTCACTTCTATAGTTTAGGCGCGGTACTTGAAGGAGCGTATTTGTTTAAGGCGAAAAACACATCCTACTTCTTTCAGTCATATCTCGAGTTCTAGCCAACCTATCGCGATAAGCCGTACATCATATGAAAGGTCTTTAAATTAGGAACAATCGCGCTATATAACATTTTCGTGTCACTTCTATAGTTTAGGCGCAGTACTTGAAGGAGCGTATTTGTTTAAGGCGAAAAACACACCCCACTTCTTTCAGTCATATCTCGAGTTCTAGCTAACCCATCGCGCCAAGCCATATACCATATGAAAGGTCTTTAAATGAGGAACAATCGCGCTATATAACATTTTCATGTCACTTCTATAGTTTAGGCGCAGTACTTGAAGGAGCGTATTTGTTTAAGGCGAAAAACACACCCCACTTCTTTCAGTCATATCTCGAGTTCTAGCTAACCCATCGCGCCAAGCCATATACCATATGAAAGGTCTTTAAATGAGGAACAATCGCGCTATATAACATTTTCGTGTCACTTTTATAGTTTAGGCGCAGTACTTGAAGGAGCGTATTTGTTTAAGGCGAAAAACACACCCCACTTCTTTCAGTCATATCTCGAGTTCTAGCTAACCCATCGCGCCAAGCCATATACCATATGAAAGGTCTTTAAATGAGGAACAATCGCGCTATATAACATTTTCATGTCACTTCTATAGTTTAGGCGCAGTACTTGAAGGAGCGTATTTGTTTAAGGCGAAAAACACACCCTACTTCTTTCAGTCATATCTCGAGTTCTAGCCAACCTATCGCGATAAGCCATATATCATATGAAAGGTCTTTAAATGAGGAACAATCGCGCTATATAACATTTTCGTGTCACTTCTATAGTTTAGGCGCAGTACTTGAAGGAGCGTATTTGTTTAAGGCGAAAAACACACCCTACTTCTTTCAGTCATATCTCGAGTTCTAGCCAACCTATCGCGATAAGCCATATATCATATGAAAGGTCTTTAAATGAGGAACAATCGCGCTATATAACATTTTCGTGTCACTTCTATAGTTTAGGCGCAGTACTGGAAGGAGCGTATTTGTTTAAGGCGAAAAACACACCCCAATTCTTTCAGTCATATCTCGAGTTCTAGCCAACCTATCGCGATAAGCCATATATCATATGAAAGGTCTTTAAATAAGGAACAATCGCGCTATATAACATTTTCGTGTCACTTCTATAGTTTAGGCGCAGTACTTGAAGGAGCGTATTTGTTTAAGGCGAAAAACACACCCCACTTCTTTCAGTCATATCTCGAGTTCTAGCTAACCTATCGCGATAAGCCATATATCATATGAAAGGTCTTTAAATGAGGAACAATCGCGCTATATAACATTTTCGTGTCACTTCTATAGTTTAGGCGCGGTACTTGAAGGAGCGTATTTGTTTAAGGCGAAAAACACATCCTACTTCTTTCAGTCATATCTCGAGTTCTAGCCAACCTATCGCGATAAGCCGTATATCATATGAAAGGTCTTTAAATTAGGAACAATCGCGCTATATAACATTTTCGTGTCACTTCTATAGTTTAGGCGCAGTACTTGAAGGAGCGTATTTGTTTAAGGCGAAAAACACACCCCACTTCTTTCAGTCATATCTCGAGTTCTAGCTAACCCATCGCGCCAAGCCATATACCATATGAAAGGTCTTTAAATGAGGAACAATCGCGCTATATAACATTTTCGTGTCACTTCTATAGTTTAGGCGCGGTACTTGAAGGAGCGTATTTGTTTAAGGCGAAAAACACATCCTACTTCTTTCAGTCATATCTCGAGTTCTAGCCAACCTATCGCGATAAGCCGTATATCATATGAAAGGTCTTTAAATGAGGAACAATCGCGCTATATAACATTTTCGTGTCACTTTTATAGTTTAGGCGCAGTACTTGAAGGAGCGTATTTGTTTAAGGCGAAAAACACACCCCACTTCTTTCAGTCATATCTCGAGTTCTAGCTAACCCATCGCGCCAAGCCATATACCATATGAAAGGTCTTTAAATGAGGAACAATCGCGCTATATAACATTTTCGTGTCACTTCTATAGTTTAGGCGCGGTACTTGAAGGAGCGTATTTGTTTAAGGCGAAAAACACATCCTACTTCTTTCAGTCATATCTCGAGTTCTAGCCAACCTATCGCGATAAGCCGTATATCATATGAAAGGTCTTTAAATTAGGAACAATCGCGCTATATAACATTTTCGTGTCACTTCTATAGTTTAGGCGCAGTACTTGAAGGAGCGTATTTGTTTAAGGCGAAAAACACACCCCACTTCTTTCAGTCATATCTCGAGTTCTAGCTAACCTATCGCGATAAGCCATATATCATATGGAAGGTCTTTAAATTAGGAACAATCGCGCTATATAACATTTTCGTGTCACTTCTATAGTTTAGGCGCAGTACTTGAAGGAGCGTATTTGTTTAAGGCGAAAAACACACCCCACTTCTTTCAGTCATATCTCGAGTTCTAGCTAACCCATCGCGCCAAGCCATATACCATATGAAAGGTCTTTAAATGAGGAACAATCGCGCTATATAACATTTTCGTGTCACTTTTATAGTTTAGGCGCAGTACTTGAAGGAGCGTATTTGTTTAAGGCGAAAAACACACCCCACTTCTTTCAGTCATATCTCGAGTTCTAGCTAACCTATCGCGATAAGCCATATATCATATGAAAGGTCTTTAAATGAGGAACAATCGCGCTATATAACATTTTCGTGTCACTTCTATAGTTTAGGCGCAGTACTTGAAGGAGCGTATTTGTTTAAGGCGAAAAACACACCCCACTTCTTTCAGTCATATCTCGAGTTCTAGCCAACCTATCGCGATAAGCCATATATCATATGAAAGGTCTTTAAATGAGGAACAATCGCGCTATATAACATTTTCGTGTCACTTCTATAGTTTAGGCGCAGTACTTGAAGGAGCGTATTTGTTTAAGGCGAAAAACACACCCCACTTCTTTCAGTCATATCTCGAGTTCTAGCTAACCCATCGCGCCAAGCCATATACCATATGAAAGGTCTTTAAATGAGGAACAATCGCGCTATATAACATTTTCATGTCACTTCTATAGTTTAGGCGCAGTACTTGAAGGAGCGTATTTGTTTAAGGCGAAAAACACACCCCACTTCTTTCAGTCATATCTCGAGTTCTAGCTAACCCATCGCGCCAAGCCATATACCATATGAAAGGTCTTTAAATGAGGAACAATCGCGCTATATAACATTTTCGTGTCACTTTTATAGTTTAGGCGCAGTACTTGAAGGAGCGTATTTGTTTAAGGCGAAAAACACACCCCACTTCTTTCAGTCATATCTCGAGTTCTAGCTAACCTATCGCGATAAGCCATATATCATATGAAAGGTCTTTAAATGAGGAACAATCGCGCTATATAACATTTTCGTGTCACTTCTATAGTTTAGGCGCAGTACTTGAAGGAGCGTATTTGTTTAAGGCGAAAAACACACCCCACTTCTTTCAGTCATATCTCGAGTTCTAGCCAACCTATCACGATAAGCCATATATCATATGAAAGGTCTTTAAATGAGGAACAATCGCGCTATATAACATTTTCGTGTCACTTCTATAGTTTAGGCGCAGTACTTGAAGGAGCGTATTTGTTTAAGGCGAAAAACACACCCTACTTCTTTCAGTCATATCTCGAGTTCTAGCCAACCTATCGCGATAAGCCATATATCATATGAAAGGTCTTTAAATGAGGAACAATCGCGCTATATACCATTTTCGTGTCACTTCTATAGTTTAGGCGCAGTACTTGAAGGAGCGTATTTGTTTAAGGCGAAAAACACACCCCACTTCTTTCAGTCATATCTCGAGTTCTAGCCAACCTATCGCGATAAGCCATATATCATATGAAAGGTCTTTAAATGAGGAACAATCGCGCTATATAACATTTTCGTGTCACTTCTATAGTTTAGGCGCAGTACTTGAAGGAGCGTATTTGTTTAAGGCGAAAAACACACCCTACTTCTTTCAGTCATATCTCGAGTTCTAGCCAACCTATCGCGATAAGCCATATATCATATGAAAGGTCTTTAAATGAGGAACAATCGCGCTATATAACATTTTCGTGTCACTTCTATAGTTTAGGCGCAGTACTTGAAGGAGCGTATTTGTTTAAGGCGAAAAACACACCCCACTTCTTTCAGTCATATCTCGAGTTCTAGCTAACCTATCGCGATAAGCCATATATCATATGAAAGGTCTTTAAATGAGGAACAATCGCGCTATATAACATTTTCGTGTCACTTCTATAGTTTAGGCGCAGTACTTGAAGGAGCGTATTTGTTTAAGGCGAAAAACACACCCCACTTCTTTCAGTCATATCTCGAGTTCTAGCCAACCTATCGCGATAAGCCATATATCATATGAAAGGTCTTTAAATGAGGAACAATCGCGCTATATAACATTTTCGTGTCACTTCTATAGTTTAGGCGCAGTACTTGAAGGAGCGTATTTGTTTAAGGCGAAAAACACACCCTACTTCTTTCAGTCATATCTCGAGTTCTAGCCAACCTATCGCGATAAGCCATATATCATATGAAAGGTCTTTAAATGAGGAACAATCGCGCTATATAACATTTTCGTGTCACTTCTATAGTTTAGGCGCAGTACTTGAAGGAGCGTATTTGTTTAAGGCGAAAAACACACCCCACTTCTTTCAGTCATATCTCGAGTTCTAGCTAACCCATCGCGCCAAGCCATATACCATATGAAAGGTCTTTAAATGAGGAACAATCGCGCTATATAACATTTTCGTGTCACTTCTATAGTTTAGGCGCAGTACTTGAAGGAGCGTATTTGTTTAAGGCGAAAAACACACCCCACTTCTTTCAGTCATATCTCGAGTTCTAGCTAACCCATCGCGCCAAGCCATATATCATATGAAAGGTCTTTAAATGAGGAACAATCGCGCTATATAACATTTTCGTGTCACTTTTATAGTTTAGGCGCAGTACTTGAAGGAGCGTATTTGTTTAAGGCGAAAAACACACCCCACTTCTTTCAGTCATATCTCGAGTTCTAGCTAACCTATCGCGATAAGCCATATATCATATGAAAGGTCTTTAAATGAGGAACAATCGCGCTATATAACATTTTCGTGTCACTTCTATAGTTTAGGCGCAGTACTTGAAGGAGCGTATTTGTTTAAGGCGAAAAACACATCCTACTTCTTTCAGTCATATCTCGAGTTCTAGCCAACCTATCGCGATAAGCCATATATCATATGAAAGGTCTTTAAATTAGGAACAATCGCGCTATATAACATTTTCGTGTCACTTCTATAGTTTAGGCGCAGTACTTGAAGGAGCGTATTTGTTTAAGGCGAAAAACACACCCCACTTCTTTCAGTCATATCTCGAGTTCTAGCTAACCTATCGCGATAAGCCATATATCATATGAAAGGTCTTTAAATGAGGAACAATCGCGCTATATAACATTTTCGTGTCACTTCTATAGTTTAGGCGCAGTACTTGAAGGAGCGTATTTGTTTAAGGCGAAAAACACATCCTACTTCTTTCAGTCATATCTCGAGTTCTAGCTAACCTATCGCGATAAGCCATATACCATATGAAAAGTCTTTAAATGAGGAACAATCGCGCTATATAACATTTTCGTGTCACTTCTATAGTTTAGGCGCAGTACTTGAAGGAGCGTATTTGTTTAAGGCGAAAAACACATCCTACTTCTTTCAGTCATATCTCGAGTTCTAGCCAACCTATCGCGATAAGCCATATATCATATGAAAGGTCTTTAAATTAGGAACAATCGCGCTATATAACATTTTCGTGTCACTTCTATAGTTTAGGCGCAGTACTTGAAGGAGCGTATTTGTTTAAGGCGAAAAACACACCCCACTTCTTTCAGTCATATCTCGAGTTCTAGCTAACCTATCGCGATAAGCCATATATCATATGAAAGGTCTTTAAATGAGGAACAATCGCGCTATATAACATTTTCGTGTCACTTCTATAGTTTAGGCGCAGTACTTGAAGGAGCGTATTTGTTTAAGGCGAAAAACACACCCCACTTCTTTCAGTCATATCTCGAGTTCTAGCCAACCTATCGCGATAAGCCATATATCATATGAAAGGTCTTTAAATGAGGAACAATCGCGCTATATAACATTTTCGTGTCACTTCTATAGTTTAGGCGCAGTACTTGAAGGAGCGTATTTGTTTAAGGCGAAAAACACACCCTACTTCTTTCAGTCATATCTCGAGTTCTAGCCAACCTATCGCGATAAGCCATATATCATATGAAAGGTCTTTAAATGAGGAACAATCGCGCTATATAACATTTTCGTGTCACTTCTATAGTTTAGGCGCAGTACTTGAAGGAGCGTATTTGTTTAAGGCGAAAAACACACCCTACTTCTTTCAGTCATATCTCGAGTTCTAGCCAACCTATCGCGATAAGCCATATATCATATGAAAGGTCTTTAAATGAGGAACAATCGCGCTATATAACATTTTCGTGTCACTTCTATAGTTTAGGCGCAGTACTTGAAGGAGCGTATTTGTTTAAGGCGAAAAACACACCCCACTTCTTTCAGTCATATCTCGAGTTCTAGCTAACCCATCGCGCCAAGCCATATACCATATGAAAGGTCTTTAAATGAGGAACAATCGCGCTATATAACATTTTCGTGTCACTTTTATAGTTTAGGCGCAGTACTTGAAGGAGCGTATTTGTTTAAGGCGAAAAACACACCCCACTTCTTTCAGTCATATCTCGAGTTCTAGCTAACCTATCGCGATAAGCCATATATCATATGAAAGGTCTTTAAATGAGGAACAATCGCGCTATATAACATTTTCGTGTCACTTCTATAGTTTAGGCGCAGTACTTGAAGGAGCGTATTTGTTTAAGGCGAAAAACACATCCTACTTCTTTCAGTCATATCTCGAGTTCTAGCCAACCTATCGCGATAAGCCATATATCATATGAAAGGTCTTTAAATGAGGAACAATCGCGCTATATAACATTTTCGTGTCACTTCTATAGTTTAGGCGCAGTACTTGAAGGAGCGTATTTGTTTAAGGCGAAAAACACACCCTACTTCTTTCAGTCATATCTCGAGTTCTAGCCAACCTATCGCGATAAGCCATATATCATATGAAAGGTCTTTAAATGAGGAACAATCGCGCTATATAACATTTTCGTGTCACTTCTATAGTTTAGGCGCAGTACTTGAAGGAGCGTATTTGTTTAAGGCGAAAAACACACCCCACTTCTTTCAGTCATATCTCGAGTTCTAGCTAACCTATCGCGATAAGCCATATATCATATGAAAGGTCTTTAAATGAGGAACAATCGCGCTATATAACATTTTCGTGTCACTTCTATAGTTTAGGCGCAGTACTTGAAGGAGCGTATTTGTTTAAGGCGAAAAACACACCCCACTTCTTTCAGTCATATCTCGAGTTCTAGCTAACCTATCGCGATAAGCCATATATCATATGAAAGGTCTTTAAATGAGGAACAATCGCGCTATATAACATTTTCGTGTCACTTCTATAGTTTAGGCGCAGTACTTGAAGGAGCGTATTTGTTTAAGGCGAAAAACACATCCTACTTCTTTCAGTCATATCTCGAGTTCTAGCTAACCTATCGCGATAAGCCATATACCATATGAAAAGTCTTTAAATGAGGAACAATCGCGCTATATAACATTTTCGTGTCACTTCTATAGTTTAGGCGCAGTACTTGAAGGAGCGTATTTGTTTAAGGCGAAAAACACACCCTACTTCTTTCAGTCATATCTCGAGTTCTAGCCAACCTATCGCGATAAGCCATATATCATATGAAAGGTCTTTAAATGAGGAACAATCGCGCTATATAACATTTTCGCGATAAGCCATATATCATATGAAAGGTCTTTAAATGAGGAACAATCGCGCTATATAACATTTTCGTGTCACTTCTATAGTTTAGGCGCAGTACTTGAAGGAGCGTATTTGTTTAAGGCGAAAAACACACCCCACTTCTTTCAGTCATATCTCGAGTTCTAGCCAACCTATCGCGATAAGCCATATATCATATGAAAGGTCTTTAAATGGGGAACAATCGCGCTATATAACATTTTCGTGTCACTTCTATAGTTTAGGCGCAGTACTTGAAGGAGCGTATTTGTTTAAGGCGAAAAATACACCCCACTTCTTTCAGTCATATCTCGAGTTCTATCTAAGCCATCCCGCCAAGCCATATACCATATGAAAGGTCTTTAAATGAGGAACAATCGCGCTATATAACATTTTCGTGTCACTTCTATAGTTTAGGCGCAGTACTTGAAGGAGCGTATTTGTTTAAGGCGAAAAACACACCCTACTTCTTTCAGTCATATCTCGAGTTCTAGCCAACCTATCGCGATAAGCCATATATCATATGAAAGGTCTTTAAATGAGGAACAATCGCGCTATATAACATTTTCGTGTCACTTCTATAGTTTAGGCGCAGTACTTGAAGGAGCGTATTTGTTTAAGGCGAAAAACACACCCCAATTCTTTCAGTCATATCTCGAGTTCTAGCCAACCTATCGCGATAAGCCATATATCATATGAAAGGTCTTTAAATAAGGAACAATCGCGCTATATAACATTTTCGTGTCACTTCTATAGTTTAGGCGCAGTACTTGAAGGAGCGTATTTGTTTAAGGCGAAAAACACACCCCACTTCTTTCAGTCATATCTCGAGTTCTAGCTAACCTATCGCGATAAGCCATATACCATATGAAAGGTCTTTAAATGAGGAACAATCGCGCTATATAACATTTTCGTGTCACTTCTATAGTTTAGGCGCAGTACTTGAAGGAGCGTATTTGTTTAAGGCGAAAAACACACCCTACTTCTTTCAGTCATATCTCGAGTTCTAGCCAACCTATCGCGATAAGCCATATATCATATGAAAGGTCTTTAAATGAGGAACAATCGCGCTATATAACATTTTCGTGTCACTTCTATAGTTTAGGCGCAGTACTTGAAGGAGCGTATTTGTTTAAGGCGAAAAACACACCCCAATTCTTTCAGTCATATCTCGAGTTCTAGCCAACCTATCGCGATAAGCCATATATCATATGAAAGGTCTTTAAATAAGGAACAATCGCGCTATATAACATTTTCGTGTCACTTCTATAGTTTAGGCGCAGTACTTGAAGGAGCGTATTTGTTTAAGGCGAAAAACACACCCCACTTCTTTCAGTCATATCTCGAGTTCTAGCTAACCTATCGCGATAAGCCATATATCATATGAAAGGTCTTTAAATGAGGAACAATCGCGCTATATAACATTTTCGTGTCACTTCTATAGTTTAGGCGCAGTACTTGAAGGAGCGTATTTGTTTAAGGCGAAAAACACATCCTACTTCTTTCAGTCATATCTCGAGTTCTAGCCAACCTATCGCGATAAGCCATATATCATATGAAAGGTCTTTAAATTAGGAACAATCGCGCTATATAACATTTTCGTGTCACTTCTATAGTTTAGGCGCAGTACTTGAAGGAGCGTATTTGTTTAAGGCGAAAAACACACCCCACTTCTTTCAGTCATATCTCGAGTTCTAGCTAACCCATCGCGCCAAGCCATATACCATATGAAAGGTCTTTAAATGAGGAACAATCGCGCTATATAACATTTTCATGTCACTTCTATAGTTTAGGCGCAGTACTTGAAGGAGCGTATTTGTTTAAGGCGAAAAACACACCCCACTTCTTTCAGTCATATCTCGAGTTCTAGCTAACCCATCGCGCCAAGCCATATACCATATGAAAGGTCTTTAAATGAGGAACAATCGCGCTATATAACATTTTCGTGTCACTTTTATAGTTTAGGCGCAGTACTTGAAGGAGCGTATTTGTTTAAGGCGAAAAACACACCCCACTTCTTTCAGTCATATCTCGAGTTCTAGCTAACCTATCGCGATAAGCCATATATCATATGAAAGGTCTTTAAATGAGGAACAATCGCGCTATATAACATTTTCGTGTCACTTCTATAGTTTAGGCGCAGTACTTGAAGGAGCGTATTTGTTTAAGGCGAAAAACACACCTCACTTCTTTCAGTCATATCTCGAGTTCTAGCCAACCTATCGCGATAAGCCATATATCATATGAAAGGTCTTTAAATGAGGAACAATCGCGCTATATAACATTTTCGTGTCACTTCCATAGTTTAGGCGCAGTACTTGAAGGAGCGTATTTGTTTAAGGCGAAAAACACACCCCACTTCTTTCAGTCATATCTCGAGTTCTAGCCAACCTATCGCGATAAGCCATATATCATATGAAAGGTCTTTAAATGGGGAACAATCGCGCTATATAACATTTTCGTGTCACTTCTATAGTTTAGGCGCAGTACTTGAAGGAGCGTATTTGTTTAAGGCGAAAAACACACCCCACTTCTTTCAGTCATATCTCGAGTTCTATCTAAGCCATCCCGCCAAGCCATATACCATATGAAAGGTCTTTAAATGAGGAACAATCGCGCTATATAACATTTTCGTGTCACTTCTATAGTTTAGGCGCAGTACTTGAAGGAGCGTATTTGTTTAAGGCGAAAAACACACCCTACTTCTTTCAGTCATATCTCGAGTTCTAGCCAACCTATCGCGATAAGCCATATATCATATGAAAGGTCTTTAAATGAGGAACAATCGCGCTATATAACATTTTCGTGTCACTTCTATAGTTTAGGCGCAGTACTTGAAGGAGCGTATTTGTTTAAGGCGAAAAACACACCCCACTTCTTTCAGTCATATCTCGAGTTCTAGCCAACCTATCGCGATAAGCCATATATCATATGAAAGGTCTTTAAATGGGGAACAATCGCGCTATATAACATTTTCGTGTCACTTCTATAGTTTAGGCGCAGTACTTGAAGGAGCGTATTTGTTTAAGGCGAAAAACACACCCCACTTCTTTCAGTCATATCTCGAGTTCTATCTAACCCATCCCGCCAAGCCATATACCATATGAAAGGTCTTTAAATGAGGAACAATCGCGCTATATAACATTTTCGTGTCACTTCTATAGTTTAGGCGCAGTACTTGAAGGAGCGTATTTGTTTAAGGCGAAAAACACACCCCACTTCTTTCAGTCATATCTCGAGTTCTAGCTAACCTATCGCGATAAGCCATATATCATATGAAAGGTCTTTAAATGAGGAACAATCGCGCTATATAACATTTTCGTGTCACTTCTATAGTTTAGGCGCAGTACTTGAAGGAGCGTATTTGTTTAAGGCGAAAAACACATCCTACTTCTTTCAGTCATATCTCGAGTTCTAGCTAACCTATCGCGATAAGCCATATACCATATGAAAGGTCTTTAAATGAGGAACAATCGCGCTATATAACATTTTCGTGTCACTTCTATAGTTTAGGCGCAGTACTTGAAGGAGCGTATTTGTTTAAGGCGAAAAACACACCCTACTTCTTTCAGTCATATCTCGAGTTCTAGCCAACCTATCGCGATAAGCCATATATCATATGAAAGGTCTTTAAATGAGGAACAATCGCGCTATATAACATTTTCGTGTCACTTCTATAGTTTAGGCGCAGTACTTGAAGGAGCGTATTTGTTTAAGGCGAAAAACACACCCCACTTCTTTCAGTCATATCTCGAGTTCTAGCCAACCTATCGCGATAAGCCATATATCATATGAAAGGTCTTTAAATGGGGAACAATCGCGCTATATAACATTTTCGTGTCACTTCTATAGTTTAGGCGCAGTACTTGAAGGAGCGTATTTGTTTAAGGCGAAAAATACACCCCACTTCTTTCAGTCATATCTCGAGTTCTATCTAAGCCATCCCGCCAAGCCATATACCATATGAAAGGTCTTTAAATGAGGAACAATCGCGCTATATAACATTTTCGTGTCACTTCTATAGTTTAGGCGCAGTACTTGAAGGAGCGTATTTGTTTAAGGCGAAAAACACACCCTACTTCTTTCAGTCATATCTCGAGTTCTAGCCAACCTATCGCGATAAGCCATATATCATATGAAAGGTCTTTAAATGAGGAACAATCGCGCTATATAACATTTTCGTGTCACTTCTATAGTTTAGGCGCAGTACTTGAAGGAGCGTATTTGTTTAAGGCGAAAAACACACCCCAATTCTTTCAGTCATATCTCGAGTTCTAGCCAACCTATCGCGATAAGCCATATATCATATGAAAGGTCTTTAAATAAGGAACAATCGCGCTATATAACATTTTCGTGTCACTTCTATAGTTTAGGCGCAGTACTTGAAGGAGCGTATTTGTTTAAGGCGAAAAACACACCCCACTTCTTTCAGTCATATCTCGAGTTCTAGCTAACCCATCGCGCCAAGCCATATACCATATGAAAGGTCTTTAAATGAGGAACAATCGCGCTATATAACATTTTCATGTCACTTCTATAGTTTAGGCGCAGTACTTGAAGGAGCGTATTTGTTTAAGGCGAAAAACACACCCCACTTCTTTCAGTCATATCTCGAGTTCTAGCTAACCCATCGCGCCAAGCCATATACCATATGAAAGGTCTTTAAATGAGGAACAATCGCGCTATATAACATTTTCGTGTCACTTTTATAGTTTAGGCGCAGTACTTGAAGGAGCGTATTTGTTTAAGGCGAAAAACACACCCCACTTCTTTCAGTCATATCTCGAGTTCTAGCTAACCTATCGCGATAAGCCATATATCATATGAAAGGTCTTTAAATGAGGAACAATCGCGCTATATAACATTTTCGTGTCACTTCTATAGTTTAGGCGCAGTACTTGAAGGAGCGTATTTGTTTAAGGCGAAAAACACACCTCACTTCTTTCAGTCATATCTCGAGTTCTAGCCAACCTATCGCGATAAGCCATATATCATATGAAAGGTCTTTAAATGAGGAACAATCGCGCTATATAACATTTTCGTGTCACTTCTATAGTTTAGGCGCAGTACTTGAAGGAGCGTATTTGTTTAAGGCGAAAAACACACCCCACTTCTTTCAGTCATATCTCGAGTTCTAGCCAACCTATCGCGATAAGCCATATATCATATGAAAGGTCTTTAAATGGGGAACAATCGCGCTATATAACATTTTCGTGTCACTTCTATAGTTTAGGCGCAGTACTTGAAGGAGCGTATTTGTTTAAGGCGAAAAACACACCCCACTTCTTTCAGTCATATCTCGAGTTCTATCTAAGCCATCCCGCCAAGCCATATACCATATGAAAGGTCTTTAAATGAGGAACAATCGCGCTATATAACATTTTCGTGTCACTTCTATAGTTTAGGCGCAGTACTTGAAGGAGCGTATTTGTTTAAGGCGAAAAACACACCCTACTTCTTTCAGTCATATCTCGAGTTCTAGCCAACCTATCGCGATAAGCCATATATCATATGAAAGGTCTTTAAATGAGGAACAATCGCGCTATATAACATTTTCGTGTCACTTCTATAGTTTAGGCGCAGTACTTGAAGGAGCGTATTTGTTTAAGGCGAAAAACACACCCCACTTCTTTCAGTCATATCTCGAGTTCTAGCCAACCTATCGCGATAAGCCATATATCATATGAAAGGTCTTTAAATGGGGAACAATCGCGCTATATAACATTTTCGTGTCACTTCTATAGTTTAGGCGCAGTACTTGAAGGAGCGTATTTGTTTAAGGCGAAAAACACACCCCACTTCTTTCAGTCATATCTCGAGTTCTATCTAACCCATCCCGCCAAGCCATATACCATATGAAAGGTCTTTAAATGAGGAACAATCGCGCTATATAACATTTTCGTGTCACTTCTATAGTTTAGGCGCAGTACTTGAAGGAGCGTATTTGTTTAAGGCGAAAAACACACCCCACTTCTTTCAGTCATATCTCGAGTTCTAGCTAACCTATCGCGATAAGCCATATATCATATGAAAGGTCTTTAAATGAGGAACAATCGCGCTATATAACATTTTCGTGTCACTTCTATAGTTTAGGCGCAGTACTTGAAGGAGCGTATTTGTTTAAGGCGAAAAACACATCCTACTTCTTTCAGTCATATCTCGAGTTCTAGCTAACCTATCGCGATAAGCCATATACCATATGAAAGGTCTTTAAATGAGGAACAATCGCGCTATATAACATTTTCGTGTCACTTCTATAGTTTAGGCGCAGTACTTGAAGGAGCGTATTTGTTTAAGGCGAAAAACACACCCTACTTCTTTCAGTCATATCTCGAGTTCTAGCCAACCTATCGCGATAAGCCATATATCATATGAAAGGTCTTTAAATGAGGAACAATCGCGCTATATAACATTTTCGTGTCACTTCTATAGTTTAGGCGCAGTACTTGAAGGAGCGTATTTGTTTAAGGCGAAAAACACACCCCACTTCTTTCAGTCATATCTCGAGTTCTAGCCAACCTATCGCGATAAGCCATATATCATATGAAAGGTCTTTAAATGGGGAACAATCGCGCTATATAACATTTTCGTGTCACTTCTATAGTTTAGGCGCAGTACTTGAAGGAGCGTATTTGTTTAAGGCGAAAAATACACCCCACTTCTTTCAGTCATATCTCGAGTTCTATCTAAGCCATCCCGCCAAGCCATATACCATATGAAAGGTCTTTAAATGAGGAACAATCGCGCTATATAACATTTTCGTGTCACTTCTATAGTTTAGGCGCAGTACTTGAAGGAGCGTATTTGTTTAAGGCGAAAAACACACCCTACTTCTTTCAGTCATATCTCGAGTTCTAGCCAACCTATCGCGATAAGCCATATATCATATGAAAGGTCTTTAAATGAGGAACAATCGCGCTATATAACATTTTCGTGTCACTTCTATAGTTTAGGCGCAGTACTTGAAGGAGCGTATTTGTTTAAGGCGAAAAACACACCCCAATTCTTTCAGTCATATCTCGAGTTCTAGCCAACCTATCGCGATAAGCCATATATCATATGAAAGGTCTTTAAATAAGGAACAATCGCGCTATATAACATTTTCGTGTCACTTCTATAGTTTAGGCGCAGTACTTGAAGGAGCGTATTTGTTTAAGGCGAAAAACACACCCCACTTCTTTCAGTCATATCTCGAGTTCTAGCTAACCTATCGCGATAAGCCATATATCATATGAAAGGTCTTTAAATGAGGAACAATCGCGCTATATAACATTTTCGTGTCACTTCTATAGTTTAGGCGCAGTACTTGAAGGAGCGTATTTGTTTAAGGCGAAAAACACATCCTACTTCTTTCAGTCATATCTCGAGTTCTAGCCAACCTATCGCGATAAGCCATATATCATATGAAAGGTCTTTAAATTAGGAACAATCGCGCTATATAACATTTTCGTGTCACTTCTATAGTTTAGGCGCAGTACTTGAAGGAGCGTATTTGTTTAAGGCGAAAAACACACCCCACTTCTTTCAGTCATATCTCGAGTTCTAGCTAACCCATCGCGCCAAGCCATATACCATATGAAAGGTCTTTAAATGAGGAACAATCGCGCTATATAACATTTTCATGTCACTTCTATAGTTTAGGCGCAGTACTTGAAGGAGCGTATTTGTTTAAGGCGAAAAACACACCCCACTTCTTTCAGTCATATCTCGAGTTCTAGCTAACCCATCGCGCCAAGCCATATACCATATGAAAGGTCTTTAAATGAGGAACAATCGCGCTATATAACATTTTCGTGTCACTTTTATAGTTTAGGCGCAGTACTTGAAGGAGCGTATTTGTTTAAGGCGAAAAACACACCCCACTTCTTTCAGTCATATCTCGAGTTCTAGCTAACCTATCGCGATAAGCCATATATCATATGAAAGGTCTTTAAATGAGGAACAATCGCGCTATATAACATTTTCGTGTCACTTCTATAGTTTAGGCGCAGTACTTGAAGGAGCGTATTTGTTTAAGGCGAAAAACACACCTCACTTCTTTCAGTCATATCTCGAGTTCTAGCCAACCTATCGCGATAAGCCATATATCATATGAAAGGTCTTTAAATGAGGAACAATCGCGCTATATAACATTTTCGTGTCACTTCTATAGTTTAGGCGCAGTACTTGAAGGAGCGTATTTGTTTAAGGCGAAAAACACACCCTACTTCTTTCAGTCATATCTCGAGTTCTAGCCAACCTATCGCGATAAGCCATATATCATATGAAAGGTCTTTAAATGAGGAACAATCGCGCTATATAACATTTTCGTGTCACTTCTATAGTTTAGGCGCAGTACTTGAAGGAGCGTATTTGTTTAAGGCGAAAAACACACCCCACTTCTTTCAGTCATATCTCGAGTTCTAGCTAACCCATCGCGCCAAGCCATATACCATATGAAAGGTCTTTAAATGAGGAACAATCGCGCTATATAACATTTTCGTGTCACTTCTATAGTTTAGGCGCAGTACTTGAAGGAGCGTATTTGTTTAAGGCGAAAAACACACCCCACTTCTTTCAGTCATATCTCGAGTTCTAGCTAACCCATCGCGCCAAGCCATATATCATATGAAAGGTCTTTAAATGAGGAACAATCGCGCTATATAACATTTTCGTGTCACTTTTATAGTTTAGGCGCAGTACTTGAAGGAGCGTATTTGTTTAAGGCGAAAAACACACCCCACTTCTTTCAGTCATATCTCGAGTTCTAGCTAACCTATCGCGATAAGCCATATATCATATGAAAGGTCTTTAAATGAGGAACAATCGCGCTATATAACATTTTCGTGTCACTTCTATAGTTTAGGCGCAGTACTTGAAGGAGCGTATTTGTTTAAGGCGAAAAACACATCCTACTTCTTTCAGTCATGTCTCGAGTTCTAGCCAACCTATCGCGATAAGCCATATATCATATGAAAGGTCTTTAAATTAGGAACAATCGCGCTATATAACATTTTCGTGTCACTTCTATAGTTTAGGCGCAGTACTTGAAGGAGCGTATTTGTTTAAGGCGAAAAACACACCCCACTTCTTTCAGTCATATCTCGAGTTCTAGCTAACCTATCGCGATAAGCCATATATCATATGAAAGGTCTTTAAATGAGGAACAATCGCGCTATATAACATTTTCGTGTCACTTCTATAGTTTAGGCGCAGTACTTGAAGGAGCGTATTTGTTTAAGGCGAAAAACACATCCTACTTCTTTCAGTCATATCTCGAGTTCTAGCTAACCTATCGCGATAAGCCATATATCATATGAAAGGTCTTTAAATGAGGAACAATCGCGCTATATAACATTTTCGTGTCACTTCTATAGTTTAGGCGCAGTACTTGAAGGAGCGTATTTGTTTAAGGCGAAAAACACATCCTACTTCTTTCAGTCATATCTCGAGTTCTAGCCAACCTATCGCGATAAGCCATATATCATATGAAAGGTCTTTAAATTAGGAACAATCGCGCTATATAACATTTTCGTGTCACTTCTATAGTTTAGGCGCAGTACTTGAAGGAGCGTATTTGTTTAAGGCGAAAAACACACCCCACTTCTTTCAGTCATATCTCGAGTTCTAGCTAACCCATCGCGCCAAGCCATATACCATATGAAAGGTCTTTAAATGAGGAACAATCGCGCTATATAACATTTTCGTGTCACTTCTATAGTTTAGGCGCAGTACTTGAAGGAGCGTATTTGTTTAAGGCGAAAAACACACCCCACTTCTTTCAGTCATATCTCGAGTTCTAGCTAACCCATCGCGCCAAGCCATATATCATATGAAAGGTCTTTAAATAAGGAACAATCGCGCTATATAACATTTTCGTGTCACTTCTATAGTTTAGGCGCAGTACTTGAAGGAGCGTATTTGTTTAAGGCGAAAAACACACCCCACTTCTTTCAGTCATATCTCGAGTTCTAGCTAACCTATCGCGATAAGCCATATATCATATGAAAGGTCTTTAAATGAGGAACAATCGCGCTATATAACATTTTCGTGTCACTTCTATAGTTTAGGCGCAGTACTTGAAGGAGCGTATTTGTTTAAGGCGAAAAACACATCCTACTTCTTTCAGTCATATCTCGAGTTCTAGCCAACCTATCGCGATAAGCCATATATCATATGAAAGGTCTTTAAATTAGGAACAATCGCGCTATATAACATTTTCGTGTCACTTCTATAGTTTAGGCGCAGTACTTGAAGGAGCGTATTTGTTTAAGGCGAAAAACACACCCCACTTCTTTCAGTCATATCTCGAGTTCTAGCTAACCCATCGCGCCAAGCCATATACCATATGAAAGGTCTTTAAATGAGGAACAATCGCGCTATATAATATTTTCGTGTCACTTTTATAGTTTAGGCGCAGTACTTGAAGGAGCGTATTTGTTTAAGGCGAAAAACACACCCCACTTCTTTCAGTCATATCTCGAGTTCTAGCTAACCTATCGCGATAAGCCATATATCATATGAAAGGTCTTTAAATGAGGAACAATCGCGCTATATAACATTTTCGTGTCACTTCTATAGTTTAGGCGCAGTACTTGAAGGAGCGTATTTGTTTAAGGCGAAAAACACACCCCACTTCTTTCAGTCATATCTCGAGTTCTAGCTAACCCATCGCGCCAAGCCATATACCATATGAAAGGTCTTTAAATGAGGAACAATCGCGCTATATAATATTTTCGTGTCACTTTTATAGTTTAGGCGCAGTACTTGAAGGAGCGTATTTGTTTAAGGCGAAAAACACACCCCACTTCTTTCAGTCATATCTCGAGTTCTATCTAAGCCATATCGCCAAGCCATATACCATATGAAAGGTCTTTAAATGAGGAACAATCGCGCTATATAACATTTTCGTGTCACTTCTATAGTTTAGGCGCAGTACTTGAAGGAGCGTATTTGTTTAAGGCGAAAAACACACCCTACTTCTTTCAGTCATATCTCGAGTTCTAGCCAACCTATCGCGATAAGCCATATATCATATGAAAGGTCTTTAAATGAGGAACAATCGCGCTATATAACATTTTCGTGTCACTTCTATAGTTTAGGCGCAGTACTTGAAGGAGCGTATTTGTTTAAGGCGAAAAACACACCCCAATTCTTTCAGTCATATCTCGAGTTCTAGCCAACCTATCGCGATAAGCCATATATCATATGAAAGGTCTTTAAATAAGGAACAATCGCGCTATATAACATTTTCGTGTCACTTCTATAGTTTAGGCGCAGTACTTGAAGGAGCGTATTTGTTTAAGGCGAAAAACACATCCCACTTCTTTCAGTCATATCTCGAGTTCTAGCTAACCTATCGCGATAAGCCATATATCATATGAAAGGTCTTTAAATGAGGAACAATCGCGCTATATAACATTTTCGTGTCACTTCTATAGTTTAGGCGCAGTACTTGAAGGAGCGTATTTGTTTAAGGCGAAAAACACATCCTACTTCTTTCAGTCATATCTCGAGTTCTAGCCAACCTATCGCGATAAGCCATATATCATATGAAAGGTCTTTAAATTAGGAACAATCGCGCTATATAACATTTTCGTGTCACTTCTATAGTTTAGGCGCAGTACTTGAAGGAGCGTATTTGTTTAAGGCGAAAAACACACCCCACTTCTTTCAGTCATATCTCGAGTTCTAGCTAACCCATCGCGCCAAGCCATATACCATATGAAAGGTCTTTAAATGAGGAACAATCGCGCTATATAACATTTTCATGTCACTTCTATAGTTTAGGCGCAGTACTTGAAGGAGCGTATTTGTTTAAGGCGAAAAACACACCCCACTTCTTTCAGTCATATCTCGAGTTCTAGCTAACCCATCGCGCCAAGCCATATACCATATGAAAGGTCTTTAAATGAGGAACAATCGCGCTATATAACATTTTCGTGTCACTTTTATAGTTTAGGCGCAGTACTTGAAGGAGCGTATTTGTTTAAGGCGAAAAACACACCCCACTTCTTTCAGTCATATCTCGAGTTCTAGCTAACCTATCGGGATAAGCCATATATCATATGAAAGGTCTTTAAATGAGGAACAATCGCGCTATATAACATTTTCGTGTCACTTCTATAGTTTAGGCGCAGTACTTGAAGGAGCGTATTTGTTTAAGGCGAAAAACACACCTCACTTCTTTCAGTCATATCTCGAGTTCTAGCCAACCTATCGCGATAAGCCATATATCATATGAAAGGTCTTTAAATGAGGAACAATCGCGCTATATAACATTTTCGTGTCACTTCTATAGTTTAGGCGCAGTACTTGAAGGAGCGTATTTGTTTAAGGCGAAAAACACACCCTACTTCTTTCAGTCATATCTCGAGTTCTAGCCAACCTATCGTGATAAGCCATATATCATATGAAAGGTCTTTAAATGAGGAACAATCGCGCTATATAACATTTTCGTGTCACTTCTATAGTTTAGGCGCAGTACTTGAAGGAGCGTATTTGTTTAAGGCGAAAAACACACCCCACTTCTTTCAGTCATATCTCGAGTTCTAGCTAACCCATCGCGCCAAGCCATATACCATATGAAAGGTCTTTAAATGAGGAACAATCGCGCTATATAACATTTTCGTGTCACTTCTATAGTTTAGGCGCAGTACTTGAAGGAGCGTATTTGTTTAAGGCGAAAAACACACCCCACTTCTTTCAGTCATATCTCGAGTTCTAGCTAACCCATCGCGCCAAGCCATATATCATATGAAAGGTCTTTAAATGAGGAACAATCGCGCTATATAACATTTTCGTGTCACTTTTATAGTTTAGGCGCAGTACTTGAAGGAGCGTATTTGTTTAAGGCGAAAAACACACCCCACTTCTTTCAGTCATATCTCGAGTTCTAGCTAACCTATCGCGATAAGCCATATATCATATGAAAGGTCTTTAAATGAGGAACAATCGCGCTATATAACATTTTCGTGTCACTTCTATAGTTTAGGCGCAGTACTTGAAGGAGCGTATTTGTTTAAGGCGAAAAACACATCCTACTTCTTTCAGTCATGTCTCGAGTTCTAGCCAACCTATCGCGATAAGCCATATATCATATGAAAGGTCTTTAAATTAGGAACAATCGCGCTATATAACATTTTCGTGTCACTTCTATAGTTTAGGCGCAGTACTTGAAGGAGCGTATTTGTTTAAGGCGAAAAACACACCCCACTTCTTTCAGTCATATCTCGAGTTCTAGCTAACCTATCGCGATAAGCCATATATCATATGAAAGGTCTTTAAATGAGGAACAATCGCGCTATATAACATTTTCGTGTCACTTCTATAGTTTAGGCGCAGTACTTGAAGGAGCGTATTTGTTTAAGGCGAAAAACACATCCTACTTCTTTCAGTCATATCTCGAGTTCTAGCTAACCTATCGCGATAAGCCATATATCATATGAAAGGTCTTTAAATGAGGAACAATCGCGCTATATAACATTTTCGTGTCACTTCTATAGTTTAGGCGCAGTACTTGAAGGAGCGTATTTGTTTAAGGCGAAAAACACATCCTACTTCTTTCAGTCATATCTCGAGTTCTAGCCAACCTATCGCGATAAGCCATATATCATATGAAAGGTCTTTAAATTAGGAACAATCGCGCTATATAACATTTTCGTGTCACTTCTATAGTTTAGGCGCAGTACTTGAAGGAGCGTATTTGTTTAAGGCGAAAAACACACCCCACTTCTTTCAGTCATATCTCGAGTTCTAGCTAACCCATCGCGCCAAGCCATATACCATATGAAAGGTCTTTAAATGAGGAACAATCGCGCTATATAACATTTTCGTGTCACTTCTATAGTTTAGGCGCAGTACTTGAAGGAGCGTATTTGTTTAAGGCGAAAAACACTCCCCACTTCTTTCAGTCATATCTCGAGTTCTAGCTAACCCATCGCGCCAAGCCATATATCATATGAAAGGTCTTTAAATAAGGAACAATCGCGCTATATAACATTTTCGTGTCACTTCTATAGTTTAGGCGCAGTACTTGAAGGAGCGTATTTGTTTAAGGCGAAAAACACACCCCACTTCTTTCAGTCATATCTCGAGTTCTAGCTAACCTATCGCGATAAGCCATATATCATATGAAAGGTCTTTAAATGAGGAACAATCGCGCTATATAACATTTTCGTGTCACTTCTATAGTTTAGGCGCAGTACTTGAAGGAGCGTATTTGTTTAAGGCGAAAAACACATCCTACTTCTTTCAGTCATATCTCGAGTTCTAGCCAACCTATCGCGATAAGCCATATATCATATGAAAGGTCTTTAAATTAGGAACAATCGCGCTATATAACATTTTCGTGTCACTTCTATAGTTTAGGCGCAGTACTTGAAGGAGCGTATTTGTTTAAGGCGAAAAACACACCCCACTTCTTTCAGTCATATCTCGAGTTCTAGCTAACCCATCGCGCCAAGCCATATACCATATGAAAGGTCTTTAAATGAGGAACAATCGCGCTATATAATATTTTCGTGTCACTTTTATAGTTTAGGCGCAGTACTTGAAGGAGCGTATTTGTTTAAGGCGAAAAACACACCCCACTTCTTTCAGTCATATCTCGAGTTCTAGCTAACCTATCGCGATAAGCCATATATCATATGAAAGGTCTTTAAATGAGGAACAATCGCGCTATATAACATTTTCGTGTCACTTCTATAGTTTAGGCGCAGTACTTGAAGGAGCGTATTTGTTTAAGGCGAAAAACACATCCTACTTCTTTCAGTCATATCTCGAGTTCTAGCTAACCTATCGCGATAAGCCATATATCATATGAAAGGTCTTTAAATGAGGAACAATCGCGCTATATAACATTTTCGTGTCACTTCTATAGTTTAGGCGCAGTACTTGAAGGAGCGTATTTGTTTAAGGCGAAAAACACATCCTACTTCTTTCAGTCATATCTCGAGTTCTAGCCAACCTATCGCGATAAGCCATATATCATATGAAAGGTCTTTAAATTAGGAACAATCGCGCTATATAACATTTTCGTGTCACTTCTATAGTTTAGGCGCAGTACTTGAAGGAGCGTATTTGTTTAAGGCGAAAAACACACCCCACTTCTTTCAGTCATATCTCGAGTTCTAGCTAACCCATCGCGCCAAGCCATATATCATATGAAAGGTCTTTAAATAAGGAACAATCGCGCTATATAACATTTTCGTGTCACTTCTATAGTTTAGGCGCAGTACTTGAAGGAGCGTATTTGTTTAAGGCGAAAAACACACCCCACTTCTTTCAGTCATATCTCGAGTTCTAGCTAACCTATCGCGATAAGCCATATATCATATGAAAGGTCTTTAAATGAGGAACAATCGCGCTATATAACATTTTCGTGTCACTTCTATAGTTTAGGCGCAGTACTTGAAGGAGCGTATTTGTTTAAGGCGAAAAACACATCCTACTTCTTTCAGTCATATCTCGGGTTCTAGCCAACCTATCGCGATAAGCCATATATCATATGAAAGGTCTTTAAATTAGGAACAATCGCGCTATATAACATTTTCGTGTCACTTTTATAGTTTAGGCGCAGTACTTGAAGGAGCGTATTTGTTTAAGGCGAAAAACACACCCCACTTCTTTCAGTCATATCTCGAGTTCTAGCTAACCTATCGCGATAAGCCATATATCATATGAAAGGTCTTTAAATGAGGAACAATCGCGCTATATAACATTTTCGTGTCACTTCTATAGTTTAGGCGCAGTACTTGAAGGAGCGTATTTGTTTAAGGCGAAAAACACACCCCACTTCTTTCAGTCATATCTCGAGTTCTAGCCAACCTATCGCGATAAGCCATATATCATATGAAAGGTCTTTAAATGAGGAACAATCGCGCTATATAACATTTTCGTGTCACTTCTATAGTTTAGGCGCAGTACTTGAAGGAGCGTATTTGTTTAAGGCGAAAAACACACCCTACTTCTTTCAGTGATATCTCGAGTTCTAGCCAACCTATCGCGATAAGCCATATATCATATGAAAGGTCTTTAAATGAGGAACAATCGCGCTATATAACATTTTCGTGTCACTTCTATAGTTTAGGCGCAGTACTTGAAGGAGCGTATTTGTTTAAGGCGAAAAACACACCCCACTTCTTTCAGTCATATCTCGAGTTCTAGCCAACCTATCGCGATAAGCCATATATCATATGAAAGGTCTTTAAATGAGGAACAATCGCGCTATATAACATTTTCGTGTCACTTCTATAGTTTAGGCGCAGTACTTGAAGGAGCGTATTTGTTTAAGGCGAAAAACACACCCTACTTCTTTCAGTCATATCTCGAGTTCTAGCCAACCTATCGCGATAAGCCATATATCATATGAAAGGTCTTTAAATGAGGAACAATCGCGCTATATAACATTTTCGTGTCACTTTTATAGTTTAGGCGCAGTACTTGAAGGAGCGTATTTGTTTAAGGCGAAAAACACACCCCACTTCTTTCAGTCATATCTCGAGTTCTAGCTAACCTATCGCGATAAGCCATATATCATATGAAAGGTCTTTAAATGAGGAACAATCGCGCTATATAACATTTTCGTGTCACTTCTATAGTTTAGGCGCAGTACTTGAAGGAGCGTATTTGTTTAAGGCGAAAAACACACCCTACTTCTTTCAGTCATATCTCGAGTTCTAGCCAACCTATCGCGATAAGCCATATATCATATGAAAGGTCTTTAAATGAGGAACAATCGCGCTATATAACATTTTCGTGTCACGTCTATAGTTTAGGCGCAGTACTTGAAGGAGCGTATTTGTTTAAGGCGAAAAACACACCCCACTTCTTTCAGTCATATCTCGAGTTCTAGCTAACCCATCGCGCCAAGCCATATATCATATGAAAGGTCTTTAAATGAGGAACAATCGCGCTATATAACATTTTCGTGTCACTTTTATAGTTTAGGCGCAGTACTTGAAGGAGCGTATTTGTTTAAGGCGAAAAACACACCCCACTTCTTTCAGTCATATCTCGAGTTCTAGCTAACCTATCGCGATAAGCCAAATATCATATGAAAGGTCTTTAAATGAGGAACAATCGCGCTATATAACATTTTCGTGTCACTTCTATAGTTTAGGCGCAGTACTTGAAGGAGCGTATTTGTTTAAGGCGAAAAACACACCCCACTTCTTTCAGTCATATCTCGAGTTCTAGCTAACCCATAGCAATAAGCCATATATCATATGAAAGGTCTTTAAATGAGGAACAATCGCGCTATATAACATTTTCGTGTCACTTCTATAGTTTAGGCGCAGTACTTGAAGGAGCGTATTTGTTTAAGGCGAAAAACACACCCCACTTCTTTCAGTCATATCTCGAGTTCTATCTAACCCATCGCGCCAAGCCATATACCATATGAAAGGTCTTTAAATGAGGAACAATCGCGCTATATAACATTTTCGTGTCACTTCTATAGTTTAGGCGCATTACTTGAAGGAGCGTATTTGTTTAAGGCGAAAAACACACCCCACTTCTTTCAGTCATATCTCGAGTTCTAGCTAACCCATCGCGCCAAGCTGTATATCATATGAAAGGTCTTTAAATGAGGAACAATCGCGCTATATAACATTTTCGTGTCACTTCTATAGTTTAGGCGCAGTACTTGAAGGAGCGTATTTGTTTAAGGCGAAAAACACACCCCACTTCTTTCAGTCATATCTCGAGTTCTAGCTAACCAATCGCGCCAAGCCATATACCATATGAAAGGTCTTTAAATGAGGAACAATCGCGCTATATAACATTTTCGTGTCACTTCTATAGTTTAGGCGCATTACTTGAAGGAGCGTATTTGTTTAAGGCGAAAAACACACCCCACTTCTTTCAGTCATATCTCGAGTTCTAGCTAACCCATCGCGCCAAGCTATATATCATATGAAAGGTCTTTAAATGAGGAACAATCGCGCTATATAACATTTTCGTGTCACTTCTATAGTTTAGGCGCAGTACTTGAAGGAGCGTATTTGTTTAAGGCGAAAAACACACCCCACTTCTTTCAGTCATATCTCGAGTTCTAGCTAACCCATCGCGCCAAGCCATATACCATATCAAAGGTCTTTAAATGAGGAACAATCGCGCTTTATAACATTTTCGTGTCACTTCTATAGTTTAGGCGCATTACTTGAAGGAGCGTATTTGTTTAAGGCGAAAAACACACCCCACTTCTTTCAGTCATATCTCGAGTTCTAGCTAACCCATCGCGCCAAGCTATATATCATATGAAAGGTCTTTAAATGAGGAACAATCGCGCTATATAACATTTTCATGTCATTTCTATAGTTTAGGCGCAGTACTTGAAGGAGCGTATTTGTTTAAGGCGAAAAACACACCCCACTTCTTTCAGTCATATCTCGAGTTCTAGCTAACCCATCGCGCCAAGCCATATACCATATGAAAGGTCTTTAAATGAGGAACAATCGCGCTATATAACATTTTCGTGTCACTTCTATAGTTTAGGCGCAGTACTTGAAGGAGCGTATTTGTTTAAGGCGAAAAACACAGCCCACTTCTTTAAGTCATATCTCGAGTTCTAGATAACCCATCGCGCCAAGCTATATATCATATGAAAGGTCTTTAAATGAGGAACAATCGCGCTATATAACATTTTCGTGTCACTTCTATAGTTTAGGCGCAGTACTTGAAGGAGCGTATTTGTTTAAGGCGAAAAACACACCCCACTTCTTTCAGTCATATCTCGAGTTCTAGCTAACCTATCGCGATAAGCCATATATCATATGAAAGGTCTTTAAATGAGGAACAATCGCGCTATATAACATTTTCGTGTCACTTCTATAGTTTAGGCGCAGTACTTGAAGGAGCGTATTTGTTTAAGGCGAAAAACACACCCCACTTCTTTCAGTCATATCTCGAGTTCTAGCTAACCTATCGCGATAAGCCATATATCATATGAAAGGTCTTTAAATGAGGAACAATCGCGCTATATAACATTTTCGTGTCACTTCTATAGTTTAGGCGCAGTACTTGAAGGAGCGTATTTGTTTAAGGCGAAAAACACACCCTACTTCTTTCAGTCATATCTCGAGTTCTAGCTAACCCATCGCGCCAAGCCATATATCATATGAAAGGTCTTTAAATGAGGAACAATCGCGCTATATAACATTTTCGTGTCACTTTTATAGTTTAGGCGCAGTACTTGAAGGAGCGTATTTGTTTAAGGCGAAAAACACACCCCACTTCTTTCAGTCATATCTCGAGTTCTAGCTAACCCATCGCGCCAAGCCATATATCATATGAAAGGTCTTTAAATGAGGAACAATCGCGCTATATAACATTTTCGTGTCACTTTTATAGTTTAGGCGCAGTACTTGAAGGAGCGTATTTGTTTAAGGCGAAAAACACACCCCACTTCTTTCAGTCATATCTCGAGTTCTAGCTAACCTATCGCGATAAGCCATATATCATATGAAAGGTCTTTAAATGAGGAACAATCGCGCTATATAACATTTTCGTGTCACTTTTATAGTTTAGGCGCAGTACTTGAAGGAGCGTATTTGTTTAAGGCGAAAAACACACCCCACTTCTTTCAGTCATATCTCGAGTTCTAGCTAACCCATCGCGCCAAGCCATATATCATATGAAAGGTCTTTAAATGAGGAACAATCGCGCTATATAACATTTTCGTGTCACTTTTATAGTTTAGGCGCAGTACTTGAAGGAGCGTATTTGTTTAAGGCGAAAAACACACCCCACTTCTTTCAGTCATATCTCGAGTTCTAGCTAACCTATCGCGATAAGCCATATATCATATGAAAGGTCTTTAAATGAGGAACAATCGCGCTATATAACATTTTCGTGTCACTTTTATAGTTTAGGCGCAGTACTTGAAGGAGCGTATTTGTTTAAGGCGAAAAACACACCCCACTTCTTTCAGTCATATCTCGAGTTCTAGCTAACCCATCGCGCCAAGCCATATATCATATGAAAGGTCTTTAAATGAGGAACAATCGCGCTATATAACATTTTCGTGTCACTTCTATAGTTTAGGCGCAGTACTTGAAGGAGCGTATTTGTTTAAGGCGAAAAACACACCCCACTTCTTTCAGTCATATCTCGAGTTCTAGCTAACCTATCGCGATAAGCCATATATCATATGAAAGGTCTTTAAATGAGGAACAATCGCGCTATATAACATTTTCGTGTCACTTCTATAGTTTAGGCGCAGTACTTGAAGGAGCGTATTTGTTTAAGGCGAAAAACACACCCTACTTCTTTCAGTCATATCTCGAGTTCTAGCTAACCCATCGCGCCAAGCCATATATCATATGAAAGGTCTTTAAATGAGGAACAATCGCGCTATATAACATTTTCGTGTCACTTTTATAGTTTAGGCGCAGTACTTGAAGGAGCGTATTTGTTTAAGGCGAAAAACACACCCCACTTCTTTCAGTCATATCTCGAGTTCTAGCTAACCTATCGCGATAAGCCATATATCATATGAAAGGTCTTTAAATGAGGAACAATCGCGCTATATAACATTTTCGTGTCACTTCTATAGTTTAGGCGCAGTACTTGAAGGAGCGTATTTGTTTAAGGCGAAAAACACACCCCACTTCTTTCAGTCATATCTCGAGTTCTAGCTAACCCATAGCAATAAGCCATATATCATATGAAAGGTCTTTAAATGAGGAACAATCGCGCTATATAACATTTTCGTGTCACTTCTATAGTTTAGGCGCAGTACTTGAAGGAGCGTATTTGTTTAAGGCGAAAAACACACCCCACTTCTTTCAGTCATATCTCGAGTTCTATCTAACCCATCGCGCCAAGCCATATACCATATGAAAGGTCTTTAAATGAGGAACAATCGCGCTATATAACATTTTCGTGTCACTTCTATAGTTTAGGCGCATTACTTGAAGGAGCGTATTTGTTTAAGGCGAAAAACACACCCCACTTCTTTCAGTCATATCTCGAGTTCTAGCTAACCCATCGCGCCAAGCTGTATATCATATGAAAGGTCTTTAAATGAGGAACAATCGCGCTATATAACATTTTCGTGTCACTTCTATAGTTTAGGCGCAGTACTTGAAGGAGCGTATTTGTTTAAGGCGAAAAACACACCCCACTTCTTTCAGTCATATCTCGAGTTCTAGCTAACCAATCGCGCCAAGCCATATACCATATGAAAGGTCTTTAAATGAGGAACAATCGCGCTATATAACATTTTCGTGTCACTTCTATAGTTTAGGCGCATTACTTGAAGGAGCGTATTTGTTTAAGGCGAAAAACACACCCCACTTCTTTCAGTCATATCTCGAGTTCTAGCTAACCCATCGCGCCAAGCTATATATCATATGAAAGGTCTTTAAATGAGGAACAATCGCGCTATATAACATTTTCGTGTCACTTCTATAGTTTAGGCGCAGTACTTGAAGGAGCGTATTTGTTTAAGGCGAAAAACACACCCCACTTCTTTCAGTCATATCTCGAGTTCTAGCTAACCCATCGCGCCAAGCCATATACCATATCAAAGGTCTTTAAATGAGGAACAATCGCGCTTTATAACATTTTCGTGTCACTTCTATAGTTTAGGCGCATTACTTGAAGGAGCGTATTTGTTTAAGGCGAAAAACACACCCCACTTCTTTCAGTCATATCTCGAGTTCTAGCTAACCCATCGCGCCAAGCTATATATCATATGAAAGGTCTTTAAATGAGGAACAATCGCGCTATATAACATTTTCATGTCATTTCTATAGTTTAGGCGCAGTACTTGAAGGAGCGTATTTGTTTAAGGCGAAAAACACACCCCACTTCTTTCAGTCATATCTCGAGTTCTAGCTAACCCATCGCGCCAAGCCATATACCATATGAAAGGTCTTTAAATGAGGAACAATCGCGCTATATAACATTTTCGTGTCACTTCTATAGTTTAGGCGCAGTACTTGAAGGAGCGTATTTGTTTAAGGCGAAAAACACAGCCCACTTCTTTAAGTCATATCTCGAGTTCTAGATAACCCATCGCGCCAAGCTATATATCATATGAAAGGTCTTTAAATGAGGAACAATCGCGCTATATAACATTTTCGTGTCACTTCTATAGTTTAGGCGCAGTACTTGAAGGAGCGTATTTGTTTAAGGCGAAAAACACACCCCACTTCTTTCAGTCATATCTCGAGTTCTAGCTAACCTATCGCGATAAGCCATATATCATATGAAAGGTCTTTAAATGAGGAACAATCGCGCTATATAACATTTTCGTGTCACTTCTATAGTTTAGGCGCAGTACTTGAAGGAGCGTATTTGTTTAAGGCGAAAAACACACCCCACTTCTTTCAGTCATATCTCGAGTTCTAGCCAACCAATCGCGATAAGCCATATATCATATGAAAGGTCTTTAAATGAGGAACAATCGCGCTATATAACATTTTCGTGTCACTTCTATAGTTTAGGCGCAGTACTTGAAGGAGCGTATTTGTTTAAGGCGAAAAACACACCCCACTTCTTTCAGTCATATCTCGAGTTCTAGCTAGGAACAATCGCGCTATATAACATTTTCGTGTCACTTCTATAGTTTAGGCGCAGTACTTGAAGGAGCGTATTTGTTTAAGGCGAAAAACACACCCCACTTCTTTCAGTCATATCTCGAGTTCTATCTAACCCATCGCGCCAAGCCATATACCATATGAAAGGTCTTTAAATGAGGAACAATCGCGCTATATAACATATTCGTGTCACTTCTATAGTTTAGGCGCATTACTTGAAGGAGCGTATTTGTTTAAGGCGAAAAACACACCCCAATTCTTTCAGTCATATCTCGAGTTCTAGCTAACCCATCGCGCCAAGCTGTATATCATATGAAAGGTCTTTAAATGAGGAACAATCGCGCTATATAACATTTTCGTGTCACTTCTATAGTTTAGGCGCAGTACTTGAAGGAGCGTATTTGTTTAAGGCGAAAAACACACCCCACTTCTTTCAGTCATATCTCGAGTTCTATCTAACCCATCGCGCCAAGCCATATACCATATGAAAGGTCTTTAAATGAGGAACAATCGCGCTATATAACATTTTCGTGTCACTTCTATAGTTTAGGCGCATTACTTGAAGGAGCGTATTTGTTTAAGGCGAAAAACACACCCCACTTCTTTCAGTCATATCTCGAGTTCTAGCTAACCCATCGCGCCAAGCTGTATATCATATGAAAGGTCTTTAAATGAGGAACAATCGCGCTATATAACATTTTCGTGTCACTTCTATAGTTTAGGCGCAGTACTTGAAGGAGCGTATTTGTTTAAGGCGAAAAACACACCCCACTTCTTTCAGTCATATCTCGAGTTCTAGCTAACCAATCGCGCCAAGCCATATACCATATGAAAGGTCTTTAAATGAGGAACAATCGCGCTATATAACATTTTCGTGTCACTTCTATAGTTTAGGCGCATTACTTGAAGGAGCGTATTTGTTTAAGGCGAAAAACACACCCCACTTCTTTCAGTCATATCTCGAGTTCTAGCTAACCCATCGCGCCAAGCTATATATCATATGAAAGGTCTTTAAATGAGGAACAATCGCGCTATATAACATTTTCGGTTCACTTCTATAGTTTAGGCGCAGTACTTGAAGGAGCGTATTTGTTTAAGGCGAAAAACACACCCCACTTCTTTCAGTCATATCTCGAGTTCTATCTAACCCATCCCGCCAAGCCATATACCATATGAAAGGTCTTTAAATGAGGAACAATCGCGCTATATAACATTTTCGTGTCACTTCTATAGTTTAGGCGCATTACTTGAAGGAGCGTATTTGTTTAAGGCGAAAAACACACCCCACTTCTTTCAGTCATATCTCGAGTTCTAGCTAACCCATCGCGCCAAGCTATATATCATATGAAAGGTCTTTAAATGAGGAACAATCGCGCTATATAACATTTTCATGTCACTTCTATAGTTTAGGCGCAGTACTTGAAGGAGCGTATTTGTTTAAGGCGAAAAACACACCCCACTTCTTTCAGTCATATCTCGAGTTCTAGCTAACCCATCGCGCCAAGCTGTATATCATATGAAAGGTCTTTAAATGAGGAACAATCGCGCTATATAACATTTTCGTGTCACTTCTATAGTTTAGGCGCAGTACTTGAAGGAGCGTATTTGTTTAAGGCGAAAAACACACCCCACTTCTTTCAGTCATATCTCGAGTTCTATCTAACCCATCGCGCCAAGCCATATACCATATGAAAGGTCTTTAAATGAGGAACAATCGCGCTATATAACATTTTCGTGTCACTTCTATAGTTTAGGCGCATTACTTGAAGGAGCGTATTTGTTTAAGGCGAAAAACACACCCCACTTCTTTCAGTCATATCTCGAGTTCTAGCTAACCCATCGCGCCAAGCTGTATATCATATGAAAGGTCTTTAAATGAGGAACAATCGCGCTATATAACATTTTCGTGTCACTTCTATAGTTTAGGCGCAGTACTTGAAGGAGCGTATTTGTTTAAGGCGAAAAACACACCCCACTTCTTTCAGTCATATCTCGAGTTCTAGCTAACCAATCGCGCCAAGCCATATACCATATGAAAGGTCTTTAAATGAGGAACAATCGCGCTATATAACATTTTCGTGTCACTTCTATAGTTTAGGCGCATTACTTGAAGGAGCGTATTTGTTTAAGGCGAAAAACACACCCCACTTCTTTCAGTCATATCTCGAGTTCTAGCTAACCCATCGCGCCAAGCTATATATCATATGAAAGGTCTTTAAATGAGGAACAATCGCGCTATATAACATTTTCGGTTCACTTCTATAGTTTAGGCGCAGTACTTGAAGGAGCGTATTTGTTTAAGGCGAAAAACACACCCCACTTCTTTCAGTCATATCTCGAGTTCTATCTAACCCATCCCGCCAAGCCATATACCATATGAAAGGTCTTTAAATGAGGAACAATCGCGCTATATAACATTTTCGTGTCACTTCTATAGTTTAGGCGCATTACTTGAAGGAGCGTATTTGTTTAAGGCGAAAAACACACCCCACTTCTTTCAGTCATATCTCGAGTTCTAGCTAACCCATCGCGCCAAGCTATATATCATATGAAAGGTCTTTAAATGAGGAACAATCGCGCTATATAACATTTTCATGTCACTTCTATAGTTTAGGCGCAGTACTTGAAGGAGCGTATTTGTTTAAGGCGAAAAACACACCCCACTTCTTTCAGTCATATCTCGAGTTCTAGCTAACCCATCGCGCCAAGCCATATACCATATCAAAGGTCTTTAAATGAGGAACAATCGCGCTTTATAACATTTTCGTGTCACTTCTATAGTTTAGGCGCATTACTTGAAGGAGCGTATTTGTTTAAGGCGAAAAACACACCCCACTTCTTTCAGTCATATCTCGAGTTCTAGCTAACCCATCGCGCCAAGCTATATATCATATGAAAGGTCTTTAAATGAGGAACAATCGCGCTATATAACATTTTCATGTCATTTCTATAGTTTAGGCGCAGTACTTGAAGGAGCGTATTTGTTTAAGGCGAAAAACACACCCCACTTCTTTCAGTCATATCTCGAGTTCTAGCTAACCCATCGCGCCAAGCCATATACCATATGAAAGGTCTTTAAATGAGGAACAATCGCGCTATATAACATTTTCGTGTCACTTCTATAGTTTAGGCGCAGTACTTGAAGGAGCGTATTTGTTTAAGGCGAAAAACACAGCCCACTTCTTTCAGTCATATCTCGAGTTCTAGATAACCCATCGCGCCAAGCGCCAAGCCATATACCATATGAAAGGTCTTTAAATGAGGAACAGTCGCGCTATATAACATTTTCATGTCACTTCTATAGTTTAGGCGCAGTACTTGAAGGAGCGTATTTGTTTAAGGCGAAAAACACACCCCACTTCTTTCAGTCATATCTCGAGTTCTAGCTAACCCATCGCGCCAAGCCATATATCATATGAAAGGTCTTTAAATGAGGAACAATCGCGCTATATAATATTTTCGTGTCACTTCTATAGTTTAGGCGCAGTACTTGAAGGAGCGTATTTGTTTAAGGCGAAAAACACACCCCACTTCTTTCAGTCATATCTCGAGTTCTAGCCAACCTATCGCGATAAGCCATATACCATATGAAAGGTCTTTAAATGAGGAACATTTTCGTGTCACTACTATAGTTTAGGCGCAGTACTTGAAGAGCGTATTTGTTTAAGGCAAAAAACACACCCCACTTCTTTCAGTCATATCTCGAGTTCTAGGTAACCCATCGCGCCAAGCCGTATACCATATGAAAGGCGCAGTACTTGAAGGAGCGTATTTGTTAAAGGCGAAAAACACTCCCCACTTCTTTCAGTCATATCTCGAGTTCTAGCTAACCCATCGCGCCAAGCCATATACCATATCAAAGGTCTTTAAATGAGGAACAATCGCGCTATATAATATTTTCGTGTCACTTCTATAGTTTAGGCGCAGTACTTGAAGGAGCGTATTTGTTTAAGGCGAAAAACACACCCCACTTCTTTCAGTCATATCTCGAGTTCTAGCCAACCTATCGCGATAAGCCATATACCATATGAAAGGTCTTTAAATGAGGAACATTTTCGTGTCACTTCTATAGTTTAGGCGCAGTACTTGAAGGAGCGTATTTGTTTAAGGCGAAAAACACACCCCACTTCTTTCAGTCATATCTCGAGTTCTAGCTAACCCATCGCGCCAAGCTATATATCATATGAAAGGTCTTTAAATGAGGAACAATCGCGCTATATAACATTTTCGTGTCACTTCTATAGTTTAGGCGCAGTACTTGAAGGAGCGTATTTGTTTAAGGCGAAAAACACACCCCACTTCTTTCAGTCATATCTCGAGTTCTAGCTAACCCATCGCGCCAAGCTATATATCATATGAAAGGTCTTTAAATGAGGAACAATCGCGCTATATAACATTTTCGTGTCACTTCTATAGTTTAGGCGCAGTACATGAAGGAGCGTATTTGTTTAAGGCGAAAAACACACCCCACTTCTTTCAGTCATATCTCGAGTTCTAGTTAACCCATCGCGCCAAGCTATATATCATATGAAAGGTGTTTAAATGTGGAACAATCGCGCTATATAACATTTTCGGTTCACTTCTATAGTTTAGGCGCAGTACTTGAAGGAGCGTATTTGTTTAAGGCGAAAAACACACCCCACTTCTTTCAGTCATATCTCGAGTTCTATCTAACCCATCCCGCCAAGCCATATACCATATGAAAGGTCTTTAAATGAGGAACAATCGCGCTATATAACATTTTCGTGTCACTTCTATAGTTTAGGCGCATTACTTGAAGGAGCGTATTTGTTTAAGGCGAAAAACACACCCCACTTCTTTCAGTCATATCTCGAGTTCTATCTAACCCATCGCGCCAAGCTATATATCATATGAAAGGTCTTTAAATGAGGAACAATCGCGCTATATAACATTTTCGTGTCACTTCTATAGTTTAGGCGCAGTACTTGAAGGAGCGTATTTGTTTAAGGCGAAAAACACACCCCACTTCTTTCAGTCATATCTCGAGTTCTAGCTAACCCATCGCGCCAAGCCATATACCATATCAAAGGTCTTTAAATGAGGAACAATCGCGCTTTATAACATTTTCGTGTCACTTCTATAGTTTAGGCGCATTACTTGAAGGAGCGTATTTGTTTAAGGCGAAAAACACACCCCACTTCTTTCAGTCATATCTCGAGTTCTAGCTAACCCATCGCGCCAAGCTATATATCATATGAAAGGTCTTTAAATGAGGAACAATCGCGCTATATAACATTTTCGTGTCATTTCTATAGTTTAGGCGCAGTACTTGAAGGATCGTATTTGTTTAAGGCGAAAAACACACCCCACTTCTTTCAGTCATATCTCGAGTTCTAGCTAACCCATCGCGCCAAGCCATATACCATATGAAAGGTCTTTAAATGAGGAACAATCGCGCTATATAACATTTTCGTGTCACTTCTATAGTTTAGGCGCAGTACTTGAAGGAGCGTATTTGTTTAAGGCGAAAAACACACCCCACTTCTTTCAGTCATATCTCGAGTTCTAGATAACCCATCGCGCCAAGCGCCAAGCCATATACCATATGAAAGGTCTTTAAATGAGGAACAGTCGCGCTATATAACATTTTCATGTCACTTCTATAGTTTAGGCGCAGTACTTGAAGGAGCGTATTTGTTTAAGGCGAAAAACACACCCCACTTCTTTCAGTCATATCTCGAGTTCTAGCTAACCCATCGCACCAAGCCATATATCATATGAAAGGTCTTTAAATGAGGAACAATCGCGCTATATAATATTTTCGTGTCACTTCTATAGTTTAGGCGCAGTACTTGAAGGAGCGTATTTGTTTAAGGCGAAAAACACACCCCACTTCTTTCAGTCATATCTCGAGTTCTAGCCAACCTATCGCGATAAGCCATATACCATATGAAAGGTCTTTAAATGAGGAACATTTTCGTGTCACTACTATAGTTTAGGCGCAGTACTTGAAGAGCGTATTTGTTTAAGGCGAAAAACACACCCCACTTCTTTCAGTCATATCTCGAGTTCTAGGTAACCCATCGCGCCAAGCCGTATACCATATGAAAGGCGCAGTACTTGAAGGAGCGTATTTGTTTAAGGCGAAAAACACACCCCACTTCTTTCAGTCATATCTCGAGTTCTAGGTAACCCATCGCGCCAAGCCGTATACCATATGAAAGGCGCAGTACTTGAAGGAGCGTATTTGTTTAAGGCGAAAAACACACCCCACTTCTTTCAGTCATATCTCGAGTTCTAGATAACCCATCGCGCCAAGCGCCAAGCCATATACCATATGAAAGGTCTTTAAATGAGGAACAGTCGCGCTATATAACATTTTCATGTCACTTCTATAGTTTAGGCGCAGTACTTGAAGGAGCGTATTTGTTTAAGGCGAAAAACACACCCCACTTCTTTCAGTCATATCTCGAGTTCTAGCTAACCCATCGCGCCAAGCCATATATCATATGAAAGGTCTTTAAATGAGGAACAATCGCGCTATATAATATTTTCGTGTCACTTCTATAGTTTAGGCGCAGTACTTGAAGGAGCGTATTTGTTTAAGGCGAAAAACACACCCCACTTCTTTCAGTCATATCTCGAGTTCTAGCCAACCTATCGCGATAAGCCATATACCATATGAAAGGTCTTTAAATGAGGAACATTTTCGTGTCACTAGTATAGTTTAGGCGCAGCACTTGAAGAGCGTATTTGTTTAAGGCGAAAAACACACCCCACTTCTTTCAGTCATATCTCGAGTTCTAGGTAACCCATCGCGCCAAGCCGTATACCATATGAAAGGCGCAGTACTTGAAGGAGCGTATTTGTTTAAGGCGAAAAACACACCCCACTTCTTTCAGTCATATCTCGAGTTCTAGGTAACCCATCGCGCCAAGCCGTATACCATATGAAAGGCGCAGTACTTGAAGGAGCGTATTTGTTTAAGGCGAAAAACACACCCCACTTCTTTCAGTCATATCTCGAGTTCTAGCTAACCTATCGCGATAAACCATATATCATATGAAAGGTCTTTAAATGAGGAACAATCGCGCTATATAACATTTTCGTGTCACTTCTATAGTTTAGGCGCAGTACTTGAAGGAGCGTATTTGTTTAAGGCGAAAAACACATCCTACTTCTTTCAGTCATATCTCGAGTTCTAGCCAACCTATCGCGATAAGCCATATATCATATGAAAGGTCTTTAAATTAGGAACAATCGCGCTATATAACATTTTCGTGTCACTTCTATAGTTTAGGCGCAGTACTTGAAGGAGCGTATTTGTTTAAGGCGAAAAACACACCCCACTTCTTTCAGTCATATCTCGAGTTCTAGCTAACCCATCGCGCCAAGCCATATACCATATGAAAGGTCTTTAAATGAGGAACAATCGCGCTATATAACATTTTCATGTCACTTCTATAGTTTAGGCGCAGTACTTGAAGGAGCGTATTTGTTTAAGGCGAAAAACACACCCCACTTCTTTCAGTCATATCTCGAGTTCTAGCTAACCCATCGCGCCAAGCCATATACCATATGAAAGGTCTTTAAATGAGGAACAATCGCGCTATATAACATTTTCGTGTCACTTTTATAGTTTAGGCGCAGTACTTGAAGGAGCGTATTTGTTTAAGGCGAAAAACACACCCCACTTCTTTCAGTCATATCTCGAGTTCTAGCTAACCCATCGCGCCAAGCCATATATCATATGAAAGGTCTTTAAATGAGGAACAATCGCGCTATATAACATTTTCGTGTCACTTCTATAGTTTAGGCGCAGTACTTGAAGGAGCGTATTTGTTTAAGGCGAAAAACACATCCTACTTCTTTCAGTCATATCTCGAGTTCTAGCCAACCTATCGCGATAAGCCATATACCATATGAAAGGTCTTTAAATGAGGAACAATCGCGCTATATAACATTTTCATGTCACTTCTATAGTTTAGGCGCAGTACTTGAAGGAGCGTATTTGTTTAAGGCGAAAAACACACCCCACTTCTTTCAGTCATATCTCGAGTTCTAGCTAACCCATCGCGCCAAGCCATATACCATATGAAAGGTCTTTAAATGAGGAACAATCGCGCTATATAACATTTTCGTGTCACTTTTATAGTTTAGGCGCAGTACTTGAAGGAGCGTATTTGTTTAAGGCGAAAAACACACCCCACTTCTTTCAGTCATATCTCGAGTTCTAGCTAACCTATCGCGATAAGCCATATATCATATGAAAGGTTAAATGAGGAACAATCGCGCTATATAACATTTTCATGTCACTTCTATAGTTTAGGCGCAGTACTTGAAGGAGCGTATTTGTTTAAGGCGAAAAACACACCCCACTTCTTTCAGTCATATCTCGAGTTCTAGCCAACCTATCGCGATAAGCCATATATCATATGAAAGGTCTTTAAATGAGGAACAATCGCGCTGTATAACATTTTCGTGTCACTTCTATAGTTTAGGCGCAGTACTTGAAGGAGCGTATTTGTTTAAGGCGAAAAACACACCCTACTTCTTTCAGTCATATCTCGAGTTCTAGCCAACCTATCGCGATAAGCCATATATCATATGAAAGGTCTTTAAATGAGGAACAATCGCGCTATATAACATTTTCGTGTCACTTCTATAGTTTAGGCGCAGTACTTGAAGGAGCGTATTTGTTTAAGGCGAAAAACACACCCCACTTCTTTCAGTCATATCTCGAGTTCTAGCTAACCCATCGCGCCAAGCCATATACCATATGAAAGGTCTTTAAATGAGGAACAATCGCGCTATATAACATTTTCGTGTCACTTCTATAGTTTAGGCGCAGTACTTGAAGGAGCGTATTTGTTTAAGGCGAAAAACACACCCCACTTCTTTCAGTCATATCTCGAGTTCTAGCTAACCCATCGCGCCAAGCCATATATCATATGAAAGGTCTTTAAATGAGGAACAATCGCGCTATATAACATTTTTGTGTCACTTCTATAGTTTAGGCGCAGTACTTGAAGGAGCGTATTTGTTTAAGGCGAAAAACACATCCTACTTCTTTCAGTCATATCTCGAGTTCTAGCCAACCTATCGCGATAAGCCATATACCATATGAAAGGTCTTTAAATGAGGAACAATCGCGCTATATAACATTTTCATGTCACTTCTATAGTTTAGGCGCAGTACTTGAAGGAGCGTATTTGTTTAAGGCGAAAAACACACCCCACTTCTTTCAGTCATATCTCGAGTTCTAGCTAACCCATCGCGCCAAGCCATATACCATATGAAAGGTCTTTAAATGAGGAACAATCGCGCTATATAACATTTTCGTGTCACTTTTATAGTTTAGGCGCAGTACTTGAAGGAGCGTATTTGTTTAAGGCGAAAAACACACCCCACTTCTTTCAGTCATATCTCGAGTTCTAGCTAACCTATCGCGATAAGCCATATATCATATGAAAGGTCTTTAAATGAGGAACAATCGCGCTATATAACATTTTCATGTCACTTCTATAGTTTAGGCGCAGTACTTGAAGGAGCGTATTTGTTTAAGGCGAAAAACACACCCCACTTCTTTCAGTCATATCTCGAGTTCTAGCCAACCTATCGCGATAAGCCATATATCATATGAAAGGTCTTTAAATGAGGAACAATCGCGCTATATAACATTTTCGTGTCACTTCTATAGTTTAGGCGCAGTACTTGAAGGAGCGTATTTGTTTAAGGCGAAAAACACACCCTACTTCTTTCAGTCATATCTCGAGTTCTAGCCAACCTATCGCGATAAGCCATATATCATATGAAAGGTCTTTAAATGAGGAACAATCGCGCTATATAACATTTTCGTGTCACTTCTATAGTTTAGGCGCAGTACTTGAAGGAGCGTATTTGTTTAAGGCGAAAAACACACCCCACTTCTTTCAGTCATATCTCGAGTTCTAGCTAACCCATCGCGCCAAGCCATATACCATATGAAAGGTCTTTAAATGAGGAACAATCGCGCTATATAACATTTTCGTGTCACTTCTATAGTTTAGGCGCAGTACTTGAAGGAGCGTATTTGTTTAAGGCGAAAAACACACCCCACTTCTTTCAGTCATATCTCGAGTTCTAGCTAACCCATCGCGCCAAGCCATATATCATATGAAAGGTCTTTAAATGAGGAACAATCGCGCTATATAACATTTTCGTGTCACTTTTATAGTTTAGGCGCAGTACTTGAAGGAGCGTATTTGTTTAAGGCGAAAAACACACCCCACTTCTTTCAGTCATATCTCGAGTTGTAGCTAACCTATCGCGATAAGCCATATATCATATGAAAGGTCTTTAAATGAGGAACAATCGCGCTATATAACATTTTCGTGTCACTTCTATAGTTTAGGCGCAGTACTTGAAGGAGCGTATTTGTTTAAGGCGAAAAACACACCCCACTTCTTTCAGTCATATCTCGAGTTCTAGCCAACCTATCGCGATAAGCCATATATCATATGAAAGGTCTTTAAATGAGGAACAATCGCGCTATATAACATTTTCGTGTCACTTCTATAGTTTAGGCGCAGTACTTGAAGGAGCGTATTTGTTTAAGGCGAAAAACACACCCCACTTCTTTCAGTCATATCTCGAGTTGTAGCTAACCTATCGCGATAAGCCATATATCATATGAAAGGTCTTTAAATGAGGAACAATCGCGCTATATAACATTTTTGTGTCACTTCTATAGTTTAGGCGCAGTACTTGAAGGAGCGTATTTGTTTAAGGCGAAAAACACATCCTACTTCTTTCAGTCATATCTCGAGTTCTAGCCAACCTATCGCGATAAGCCATATACCATATGAAAGGTCTTTAAATGAGGAACAATCGCGCTATATAACATTTTCATGTCACTTCTATAGTTTAGGCGCAGTACTTGAAGGAGCGTATTTGTTTAAGGCGAAAAACACACCCCACTTCTTTCAGTCATATCTCGAGTTCTAGCCAACCTATCGCGATAAGCCATATACCATATGAAAGGTCTTTAAATGAGGAACAATCGCGCTATATAACATTTTCATGTCACTTCTATAGTTTAGGCGCAGTACTTGAAGGAGCGTATTTGTTTAAGGCGAAAAACACACCCCACTTCTTTCAGTCATATCTCGAGTTCTAGCCAACCTATCGCGATAAGCCATATATCATATGAAAGGTCTTTAAATGAGGAACAATCGCGCTATATAACATTTTCGTGTCACTTCTATAGTTTAGGCGCAGTACTTGAAGGAGCGTATTTGTTTAAGGCGAAAAACACACCCCACTTCTTTCAGTCATATCTCGAGTTGTAGCTAACCTATCGCGATAAGCCATATATCATATGAAAGGTCTTTAAATGAGGAACAATCGCGCTATATAACATTTTTGTGTCACTTCTATAGTTTAGGCGCAGTACTTGAAGGAGCGTATTTGTTTAAGGCGAAAAACACATCCTACTTCTTTCAGTCATATCTCGAGTTCTAGCCAACCTATCGCGATAAGCCATATACCATATGAAAGGTCTTTAAATGAGGAACAATCGCGCTATATAACATTTTCATGTCACTTCTATAGTTTAGGCGCAGTACTTGAAGGAGCGTATTTGTTTAAGGCGAAAAACACACCCCACTTCTTTCAGTCATATCTCGAGTTGTAGCTAACCTATCGCGATAAGCCATATATCATATGAAAGGTCTTTAAATGAGGAACAATCGCGCTATATAACATTTTTGTGTCACTTCTATAGTTTAGGCGCAGTACTTGAAGGAGCGTATTTGTTTAAGGCGAAAAACACATCCTACTTCTTTCAGTCATATCTCGAGTTCTAGCCAACCTATCGCGATAAGCCATATACCATATGAAAGGTCTTTAAATGAGGAACAATCGCGCTATATAACATTTTCGTGTCACTTCTATAGTTTAGGCGCAGTACTTGAAGGAGCGTATTTGTTTAAGGCGAAAAACACACCCCACTTCTTTCAGTCATATCTCGAGTTCTAGCTAACCCATCGCGCCAAGCCATATACCATATGAAAGGTCTTTAAATGAGGAACAATCGCGCTATATAACATTTTCGTGTCACTTCTATAGTTTAGGCGCAGTACTTGAAGGAGCGTATTTGTTTAAGGCGAAAAACACACCCCACTTCTTTCAGTCATATCTCGAGTTCTAGCTAACCCATCGCGCCAAGCCATATATCATATGAAAGGTCTTTAAATGAGGAACAATCGCGCTATATAACATTTTCGTGTCACTTTTATAGTTTAGGCGCAGTACTTGAAGGAGCGTATTTGTTTAAGGCGAAAAACACACCCCACTTCTTTCAGTCATATCTCGAGTTGTAGCTAACCTATCGCGATAAGCCATATATCATATGAAAGGTCTTTAAATGAGGAACAATCGCGCTATATAACATTTTCGTGTCACTTCTATAGTTTAGGCGCAGTACTTGAAGGAGCGTATTTGTTTAAGGCGAAAAACACACCCCACTTCTTTCAGTCATATCTCGAGTTCTAGCCAACCTATCGCGATAAGCCATATATCATATGAAAGGTCTTTAAATGAGGAACAATCGCGCTATATAACATTTTCGTGTCACTTCTATAGTTTAGGCGCAGTACTTGAAGGAGCGTATTTGTTTAAGGCGAAAAACACACCCCACTTCTTTCAGTCATATCTCGAGTTCTAGCTAACCCATAGCGATAAGCCATATATCATATGAAAGGTCTTTAAATGAGGAACAATCGCGCTATATAACATTTTCGTGTCACTTCTATAGTTTAGGCGCAGTACTTGAAGGAGCGTATTTGTTTAAGGCGAAAAACACACCCCACTTCTTTCAGTCATATCTCGAGTTCTATCTAACCCATCGCGCCAAGCTGTATATCATATGAAAGGTCTTTAAATGAGGAACAATCGCGCTATATAACATTTTCGTGTCACTTCTATAGTTTAGGCGCAGTACTTGAAGGAGCGTATTTGTTTAAGGCGAAAAACACACCCCACTTCTTTCAGTCATATCTCGAGTTCTAGCTAACCCATCGCGCCAAGCCATATACCATATGAAAGGTCTTTAAATGAGGAACAATCGCGCTATATAACATTTTCGTGTCACTTCTATAGTTTAGGCGCAGTACTTGAAGGAGCGTATTTGTTTAAGGCGAAAAACACACCCCACTTCTTTCAGTCATATCTCGAGTTCTAGCTAACCCATCGCGCCAAGCCATATATCATATGAAAGGTCTTTAAATGAGGAACAATCGCGCTATATAACATTTTCGTGTCACTTTTATAGTTTAGGCGCAGTACTTGAAGGAGCGTATTTGTTTAAGGCGAAAAACACACCCCACTTCTTTCAGTCATATCTCGAGTTGTAGCTAACCTATCGCGATAAGCCATATATCATATGAAAGGTCTTTAAATGAGGAACAATCGCGCTATATAACATTTTCGTGTCACTTCTATAGTTTAGGCGCAGTACTTGAAGGAGCGTATTTGTTTAAGGCGAAAAACACACCCCACTTCTTTCAGTCATATCTCGAGTTCTAGCCAACCTATCGCGATAAGCCATATATCATATGAAAGGTCTTTAAATGAGGAACAATCGCGCTATATAACATTTTCGTGTCACTTCTATAGTTTAGGCGCAGTACTTGAAGGAGCGTATTTGTTTAAGGCGAAAAACACACCCCACTTCTTTCAGTCATATCTCGAGTTGTAGCTAACCTATCGCGATAAGCCATATATCATATGAAAGGTCTTTAAATGAGGAACAATCGCGCTATATAACATTTTTGTGTCACTTCTATAGTTTAGGCGCAGTACTTGAAGGAGCGTATTTGTTTAAGGCGAAAAACACATCCTACTTCTTTCAGTCATATCTCGAGTTCTAGCCAACCTATCGCGATAAGCCATATACCATATGAAAGGTCTTTAAATGAGGAACAATCGCGCTATATAACATTTTCATGTCACTTCTATAGTTTAGGCGCAGTACTTGAAGGAGCGTATTTGTTTAAGGCGAAAAACACACCCCACTTCTTTCAGTCATATCTCGAGTTCTAGCTAACCCATCGCGCCAAGCCATATACCATATGAAAGGTCTTTAAATGAGGAACAATCGCGCTATATAACATTTTCGTGTCACTTTTATAGTTTAGGCGCAGTACTTGAAGGAGCGTATTTGTTTAAGGCGAAAAACACACCCCACTTCTTTCAGTCATATCTCGAGTTCTAGCTAACCTATCGCGATAAGCCATATATCATATGAAAGGTCTTTAAATGAGGAACAATCGCGCTATATAACATTTTCATGTCACTTCTATAGTTTAGGCGCAGTACTTGAAGGAGCGTATTTGTTTAAGGCGAAAAACACACCCCACTTCTTTCAGTCATATCTCGAGTTCTAGCCAACCTATCGCGATAAGCCATATATCATATGAAAGGTCTTTAAATGAGGAACAATCGCGCTATATAACATTTTCGTGTCACTTCTATAGTTTAGGCGCAGTACTTGAAGGAGCGTATTTGTTTAAGGCGAAAAACACACCCTACTTCTTTCAGTCATATCTCGAGTTCTAGCCAACCTATCGCGATAAGCCATATATCATATGAAAGGTCTTTAAATGAGGAACAATCGCGCTATATAACATTTTCGTGTCACTTCTATAGTTTAGGCGCAGTACTTGAAGGAGCGTATTTGTTTAAGGCGAAAAACACACCCCACTTCTTTCAGTCATATCTCGAGTTCTAGCTAACCCATCGCGCCAAGCCATATACCATATGAAAGGTCTTTAAATGAGGAACAATCGCGCTATATAACATTTTCGTGTCACTTCTATAGTTTAGGCGCAGTACTTGAAGGAGCGTATTTGTTTAAGGCGAAAAACACACCCCACTTCTTTCAGTCATATCTCGAGTTCTAGCTAACCCATCGCGCCAAGCCATATATCATATGAAAGGTCTTTAAATGAGGAACAATCGCGCTATATAACATTTTCGTGTCACTTTTATAGTTTAGGCGCAGTACTTGAAGGAGCGTATTTGTTTAAGGCGAAAAACACACCCCACTTCTTTCAGTCATATCTCGAGTTGTAGCTAACCTATCGCGATAAGCCATATATCATATGAAAGGTCTTTAAATGAGGAACAATCGCGCTATATAACATTTTCGTGTCACTTCTATAGTTTAGGCGCAGTACTTGAAGGAGCGTATTTGTTTAAGGCGAAAAACACACCCCACTTCTTTCAGTCATATCTCGAGTTCTAGCCAACCTATCGCGATAAGCCATATATCATATGAAAGGTCTTTAAATGAGGAACAATCGCGCTATATAACATTTTCGTGTCACTTCTATAGTTTAGGCGCAGTACTTGAAGGAGCGTATTTGTTTAAGGCGAAAAACACACCCCACTTCTTTCAGTCATATCTCGAGTTCTAGCTAACCCATAGCGATAAGCCATATATCATATGAAAGGTCTTTAAATGAGGAACAATCGCGCTATATAACATTTTCGTGTCACTTCTATAGTTTAGGCGCAGTACTTGAAGGAGCGTATTTGTTTAAGGCGAAAAACACACCCCACTTCTTTCAGTCATATCTCGAGTTCTATCTAACCCATCGCGCCAAGCTGTATATCATATGAAAGGTCTTTAAATGAGGAACAATCGCGCTATATAACATTTTCGTGTCACTTCTATAGTTTAGGCGCAGTACTTGAAGGAGCGTATTTGTTTAAGGCGAAAAACACACCCCACTTCTTTCAGTCATATCTCGAGTTCTAGCCAACCTATCGCGATAAGCCATATATCATATGAAAGGTCTTTAAATGAGGAACAATCGCGCTATATAACATTTTCGTGTCACTTCTATAGTTTAGGCGCAGTACTTGAAGGAGCGTATTTGTTTAAGGCGAAAAACACACCCTACTTCTTTCAGTCATATCTCGAGTTCTAGCCAACCTATCGCGATAAGCCATATATCATATGAAAGGTCTTTAAATGAGGAACAATCGCGCTATATAACATTTTCGTGTCACTTCTATAGTTTAGGCGCAGTACTTGAAGGAGCGTATTTGTTTAAGGCGAAAAACACACCCCACTTCTTTCAGTCATATCTCGAGTTCTAGCCAACCTATCGCGATAAGCCATATATCATATGAAAGGTCTTTAAATGAGGAACAATCGCGCTATATAACATTTTCGTGTCACTTCTATAGTTTAGGCGCATTACTTGAAGGAGCGTATTTGTTTAAGGCGAAAAACACACCCCACTTCTTTCAGTCATATCTCGAGTTCTAGCTAACCCATCGCGCCAAGCTATATATCATATGAAAGGTCTTTAAATGAGGAACAATCGCGCTATATAACATTTTCGTGTCACTTCTATAGTTTAGGCGCAGTACTTGAAGGAGCGTATTTGTTTAAGGCGAAAAACACACCCCACTTCTTTCAGTCATATCTCGAGTTCTAGCTAACCCATCGCGCCAAGCTATATATCATATGAAAGGTCTTTAAATGAGGAACAATCGCGCTATAAAACATTTTCGGTTCACTTCTATAGTTTAGGCGCAGTACTTGAAGGAGCGTATTTGTTTAAGGCGAAAAACACACCCCACTTCTTTCAGTCATATCTCGAGTTCTATCTAACCCATCCCGCCAAGCCATATACCATATGAAAGGTCTTTAAATGAGGAACAATCGCGCTATATAACATTTTCGTGTCACTTCTATAGTTTAGGCGCATTACTTGAAGGAGCGTATTTGTTTAAGGCGAAAAACACACCCCACTTCTTTCAGTCATATCTCGAGTTCTAGCTAACCCATCGCGCCAAGCTATATATCATATGAAAGGTCTTTAAATGAGGAACAATCGCGCTATATAACATTTTCGTGTCACTTCTATAGTTTAGGCGCAGTACTTGAAGGAGCGTATTTGTTTAAGGCGAAAAACACACCCCACTTCTTTCAGTCATATCTCGAGTTCTAGCTAACCCATCGCGCCAAGCCATATATCATATGAAAGGTCTTTAAATGAGGAACAATCGCGCTATATAACATTTTCGTGTCACTTCTATAGTTTAGGCGCAGTACTTGAAGGAGCGTATTTGTTTAAGGCGAAAAACACACCCCACTTCTTTCAGTCATATCTCGAGTTCTAGCTAACCCATCGCGCCAAGCCATATACCATATGAAAGGTCTTTAAATGAGGAACAATCGCGCTATATAACATTTTCGTGTCACTTCTATAGTTTAGGCGCAGTACTTGAAGGAGCGTATTTGTTTAAGGCGAAAAACACACCCCACTTCTTTCAGTCATATCTCGAGTTCTAGCTAACCCATCGCGCCAAGCCATATATCATATGAAAGGTCTTTAAATGAGGAACAATCGCGCTATATAACATTTTCGTGTCACTTTTATAGTTTAGGCGCAGTACTTGAAGGAGCGTATTTGTTTAAGGCGAAAAACACACCCCACTTCTTTCAGTCATATCTCGAGTTGTAGCTAACCTATCGCGATAAGCCATATATCATATGAAAGGTCTTTAAATGAGGAACAATCGCGCTATATAACATTTTCGTGTCACTTCTATAGTTTAGGCGCAGTACTTGAAGGAGCGTATTTGTTTAAGGCGAAAAACACACCCCACTTCTTTCAGTCATATCTCGAGTTCTAGCCAACCTATCGCGATAAGCCATATATCATATGAAAGGTCTTTAAATGAGGAACAATCGCGCTATATAACATTTTCGTGTCACTTCTATAGTTTAGGCGCAGTACTTGAAGGAGCGTATTTGTTTAAGGCGAAAAACACACCCCACTTCTTTCAGTCATATCTCGAGTTCTAGCTAACCCATAGCGATAAGCCATATATCATATGAAAGGTCTTTAAATGAGGAACAATCGCGCTATATAACATTTTCGTGTCACTTCTATAGTTTAGGCGCAGTACTTGAAGGAGCGTATTTGTTTAAGGCGAAAAACACACCCCACTTCTTTCAGTCATATCTCGAGTTCTATCTAACCCATCGCGCCAAGCTGTATATCATATGAAAGGTCTTTAAATGAGGAACAATCGCGCTATATAACATTTTCGTGTCACTTCTATAGTTTAGGCGCAGTACTTGAAGGAGCGTATTTGTTTAAGGCGAAAAACACACCCCACTTCTTTCAGTCATATCTCGAGTTCTAGCCAACCTATCGCGATAAGCCATATATCATATGAAAGGTCTTTAAATGAGGAACAATCGCGCTATATAACATTTTCGTGTCACTTCTATAGTTTAGGCGCAGTACTGGAAGGAGCGTATTTGTTTAGAGCGAAAAACACTCCCCACTCCATTCAGTCATATCTCGAGTTCTAGCTAACCCATCGCGCCAAGCCATATATCATATGAAAGGTCTTTAAATGAGGAACAATCGCGCTATATAATATTTTCGTGTCACTTCTATAGTTTAGGCGCAGTACTTGAAGGAGCGTATTTGTTTAAGGCGAAAAACACACCCCACTTCTTTCAGTCATATCTCGAGTTCTAGCCAACCTATCGCGATAAGCCATATATCATATGAAAGGTCTTTAAATGAGGAACAATCGCGCTATATAACATTTTCGTGTCACTTCTATAGTTTAGGCGCATTACTTGAAGGAGCGTATTTGTTTAAGGCGAAAAACACACCCCACTTCTTTCAGTCATATCTCGAGTTCTAGCTAACCCATCGCGCCAAGCCATATACCATATGAAAGGTCTTTAAATGGGGAACAATCGCGCTATATAACATTTTCGTGTCACTTCTATAGTTTAGGCGCAGTACTGGAAGGAGCGTATTTGTTTAGAGCGAAAAACACTCCCCACTCCATTCAGTCATATCTCGAGTTCTAGCTAACCCATCGCGCCAAGCCATATATCATATGAAAGGTCTTTAAATGAGGAACAATCGCGCTATATAATATTTTCGTGTCACTTCTATAGTTTAGGCGCAGTACTTGAAGGAGCGTATTTGTTTAAGGCGAAAAACACACCCCACTTCTTTCAGTCATATCTCGAGTTCTAGCCAACCTATCGCGATAAGCCATATACCATATGAAAGGTCTTTAAATGAGGAACATTTTCGTGTCACTAGTATAGTTTAGGCGCAGCACTTGAAGAGCGTATTTGTTTAAGGCGAAAAACACACCCCACTTCTTTCAGTCATATCTCGAGTTCTAGGTAACCCATCGCGCCAAGCCGTATACCATATGAAAGGCGCAGTACTTGAAGGAGCGTATTTGTTTAAGGCGAAAAACACACCCCACTTCTTTCAGTCATATCTCGAGTTCTAGGTAACCCATCGCGCCAAGCCGTATACCATATGAAAGGCGCAGTACTTGAAGGAGCGTATTTGTTTAAGGCGAAAAACACACCCCACTTCTTTCAGTCATATCTCGAGTTCTAGCTAACCTATCGCGATAAACCATATATCATATGAAAGGTCTTTAAATGAGGAACAATCGCGCTATATAACATTTTCGTGTCACTTCTATAGTTTAGGCGCAGTACTTGAAGGAGCGTATTTGTTTAAGGCGAAAAACACATCCTACTTCTTTCAGTCATATCTCGAGTTCTAGCCAACCTATCGCGATAAGCCATATATCATATGAAAGGTCTTTAAATTAGGAACAATCGCGCTATATAACATTTTCGTGTCACTTCTATAGTTTAGGCGCAGTACTTGAAGGAGCGTATTTGTTTAAGGCGAAAAACACACCCCACTTCTTTCAGTCATATCTCGAGTTCTAGCTAACCCATCGCGCCAAGCCATATACCATATGAAAGGTCTTTAAATGAGGAACAATCGCGCTATATAACATTTTCATGTCACTTCTATAGTTTAGGCGCAGTACTTGAAGGAGCGTATTTGTTTAAGGCGAAAAACACACCCCACTTCTTTCAGTCATATCTCGAGTTCTAGCTAACCCATCGCGCCAAGCCATATACCATATGAAAGGTCTTTAAATGAGGAACAATCGCGCTATATAACATTTTCGTGTCACTTTTATAGTTTAGGCGCAGTACTTGAAGGAGCGTATTTGTTTAAGGCGAAAAACACACCCCACTTCTTTCAGTCATATCTCGAGTTCTAGCTAACCCATCGCGCCAAGCCATATATCATATGAAAGGTCTTTAAATGAGGAACAATCGCGCTATATAACATTTTCGTGTCACTTCTATAGTTTAGGCGCAGTACTTGAAGGAGCGTATTTGTTTAAGGCGAAAAACACATCCTACTTCTTTCAGTCATATCTCGAGTTCTAGCCAACCTATCGCGATAAGCCATATACCATATGAAAGGTCTTTAAATGAGGAACAATCGCGCTATATAACATTTTCATGTCACTTCTATAGTTTAGGCGCAGTACTTGAAGGAGCGTATTTGTTTAAGGCGAAAAACACACCCCACTTCTTTCAGTCATATCTCGAGTTCTAGCTAACCCATCGCGCCAAGCCATATACCATATGAAAGGTCTTTAAATGAGGAACAATCGCGCTATATAACATTTTCGTGTCACTTTTATAGTTTAGGCGCAGTACTTGAAGGAGCGTATTTGTTTAAGGCGAAAAACACACCCCACTTCTTTCAGTCATATCTCGAGTTCTAGCTAACCTATCGCGATAAGCCATATATCATATGAAAGGTCTTTAAATGAGGAACAATCGCGCTATATAACATTTTCATGTCACTTCTATAGTTTAGGCGCAGTACTTGAAGGAGCGTATTTGTTTAAGGCGAAAAACACACCCCACTTCTTTCAGTCATATCTCGAGTTCTAGCCAACCTATCGCGATAAGCCATATATCATATGAAAGGTCTTTAAATGAGGAACAATCGCGCTGTATAACATTTTCGTGTCACTTCTATAGTTTAGGCGCAGTACTTGAAGGAGCGTATTTGTTTAAGGCGAAAAACACACCCTACTTCTTTCAGTCATATCTCGAGTTCTAGCCAACCTATCGCGATAAGCCATATATCATATGAAAGGTCTTTAAATGAGGAACAATCGCGCTATATAACATTTTCGTGTCACTTCTATAGTTTAGGCGCAGTACTTGAAGGAGCGTATTTGTTTAAGGCGAAAAACACACCCCACTTCTTTCAGTCATATCTCGAGTTCTAGCTAACCCATCGCGCCAAGCCATATACCATATGAAAGGTCTTTAAATGAGGAACAATCGCGCTATATAACATTTTCGTGTCACTTCTATAGTTTAGGCGCAGTACTTGAAGGAGCGTATTTGTTTAAGGCGAAAAACACACCCCACTTCTTTCAGTCATATCTCGAGTTCTAGCTAACCCATCGCGCCAAGCCATATATCATATGAAAGGTCTTTAAATGAGGAACAATCGCGCTATATAACATTTTTGTGTCACTTCTATAGTTTAGGCGCAGTACTTGAAGGAGCGTATTTGTTTAAGGCGAAAAACACATCCTACTTCTTTCAGTCATATCTCGAGTTCTAGCCAACCTATCGCGATAAGCCATATACCATATGAAAGGTCTTTAAATGAGGAACAATCGCGCTATATAACATTTTCATGTCACTTCTATAGTTTAGGCGCAGTACTTGAAGGAGCGTATTTGTTTAAGGCGAAAAACACACCCCACTTCTTTCAGTCATATCTCGAGTTCTAGCTAACCCATCGCGCCAAGCCATATACCATATGAAAGGTCTTTAAATGAGGAACAATCGCGCTATATAACATTTTCGTGTCACTTTTATAGTTTAGGCGCAGTACTTGAAGGAGCGTATTTGTTTAAGGCGAAAAACACACCCCACTTCTTTCAGTCATATCTCGAGTTCTAGCTAACCTATCGCGATAAGCCATATATCATATGAAAGGTCTTTAAATGAGGAACAATCGCGCTATATAACATTTTCATGTCACTTCTATAGTTTAGGCGCAGTACTTGAAGGAGCGTATTTGTTTAAGGCGAAAAACACACCCCACTTCTTTCAGTCATATCTCGAGTTCTAGCCAACCTATCGCGATAAGCCATATATCATATGAAAGGTCTTTAAATGAGGAACAATCGCGCTATATAACATTTTCGTGTCACTTCTATAGTTTAGGCGCAGTACTTGAAGGAGCGTATTTGTTTAAGGCGAAAAACACACCCTACTTCTTTCAGTCATATCTCGAGTTCTAGCCAACCTATCGCGATAAGCCATATATCATATGAAAGGTCTTTAAATGAGGAACAATCGCGCTATATAACATTTTCGTGTCACTTCTATAGTTTAGGCGCAGTACTTGAAGGAGCGTATTTGTTTAAGGCGAAAAACACACCCCACTTCTTTCAGTCATATCTCGAGTTCTAGCTAACCCATCGCGCCAAGCCATATACCATATGAAAGGTCTTTAAATGAGGAACAATCGCGCTATATAACATTTTCGTGTCACTTCTATAGTTTAGGCGCAGTACTTGAAGGAGCGTATTTGTTTAAGGCGAAAAACACACCCCACTTCTTTCAGTCATATCTCGAGTTCTAGCTAACCCATCGCGCCAAGCCATATATCATATGAAAGGTCTTTAAATGAGGAACAATCGCGCTATATAACATTTTCGTGTCACTTTTATAGTTTAGGCGCAGTACTTGAAGGAGCGTATTTGTTTAAGGCGAAAAACACACCCCACTTCTTTCAGTCATATCTCGAGTTGTAGCTAACCTATCGCGATAAGCCATATATCATATGAAAGGTCTTTAAATGAGGAACAATCGCGCTATATAACATTTTCGTGTCACTTCTATAGTTTAGGCGCAGTACTTGAAGGAGCGTATTTGTTTAAGGCGAAAAACACACCCCACTTCTTTCAGTCATATCTCGAGTTCTAGCCAACCTATCGCGATAAGCCATATATCATATGAAAGGTCTTTAAATGAGGAACAATCGCGCTATATAACATTTTCGTGTCACTTCTATAGTTTAGGCGCAGTACTTGAAGGAGCGTATTTGTTTAAGGCGAAAAACACACCCCACTTCTTTCAGTCATATCTCGAGTTCTAGCTAACCCATAGCGATAAGCCATATATCATATGAAAGGTCTTTAAATGAGGAACAATCGCGCTATATAACATTTTCGTGTCACTTCTATAGTTTAGGCGCAGTACTTGAAGGAGCGTATTTGTTTAAGGCGAAAAACACACCCCACTTCTTTCAGTCATATCTCGAGTTCTATCTAACCCATCGCGCCAAGCTGTATATCATATGAAAGGTCTTTAAATGAGGAACAATCGCGCTATATAACATTTTCGTGTCACTTCTATAGTTTAGGCGCAGTACTTGAAGGAGCGTATTTGTTTAAGGCGAAAAACACACCCCACTTCTTTCAGTCATATCTCGAGTTCTAGCCAACCTATCGCGATAAGCCATATATCATATGAAAGGTCTTTAAATGAGGAACAATCGCGCTATATAACATTTTCGTGTCACTTCTATAGTTTAGGCGCAGTACTTGAAGGAGCGTATTTGTTTAAGGCGAAAAACACACCCTACTTCTTTCAGTCATATCTCGAGTTCTAGCCAACCTATCGCGATAAGCCATATATCATATGAAAGGTCTTTAAATGAGGAACAATCGCGCTATATAACATTTTCGTGTCACTTCTATAGTTTAGGCGCAGTACTTGAAGGAGCGTATTTGTTTAAGGCGAAAAACACACCCCACTTCTTTCAGTCATATCTCGAGTTCTAGCCAACCTATCGCGATAAGCCATATATCATATGAAAGGTCTTTAAATGAGGAACAATCGCGCTATATAACATTTTCGTGTCACTTCTATAGTTTAGGCGCATTACTTGAAGGAGCGTATTTGTTTAAGGCGAAAAACACACCCCACTTCTTTCAGTCATATCTCGAGTTCTAGCTAACCCATCGCGCCAAGCTATATATCATATGAAAGGTCTTTAAATGAGGAACAATCGCGCTATATAACATTTTCGTGTCACTTCTATAGTTTAGGCGCAGTACTTGAAGGAGCGTATTTGTTTAAGGCGAAAAACACACCCCACTTCTTTCAGTCATATCTCGAGTTCTAGCTAACCCATCGCGCCAAGCTATATATCATATGAAAGGTCTTTAAATGAGGAACAATCGCGCTATAAAACATTTTCGGTTCACTTCTATAGTTTAGGCGCAGTACTTGAAGGAGCGTATTTGTTTAAGGCGAAAAACACACCCCACTTCTTTCAGTCATATCTCGAGTTCTATCTAACCCATCCCGCCAAGCCATATACCATATGAAAGGTCTTTAAATGAGGAACAATCGCGCTATATAACATTTTCGTGTCACTTCTATAGTTTAGGCGCATTACTTGAAGGAGCGTATTTGTTTAAGGCGAAAAACACACCCCACTTCTTTCAGTCATATCTCGAGTTCTAGCTAACCCATCGCGCCAAGCTATATATCATATGAAAGGTCTTTAAATGAGGAACAATCGCGCTATATAACATTTTCGTGTCACTTCTATAGTTTAGGCGCAGTACTTGAAGGAGCGTATTTGTTTAAGGCGAAAAACACACCCCACTTCTTTCAGTCATATCTCGAGTTCTAGCTAACCCATCGCGCCAAGCCATATACCATATCAAAGGTCTTTAAATGAGGAACAATCGCGCTATATAATATTTTCGTGTCACTTCTATAGTTTAGGCGCAGTACTTGAAGGAGCGTATTTGTTTAAGGCGAAAAACACACCCCACTTCTTTCAGTCATATCTCGAGTTCTAGCTAACCCATCGCGCCAAGCCATATACCATATGAAAGGTCTTTAAATGAGGAACAATCGCGCTATATAACATTTTCGTGTCACTTTTATAGTTTAGGCGCAGTACTTGAAGGAGCGTATTTGTTTAAGGCGAAAAACACACCCCACTTCTTTCAGTCATATCTCGAGTTGTAGCTAACCTATCGCGATAAGCCATATATCATATGAAAGGTCTTTAAATGAGGAACAATCGCGCTATATAACATTTTCGTGTCACTTCTATAGTTTAGGCGCAGTACTTGAAGGAGCGTATTTGTTTAAGGCGAAAAACACACCCCACTTCTTTCAGTCATATCTCGAGTTCTAGCTAACCCATCGCGCCAAGCCATATACCATATGAAAGGTCTTTAAATGAGGAACAATCGCGCTATATAACATTTTCGTGTCACTTCTATAGTTTAGGCGCAGTACTTGAAGGAGCGTATTTGTTTAAGGCGAAAAACACACCCCACTTCTTTCAGTCATATCTCGAGTTCTAGCTAACCCATCGCGCCAAGCCATATATCATATGAAAGGTCTTTAAATGAGGAACAATCGCGCTATATAACATTTTCGTGTCACTTTTATAGTTTAGGCGCAGTACTTGAAGGAGCGTATTTGTTTAAGGCGAAAAACACACCCCACTTCTTTCAGTCATATCTCGAGTTGTAGCTAACCTATCGCGATAAGCCATATATCATATGAAAGGTCTTTAAATGAGGAACAATCGCGCTATATAACATTTTCGTGTCACTTCTATAGTTTAGGCGCAGTACTTGAAGGAGCGTATTTGTTTAAGGCGAAAAACACACCCCACTTCTTTCAGTCATATCTCGAGTTCTAGCCAACCTATCGCGATAAGCCATATATCATATGAAAGGTCTTTAAATGAGGAACAATCGCGCTATATAACATTTTCGTGTCACTTCTATAGTTTAGGCGCAGTACTTGAAGGAGCGTATTTGTTTAAGGCGAAAAACACACCCCACTTCTTTCAGTCATATCTCGAGTTCTAGCTAACCCATAGCGATAAGCCATATATCATATGAAAGGTCTTTAAATGAGGAACAATCGCGCTATATAACATTTTCGTGTCACTTCTATAGTTTAGGCGCAGTACTTGAAGGAGCGTATTTGTTTAAGGCGAAAAACACACCCCACTTCTTTCAGTCATATCTCGAGTTCTATCTAACCCATCGCGCCAAGCTGTATATCATATGAAAGGTCTTTAAATGAGGAACAATCGCGCTATATAACATTTTCGTGTCACTTCTATAGTTTAGGCGCAGTACTTGAAGGAGCGTATTTGTTTAAGGCGAAAAACACACCCCACTTCTTTTAGTCATATCTCGAGTTCTAGCCAACCTATCGCGATAAGCCATATATCATATGAAAGGTCTTTAAATGAGGAACAATCGCGCTATATAACATTTTCGTGTCACTTCTATAGTTTAGGCGCAGTACTTGAAGGAGCGTATTTGTTTAAGGCGAAAAACACACCCTACTTCTTTCAGTCATATCTCGAGTTCTAGCCAACCTATCGCGATAAGCCATATATCATATGAAAGGTCTTTAAATGAGGAACAATCGCGCTATATAACATTTTCGTGTCACTTCTATAGTTTAGGCGCAGTACTTGAAGGAGCGTATTTGTTTAAGGCGAAAAACACACCCCACTTCTTTCAGTCATATCTCGAGTTCTAGCCAACCTATCGCGATAAGCCATATATCATATGAAAGGTCTTTAAATGAGGAACAATCGCGCTATATAACATTTTCGTGTCACTTCTATAGTTTAGGCGCATTACTTGAAGGAGCGTATTTGTTTAAGGCGAAAAACACACCCCACTTCTTTCAGTCATATCTCGAGTTCTAGCTAACCCATCGCGCCAAGCTATATATCATATGAAAGGTCTTTAAATGAGGAACAATCGCGCTATATAACATTTTCGTGTCACTTCTATAGTTTAGGCGCAGTACTTGAAGGAGCGTATTTGTTTAAGGCGAAAAACACACCCCACTTCTTTCAGTCATATCTCGAGTTCTAGCTAACCCATCGCGCCAAGCTATATATCATATGAAAGGTCTTTAAATGAGGAACAATCGCGCTATAAAACATTTTCGGTTCACTTCTATAGTTTAGGCGCAGTACTTGAAGGAGCGTATTTGTTTAAGGCGAAAAACACACCCCACTTCTTTCAGTCATATCTCGAGTTCTATCTAACCCATCCCGCCAAGCCATATACCATATGAAAGGTCTTTAAATGAGGAACAATCGCGCTATATAACATTTTCGTGTCACTTCTATAGTTTAGGCGCATTACTTGAAGGAGCGTATTTGTTTAAGGCGAAAAACACACCCCACTTCTTTCAGTCATATCTCGAGTTCTAGCTAACCCATCGCGCCAAGCTATATATCATATGAAAGGTCTTTAAATGAGGAACAATCGCGCTATATAACATTTTCGTGTCACTTCTATAGTTTAGGCGCAGTACTTGAAGGAGCGTATTTGTTTAAGGCGAAAAACACACCCCACTTCTTTCAGTCATATCTCGAGTTCTAGCTAACCCATCGCGCCAAGCCATATACCATATCAAAGGTCTTTAAATGAGGAACAATCGCGCTTTATAACATTTTCGTGTCACTTCTATAGTTTAGGCGCATTACTTGAAGGAGCGTATTTGTTTAAGGCGAAAAACACACCCCACTTCTTTCAGTCATATCTCGAGTTCTAGCTAACCCATCGCGCCAAGCTATATATTATATGAAAGGTCTTTAAATGAGGAACAATCGCGCTATATAACATTTTCATGTCATTTCTATAGTTTAGGCGCAGTACTTGAAGGAGCGTATTTGTTTAAGGCGAAAAACACACCCCACTTCTTTCAGTCATATCTCGAGTTCTAGCTAACCCATCGCGCCAAGCCATATACCATATGAAAGGTCTTTAAATGAGGAACAATCGCGCTATATAACATTTTCGTGTCACTTCTATAGTTTAGGCGCAGTACTTGAAGGAGCGTATTTGTTTAAGGCGAAAAACACGGCCCACTTCTTTCAGTCATATCTCGAGTTCTAGATAACCCATCGCGCCAAGCGCCAAGCCATATACCATATGAAAGGTCTTTAAATGAGGAACAGTCGCGCTATATAACATTTTCATGTCACTTCTATAGTTTAGGCGCAGTACTTGAAGGAGCGTATTTGTTTAAGGCGAAAAACACACCCCACTTCTTTCAGTCATATCTCGAGTTCTAGCTAACCCATCGCGCCAAGCCATATATCATATGAAAGGTCTTTAAATGAGGAACAATCGCGCTATATAATATTTTCGTGTCACTTCTATAGTTTAGGCGCAGTACTTGAAGGAGCGTATTTGTTTAAGGCGAAAAACACACCCCACTTCTTTCAGTCATATCTCGAGTTCTAGCCAACCTATCGCGATAAGCCATATACCATATGAAAGGTCTTTAAATGAGGAACATTTTCGTGTCACTACTATAGTTTAGGCGCAGTACTTGAAGAGCGTATTTGTTTAAGGCAAAAAACACACCCCACTTCTTTCAGTCATATCTCGAGTTCTAGGTAACCCATCGCGCCAAGCCGTATACCATATGAAAGGCGCAGTACTTGAAGGAGCGTATTTGTTAAAGGCGAAAAACACTCCCCACTTCTTTCAGTCATATCTCGAGTTCTAGCTAACCCATCGCGCCAAGCCATATACCATATCAAAGGTCTTTAAATGAGGAACAATCGCGCTATATAATATTTTCGTGTCACTTCTATAGTTTAGGCGCAGTACTTGAAGGAGCGTATTTGTTTAAGGCGAAAAACACACCCCCACTTCTTTCAGTCATATCTCGAGTTCTAGCCAACCTATCGCGATAAGCCATATACCATATGAAAGGTCTTTAAATGAGGAACATTTTCGTGTCACTTCTATAGTTTAGGCGCAGTACTTGAAGGAGCGTATTTGTTTAAGGCGAAAAACACACCCCACTTCCTTCAGTCATATCTCGAGTTCTAGCTAACCCATCGCGCCAAGCTATATATCATATGAAAGGTCTTTAAATGAGGAACAATCGCGCTATATAACATTTTCGTGTCACTTCTATAGTTTAGGCGCATTACTTGAAGGAGCGTATTTGTTTAAGGCGAAAAACACACCCCACTTCTTTCAGTCATATCTCGAGTTCTAGCTAACCCATCGCGCCAAGCTATATATCATATGAAAGGTCTTTAAATGAGGAACAATCGCGCTATATAACATTTTCGTGTCACTTCTATAGTTTAGGCGCAGTACTTGAAGGAGCGTATTTGTTTAAGGCGAAAAACACACCCCACTTCTTTCAGTCATATCTCGAGTTCTAGCTAACCCATCGCGCCAAGCTATATATCATATGAAAGGTGTTTAAATGTGGAACAATCGCGCTATATAACATTTTCGGTTCACTTCTATAGTTTAGGCGCAGTACTTGAAGGAGCGTATTTGTTTAAGGCGAAAAACACACCCCACTTCTTTCAGTCATATCTCGAGTTCTATCTAACCCATCCCGCCAAGCCATATACCATATGAAAGGTCTTTAAATGAGGAACAATCGCGCTATATAACATTTTCGTGTCACTTCTATAGTTTAGGCGCATTACTTGAAGGAGCGTATTTGTTTAAGGCGAAAAACACACCCCACTTCTTTCAGTCATATCTCGAGTTCTAGCTAACCTATCGCGATAAGCCATATACCATATGAAAGGTCTTTAAATGAGGAACATTTTCGTGTCACTTCTATAGTTTAGGCGCAGTACTTGAAGGAGCGTATTTGTTTAAGGCGAAAAACACACCCCACTTCCTTCAGTCATATCTCGAGTTCTAGCTAACCCATCGCGCCAAGCTATATATCATATGAAAGGTCTTTAAATGAGGAACAATCGCGCTATATAACATTTTCGTGTCACTTCTATAGTTTAGGCGCATTACTTGAAGGAGCGTATTTGTTTAAGGCGAAAAACACACCCCCACTTCTTTCAGTCATATCTCGAGTTCTAGCCAACCTATCGCGATAAGCCATATACCATATGAAAGGTCTTTAAATGAGGAACATTTTCGTGTCACTTCTATAGTTTAGGCGCAGTACTTGAAGGAGCGTATTTGTTTAAGGCGAAAAACACACCCCACTTCTTTCAGTCATATCTCGAGTTCTAGGTAACCCATCGCGCCAAGCCGTATACCATATGAAAGGCGCAGTACTTGAAGGAGCGTATTTGTTAAAGGCGAAAAACACTCCCCACTTCTTTCAGTCATATCTCGAGTTCTAGCTAACCCATCGCGCCAAGCCATATACCATATCAAAGGTCTTTAAATGAGGAACAATCGCGCTATATAATATTTTCGTGTCACTTCTATAGTTTAGGCGCAGTACTTGAAGGAGCGTATTTGTTTAAGGCGAAAAACACACCCCCACTTCTTTCAGTCATATCTCGAGTTCTAGCCAACCTATCGCGATAAGCCATATACCATATGAAAGGTCTTTAAATGAGGAACATTTTCGTGTCACTTCTATAGTTTAGGCGCAGTACTTGAAGGAGCGTATTTGTTTAAGGCGAAAAACACACCCCACTTCCTTCAGTCATATCTCGAGTTCTAGCTAACCCATCGCGCCAAGCTATATATCATATGAAAGGTCTTTAAATGAGGAACAATCGCGCTATATAACATTTTCGTGTCACTTCTATAGTTTAGGCGCATTACTTGAAGGAGCGTATTTGTTTAAGGCGAAAAACACACCCCACTTCTTTCAGTCATATCTCGAGTTCTAGCTAACCCATCGCGCCAAGCTATATATCATATGAAAGGTCTTTAAATGAGGAACAATCGCGCTATATAACATTTTCGTGTCACTTCTATAGTTTAGGCGCAGTACTTGAAGGAGCGTATTTGTTTAAGGCGAAAAACACACCCCACTTCTTTCAGTCATATCTCGAGTTCTAGCTAACCCATCGCGCCAAGCTATATATCATATGAAAGGTGTTTAAATGTGGAACAATCGCGCTATATAACATTTTCGGTTCACTTCTATAGTTTAGGCGCAGTACTTGAAGGAGCGTATTTGTTTAAGGCGAAAAACACACCCCACTTCTTTCAGTCATATCTCGAGTTCTATCTAACCCATCCCGCCAAGCCATATACCATATGAAAGGTCTTTAAATGAGGAACAATCGCGCTATATAACATTTTCGTGTCACTTCTATAGTTTAGGCGCATTACTTGAAGGAGCGTATTTGTTTAAGGCGAAAAACACACCCCACTTCTTTCAGTCATATCTCGAGTTCTAGCTAACCCATCGCGCCAAGCTATATATCATATGAAAGGTCTTTAAATGAGGAACAATCGCGCTATATAACATTTTCGTGTCACTTCTATAGTTTAGGCGCAGTACTTGAAGGAGCGTATTTGTTTAAGGCGAAAAACACACCCCACTTCTTTCAGTCATATCTCGAGTTCTAGCTAACCCATCGCGCCAAGCTATATATCATATGAAAGGTCTTTAAATGAGGAACAATCGCGCTATATAACATTTTCGTGTCATTTCTATAGTTTAGGCGCAGTACTTGAAGGAGCGTATTTGTTTAAGGCGAAAAACACACCCCACTTCCTTCAGTCATATCTCGAGTTCTAGCTAACCCATCGCGCCAAGCTATATATCATATGAAAGGTCTTTAAATGAGGAACAATCGCGCTATATAACATTTTCGTGTCACTTCTATAGTTTAGGCGCAGTACTTGAAGGAGCGTATTTGTTTAAGGCGAAAAACACACCCCACTTCTTTCAGTCATATCTCGAGTTCTAGCTAACCCATCGCGCCAAGCTATATATCATATGAAAGGTGTTTAAATGTGGAACAATCGCGCTATATAACATTTTCGGTTCACTTCTATAGTTTAGGCGCAGTACTTGAAGGAGCGTATTTGTTTAAGGCGAAAAACACACCCCACTTCTTTCAGTCATATCTCGAGTTCTATCTAACCCATCCCGCCAAGCCATATACCATATGAAAGGTCTTTAAATGAGGAACAATCGCGCTATATAACATTTTCGTGTCACTTCTATAGTTTAGGCGCATTACTTGAAGGAGCGTATTTGTTTAAGGCGAAAAACACACCCCACTTCTTTCAGTCATATCTCGAGTTCTAGCTAACCCATCGCGCCAAGCTATATATCATATGAAAGGTCTTTAAATGAGGAACAATCGCGCTATATAACATTTTCGTGTCACTTCTATAGTTTAGGCGCAGTACTTGAAGGAGCGTATTTGTTTAAGGCGAAAAACACACCCCACTTCTTTCAGTCATATCTCGAGTTCTAGCTAACCCATCGCGCCAAGCCATATAACATATCAAAGGTCTTTAAATGAGGAACAATCGCGCTTTATAACATTTTCGTGTCACTTCTATAGTTTAGGCGCATTACTTGAAGGAGCGTATTTGTTTAAGGCGAAAAACACACCCCACTTCTTTCAGTCATATCTCGAGTTCTAGCTAACCCATCGCGCCAAGCTATATATCATATGAAAGGTCTTTAAATGAGGAACAATCGCGCTATATAACATTTTCGTGTCATTTCTATAGTTTAGGCGCAGTACTTGAAGGAGCGTATTTGTTTAAGGCGAAAAACACACCCCACTTCTTTCAGTCATATCTCGAGTTCTAGCTAACCCATCGCGCCAAGCCATATACCATATGAAAGGTCTTTAAATGAGGAACAATCGCGCTATATAACATTTTCGTGTCACTTCTATAGTTTAGGCGCAGTACTTGAAGGAGCGTATTTGTTTAAGGCGAAAAACACACCCCACTTCTTTCAGTCATATCTCGAGTTCTAGATAACCCATCGCGCCAAGCGCCAAGCCATATACCATATGAAAGGTCTTTAAATGAGGAACAGTCGCGCTATATAACATTTTCATGTCACTTCTATAGTTTAGGCGCAGTACTTGAAGGAGCGTATTTGTTTAAGGCGAAAAACACACCCCACTTCTTTCAGTCATATCTCGAGTTCTAGCTAACCCATCGCGCCAAGCCATATATCATATGAAAGGTCTTTAAATGAGGAACAATCGCGCTATATAATATTTTCGTGTCACTTCTATAGTTTAGGCGCAGTACTTGAAGGAGCGTATTTGTTTAAGGCGAAAAACACACCCCACTTCTTTCAGTCATATCTCGAGTTCTAGCCAACCTATCGCGATAAGCCATATACCATATGAAAGGTCTTTAAATGAGGAACATTTTCGTGTCACTACTATAGTTTAGGCGCAGTACTTGAAGAGCGTATTTGTTTAAGGCGAAAAACACACCCCACTTCTTTCAGTCATATCTCGAGTTCTAGGTGACCCATCGCGCCAAGCCGTATACCATATGAAAGGCGCAGTACTTGAAGGAGCGTATTTGTTAAAGGCGAAAAACACTCCCCACTTCTTTCAGTCATATCTCGAGTTCTAGCTAACCCATCGCGCCAAGCCATATACCATATGAAAGGTCTTTAAATGAGGAACAATCGCGCTATATAACATTTTCGTGTCACTTCTATAGTTTAGGCGCAGTACTTGAAGAGCGTATTTGTTTAAGGCGAAAAACACACCCCACTTCTTTCAGTCATATCTCGAGTTCTAGGTAACCCATCGCGCCAAGCCGTATACCATATGAAAGGCGCAGTACTTGAAGGAGCGTATTTGTTAAAGGCGAAAAACACTCCCCACTTCTTTCAGTCATATCTCGAGTTCTAGCTAACCCATCGCGCCAAGCCATATATCATATGAAAGGTCTTTAAATGAGGAACAATCGCGCTATATAACATTTTCGTGTCACTTCTATAGTTTAGGCGCAGTACTTGAAGGAGCGTATTTGTTAAAGGCGAAAAACACTCCCCACTTCTTTCAGTCATATCTCGAGTTCTAGCTAACCCATCGCGCCAAGCCATATACCATATGAAAGGTCTTTAAATGAGGAACAATCGCGCTATATAACATTTTCGTGTCACTTCTATAGTTTAGGCGCAGTACTTGAAGGAGCGTATTTGTTTAAGGCGAAAAACACACCCCACTTCTTTCAGTCATATCTCGAGTTCTAGCCAACCTATCGCGATAAGCCATATACCATATGAAAGGTCTTTAAATGAGGAACATTTTCGTGTCACTTCTATAGTTTAGGCGCAGTACTTGAAGGAGCGTATTTGTTTAAGGCGAAAAACACACCCCACTTCTTTCAGTCATATCTCGAGTTCTAGCTAACCCATCGCGCCAAGCTATATATCATATGAAAGGTCTTTAAATGAGGAACAATCGCGCTATATAACATTTTCGTGTCACTTCTATAGGCGCAGTACTTGAAGGAGCGTATTTGTTTAAGGCGAAAAACACACCCCACTTCTTTCAGTCATATCTCGAGTTCTAGCTAACCCATCGCGCCAAGCTATATATCATATGAAAGGTCTTTAAATGAGGAACAATCGCGCTATATAACATTTTCGGTTCACTTCTATAGTTTAGGCGCAGTACTTGAAGGAGCGTATTTGTTTAAGGCGAAAAACACACCCCACTTCTTTCAGTCATATCTCGAGTTCTATCTAACCCATCCCGCCAAGCCATATACCATATGAAAGGTCTTTAAATGAGGAACAATCGCGCTATATAACATTTTCGTGTCACTTCTATAGTTTAGGCGCAGTACTTGAAGGAGCGTATTTGTTTAAGGCGAAAAACACACCCCACTTCTTTCAGTCATATCTCGAGTTCTAGCCAACCTATCGCGATAAGCCATATACCATATGAAAGGTCTTTAAATGAGGAACATTTTCGTGTCACTTCTATAGTTTAGGCGCAGTACTTGAAGGAGCGTATTTGTTTAAGGCGAAAAACACACCCCACTTCTTTCAGTCATATCTCGAGTTCTAGCTAACCCATCGCGCCAAGCTATATATCATATGAAAGGTCTTTAAATGGGGAACAATCGCGCTATATAACATTTTCGTGTCACTTCTATAGTTTAGGCGCAGTACTTGAAGGAGCGTATTTGTTTAAGGCGAAAAACACACCCCACTTCTTTCAGTCATATCTCGAGTTCTAGCTAACCCATCGCGCCAAGCTATATATCATATGAAAGGTCTTTAAATGAGGAACAATCGCGCTATATAACATTTTCGGTTCACTTCTATAGTTTAGGCGCAGTACTTGAAGGAGCGTATTTGTTTAAGGCGAAAAACACACCCCACTTCTTTCAGTCATATCTCGAGTTCTATCTAACCCATCCCGCCAAGCCATATACCATATGAAAGGTCTTTAAATGAGGAACAATCGCGCTATATAACATTTTCGTGTCACTTCTATAGTTTAGGCGCATTACTTGAAGGAGCGTATTTGTTTAAGGCGAAAAACACACCCCACTTCTTTCAGTCATATCTCGAGTTCTAGCTAACCTATCGCGATAAGCCATATATCATATGAAAGGTCTTTACATGAGGAACAATCGCGCTATATAACATTTTCGTGTCACTTCTATAGTTTAGGCGCAGTACTTGAAGGAGCGTATTTCTTTAAGGCGAAAAACACACCCCACTTCTTTCAGTCATATCTCGAGTTCTATCTAACCCATCGCGCCAAGCCATATACCATATGAAAGGTCTTTAAATGAGGAACAATCGCGCTATATAACATTTTCGTGTCACTTCTATAGTTTAGGCGCATTACTTGAAGGAGCGTATTTGTTTAAGGCGAAAAACACACCCCACTTCTTTCAGTCATATCTCGAGTTCTAGCTAACCCATCGCGCCAAGCTATATATCATATGAAAGGTCTTTAAATGAGGAACAATCGCGCTATATAACATTTTCGTGTCACTTCTATAGTTTAGGCGCAGTACTTGAAGGAGCGTATTTGTTTAAGGCGAAAAACACACCCCACTTCTTTCAGTCATATCTCGAATTCTAGCTAACCAATCGCGCCAAGCCATATACCATATGAAAGGTCTTTAAATGAGGAACAATCGCGCTATATAACATTTTCGTGTCACTTCTATAGTTTAGGCGCATTACTTGAAGGAGCGTATTTGTTTAAGGCGAAAAACACACCCCACTTCTTTCAGTCATCTCGAGTTCTAGCTAACCCATCGCGCCAAGCTATATATCATATGAAAGGTCTTTAAATGAGGAACAATCGCGCTATATAACATTTTCGTGTCACTTCTATAGTTTAGGCGCAGTACTTGAAGGAGCGTATTTGTTTAAGGCGAAAAACACACCCCACTTCTTTCAGTCATATCTCGAGTTCTAGCTAACCAATCGCGCCAAGCCATATACCATATGAAAGGTCTTTAAATGAGGAACAATCGCGCTATATAACATTTTCGTGTCACTTCTATAGTTTAGGCGCATTACTTGAAGGAGCGTATTTGTTTATATATCATATGAAAGGTCTTTAAATGAGGAACAATCGCGCTATATAACATTTTCGTGTCACTTCTATAGTTTAGGCGCAGTACTTGAAGGAGCGTATTTGTTTAAGGCGAAAAACACACCCCACTTCTTTCAGTCATATCTCGAGTTCTAGCTAACCCATCGCGCCAAGCTATATATCATATGAAAGGTCTTTAAATGAGGAACAATCGCGCTATATAACATTTTCGGTTCACTTCTATAGTTTAGGCGCAGTACTTGAAGGAGCGTATTTGTTTAAGGCGAAAAACACACCCCACTTCTTTCAGTCATATCTCGAGTTCTATCTAACCCATCCCGCCAAGCCATATACCATATGAAAGGTCTTTAAATGAGGAACAATCGCGCTATATAACATTTTCGTGTCACTTCTATAGTTTAGGCGCATTACTTGAAGGAGCGTATTTGTTTAAGGCGAAAAACACACCCCACTTCTTTCAGTCATATCTCGAGTTTTAGCTAACCTATCGCGATAAGCCATATATCATATGAAAGGTCTTTACATGAGGAACAATCGCGCTATATAACATTTTCGTGTCACTTCTATAGTTTAGGCGCAGTACTTGAAGGAGCGTATTTCTTTAAGGCGAAAAACACACCCCACTTCTTTCAGTCATATCTCGAGTTCTAGCCAACCTATCGCGATAAGCCATATATCATATGAAAGGTCTTTAAATGAGGAACAATCGCGCTATATAACATTTTCGTGTCACTTCTATAGTTTAGGCGCAGTACTTGAAGGAGCGTATTTGTTTAAGGCGAAAAACACACCCCACTTCTTTCAGTCATATCTCGAGTTCTAGCTAACCCATAGCAATAAGCCATATATCATATGAAAGGTCTTTAAATGAGGAACAATCGCGCTATATAACATTTTCGTGTCACTTCTATAGTTTAGGCGCAGTACTTGAAGGAGCGTATTTGTTTAAGGCGAAAAACACACCCCACTTCTTTCAGTCATATCTCGAGTTCTATCTAACCCATCGCGCCAAGCTATATACCATATGAAAGGTCTTTAAATGAGGAACAATCGCGCTATATAACATTTTCGTGTCACTTCTATAGTTTAGGCGCATTACTTGAAGGAGCGTATTTGTTTAAGGCGAAAAACACACCCCACTTCTTTCAGTCATATCTCGAGTTCTAGCTAACCCATCGCGCCAAGCTATATATCATATGAAAGGTCTTTAAATGAGGAACAATCGCGCTATATAACATTTTCGTGTCACTTCTATAGTTTAGGCGCAGTACTTGAAGGAGCGTATTTCTTTAAGGCGAAAAACACACCCCACTTCTTTCAGTCATATCTCGAGTTCTAGCTAACCCATCGCGCCAAGCTATATATCATATGAAAGGTCTTTAAATGAGGAACAATCGCGCTATATAACATTTTCGTGTCACTTCTATAGTTTAGGCGCAGTACTTGAAGGAGCGTATTTGTTTAAGGCGAAAAACACACCCCACTTCTTTCAGTCATATCTCGAGTTCTAGCTAACCAATCGCGCCAAGCCATATACCATATGAAAGGTCTTTAAATGAGGAACAATCGCGCTATATAACATTTTCGTGTCACTTCTATAGTTTAGGCGCATTACTTGAAGGAGCGTATTTGTTTAAGGCGAAAAACACACCCCACTTCTTTCAGTCATATCTCGAGTTCTAGCTAACCCATCGCGCCAAGCTATATATCATATGAAAGGTCTTTAAATGAGGAACAATCGCGCTATATAACATTTTCGTGTCACTTCTATAGTTTAGGCGCAGTACTTGAAGGAGCGTATTTGTTTAAGGCGAAAAACACACCCCACTTCTTTCAGTCATATCTCGAGTTCTAGCTAACCAATCGCGCCAAGCCATATACCATATGAAAGGTCTTTAAATGAGGAACAATCGCGCTATATAACATTTTCGTGTCACTTCTATAGTTTAGGCGCATTACTTGAAGGAGCGTATTTGTTTAAGGCGAAAAACACACCCCACTTCTTTCAGTCATATCTCGAGTTCTAGCTAACCCATCGCGCCAAGCTATATATCATATGAAAGGTCTTTAAATGAGGAACAATCGCGCTATATAACATTTTCGTGTCACTTCTATAGTTTAGGCGCAGTACTTGAAGGAGCGTATTTGTTTAAGGCGAAAAACACACCCCACTTCTTTCAGTCATATCTCGAGTTCTAGCTAACCCATCGCGCCAAGCTATATATCATATGAAAGGTCTTTAAATGAGGAACAATCGCGCTATATAACATTTTCGGTTCACTTCTATAGTTTAGGCGCAGTACTTGAAGGAGCGTATTTGTTTAAGGCGAAAAACACACCCCACTTCTTTCAGTCATATCTCGAGTTCTATCTAACGCATCCCGCCAAGCCATATACCATATGAAAGGTCTTTAAATGAGGAACAATCGCGCTATATAACATTTTCGTGTCACTTCTATAGTTTAGGCGCATTACTTGAAGGAGCGTATTTGTTTAAGGCGAAAAACACACCCCACTTCTTTCAGTCATATCTCCAGTTCTAGCTAACCCATCGCGCCAAGCTATATATCATATGAAAGGTCTTTAAATGAGGAACAATCGCGCTATATAACATTTTCGTGTCACTTCTATAGTTTAGGCGCAGTACTTGAAGGAGCGTATTTGTTTAAGACGAAAAACACACCCCACTTCTTTCAGTCATATCTCGAGTTCTAGCTAACCCATCGCGCCAAGCCATATACCATATCAAAGGTCTTTAAATGAGGAACGATCGCGCTTTATAACATTTTCGTGTCACTTCTATAGTTTAGGCGCATTACTTGAAGGAGCGTATTTGTTTAAGGCGAAAAACACACCCCACTTCTTTCAGTCATATCTCGAGTTCTAGCTAACCCATCGCGCCAAGCTATATATCATATGAAAGGTCTTTAAATGAGGAACAATCGCGCTATATAACATTTTCGTGTCATTTCTATAGTTTAGGCGCAGTACTTGAAGGAGCGTATTTGTTTAAGGCGAAAAACACACCCCACTTCTTTCAGTCATATCTCGAGTTCTAGCTAACCCATCGCACCAAGCCATATACCATATGAAAGGTCTCTAAATGAGGAACAATCGCGCTATATAACATTTTCGTGTCACTTCTATAGTTTAGGCGCAGTACTTGAAGGAGCGTATTTGTTTAAGGCGAAAAACACACCCCACTTCTTTCAGTCATATCTCGAGTTCTAGCTAACCCATCGCGCCAAGCCATATACCATATCAAAGGTCTTTAAATGAGGAACGATCGCGCTTTATAACATTTTCGTGTCACTTCTATAGTTTAGGCGCATTACTTGAAGGAGCGTATTTGTTTAAGGCGAAAAACACACCCCACTTCTTTCAGTCATATCTCGAGTTCTAGCTAACCCATCGCGCCAAGCTATATATCATATGAAAGGTCTTTAAATGAGGAACAATCGCGCTATATAACATTTTCGTGTCATTTCTATAGTTTAGGCGCAGTACTTGAAGGAGCGTATTTGTTTAAGGCGAAAAACACACCCCACTTCTTTCAGTCATATCTCGAGTTCTAGCTAACCCATCGCGCCAAGCCATATACCATATGAAAGGTCTTTAAATGAGGAACAATCGCGCTATATAACATTTTCGTGTCACTTCTATAGTTTAGGCGCAGTACTTGAAGGAGCGTATTTGTTTAAGGCGAAAAACACACCCCACTTCTTTCAGTCATATCTCGAGTTCTAGCTAACCCATCGCGCCAAGCGCCAAGCCATATACCATATGAAAGGTCTTTAAATGAGGAACAGTCGCGCTATATAACATTTTCATGTCACTTCTATAGTTTAGGCGCAGTACTTGAAGGAGCGTATTTGTTTAAGGCGAAAAACACACCCCACTTCTTTCAGTCATATCTCGAGTTCTAGCTAACCCATCGCGCCAAGCCATATATCATATGAAAGGTCTTTAAATGAGGAACAATCGCGCTATATAATATTTTCGTGTCACTTCTATAGTTTAGGCGCAGTACTTGAAGGAGCGTATTTGTTTAAGGCGAAAAACACACCCCACTTCTTTCAGTCATATTTCGAGTTCTAGCCAACCTATCGCGATAAGCCATATACCATATGAAAGGTCTTTAAATGAGGAACATTTTCGTGTCACTACTATAGTTTAGGCGCAGTACTTGAAGAGCGTATTTGTTTAAGGCGAAAAACACACCCCACTTCTTTCAGTCATATCTCGAGTTCTAGGTAACCCATCGCGCCAAGCCGTATACCATATGAAAGGCGCAGTACTTGAAGGAGCGTATTTGTTAAAGGCGAAAAACACTCCCCACTTCTTTCAGTCATATCTCGAGTTCTAGCTAACCCATCGCGCCAAGCCATATACCATATGAAAGGTCTTTAAATGAGGAACAATCGCGCTATATAACATTTTCGTGTCACTTCTATAGTTTAGGCGCAGTACTTGAAGAGCGTATTTGTTTAAGGCGAAAAACACACCCCACTTCTTTCAGTCATATCTCGAGTTCTAGGTAACCCATCCCGCCAAGCCATATACCATATGAAAGGTCTTTAAATGAGGAACAATCGCGCTATATAACATTTTCGTGTCACTTCTATAGTTTAGGCGCAGTACTTGAAGGAGCGTATTTGTTTAAGGCGAAAAACACACCCCACTTCTTTCAGTCATATCTCGAGTTCTAGCCAACCTATCGCGATAAGCCATATACCATATGAAAGGTCTTTAAATGAGGAACATTTTCGTGTCACTTCTATAGTTTAGGCGCAGTACTTGAAGGAGCGTATTTGTTTAAGGCGAAAAACACACCCCACTTCTTTCAGTCATATCTCGAGTTCTAGCTAACCCATCGCGCCAAGCTATATATCATATGAAAGGTCTTTAAATGAGGAACAATCGCGCTATATAACATTTTCGGTTCACTTCTATAGTTTAGGCGCAGTACTTGAAGGAGCGTATTTGTTTAAGGCGAAAAACACACCCCACTTCTTTCAGTCATATCTCGAGTTCTAGCTAACCCATCGCGCCAAGCCATATACCATATCAAAGGTCTTTAAATGAGGAACGATCGCGCTTTATAACATTTTCGTGTCACTTCTATAGTTTAGGCGCATTACTTGAAGGAGCGTATTTGTTTAAGGCGAAAAACACACCCCACTTCTTTCAGTCATATCTCGAGTTCTAGCTAACCCATCGCGCCAAGCTATATATCATATGAAAGGTCTTTAAAAGAGGAACAATCGCGCTATATAACATTTTCGTGTCATTTCTATAGTTTAGCCGCAGTACTTGAAGGAGCGTATTTGTTTAAGGCGAAAAACACACCCCACTTCTTTCAGTCATATCTCGAGTTCTAGCTAACCCATCGCGCCAAGCCATATACCATATGAAAGGTCTTTAAATGAGGAACAATCGCGCTATATAACATTTTCGTGTCACTTCTATAGTTTAGGCGCATTACTTGAAGGAGCGTATTTGTTTAAGGCGAAAAACACACCCCACTTCTTTCAGTCATATCTCCAGTTCTAGCTAACCCATCGCGCCAAGCTATATATCATATGAAAGGTCTTTAAATGAGGAACAATCGCGCTATATAACATTTTCGTGTCACTTCAATAGTTTAGGCGCAGTACTTGAAGGAGCGTATTTGTTTAAGGCGAAAAACACACCCCACTTCTTTCAGTCATATCTCGAGTTCTAGCTAACCCATCGCGCCAAGCCATATACCATATCAAAGGTCTTTAAATGAGGAACGATCGCGCTTTATAACATTTTCGTGTCACTTCTATAGTTTAGGCGCAGTACTTGAAGGAGCGTATTTGTTTAAGGCGAAAAACACACCCCACTTCTTTCAGTCATATCTCGAGTTCTAGCTAACCCATCGCGCCAAGCGCCAAGCCATATACCATATGAAAGGTCTTTAAATGAGGAACAGTCGCGCTATATAACATTTTCATGTCACTTCTATAGTTTAGGCGCAGTACTTGAAGGAGCGTATTTGTTTAAGGCGAAAAACACACCCCACTTCTTTCAGTCATATCTCGAGTTCTAGCTAACCCATCGCGCCAAGCCATATATCATATGAAAGGTCTTTAAATGAGGAACAATCGCGCTATATAATATTTTCGTGTCACTTCTATAGTTTAGGCGCAGTACTTGAAGGAGCGTATTTGTTTAAGGCGAAAAACACACCCCACTTCTTTCAGTCATATCTCGAGTTCTAGCCAACCTATCGCGATAAGCCATATACCATATGAAAGGTCTTTAAATGAGGAACATTTTCGTGTCACTACTATAGTTTAGGCGCAGTACTTGAAGAGCGTATTTGTTTAAGGCGAAAAACACACCCCACTTCTTTCAGTCATATCTCGAGTTCTAGGTAACCCATCGCGCCAAGCCGTATACCATATGAAAGGCGCAGTACTTGAAGGAGCGTATTTGTTAAAGGCGAAAAACACTCCCCACTTCTTTCAGTCATATCTCGAGTTCTAGCTAACCCATCGCGCCAAGCCATATACCATATGAAAGGTCTTTAAATGAGGAACAATCGCGCTATATAACATTTTCGTGTCACTTCTATAGTTTAGGCGCAGTACTTGAAGAGCGTATTTGTTTAAGGCGAAAAACACACCCCACTTCTTTCAGTCATATCTCGAGTTCTAGGTAACCCATCGCGCCAAGCCGTATACCATATGAAAGGCGCAGTACTTGAAGGAGCGTATTTGTTAAAGGCGAAAAACACTCCCCACTTCTTTCAGTCATATCTCGAGTTCTAGCTAACCCATCGCGCCAAGCCATATATCATATGAAAGGTCTTTAAATGAGGAACAATCGCGCTATATAACATTTTCGTGTCACTTCTATAGTTTAGGCGCAGTACTTGAAGGAGCGTATTTGTTAAAGGCGAAAAAGACTCCCCACTTCTTTCAGTCATATCTCGAGTTCTATCTAACCCATCCCGCCAAGCCATATACCATATGAAAGGTCTTTAAATGAGGAACAATCGCGCTATATAACATTTTCGTGTCACTTCTATAGTTTAGGCGCAGTACTTGAAGGAGCGTATTTGTTTAAGGCGAAAAACACACCCCACTTCTTTCAGTCATATCTCGAGTTCTAGCCAACCTATCGCGATAAGCCATATATCATATGAAAGGTCTTTAAATGAGGAACAATCGCGCTATATAACATTTTCGTGTCACTTCTATAGTTTAGGCGCAGTACTTGAAGGAGCGTATTTGTTTAAGGCGAAAAACACACCCCACTTCTTTCAGTCATATCTCGAGTTCTAGCTAACCCATCGCGCCAAGCTATATATCATATGAAAGGTCTTTAAATGAGGAACAATCGCGCTATATAACATTTTCGGTTCACTTCTATAGTTTAGGCGCAGTACTTGAAGGAGCGTATTTGTTTAAGGCGAAAAACACACCCCACTTCTTTCAGTCATATCTCGAGTTCTATCTAACCCATCCCGCCAAGCCATATACCATATGAAAGGTCTTTAAATGAGGAACAATCGCGCTATATAACATTTTCGTGTCACTTCTATAGTTTAGGCGCAGTACTTGAAGGAGCGTATTTGTTTAAGGCGAAAAACACACCCCACTTCTTTCAGTCATATCTCGAGTTCTAGCCAACCTATCGCGATAAGCCATATACCATATGAAAGGTCTTTAAATGAGGAACATTTTCGTGTCACTTCTATAGTTTAGGCGCAGTACTTGAAGGAGCGTATTTGTTTAAGGCGAAAAACACACCCCACTTCTTTCAGTCATATCTCGAGTTCTAGCTAACCCATCGCGCCAAGCTATATATCATATGAAAGGTCTTTAAATGAGGAACAATCGCGCTATATAACATTTTCGTGTCACTTCTATAGTTTAGGCGCAGTACTTGAAGGAGCGTATTTGTTTAAGGCGAAAAACACACCCCACTTCTTTCAGTCATATCTCGAGTTCTAGCTAACCCATCGCGCCAAGCTATATATCATATGAAAGGTCTTTAAATGAGGAACAATCGCGCTATATAACATTTTCGGTTCACTTCTATAGTTTAGGCGCAGTACTTGAAGGAGCGTATTTGTTTAAGGCGAAAAACACACCCCACTTCTTTCAGTCATATCTCGAGTTCTATCTAACCCATCCCGCCAAGCCATATACCATATGAAAGGTCTTTAAATGAGGAACAATCGCGCTATATAACATTTTCGTGTCACTTCTATAGTTTAGGCGCATTACTTGAAGGAGCGTATTTGTTTAAGGCGAAAAACACACCCCACTTCTTTCAGTCATATCTCGAGTTCTAGCTAACCCATCGCGCCAAGCTATATATCATATGAAAGGTCTTTAAATGAGGAACAATCGCGCTATATAACATTTTCGTGTCACTTCTATAGTTTAGGCGCAGTACTTGAAGGAGCGTATTTGTTTAAGGCGAAAAACACACCCCACTTCTTTCAGTCATATCTCGAGTTCTAGCTAACCCATCGCGCCAAGCCATATACCATATCAAAGGTCTTTAAATGAGGTACAATCGCGCTTTATAACATTTTCGTGTCACTTCTATAGTTTAGGCGCATTACTTGAAGGAGCGTATTTGTTTAAGGCGAAAAACACACCCCACTTCTTTCAGTCATATCTCGAGTTCTAGCTAACCCATCGCGCCAAGCTATACATCATATGAAAGGTCTTTAAATGAGGAACAATCGCGCTATATAACATTTTCGTGTCACTTCTATAGTTTAGGCGCAGCACTTGAAGGAGCGTATTTGTTTAAGGCGAAAAACACACCCCACTTCTTTCAGTCATATCTCGAGTTCTAGCTAACCCATCGCGCCAAGCCATATACCATATCAAAGGTCTTTAAATGAGGAACAATCGCGCTTTATAACATTTTCGTGTCACTTCTATAGTTTAGGCGCATTACTTGAAGGAGCGTATTTGTTTAAGGCGAAAAACACACCCCACTTCTTTCAGTCATATCTCGAGTTCTAGCTAACCCATCGCGCCAAGCTATATATCATATGAAAGGTCTTTAAATGAGGAACAATCGCGCTATATAACATTTTCATGTCATTTCTATAGTTTAGGCGCAGTACTTGAAGGAGCGTATTTGTTTAAGGCGAAAAACACACCCCACTTCTTTCAGTCATATCTCGAGTTCTAGCTAACCCATCGCGCCAAGCCATATACCATATGAAAGGTCTTTAAATGAGGAACAATCGCGCTATATAACATTTTCGTGTCACTTCTATAGTTTAGGCGCAGTACTTGAAGGAGCGTATTTGTTTAAGGCGAAAAACACAGCCCACTTCTTTCAGTCATATCTCGAGTTCTAGATAACCCATCGCGCCAAGCGCCAAGCCATATACCATATGAAAGGTCTTTAAATGAGGAACAGTCGCGCTATATAACATTTTCATGTCACTTCTATAGTTTAGGCGCAGTACTTGAAGGAGCGTATTTGTTTAAGGCGAAAAACACACCCCACTTCTTTCAGTCATATCTCGAGTTCTATCTAACCCATCCCGCCAAGCCATATACCATATGAAAGGTCTTTAAATGAGGAACAATCGCGCTATATAACATTTTCGTGTCACTTCTATAGTTTAGGCGCAGTACTTGAAGGAGCGTATTTGTTTAAGGCGAAAAACACACCCCACTTCTTTCAGTCATACCTCGAGTTCTAGCTAACCCATCGCGCCAAGCGCCAAGCCATATACCATATGAAAGGTCTTTAAATGAGGAACAATCGCGCTATATAACATTTTCGGTTCACTTCTATAGTTTAGGCGCAGTACTTGAAGGAGCGTATTTGTTTAAGGCGAAAAACACACCCCACTTCTTTCAGTCATATCTCGAGTTCTATCTAACCCATCCCGCCAAGCCATATACCATATGAAAGGTCTTTAAATGAGGAACAATCGCGCTATATAACATTTTCGTGTCACTTCTATAGTTTAGGCGCAGTACTTGAAGGAGCGTATTTGTTTAAGGCGAAAAACACACCCCACTTCTTTCAGTCATATCTCGAGTTCTAGCCAACCTATCGCGATAAGCCATATACCATATGAAAGGTCTTTAAATGAGGAACATTTTCGTGTCACTTCTATAGTTTAGGCGCAGTACTTGAAGGAGCGTATTTGTTTAAGGCGAAAAACACACCCCACTTCTTTCAGTCATATCTCGAGTTCTAGCTAACCCATCGCGCCAAGCTATATATCATATGAAAGGTCTTTAAATGAGGAACAATCGCGCTATATAACATTTTCGTGTCACTTCTATAGTTTAGGCGCAGTACTTGAAGGAGCGTATTTGTTTAAGGCGAAAAACACACCCCACTTCTTTCAGTCATATCTCGAGTTCTAGCTAACCCATCGCGCCAAGCTATATATCATATGAAAGGTCTTTAAATGAGGAACAATCGCGCTATATAACATTTTCGGTTCACTTCTATAGTTTAGGCGCAGTACTTGAAGGAGCGTATTTGTTTAAGGCGAAAAACACACCCCACTTCTTTCAGTCATATCTCGAGTTCTATCTAACCCATCCCGCCAAGCCATATACCATATGAAAGGTCTTTAAATGAGGAACAATCGCGCTATATAACATTTTCGTGTCACTTCTATAGTTTAGGCGCATTACTTGAAGGAGCGTATTTGTTTAAGGCGAAAAACACACCCCACTTCTTTCAGTCATATCTCGAGTTCTAGCTAACCCATCGCGCCAAGCTATATATCATATGAAAGGTCTTTAAATGAGGAACAATCGCGCTATATAACATTTTCGTGTCACTTCTATAGTTTAGGCGCAGTACTTGAAGGAGCGTATTTGTTTAAGGCGAAAAACACACCCCACTTCTTTCAGTCATATCTCGAGTTCTAGCTAACCCATCGCGCCAAGCCATATACCATATCAAAGGTCTTTAAATGAGGTACAATCGCGCTTTATAACATTTTCGTGTCACTTCTATAGTTTAGGCGCATTACTTGAAGGAGCGTATTTGTTTAAGGCGAAAAACACACCCCACTTCTTTCAGTCATATCTCGAGTTCTAGCTAACCCATCGCGCCAAGCTATACATCATATGAAAGGTCTTTAAATGAGGAACAATCGCGCTATATAACATTTTCGTGTCACTTCTATAGTTTAGGCGCAGCACTTGAAGGAGCGTATTTGTTTAAGGCGAAAAACACACCCCACTTCTTTCAGTCATATCTCGAGTTCTAGCTAACCCATCGCGCCAAGCCATATACCATATCAAAGGTCTTTAAATGAGGAACAATCGCGCTTTATAACATTTTCGTCTCACTTCTATAGTTTAGGCGCATTACTTGAAGGAGCGTATTTGTTTAAGGCGAAAAACACACCCCACTTCTTTCAGTCATATCTCGAGTTCTAGCTAACCCATCGCGCCAAGCTATATATCATATGAAAGGTCTTTAAATGAGGAACAATCGCGCTATATAACATTTTCATGTCATTTCTATAGTTTAGGCGCAGTACTTGAAGGAGCGTATTTGTTTAAGGCGAAAAACACACCCCACTTCTTTCAGTCATATCTCGAGTTCTAGCTAACCCATCGCGCCAAGCCATATACCATATGAAAGGTCTTTAAATGAGGAACAATCGCGCTATATAACATTTTCGTGTCACTTCTATAGTTTAGGCGCAGTACTTGAAGGAGCGTATTTGTTTAAGGCGAAAAACACAGCCCACTTCTTTCAGTCATATCTCGAGTTCTAGATAACCCATCGCGCCAAGCGCCAAGCCATATACCATATGAAAGGTCTTTAAATGAGGAACAGTCGCGCTATATAACATTTTCATGTCACTTCTATAGTTTAGGCGCAGTACTTGAAGGAGCGTATTTGTTTAAGGCGAAAAACACACCCCACTTCTTTCAGTCATATCTCGAGTTCTATCTAACCCATCCCGCCAAGCCATATACCATATGAAAGGTCTTTAAATGAGGAACAATCGCGCTATATAACATTTTCGTGTCACTTCTATAGTTTAGGCGCAGTACTTGAAGGAGCGTATTTGTTTAAGGCGAAAAACACACCCCACTTCTTTCAGTCATACCTCGAGTTCTAGCTAACCCATCGCGCCAAGCGCCAAGCCATATACCATATGAAAGGTCTTTAAATGAGGAACAGTCGCGCTATATAACATTTTCATGTCACTTCTATAGTTTAGGCGCAGTACTTGAAGGAGCGTATTTGTTTAAGGCGAAAAACACACCCCACTTCTTTCAGTCATATCTCGAGTTCTAGCTAACCCATCGCGCCAAGCCATATACCATATGAAAGGTCTTTAAATGAGGAACAATCGCGCTATATAACATTTTCGTGTCACTTCAATAGTTTAGGCGCAGTACTTGAAGGAGCGTATTTGTTTAAGGCGAAAAACACACCCCACTTCTTTCAGTCATATCTCGAGTTCTAGCCAACCTATCGCGATAAGCCATATACCATATGAAAGGTCTTTAAATGAGGAACATTTTCGTGTCACTTCTATAGTTTAGGCGCAGTACTTGAAGGAGCGTATTTGTTTAAGGCGAAAAACACACCCCACTTCTCTCAGTCATATCTCGAGTTCTAGCTAACCCATCGCGATAAGCCATATATCATATGAAAGGTCTTTAAATGAGGAACAATCGCGCTATATAACATTTTCGTGTCACTTCTACAGTTTAGGCGCAGTACTTGAAGGAGCGTATTTGTTTAAGGCGAAAAACACACCCCACTTTTTTCAGTCATATCTCGAGTTCTAGGTAACCCATCGCACCAAGCCATATATCATATGAAAGGTCTTTAAATGAGGAACAATCGCGCTATATAACATTTTCGTGTCACTTCTATAGTTTAGGCGCAGTATTTGAAGGAGCGTATTTGTTTAGAGCGAAAAACACACCCCACTTCTTTCAGTCATATCTCGAGTTCTAGCCAACCTATCGCGATAAACCATATACCATACGAAAGGTCTTTAAATGAGGAACAATCGCGCTATATAACATTTTCGTGTCACTTCTATAGTTTAGACGCAGTACTTGAAGGAGCGTATTTGTTTAGAGCGAAAAACACACCCCACTTCTTTCAGTCATATCTCGAGTTCTAGCCAACCTATCGCGATAAGCCATATATCATATGAAAGGTCTTTAAATGGGGAACAATCGCGCTATATAACATTTTCGTGTCACTTCTATAGTTTAGGAGCAGTACTTGAAGGAGCGTATTTGTTTAAGGCGAAAAACACTCCCCACTTCTTTCAGTCATATCTCGAGTTCTAACTAACCCATCGCGCCAAGCCATATACCATATGAAAGGTCTTTAAATGAGGAACAATCGCGCTATATAACATTTTCGTGTCACTTCTATAGTTTAGACGCAGTACTTGAAGGAGCGTATTTGTTTAGAGCGAAAAACACACCCCACTTCTTTCAGTCATATCTCGAGTTCTAGCCAACCTATCGCGATAAGCCATATATCATATGAAAGGTCTTTAAATGGGGAACAATCGCGCTATATAACATTTTCGTGTCACTTCTATAGTTTAGGAGCAGTACTTGAAGGAGCGTATTTGTTTAAGGCGAAAAACACACCCCACTTTTTTCAGTCATATCTCGAGTTCTAGGTAACCCATCGCACCAAGCCATATATCATATGAAAGGTCTTTAAATGAGGAACAATCGCGCTATATAACATTTTCGTGTCACTTCTATAGTTTAGACGCAGTACTTGAAGGAGCGTATTTGTTTAGAGCGAAAAACACACCCCACTTCTTTCAGTCATATCTCGAGTTCTAGCCAACCTATCGCGATAAGCCATATATCATATGAAAGGTCTTTAAATGGGGAACAATCGCGCTATATAACATTTTCGTGTCACTTCTATAGTTTAGGCGCAGTACTGGAAGGAGCGTATTTGTTTAGAGCGAAAAACACTCCCCACTCCATTCAGTCATATCTCGAGTTCTAGCTAACCCATCGCGCCAAGCCATATATCATATGAAAGGTCTTTAAATGAGGAACAATCGCGCTATATAACATTTTCGTGTCACTTCTATAGTTTAGGCGCAGTACTTGAAGGAGCGTATTTGTTTAAGGCGAAAAACACTCCCCACTTCTTTCAGTCATATCTCGAGTTTAGCTAACCCATCGCGATAAGCCATATATCATATGAAAGGTCTTTAAATGAGGAACAATCGCGCTATATAACGTCTTCGTGTCACTTCTATAGTTTAGGCGCAGTACTTGGAGAAGCGTATTTGTTTAAGGCGAAAAACACTCCCCACTTCTTTCAGTCATATCTCGAGTTCTAGGTAACCCATCGCGCCAAGCCGTATACCATATGAAAGGCGCAGTACTTGAAGGAGCGTATTTGTTAAAGGCGAAAAACACTCCCCACTTCTTTCAGTCATATCTCGAGTTCTAGCTAACCCATCGCGCCAAGCCATATATCATATGAAAGGTCTTTAAATGAGGAACAATCGCGCTATATAACATTTTCGTGTCACTTCTATAGTTTAGGCGCAGTACTTGAAGGAGCGTATTTGTTTAAGGCGAAAAACACACCCCACTTCTTTCAGTCATATCTCGAGTTCTAGCCAACCTATCGCGATAAGCCATATACCATATGAAAGGTCTTTAAATGAGGAACATTTTCGTGTCACTTCTATAGTTTAGGCGCAGTACTTGAAGGAGCGTATTTGTTTAAGGCGAAAAACACACCCCACTTCTCTCAGTCATATCTCGAGTTCTAGCTAACCCATCGCGATAAGCCATATATCATATGAAAGGTCTTTAAATGAGGAACAATCGCGCTATATAACATTTTCGTGTCACTTCTACAGTTTAGGCGCAGTACTTGAAGGAGCGTATTTGTTTAAGGCGAAAAACACACCCCACTTTTTTCAGTCATATCTCGAGTTCTAGGTAACCCATCGCACCAAGCCATATATCATATGAAAGGTCTTTAAATGAGGAACATTTTCGTGTCACTTCTATAGTTTAGGCGCAGTACTTGAAGGAGCGTATTTGTTTAAGGCGAAAAACACACCCCACTTCTCTCAGTCATATCTCGAGTTCTAGCTAACCCATCGCGATAAGCCATATATCATATGAAAGGTCTTTAAATGAGGAACAATCGCGCTATATAACATTTTCGTGTCACTTCTATAGTTTAGGCGCAGTATTTGAAGGAGCGTATTTGTTTAGAGCGAAAAACACACCCCACTTCTTTCAGTCATATCTCGAGTTCTAGCCAACCTATCGCGATAAACCATATACCATACGAAAGGTCTTTAAATGAGGAACAATCGCGCTATATAACATTTTCGTGTCACTTCTATAGTTTAGACGCAGTACTTGAAGGAGCGTATTTGTTTAGAGCGAAAAACACACCCCACTTCTTTCAGTCATATCTCGAGTTCTAGCCAACCTATCGCGATAAGCCATATATCATATGAAAGGTCTTTAAATGGGGAACAATCGCGCTATATAACATTTTCGTGTCACTTCTATAGTTTAGGAGCAGTACTTGAAGGAGCGTATTTGTTTAAGGCGAAAAACACTCCCCACTTCTTTCAGTCATATCTCGAGTTCTAACTAACCCATCGCGCCAAGCCATATACCATATGAAAGGTCTTTAAATGAGGAACAATCGCGCTATATAACATTTTCGTGTCACTTCTATAGTTTAGACGCAGTACTTGAAGGAGCGTATTTGTTTAGAGCGAAAAACACACCCCACTTCTTTCAGTCATATCTCGAGTTCTAGCCAACCTATCGCGATAAGCCATATATCATATGAAAGGTATTTAAATGGGGAACAATCGCGCTATATAACATTTTCGTGTCACTTCTATAGTTTAGGAGCAGTACTTGAAGGAGCGTATTTGTTTAAGGCGAAAAACACACCCCACTTTTTTCAGTCATATCTCGAGTTCTAGGTAACCCATCGCACCAAGCCATATATCATATGAAAGGTCTTTAAATGAGGAACAATCGCGCTATATAACATTTTCGTGTCACTTCTATAGTTTAGGCGCAGTATTTGAAGGAGCGTATTTGTTTAGAGCGAAAAACACACCCCACTTCTTTCAGTCATATCTCGAGTTCTAGCCAACCTATCGCGATAAACCATATACCATACGAAAGGTCTTTAAATGAGGAACAATCGCGCTATATAACATTTTCGTGTCACTTCTATAGTTTAGACGCAGTACTTGAAGGAGCGTATTTGTTTAGAGCGAAAAACACACCCCACTTCTTTCAGTCATATCTCGAGTTCTAGCCAACCTATCGCGATAAGCCATATATCATATGAAAGGTCTTTAAATGGGGAACAATCGCGCTATATAACATTTTCGTGTCACTTCTATAGTTTAGGCGCAGTACTGGAAGGAGCGTATTTGTTTAGAGCGAAAAACACTCCCCACTCCATTCAGTCATATCTCGAGTTCTAGCTAACCCATCGCGCCAAGCCATATATCATATGAAAGGTCTTTAAATGAGGAACAATCGCGCTATATAACATTTTCGTGTCACTTCTATAGTTTAGGCGCAGTACTTGAAGGAGCGTATTTGTTTAAGGCGAAAAACACTCCCCACTTCTTTCAGTCATATCTCGAGTTTAGCTAACCCATCGCGATAAGCCATATATCATATGAAAGGTCTTTAAATGAGGAACAATCGCGCTATATAACGTCTTCGTGTCACTTCTATAGTTTAGGCGCAGTACTTGGAGAAGCGTATTTGTTTAAGGCGAAAAACACTCCCCACTTCTTTCAGTCATATCTCGAGTTCTAACTAACCCATCGCGCCAAGCCATATACCATATGAAAGGTCTTTAAATGAGGAACAATCGCGCTATATAACATTTTCGTGTCACTTCTATAGTTTAGGCGCAGTATTTGAAGGAGCGTATTTGTTTAGAGCGAAAAACACACCCCACTTCTTTCAGTCATATCTCGAGTTCTAGCCAACCTATCGCGATAAGCCATATATCATATGAAAGGTCTTTAAATGGGGAACAATCGCGCTATATAACATTTTCGTGTCACTTCTATAGTTTAGGAGCAGTACTTGAAGGAGCGTATTTGTTTAAGGCGAAAAACACTCCCCACTTCTTTCAGTCATATCTCGAGTTCTAACTAACCCATCGCGCCAAGCCATATACCATATGAAAGGTCTTTAAATGAGGAACAATCGCGCTATATAACATTTTCGTGTCACTTCTATAGTTTAGACGCAGTACTTGAAGGAGCGTATTTGTTTAGAGCGAAAAACACACCCCACTTCTTTCAGTCATATCTCGAGTTCTAGCCAACCTATCGCGATAAGCCATATATCATATGAAAGGTATTTAAATGGGGAACAATCGCGCTATATAACATTTTCGTGTCACTTCTATAGTTTAGGAGCAGTACTTGAAGGAGCGTATTTGTTTAAGGCGAAAAACACACCCCACTTTTTTCAGTCATATCTCGAGTTCTAGGTAACCCATCGCACCAAGCCATATATCATATGAAAGGTCTTTAAATGAGGAACAATCGCGCTATATAACATTTTCGTGTCACTTCTATAGTTTAGGCGCAGTATTTGAAGGAGCGTATTTGTTTAGAGCGAAAAACACACCCCACTTCTTTCAGTCATATCTCGAGTTCTAGCCAACCTATCGCGATAAGCCGTATATCATATGAAAGGTCTTTAAATGGGGAACAATCGCGCTATATAACATTTTCGTGTCACTTCTATAGTTTAGACGCAGTACTTGAAGGAGCGTATTTGTTTAGAGCGAAAAACACACCCCACTTCTTTCAGTCATATCTCGAGTTCTAGCCAACCTATCGCGATAAGCCATATATCATATGAAAGGTCTTTAAATGGGGAACAATCGCGCTATATAACATTTTCGTGTCACTTCTATAGTTTAGGCGCAGTACTTGAAGGAGCGTATTTGTTTAAGGCGAAAAACACACCCCACTTCTTTCAGTCATATCTCGAGTTCTAGCTAACCCATCGCGCCAAGCCATATACCATATCAAAGGTCTTTAAATGAGGTACAATCGCGCTTTATAACATTTTCGTGTCACTTCTATAGTTTAGGCGCATTACTTGAAGGAGCGTATTTGTTTAAGGCGAAAAACACACCCCACTTCTTTCAGTCATATCTCGAGTTCTAGCTAACCCATCGCGCCAAGCTATACATCATATGAAAGGTCTTTAAATGAGGAACAATCGCGCTATATAACATTTTCGTGTCACTTCTATAGTTTAGGCGCAGCACTTGAAGGAGCGTATTTGTTTAAGGCGAAAAACACACCCCACTTCTTTCAGTCATATCTCGAGTTCTAGCTAACCCATCGCGCCAAGCCATATACCATATCAAAGGTCTTTAAATGAGGAACAATCGCGCTTTATAACATTTTCGTGTCACTTCTATAGTTTAGGCGCATTACTTGAAGGAGCGTATTTGTTTAAGGCGAAAAACACACCCCACTTCTTTCAGTCATATCTCGAGTTCTAGCTAACCCATCGCGCCAAGCTATATATCATATGAAAGGTCTTTAAATGAGGAACAATCGCGCTATATAACATTTTCATGTCATTTCTATAGTTTAGGCGCAGTACTTGAAGGAGCGTATTTGTTTAAGGCGAAAAACACACCCCACTTCTTTCAGTCATATCTCGAGTTCTAGCTAACCCATCGCGCCAAGCCATATACCATATGAAAGGTCTTTAAATGAGGAACAATCGCGCTATATAACATTTTCGTGTCACTTCTATAGTTTAGGCGCAGTACTTGAAGGAGCGTATTTGTTTAAGGCGAAAAACACAGCCCACTTCTTTCAGTCATATCTCGAGTTCTAGATAACCCATCGCGCCAAGCGCCAAGCCATATACCATATGAAAGGTCTTTAAATGAGGAACAGTCGCGCTATATAACATTTTCATGTCACTTCTATAGTTTAGGCGCAGTACTTGAAGGAGCGTATTTGTTTAAGGCGAAAAACACACCCCACTTCTTTCAGTCATATCTCGAGTTCTATCTAACCCATCCCGCCAAGCCATATACCATATGAAAGGTCTTTAAATGAGGAACAATCGCGCTATATAACATTTTCGTGTCACTTCTATAGTTTAGGCGCAGTACTTGAAGGAGCGTATTTGTTTAAGGCGAAAAACACACCCCACTTCTTTCAGTCATACCTCGAGTTCTAGCTAACCCATCGCGCCAAGCGCCAAGCCATATACCATATGAAAGGTCTTTAAATGAGGAACAATCGCGCTATATAACATTTTCGGTTCACTTCTATAGTTTAGGCGCAGTACTTGAAGGAGCGTATTTGTTTAAGGCGAAAAACACACCCCACTTCTTTCAGTCATATCTCGAGTTCTATCTAACCCATCCCGCCAAGCCATATACCATATGAAAGGTCTTTAAATGAGGAACAATCGCGCTATATAACATTTTCGTGTCACTTCTATAGTTTAGGCGCAGTACTTGAAGGAGCGTATTTGTTTAAGGCGAAAAACACACCCCACTTCTTTCAGTCATATCTCGAGTTCTAGCCAACCTATCGCGATAAGCCATATACCATATGAAAGGTCTTTAAATGAGGAACATTTTCGTGTCACTTCTATAGTTTAGGCGCAGTACTTGAAGGAGCGTATTTGTTTAAGGCGAAAAACACACCCCACTTCTTTCAGTCATATCTCGAGTTCTAGCTAACCCATCGCGCCAAGCTATATATCATATGAAAGGTCTTTAAATGAGGAACAATCGCGCTATATAACATTTTCGTGTCACTTCTATAGTTTAGGCGCAGTACTTGAAGGAGCGTATTTGTTTAAGGCGAAAAACACACCCCACTTCTTTCAGTCATATCTCGAGTTCTAGCTAACCCATCGCGCCAAGCTATATATCATATGAAAGGTCTTTAAATGAGGAACAATCGCGCTATATAACATTTTCGGTTCACTTCTATAGTTTAGGCGCAGTACTTGAAGGAGCGTATTTGTTTAAGGCGAAAAACACACCCCACTTCTTTCAGTCATATCTCGAGTTCTATCTAACCCATCCCGCCAAGCCATATACCATATGAAAGGTCTTTAAATGAGGAACAATCGCGCTATATAACATTTTCGTGTCACTTCTATAGTTTAGGCGCATTACTTGAAGGAGCGTATTTGTTTAAGGCGAAAAACACACCCCACTTCTTTCAGTCATATCTCGAGTTCTAGCTAACCCATCGCGCCAAGCTATATATCATATGAAAGGTCTTTAAATGAGGAACAATCGCGCTATATAACATTTTCGTGTCACTTCTATAGTTTAGGCGCAGTACTTGAAGGAGCGTATTTGTTTAAGGCGAAAAACACACCCCACTTCTTTCAGTCATATCTCGAGTTCTAGCTAACCCATCGCGCCAAGCCATATACCATATCAAAGGTCTTTAAATGAGGTACAATCGCGCTTTATAACATTTTCGTGTCACTTCTATAGTTTAGGCGCATTACTTGAAGGAGCGTATTTGTTTAAGGCGAAAAACACACCCCACTTCTTTCAGTCATATCTCGAGTTCTAGCTAACCCATCGCGCCAAGCTATACATCATATGAAAGGTCTTTAAATGAGGAACAATCGCGCTATATAACATTTTCGTGTCACTTCTATAGTTTAGGCGCAGCACTTGAAGGAGCGTATTTGTTTAAGGCGAAAAACACACCCCACTTCTTTCAGTCATATCTCGAGTTCTAGCTAACCCATCGCGCCAAGCCATATACCATATCAAAGGTCTTTAAATGAGGAACAATCGCGCTTTATAACATTTTCGTCTCACTTCTATAGTTTAGGCGCATTACTTGAAGGAGCGTATTTGTTTAAGGCGAAAAACACACCCCACTTCTTTCAGTCATATCTCGAGTTCTAGCTAACCCATCGCGCCAAGCTATATATCATATGAAAGGTCTTTAAATGAGGAACAATCGCGCTATATAACATTTTCATGTCATTTCTATAGTTTAGGCGCAGTACTTGAAGGAGCGTATTTGTTTAAGGCGAAAAACACACCCCACTTCTTTCAGTCATATCTCGAGTTCTAGCTAACCCATCGCGCCAAGCCATATACCATATGAAAGGTCTTTAAATGAGGAACAATCGCGCTATATAACATTTTCGTGTCACTTCTATAGTTTAGGCGCAGTACTTGAAGGAGCGTATTTGTTTAAGGCGAAAAACACAGCCCACTTCTTTCAGTCATATCTCGAGTTCTAGATAACCCATCGCGCCAAGCGCCAAGCCATATACCATATGAAAGGTCTTTAAATGAGGAACAGTCGCGCTATATAACATTTTCATGTCACTTCTATAGTTTAGGCGCAGTACTTGAAGGAGCGTATTTGTTTAAGGCGAAAAACACACCCCACTTCTTTCAGTCATATCTCGAGTTCTATCTAACCCATCCCGCCAAGCCATATACCATATGAAAGGTCTTTAAATGAGGAACAATCGCGCTATATAACATTTTCGTGTCACTTCTATAGTTTAGGCGCAGTACTTGAAGGAGCGTATTTGTTTAAGGCGAAAAACACACCCCACTTCTTTCAGTCATACCTCGAGTTCTAGCTAACCCATCGCGCCAAGCGCCAAGCCATATACCATATGAAAGGTCTTTAAATGAGGAACAGTCGCGCTATATAACATTTTCATGTCACTTCTATAGTTTAGGCGCAGTACTTGAAGGAGCGTATTTGTTTAAGGCGAAAAACACACCCCACTTCTTTCAGTCATATCTCGAGTTCTAGCTAACCCATCGCGCCAAGCCATATACCATATGAAAGGTCTTTAAATGAGGAACAATCGCGCTATATAACATTTTCGTGTCACTTCAATAGTTTAGGCGCAGTACTTGAAGGAGCGTATTTGTTTAAGGCGAAAAACACACCCCACTTCTTTCAGTCATATCTCGAGTTCTAGCCAACCTATCGCGATAAGCCATATACCATATGAAAGGTCTTTAAATGAGGAACATTTTCGTGTCACTTCTATAGTTTAGGCGCAGTACTTGAAGGAGCGTATTTGTTTAAGGCGAAAAACACACCCCACTTCTCTCAGTCATATCTCGAGTTCTAGCTAACCCATCGCGATAAGCCATATATCATATGAAAGGTCTTTAAATGAGGAACAATCGCGCTATATAACATTTTCGTGTCACTTCTACAGTTTAGGCGCAGTACTTGAAGGAGCGTATTTGTTTAAGGCGAAAAACACACCCCACTTTTTTCAGTCATATCTCGAGTTCTAGGTAACCCATCGCACCAAGCCATATATCATATGAAAGGTCTTTAAATGAGGAACAATCGCGCTATATAACATTTTCGTGTCACTTCTATAGTTTAGGCGCAGTATTTGAAGGAGCGTATTTGTTTAGAGCGAAAAACACACCCCACTTCTTTCAGTCATATCTCGAGTTCTAGCCAACCTATCGCGATAAACCATATACCATACGAAAGGTCTTTAAATGAGGAACAATCGCGCTATATAACATTTTCGTGTCACTTCTATAGTTTAGACGCAGTACTTGAAGGAGCGTATTTGTTTAGAGCGAAAAACACACCCCACTTCTTTCAGTCATATCTCGAGTTCTAGCCAACCTATCGCGATAAGCCATATATCATATGAAAGGTCTTTAAATGGGGAACAATCGCGCTATATAACATTTTCGTGTCACTTCTATAGTTTAGGAGCAGTACTTGAAGGAGCGTATTTGTTTAAGGCGAAAAACACTCCCCACTTCTTTCAGTCATATCTCGAGTTCTAACTAACCCATCGCGCCAAGCCATATACCATATGAAAGGTCTTTAAATGAGGAACAATCGCGCTATATAACATTTTCGTGTCACTTCTATAGTTTAGACGCAGTACTTGAAGGAGCGTATTTGTTTAGAGCGAAAAACACACCCCACTTCTTTCAGTCATATCTCGAGTTCTAGCCAACCTATCGCGATAAGCCATATATCATATGAAAGGTCTTTAAATGGGGAACAATCGCGCTATATAACATTTTCGTGTCACTTCTATAGTTTAGGAGCAGTACTTGAAGGAGCGTATTTGTTTAAGGCGAAAAACACACCCCACTTTTTTCAGTCATATCTCGAGTTCTAGGTAACCCATCGCACCAAGCCATATATCATATGAAAGGTCTTTAAATGAGGAACAATCGCGCTATATAACATTTTCGTGTCACTTCTATAGTTTAGACGCAGTACTTGAAGGAGCGTATTTGTTTAGAGCGAAAAACACACCCCACTTCTTTCAGTCATATCTCGAGTTCTAGCCAACCTATCGCGATAAGCCATATATCATATGAAAGGTCTTTAAATGGGGAACAATCGCGCTATATAACATTTTCGTGTCACTTCTATAGTTTAGGCGCAGTACTGGAAGGAGCGTATTTGTTTAGAGCGAAAAACACTCCCCACTCCATTCAGTCATATCTCGAGTTCTAGCTAACCCATCGCGCCAAGCCATATATCATATGAAAGGTCTTTAAATGAGGAACAATCGCGCTATATAACATTTTCGTGTCACTTCTATAGTTTAGGCGCAGTACTTGAAGGAGCGTATTTGTTTAAGGCGAAAAACACTCCCCACTTCTTTCAGTCATATCTCGAGTTTAGCTAACCCATCGCGATAAGCCATATATCATATGAAAGGTCTTTAAATGAGGAACAATCGCGCTATATAACGTCTTCGTGTCACTTCTATAGTTTAGGCGCAGTACTTGGAGAAGCGTATTTGTTTAAGGCGAAAAACACTCCCCACTTCTTTCAGTCATATCTCGAGTTCTAGGTAACCCATCGCGCCAAGCCGTATACCATATGAAAGGCGCAGTACTTGAAGGAGCGTATTTGTTAAAGGCGAAAAACACTCCCCACTTCTTTCAGTCATATCTCGAGTTCTAGCTAACCCATCGCGCCAAGCCATATATCATATGAAAGGTCTTTAAATGAGGAACAATCGCGCTATATAACATTTTCGTGTCACTTCTATAGTTTAGGCGCAGTACTTGAAGGAGCGTATTTGTTTAAGGCGAAAAACACACCCCACTTCTTTCAGTCATATCTCGAGTTCTAGCCAACCTATCGCGATAAGCCATATACCATATGAAAGGTCTTTAAATGAGGAACATTTTCGTGTCACTTCTATAGTTTAGGCGCAGTACTTGAAGGAGCGTATTTGTTTAAGGCGAAAAACACACCCCACTTCTCTCAGTCATATCTCGAGTTCTAGCTAACCCATCGCGATAAGCCATATATCATATGAAAGGTCTTTAAATGAGGAACAATCGCGCTATATAACATTTTCGTGTCACTTCTACAGTTTAGGCGCAGTACTTGAAGGAGCGTATTTGTTTAAGGCGAAAAACACACCCCACTTTTTTCAGTCATATCTCGAGTTCTAGGTAACCCATCGCACCAAGCCATATATCATATGAAAGGTCTTTAAATGAGGAACATTTTCGTGTCACTTCTATAGTTTAGGCGCAGTACTTGAAGGAGCGTATTTGTTTAAGGCGAAAAACACACCCCACTTCTCTCAGTCATATCTCGAGTTCTAGCTAACCCATCGCGATAAGCCATATATCATATGAAAGGTCTTTAAATGAGGAACAATCGCGCTATATAACATTTTCGTGTCACTTCTATAGTTTAGGCGCAGTATTTGAAGGAGCGTATTTGTTTAGAGCGAAAAACACACCCCACTTCTTTCAGTCATATCTCGAGTTCTAGCCAACCTATCGCGATAAACCATATACCATACGAAAGGTCTTTAAATGAGGAACAATCGCGCTATATAACATTTTCGTGTCACTTCTATAGTTTAGACGCAGTACTTGAAGGAGCGTATTTGTTTAGAGCGAAAAACACACCCCACTTCTTTCAGTCATATCTCGAGTTCTAGCCAACCTATCGCGATAAGCCATATATCATATGAAAGGTCTTTAAATGGGGAACAATCGCGCTATATAACATTTTCGTGTCACTTCTATAGTTTAGGAGCAGTACTTGAAGGAGCGTATTTGTTTAAGGCGAAAAACACTCCCCACTTCTTTCAGTCATATCTCGAGTTCTAACTAACCCATCGCGCCAAGCCATATACCATATGAAAGGTCTTTAAATGAGGAACAATCGCGCTATATAACATTTTCGTGTCACTTCTATAGTTTAGACGCAGTACTTGAAGGAGCGTATTTGTTTAGAGCGAAAAACACACCCCACTTCTTTCAGTCATATCTCGAGTTCTAGCCAACCTATCGCGATAAGCCATATATCATATGAAAGGTATTTAAATGGGGAACAATCGCGCTATATAACATTTTCGTGTCACTTCTATAGTTTAGGAGCAGTACTTGAAGGAGCGTATTTGTTTAAGGCGAAAAACACACCCCACTTTTTTCAGTCATATCTCGAGTTCTAGGTAACCCATCGCACCAAGCCATATATCATATGAAAGGTCTTTAAATGAGGAACAATCGCGCTATATAACATTTTCGTGTCACTTCTATAGTTTAGGCGCAGTATTTGAAGGAGCGTATTTGTTTAGAGCGAAAAACACACCCCACTTCTTTCAGTCATATCTCGAGTTCTAGCCAACCTATCGCGATAAACCATATACCATACGAAAGGTCTTTAAATGAGGAACAATCGCGCTATATAACATTTTCGTGTCACTTCTATAGTTTAGACGCAGTACTTGAAGGAGCGTATTTGTTTAGAGCGAAAAACACACCCCACTTCTTTCAGTCATATCTCGAGTTCTAGCCAACCTATCGCGATAAGCCATATATCATATGAAAGGTCTTTAAATGGGGAACAATCGCGCTATATAACATTTTCGTGTCACTTCTATAGTTTAGGCGCAGTACTGGAAGGAGCGTATTTGTTTAGAGCGAAAAACACTCCCCACTCCATTCAGTCATATCTCGAGTTCTAGCTAACCCATCGCGCCAAGCCATATATCATATGAAAGGTCTTTAAATGAGGAACAATCGCGCTATATAACATTTTCGTGTCACTTCTATAGTTTAGGCGCAGTACTTGAAGGAGCGTATTTGTTTAAGGCGAAAAACACTCCCCACTTCTTTCAGTCATATCTCGAGTTTAGCTAACCCATCGCGATAAGCCATATATCATATGAAAGGTCTTTAAATGAGGAACAATCGCGCTATATAACATTTTCGTGTCACTTCTATAGTTTAGGCGCAGTATTTGAAGGAGCGTATTTGTTTAGAGCGAAAAACACACCCCACTTCTTTCAGTCATATCTCGAGTTCTAGCCAACCTATCGCGATAAGCCATATATCATATGAAAGGTCTTTAAATGGGGAACAATCGCGCTATATAACATTTTCGTGTCACTTCTATAGTTTAGGAGCAGTACTTGAAGGAGCGTATTTGTTTAAGGCGAAAAACACTCCCCACTTCTTTCAGTCATATCTCGAGTTCTAACTAACCCATCGCGCCAAGCCATATACCATATGAAAGGTCTTTAAATGAGGAACAATCGCGCTATATAACATTTTCGTGTCACTTCTATAGTTTAGACGCAGTACTTGAAGGAGCGTATTTGTTTAGAGCGAAAAACACACCCCACTTCTTTCAGTCATATCTCGAGTTCTAGCCAACCTATCGCGATAAGCCATATATCATATGAAAGGTATTTAAATGGGGAACAATCGCGCTATATAACATTTTCGTGTCACTTCTATAGTTTAGGAGCAGTACTTGAAGGAGCGTATTTGTTTAAGGCGAAAAACACACCCCACTTTTTTCAGTCATATCTCGAGTTCTAGGTAACCCATCGCACCAAGCCATATATCATATGAAAGGTCTTTAAATGAGGAACAATCGCGCTATATAACATTTTCGTGTCACTTCTATAGTTTAGGCGCAGTATTTGAAGGAGCGTATTTGTTTAGAGCGAAAAACACACCCCACTTCTTTCAGTCATATCTCGAGTTCTAGCCAACCTATCGCGATAAGCCGTATATCATATGAAAGGTCTTTAAATGGGGAACAATCGCGCTATATAACATTTTCGTGTCACTTCTATAGTTTAGACGCAGTACTTGAAGGAGCGTATTTGTTTAGAGCGAAAAACACACCCCACTTCTTTCAGTCATATCTCGAGTTCTAGCCAACCTATCGCGATAAGCCATATATCATATGAAAGGTCTTTAAATGGGGAACAATCGCGCTATATAACATTTTCGTGTCACTTCTATAGTTTAGGCGCAGTACTGGAAGGAGCGTATTTGTTTAGAGCGAAAAACACTCCCCACTCCATTCAGTCATATCTCGAGTTCTAACTAACCCATCGCGCCAAGCCATATACCATATGAAAGGTCTTTAAATGAGGAACAATCGCGCTATATAACATTTTCGTGTCACTTCTATAGTTTAGACGCAGTACTTGAAGGAGCGTATTTGTTTAGAGCGAAAAACACACCCCACTTCTTTCAGTCATATCTCGAGTTCTAGCCAACCTATCGCGATAAGCCATATATCATATGAAAGGTATTTAAATGGGGAACAATCGCGCTATATAACATTTTCGTGTCACTTCTATAGTTTAGGAGCAGTACTTGAAGGAGCGTATTTGTTTAAGGCGAAAAACACACCCCACTTTTTTCAGTCATATCTCGAGTTCTAGGTAACCCATCGCACCAAGCCATATATCATATGAAAGGTCTTTAAATGAGGAACAATCGCGCTATATAACATTTTCGTGTCACTTCTATAGTTTAGGCGCAGTATTTGAAGGAGCGTATTTGTTTAGAGCGAAAAACACACCCCACTTCTTTCAGTCATATCTCGAGTTCTAGCCAACCTATCGCGATAAACCATATACCATACGAAAGGTCTTTAAATGAGGAACAATCGCGCTATATAACATTTTCGTGTCACTTCTATAGTTTAGACGCAGTACTTGAAGGAGCGTATTTGTTTAGAGCGAAAAACACACCCCACTTCTTTCAGTCATATCTCGAGTTCTAGCCAACCTATCGCGATAAGCCATATATCATATGAAAGGTCTTTAAATGGGGAACAATCGCGCTATATAACATTTTCGTGTCACTTCTATAGTTTAGGCGCAGTACTGGAAGGAGCGTATTTGTTTAGAGCGAAAAACACTCCCCACTCCATTCAGTCATATCTCGAGTTCTAGCTAACCCATCGCGCCAAGCCATATATCATATGAAAGGTCTTTAAATGAGGAACAATCGCGCTATATAACATTTTCGTGTCACTTCTATAGTTTAGGCGCAGTACTTGAAGGAGCGTATTTGTTTAAGGCGAAAAACACTCCCCACTTCTTTCAGTCATATCTCGAGTTTAGCTAACCCATCGCGATAAGCCATATATCATATGAAAGGTCTTTAAATGAGGAACAATCGCGCTATATAACGTCTTCGTGTCACTTCTATAGTTTAGGCGCAGTACTTGGAGAAGCGTATTTGTTTAAGGCGAAAAACACTCCCCACTTCTTTCAGTCATATCTCGAGTTCTAACTAACCCATCGCGCCAAGCCATATACCATATGAAAGGTCTTTAAATGAGGAACAATCGCGCTATATAACATTTTCGTGTCACTTCTATAGTTTAGGCGCAGTATTTGAAGGAGCGTATTTGTTTAGAGCGAAAAACACACCCCACTTCTTTCAGTCATATCTCGAGTTCTAGCCAACCTATCGCGATAAGCCATATATCATATGAAAGGTCTTTAAATGGGGAACAATCGCGCTATATAACATTTTCGTGTCACTTCTATAGTTTAGGAGCAGTACTTGAAGGAGCGTATTTGTTTAAGGCGAAAAACACTCCCCACTTCTTTCAGTCATATCTCGAGTTCTAACTAACCCATCGCGCCAAGCCATATACCATATGAAAGGTCTTTAAATGAGGAACAATCGCGCTATATAACATTTTCGTGTCACTTCTATAGTTTAGACGCAGTACTTGAAGGAGCGTATTTGTTTAGAGCGAAAAACACACCCCACTTCTTTCAGTCATATCTCGAGTTCTAGCCAACCTATCGCGATAAGCCATATATCATATGAAAGGTATTTAAATGGGGAACAATCGCGCTATATAACATTTTCGTGTCACTTCTATAGTTTAGGAGCAGTACTTGAAGGAGCGTATTTGTTTAAGGCGAAAAACACACCCCACTTTTTTCAGTCATATCTCGAGTTCTAGGTAACCCATCGCACCAAGCCATATATCATATGAAAGGTCTTTAAATGAGGAACAATCGCGCTATATAACATTTTCGTGTCACTTCTATAGTTTAGGCGCAGTATTTGAAGGAGCGTATTTGTTTAGAGCGAAAAACACACCCCACTTCTTTCAGTCATATCTCGAGTTCTAGCCAACCTATCGCGATAAGCCGTATATCATATGAAAGGTCTTTAAATGGGGAACAATCGCGCTATATAACATTTTCGTGTCACTTCTATAGTTTAGACGCAGTACTTGAAGGAGCGTATTTGTTTAGAGCGAAAAACACACCCCACTTCTTTCAGTCATATCTCGAGTTCTAGCCAACCTATCGCGATAAGCCATATATCATATGAAAGGTCTTTAAATGGGGAACAATCGCGCTATATAACATTTTCGTGTCACTTCTATAGTTTAGGCGCAGTACTGGAAGGAGCGTATTTGTTTAGAGCGAAAAACACTCCCCACTCCATTCAGTCATATCTCGAGTTCTAGCTAACCCATCGCGCCAAGCCATATATCATATGAAAGGTCTTTAAATGAGGAACAATCGCGCTATATAACATTTTCGTGTCACTTCTATAGTTTAGGCGCAGTACTTGAAGGAGCGTATTTGTTTAAGGCGAAAAACACTCCCCACTTCTTTCAGTCATATCTCGAGTTTAGCTAACCCATCGCGATAAGCCATATATCATATGAAAGGTCTTTAAATGAGGAACAATCGCGCTATATAACGTCTTCGTGTCACTTCTATAGTTTAGGCGCAGTACTTGGAGAAGCGTATTTGTTTAAGGCGAAAAACACTCCCCACTTCTTTCAGTCATATCTCGAGTTCTAGGTAACCCATCGCGCCAAGCCGTATACCATATGAAAGGCGCAGTACTTGAAGGAGCGTATTTGTTAAAGGCGAAAAACACTCCCCACTTCTTTCAGTCATATCTCGAGTTCTAGCTAACCCATCGCGCCAAGCCATATATCATATGAAAGGTCTTTAAATGAGGAACAATCGCGCTATATAACATTTTCGTGTCACTTCTATAGTTTAGGCGCAGTACTTGAAGGAGCGTATTTGTTTAAGGCGAAAAACACACCCCACTTCTTTCAGTCATATCTCGAGTTCTAGCCAACCTATCGCGATAAGCCATATACCATATGAAAGGTCTTTAAATGAGGAACATTTTCGTGTCACTTCTATAGTTTAGGCGCAGTACTTGAAGGAGCGTATTTGTTTAAGGCGAAAAACACACCCCACTTCTCTCAGTCATATCTCGAGTTCTAGCTAACCCATCGCGATAAGCCATATATCATATGAAAGGTCTTTAAATGAGGAACAATCGCGCTATATAACATTTTCGTGTCACTTCTACAGTTTAGGCGCAGTACTTGAAGGAGCGTATTTGTTTAAGGCGAAAAACACACCCCACTTTTTTCAGTCATATCTCGAGTTCTAGGTAACCCATCGCACCAAGCCATATATCATATGAAAGGTCTTTAAATGAGGAACATTTTCGTGTCACTTCTATAGTTTAGGCGCAGTACTTGAAGGAGCGTATTTGTTTAAGGCGAAAAACACACCCCACTTCTCTCAGTCATATCTCGAGTTCTAGCTAACCCATCGCGATAAGCCATATATCATATGAAAGGTCTTTAAATGAGGAACAATCGCGCTATATAACATTTTCGTGTCACTTCTATAGTTTAGGCGCAGTATTTGAAGGAGCGTATTTGTTTAGAGCGAAAAACACACCCCACTTCTTTCAGTCATATCTCGAGTTCTAGCCAACCTATCGCGATAAACCATATACCATACGAAAGGTCTTTAAATGAGGAACAATCGCGCTATATAACATTTTCGTGTCACTTCTATAGTTTAGACGCAGTACTTGAAGGAGCGTATTTGTTTAGAGCGAAAAACACACCCCACTTCTTTCAGTCATATCTCGAGTTCTAGCCAACCTATCGCGATAAGCCATATATCATATGAAAGGTCTTTAAATGGGGAACAATCGCGCTATATAACATTTTCGTGTCACTTCTATAGTTTAGGAGCAGTACTTGAAGGAGCGTATTTGTTTAAGGCGAAAAACACACCCCAATTTTTCAGTCATATCTCGAGTTCTAGGTAACCCATCGCACCAAGCCATATATCATATGAAAGGTCTTTAAATGAGGAACAATCGCGCTATATAACATTTTCGTGTCACTTCTATAGTTTAGGCGCAGTATTTGAAGGAGCGTATTTGTTTAGAGCGAAAAACACACCCCACTTCTTTCAGTCATATCTCGAGTTCTAGCCAACCTATCGCGATAAACCATATACCATACGAAAGGTCTTTAAATGAGGAACAATCGCGCTATATAACATTTTCGTGTCACTTCTATAGTTTAGACGCAGTACTTGAAGGAGCGTATTTGTTTAGAGCGAAAAACACACCCCACTTCTTTCAGTCATATCTCGAGTTCTAGCCAACCTATCGCGATAAGCCATATATCATATGAAAGGTCTTTAAATGGGGAACAATCGCGCTATATAACATTTTCGTGTCACTTCTATAGTTTAGGCGCAGTACTGGAAGGAGCGTATTTGTTTAGAGCGAAAAACACTCCCCACTCCATTCAGTCATATCTCGAGTTCTAGCTAACCCATCGCGCCAAGCCATATATCATATGAAAGGTCTTTAAATGAGGAACAATCGCGCTATATAACATTTTCGTGTCACTTCTATAGTTTAGGCGCAGTACTTGAAGGAGCGTATTTGTTTAAGGCGAAAAACACTCCCCACTTCTTTCAGTCATATCTCGAGTTTAGCTAACCCATCGCGCCAAGCCATATACCATATGAAAGGTCTTTAAATGAGGAACAATCGCGCTATATAACATTTTCGTGTCACTTCTATAGTTTAGGCGCAGTATTTGAAGGAGCGTATTTGTTTAGAGCGAAAAACACTCCCCACTCCATTCAGTCATATCTCGAGTTCTAGCTAACCCATCGCGCCAAGCCATATATCATATGAAAGGTCTTTAAATGAGGAACATTTTCGTGTCACTTCTATAGTTTAGGCGCAGTACTTGAAGGAGCGTATTTGTTTAAGGCGAAAAACACACCCCACTTCTTTCAGTCATATCTCGAGTTCTAGCCAACCTATCGCGATAAGCCATATACCATATGAAAGGTCTTTAAATGAGGAACATTTTCGTGTCACTTCTATAGTTTAGGCGCAGTACTTGAAGGAGCGTATTTGTTTAAGGCGAAAAACACACCCCACTTCTTTCAGTCATATCTCGAGTTCTAGCTAACCCATCGCGCCAAGCTATATATCATATGAAAGGTCTTTAAATGAGGAACAATCGCGCTATATAACATTTTCGTGTCACTTCTATAGTTTAGGCGCAGTACTTGAAGGAGCGTATTTGTTTAAGGCGAAAAACACACCCCACTTCTTTCAGTCATATCTCGAGTTCTAGCTAACCCATCGCGCCAAGCTATATATCATATGAAAGGTCTTTAAATGAGGAACAATCGCGCTATATAACATTTTCGGTTCACTTCTATAGTTTAGGCGCAGTACTTGAAGAAGCGTATTTGTTTAAGGCGAAAAACACACCCCACTTCTTTCAGTCATATCTCGAGTTCTATCTAACCCATCCCGCCAAGCCATATACCATATGAAAGGTCTTTAAATGAGGAACAATCGCGCTATATAACATTTTCGTGTCACTTCTATAGTTTAGGCGCATTACTTGAAGGAGCGTATTTGTTTAAGGCGAAAAACACACCCCACTTCTTTCAGTCATATCTCGAGTTCTAGCTAACCCATCGCGCCAAGCTATATATCATATGAAAGGTCTTTAAATGAGGAACAATCGCGCTATATAACATTTTCGTGTCACTTCTATAGTTTAGGCGCAGTACTTGAAGGAGCGTATTTGTTTAAGGCGAAAAACACACCCCACTTCTTTCAGTCATATCTCGAGTTCTAGCTAACCCATCGCGCCAAGCCATATACCATATCAAAGGTCTTTAAATGAGGTACAATCGCGCTTTATAACATTTTCGTGTCACTTCTATAGTTTAGGCGCATTACTTGAAGGAGCGTATTTGTTTAAGGCGAAAAACACACCCCACTTCTTTCAGTCATATCTCGAGTTCTAGCTAACCCATCGCGCCAAGCTATACATCATATGAAAGGTCTTTAAATGAGGAACAATCGCGCTATATAACATTTTCGTGTCACTTCTATAGTTTAGGCGCAGCACTTGAAGGAGCGTATTTGTTTAAGGCGAAAAACACACCCCACTTCTTTCAGTCATATCTCGAGTTCTAGCTAACCCATCGCGCCAAGCCATATACCATATCAAAGGTCTTTAAATGAGGAACAATCGCGCTTTATAACATTTTCGTGTCACTTCTATAGTTTAGGCGCATTACTTGAAGGAGCGTATTTGTTTAAGGCGAAAAACACACCCCACTTCTTTCAGTCATATCTCGAGTTCTAGCTAACCCATCGCGCCAAGCTATATATCATATGAAAGGTCTTTAAATGAGGAACAATCGCGCTATATAACATTTTCATGTCATTTCTATAGTTTAGGCGCAGTACTTGAAGGAGCGTATTTGTTTAAGGCGAAAAACACACCCCACTTCTTTCAGTCATATCTCGAGTTCTAGCTAACCCATCGCGCCGAGCCATATACCATATGAAAGGTCTTTAAATGAGGAACAATCGCGCTATATAACATTTTCGTGTCACTTCTATAGTTTAGGCGCAGTACTTGAAGGAGCGTATTTGTTTAAGGCGAAAAACACAGCCCACTTCTTTCAGTCATATCTCGAGTTCTAGATAACCCATCGCGCCAAGCGCCAAGCCATATACCATATGAAAGGTCTTTAAATGAGGAACAGTCGCGCTATATAACATTTTCATGTCACTTCTATAGTTTAGGCGCAGTACTTGAAGGAGCGTATTTGTTTAAGGCGAAAAACACACCCCACTTCTTTCAGTCATATCTCGAGTTCTAGCTAACCCATCGCGCCAAGCCATATACCATATCAAAGGTCTTTAAATGAGGTACAATCGCGCTTTATAACATTTTCGTGTCACTTCTATAGTTTAGGCGCAGTACTGGAAGGAGCGTATTTGTTTAGAGCGAAAAACACTCCCCACTCCATTCAGTCATATCTCGAGTTCTAGCTAACCCATCGCGCCAAGCCATATATCATATGAAAGGTCTTTAAATGAGGAACAATCGCGCTATATAACATTTTCGTGTCACTTCTATAGTTTAGGCGCAGTACTTGAAGGAGCGTATTTGTTTAAGGCGAAAAACACTCCCCACTTCTTTCAGTCATATCTCGAGTTTAGCTAACCCATCGCGATAAGCCATATATCATACGAAAGGTCTTTAAATGAGGAACAATCGCGCTATATAACATTTTCGTGTCACTTCTATAGTTTAGACGCAGTACTTGAAGGAGCGTATTTGTTTAGAGCGAAAAACACACCCCACTTCTTTCAGTCATATCTCGAGTTCTAGCCAACCTATCGCGATAAGCCATATATCATATGAAAGGTCTTTAAATGGGGAACAATCGCGCTATATAACATTTTCGTGTCACTTCTATAGTTTAGACGCAGTACTTGAAGGAGCGTATTTGTTTAGAGCGAAAAACACACCCCACTTCTTTCAGTCATATCTCGAGTTCTAGCCAACCTATCGCGATAAGCCATATATCATATGAAAGGTCTTTAAATGGGGAACAATCGCGCTATATAACATTTTCGTGTCACTTCTATAGTTTAGGCGCAGTACTGGAAGGAGCGTATTTGTTTAGAGCGAAAAACACTCCCCACTCCATTCAGTCATATCTCGAGTTCTAGCTAACCCATCGCGCCAAGCCATATATCATATGAAAGGTCTTTAAATGAGGAACAATCGCGCTATATAACATTTTCGTGTCACTTCTATAGTTTAGGCGCAGTACTTGAAGGAGCGTATTTGTTTAAGGCGAAAAACACTCCCCACTTCTTTCAGTCATATCTCGAGTTTAGCTAACCCATCGCGATAAGCCATATATCATATGAAAGGTCTTTAAATGAGGAACAATCGCGCTATATAACGTCTTCGTGTCACTTCTATAGTTTAGGCGCAGTACTTGGAGAAGCGTATTTGTTTAAGGCGAAAAACACACCCCACTTCTTTCAGTCATATCTCGAGTTCTATCTAACCCATCCCGCCAAGCCATATACCATATGAAAGGTCTTTAAATGAGGAACATTTTCGTGTCACTTCTATAGTTTAGGCGCAGTACTTGAAGGAGCGTATTTGTTTAAGGCGAAAAACACACCCCACTTCTTTCAGTCATATCTCGAGTTCTAGCTAACCCATCGCGCCAAGCTATATATCATATGAAAGGTCTTTAAATGAGGAACAATCGCGCTATATAACATTTTCGGTTCACTTCTATAGTTTAGGCGCAGTACTTGAAGGAGCGTATTTGTTTAAGGCGAAAAACACACCCCACTTCTTTCAGTCATATCTCGAGTTCTATCTAACCCATCCCGCCAAGCCATATACCATATGAAAGGTCTTTAAATGAGGAACAATCGCGCTATATAACATTTTCGTGTCACTTCTATAGTTTAGGCGCATTACTTGAAGGAGCGTATTTGTTTAAGGCGAAAAACACACCCCACTTCTTTCAGTCATATCTCGAGTTCTAGCTAACCCATCGCGCCAAGCTATATATCATATGAAAGGTCTTTAAATGAGGAACAATCGCGCTATATAACATTTTCGTGTCACTTCTATAGTTTAGGCGCAGTACTTGAAGGAGCGTATTTGTTTAAGGCGAAAAACACACCCCACTTCTTTCAGTCATATCTCGAGTTCTAGCTAACCCATCGCGCCAAGCCATATACCATATCAAAGGTCTTTAAATGAGGTACAATCGCGCTTTATAACATTTTCGTGTCACTTCTATAGTTTAGGCGCAGTACTGGAAGGAGCGTATTTGTTTAGAGCGAAAAACACTCCCCACTCCATTCAGTCATATCTCGAGTTCTAGCTAACCCATCGCGCCAAGCCATATATCATATGAAAGGTCTTTAAATGAGGAACAATCGCGCTATATAACATTTTCGTGTCACTTCTATAGTTTAGGCGCAGTACTTGAAGGAGCGTATTTGTTTAAGGCGAAAAACACTCCCCACTTCTTTCAGTCATATCTCGAGTTTAGCTAACCCATCGCGATAAGCCATATATCATACGAAAGGTCTTTAAATGAGGAACAATCGCGCTATATAACATTTTCGTGTCACTTCTATAGTTTAGACGCAGTACTTGAAGGAGCGTATTTGTTTAGAGCGAAAAACACACCCCACTTCTTTCAGTCATATTTCGAGTTCTAGCCAACCTATCGCGATAAGCCATATATCATATGAAAGGTCTTTAAATGGGGAACAATCGCGCTATATAACATTTTCGTGTCACTTCTATAGTTTAGGCGCAGTACTGGAAGGAGCGTATTTGTTTAGAGCGAAAAACACTCCCCACTCCATTCAGTCATATCTCGAGTTCTAGCTAACCCATCGCGCCAAGCCATATATCATATGAAAGGTCTTTAAATGAGGAACAATCGCGCTATATAACATTTTCGTGTCACTTCTATAGTTTAGACGCAGTACTTGAAGGAGCGTATTTGTTTAGAGCGAAAAACACACCCCACTTCTTTCAGTCATATCTCGAGTTTTAGCCAACCTATCGCGATAAGCCATATATCATATGAAAGGTCTTTAAATGGGGAACAATCGCGCTATATAACATTTTCGTGTCACTTCTATAGTTTAGGCGCAGTACTGGAAGGAGCGTATTTGTTTAGAGCGAAAAACACTCCCCACTCCATTCAGTCATATCTCGAGTTCTAGCTAACCCATCGCGCCAAGCCATATATCATATGAAAGGTCTTTAAATGAGGAACAATCGCGCTATATAACATTTTCGTGTCACTTCTATAGTTTAGGCGCAGTACTTGAAGGAGCGTATTTGTTTAAGGCGAAAAACACTCCCCACTTCTTTCAGTCATATCTCGAGTTTAGCTAACCCATCGCGATAAGCCATATACCATATGAAAGGTCTTTAAATGAGGAACAGTCGCGCTATATAACATTTTCATGTCACTTCTATAGTTTAGGCGCAGTACTTGAAGGAGCGTATTTGTTTAAGGCGAAAAACACACCCCACTTCTCTCAGTCATATCTCGAGTTCTAGCTAACCCATCGCGCCAAGCCATATATCATATGAAAGGTCTTTAAATGAGGAACAATCGCGCTATATAACATTTTCGTGTCACTTCTACAGTTTAGGCGCAGTACTTGAAGGAGCGTATTTGTTTAAGGCGAAAAACACTCCCCACTTCTTTCAGTCATATCTCGAGTTTAGCTAACCCATCGCACCAAGCCATATATCATATGAAAGGTCTTTAAATGAGGAACATTTTCGTGTCACTTCTATAGTTTAGGCGCAGTACTTGAAGGAGCGTATTTGTTTAAGGCGAAAAACACACCCCACTTCTCTCAGTCATATCTCGAGTTCTAGCTAACCCATCGCGATAAGCCATATATCATATGAAAGGTCTTTAAATGAGGAACAATCGCGCTATATAACATTTTCGTGTCACTTCTATAGTTTAGGCGCAGTATTTGAAGGAGCGTATTTGTTTAGAGCGAAAAACACACCCCACTTCTTTCAGTCATATCTCGAGTTCTAGCCAACCTATCGCGATAAGCCATATATCATATGAAAGGTCTTTAAATGGGGAACAATCGCGCTATATAACATTTTCGTGTCACTTCTATAGTTTAGACGCAGTACTGGAAGGAGCGTATTTGTTTAGAGCGAAAAACACTCCCCACTCCATTCAGTCATATCTCGAGTTCTAGCTAACCCATCGCGCCAAGCCATATATCATATGAAAGGTCTTTAAATGGGGAACAATCGCGCTATATAACATTTTCGTGTCACTTCTATAGTTTAGACGCAGTACTTGAAGGAGCGTATTTGTTTAGAGCGAAAAACACACCCCACTTCTTTCAGTCATATCTCGAGTTCTAGCCAACCTATCGCGATAAGCCATATATCATATGAAAGGTCTTTAAATGGGGAACAATCGCGCTATATAACATTTTCGTGTCACTTCTATAGTTTAGACGCAGTACTTGAAGGAGCGTATTTGTTTAGAGCGAAAAACACACCCCACTTCTTTCAGTCATATCTCGAGTTCTAGCCAACCTATCGCGATAAGCCATATATCATATGAAAGGTCTTTAAATGGGGAACAATCGCGCTATATAACATTTTCGTGTCACTTCTATAGTTTAGGCGCAGTACTGGAAGGAGCGTATTTGTTTAGAGCGAAAAACACTCCCCACTCCATTCAGTCATATCTCGAGTTCTAGCTAACCCATCGCGCCAAGCCATATATCATATGAAAGGTCTTTAAATGAGGAACAATCGCGTTATATAACATTTTCGTGTCACTTCTATAGTTTAGGCGCAGTACTTGAAGGAGCGTATTTGTTTAAGGCGAAAAACACTCCCCACTTCTTTCAGTCATATCTCGAGTTTAGCTAACCCATCGCGATAAGCCATATATCATATGAAAGGTCTTTAAATGAGGAACAATCGCGCTATATAACGTTTTCGTGTCACTTCTATAGTTTAGGCGCAGTACTTGGAGAAGCGTATTTGTTTAAGGCGAAAAACACTCCCCACTTCTTTCAGTCACGTCTCGAGTTCTAGCTAACCCATCGCGCCAAGCCATATACCATATGAAAGGTCTTTAAATGAGGAACAATCGCGCTATATAACATTTTCGTGTCACTTCTATAGTTTAGGCGCAGTACTTGAAGGAGCGTATTTGTTTAAGGCGAAAAACACTCCCTACTTCTTTCAGTCATATCTCGAGTTCTAGCTAACCCATCGCGCCAAGCCATATATCATATGAACGGTCTTTAAATGAGGAACAATCGCGCTATATAACATTTTCGTGTCACTTCTATAGTTTAGGCGCAGTACTTGAAGGAGCGTATTTGTTTAGAGCGAAAAACACTCCCCACTCCATTCAGTCATATCTCGAGTTCTAGCTAACCCATCGCTCCAAGCCATATATCATATGAAAGGTCTTTAAATGAGGAACAACCGCGCTATATAATATTTCACTTCTATAGTTTAAGCGCTACAAATACGATAATTCATGTACTGCGCCTAAACTATAGAAGTGACACGAAAATGATTGCACTCTTCCAACTCCTTATTTCTAAGATTTGCGTTGTAATACAAGTTTGCGTTCCCTGCCAAAGCGGATAACAGAGCTATCGAACATATTTTTGGTATGGTAGCTTCACTCTGTTCATAATAATTGTAATTGTAAATGTAAATTAAATGTTAAATGATAGCTACATTGCCCTCGTGGAATCTCTTTACTTATTAACACTCTTTGTACTCAGGTTTTGTGATGTACTAATTTTGTCATTGCTGCTGTGGTGATGCTCCGCAATAAATGCACTGTGTTAATTCACACGACCTTGAAGTTGCTGAGCGTCTTTTCTTTCAAATCGAAAGCACTCATAGCCACTACATAGAAACCTACAAGTCTTATTTGGGAACTTAAAGCACTCTTTTAAATGAGTTTGTGTTGCTTTCAGCCGATGTTGTCGAAAAGTGAACTGCTCGATACTTGTTTAATTGTTTCCTTTTTCTTCTGATGTTTTTAGTACATATATACATTTTATATTAAAAGTATTGCTATTGGTTTCACGCATTGCAGGAATATTGCGTCTTAGCAACTCACAGCTATGTGCCAGTAACATTTAACTAAATTTCAAAAATGCCATAAGGAAAACACTTCAAAGCACTGTGTGGCGTAACCGATGACGAAATCACTTGTTACAGTAATAGAATTGTATTTCAATTCTGTATAAAAATATGAGTTTTAATGAAACCTTTAAATGGTTTCAGAGAACTGAAAAATTTCAAAATACTGAATTTAAAAAAATAACACGAGTTGGTGTATTTAATACATTTGCTTTAATGACTCTTTGTTTTATCTTTTACAAGAACTGGATATTTTTATTGAGGAATCGTACAAATCCGATTGCATTAATTATTAGCAAAAAATCAAAAAAGGCGAGAAATAATATAAGCAAAACGTTTACAGTTGTAGAAGAAAGTGGGAAAGCTATACATTTTTTTGAATTAAATTATTATTTAGCTTTTGTCATGATATGAAGATGTTATCTATAGTAGACCTTTTAGGACTTCACCTCGGGCACTTTAAAGCCACGTTCTTTGAACTCATCCATAATGCAGATTCCGTGCGCATGAGCAGCTTCACAGCTGGAAATATTGAAAATTAGTTGTAATTGAAAATTATATAAATTGATACAATAGCTGAACTGGTGACCTTGGCTACTTACTTATCTTTAATGCCAGCATTTTGCTGATTGCATTTATCGATGATCTCGTCGACTGCCTCCTCGTTATCCGGCACAACCATCGACATCATCTCCCTTGTCTTTTCCTTCACCATTTGCGTGCTGTCCTCCGCTACCTGGTGCAACACAAGCAATTGTGTTGTAATTAAACGCCAAGTAATTATTTGATAAAGTGTGAAGAAATAATGACGCTTAAGGTTAATATTTTTTACCAATTCAAATTGCTTCATCAAACAGAAACGGAAGCATTTGGTCTGCTTCTGAGCATCCTTTTTATTCAAGACCAGTTCTTCGATGTGCTCTATCACGATTGTACATATAATATTATTCATGAAATTAAATACAAGCAATAGTAAATAATGATAATCTGAACACTGACATACATAAGCTCATACCTCGTTCGGGTACAGGATCACAATCAGATGCAAATGACTCCAGTATTTGTATCACATCATCGAGTGACATGGTATCGTCATCATCAGCATCGTCAGCCTGAGCAGCCAAACAACATTGAAATTTTAACAACTCTTACAGTGAATCTGTTCAAAATTGGCAGGCGTAAAAAAATTAAGCACTCACTCGAACCAGAGACGCCAACAAAAAGATTGCCGCCATCGTCAGCAACAACAACCGCGATTTATGCAACATTTTAAATGATCGAAAACAATATAACTGAAGAAATTATATAAAAATTAAGCAAATTCAAATTTCTATAATTTATTCGACTGTAAGATTAGAGAACGAATATTTGTTTGGGAAAGAAATTTACGTCGACGTATTTATAGTGAAACTATTTCCGATTCGTTCACATATTTCATGTCCATTGCGATCAGTTATAATTAAATTGTTTTCCACTTTTCAGCGTGTCGCCGCTAATGATTGCAATCCATTTTACAGTACAGTACAATATTATATGCAATTACGGCAGATAAAAATAACGTTTTTATTATCTTCTTTCAGTAATATATTGTAACTATTGTTAATATTCTCCATGTATGTGGTTTATCTAGATGGTTTTTCGCAAAAATGTGAAATACGTGTACCTTTTTTTAAATGCATGCCGTTTTGAACTCTTTATTTTTTATGTTAAGATAATAAAACAAATATTTGTGTGTATGTGTCCTTTTCATGATTATTTCCCATTATTTTTTTATAAACTTTACTGATAAATTTAAATTTTTAAATTACTTTTTATAATTATTTAAATTTTTCATCAGGTATTAATTAAAAATCACATAAAAAATATCTGATGTGGCCAACACATGACTTCCTTGTAGCTAAAATAATATCAATTAAAAAAGTTATACTTATTTATTATATATATTTTATATTATTACTTTGTCATTACCATTCAAATATCAATATCAACATTTTTCGCAATTACAATACTTTCTTATATTTACTACGTATATGTACAAGGAAGTAAAAACAAAAACTCAATTCTAAATATAAAATTTTAATTACAAAGAGTTTAAGTCATTATTCCTTCATATAGTAAATCCAAACGATCTTGTAAGGTTCCTGTGGAATTATACTTAGAAATTTTAATTGTGAATAAATTGAACTGAGTATAGAAAAATTGAATTCCCTGAAATAGAACTTATTATGAACTACAGAAACCATAATAAAACAAATACATAAAAAAAGGACAAGATAGGAGAAAAGGACAAGATAGGAGACAAGATAGGATATAATTATTCTCATTAACTCATCCAAGAAAATAATATTTATATAAATAATAATATATATAAATAATAATATATATAAATAATATTGTAGTCAGTATTTGATGTCAGATAAAGATAGGTTCATTACAAAGCATGCAAAGCATATAGCAAAAGTTAATTTAATTAAAACTATAATTTTAGGAAACCGCTATGTGAAGAGCTATTAAGATATTAAGATATTTAGAATATTTGCGTGACTTTGAAATTTCGATTGAAAGACTATTAAAGTTGCATTAAAATGAAAGTTTATACTTTTTTTTATCAAATGTATCAATCCTTTACTATCAAGTCTTTTATTTTTATTTGATTATTATTTGAAATTTTATTTCACTTCGCAGTTAAATAATATAAAAGTTATTTTAAAAAAATAGCTTATATCTTCGACTTATCGTTCAACTACTTATATTATCGTTAAATATCTACTGCGAATAATATCGGTCAACTATGCATCACTACTAATTTACTACTTTAGATCAAGCAGGTGTTTATGAATGAAGTTTTAATACATTGACTCATCTTAAACTGAGTCTTCTTCAGTGAATTTTCTGTTGAAAAGTGATTATAGTGATGACTTGAAGACAGTTAATATTTTTAATTACACTTACTTTTTATAATATTTTTTAATATGTTTCTATCATGTTTATTTAATTGAGAACTTGATGCATTTGAGACGAAAAAAAAAAAATTATCATCACGTCATATATTAATAAAAATGAAGATGTATCTAGAGTGTTTAATTTATAAGCGCTTTCTATACCCTATTTTCGACAGGTGAGTAGACTAGGCTAACTCTTCCTTTTTTGTTGCAGAAGACACTTCAGCAAAACTGCAAAAATATTTGCGAGATAAACATGATTAAAAGTAATCATAATCATTTGTCATTACAAGTAATAATATATATACAAGTATAATAATAATATATTTTAATTGCAATCGATCCATGCAGAATTAAACCGTCTAAATGCTTTTTGCCAATTCAAGCAAATGCCACACATAATAGAAAATCATAAAAGTCTCAACTGAACATCAGCTAAAAGCAGTTGCAAATCGTTCTTCTCGTTTTCGTTTTCTGATCATTTTGAAGGGTTTCTGGGCTGACATCAGTTAATTTGGGTTGTACTTTGTTGCGCTTTTAAATTAACAAGTTTCTTGTCATATTAAAAACCTGCCGATGTTATACGTGATTAAAAATTCCGCTACAGTTGAACTCTGACCGAGTAAAATGTAGGTACATAAGTAATAAAATAAAAAGATAAAAAACCAAAAAATCGTGTTACCCTACAGCATGTCTGTTGAATGAATGAATCGTTATTTCAAAGATTAATTTATTGTATTTTCCTGACCGAGCAGAAGTTCTTTCAAATATTTAATTTCAAATTCAAATATTTTCAGAATCCTTTCCATCATTTTATTTATTTACAATTTCCCATTTTTTATGAAGTTTGAAGTTTATAGCTTCATAGCTCTTAATGGTTATTATTTAGTTCAAAAGAATTTAGTCAATTGTTCTTCTTTTTAAATGTAGGGTACAATTAAGAACTATTAAAAAACATTAAAAATAATAAAGATATTTTGTATACACATTCATCAAATTAAAATAGTTAATTGTACATTTACTTTTAAATATCTTTAACAAATTTTTCCGAAAACAGATGCATTTAAAAAAACTGAAATTTGTACTTATATACTTAGCAACACCAACTGGAAGTGATTTAGTCTGTTTCAGTTGCTCAAGCTTATAACGCAATGTCGTTGTGGTTTATAACAGCGTCGTGGTACACAAGTCACTTAGATACTTCCAAGTCTTTGCTTCTAGTCATCAGTATTGGTTTATGGCTTTATTGGCTATGGACCCGCCGACACCTGTACCGCTTTGCATTCGAGTTCCCTGGCTATCTAGGCACACCCATCTTAGGCTCCTTTAATCGAATAACAGGAATGAAAGATCTGCTACCAGTTTTTGGGCGTATGTTCTTCGAATGCAAACGGAATACGATTTGCATTTGGATGGGTTTGTATCCAGTTCTACTTACCGCTGAACCAGAAATTGTGGAGAAGATTTTATCCTCGCCCGATTTACTAAATAAAGCTAAGGTTATGTATAAGCCACTGCAAAATGTATTTGGTGGTGGAATCGTAGGCAGTCCATTAGAGAAATGGCATCACAACCGCAAACTAATCAACCCGTCCTTTAGTCATAACGTCTTAGTCAGTTTCTTTCCAGTCTTCCATAAAGGTAAGAAGATGGCCCTTTCGAAACTGGACTCGTTGGTTGGTACTGGTGAACGCAAAATAGCCGAAGTTTTGCAGCGCGTTTCGTTGGGAATAAGTGTTGGTAAGTGTGAAGAGAAGCAAAGTGTAGAAGTAAAGAACCTGTACAAATATACTCGTACAGTATTTGAGGAAGAGTAATGAGTTTCAGGATGATAAGATATTTGAATCTATGCCTAAAATACTAAAAAGTTTGATTTGAGACGTGTAGTAAGAATTATATGCCGTAAGCAGGCCTCCAAAGCAGCTAAATTTGGGACCACTAAATTTTCCTAATAGCACTTAACATTTCCATCTGAGTCTTTTCCTAACCGGAAGCCTACACAATCAATCTTTGTTTTTATTTATTTTTTTCAGAGACAACTATGGGCAAAGTCATGAAAGAAGGCGATTTAGTCGATGAAAGTTTAGCTGAAAAATACTGTTTGTAAGAATTATTATTTCTATATAAAAAAGAGTTTAATATTCTCTCTACATTATTTAATATTCTTCTACATTATGAACGAAGTATGATGGAGAAGACAACCCTACAAACTTTATTATCTTTCTTAAAACTAGACGGTTCCTTTGGCATGTACAAGCGTTTCCAGCAAAGCAAAAAATATTTGCATAAGTTCGTCAACGAGGTTTGTTCTTGCAAATCAACAATATGTTGTTAAATAATTTTATCTGTATTCAACTGTTTAGTTAATAATAAACAAACTGGATCGTTTAACCGTCTATAGGAGCAACTCTTATCTGTTAGCTGAAAACCTAATGAAGGAAGAGGATATGACTATTAAGAAGGCGCCCAATATTTTTATCGATCAAGCTATCAAACTTTATCAGAAGCAACAACTAAGTTGGAATGACATCATTGCCGAATCTAACACGATAGTGGCAGCGGTGAGTTAAAAAGGCATCTATATTAAGGTAATTTGTATATACCATTTAAAACTAAATTCAGTCCTTCGAGACTACCGCCAACAGCATATTCTCAAGTATTGTCATGATGGCCATGCATCCTGAGATGCAGGAAAAACTGTACGAGGAAATAGTAGAAGTTTTTCCTGAGAAGGATTTCCAAATGGAATACGAGGACACGAAAAATCTTCCCTACCTGGACAGGTTTATCAATGAGACACTGCGCCTAACGCCTTCGGTGCCCATCATTGGGCGTCAAGTCATCAAAGACACTATTCTGACCAAGGAACTTTTATTGCCACGTAATTTGGTGATCATAATTTCGATTTTCCATTTACATCGACGAACCGATATTTGGGGACCGAATGCGAGCAAATTTGATCCAGACAATTTTCTCCCCGAAAACTTGACAGAGAAACATGCATATGCGTTCATCCCGTTCTCAAAGGGCCTTCGAAATTGCATAGGTAATGGTTTGTATATACTTATCATATTTAATCGGTCCGATAGTTTTTCTCATCGTGGAACTTTTGTTGTAATCGAATCCCTACTATCGAGTTGTCAAACTATCGACACTAACTGACTTAAAAGCAACTTTCAAATTTGTATAATATTAAATTCTTCACGTCAGGTTGGCGTTACGCGTTGTTATCGATTAAAATCATGCTTTGCGGTTTAGTACGCAATTTTCGATTCACCACTTCTTTCAAGTTCGATGACCTTCAGTATGTAGAGAACATCGCTTTGAAGTATTTAGAGGAACCGGGGATTGAAGTTCATCGGCGATGAGTGATTATTATGGGTTTAAGGAGCAAGTTTTGGTATAGTACTTATACAGGAGATGTTAAACTGTAAACTTTATCATACGTCAAACTGTAGGATGCAGAATGATTCTGCTTAGAAATTATGTTAATTTAAGTTAATATAAAAATTAATGCCTAATAAAAGTTATTTAAAATAATCCCTCTAATACAAAACTTATCAAAGATTTCTGAATATACATATGTTCAATTTCAGCAAAACTTAAGTTCATCTGTTTAAAATTTATAAATTCGTAATTTTACAATCACAAAACAACGATTACTCTCAAATTGCAAGTTCAATTTATTTGTTACTATAGAAACTTGTTATGAGTTGAATAACTGGAGCTTTGCATAGCATGCGCTTGCTTTTAATGTATGTTTTACTCTTCTGGAAAAAATTACCATCTCGCTGAGAGAGGAAGAAAAGTTTACAAATTTTGTTGCGACGTGAAAGAGAGTGTCGACTTGCTTGTTCCAATTCATTCTTTCATAGGAATATTCCTATTGACGGTGACGTCGTTGTTATCTGTTTCTACAGTAATAATGATCGTAAAACTATAGTAAATGATTACGATTATTGCTATTGTTAACGATATCCTAATGTACAATTGTATATCATCTATGCTTTATTAGTTTCTCCTTTCGCTTTCTGAGATTCTGGATTATAAGGAAAAAAAATGTTTCCACATCCAGAATATCTGATTCCATAAAAATTGAGAGATTGGGTGCGGTGAGGGGCTTCGGTTTCTTTTTAAGTTTTAGTCTTATTTTTTAATAATACTATTTATATACTATTCAAACAACGATGTACTACTTTATACGTTGTATATTAAATCAAGAGGTATACAATAACTGTCGACAAACAATGTCCTTGAACTTCTGTAGCGTATTTGATACTTGAAATGTAAAACAATGAGGTTTTTTGGAAATTACAGAAGGTTGTTATTGTACAAGCGTTCAATCACAGTTCTGCTCAGTAACCATTACCATTCTTTAGTCTCGAGGATGATAAGAGAACCAGCAGAGATTCCGCAGCTAGAAAAATAGACTTTTTTTCAAAGTCTTTCTGAAAGGAGTCTTTTTAAAAAAAGTTGAGAAGTTTCTCTACTCTACTAGTCGATAGATTGTAGAGATTAAGCTTACAATTTGATAGATTCTATTAATGTCATCACCCACCATTTTAACTTTAATTTAAAATTATTTATTCTTATCACTGATTTATAATTATAATTGATCATTAACAAGACTACCTTATGGATACTAGCGTAATTACTTTGCTTCGGTAGGAATTATATTTGTTACAATGTAGACAATGTGCAGACCTGTTTAAAGGTCATATCTCAACAAGTTCTTACAGATTAAAAAAATTCTTATAATCAATGTAGTTTATTCGAAATTAGCTGCGATTGTAAATAGTAACAGTGTCTTCATGTACAACAAATGATTCAGTCTCTTGGGATCACTGAGGCTTATAGCACCATGAAACCATACTGGTCGGATAATCGGAATACTTCAAAGATATTGCTTCTCGTACTATCTGTAGGCTTGTTTCTTTACGTGCTATGCAGACTGAAGGATTCATATCCCTTTGCATCACATATCGCAGGCTGCGTGGAACCAATTATAAGCACTCTTCAACGATTTAGAATAATAAGGGGTAAATTTTACGCAGCTAAAAATCAAAAGGAAACATAATTTTATTGTATCCTTTTTTAGCAGATTTGCTACGAGTTATTGGACGTCCGTTCGAGGAATGTAAAAACACAGATCGCCTTTGGTTCGTTCTGGATCCAGAAATTGTCGAGAAAGTTTTGCCTTCGGCCGACTTTTGGTTATTATTTATTGGTTATTTTTTGTTGTGACAGCCATATATATCGATAGAAAGTGCAATAACACTTTACAGTTTACTATAGCTATATGGCACTAAGCCAATATAAAAAGAAAATCTGGTGTTTTTGTATGAATTAATTTTTTGTAGACAAATATAATTTCGTGCATTAAATAGTTGATCAAAGCAAGGCCTTAAATTGGCCTCCGAAAATTGTATATATGATTAAACCAACGTAAACCATATACATAATTGATTGCTTTTTAATGGTAATAAAAAGATGCTGTTTATAAAACTGGAGAAGCGAAAATAGAGCGCATTACAGCTCTTAACTTACTTTAACACAAAACAGTTCCGTCTCGAGTGTTCCTGAAAAAAGCTATTTGAAAGCTTAGGAAAGTGATTTATCCTTTTTGTGAGAAAGCCAACAGAGTTTAATATTCTCTCACCTTATAATAAAATTACGCTTTAAGAATATAAATGTAATAAAACATAGTAACTGTCATTCATGGGAAGAAAGAAGATAAAGAAAGAAGTGAGTATAAATGTAACAAATAATATAAATATCAGAAATATTTGCATTTGTTAAACATTCCTGTCATTAAAATTTCATAAATTTTAATTATATCATTTGCCGAATTACCAAATTGACCGTAAAATTGCTTTAACAGATTCCATGTGCATATAATTACATAAAATGCACAAGCTGAAAGCCACTTTTGCTCTATGTATTTCTATGTATAGCTCTTTGTATTTCTATGTATTTACCAAATATCAACTGACATTAATTCATTAATTAATTAAGATTAGTCGGGAGGTAATTAGTAAGTAACTGTGTCTTCGAGGACAAGACAACGCACTTTATTATTGTTATTGTTTCTCAGTTGTATTGTTTCTACATATGATCTAAAATATTAATTCCTGGTTTAGAATATCTACAGATAAAAATTTCTGTTCAATTTAAATTTGAAACTTTCTATCTTGTAAATTGAAACTACCTAATAGTTTAAATAACATTTTTCTCTTTTGCTCACCCTTTAGTACCTCTAGATTATTACGTCGTTACTAGTTAGTAATTAAAATAAAAAGCTTCGATTTTTTGCTCGCGATTTTGTTCATGAAATTATTGAAGTCATTTGAATGAAACTCTATGAGTAAAATTATTAAAGTCATATGAATGAACATCTATAACTTTACTAACGCTTAGCTACTCAACTAGACTTAGAGGTACTAACCTCTCCAATTTGTGTATTTACTAGCTGCGTTTGAAATTTATTATTATTAATATATTTATTAGATTATTTCAAAAATGAGATACAATGGTCATGGGAGAATGTGATAGAGTACGTACATTAGTCATTGTAATCTCTCTGTTACGAGATAGTAAAAACGAGAGCAAAACATTTTGATTTTTTGTTTCTCTTGCTTCTGGACAGCAGTTGAATCGCTGAGCTCATTCGTTCAATTCTCTAGCTGAAAAACAGATCTACCTACTGTCGTCATAAAATATTACGCGTTGTCTCAATATCGTTGTTCAACTTCAGTAGACTTGTTTTCGGACAGAATCAAAAATTTTTACTGAAAATCGTTGTTTTCTCTTAAATTTTAGTGAACTTTGGTCCCAGAACGAAATACTTACGAAACTTTGCTGTTCCGTTTTTAACGCATAAAAGGAGACGTGGAATCTATGCAAAGGTATATACACCTAAGTCTGTTTTTACACGGTCTTTTTGTACACGGTTTTGATATAACACGGTTTGAAAATTGAATATTTTTAATTTTTTTACACGATTTTATTCCATTTAGCACGATTTGAAATTTTATGTACTTAAATTTTTTATTTTTAACTTTTTTTTACTCTTAAATTTTTGTATAAGATCAATGTCTTTTTTACACGGTTTTTTTTTTACACGGCTTCTTCTGGAACCAATCTACCGTGTAAAAACAGACTTAGGTGTACATATATTCTTGATCAGTGTCACATCCTGAGTCGTTTTAGCAATGTCAGTCCGTCCGCCTGTCTGTCTGTGGAAATCACGATTACAGGTGAATGAATGAAGTTAGCGCGGTGAAATTTTGCATGTATATTCTGAGGGGTACCACGGCTACTTTTTATAATTAATACGAGCTCTTCTGTGCTTGTCTTATTTTATCTTTAATTTTTTCCCCCAGATTGTAAGCTTAATCTTAATCTTTTAGTCTCGAATCATCGCATCACGTTAAAAATAATGCGCCAAAATGATCGTGGTCCGCCCTGTTTTGACATAAACCGTAATTACAGAAAAACGAATAGTACCATATTCAAGAAATTTTGCACGAATACCCTCTGGCATTAGAGATTGTATGGTAGTGAAAATTAGGAAAATCGGCCCATTGAGGCACCAACTTTTTATAGTAAATATGAACTCTTTGATGTTTATATCTCAATTTCTCAGTTTCTGGAATGAGTTTGAAACTGAATTTTTCAAAAATGGACGTGGAAAGTGAAAAGGTAGAGAAGATAATAGAAAACTTGACACGAACTTTGATTATTTAACCTCAGATTCACGGGATGCAATATTGAGAAAAGCGGATGTCTCTTTAAATAAATCAGACATAATAAAAGACTTAAGGAATGTAGGGTATATAAGCTTCGGTCGGTTTTTAATTTAATGTTCTCTTATTAGTTATTGTTCTACTTTCAGTGTTTAAATATACAACTGTTGACTTTTCTAATTGAACTAGTTTATCTCGTGAACCTAACTATTCTTAGTGTAATAATTTTTCTCTAGGAAAAACAAGTTTTATTATACAATAGGAAGTTACTGACTGATTAAAGATCGCAAATTACTAAACAACTTACTTCAGCTTTAATGTTTACGCGTTTAATGCATTTTTATACTTTAAGTGTGATATAAAATAGCAACGCTTTCTGCATCCATTTCAGATTGTTTAGTGTATTCATATCGCTCAAAGCTCAAAGCACTATGAAACCATCGTGGACGGATAACCTGAATTATTCCAAGTTATTGCTTCTCGTACTGGCTGTAAGCTTATGGCTTTACTGGCTATGGACCCGTCGCCACTTGTATCGTTTTGCATTCAATTTTCCAGGATATATGGGCGCACCCATAATAGGCTGCTTCAACCGAATAAAAGCAATGAAAGGTAAAAGAAAAAGCTATGCTTCATGAAATTATCAAAGAAACATCATTGCGTTTCCGTTATGTGCAGATATGTTACCAGTTTTTGGACAAATGTTTATTGAATGTAAAAGCAATACGATTTGCATTTGGATGGGTTTGTATCCAGCTTTGCTTACAGCTGATCCAAAAATTGTGGAGAAGATTTTGACCTCATCTGATTTGCTAAGTAAACCCGCACCAATGTACAAATCCCTTAGCAGTGTATTTGGAAATGGAATCGTTAGCAGCGAAGTGGAGAAATGGCAAAACAATCGCAAACTACTCAATCCATCGTTTGGTCACAACGTCCTGGTTAGTTTTATTCCTATCTTCCGAAAAGGTACGAAGATGGCTATTTCGAAGTTGGATTCGCTGGTGGGTACCGGTGAACACAACATTGCCAAGATAATTCAGCGGGTTTCGTTGGGAATAAGTATCGGTGAGTGTGAAGAGGAACATTCAAGTGAAGAACGTTTACATATACATATACATCGGCCCTCAAAGCAAGTCACAGAAGTCGGAGCAAAGAAAAAAATTAACTAATCAGAAAATCGGTTTTATAGTTTTAATGAGTGTTTGTTTGTACTGCAGAATTCCAAAGAATGTTCTCAACTACAGGCCATGAGTATGTCTCTACATACGATAGACTACGACCAAATTACATTTTACCTGCCTTAACGACAGAATCACTAGTTGCTAGTTCATATTTTATTTAGTTTCGATATATTCTCTTAAATTCAATTGCGTGTTTCAGAGACAACCATGGGTAAAACTATGAAAGAGGGCGATATGGTCGATGAAGAGTTGGCTGAGATATACTGCTTGTGAGTAACCAAGATTCCTATATATATTTTACTGAAATTCTCTCGTTGTTTATAAAGCATGTTGGAAAGGGCATCTTTACAAATTTTGTTTGCGTTTCTAAATTTGGATGGCTGTTTTTACCTTTATAAACGTTTTCAAAAATACAAAAAATATTTGCATAACTTCGTCGACCAGGTTTGTTCTCGCATATACGAAAATTCATACATTCACATGCGTTCATACGAAAATATTCGATTTTTTCGAATGATTATTCTCTTCAGTTAATAATAAACAAGTTGGATATTTTGGCTGCGGCTAAAAATAATGATAAGCCAGAAAATGAAAACTTATTGCAGGACGAAGTTGTGACTATTAAAAAGGCCCCCAAGATATTTATCGATCAAGCTATACAACTTTATCAAAAGCAGCAACTAAGTTGGAATGACGTCATAGCAGAATCGAACACAATAGTTTCAACAGTGAGTTCATAGAAATTACCTATTATGTATTACGGAAAATTACATTCAAATATAAAAACAACCAGGCCTTCGAGACTTCTGCCAATGGCATTTTTTCCGCTATCGTTATGTTGGCCATGCATCCTGAGGTTCAGCAGAAACTATATGAGGAAATAGCTGATGTATTTCCTGACAAGGATTTTCAAATTGATTATGAGGATACGAAAAAACTTCCCTACCTCGACATGGTAGTCAATGAGACGCTGCGAATATCGCCACCGGGAGCAGTCCTTGGACGTCTGGCCACGAAGGACGTTCGACTGACCGAAGAAATTTTATTACCACAGAATTTGGTGATCATAGTTTCGATTTTCCATTTACATCGACGAACTGATATTTGGGGACCAAATGCAAACAAGTTCGATCCAGACAATTTCTTGCCCGAGAACATAAGCGACAAACACGCATACGCGTTCATTCCGTTCTCGAAAGGCAATCGAAATTGCATTGGTATGATACCAATTTATCACATTAACTACCACTTCATAGTAGTTTAATACGTATTTTATCATCATGCATTTCAGGTTGGCGATACGCGCTCCTGTCTATGAAGATAATGCTAAGTTCTTTAGTGCGAAATTTCCGATTCACCACTACGTTCAAATTTGAGGACCTGCAATACGTAGAGAATATCACCTTAAGATATTTGGTAGAACCAGAAATCGAGATACATAGGCGATGAGTTGTCTCATACTAGGATATATTTCCAAATTAGGCAAATAGCAATTACCATTAAATAGTTCCAGTAAATCCAGCTCCAATATTTAACTAAAATCTATTATTACCGAAGTTTATATCATAGAGTTTATAATAGGCATTATATCCATAAATATCGATAATAATTTTATAAGCTCTGCTTGTATCTACTGAAAATTTGATTTTTTTTCACATTTTAATAGGAAATTTTAAAAGAAGTAAAAAAACCGCACGTTCGCAAATTTTTAAGCGATGTACTTAAATGCTACGGTACCAAAACAAAATCTGGGATATAATGTGCAAACATACATATATTCAAAATAGTGATTATTTAAAATTTTGTTGCGATTTCATTGAGGTGATATGTAAGACCAACCATTAAGACTTAATTTAGTACAATAATAATAAATACTGCTTGCTGGAGTGAATAGATAGCTTTAATTCACAACTATTGAGATGCAATTATAGTGTTGAAAGTACGTACGCCTCTATTAAGCTAATCACGATTGGAAAATGCATAGAGAATTAGCGTAAGTCCCCATTTCTACACGCAAAGGTTTCTTTGGGCTTGTTTCCAATATTACAATAAGCGCTGCAGTCGAATATTATGTATAAGATTTTTAAAACTTATATAAGTTTAACTTTTATAATTTTAAATGAACTGTAAATTTAAAATAGTTTAATATTAAAGGTGAAAGACTTCCCATGTTCCTTGATTGATAACCGTCATTCAGAAGATGTTTAATATTGTATTATCATCCTTTGATGTGGATATATGTAGTAAAACTATATTCACTTTATTCACTTCTCTGTATGTGGATGAATGAATATAATAAATTTCTAACAACTAGGCAAATGGGGCTGGAAAAAACTACTTTGGAAAAAGCTACTATAATTCCCAGTGAAATTTTATCACAATTCTGAAGAATGTAGGGTGTATGTGTCTATTCAAAGCTAGAAACTCGTCTAAAATAACGTTTGTTTTAAATAACGTGTGTTTTTTGTTTCAACTAGGCTTGTAATTTATTGGTGAATAGTGATTGACTAACGACAGGTTCTGGTGTATTATTAAAGTGATTCCTGTTCCGGCTGCCCCTTTTCATCGCTTGACATTCTTCTCTACGCTTCACTGTTTCGTCAGATATGAGCTGTGTTTAAGTATATACCGCAGCTTTTGCTTCTATTTTTTGAATTATTTGCTTATTTTCTGTTTTTCATTTAGTTAAATGATATGATATAAATTTGTTAATATCATGATTTTTTTTTTTAGAAATCTGTTATTCATTCAAGTAACATTTATTTAGCTCATTTATAAAAGCAGGTCGTAAAAATAATTTCGAGTATTGTGCTTTTAGTTATTCCCTAGAACTGAATCTTTAATTTTTGGTCAGCAAGAAGAGTTTTGAAAATGGTTAATTGCCATTGTATAGCTACACTTGGAATAGTTATCGTTGTAGCTGTTCTGTGCTCGCAAGAAGCTCTTGCTGCTGTAAGTTTCGGTCATGAAAGCAGAATATCCGTGTAAATTTAACTAAAATATTTTATAAACTTTAAAACTTCATGTTCAGAAAAAAAATTGTTCAAACAAAAGTAATCTCTAAAGTTGTGATATATTGGACACGTAAATTGAAAGAAAAAAGCTTAAACAATTGATGTTAATTTAACTACAAGCAATTATTCAATACGATGTTTATTTATTCAAATCATTAAACGAAATGATTTTAATTAATTGGTTAAGTTCTACAACATAAAAAATATCAACGTAAATTAATACAATTAATTCAACAATATGAAAATAACTTATATTTATTCAGAGAAAAGTTCCAAATAGTAAATTTAAAGCAAGGTGCTTATAGAAAGTTACATTTATTTTATTTGCAATATATTCTTGATTATATTTAGCAAAACTGTTGGAACAAGATTACAACCTCAACGCTTATTAAAAGAACCATAGTAAATATTAATTACTTTTTTAAAGGTAACCGAAGAGCAGATGTATGCCGCTGCTACTATGATGCGAGATGTTTGCGCTAAAAAGTTTCCCAAGGTTTCCAAAGGTAAATAAATTAGTTTTACATAAAATGCAATCTTTTTCCAAAAGCATAACTTGGAAAAAAGACAAGGAATTTGTTGTCAGCAATCAATTTATCAATATAATCAAAAGCGAGTTAGCAATAATTGCAAATTTGCTGTATTTAATTTTCTAGAAACCGCTGATGGAATAAGCGTAGGAAACATACCCGATGACAAAGACGCAAAATGTTACATCAATTGTATTTTAGAAATGATGCAGACGGTGCGTATGCGATGATATACATATATATTAATCTTTAATTGATGCTTGAAAAGGGAGCTTCATGTTCCATTTTCATGGAAATTAGCTATCGAAAAATATCGGACTTGCTTTCAATTTTGGTTTTCTTCTCGTTCCTTCAGATCAAAAAGGGTAAATTTAATTATGAAGCTTCGCTAAAGCAAATCGATCTGTTGTTGCCAGAAGAACTCCGGCCTGAGTATCGCACAGGGTTAGCAGCTTGCAAGGATGCCGCGGTCGGAATAAAAAACAATTGCGATGCTGCTTACACTCTGCTAACCTGTCTTCGTAGCCAAATCTCCAAATTTATGTTTCCATAACGTTAAACTAACATCCGGACTTGAAAGCAGTACTTATTCCAAAATAAATATATGTGTAAACATTGTAATTATATTGAATAATTCTAATGCATTGTTTATAATATGTATGAATCTCACTTTCTTGATCCAATGCATCAGAAATTTCTATAAAAGCTATTCTTAACGTAGAATGTACTTTCATTTCATAAGATCTGAACAGCTCAATAACTTCTTACTTACAATTATGTTAAATTAGCTTAGATTGAACGCTTTTTTACTGTTTGAACAGCTCAGGGCAAATTTTAAAAATCTTGCAAGATAAATAGATAATTTCATCGTTTCGGAAGGGGTTTTTGCATTGACATTGGCCAGAGAAAAAAATATTCATATTTTACCAAGCATTGTATATAAACTTCAATTTTCACAACATACAGTGGGCAGAAAATTTTTAAAATTAACAAAATTAGATTAATAATTTAAAACTCATTTTAAATAATTCCAGGCAGCTTCTTCTATCAAATTAAACATTAACACCATTAAATCTCGATTACAAACAGCATGAATAGTATTATTCCGAACCACATAATCAAATCACATCAAAAAAGTTATCTATGAATAGTGTTTTTTGTGCCTTTAAGGCTTCACAATAAATACACGGCTTGTCTATTTTCCAAAAATCAAACGTTTCTGAAGTGATTCGAGGAAGACTGGAATTACTTATCTGAGATTTTATAGTTGCGTTAGTATTATCATTCTTTTAATCAACTGCAGCAACGGATTCGAACTCAAGACGCGCTTTTTCTATTTTTTCTTTCGCGCATTTCTGAAATTCTGGCCTCAACTGCAGCCTCAACTGCAGCCTCAACGTTGCCTTAAACGACGTCAGCTTATAGCCAACGGACCCCAAACTAGTAATCGTAGAATTCTTCACATCATTAATTATAATCTAATAACCAAACAACACATCATAATCATCGGATGCGTGAAAGTTTAAATCTTTATCGATTTTTTATTAGAATTTATTTTCTAGAAATTGGAATAATTGGCAATATGATGACTGCATCAATTTCTTTAACTTCTATTACTTGCATTTCAGCTAAAGTGCTGACAATGTAGATAACAAGAAGGAAAGCCAAGGGTTTAACCTGCATTTGGTCGAGGATGTTTGTTGCAGGTCTTTTGTATTTCAACAAAAAATTTAAACTGACGACCACCAAAAACTACTCTCATAATTAAACAATACAATTTCTGTCTATATAAACCCATATAAAACTCGTACATATATATACATTTGTATACATATATGTACAATATATGTAAATATCATTATCACGTATACCTTTTAAAATACGTTTATAATATATACCTTATCGAATATTTTATGATTTTCTCAACTTGTTCTAGCTATAAACGATTTTTTAACGATTAAACTTTATTATTGCGAAAATTTGCTATTTACAATTTTGATTACAAACAATCTTATAATAAGATAAAATAATTAATAAACGGCGCAAACACAGGGGCCAACTAAAACAAAGATACATAAATATTGTAAAGCTAATACAAAAGAATGAAATTTATTTGAATTTAAACATTGAAATAAAATTAAACCGCTCAGGTATTTTAATGCAGGAACTGATGAGTGTGGCAGGAGCTGTCGGATGTCTTCTTCTTCGCGGTTTTCAATATTGCGGATAAATCTTTCGGCGAGACTGATTATGTACAAAACCGTGCAGCGCGAAATTAGCCTTTTGAGAGATTGCGACAGGAAGCCACCTCGGGCGACGAGGACGACGTGTACGTTATGGAGTCTTCGGTGAAGAGGAGCGGTGATCGTGCGTGGCGGATTGTGCGGTTGGCCAGACGTGAAGATGTTGAAGAGCACCGGGCCCAGCTTAGAGCCTTGAGGAACTCCTGCCGCTATTTTCCTAATGCTGAAAGACAATCCATAACTCGTACAAAAAACTTTCTGCCCGTAAGAAAGTTGTGCAGAATGAATTAGCGCAGAAATCTACACGCTATCGAAAGCTTTCTGTAAATCGAGGAGGCGCGCAAGTGTGCATTCTTTTTTGTTGAGTGCAACTGAGTCGTTGTGGAGCTGCATTAGCGGATGAAGCGTCGAATTTCCCTTACGAAAGCCATGCTGGTTTCTGGGAATGACATTGTGGTTGTCACAATGGTCGCTAACTTGTCGAAGAATCAGCGCTTCGAAAACCTTGCAGAGCAGTGAGATCGGACGATAACCAGCAAACTACGTCCTGTTGGATTTCTTCGGCACTGGGACTATTTTGGTTTCCTTCCAGGCAGTTGGAAAATAACCGTTGTTAAAACGCAAGCGCGAGCAGCCGTTTTAAAACGAAATTGGAAATTTCGTCTTTGCCAAAAGATTTTTTTAGCTTCATGAATCGCAGGTATCGCTAACTGCAGATGGCGTTGTAATTCGCGAAGTGTCCAGTGGATGATCCGATGGATTGAAGACGGAGAACTCAGTTATGGAAGAGTGGAGACTTTCAACTTCACTAGTGCTTCAAGTGACTTCGTTGAGAAATTCCGTCATACCTGCAGACTGGCTATCGACAAAGTTTTTCTCAAGATGCTTGGCAAGCATTTACGCCTTGCCTTGTGGTTCGGTGGCTAGTGAATAACCATAGAAGATTACCTCAGGTAGGCAATTCTTTTTACCAGTGAGGCGGCTGATCTGCTTGAACCCATCAGGACCTGGCTTGATCCTTTCGAGCTTCGTGGTGAGTTCATCATTTCGATGGCTTGGTTGAACAGCGTGTTTGTGCAGCGCAGCTCTGCAAGTACACCTTCGTACTCGAGCGATGACGTGTTGTATGTGCGCTGAAGATTACAATGTAGTTTCTTACGGATCGCTTGAATATTGTCGGCTAGATCGCGGAATCTATCTCTGCTTGGCGTAGTGGTAGCCTGAGCATTCCGGATTTGAGAGATTGCGGTCAGTAGGGGGCCAATTGTTTTAGGTTCCACCTGCCTCTTGAATGTGGTCCAGTTGACTTTTCGAAAGTTTACCTTCCTGACTGCAGCCGCTCTCGCGACGAAAATCCTGTGATTCAGCCGAATATCTAGTTCGACCGAGAGATGGTCGGAGTCTGCCAAGTGCGCCTTGCATCGGTAGTTTTGCAGTTTAGAGCAGATGTTCACAAGTGTTGAAGAGCACAAGATGAAATCCAGCATGGACGGAGTGTCGGGATAAGTTCTTTCCAGCTGAGAGACTTCCAGCAGCGAGTGATCGGAGCAGTTGCCGTGGAGCCAATCTGCGGTAGCGTTCCCTTGAGATGAGCAGATGTCGTCTTGCCATAGAAGATGCCGCGCGTTGAAGTCGCCACCAATCACACAGTAGGTCTGCTGACTGCAGATTACGTTGATTGACGATAAATCGTGCTTAATATCATCAGCCCTGCTGTTGGACTTGAAGTATAGCGACACCACGAGAAGCAATTCGCCGTTGCATAGGCCAGTGGATATGGCGGTGGCTTGGGAAGTCGTTAATGACGTGATTAGAATTTGCTTTCCTTGAAGGGCGTTTCTCATCAGAATGGCGGTTCCTCGGAATCCTACAACCTTCGGCGTTTGGACAAAAGTGTAGCCTTCGTGCTCGATGCGATTTCTTCTGGTTAAGTTCGTTTCCTGCAAAAGAAGAATAACTGGAGTTGTTTAACAAAAAGACTGAGGGAGATTCTTCTGGGGATGGAGTATATAGAATTCACATTGTAGGAATTGTAGGATTTTGAGGCGACTTATTTTAAACATAGTTCAAAGATAGGTTAGGTTAGGTTAGGTTGGAAGGGCATGTGGCCAGGTCGACCACTTCCACCGAGGCCTAAGTGGCCCATTGTAGTAGCCCTTGTTAATTTTTTTTAGGGATATGGGAAAAGGATAGGGGTAGGATATGGTGTGGGAACCGGCGACTACCTATGTCCGCCATTCTACCAGTAGGCCCCTTCCGTCGTTGTACTTAGTCGGGTATAGGTCTGGAGAAGGCACACTTGGTGCTCATGATGAGCTTCAGTAGACTGGCGATCGGTAGCTCCGCCAGATCCGAGTCCTTCAGAAAGCCAGTTCCTGTTGATTGGAGTCGGCGGTAGTGAAGAGCCGGACACTGACAGAGTAAGTGGAGCACAGTCTCTTCTTCATCGGTGTCATTGCAGCACCTGCAATGGTCGATTACGGTGCCAGGTTTCCACCTAGACACCATATTTCCGACCGGGCAGTGTCCCGTTATCACCCCTGTCGCAAGACGGAGTTGGTCTCTCGAAAGTGAGAGCAATGCCTTCGACTTGCTCCAGTTCAACCCATGCCATAGCAGTCTGGTATTGTTGCAATTTGACCTGTTTATCCAGGTGCGATTTGCGTCATCCATGACTATGGTATCAATGGTTCTTTTTAGATGCCCTATCGGGACATACACTGAGGCAACTGTCGTGTGGTGCTCCATTGAGGCTCCAGTTTTGGCAAGGCGGTCCGCCAGCTCATTGCCCTCAATGTTTGAGTGCCCTGGAACCCAGCAGAGTTTCACTGTGTTGCCTCTTAAAAGGCTCCCAAGCCTTTCCCTACACGACAAGACAATTTTGGACTTCACTTCCACCGCACATATTGCTTTCAGGGCCGCCTGGCTGTCGACAAAGAAGTTGATGTTCTTATTGAATATCCCCTCCTCGATGACAAAGTTAGCAGCCCTTTCTATGGCAAATACTTCGGCCTGAAACACACTGCAGTCATTAGGCAGTCTATACGACCGCTGTATCTGCAGTATGTTGGATTAGAAGCCTGCACCTGTACCCTCTTCGGTCTTGGAACCATCGGTGTAAAAATCGATGCCCCCTAGAGGTTCTTGGCCTAATGACCATTCCTCTCTGCGGGGAAAGATCACCTCCGGTATTCCGTCAAAAGTCAACCTCGGGAGAATATAGTCCGTGTGAACGGTCAAATCATTCCTCGGGTTTTCTCCCACTTGCTTCAAAAATTTCAGCACACTCCCATGTCCAAACCGAGATTCCGTGCTTAGGCTGAGACCTTTCAGCCTTAGGAAACTCTTTCCCGCCGAACTCAGAATGAACTTATCAAGGGGAAGGATATGAAGTAACATTTCCAGTCCCGCTTGTGGTGTGCTCCTAGGAGCTCCTGTGATACTTCTAGCTGCACATCTTTGAACCTTACTTAAGGTTTTTAGATTGCTGCTCTTCTGTACCGCTTGCCACCACACAAGACAGCCGTAGGTGAGGATCGGCCGGATCACCGCCGTATACAGCCAGTGTACAATGTACGGCGGTAACCCCCATTTACCGCCAACGGCCTTCCTGCATGCATAGAGGGCATTCAGCCCTTTCGCTGTTCGTTCGGCTATGTTCCTTTTCCAAGTTAACTTGCTGTCTAGAACTACGCCGAGGTACTTCACGTAATCAGACAGCGGAAGGCTTTGGCCATTCAGGTTGGGCCTTCTGAAGTCTGGCACCTTGTACTTTCTGGTGAATAGGACGAGCGAGGTCTTAGTCACGTTTGTGCTAAGACCATTTCTATCCGCCCACCTTGCCATTTTCGCCAGAGCCTTCGTCATGAGCTCACTGATGGTGGGTAAAAATTTACCAGTAATCAGCAGAGCTATGTCGTCAGCATAGGCTATGGCTCTAACGCCTGTACCATCAAATTCCCTTAGAATCTCGTCAACCACCATCAACCACAATAGGGGTGAGAGAACTCCTCCCTGTGGTGTGCCTCGTGTGACGCTTCTAAGGAGATTGCTTGCGCCCATGGTCGGACTTATAATTCTGCTATTCAGCATACATACTGTCCATTCAATTATAGCGCTGTGCACGTCGTGATACTTCAGAGCCCTCTCAATTGCTTCTGGTTTGACGTTATTAAACGCCCCTTCGATATCCAAAAAGGCTCCAAGAGTATACTCTTTGTCCTCCAGGGATTTTTCAATTCTAGATACCACACTGTGAAGTGCGCTCTCAACTGATTTGCCTTTTTGATAGGCGTGTTGAGAATTGCAAAGTCTGTGTGTGATTTTATTTCTTATATAAAGGTCCACCAGTCTCTCCAATGTCTTAAGTAAGAAGGAGGAGAGGGAGATGGGCCTGTAGTCCTTTGCAGAGGAGTGCGAAGGTCTACCTGCTTTAGGTATGAAAACCACCTTTACAAACCTCCATCTCTTGGGTATATATCGTTTCTTGAGACATCTTGTGAATATATCAGTGAGCACTGGTAGAATGGTGTTCAGGGATTTCTGAAGCATGGCCGGGACGATTCCGTCCGGTCCAGCCGATTTGTAGGGTTGGAAGGACCCGACCGCCCATATCACCCTGTCCTCACTCACCACGTTGCTCACGTCTTCCTGTAGATGGCTCAGCTCCTCGAAATCAATACCCGTTGGGGTCATCGGGGTCGTCCCAGCACAGTATTCCGTGCAGCCCGGAAAATGTGTATCACATAGAACCTCCAACGTTTCAAGACTAGATTCTGTCCATGAACCGTCCAGCCGCTGGATGCAACCAGGAATATCTCTTTCCCCGGTTAGCACCTTTCGCAGTCTGGACGCTTCATTGACTTCGCATATCTTATCACAATATGCCCTCCACGAGTCTCTCTTAGATCTTCTAATTCTGCCTTTGTAGATTCTTAGACCCGCCCTATACAGGGCCCAGTCAATGTCTCTACCGGTGGCTTTCGCTTTATTAAAAAGCGCTCCCGTTGCTTTCTTTATCGCTCCGAGTTCCGGGGTCCACCACGCGGGTTTACTTTTTCCGCGAGGGTAGCTCCTCGGACACGAGTCGTTAAACGCCCTCCGGAGCCCTGCGGAAAGGGTATGAACAAGAGTGTCAGTGTTCTCATTATTAGACCTTATGTTGCTGTGTGACAGCAGCACCGCGGCTTTTTGTGAGAACTGGTCCCAGTTCGTTTTCCTTGGGTACGACTCTTGGTTTATCAAATGAGATCTCAAAGAATATCCTAAAGTGGTCCGAAAAGGAGCACTCTTGGGACACCCTCCATTTCAGGATTTCGAGGTCTCTACAATTTTTCAGGGTGAGGTCTATTACTTCCGATCTAACTCTATTGCTAAAGGTGGCGAGGCCCCCCTATTACAGATAATTAGGTCGTTTGTAATAATGAAATCAAATATAGACTCACCTCTTACATTAGTATCCTTACTTCCCCATTGCGAATGATGTCCGTTAGCATCACATCCTATCACCAACCTCAACTTGCTGGTTTTGGCAAGGGTCGTTAGTGCGCGGATTAACTGCGACGGGGGGTCAACTTCCTCGTAGGGTAGATATGCCGACGCGAGCAAGATCTTGCCATCCCGCTCGGACTCGCATATTACCGTAGTTAGATCTGGAGAACTGTACTGCGGGAAGATAAGAGTTTTAATACTTTTCTTTACCAGTATACAAGTTCTTACTCTTGTAGTTGATCTTGTTTCGAAGACCTGATATTGTCGCGATCCCAGTCCTGCAACCTTACCACCACTCAACCAAGGTTCTTGTACCAGGGCCACGTCAACATCTTCTCTTCCCATGGTTAGCAGAAGGTCGTCAGTGGCCGCCTTACAGTGGTGCAGGTTTATTTGCACCACTTTCAGCTGGCTTCTTTGACCCATCACCATCCCTCTCTCCATCCTTCGGCACGCGGATTTTTAGCTTCCCAAGCCCGAATCTGATGGAGTCTCCTTGATTTCTAATAGCCTCAATGGACTCTCTGCTGACCGCAAACCAGAAGTTTCGGCCTCCGTTCTTGGGAACGTTGGATGAGACGATCTCCCAATCCTGTGCTCGCAACCAACGGTTCTGCTTGTCTATTAAGGCTAATATGGATGCCCCCGATTCCGGGACCGGAGGGGGTATCCATATAACGGCCATTGGTCGTATGGGAAGGGAAGATCTCGGAAGAACTTCAAGCTTGGCTCTCGGCCAGATCTCGCCAAGCCCGGCAATCGTGGTCGTCAAAAAATCCACCGACTCTTTGTTACCACAACTGACGACCTTGACTCCTCTTTGCCATGCCGCTCCCTCGAAATCCACCTCCTCATCCTTCCGCGCCACCTTCATCATCTCCGACAGAAGCCTTGTCTCCACAAGTAGCCAATTTGCCGGTGAAATCTTGCCGTCAGGGTTCGATCTATCGACAATGGCCACCTGTAGCTCCGCGCTAGCTTTGAAACTATCTGAGTGTCGGACCTTTTTGGGGTCCATACCCAGCTGTTCCTCCATCGACCTATCTCTCTTCTCGGCTCTGCTTTTTGAGAGCAGCGAGCTACTGTTTTTAGCGTTACCTGGTGCTAGGATTCTGCGATCGCCCGTTGCCCCTTTCGAGGTTGATGGCTTCACAGACATAACACCGTCACCGGACCTGGCAATACCTCCTGCTTTGGGAGCTGGATTAGAAGTCTCCTTCCGCCCAGCCGCCGTTGCAGAGGACGAGGAGGTGGCGATGGCTCTCTCGAACCTGGCCACTTTCCTCAGATTACCCTTCCTCAGCTGTTTTTGTTTCTCGGTCAAGGTGGAGGGGTCAAGCTTACCAACCTTCTTGAGAAAGGTTTTTGCCCTGTTATAGGCGCGCTTGGCTTTCTCCTCCTTCGACCGAGTTCTCGTACTGTTCACTGTACTGCTGAGCGGGGGGACGCTCAGTAGTGACTCCTCTGTTTCAGCGTCCAGCAGTGTGACCTGGCTGGCTTGCGATAGCGTCAAGGTTTCGGAGGAAGAACTATCGTCCCCCTCCTCAGACGAGGCTATCGCCGTGGGATTCCGGTAGTTGTCACTATTTGTAACCGTACCTGTCTCCCTTGGCGAGATGGGGTTTGAAAAATAGCCCTCGCCTGTCAATGATCTGTCGCCCCCAGCGTTAGACGAGTTTGCCGTTGCGGAATCCTGGTACTTGTCATTGTTAATGACGCTACCAACCTCCCTACACGGCTTACTCGTCCCTGCTTCTAACTCCCCCCGTCTGTCTGTCTCCCCTGCTGCGTCGTCCGTCTCATCCATCTTATTTGTGTTGTTTTTACTTTTGTTATCGGTCATTTCTGTTCCCACGAGTATAGGACAAGGGGATGGTCCACCTGCACAGAGGTCCTTGTGTGCAGGTAAGGCTAGTTAGTACCGAAGATCGCCCAGTATTCGGTACGCTCCGTTAAAGACTGAGCTATTTTTAAGTCTGGGTCCTCAGCCTAGAAGATCCTCGGCACGGGTCGCATGACACCTTGATCCGACCCAGAAAGAATAAAGAAGAGAGAGAGAGAGAGATAGGGAAGATAGAGTATAGGAAGGACAGATTATAAAAGAGAGTGTTAGATGGAAAAGGAGGGTTTATACCGACCCTCCCTTCGGTCGCCAGAGCCTCGTCAGTCAGAACAGGGGGCACCACGAGAAGGTGAGGATGACTTTTGCATGGGGGAGGCTATTCGTTACGCTTTCCCAGCCTTACCCCCCTAGTTCAAAGATAAGTCGTCCCAAAATCGCTGTCTTCGCGTTGTCGTTGAGACGTGCGTAGTTGGGTGGAATGGCCCTTTTTGCTTTTCGAGTCGGAACCGAACAATATTTCGACATCAGAGAATATGTCAATAGGTGCTGATTTGACGTTTTGAGTCGAAGGTTTCGCAGGTTTCGCAGGTCTGGAAGGAGCCTTGGAGGAACCAGAGTTTGCCGCTGTGGCCTGGGCGTATGACAATTTGCTTTGAATGCGGCGCTTGGTAGATTCAAGAGCAAATTGTTGTTGCTCCTTGCGTTTGGCTGCGATATTTATACGTGCATCATGCATCTTCTTGTAGGCAGGGCATCCGCGGTAATTTGCGGGATGCCCTTTTTAGCGCGTACACTTCCCTGGTTCATGAGCTTCGTTGCATTTAATACGTACGAAACGTCATACAGCAATTAGAGGCAATATGGCCGAAATTGTGGCAGTTGTCACACTGCGTGACGCCATTCGGCTTCAATTTCTTCCAGTAAACCCTCTGCTTTAATAGGAGCGTTGTCGACGTTACGGAGGCGATTTCGCAGTCTTTTTGATTTGAACCAAAAAGCTGTTATTGCGGTTAAGCGAAATTTTCCTCGGCTGGAAACGGCTGACCGTAACAGCTTTTATGTTTAGGCTTTCTAACTCAACCTTGCAACCTGCAGTGGTGAACACCTTTGAGGATGAGCAAAGACTTGCGTTCCTCTTTCGGTGTGAAGGTGCTGAATTGGACTTGAAAATAAAACTGGAAATAAAGAATTTGAAAATAGAATAAATAAAATTCTTGTAAGACATCTTGAAAAAACCGTCCTGAAACAAAAGGACGTTTCTCCCTTTAGAAGCGTCTTGAAAAAGACAAAGCAAAAGAAACTAAATCTCTTAAGAAGCGTCTTGAGAAAGACGATTTAAGTTGTCGAAGTTCTTCTCTGGTGTCGCAGTTCGGTACAAAGGTAGACGAAGCGGAGCAAACGATGTCATTCACGGTCGGTGAACAACCAAAAAATGTGTGAACTTCTTCTAAAAAAAGAAATAAATAAATAAGTAAATTACAAGATAAATCAAGACGTCGCACCCAGCTTCGTATATACACACAGCCAAATATATTAAAGTAAAACGAAAACCAACGTAATATCAATGTAAGGAAAAATGTTTTCCCACTTTATGGAAAATTTTACAGACGCGTAATAAAATTTACTTAGCATTTTCAAATTTTACATAATTTTCCTAACATTACAGCTCTTACATCTCTGGTGTTACTGGTTTGTAAAAGAGTTTCACTTTCGAAAATCGATAACAGAATATAATGAAAGCTGGATACACAGAAACTTTTATGAAGTCTGTTATGGTAACAATCTGTTGCGAATACATAACAGCAGGGTATACAGTTTGATTTACAATTTGCCATAAGGGTACGACTGCCTCGCATCGTATCCGTTTTTTTTTATAAACTGCACTTCGCAATTTATCCGTTCTTTCTTCTTAGCTACCGCTCCTAAATACGAATTCTTTAACTAACTAATTCTAGACTGAATATTATTACAACTCCAAAACAAACGCATGAAATAAATTAACAAACACATTAAATCAGTGACAGAAAAACTATTTATTCCTACTACTAATTTACTAGTGAGCCATTTCTACTGCGGATTACAAAATAAATAAGTATGAGTAAATATTCATTATTCTATAGTTCTTTTAAATGTCTGTAAAATTAATAATTCTAGTTTTTTATTAGTGGATTGCGTTTTTTAATGAACTGTATAGTTTTCGCTAATCAGGTAGTTAATCAGGGTTTATCGATGTTCCTATCCAGGTTATGGAAATTTACAAAGTTTCCAATTTGTGATTGTAACATGATTTTAGTTACAATCTATATATACAATTTACGATATTTGATTAATCGTAATACAAAATATAAATTTAGCAATACACGGTTTTTCTTATTTTATATTTCGCTAAATTGTGTGAGATAACTTGAATTTTCCCTAATCGGTTTTGGATAACACAATAGGTCGAAAACGACACTACTAAAACACTACGTAAAAATTGACAGCTTACTGTTTTTTATAACCGTTCATTTGAGTGGAAAGAAAATAATATTTTTTTGACAGTTTTGGTGAAAAAAGGTCTTCGAAAAAATGTATAGTTTTTTGGAAAACCTCAGAAAAAAAATAGCATAAATATGATATATTAAAAGACAGAACTATTATTTTCCACAATTGCCTGCGAAAATAAAAAAATAAAAATGCCAGTGAAGAACGAAGGCGAATCGGACGCTGAGGGTGACGTCTCTGGCGTGGAGTCAGAACACTCGAATTCAAGTCCTGGTCACGAGTCCAGCGATGAAGAAGCGAACGAAATCGATTCGGATGATTCCGCTGAAATGGATGCCAACGAGATTGAGCGACGACGTGCGGAGTGCATTGAAAATATGTGTAAGTTGGCGTGTATAAAGTGTATTTCAACAAATTTAGCGACTAAATGAATCCAACAGCCCATCTAGAGCGCCAATTCAGCCAACTACGCGAACAATACTACTGCGAACGCATCAATCACATCGATAGGCAATTATCAGATGTACGCAATGGACGCTCCGATGAATATTTACAGCCATTAAAGGAGCTTGACAAAGTATATCGAAATCGCATTGAGGTGGCAGAAGTTTTGAAAAAATATAGGCTAGAAAATATAGAACACAAATTTCTATCTGAAGAGCAGGGTGCGTTACAGCATTTCAATGTATGTAAATTTGTACTTGGTTTGGTAGAAAAAAAATTACAAATGTAATATTTTTATTTACAACGCAGAGTGAGAAACATCTTGCTCTCGATCAGATCTATGAGGATCTTATGGACAAATTACGAAGACTTGAAGAAGATCGCCATAACGTGGATATTTCGTGGGCCGATTGGGACACAGACAACCGGACGACCAAAGGTCGTGGATCGAATCGCAAGAAGGCAGTGACAGTTACGGGGCCCTACATCGTATACATGCTACATGAGGAGGACATCCTAGAGGATTGGGCCACTATACGCAAGGCCTTAAAACGTTCGGCGGTAGTGACAGCACCCACATGATAATTGTCAAACAAATGCCAGCGTCGCTTGATGGGAACAACTATGCTCGTTCTGTTGTCCAAGTGCAGAATTTTAGCTTAGTTCCTACGGATTCACTTTTAATTCGTAAGGTTTATTATAGGTTATCACTTAGCAGGTCCTCCGTTTCGTTAGACATAATCAGAGACAGATTTAGGTCCTTTTCTGAATTGTGTAGATAAAAATTTATACATGTCTAGTTAATTGAATAATCTTTTAATATCTTCTTCAATATCCTTCCTTGTTTTTTAACACTATCCTTTACGCTACAAGGGCTCTTTTTATGTAGTATGTATTTATTTAATGTATTTAACTCCACGTGCTACCGAATCCAATGAAGGTTCTGTATTCGAAGGGAAGATCAATTATTGCAGAAGGTAGCAACTATAAATTTTTTTAGATGCAATTGTAATATTTAAAAACACATTATTTTTGTAATATTTCAATGTAGAAAACTTGAATATAGAGTACATTATATCTAATTATTGTAATACATATAACATAAATATATAGTTATTTACTATTTAGAGAACTCGTATTATTTGTTATGTTCAGAAGATATTGACGGATGTTTGAAGTTTTTTATGCGCAACATAAAAGGTGCGACCATAAAACATTTAGCCATTAGCCATAAAACATTTGTAAACTTAAGTATAATATTCCAAGCTAATGCTATCTGCCCGTCCATAAAACAAGCAGCGTGCCCACTTCGATAATAAAACTAAATTCAATTATTTTCGTATATTTCATATTTCTGAAGGAAATAGACCAAAAAGTAGTCACTTTTTTGAAGTACTTGTATATTTTATGATCAATTGTAGAGCATAGAAGTATTGTAAAGAGATTTAACGCAATAGGATTTCTTTTTAAAGACCTAATGAGATAGTAATTAAAACCATTTAGAAGCCGCGTTCCTTCAAATAATCCCGCACAACGTCAACATAATCACCATGGAATTGAACTTGACCGCTCATTTCATTGACTCGACTGGCACATATTCTGCCGTTGCGAGCGCGCTCCACCACCGCACGCAACTCCCTTTCCAGAGCCCATATATCGCCCTGCACCATGCGTACAACCGTGACGCGGCGCTGTCCTCGATGGGCGGTTTTCAAATAAACTGGAATCATGTAGTTTTTCGTACGTGCCACAAAATATTTTAAGTTCTTAATGTCCTGGTTTGATTGCGGTAACCATCCGGAAGGATACTCAGTCCTAGGCACTGGTTTAGGCACCGTCGACGGTGGCAGCAGGCGCTCAACGAACTTCCATTCCGGCGGATTGTGGCTCACTTCGATCTCGGGATATTCGTTGATATCTCGCACTGGCGGCGAGGATTTGTAACTGGAGCCTCTAGCGATATTCAAAGCACTTAGCTAAATGAGTGGAGAATAGCATACATGTTCAAATCGAAGTGCATCGTTTGCCCCACTTACCTGAGGGTGTTTTTTGAAGCGTTGAAATGAAAGTGAACTCCGCAACAAAGTAGAAAACAACAATCTGGAACTTGGACCCATAACAATTTTACACTTTCCGGCGAAAGTGGAAAGTATATAGAATCCGTGTCTCGACTTATCCGTGAAAATTCTATTACAACTTTCGGATAACGACAGACCGACATTTTTAGCGAGTTACATATGATCGGTTCAACAACTGTGTGTAGTCAGGGATACAGCGAACTAATAAAATCTTATTTAAAAATTATCCACTCTTAAACCAAAATTACTTACAATAAAATGGTAATAGTAATTAAAAAAATTTAAATTATTTTCAATTACTTTCAGCTCATATACATATATATTTTATTATTTCGTTTCGAGTCATTAAATTGCCTGAATTTTGGCTTCGTTTATTTCCTATTAATGGCGCTGACTAGGCGTGTAGTCATCTGTTGTGTGAAACACTGGTTTAAGGGAGAGAGAGAGATGAGGAACAACGGAAAATTCTATACTGCCTTAACAAAATTCATAGTGTGTAAACACTCGTTAATAAGGGAAAGGTGAGGAGGTACACTTTTTCCGTTGTTCCTCATCTCTCTCTCGCTTAAACGAGTGTTTCCCGGAACAAATGAATACATTTCCAGCCAGTGCCAATATTTATCATATCTGTTTCATCCCTGGTAGCATCAAGTACCATCAAATAATTAAAAATTTAAGATATATTTGGTATTTATTATATTCGATATATTTTATTATTGTTATTAAACAAATTAAGATATATTTCCTGACATTATAATAAATTAACCATCATCCGGTTATTCTTCCATTGTTATGAAAAAATTCAGCAAACGAATTGCAATAAACAACATGTTTGTAATAGAATGAACTGATATCCTGAGAGAAAAGTTGCACAGTACTCAATTTGTACGTATTACGTACATAAAAGAGGTGAAACATACGTAAACGGATAGAAGTTACAATGATTTTCACTTTTATCTCCGTCATTCCGCCATTCTATTACAACTGTCTCGTTTATTACAATTTGTTTGCTGATGTTTTCATAATATGTTGTTTTGTGAGATATTGAAACAAGTATCAGCATTTCATGAACTTGGTGCTACCAAGGATGAAACAGATATGATAACAAATAATTAGAAATAAAGAAAACATCATAAATTCAAGCAATTTAATGACTCGAGACAACATTATGAAATATATCTTCTGAAAGTCATCAAAGTTAATTAAAAGTTTTTAACAGAGATTTTACAGACGTGATCGTGATTTTTGTAGGTGATTTTAGTTTAAGCGTGGCTGAGATCTCTTATTTAAAATTAATATGAAAAATCTAGCAATAAGAGTGTAATTCGAAAAAATTAAAATGACTGTGGAATACATTAGTAAATTGACGTTTGTGAATTTTCTGTTCATTCTGCACTATTGACAAGCGTTCATTCTGGACTTTCTGCAGTTTTTGAGAGAGAGAGAGAGAGAGAGAGAGAGAGAGTAAATTTACTGTAGGACCACAACACTGCGATCCGATATCGCAGTCGTCGGCGATTTTTTTCTCAAATTGGAAGTTTCTTTTACGTTTGCTTTTAATGTATGCGTCACACTTACATCGTTTTCCAGTCATTTTAGGGGCAATATGAAGGAAGGTAGGCAATACTGTTCTGGAAAAAATGAGAGCGTCGTTGAGAGAGGTCGAAAAATTAGAAATTTGTGCTGCGACGAAAGAGAGCCTGTGATGTGTTTCATTTCAGTTTTTCATAGGAATAGCCGGCTTCGACAACAAAAACACGGCATTTTCCAATCATGGAAAGGAATCACGCAAATCACGCAATTTCCCCTGTCCCATAGCTGCTAGCAAGAATGATAGAATACATTCTATTCTATCATTCTTGAGCTGCTAGGGTATTGCGTGAATTGCGTGATTTCTTGCATGATCGAGCCGGCTCGATAGCTACTGAATACATTCTATTCTATCATTCTTGAGCTGCTAGGGTATTGCGTGAATTGCGTGATTTCTTGCATGATCGAGCCGGCTCGATAGCTACTGACTATACAGCATATGTTATATATGGATGTATGTTGTATGTTATATGGCCCGTGGTCATGCTTCACGTAATAGCCTAAACACATCGAAAAAGACGGCAGACAAAGACATCTGGAAGCTGGAAAAAATACATTGGTTCTTATGGGAGTTGAGAAAAAAGTTTCATTTTCCATTTTGCATTATAGCCTAAACACATCGAAAAAGACGGCAGACAAAGACATCTGGAAGCTGGAAAAAATACATTGGTTCTTATGGGAGTTGAGAAAAAAATTTCATTTTCCATTTTGCATTAATAGCCTGAACACATCGAAAAAGACGGCAGACAAAGACATCTGGAAGCTGGAAAAAATACATTGGTTCTTATGGGAGTTGAGAAAAAAGTTTCATTTTCCATTTTGCATTAATGTTTTGCATTAGGATTTGTTCTAAAGGCCCAACCAAGCAATGCATAGGAATAGAAATCTAAACTACGAATACACAGAATCATATGTGGGCACCCATACAGTGCACAGTCACGGTTTCGTCAAGTTCGTACCCTTTCGTTAGGAATAGAATGCATAGAAATCATGCGGTCTGGATCGCACAATCAGTAGTGACAGAGTCACCATCTCCTCAAATATAAGATACTGAAATTTATACAAAATGCGATCATATTAATTTAATAAAGTGTTTCCTCTTTTCGAAAGTCCCAACCACTAAAACATAATTGTTAAGAACAATATTTTATGCATCTTTATGTTTTTAAGCACTTTTATGCAATTTGAAAAGACTTCTTCACTGTTAAAGAAGCGTACGCAGCGATTCGCAAATCTATCTGCGTTAGTTGGTAACCCTCACTATTGGAAAAAATATTTCTGTGTTGTGAAATTATTCTTGTTCAAACTGAAATAAAAAAATGAATGATAGTAAATAAGTAAACAAGCTTTTTATTTGAACTCATTTTATTTCACTTTCACTAAAATCTGTGTTCTTTATTTAACTTTTTGCACTGTAATAGTATGGTCACAATGAAACAGCTGATTGAATTCCATGCATTGCTTGGTCGTTCTACTGATCCGTGGAATGCATAGCTTGCATGTCGTTGAGTTCAGTGGCTTTCTATGCATTGCTTGGTTGGGGCTTAATTCAGCTGCATGCAGGAATGATTTGTTCCCAAAAGGTATTTTATTTCCAACACTTCCATGGGAATTTAACAACTCTACTGAAATGAAACTAGAAATCTGATCATCAGTGCAATTGTAGTGGTTGCAGAGGTTGGTGCGTGGCACTTGCGGCTACTATTCCTACAGAAAACATGAATTTCTGAATTGAATGAATGAATTTAAAATTTGAGATTGATTCTATTGCATGAATGGATCAATTATTATTATTTTCAAGTTATTTTCTTAAATTATTGCAGCACAAAATGTTCATACTTGTGCTAAGAAAAATTGGAAAACAGATGACAGCTGATGCTGTGTCGTTTTCGATGTGTTTGCACTTTCCTGCATTTGTCTGCCGTCTTTTTCGATGTGTTCAGGCTATAACATGTTCGTCTTAATAAGAATCAGGATAATGCTTTAAATAGGCACATTTCCAATAAGAGGTGGTCCATAGGAATTCAATTGCATGTAAGAAAATTTCACTGGTTTTGATATAAATTGTTTTTATAATTTTTCCGATTGTCATAAACAAAATTATTTAATAAATGTAGATCACAAATAACAAATCTAAAAATTAATGGACTCAAATGAATAAATGAGTATAAATCTAGAATATTTTTGTAAATTTTTTTGAAGTTTGATAAATTAATATATTATATGTATGTTTATTAATATTAATATACATACATACATCATACATATCATACATACATATAAGTAGTATATATATTTTATGTTGTCTTTTTCTTTTAATTATAATCAACACTTAGTAAATTAAGACAAAAAACTTAAAAATATAAAAATGAACTGTAATAATTCGTACGAAATTATTTGCAATTGAATAACTCACGTACATACATATTTCTATATACATATACAAAAACAGCAACTGATAAATATTTTTGATCAGTATCAATATCAATTTGTAAGAAAATGAGTACAACAAAGCAATTGTAATTTGTAAATTAGACCAATAACCGAAGCTAGAAAGAAGCACTGATGGTAGCCAGAACCGGTTTTTTAGTGAAAAGCCCTTTAATGTATAGGAAGGGCATGAAACTCATATTAATTTCTAATTTTTTAACTCCCTTCTCGTATTTCTGTATTCTGAGTTGAAAAAATGAGGTAGTTTGAAGGGAACATCAGCTGTAATTACCTCATCTACCAAAACAACTTTTTGATTTACTTAACACTCGCCTTGGTAACTTTTCGTTATTGGTAAATGGTTTATTTTAATAAGACAGCCTTTAGAAAAGTGAAGATTAACACTAAATTTTGGCATTTAAATAAATCGAATTATTCAATTATATTATCTCATAAATTTATAAGCTACAAAAGCTACAAATTCTACCTTACATTCGTTTGATTTACTTTAATTAAATTTATTTTAAGATAATATTACAGATCACAAAATTGCATATACATAGCTTTACATTTACATTTCTCAACTGGCTTTTAAAAGCTTTTGTAGAATTGGGTGTGGATAAAATAATTAAAATAGGTCTCAAAAAAGTAAAATGGAACATACAGGAGTTATAAGCTATTATAGGGGAAGAATTGAGAAGAAACCTGTTTCTTTTCGATATGTAAAACTGTAGCATTTATACAAAAAACTAGGTTATTAATTGCATATTTATAAACAATAAAGTATATAATTTATAACTGATAAACACAGTTTGAGAAATTGGTAAAAAATACAAAAAAAAACACGAAAAGGATAAATAAATAAATTAATTGAGTCCAGAAATACACAAAATAAATAAAATACGCAAAACAAATGCCAAAGTTAATAAATAAATAACCAATTCAAAGTCAAGAGCATCCGAGTAGCTAAGGCAATGTGAGAATTCGATAAAGCATTAATGTTAAAAAATATATCGTAAATATTTCGAAGGCCGCCTGACAAATATTTATGGATGCGGCCCTGGCATCCAACATGCATCGAAGCCGCAAGCATGCATCCGCTCCCGCAACCCCCGTCAACGACAATTCGCTAGCAAAGCGCGCAGTTTTTGCTGCATGGCATTTTTTCAAGCTTTGTAGCTTTTTTTCGCAGTGTTCGCTTGACGTTCGTTGAGTTCGGTTCAATTGTTAGAATCTTCGACGTGCGGTGCGCTAAAAAGTCGACCGACAGCAGCATGAGCCGCAAGGACGATCCGGTATTCAACGTGAAGTTTGTGCAACTCGTCGAGTCTCATCCGTGCCTTTGGAACTCTACGCTGCCGGCGTACAGCAAGAAAGACGAAGTACAAAAAGCTTGGCTAGAAGTCGCCAACGAGACGAAAGACACGCGTAAGTTTGCCGTCGACAAAAGCTTTTTGCTTATTGCGCTGCATCGCGCCGTTGTCAGTCTGTCGTGTAAATGAGCTTGTTGATTTGTTCTGCTGCTTGTGCATGCGTGTGCATGTTTGTGTATGTGGCGTTGTTAAAAATGCGCTTCAATGAGCGCTGTGAACTTGCCTGATGTCTGTTGTTGTATTCGCAACATGGAAATAATTATTGCAAAGCTTTTCTTATTTGCGATTTTGTGTTTTTATCGCTAGCTTTGGTTACACTTGTTCGCATTTGGTTCCATTCTGTTTTGTTTACATTGTTCTGGTTTTTATTCGCTTCTCTTCGGAATTTCTTTGCTTCCAATACACAACCAACGACAACGCGCCCTTTCATTTCTTTTGCTTTGTCTATGAGTTGTCACAGATTTCTATTCCCTTTTGTAGTTCGGAATTGTCGCGAGAGATGGCGCACAATACGCAGCAGCTTCCTGCGCTCGCTGAAAATGGCCAGGACGACGACGGGGCGTGGCAAGCGCAAGTACTACCTCTCAAAGTACCTGCAATTCCTGATTCCGTACACGAAAACGCGCCTCAAAAACGGCGGCGTCCTCACAGCTCTGCGGAAGCTGCCGCCGCCGATGACTCGGATCGGTGACTTGCCCCGAACCGAGCTCAGCAATGAAGACACCAAAGATTCCAGCAGCTCCGAAGTGGCCATAGCCGAGGCCGACGTCGAAGTGTCGCTGCACGAGGAGGCACAACTGCAGCGGTTCCCTGCAATCAAAACCGAGGCCGGAGTCGTGAGTTCATTAGAACGCAGCCGCAGTCAATTCAATTCGGCGATTCCGACAACAGCGTTGGCTTCCTTGCACAACATAAACACGCACAACAACAGCAACGCGCCGCTCAGCGAAGTGACGCAGCCGCAGCCTCACAGTGCTTCCGCCGTCGACCTGACCGAGTTTGCCGAATGGATAAAAAGTAAAAATGATCACCAACGCCATTGTTTAATGTCCCAACCAGATGCTGATCAATCATTTCTCAACAGCTTGCATCCATTTTTGAGGGAAATGTCCGGAAAGCAGAATCGACGCTTCCGCCAGAAGGTCATCGGCTTAATCGACGCCGTACTGGAAAATGCAGATTGAGATCCGCACAGCCACAGCTCCACAGCTCCAAAGTCCGTCACAGCTGCGATGTATTCTTATATAAGCTGCTTGTAAATTTGTATGTTGATATTGTTTCTTATAGAAGAAGGAATGTTTTCGAATAAAAGCTTTATCGAAGGTGGTTTTTAGCAAAAAGGGGATTTTTGATCGTTTGTCAGTCTGATTTGAAAAGTGCCAAGTGAATAATTGAGGACAAAAATAGTTATTCCTTTAAAAACTAAAATTGAAATTAAGAAAATGCAGAGTATTTAATTAAGCCCACTAAGAATAATTTTTAATCAAAAGAACATCTTATAAAATAGTTATAAGGAAAATTCAGAATTGATTAAACTTTGATTATTTTTAACATTATAAAAAGTAACAATAAATAAGTAAATACTTAAACAAAATGCATGATAAAAATGTACATTTATTATGATAAACCTTTAGTTGTTTGTTTGAAAACTATATAATAAAAGGGAAGAATTGTACAATCCTTAAATAGAAGCTTGTGAAGTTATTTAGCTGTCTAATTCACGTTTTCATGATTTTATTTTAACAATTAAAATTCAGGAAAATGCTAAACATTTTACAAATTATTGATATATAACTATCTGCTGTATTTAAATTGATTATTTAAAGATACATTTTATACTTTTATTTTTTTAAAGATTCCTTTTATAATAAGCGAACAGTTTCAAGATGAAAGATTTGATTTTTCACTAAATTCGCTGTAAAAATCCAGACGAATGTAAAGAAATTCTTACCAAAAAATTCTGTATTGGGCATTATTTATGAGAAATTGCACTGAAAACCATCTGAATGAGGTTATAATTGCAAAATTTATAATCTCGCTTTAGTCAGTGCCTTTAAAGCGAGAAAAACTTCTGTTTTCTTTTTTATATTGTGAAATTTGTCGTCTAGTTTATGTCTCAATTGATTTTTATAGCCGTGAAGTCAGCAGATATAACCTTGTTGTAAGAGTTTCTATAGAGATTATTTACACCAAAAGTATATGTAATTATTTGTTTAAATTAATAGTTGAATTTCTTAGAAACGATCAGCGAAGGTACAAAAACAGCATTTTTCTTTTAATACTTTTGGTGAATATCCAATCAATGGAACATAATGAGTCCAAGGAAAATTCTTATTGAGTTGATGAAGGTAATAAAAGATACTAAAGAGGAAAAGACTTTTCGTCGATGTTCGTCCTTCATCGCTTGTTTTTTTCAGTGTTTGCCTTCCATATATTTTTGATCTATAAATTATATTGTTATTAAAAAATAAAAAACATCTTAAACGTGATTTTAAACGATTTTCTCGCCTGATAACCGATTACATAAACCATTGTCCACGTGTATTTTTAGAAATCTCGTACCACACAATGTGTCCGACATTGTTACCAACAAATGTGTCCGTCTGTCCTCCAGTTTCGATTACATAACAATAAACTTTATCGCAACTGGGACCTGTGCAATCTTTAGGCACTAAAAACCGCTTTTCATAGATTTTGCTGTAAAACCTTTTCACTATTGTTTTTTATTGTATGGTTACTTTCCCATACATTAAATGTTTTATTTTCCTAATTTTTTGCTACTTTTCGTTCTTAAGCAGCATCTTCAGGCCATTGAAGATCAGGTGTGAACTTGCTTTGCAGCTTATTCTACCTCTTAAAACCTATTTATGTGCTATTTTTAGTACGCTTGACGCGAGTTCGTACTTGAAGCTCTATTGTCGCTTTTTATAGAGCCACCGTCTTTGGTCTTCCTTATTTTGAAGATTTCGGGATATTATAGGCGTGACACACTTGGACGTAACTTAATCAACTATCTGTACAATCGAATCTTATTTACATTAATATCTGAGGTTACTGCGCCTTGGCCGGGAGAAGCATAACATTATTATTGTGTGCTTAAATACTATCTTAAAAACTAAACAACAATTAACCTAAAAATTAACTTAAAATAATTTATACAGCTAGTTACATGAATATATACAAGTATTTACAGGATTATACTTGATTGTTAGAATTGCATTTGATAATTGTCTTTGTTGTACACCAGATTCTGTGTCACCTCATGTGTGCCATAGGGTCTGTGGTAGTACACTAGCTTGTTGTTACCGCGGAGTTGATTATTTTCTAACATCGATTTTAAATGGATCAGAGATAGAAATCTATCTTCTATTGGCAGTGTGATATCGAGCTGCTTCGCTAGTAGAGCTTCGATCAAATCATTGTCAACAAATATAATATTTTCCATAAATCTTTTGGCTGTGTCTACAAGGAAATAGTCTATTCTGGCAAGCTGCGCTTTTCCATATAGAACCCTCGTACAAGTTTATTTACAAAGAATGCATGGTGTGCTATACTCGTTGTCCTATGGTATTTAATCCGCATTATATCATGTATTCATTCAAGTGTCAACTGTTAGGTAACCTAAAAGAAGCAGCTTTTTTTAATATACTGCCGAGTAGTAATATACTGCACTTTACAATAAATATGAAATATAAAAAAAGTTTACATCTATTTTTGAAATACAATTCTAGTAACATTCTACCATTATTTTGAAGCATTTTGTTATTTTTTACATTAAGTGTTTTTTCAATTCTTTCTAGATCAATATTTCGTCGAGAGATCCTCTCCAGTCATTCTGCGTCTTGTATCAGCTTCTATGTTTGTCTGTTATGTTCCATAAAGAGTTCTTCTGTTCTATTCTGTAACTTCCATCTTCATTGATGTCTTATGTGTTAAGGCCTTATTAGAATATATTACCGCGGAACTTGGTAATTATATTCGCCATTTCGGTCTTCGGATTCTAAGGTAATATAATTCCCAAACTAATACTATATAATGAGCAATAAAATTAACAAACAAGTGAATATAATGCAAATATTTAATTAATTAAATATAGAAATGTTATTTAATTAATCAGTTGATTATGAAATACTAATAATAATAATAATGAAATAATTACTTAATCTTTTATACAATAAAAGATAAAATAAATGATATTTATGTCATGACACAAATTAATTAACTACAATTATTTTTATTTATAGTATAATATAAAAAGTTGTTACTGATTAAATACTGATCCCAGGATTCTTGCTCGGTTTTTTTGTTTACTTTAATTTGTGTTCTATAATTACTTCAAGATTTGTCTCAAATTTTTGTAAAAATATCAAATATTCTTAATTGTCAATTACGAAGGAAAAATTGAAAAAAACATAAAATTTTACATGTTAAAATATGCAAAATTCCTCACTTATAAACGAATCAGTTTTAAGCCTGGGTGATTCAAATTTCTATTAAATAATATAATAATAATATAATACAAAATAAGTAAATAATAAATATTAAAGAAGTGTTTATATATTTCCTATAGACATAACTGTAAAACCGTTGAAAAATCTCAAAAGACCTATTTCAAAATATAACCAACTGATAAGTCAACCAAATATAATTAATTGACAATATCTCTCAATGATTTTTTACATTGAATATTTTGCATTTTGTGTACTACCTTCATTAAGATTTTTTAATCCCAAATGTTGATCAGTTATTTAACTTTATTACATTAATTATTGCGATAAATAATAATGAAGCCCCACACAAAAGATTGGAAGCTCACAATGCTATCAGTCGTGAAACCGCCCATTAACAAATCGCAACTGTGTTACACTGTAAATCGCAACCCAGCCAATTTCTAACCCAATCCAATAATAATAGTTAATTAACTCTTCGATTAAAAGAACCTTTACCGTGACCTCTTCTACTGATGGATGTAACCATCCAATAACTCGATAGAGGGGTTTCTACAAAATACTTTGTTAGAAGAAACAAACAGACGTCCACGTGAGAAGGAGAAATAACTCCTTAAAAAATAATCTTTCCTTTTTCTACGACGAGTTTAATTAATTTTTAAGAGACAATAAAAGTAAAGAAAATTGTAAGTTGATAAATTTTAAAATAAATAAATTCTAATATTAAATAAACTGAACTGAACTCATAAGTTAATGTAACTAAAAATGTAAACTTCAATGTCTGCATACATTTATTATATTAATATATAAGAAAATGTTGGTTGTAAACCTTTTAATCTGGCTTATTATAAAGAAATTTCATTGAAGCTTACGTTCTTTTTACTTTTATCAGTTATAATTTCGAAATAAATCTAATTTTATGGATTTAGTGCACAATTTTCCAACTTCAATGTGAATATTTTTAAGTATGCAGTCGGCAAAATCTGCTCTACATAGACGCATCGCAAATGTAAGTCTTTTAAAAGTAAAATTGGTTTATTAATTTTTGTTGAAGCTGCCATTTCGATAATCGCTTGGAGATTCGGTCTTCATGTCTACAAAATGGAAATCCTGCTTCCCAAACTCCTTCTTCTACGTGTATTTATTTGTATTTTTTTAAATGAGGACACGATTTTGTCAGTGAAAAATAGTTTAGTCCCACACAATTTAATTGAAAGATTGAAACCTTACCTTCACAGACTTGGTATAGAAAAGCTACCTGTGATAATTAAAAGTCATCCTTTTAAATTGTTTAAACAAATTATTACATTTTAACAATTGCTTAAATAAAAGTTTCTTCCCCTTTTGTTTTCTCCCTGTGTATTTTTTACATCAAACTGATAATTTTACAGATGAAAGGTTTTGCATATTGAAGATGTTGGCTATTCTAAATTATAATAAAATCAAAATTAGCGAGAGAAGAGTATAAAAGATCATCAGATCGATCTTTCAGAATAGTATTCATTGATCTGTAATCAGCCTCGAACAGTTTGAAGAGTGTATAAAGTAAGATGCAAAACCTGACCAAGTTTATCGCACTCGTCGCTCTCTGCATCCTGGCTGCCTGCTTGAACAACGTCGAAGGATCTCACGAAGAAATGATGGTGAAATACATGGATGCTTTGGAAGCTTGTATGCCCGAAGTTGGAGCATCGAAAGGTCAGTTTTGGCTGCTTCTGCGTAGCAGTTACTTTCACTTTCACTGATATTAATTGGCTTCTTTAAAAACGCTTCAGCGGATATGGAAGATGTTCTGAAATTTGCTCCTGGAATGAGGAGAGAAGCGAAATGTTTGCAGGCCTGCCTCATGATGAAGTTCACTACGGTGCGGTGCTGCTGCTGATGATTCAGAGATGATTTAATTTTACCTTTTCTGCCCGCAGATGGATGCCGATGGCAAAATCTCCAGACCAGCGTGCATTGAACAAGCGATGATGTTAACGGGCGGCGATGCGGACCGTATGAAAATCGCCACCGAAATCATTGATGACTGCATCTCAGTCGTTCACTCGCCTGATTTCTGCGACGCTGCTGTTGATTACGGAAGGTGCTTCATGAGCCACGCCGCAGCTCGCGGGGTGCAAATGTTTTGAAATGTGAAGACGTCGTGATGCTTTGCAAAACCACAAATTGTCTGTTTTCAATTAGTTATAGCTTTGGATGCTAAAATATGTAAGGTTTTAATTATATTTTCGGATGTGAATAGGAACAGCAACTATTTAAAAAATTGGGGTTCGGTTCTAAGGTGTAAAAAACTGAGTTTCGTGGTGTAATAATTCAATTATTTTGTTTTAAACCAGCACATAAATAAAATCATTCCAAAAATACACTAAATAATATTTAAAGTCATAGAAAAACTGCGAATAAGCATGGTTTAAAACAACAGTGAAAGCAGACATGTTTTTGTTGATTGGTTTATTTAAAGCTTTGAAGTATTCATGGACACAACCCTGACTTCGGAGTCCGTTTACTCACGCAAAACCCTCTATAAATTTCTGTCAGAGAATGTAATCTGAGAATATCATCCACTATTACTTTAATGATGCTAATTTGATAATATTTACTCTTTAGAGATTCAACAAGAATCTCTGTTTATTTACACTAAATTGACTAAATTCGAATGACGAACAGAAATTTCAACAAAACTTAAAGCTGAATGCTGTTAAAAAACACTTCTGACTGAAAAGCATTTGGAATCTTTTTCGTACATGATATAAAATCATGATTTAAAATCTCTTTTCAGCACTCTGAAAAGATTTATTTAGATCGAAAAGATAATTTTAATTGCAGAGAGGGAGCTCCTTCTTGTTGTTCTTTTATTCGCAATGTACTAATAGCAGTGGATCGAAAATTCAGCGTCAGGTTCTTTTTTTTTGCATAAATAATTTGTAATTTGATATCTGAGATGTCTACGACAATACAAGTTATTATTATTAATGATTTTATTATTCAGTATTACTAATTCAATCCTGCAAACAAGTCCTAAGGACTTCGCGGGATAACTAATTGAAACTGTAATTATGTTCTATGTTTATCTTAAATAAATGAAATGAAATGAATGAAATGAATGAAATTTCTTCATTCACAATTTAAAAAAAAAAAAAAAAAAAAAATTATTTCTTATGATTTTTTTTATTTACTAGTGAGGGATAATACCCTCATAATAATAATAATAATAATGAATTATACAACTAATTTTATTATTGTCTTTACATACATCCATACATTTATGATTTTAACTTTTTTGATGTTTTGTAAATGTATTTTGTAGTTTGTTTTTATCAATGTCCAAAGTCTGTTCATATGGGTCTGTGCCCACAAACAATAACAAGTCAACTCTGTCTTAAATACCTTACAAGAAAATTATTTCAAGCTTCATTTAAATATCGAAAAAATTAAACATTAAATAAAAGTGCTGGATAATAGATAAACTATGAACTTTTTATATTTATAAATTATTAACAACAACACGTCTAAATGTAGTTATGAACCAATGTACTCTAAATTTCAAGTGGCATTTACCAAATATAACCAAATTCCTTTAAAATAACCGAGTTCGCTGGAAGTTTGGTTCAAAATGACTCAACCCGATTGGGTTATCTAATTTTCTGATATTTCCATGAGATATTCCAGTTCTTGATAAGACAAAATCGCCAATTTTTAGTAAATTGTGGGTGAAATTTAATGGTAAATATCCAAATAACTTGTTTTGTTTCTATTTGTTGTATAATTCATTTTTAATTTTTTTATTTTCGATGTCAACTGGAAAATTGTATCCAAGTAAAGAACAAAGGCTTTTCAATATGTTGCAGTTTCCTTCAATCATTGTACAATATTTTGGGAAAAAAACGCTCAATTAAATATCACTACAATATTTAGGCAAAGACCTCAATTCAGGTGACAAATATTAACTTCAATATTGATTGATTATCTTATTGTTGAATATCAAAACAATTGAATAGATTTTTCCCCATTTTATATTATTAGGCGTTCCGAACCGTGATAGTGAAATGTATTGAGAATTTTACGGTCTCTTTTCATATTTAACATTAAATATTGTTTAAATTGTTTTGTGTATTGTTGCGACTATCATTAAATGTTTGGAATACGAAAAGAATTCTACAAGCTAAACATAATGCAAATCCTTTTCGATCCTTTTTAAGTTATCTACTTATGTTTTCTTGATACTCGTTTGGTATTCTGGGAGGAGTAATTGAATAAGAAATTTCTATATTTGTTCTCATTTTCGAATTATATCTAAATTTTTTTTTAAAAAAATATTCCTATACTCCGCCATGTTCCATTGCAGAATAACTACCAAGGTGCTCGTCTATGTTCCTCTATTAATGGCTGCAGTCACTCAAAGTGTTTTAAGTGCTTTATAGAAAGACTCCATTGTAGCCAAACTATCTGATTAATGGACCTATCTGTCTAATGTCGGTATTATGCCTCGACTTAACTTTGTTACGTAAGCAACATAATCTACTAACTGAAAAGATTATAAATTAATCAATAAAACACCAAGAATATTCCCTGTTTAACCATGGAAATTTAAAAGACTTTGCGAAAGAGAGATGAAAGAGGGATCAAATTGAAGTAGAAAAAATATCACAACACAAAACTTAATAATAATAAAAAAACTTAATAAAATATACGAAATAGTAGAAAAATTAACTACGCCGAATATAATATTATTAGTATATTTTATTAATGTATTAAGTAAATTAACAAATGAATGATTTTGGATAGAACAGTACTAGCAAAGATACAAAGGATACAAATTAGAAAAGCCTTAAAAACAGAAAGAAACAATCACAACATCCAAGTGTAGTGCGATTTGAACCCCGACCAACATCGTTTTCCTTTCACCAAGAAATGCAATGCTATTAGAAGACAAGTGATATGACACTATTAGAAGACAGAAGAATGATATTGAATTAATTTTACATCTTTAAAGGATTCTAATCTATACTGTGAAATCTAATTTATACACTGAACTATAAATATTTAATATTTTTTTATTAATATTTGTTGTTTGTTATCGCCAAAACTTCATATTATAGACAAAATCCTTAACGTCATAGAAATTTCAACAAAATTGTATACTTTTCCAAACAACAAAATGTCATTATGGAATTTTTTGGTTCAGTGTACATTACAATATATGTATGTCTGTATATAGTTTAGAAACTACATATGTTATAAATATAGTTTCTTAAATTGTAGTATAAACAGCAAGATTCAAGAGTACATTCTAAATCAAAGGTCTAAATCAAATGTGGCTTAGGTTAAGTTTCCAAGCTTAAAGTTATATAGTATAATAGATAATTATGTTGCATTTTAAATAAATAAAACTTAATGACCAGAGAAAGAAGCAATGAATTGTTGTGTAATAAGTTCTTTAGTACTTGGATACTTCATTTGCCACATTGATTAACTCCGTAAAATACGATGTCAAGAAAATCAATAAAATAGTCTGTGCTGTTTTTTAAAATGGATTTTATTACATAAATCCCGATAAATAATACTGGGCAGTATTATAACTTAAATATGATATAAATAAAATAAATATGATGTAGAAAATAATATATTATTATAAACAATAATAACAAAAAATGAATTTATGGTGGAAGTGGAGTTAATCGATTGTGCAAGCGAAGCATACACGTTACTTTAATTAATGATATAGCAAATATATGATATTTAACTACTTTAACTTAAATGTCTCTTTAACAATTAATGTCAAAAAATACGAATTTTATAGCGTTTAAAATGTGAAACGATGTTGATCGAGTTGCTTTCTTCGAGACACAAAATCCAAGTGGAATTGCTTCGCAAAGTGCTCGACGTCTTCGAGTCAACGTCATTAACTTTCTACATTTTGATGCTGGTATAAATGAAAGTGACAGTTATAAGTAAAAACCTTAGTATTTCTATAGTTCAGCTATTATATAATCCAATTTAAGTAATCAATAAAATCGATAATGAAAAAGCTGAGCCTTTAATTTACATAAATAAATATTAATATTAGCAATAAAATAAATAAATAAATGATATATGAATAACAAATAAATTAAGTGATGTGAAACTGTTATCATTATTATAAATTATATGATAATTTCAATTATTATGGAAATATTCTCATGCTGATTGTTCTGCTGTGAAATACTGTGCTTCTTTGAAAGCTATTCAATGTTATACAAACTGTTTTAGGTTTAAGCTTAAGTAAATTAAATTTAAAACTCTGAATGCAAATGCAAAATCTTCTAAAAGTTTATCCTTTGCTCTGAAGGATGCATCGAAGATAATCAGTGAGCAAATAAAAAGCAATGAATATAACTGCAGTGAATGCTAATGAATTCAGTCTCGTCTCTAAACATCTGCCAACGATTTCTCAGTTTCGCCTGGCAGCCAAGGTGCGGGGAGCTCTCAGTGCTCCACGCAGGCCAGCAGCAGCTGCATCGGCAACGAGTTAAAATCGTAAAATCCAGAAATTGGCAACTTGAATGAGCCGAGCGCCGAGCCGAAGCAAGCGAAGCCACAGCCACCACCGCACCCACAACCACAACCACAAGCACAACGACAGCAACAACGACGACCGTGAGACGAGCGGCCAGCTATCGATCCATCCACTCAAGCACACAGCACATTTAACTGCGCAGTACGACGAACTGCAGCGAGCCGACTTTTCTGTAGGTTCTGGCTAACGAACGACACAGCAAAGAGCGATGCGGCGATAATGACAACCACAGTAGGAGCAGAAGAAGACAAGAAAGAAGAAAAGACTTTTATCGCTTATTCCATCCTTCAGTTCGTTGCTCATTGCGTCGTTTGTTCGTTCTGAGAAAATCTGAGCGACAGACGGGCGAAAACGATAGCAAACTTCGTGCTGACGTGACGCTAGAGTGCAGCTAGCGGCAGCTGCTACTACTGCGTTGTTTGGGGGCAGAAGCGCCACGCAGTAGCTACACGAAGAGGCTTTTCACAAAGCCGACGACTCAACGGCTGACGCGTCGTCATTTCTGTAGCATGGCTTCACGTCTCTTTCGCTACGATCAACGAAAGCAACGTCGGCAGCAGCATGTTTTCGGCAGCCATTTTTTAATTTTGTTTCATTGCATTTGTGTTTGTATATTTCTTCTTAATTCTCCTTTTCGTTTCTTATTTTATGTCGTGCGACTGTGCTCCGTGTTTCTAGTGTACATATTTTTCATTTCGTTTCTGCTTTGACGAACATTTTTCCTGCAGCTGTGATTAACTGAAGCAGCTCGGTTGACGTATTCAGAGCGTTGCTCTCGTTGCTTCTGCTGTGTTTTGCGCTTCGTTTTTGTCGCGGCTGCTTGTCGCTTTTGTGAGTCGTTTTGTAGCCAGTCACTTTCGTTGTTGTTGTTGTTGCTATACCAGTTTATTTTGATGAATGTAGTAAAATTTTCTTGATACACAAAACTTTGAAAGGCTGCATTAAGAACTTAAATCATCCTTGTTCATTGTAAACGTAAATAAAAGAACTGAAATAGCATTGAAAATTACTTACATATGTATTATGTATTTACAATAAATGTGAGTAATAAATGTCTGATCTTTTTAACAAATTATTGTACATACATACATATGTATAAAATTACTCATCTGCATTATTAAAATTCCCCTACAGCATAACGTAGTCAATGTCACGTCGAAAGGCTTTTGAAATGTGGGAAATTAATTGATAATTCTGATATTGGATGCATTTTAGCAACAAGTTTTGTGTTTGCTGTTCAATGAATGACTTGGAAATGAACTGCGATTGCACTGAATCCGTTCGGAGTCAAAATATAAAGCTTAATTGGCACGAAAAAATTGTGGGAAAAAGTACAGTGTTCAAGTAATTAAATAAAATCCCCAAGAAGCAGTAAAACAGAGGCTACAAAAATTGTTTACTCTTCAAAACGTTGATTCATCACAACAACAATACGAAAAGTAAGTAATTAGCAATAAGAATATATTTAGAAGTAAGTAATAAGCAATGAGAATAAATTAATAAGTAAATATTTGTCGCATTTAAAGGACCTTTTGACCTTTCAACCTTTGAACCTGAATGTCAACATGAACACATTTTAACTCGCTTTATTCAGCTTTAATTCGTTTGATCACGTTTTTTTGCCTAAACAGAAAATATTACATTTATTTTTGAACTGATTAAAAATTTTCGTTTAATTGAACTGTATTAAATTTATTTATTTTAAACTAATTCAATATAAATTATTATAATCTCTGGTTAAAGCTTCGAACATCGTCATTGGTTTTTTCTTTTTGCAGCTTTCGAAGCTAAATCTAATTAAACTTGTCTGATAAGAAAAGAAGTACTAACGTGAGAAATGCAGAAGTTTTAAATGAAGAAACTTCCATCAGATTGCGAAATGAGATTTTTCATGTTTCGTTTGAATAAAGCATAGATTATATATATAAGTACATACAATATAATATGTATGTTGATAACGTATCAACAATATTAAAGCCCGTCAGTAACATTTACTTTTACCTTTCTGATGTATGTCAATAGAAACCAATAGAATCCCTCCAACGAATCGTAGACACAGAGCAATATCCTTTAGGAAGTCCTAAAAATAGTAAAACCATAAGTTCCCTTCGAGCCTTATCCATTAAAAACTTTCAAGGCACAACCAATGTGCGAACCAACGATATAAGTACAAGTAATTCAATTAATAAATACTTATTCAATTGATATAGAAGTAAAAGAAAACATATTAGTAAAGTGTTTCTAGGTTCAAGATTTGTATGCCTTTTTCGGAAATAGGTTTAGGCGTTGGGATAGGAATATTACTCTATAAAAGAACTAAATCCAATTTAATGCGCTGGGAGGGATATAAACATTAAGTGACATAAATTATGTCTGCTAACTTTTACAAAAGCTCGATATAAATTTAGAAAAGGCGAGCAGAGTTTTGGCAGACGGGGGCAAAGCTATAAAAATTGCTGGATGTGGAAGAAAATATTGTATCGAACCTAATTTTGAAGAAAAACGCAAAGGAGAGAGAGAGAAACACAATGATGGACTAGCATTTGATCAGTGATTTCGAAAATGGGAGGACATATTTTAACTTCCTTTTGAATGAGGTGTTAGGAACAGTATTAGACACAACGTTGACTCAATTAAAAACACGTTTCATTGGCTTGAGTTCACTCTATCAAATATTCAATTTTCTGGTGTGAATGAAGTGTGGTGAATTCCAATTGAATTGTTAATTTCATGATTTATTGTAATTTTTAATTTTTAATTATTGTTTGATTTATTATTTATTTTTTGTTATCTATTATTATTTTAAAATATTTGTTATTTTTTTTAATCTTCATTTTATTTCCTTTACTTTCCTTCATATACCAAAATTAGTTACTGATAAAACCTGAGCAGGTCCAGGGGGGCGTCCATTTTTATTCGCCCTAGGTCTTTTGGATCCATTTGTATTATATCCTCTACATCCGACAATAAACCAAGCAAAACATCGGCCAATTTGAAAGATTCTAAAAATAGTTACCGCTTTGTGGTCAGTGGGAGGACACTTGAGCCCAAAGGGAAAATCTTATTTTTATTAGTCGTAATATTTTTATACTCTACATCCTTTCAAGTGTTGATTGGATATTCACTTAGTCCCGAAATGTGTAATGCATAGAACTAAAACAGATAGATATAGCAAATATATATGCTCCTCAGCCGATTTAGCCCATATCCATGAGTCTCTCCATCGGCCGTTCTGTTAAAATCCCGATTACATGAGAATTATTGAATTATGGAAAACGGGGAATGCGTTTCGGAAATATAAAAAATTCTGTTGTTGTTTTAAAAATTTAGAAAATTTTCTTTAGAGCAGTAGTTTTCTTCAGACAAAGTTATAATTTCAGAGAGATCTTGAGTGCTGCAAATGTAATACGAAACTTCCCAACATTTTTACAGGCAGAGCTGTTCATTTTCGTACTCAGTACCAGAACCAGTCCATCCAGTACTTAAGTATCGCTCCTTTTTCTAGTATAAAGGACTAGAAATGCACTTGAAAGAATCTACTCCCGGATGTAATGTCTTCAAATTATAAGTTAAATACTTCCAAGGTTATAATACAGTTTAAATCAAAACAGAAATCAAGTATTTTGTGTCAATTATTTCCCCATAAAAATATACATATCTTTGAAACTTATGAAGGTTTATTTAGCGGAGTTTATTTAAATTCCCAAATAAATTTTATAGTTTTAATAACGCTTTAAAGTTTATCAATCTGTATTATATAAAAATTGCGGAAAAAGTCATTTATTAATGGATCTAATTGATGGACTTGATTTGTTGCACCGATTTGGTGATGCAGCCGATGGTAAAGCACCTGGTGACTGTGATAAATTATTGAGTTGCGTCAAAAGTTCGTTAGTAATACCCATGGAAATTATACATAAGTGGAATACTTGAGGTCTCTGCGGTACAACAGCTACGTACTGCCTAAAGAGAAATTTTCATTTATGTTTGATACTTAATAGTGGAACATGGTAACACTGGATGGACCGAAATGCTTGAAATTTCGACAGTTGCCCAATCTTATACTCCATGTTTCAGGCTTTCCCTTGAGTAGTGTTTCGAAATACCCAAAAATGCTCTCAAAGTCAGTGTTGCGTAGCCGAAACCATGCTAATTGAAACTAGCGTGAAAAGGCGTCGACCGGAACCGATGTAGTGAAATCGCAGAGAAAAGTTCGTGAGACAAAGTTGTTATTGGATAGAAGAAACGATCCCTGTGGGCCGGTTAGTGAGACAGAATCCATCGGTCTCAACTCGAGGAGCAGTCTGAGGAGATTCGGGCAAGGACCTCGGAAGCGGAATTTGGAATGGTCAAAAATTCAGTAAAAGCCCTCGGTTTATTCGCCTAGAAGAAGCACACGGCTCAGGCGTTTGAACCAGATGAACTTCCGCTTTGATATCAGCGCGCTGTGCGGTCCATAGACCACCTAAATAATGAAGTGGAATTTTGAGAAATTCTTAGATATATTTTATAGTTGTGACATTCTTAATGTATTTCTTTTTGTAATTTCTGCTGGAAACACCGTTACCCAGTTTCGTTAACCAACTTTATATATCCTCAAATCGACGCTTTGTTTTGCAAAAATTAAATTAAAATGTGTAAGCAAACTAAATAATTAAGTGTTAGATTTTAAGCTTATAAATTAATGTATATAATCTTAGATAAATTTGTTTAGCAACTATTTAAGTAACTATATTTAAGCAAATGTGTAATTACTCCGTTTGTAAAAATTAATTATTCTAGTGAAAAAGTTTTGACCTCGGTTTTGTTTTTTGAAACCCACTCTTTGAATGTGGACACTCGTTTGGTTTCAATAAGAGGCAGCCACATGCTATACAAGCCAATTGGGACGCCATTTGACTTCTTTCCAAAACAATTCCGATATTATTGCGAAATAAGCGGCGAAATAATCGAAAAGCTCCACGCACAGAATAGTTTACTGTGAGGTCAGCAGAGAGAGAGAGAGAGCCATAGGAATGAAATTGATTCTCATACTTAAAGTGGAGACTCCTAATTTTACAATAAAACAAAAGCGACCAGATAACATTCATTTAAACTCATTCTATAGCGTTTCTCCAATTAAACTTTCAATTCAGCCATCCAATATTGTAAATAGTATGTTTATAAACGATCGTTTTTGCACATCAAGTTTTCATAAATACAAATTCAATAGTTATTATTTACCACTCATAAATCTCTAAATTTTATACATTTCAATAATTAGTATAAAACAAAACGTGGCGTTAAAGTTCTACTTATTGAAAACTCCCGTATGCATCATAAAGACTTCGCAAGAATTTAATTAATGAAAATTCTATGTGTGGGTTAATTGGTTTAAAATTGATTGCAGAGCTCCTGAGAGAACTTGATCTATTGAGCATGCATCAAAACGCAATAAGAACAAAAAACACTTGCACTTTAAAAGTGAATTAATTAATTAATTATATGAGCCACTAACATTCACGCATTTAACCTTATCGCATATTTTGCATATTTATAAAGTCGTTTGATTATTATTTGATTTCATAGTATTTTCAGTTTCTTACATGAAAATAAAGACCTTATAAATATTTTTAGTTTTAAATACTTGAAATGAAGGGAACTTTCAGTACTTGAAGCTAAAATTTAATTTGAAAATTGATATTTCCACTTGCTGAGGTCATCGAACAGCTTCTCCTATCTTATCTCTTTAATAATAATGCAAAATAGGAATAATTGCATGGAAATTCTTATCTTGTTTCTAAAAATACTGATAAGACAGCGATTACGAAAAAAAAAAAATTTCGAATTTATATCTATCTATGGTGATTATATTCTATGAAACATTTAAAAAAGCAGAGGCTGCCTTTAGTTGTGAGTTTTATAAATATCGTTTGTTTTTATTAATACTTTATTTTATTTAAAAGATAGGCTGATAAATCAGCAAAAGCGATAATAGAATAAATCTAAAAAAATATTACATTTCAAAGTTACTATTATGTAAAACTTTGAAAATATAATGCATTTTAATTATGATCAAATAATGCAATTAATATTTTTAGTTTTTAAATAAGTAAGCTTTTTTTATTTCCTTTTATTAATAACTCTATCAGAGTCAATTCACAGACAATAATTAAAATAAGCTACAAAAATGTGATGACGTTTGCTTGAAGGTTTTGAGGACTTTGGGCAAGAAGAAAGCAACTCCATCAATAAAGTTTCTTTAGTTCCAACTTTATAAACTTCACTCTTTTCTGAAGTTGGTACCAAAGCAGATAATAGTACCGAATTAAACTTGGCATTAAGTAATAAGGAACGTATAACAACTGCTTCTTCTATTGGCATTTCGTTTTGTGTTTCGAAATTTGTTCTAGTTCAAATGGATAACTGTATCGTTTTCGCGAATTCTTGTAAGTTTCTAGGCCTATAAAGGGAATATTCTTGATGTTTTCTTGATTAACTTATAAACTTTTCAGTGTGTCGATTATAAGTAGAGGCTGATTACAGATATTTCCCGGGTAGGTCCATAATTAGATAGTTATTCTGCAATTAAGGCATGATATAAATCACTTAAGAAGCCCTTGAATGGCTTGAATAAGATTCAGTGAAGAGCTGAGCTTTACGAGGAGAAAAAACTCAATTTTAATGTCCATTTTAAATAAAAGCTAAATAAACTGAATAAATAAATAAAAAAATAGTTACTAAGTTAATTTAGATAAATTGTACTTCACTATAAAAATACTAACTGTTTAAGGATTACTACTTTGCAATATTTATAAAATTCCATCATAGTTACTTCCTGACACTATTATTTTTTGTTTTTAGTTTGTTTATTTAATTAATAACTTTATTTAATTAATAATTTTATTTAATATTTATTATATATTATTTATTTTCCCAACTTTATTTGATTTAGGTGTGTTTAATTTGCTTATAGAACTTATAACTTTAATTTATATATCGAGTGATTATTTATATATTTAGTGTTATTATATTTATCGCTAAGTTCCGTTTGTTGGGCTGTTTTCTTTTACAGTTGCCTTCATTTTCACAGCATTAAACATTACTCTAAGAGTTGGCAGTTGATCAAAAGAATTTTTGCATCGTAAAAAGGGGGTTCGAGGGCGCTAGACGTAAATCTATATATAAATTTGTCAAAAACGAACATTTTCACTCCATTTGCGTGTGTTGCTTTCAGTTTCAATAAAATTTAAACCGATTTATTGCTGTTTATTTTAGGAAAAGGGACCTCTTATTAATTCTATTCCAATGCAGAATATCTACTATATTAGTTCCAGTTATTGGATAAACTCGGTAATATAGCTCTGTTTTGAGATTAGTTGATTTTCCACACAAATTTTAATCTACTAACTGACTAGAATAATAATCTACTAGATATTCGACAATAATTCGTATACAAGCCTGACGATGTTGTAGAATTTGTCAAAATGAAACTTTGTAAACAATGAATGTTATCTAAATGCAACACCCTATCCTCTCTAAGAATCTGATAATTTTACTCATCTCCACGGATCTTACGCTTACCTCACTCATGGAAACTGTTTCAAATATTGCCAACCTTGCAGGGGCAAGCGCCTCTCTAGCTAGGCGATCTGCATCTTCGTTGCCTTTGATGCTGTAGTAGCCATAATAGACGTAGCTTGTTCTTTGAGCCCATCGGTTCCGATTATTTTGTTCTGGGGCCAAAATCTCCAGCCCCGTAATATCAGCAGATGTTTATCTAGAATATACGTGTTTGTCAGTCCTCTCCATTCGTTCTAATTGCTTCATTCAGTTTCAATTTCGTAAAACAGAACCTCTGTTGCATCTTGTCTCTGGGTAAGAGACACTCAGGGAGATTTTGAAGGATATTCTGACTCCTCCTCACAGCTCAAGCCAGTCTTTGTACCCTATTTGAGGTTTACCATGTTGTGGTTTGACTCTCCAGGCCTGCCCAAACTATTGCTCCGTTTGTGATGGTAGGCCTGATTATCATCATTCTGCCAGAGCGAGCTTCTTCAAGTTTGTCTCGAGAGGCAGTAGAGTCCTGTGTCTGTCAGGTTGCATAACAGCTCATCAACTATGATGCTGCACAGTAATGGAGAGAGAGTAGTCCTCACTGCAGGCAGCTAGTCGTGGTGTTCACTTGTACATGTTTATCTCCTACATTAGTAGTTACTTTCCTAGTTTTTAAAATTTCTGCTATCCATTTTGCGACGATGGCATGGATTCCCTTTCTGTTAAGTGTATCCTTAAACGCTGCATGTGACATAATGTCGAAAGCTTCTTCTATGTCCAAAAAGGCACAGGGGGCAGTATCCTTGCATTCCACAGTATAGTGCAGTTTCTGTTGACTTACCTGCTCTGTCTTCTGTCTTCCTTCGTCGTTTTGTAGAAAATCCATGAACTTTTCTATAGTATTTCATAGAAACGATGTCAAGCAGATTGGACGGAAGGATTTCGGGAAAATAGCCCTCTCTTCCCTACCTTGGGTAAAAATACAACCTTTCTTTGCCTCCATGCTACTGGTATGTAATACAGAGCTAGGCTACTTTTAAATATTACCGACATTTTCGGTATTATAATATCTCCTTCTTTTTGTAAAAGTATGGGGTATATGCTGTCGTAACAAGGCGACGTATATATATGGTTTGAACGTCCCAAGCGCACAATTAACTCTGTCCTGAGAGCACAGTTTTCCTCTCGACTTTCGAGAGTATCCATTCCGCTTTTGTAGGCCTGTGCTGGCAGTTGTTAGCCTCGTCCTGCTCCTCAGTAACCGATCCCACGAAATTAGTTTTAAGTAGCAATTCAACCTTTCTTCTTCACGTTCGGTAAAATCTTTCGACTCTTTTCCAAGAGGTGCCGATATACTTGCACTCTTTAATAGGACTTCGTGATGTCTAGAGCCCTCAGACGTTCCTTTGATCCTTTCAGAGAGTTTCGCGGAAACCGTTTCGTTTCGCTGCTCTGATACAGTTTTGAACCATTCGTTCTGTCAGTTTATTGCCCAAGTGCCGAATAAATGCAGTTTCTCTGTGCACTTAATATGGACGGAGATCGATTGTAGGATCATATGTCTCTTCTCCTTGTTTAACAGTCGATGAGCATGGTTAGTAAAATATAATAATACTATAATATAGACTAGGTATGATAGACTGTCGCCCAACGGAAACTATTTACAATTTTTAACGTATTTGTTTAAGAAATTTGTGCTTCTAATGAGCTCAACCTCTTGAAGCATAGTCAGAAAGACTGGAAAATTATACCTTTATAGAATACTAGCTGACCCGGCGAACCTCGTGTAAAATTAGTTTAAGACAAAAGCGTCAGTTTTTATATTTCCTAACGATAGACTTTATAGCCATCTTCAGTATATGAGCAAGAATGTAGTGGGAAGCAAAGTATACGCTAAATTTTCTTAACCGAGACAATTAGATTTGAAAATTGCCACACAACTAAAAATAATTAATGAAATAAAAGTTATTGATCGTTTATTAGAATCACTTCATCAGGTTCATTACAATAGAATGTGAAAACAAAACTGAACTGATTTGGCGACATGACCAAGTCTTTTTCTTATTTTAAAAACAATGACAATATATGCGATTTCTTCCTTCTGGCAATTACAAAATTGTTTCAATAAATACAATTTTATGTCAGCCTTTTGAACTGCTTCGGAAGCTGATTATTGTTAGTAAAGAGAATTTTGTAAGCAGAACTTTGTATTGCTTTGTAAGTTCTTTTCTAAGCACTTTTTTATTTGGGTTGAGTAAATAAAAATATAATTGATAAAATTATTATAATTAATATAATGAATGGACAAATTTTGCCATTTGCTATTAATTAAGTTGTCATTTAAAAAGATTCTCTTTAAAAAGAAGAGATTTAACTTAAATTTATCAATATTTTATTTTATTATCTTATTATACCCTACATCCGAAGGAATGAGGGTATATTCACTTTGTGCTTCCGTGTGTAACGCATTAAAGGAGGCGTGGCAGGTATGGAAAAGTATATATATTCTTGATCAGTGTCACCTCCTGAGTCGATTTAGCCATGTCCGTAGTCTGTCTGTCTGTCTGTCTGTCTGTCTGTCTGTCTGTCTGTCTGTCTGTGGAAATCACGATTACAGGAGAACGAATGAAGCTATCGCGATGAAATTTTGCACGTATATTCTTTGTCATCCGAAACTCTGTGGGATTGAAAATGGGATAAATCGGTGCAGCGCCACGCCTACTTTTTTAACAAATACTAATTCTTTTAACAATATTTCAACTTGTAGACTTAGTTTTGAGCTTCAATTTTGTTTCCGAATACATCGGTACAGGTAGATTAAATTTTTAAAAAAATGGGCGTGTCCGCCCACGAACATTTTGATACGGAAATTTAAGAAAATCGGACTATTTAAATAAATCGGAAATATGTATAAATATGTATAATAAAGGTTGCTGGGATGTAGGGTATATAAGCTTCGGTCTGACCGAAGGTACCCTTACTAGTTTTAAATTACCCATTTTTAAAATGACTTCATAACGAGTTTTTTTAATTCGTTATTTCATAAATTATTAAAATAATTATCTCGTATGCGTAAAAGCGAAAATTATTGAAAATAACCATAAATAATTGTGATGGTTATTTCACATATTTTTTAAAATAAACGTTTCATCTGCACGATTATTTATTCGGTCGTTTCGGGACTCACCGAGTGAAGAGCATAGAAACAAAGTGTCACTTTGAAATAAAAGAAATTGATTTTATGATAGCGTCATAAATAGAAAATAAAATTAGAATATATCGCGTGGCAACAGACTGAGGTTTATTATCAACCACATGTGAATTAAATTAAAATACATACTATTAAAATATAAATAATCTTAGTATCACAATAACAAAAATAGCTTATCGATTTATGTACATAATTAAACTATTTCTTAAGTGAAGTCATTTAAACTTTTGCATAAACGCAGAGTTCAATAGTTCCCTATCTATAACCCATAGGGAACCAGGCATTTACTTCTTAGTAACGCGCTTTGATGTGATGTAGGCTAAAAAATTATATCCGGATGTCCTCGGGAAATTGAAATCGATTTCTTAGTCAATGACAACCTAAATCTAAATATTCTATCAGTTCCCTATCAGAGACGAATGCTATTCAGTCACTGGATTCATTTTTTTAAAGTCTCTGCTTTGAAGTTTCTTTCATTCAGCTTTACATAAATGTTTGTTACTTTGCGGTGAACGAGTCAAATCTTCCTTCTTTCTTCATCAAACTTCAGCTTTTTATTGGTAACCCTCTGAGATTAATCAATAGAAAAATAATTGTTTATTTAATGGCATTTAATGGCATGTTCATCGTATCACGAGAGCGTTGCACTTTGAAAATTTATTTATTTGGAAAGTAGATATGAACGGAGGATCGCTTTTGTGACTGTCAACTTCGCCTTCAGTCACTTAATATCTTTATTTGAGGTTTCATTGAATTTTTCTTTTGGATTTCGGTGCTTTCATTTATTTGTTAAAGTCGTTAATATAATGGAGATTGTTGTGTTTAGGGAATGGACGTACATATCACAATAGATAAAATCTTTGCTTAGATATACGCTCCTCCAAAAGTACACGGTAAAAAATTTTAGTTCAAATACCATAAAAATTTTAATATTTATCCTTACTAAAAAGGGTTTGATTTTTGAACTTTAAGGTTTATCTCATATAATCTATAATTATAATAAGGGTATTCATTAAAAAGCATAAATTTACTGTTTGTATAAACGCGTGTTTTTATTTGCTTTGTATCATGAACAACAGGTTCGTTGTGTGTACCAAAGATGCCCAAAGTCAAAGTCAACGAAAAAAGAAAGTTAAACTATTGGAGCAAACAGTTGTTACCAGAATACTATTATTAAAACATGACGGTATGTTTTTTAGTGTCCAACTAATTTATAGGCTAAAGTTTTCGATTGAATGTAACCAATATGAAGCTGAACATTTCGGTAGAGCTGACCACAGCATTGATCACATTGGATAATTGTCGGTCCATATTACCATCGATAATTTTGTACCGAAATCCCGGAAGTTCGTGGCAGTGTACTGCCTAATTGGGATGATAGTCGCTTTAAAGAAATCACTTGCGTTAGTAAGAAAAGTGTCTAGATCGCCAGACTATTTAGAATAGGTGATGGCGGCACGCTTCAGGTGAAAATAGTCATTTATTTGAATACAATTTTTAGTATTTAATTCTGGCGGATTCACAGTCTTTCTCTGTCCAAAAATTTTTGTCAAGAAAATCCCAATGTGGACCAATTTTTGCAATATACTCCGCAGCACTAATTTTTTGCAGTTGTGGGTGGGAAGTGCAGCTCCAGTTTGATCTCTTTAACTTAGAGCAGAAATATAATGTGTGCTTGAATACCGCAATTTCCATTTCATTGCCATCCAGTTGATATTAGCTAGGATTGTCCAATGTTCTAAATCATTCCGGTAAAATGTTTACGCGGTTGGTTTCTATAGAAATTTATGAATTTTATATTCCTTAGACTATTAAAAATCAGTATCACTCACTTCAAATGATTCAGGGAAGTCCTTTCTAGTTTTAGATGGATGTACTAAATGTTTTATGCATATTTACTTAGTTAAATTATAGAGAAAGTTATTCTTTCTCTATGGTTAAATTTAATGTTTCATAAAGCCAAAACTTTGTTTCTTACCTTTGACAAGCAATGTTGCATTATAATTAGTATAAAATTATGAGGTGAAGATATTAAACTAAGTCGCCGTGGTGTAAAGATTTTTAAATTTTTGACGGTTGTTTTATACGTTTATTACACGACTTGTATGCGATATCATGAATACCCCTAATTTATTAGGATACCTTTTTGCTGCATTTATGGTTTTTATTAATTCATAGTAACTTTTTCTTTGCTGATGATGTTTCTAAGAAATTACGAAGGAAATGCAAAAAAAAATTTTTTTGGGTGCAATCAAATCAAGTTCAGTGAGAAACCATGCAACGGGCGTGTATATTGTAATTCATCATATTCAATCCATTTAAAACAAATTATTTGAAAAGCTTTTTTCTTGGGAAAGGGGATTTAATTAATATCTGAAAATTAATATAAACTTTCAAATTATTTTCCCACTTTTATTTTGAACCTATGTGCCAATTTCCAGTCCAGCAGACTAGGGACTAGGTGTCATTATACTGAGAAACCAATTGGTTACTGGTAAAAAAAGCTGTTACTGAAAAATGCGAAGACACTTTCAACTCTCTTTCCATTTGGATTAGTTTTGAAAAATTGCGTCGCTTGGAAACTATCGAAGTTGAGAATTCAGCACAAGTAAATAAGTTTTTAACGACATTAATTTGTCCAACATCTTAGTATAAATAAATATCTAGAAAAATAGGAAACTTATTTTCAAAGTTTAAAATAGGGATTTAAACTATGAAAGTTTAAAAAAGTATACTAAAAAGTTTTAAATATACGATAAAAACCAAAAATCTTGATAGAGGTTGAAAAAACGAACCCTTTGAATTTTCTTGAACTGAACTACATTTCGTATTTTCTTGAAATTTGCTAATAGAAAAACTCTCAAACCTACAGTTTCATGGTTTCATGGGTTCGTCTCAACTCGACTTCTTAATGCTAGCTTGTAAGACTAATTAGTTAATAATACTAATTAATAATAATGCTGTTAAATTTGTATGAATCATTGTTGGCTCATTGGTCATTCGAAAAGCGAAATCCATGACATTTGACCGGTGCATTTCACATCTTAAGTAACGAATTTTCATTGAATCATTTAACGAGCTACCTGACATAATCACAGACACGACCATAGTATAATAAACACAGTAGGCTTATCCCAGAGAGGATCTCCTTCTTTTCCTTCATTCTTCAATAAGACATCCGAGGGCATTTTTTATTGACTTTTGTTACTATTGAATTTCACAGCTTTCGATGGTAAATTTGTCGCATGTCAGGAATAAGCCTACTGTCTTTATTATACTATGGAAACAACTTTAAACCCTTCCAACCAATAACTTGATCTTCATTACATAAGAATGTATATTGCAAATTTTTAACTAATTCACCGCTCAGCCTTTGCAAGATGGCTTCTTTGTGTGTGAAATAATTTCAATTAAAAATTTGTATTTAGTTTGCAGAAAATTGTTAAAAGTTCTTTAATAGAAGTGTTGTTTGGCTTCAAGCGATTGCAACAAAAATTGTTGTGCACAATTCGATGTTATGGCAGGCCCAAATGCAAAAGATTTGTTCTTTACTAGTATTCGACTTGACTTCGACGAAGTTGTGCGCGAAAATCCCTTTTCAACAAAATCCTTCTAGCCAATTTGATTAACAAAAGGAACCAAGCTTAAGTTTCATCCGCGTCAACATGCATACAATGCAAGGAAATCAACTGAAACTGCGCAGTATCAGCGAATTAACAAAATCCAAGAAGCTTTGTAAAGGGATTGATCTCTGCGCCTTCCGTGACATGGAAGCTGCCTGATGACAACCAGAATCGTAAGCGCGATAGTGGGCACCAAAGAAATGGGTATAAATTCCATCGTAGATCATGGTAGTGGATAAACTTCTGTGGTTTTTAACGGATCCATGAATGCACTGTATTATTATTATTATTTTAAATTGGGGATATCGCACTGCGACCATTAGGTCTATTGTGTGCCTACATTTGTCCTGCAACTCACAGTGTATCTTCCAACTACATGGTCCTGATGAAGCTCAGTATGGCGAGTATATTGGGCTTAAATCTCGAAGCGTATGCCTCAAATTTTGAAGTAAAAAGCCAAAGGGATCCCGAGAGTTGCATTGTTCTGGCGTCTAACAGCCACTTCTACAGAAGCTACATCCGTCCATTATCTAAGCGCCGATGGTTTTGAGATGACCCCAAACAGTACAATGTCTACTAAGAGACCCTGTCTCAGTTTCTTGATAAATCAAGACATAACTTTTCCAGCTTATATTATATGATATTCTCCAATTAGGAGCTTCGCCGGTCTTTGACCGAGAGTTCTGTTCGAATATGAGGTTATACTGCCGAGTTTCTCTCTTATGCTATCGTCCATGTAAGTGTGTAAACTAATTCCATAGTGGGTTTCTGATCCTACTAAGGTATTACCTTCCTTCCTAGCTAGCTCATCCGCTGGTTAATTACCAACTATTCCCAGTTGAAGTTTATTTGTACTGCAATGATGTCTTTCTAGACATTCCTGCACTAACCATGTGGTTATCACGTAGGACGCTGATGTCTTAATATCTGCCCGACAGTCAGGCAGAATCACAATAGTGAATTTTAGAGTAAGGAATTTGATGATCCTTACATCAACAAAATTCTTTGTACAGCACTAGTTCGACCAATACTAGAGTATGTTTGGCCTGTTTAGTCGCCTCGCTATAGTGGCTACATCTCTAAGCTTGAATCAGTTTAAAAACAGTTTCTTTTGTATACGGAATCTTCACTAGGATCCTGTAATAAGACAAGTCTTATGTTTCGTCTTGTCTGTCCTCTTGTTTGCCGTCTTTTCTGTCGTCTTGTCTGTCGTCTTGTTTGCCGTCTTGTCTGTCGTCTTGTTTGCTATCTTGTCTGTCGTCTTGTTTGCCGTCTTGTTTGTCGTCTTGTCTGTCGTCTTGTCTCCCGTTTTGTCTGTCGTCTTGTCTGTCGTCTTGTCTATCGTCTTGTCTGTCGTCTTGTCTGTCGTCTTGTCTCCCGTCTTATCTGTCATCTTGTCGTCTTGTCCGTCGTCTTGTCTGTCGTCTTGTCTGTCGTCTTGTCTGCCGTCTTTTCTGTCGTCTTGTCTACCGTGTTTTCTGTCGTCTTGTCTGCCGTCTTGTCTGACGTCCATCGTATAAGTCACGACATAAATTGATTAATTTATCATAATTTTCTCATCAGAGAATAATGTTAAATTCAGTGTTTATTCTAAATCTTCTCCATGGGACGAATGATTCTGTACATATCTTAAGCAAAATAGACATCACAATTTATGAATTTCTTCGAGACGACACGAATTCCTGTGTCTATAATTCTGCAGAACTTTTTATCTCATGTATGAACCACTTTGTAAAACTTGTGATGACATGAATTCGGACGCGACCGTCGTTATTCTTTCTAATTCTATGTTTATCACAAGGAAAAAAATTCTTTTATTTCTTTAGAATACATTGTAATTTATTATTTAAAGCTATAAAGCTCTTTTTATTTATTTATATATTTATTAGGATGACAACCAAGCAAAAATAGCGTTGCACTTGTTTACATAAGTACAATGAATGTGTAGAAATATAATGGAAATCAATGCGAAAATTCAATATTACGCTAACAAATTAAGAGTCTTTAACTTGCATAACAGGGCAGAATCCGAAAAATTTATTGCATGACAAACAGCATTAAAATCGGCACAAGCGTTCCGCAGGGCTTCATGCTGGGGATATGTCGATCTGGCAAACCCCGGATGAAGAGGCAAGCCCGTAAGGCAAGGCATATTAAGATGTACAAGGGTTAAAAAAATGGAGAGTTCGTAACTGCATTAAGTATATTCAGGATAAAAGTCGCATTTAACATAATTCTGCGATCAGCCAGTGACGATAAGTTAATCAACTTTAGGCGAAACTCATAAGGTGGTAAGCATAAAGATTCATTCCAGTTGAGATTGCGTAAACAAGAAAGCAAGAAATGCTTTTATACTGATTCAATCTCAGCAATGTGTCAGCTATAGGTTGAGAGACAATATCATCAGCTATCTATCAGCTATAAATGAGACATATAGTAGCTTTGTGATAAAAGGGTCGCTGAACTCCTTAGCCCATCTCTTTATGAATCCCAAGGTGATGTGCGCTCTATTACTTATGCGGTTAATATGAATGCGTAAACTTAATTTTTTATCAAGAGTTACTCCTAGATCGTCCATAGAATCAACCGGTTCCAGTTTAATAATAATCTCATTAATAATCGTACTATGCCGCAAGAAAACCTAGATGCTTAATTGAAAAAATTCAACAGGGGCTAAATATAACGATGCGATGGTGCACTAAAGAGTGTTAGTACCATTGACAAGTCAATGCCAGGTATGAAAACCATATTTGTGTGGATATGTGTATGTGATAGTTGTAAGACGCATCTTTTTAGCAGTAGCTTGGGCGAGCAATGCCACTGTAGGATCTAATCTACGCATGATTTTTGCGAAGGTACAAAACCCACTTTGGGCGACATCGGCGATGGAAAGACTAAGTCTGGAAATAGGCTTACGAGACCTCTAAGCTCTAAGTGCAATATAGATACAAGTTTCAAAGTTCGCTTGAGCTAAGCAACACAAAGAAATATAAAGTGCTAACAGAAACAAATAAAATTGGTCAACACTTTAGCACGATATCGCAAAGGCCGAGAACTGAGGAGTATGAACTCAATGCCAAACACTGGACAAATCAACCAAGCTTATAACACGCTAAGAAGGTTATGGGAACCTAACGCTTTAAATAATGTATGAGCCTATCAAGAAGCATGTTAAGGGTCATAACGAGCATCTCAACAGATCGCTGTAAATTAAGGAAACACCTTAAAAAATGTGAGAATCTTATGCAGGTTGTCCATGTCGGACAAGAAAACATCAATTGAAATACCTACCTCAATTGTGTCACTTACACACATATAGAGAAATATTGTAAACTATTGTTTTTGCATAAAATGCGATGAAAAAAAATTCTTCGTCCAATCGCAAGTGTGGATTTGAATTGAAGTGAGGGTCTGTACTGAATATGCTCCGAAGAAATTGCATATATTCTGGCCCAAATTCCATCGTCCAGCGAATGTGAAACGGATTCTGAAAGCGATACTGAAGCAATTGGGCCTGACCGAATACCGATCTCAGAAGAGGATTTGAGTGAAATTGCGGATGGTTTTTTTCTCCGTAGCGATAAGACTGATGACATTGATGTCGGTTACTCTTCGCCGCCTACCACCTCAACGGCAACATTTGGGGTACCCTCAATTGAAAAGCTCTTGTGGAAACGGAAAAATTTATTACTGACTGAAGATGGAGTGAAATTTACGGGATCCTAAAAATTTCCGAAAGAATTAAAAATCTGTCAACAGCTTTTAAATTCTTTTCATATCTTTTTGGAGAAGACCTGATAGAGCACATCCGCATGGAAACTATATCTTACAGTGGATCAAGTGACTCAGAAAAAACTACAAATGTTTCAAAAACGGATTTGCTCAGGTATTTTAGAATTTTGATCTTTTCATCTCTGATTAAATGCCCCAACATACGATCCTACTGGAGTTCTAACATGGCCTTCGATTTAGTCAAAGATGCAATGCCAATCAAAAAGTTCATAAAATTAAAACGCATTCACTTCAGCGATAACCACCTGCATAGCTGACCGAAACGACGACAAACACGACCCACAAGCTCCACAAGCTGAGGCCAATAATAGAAGGTATCAAACAAAAATTTCAGCAAAATTCCAATGGAGGAACGATTGTATGAGGATGAGGAAATGTGTGTCACGAAAGCTCGCCATCATCTAAGACAATATATGCCACAAAAAACAAACATAAGTGGGGCTAAAAACTATTTGTCCTTTGCGGGATATCTGGGTTCGCCTACAATTTCAAAATATATTCAGGAGAAAAGAATAAAATGGTGGATGTGGGAGCAAGTGAAAATGTTGTAGCTCGGCTATGTCGCCAATTGCGTAAGCACAAGAACTACAAATTGTATTGCGACAACAATACAATACACGTCGTTGCCACTCTTTGTATATTTGCGAAAGCAAGGCATCCACTGTCTGGGTAAGACGTAACAGGTTTCCCAGATGTAAACTTCCCGAAGAGAGCGAATTCCAAAAGAAACTTCGAGGAACGGCAGTAGAAATAGTCACCACTTTGGACGACGTGGAGCTATCCAATACTATTTGGAAGGACAAAAAAGTTGTTGCAAGGCTCTCAACATTTGCTGGAAAGGAGCCGGAGTCGGAAGTAAGAAGATAGGATTTGTTAAATTACAATTTTTTATAAAATATTTTAATTATTTTTCACCTTTAGATATGACCGGAAAAAGAAATTAATTATGCAAATAAACTGTCCCGCCGTTATCGGAGACTACAACGAGCACATGGGTGGAGTAGACTTGATGGACAGTTTTATAGGAAGGTATAAAAAGGTATAAAATCCAGGAAATGGTACCTACGAATATTTCATCACCTTTTGGATATGACCAGCATCAACTCTTGGCTTCTTTACAAACAAATACGTCAATCAAAGGGCGTTTTTCCAAAAAGCTTGTGTCAAAAAGATTTTGCTGGAAAGCGTTGCAGAAAATCAAATCCTTCTTCACTGTCTATTGCAACCCAACATGAAGCAAAAAAGAAAAAGTCAAATACCACGGTGGTGTATGCCACTTTCCAGAAGTAGTAAGCAATCGGACACGCTGCAAAAGTTCAGGCTGTGTAGGACAGACCTTTATAAAATGTCAAAAATGTAACATATCTTTGTGTTTGAACAAAGAAAGAAACATTTTTTTTACAGTTCCATACTTTATAACTTACTAATAATTATGTTATTATTTATCTAGAAAATGTAAAAATAAAATTTAATATTAATTTATTTAAATAATTTCAATATTTCCTTACTTAAAAATAAAATAATAATTAATAGCAAATAAAAATAAAACACACAAAAAAAAAATTTCAGTTACAAGCACATTTTTATCTTCTGGCGGGCACTGATGCATATTTGAATCAACTAGTTTTTTTAAAAATTTGGCAGTGAATTAAAAATATAAAGATAAGCTAAATTATACCACTATTAAATGCCACTCTTTTCAAGAGTAACTAAATAAACCACAATAATATTTTCATTAAAATCGGAGAGGTTGACCGTTTAAGGGCTAGGACTCTAGGAATTTGATCCAGCTCAAGAAAATTACACATAAGAATTGTGGAAAGAGAGAACTGAAAGTAATAGCGCAGTATCGTCGAACAGCTAATCCAATTTTGATTAATCTAAAACACTGGTTCCAATCAAGACTAACTTAATGTTGTACAAAATGGAGTCCTTAATGGAGCAAATCATTCCTCGTTCAATGAATAGCTTCATTCGCCTGGCCAAGATCCTGGTATTTTATCATACAGACACATATCAAATTGCTTTTTAGAGAGATACTAAAAACAAATAATTTTGAAAGTATCGAATACTTCGCCTTCCTTTGGCGCTTTCAAAATATTTTAATCGTATTATATTTTAATCATTGATCTTCATGCTACGTACATTGGACAAGAAACTGTGATTGGAATGCGAAAAGCGGAAGCAAAGTAATGAAGGAAGGAAAGAGTCCACAAAGGAGGGGAAAAGACCGCCCACAATCAATCGAAAGTCGTTTGGGAACAGTCGAGGGAGAAGGAATTCAGAGTCGATGCTGCTGAATATTAGGAAAAACTAATTAGCAATAGATTTTCTCCAAGTTTGTTTTTCCGTTAGCTTTTTGCGCGTTTCCAAAAGTCGTAGACAACCAATCGAATAAAATTATTTTCTTTAAATAACAACAACAGCAGCTGCAATTATATTCACAGCCTCGAATTGCAGCAGGAAATTTGCAACAAACAGGAAATCCGCGTTATCTGTTCGGCATGCAGTAGACGCTGCAGCTGACGAATGTAGTTGCAGTTGTTGATGCTGCATCGCGGCGCAGAGATGAGTTACTGCTGCTGTTGTTGTTGTTTCTTTCAACTTTATCTCGTAGATTGCGCTTTTTATTTTGCACTATCTGCAAAGAAAGCAAACTCGCCAACAACAGAGAAACAACAACCACAGCCACAGCAATAATACTGCATATCGGCCACGTAAATTCGTCAGCTGATGACTACGACTACAGCAACGACAAAGAAACAACGACCTCGGCATGCTATAAAATTCGCTACTCGGCACTAATTCCCCTGTCACCCTCCCAACGCTCCAGTCCACACACACTCTCAGCCGCATCGCACACGGTCCCCCTCGTGAGTTTCGTACGATGAGTGGCCTTCGGCGCCGCTACGAAGATTGTGGTGGAAAGCTGTTCGGCTCACGATGTTCGTGTGGCGTCGTTGGTGCTCGTGAACTCACAGATTGTGTTGCGATCGAAGAAATCTACGTTAATTCATTCTACTTCATCGTCATCACATTTTATTTCGCTCACTTTTTCGCAGACATCGGCGTAGTTGCGCTGCTGTGGCTGCTCGCCGATGACGCGTTCTGCAGCGGTGAGAGAATGGAGTGTCCGTTAATGTTCTTTGCTCGTCTAAAACTTTTCTTGTCGACGGTGTATTTTTCGTTTTCCCTCTACGAAGAGGTTTCTTTTGTCCACATTCATGAGCGCTGATATTGCTTCTGTTTCGTTCTTTATTTAAAATTTACAACCTTAGAATCGCTCTTTACTTTCTAGATTTTTCTCGATGATTGCATAAATCTTTGCTTTTAGTTTTAATAATAACTAAAAATCGGGGAACATCGCCTGCGAATGCATCCGCTTCAAGCGAGATCGACGAGGTCAACGTTTGTTTTCCCTCTTTTGCGTGTGTTCAGTTTGTCTTTCATTATTATTTTTCCTTCCGTCCTCGTTTGCAAAGCTTTGCATGTGTCCTTAGCTTATTTTTATACTTTACAATGACCAGAAAAACAATAACAACGATTTGTAGAGTATTAGTTGTGCATGCATGAATTCGTGAATAAAACACACACACATACAGAAACATATTCATGCAAGTGAAATCTTGGTAATTGCAGCTGTTCTTGACGTCGTTGGTGTTGCTTTTGTGGTTTGCATTTTGTCTCAAATGCCAAAGTTTCGCATTGTTTACGAGCGACTGTTTTTATGCCACTTGTTGTTGTTGCTGTTGATGTTGTTGTTGTGTTGCCTGCTTTGTTTGGGGTGCGGCAGGCGTCTGTTAAAAGTTTCGTGTTCGGTCGTTTTTGAGTTCGGCTCAATATGGCGGCTGTGACGACGCCAGCGACTGCTAATTAATGCCGATTCATGTGCCTCGTATGGGGAATCGATTGTGAGATGACCTTCAAGTCACCTCCAATCAGTGAATTCGTTCTTCATACTCATTTATGCCGCTTTCATATTCGTAGCAGGTATTCATGACACGAATGACTGATCAACTGAACTGATTGCCACTCATTTTTCTCATTAATTAAATTTCTAATTAAAGTAGAATTGATTCAATACTTATTTTTAGTCGTTTCAGTTTCCTGAATTTAAACTTTTAATTATATTGTTTTAAAAAGAATCGTTCTGTGATTTTATTCATCAAACAAACATTTTATTCAAAACATCCTCAACATAAAATTTAAAATTGTTCAAATTAAATTTAGAAGCTTCACTTTGTGTTTCATATCGTGTTAAAATTCCCAGGAATCTGTCTGACTAAATAATAATATAATATATATTATAATATATATATATAAACATATAAACATATATATATAATAATTGTCTGACTAAACTGAAAACCTGTTTATGAATCATTAAATGGAAAAAGCTGAAAACTTAATTTACTTCGAGCAAAATAATAATAATCGATGCTATTCAGAGTAAATAACTAAATACGAACAGGAAATAATAAATAATTAAGTAAACAAACCATGATAAATAGATAATAATGAGGAATTTACTGAAATGAAATAAAATACGGTAATAAATAAGTAAAATATGACAACAATAAATATATTTAACAAAACTAAAGAAATACGGAAATAAATAAATAAAATAATAATAAATAATATGTAGTAAATTTAATAACAAAAAATTAATTTAATAAAACTAAAGACATAAACAGTAATAAATATGTAATAATAATATATGTTTGTTTTTTGAAACAGTGAAAAATATTATTAAACAATTCCATTTTTGTCTAGGGTTAACTTTTATTCCTAAAAAATTTTACGTTACCAGATGTGGAAAATAAGTTTTGTTTAGAATTACCTCTTGAATTTCTTTCATCCGTGTTTGTGTTTATATCAGTGAAAATCGTCATGAAACTCGGCACGAATATTAAGCCCCATCAAAGGCAGTAATAAAAGTGGAAAAACGCGAATCAGGTCCTCTTTATTTTGCCCTTGTTTATTAATTAATACATTTTTTTGGTCGCTCTTCTTAGCAACAAATTTTAAAACCCATTTTGAACGATGTCGCGATGAGCGGAAGAAGCTTAAAACTTTAAAATTCAGAATTGAATCGATCGACAATGCATTGCTGGAAACAATTGAACCAACCAAAAGCGGAAAATTGCCACTTTTTAGTATTTTTGCATATTTATATTTAGATTTGTGACATAAAAATTTCGGTAGATGGAAAAATTTGCTTAAAACATATTAACTAATAAATTTGTCCAAAACCAAACATTTCATTTTTGACTTCTTATTTTTATGTAATCAAAAAAATTTTTAAAAGAAAAGGTTTTGTAAAAAACGTTTTTTTATTTGTTTTATCTGGAATTATAATGAGTAACTTTAATAAAGATTTTTTGCTTGTGGTAAATCCAACCAATCCACAAAAATGGGCGTGACCCTGATACTGATTTCAATTACAAACCTTTTCATCGCGTTATAACGTTTTTTGAATATAAACTGAAGAAATCAGTTATTAAAACTTTAAAAAATGAAACCTATTATAAAATTATTATTATTTTCATTACAACCGAAGACTTGCTTGCGATAACTTCCTAAAAATCTGTCTTATCACTTATTCATTCGCAAATATATTACTATACCATGTATTTTATACAATTTCACTTAAGAGTATTTTTTATATACTCGTTATTCCCTCGTGAAATAAAAATTATTTAAACTTTTATGAAAGCTAAAGCAGTCAAATTTTTAATAAAATTATTTATTACTAGCTAATTCTAAATACAATTATAATAATTGTTAATATCATTGAAATATAATGTAATTACTTTTTGGTTTACTTACAATTTAAGATTTTGTTTTAAATTCTTAATGTTTCTTAAAATTTATAATATAATATAATTACTTTTTAGTTAAATGAAAATTTGTGATTTTATTTTATTAATAGCTTAGTTATAGTTAGAAATATATATTTGAGTTAATATATTTTACTATATTTTGTACTCTGTCACAAACACTTTTTTATAAAATTGTTTGTCCATTCAATTTTTAACTAATTGAATCTAAATTAATATCTAAATATTTATTTACTTCTATTACGTAAACTAATCATTTAAAAGTCTTGAATTAAATTAATTAATAACAAGTCACTCAACAGTGAACTTGTTGACTCGAAGAACAATTCAAGGAAACTTATATAAATAACTAATTCACGATTGTTAAAGTATCTCTCCTTACATTTGTTTCTTATTAAATTTTTACTATTTGCAAGATTCTTCAATTTCAATTTATTTATTTTAGTTAAATTTGGAACCGTTCTTATCTCTTTTATAGTATTTACAATGAGAAAAATACTTCAAGAAAAAAAATATAAAAATTAGAATTAAACTAAGCGTTAATATTAGAAAAAATAAATAATATTAGAAAAAATAAATTAAAATTAAAAGATTCTTCCTAATTTCTTTAAAATTAAATTTTTAATTTCAAAATTTTATTAATGCTTGTTTTTTTATTAATTTTAAACTATTGTAAGCTTTTTTAATTTTCTTATTTTATTAGAAACAAAGTAAAGTAAATCTTCCTTCTAACTGTAAAAAACATTTTCATTCGAATTGCTACTGTCATCAGGTAAATACTAAAGAATTTTCTATAAATATTCAGTTCTTCGATATCATGTTTCCATTTACCCTTTACCAACGATTTCGTTATTCCAAGCCCAATATTTCGATATTTCCTTCGACTTCATTAATAGCCAGAATTTTCAATTTTCCCCATCTTTCTTTGATTGAAATTCGATGAGATTCTTTAAAAAACTCTACTTCATCCATGAAATAATCAATTTTACAAAATGCGCCCTTCGTTGATGAAATGTCAGTTGACACAGTTGAAATATGAAAGCAATAATTAAAATCGTAGAATTAGACTTAAGGACCTTCGAAGTTGTATTATTCAATTTTGGTAAAAACAAAACTCGTTGTTGGGTAGCATTTTCTGAAATTGGATGTAAAATATGTTTCACATACTCACTCCTCATTGCATTTTGGTTTAATAATAATGGTAATTGTGTTTCAATGGTGTTTGCAATGGTAAATTCAATTCAATTCAGGACAGTAATTTTAATATTGAATTTAGTCAAATATTTACGAATTATTTAGTCACTTAAAACACAAGTTGGTTTGAATTCATGTTATTTTTTAATTTGTATTCAAGAAAAAGCCGAAATTTGTTCATAATTTTTCCATTATTTACACATACAAAACACGAAGTAAAATTATGTTGTCTTCAATCTTGACAATTCTTCAATCTTGTTTATGAATCTTCATTGTTTTTGAATTTTGTTAGAAGTGCCTCCAATTATTCTAAAATTACTCTTTTAATAATGATTACAACGTGTCATGAATCTCGAAAAATATACTTTAATTAACCATATATATACTCCATTTATGTATATCACATTAATTAACCATTTACATATAGTATATACACATTAAATATTATACAGAAATGATTAATGTTTAATATAGCACTTTTCATTTTTGTCAGCGTTTTCTTATTGAATTCTAAAGTTCTAAATTCTTTTATATTAACAACCTTTAGTTGCTCAAAAGTTCATCAGAGTTTGGAAAGTTTCCTTCTAATTAAGGGTATCATTGCTAATACTTGGGAATATGTGTTTAATTACCTTGAATTCCTACGAAAAAATAGTGTAGGTTATGTTTGGTTCGGTTAGGGTAAGTTAGATGGGTGCGCCTAACGAAAAACATGGCTAATTCGGCTCGTGAGATATCAACCACGTTTCTTTTCAAACGTCAGAAACTTAGAGCAAAATTAATATCTTCTATTAGAAAATATATTAATACATTAATTAAACAATAAAAAGGTCACAAAAGTTGGTTTAGTTATTTTTTTATTTTAATTGAAATTAAACTTATAATTAAATAATAGTTTTTATTACATATGGAATTCAAATAAATATAAATTATAAATATTTTATATACATATGTATGTATATTGTATTGGAAATACAAGGGTTGACCTAAATAGAGACGCAGAATCGGCCATTGATCACTTATTTATGCGAGGCAGCGGATGCGATGTAGACGCGGCCGTCGTCACAACAAGCATCTCGGATCACTTCTCGTTGTGGTTTGCCGTAAAGTATTTTGAATTACCAAAATATGATAAAATAATAGCTGATCATAGCATAATAGTTGATCGAGAAGTTAATGCGAAAATTCGGTCTACAAACTGGAATGAACTGATGAAATTTGAAAGTGTTGATACGCTCTGCGGCGCAATACAAACAACATTTAGTGACATCTACAATAGTTCACAGAGGAATATTAAGATATGTAAGCAACGGCGACCACATCCGTGGCTAAAGAATGATATACTTATCTGTTGCGAGCAACGTGACAAAATGTACAAAAAGTGGCGTAAAAAGCCAAAAGATAAAAGCCTGGAAAGACAATACAAATCATACAGAAATGAGGTTAACAGAATTCTGTTGAGAGCCAAGAATAATTATTATAAAGACAAATTTCAAAAGTTTAAGTATGACGCTAGGAAAACATGGCAAACTGTGAATGAAATCCTAGGCAGAAAAACACAAAATTTGGACGTCTTTGTACTGAACAATTTTGATAAACAAAATTCAAATTTACCGGACGAGTTTGCGGAATGTTTTCGGAGTAACATAATTAACGCAGTGCACGATTGCCAGATTGAAACATTGCAAACGAGAGCTGAATCAAATGCAAATTCGATGTACTTCAGTGACGCCACTATAGAAGAAGTGTTTGCTATTATCGCTAGTATGAACGCAAATAAAGCTCCAGGTTGTGACGGGATAAGACAAAAAGACCTGAAGAACAACAAAGAATTTCTTACACCAATAGTAACCAAACTTATAAATTTGAGTCTTAATACGGGGAAAGTACCACAATCTCTAAAGCAGTCAATTGTAAGACCAATTTATAAAAAAGGCATGAAAACCGCAGTGGAAAACTATCGCCCAATTTCTATTCTACCATCACTGGAAAAAATTTTGGAGGAAATTGTATGTCAAAGATTAAAAAGTTTCATAGCCAGATACGACATAATTCACCCATGTCAGTACGGGTATCAGAGTGGCAAAAATATCAACAAGCTTTTGGGTAATTTTGCAAATACTTTAAATGACAGCTTAAGTAAAGGTAATCACAGTCTAGCTTTATTCTTGGATTTTAGTAAGGCATTCGATACTCTTTCTCATGAGAAATTGATCGCATCATTAGAGCGCGTAGGGATTCGTGGCGAAGGTTTGATGTGGTTCAGAGACTATCTACACCTGAGGACTTTTCGCGTCAAAGTCGCCGGAAAATTCAGTCAAGAAACCGGAGTCTCACATGGTGTCCCACAGGGATCTAAATTAGGACCACTCATGTTTATTATATATACAAACAGCATGCTAAGGGCAATAAGATACGGTAAAGCATTCGCTTACGCGGATGACACAGCATTGGTGGTTTCTAACGCAGACTTGAGTGTAGCTATAGAACGTATGCAAGCGGATTTCACTGCTATCGCCAGATGGTCACACGACAACGGATTGCTGTTAAACTTAACCATAACAAATATTATGCATATCAGACCACCGCATCTTTTGTATAGTCCAGTGGAAATCATATCGCACGACCGAGAATGCCTTCATGCAAGTCATGGTGAAAGGGAAAACATTACGTGCGGCACGTGTAAGACACATATTGAATTGGTTAGAACTTATAAATATCTGGGAGTCATAGTTGATGAACATCTAAATTGGAACGCCCATATAGAGACGCTTCAAAAAAAAACCAACAAAATATCTTATTTCCTCTACCATCTAAGCAAGCCATGCAGTTGTAACGACCACAATTCGTTACAATAAGACTTTAATATAAATAGTTGTAGATTAGACAAATAGATACACATATTTATATACATATTAGGTTAATATGAAAAGCAAAGCAAAACACGGAAATAATCAAACTTGCACTCGCGCTAACCATATGTACATACAAACATACCTACCGAACGACAAACAAAGCAAAACGAAACAGAAAGATTACAAACCGACAACGAAAACTAGAACTGGAATCAATATACAAAACCTGTTCCTTCCAAGTGACCGTATGCAAACAAGTACACACTACGAATACATAGCTACACATAAACACAAATATTTACATTTCCAGATCGAGTAGAGTAAACCAGAAAGCATACATCTACCGACAGATATACAGACATATGAATAAATGGCAATCAGCCGACGGACAAAATGTTGTGTTGAATGGAATTTGTCTTCGTTCACGGCCGATTCCATTGGAAATATCTTACAATTCACACACAGTTTATTTCGCTTGCCGCTTTTAACGAGCTGATTTGAACATTACAAATCAGCCTTTGATCTGATGCACACTAATCGATTAGCACGCAACAGTAGACACCAAAGGTTCGAATTTTTGAGGTATCTTGGTGACCCCAAGAAGGCCTCGTGTAATACATTGTATTTTTAAGCGACCCATTGTGGCTCTTTATCTAAGCGACCCGTTGTGGCTCTTTATTTAAGCGACCCGTTGTGGCTCTTTATACTAAGCGACCCATTGTGGCTCTTTATTCTAAGCGACCCGTTGTGGCTCTTTATTCTAAGCGACCCATTGTGGCTCTTTATTCTAAGCGACCCATTGTGGCTCTTTATCTAAGCGACCCGTTGTGGCTCTTTATTCTAAGCGACCCATTGTGGCTCTTTATCTAAACGACCCGTTGTGGCTCTTGTATTTTAAGCGACCCATTGTGGCTCTTCTAGTACTAAATTATAAAAATTGTTAAGTAAATATAATAAATACGATACTCAACATTGCGTCCGAGCTGAACTCTCTGAGTCAGTACTAGATTGGTTGAAACACCAATCGAACGAAATTCGGAAACGCAGCTCGAAGTGTTGTTCGCAAGTGGTTACGAGATCCACTTGCCACGAACCCTGGGACGAGTGAGCTATTCCCGGCTGGGAAAGAAAACTCGTCGTTACAAATGGCGCCCGAGCAGGGACCGCTTTCCTCTGGAAGCGGTTCATTACACACACAAAATGAACAACCGATTGTTCAAACAGGCGGTGCTTCCATACAAAGAAGTAACTCACCGCAGCAACAAGATATTCAACAGAGGAATATTTCACCAGATCAACGCAGCATTTCTCTGCACCAGCAAGCTGATAAATTAAGCAATCCTCCGAACCAGTCAAGGAGTAATTCACCAGATCAGCAGGGAAACAAATGCAGCAGCGCACCGAGCCACTCGAATGCTCAAACCATGCATTCAAAACCACAGCAAGTGCAAGTTAACTATGATGAACAACTACCGGAGAATTTAAGTTTCATCTACAAACTAAAGAAAGAGGAATTAGAAGCTCAAATGAAACTTCTGAGCTTGCCAATAGATGACACCGTCAAGGATATGAGACAACGCTTAAGTCAACATTTTAAAGAGCAACGATCCAGACGGAACTCGGCAGAGCGCGGTAATCTGAAAATCGATTCACTCGCAGTACCCGCATCAACCACATTGTTTCCGCCACAAGCCGTCGTCAATGAAAGACAGCATTCAACTTACCCAATGCAGCAACCGCATGATCATCGAGAATACGATGTCATGAATACGGTGCGCAAATGGAATTTGCATTTCAATGGGACACGTTCCATTTTAGAATTCATTGAAAACATGGAAGATCTAGCCAGCTGTTATCAAATCAACTACAGCTTGCTCTTGCCATTAAATGAGCTACTCCGCCATCGCGCCAGAGACTGGTGGCGCTATAAACGGTCCGATATAAAAACATGGCAGCAGTTCAAAGACGCTGCTACGATCTTCTTCTTACCACCGAGATACATGCAAAAGTTAGAAGAGGATATAATACGAAGACGCCAGGGGCCTCGCGAAAAAGCGAAAGAATACATCATGAGTATCATGAACCTGATTCGCCAACATCCACGCATGAGTCAAGAAAATCCCGCAGAGCGCATTTATGAAGGTTTGCGACCAGAGTACCGTCTCTATATTCGACGCAGTGACTTTAACGATTTGGATTCGCTCATGAGCCATACCGATGAGTATGAGCATATTCGTGGAGAAGAAGCTCGTCACAACCGGCCACACGTTTCCAACTGGGTAACCACTCAAGATTATGCACGCCAAAGCCACTGCTGGCGATGCGGTAAACCAGGTCATAGACGAACTGAGTGCCATGGAAACCCGAAATTATTCTGTTCGCATTGTGGGAAGGCAGACATACTATCGCGAGATTGTAGCTGCCGAAATAAAATGACAACCCCATATGGAATTATGGAGACTTATGACCATCCAATGTACAGAATACCGATTGTATGCAATGAGAAGCCAATCAACGCTCTGATAGACACGGGCGCCTCACTCACTTTAATAGGCAGAACTCTCGATGAGCACTTACAATATAAGTGCTTCCCCGCGAAGGGTAAAGCGCAACAACTAACACTAGCCAATAGCATCCCAGTGTCAACCGAGAGAAGTTATTACGCCACCATAGTCATAAACAAATTGCGAGTTCGACAAGAAGTTCATTTCCTACCAGGTCTCCAAGAAGAATTAATAATAGGAACCGACTTATTGTCACAATTAGGATGCACGCTACTAATCGCCGGCCAGACTATTCAAAGTTGCTCTCCACCTGAATTAAAACAGGTTACAACTGCCAGTCCTGAATTCGTCGATGAGAGCAAGACATCGCTTTCAACCAGTAAAACTCAACAACAGTTCACGCCACGAAACCTGAACCAGTACACCAGCACGTGTCGCAACAAGTTAAGGAAAGAACCAACCAAATCCAGACCAACTGTACAGTCCGTTGGACAATTTCCACAACCACATAAAAAGAAGTCGAATCCCAATACATGTCGCAGGAAATTAAGAAGGGATCCAAATTCTCCAAGACCAACAGGGCAGAAACCTCAATCAAACGAGCGCCCAGATAGTAAACCACTGCGTACGACCAAATGTATTATTTATATACCGAAACCGAAGCATAAACCGGTGTCAGCCAAAATGACAAGAGCAGAACTTTTACCGCCTACCGTACCGTACCGAAAACACTATGTGAGGCTCGTCACCGCACAGCAGCCGTCTCAACATGAAAGACAGCAATACTCTTTCACTACTAAAAAAACATAATCACCGAATACAACATGGGACATACGCTTTATCAAAGATGAACGAACGAGCTCAACTACGATACCGAGACATCAATGAAGTCGTCGCCAGTAACAGACATAGCACATTTTGGTTCAACCGGTAGCATCACCGCTGTTCGCCTTCACCGAATGATTACTGCTTTTTATTTCGCGCTAAGTAGGGATAGGATGTAACGACCACAATTCGTTACAATAAGACTTTAATATAAATAGTTGTAGATTAGACAAATAGATACACATATTTATATACATATTAGGTTAATATGAAAAGCAAAGCAAAACACGGAAATAATCAAACTTGCACTCGCGCTAACCATATGTACATACAAACATACCTACCGAACGACAAACAAAGCAAAACGAAACAGAAAGATTACAAACCGACAACGAAAACTAGAACTGGAATCAATATACAAAACCTGTTCCTTCCAAGTGACCGTATGCAAACAAGTACACACTACGAATACATAGCTACACATAAACACAAATATTTACATTTCCAGATCGAGTAGAGTAAACCAGAAAGCATACATCTACCGACAGATATACAGACATATGAATAAATGGCAATCAGCCGACGGACAAAATGTTGTGTTGAATGGAATTTGTCTTCGTTCACGGCCGATTCCATTGGAAATATCTTACAATTCACACACAGTTTATTTCGCTTGCCGCTTTTAACGAGCTGATTTGAACATTACAAATCAGCCTTTGATCTGATGCACACTAATCGATTAGCACGCAACAGTAGACACCAAAGGTTCGAATTTTTGAGGTATCTTGGTGACCCCAAGAAGGCCTCGTGTAATACATTGTATTTTTAAGCGACCCATTGTGGCTCTTTATCTAAGCGACCCGTTGTGGCTCTTTATTTAAGCGACCCGTTGTGGCTCTTTATACTAAGCGACCCATTGTGGCTCTTTATTCTAAGCGACCCGTTGTGGCTCTTTATTCTAAGCGACCCATTGTGGCTCTTTATTCTAAGCGACCCATTGTGGCTCTTTATCTAAGCGACCCGTTGTGGCTCTTTATTCTAAGCGACCCATTGTGGCTCTTTATCTAAACGACCCGTTGTGGCTCTTGTATTTTAAGCGACCCATTGTGGCTCTTCTAGTACTAAATTATAAAAATTGTTAAGTAAATATAATAAATGCGATACTCAACATTGCGTCCGAGCTGAACTCTCTGAGTCAGTGCTAGATTGGTTGAAACACCAATCGAACGAAATTCGGAAACGCAGCTCGAAGTGTTGTTCGCAAGTGGTTACGAGATCCACTTGCCACGAACCCTGGGACGAGTGAGCTATTCCCGGCTGGGAAAGAAAACTCGTCGTTACACAGTTATCCGGTCCTCAAACAAATCTATCTAGCTCTTTGCGAATCTACTCTTAGACACGGTGTTACAGCATGGGGATCATCCATCAGATGTAAACAATTGCAGATAAATCAAAATAATATCCTAAAAATCTTAGCCAAAAGGAAAAATGCCAACTTTTCACGTTCGGACGCCATTTCATTGCCAAGCTATTTACGTGTATTGAACTTAGACGGCATCTTTAAATACACAACATTGATGGAGTTTTATGAGGACACTCGCTTTAGAAATACGATTCGACATTCATACGAAACAAGACGCAGGACAGAAGGCAGATACACAGTTCGACAATATCATAATGATTACGGAAAAAACACCCTTGACGTCACAATTCCCAGAATTCTTAATCAGCTTCCATTAAGAATTCATCGGCGTAAAATGAGAATTAAGGAATATTTGATAAATAACGAAGATAGAATTTTCAGTTATACTTAAAACATATATACTTTGTTATTTTATATACTTTTTTAAAAAAATTCAGTTATTTTTCTATCATTTATTTATATCAGTTATTTTTCTATCATTCACACATTTCACTTTAAAAAACTACACTTTTTCATATGATTTGGAGTTGCTATTGTATTTAAATTGGATTGCAATATAAGATAGTATGTCAAGTCGCATTACAATCTTTTGTCTTTGTATTTATCACTTAGATGAGTTTTTCAATCCTGCAAACAAGTCCTAAGGACTTCGCGGGATAACTAATTGAAACTGTAATTATGTTCTATGTTTATCTTAAATAAATGAAATGAAATGAAAATGAATGAAATATATTTACGTACATAACATATACATCACATTCTTTAATTAGAAATAATAAATAAATAAAAATAAACAAATGAAACTGAGTAGCAAAACGAAGGATGACTGCTTCGTTTTCTGTCTCAGATTTAAACGTAATACTATGTTCGCACTAGCTCGAAATTAGGCAATTTCGTTGCGTAGCTCAATTTCGGCTGAAATTGTGAATTTTTATACAATTTCGCCATACAAAAATATGTCAAATGAAATTGGGTTGGCAAAGCAATTTCAACGAAATTGAGAACGAAATTGACTCAAAATGGAAAACAACCATGGTTTTGTAATAGATTTGTATAATAAATTGTTATTGATCTGGCTGCACTGAGTACGTTTGACAAATAAATACAACTGTCGCGTGATTGAATTGTTTTTTTAAAAATGAATAGAACCTACAAAAAAGGAATCTGTGGAGCGAAATGGCTGTTGCGCTGTTAATTGAAAACTGGTCCGACATCCATTTCCTCCGCAGCTGTATTTGCGAAGCATTTATGTTTGATTGTTAATTGTTAATTGTAAAAGTTGGGCAATTTCCATTGTTTGCTAATGCTAATGAAACTCGCGCAGTAAACAAATGAAACGTCAAATGAAATTGTGAATGCGAGTCCGAACACTTTCAATTTCGGACGAAATTGTCTCAATTTCGAAGGCAATTTCGAGCTAGTGCGAACATAGTATAAGCAAATAAATATTATAAACAAAAAGAAGAATTATGAATAAAGATTCCACACATCCTAAGATCTACCGAGTCAAGGTATTGACTGAGGACTTGACTTTGATTCTACACTGAACAAAAGTCTGTAGTTGAATATGAAGCAAAGTATTGTTAATTTGAAGAATCTTTCTTCTTACCTGAATTTATTTCATTAAGTGGAATTTCATTGTCATATCACTTTTACGAAACTTCTTTAAGTCGCAAAGAATTTATCATTCCAACGAAAATGGGAGAAAGTTTCTTCAATTCAACTAATTTTATTCTTAAAATAAAAATAAATTTTTCTATACTTTGAAGTATCTTGAAATCGATATAGATTCTTAAATGTATCAATCAAGTAATTTAAAGTTTTTGTTTCTTCAAATCGACAGAAAATTCTTTAATTTAACAACTTAATTTCGTAGATTTAGTAAAAGATCCTTTAATTCAAATTCAATTGTGTCCATTTCAAATAGACGAAAGTTGATCGATCCAAAGAAGCGAAATCTGTAATTAATATTAATAAAAAGATGTGTTGCTGTTTACCAATAAAATTTATTGAAATTATGAATTTAATAATGAATATTATAATAATATTGTACAATAATAATACTTGTATAATAATAATACAATAATAATGATATTACGCCTGTACCAAAGAGAATACAGAATCATACTGCAGATGATTTAATTTCTTTCTTCGTTTATTGAAGAATTTCTAAAGACAATTGATCATAATACAACGAAATTTTTGTTAACGTTGATTAATATTTTAATACCTTTGTCACTAGGATAATCTTCTCTTTGGGAAACTCATAAAAATATAGAGTTATAGTTTATTTCCTATCAGGCTTACTTAATAGCAATTCTTCCAATTGAATAAAGCCATTGTAACAATTTCATCGCCATTTTGAAATTATAATGACTGGATTGTCTATGAGAGTTGGTTGTGAAATGTTAACATTTCGTACGAGATTAGCTTTATATTGTTCACTTCACCATGGAGGAGAGTGAAAATCCATTATAAAAAATATAATTCCACCAACTTTTATTGAACACAAATTACGACAGAAAATGAGATTTCTGGACTGGAAAAAACACCGCAATAACTACTTTTTGGGACTCCTAGGATTGAGAGTAACAGACAAAACTTTAAAAATTATTCTGTCCGATTGAATATAGGCAATTGAGGGCAAGATCGCTTACCGACTGCTTTGTTACCGATTTGAAAGAAGTTAATGCAAGCTGAGCTTCCAATTCTATACGACATGTTGAGGAAGGATTAACAGGACATGCTTAACATATTCATTTTCAGCGTGAAATATATGCAAATTCAAGTTACATTTATTAAAATAAATGTGAAGTATTGTTGGGAAAAATTGCACAAATTTTATATAAATACATCCTTTTCAATATCTCAATACCTTGAAATACAAAACTTGTATTTAATGCATGTTTTCAAAATAACTTATATTAATAATATTGATCTTGTTTCTATTGAAACTACATCTACAAATTATTCAAGAAATTGTCTTTATGTAATTTCTTTGTATTTATATTTGTTTATTTATTTATTTGTTTATTTACAATTCAATAAGGCGCGGTGCCTAACGGCCTTTTATAGGTCCACAACCCTTCTGTGGACTACCAAATGGGTACAAGCGGGAGGTAATCCGGAAGTGGGAGGAAATTGAGTTTGAGCGAGCATGGGCTAATACTTTCTTACGGGCCATTGTGGCCTGAGGTATCACCAAAACAAAATCGGGTTGTCTGAAAGAGCCATCTGCAGATTTTGTGCTGATGCAAGGAAACTGCTGAGCATATTTTCTGCGATTGTCCTGCTCTCAGCAATCAGAGGCGTTTATTCTATGGTGATCCGATTATGCCTCACTTTAAAGTCGAGATCACTAACCCAGGAATGGTGCTGGGATTCCTAAAGAGCCTAGAACTGGGTTAGGCAAACGCATGTACAATAGACCCATGGGGTCGCGGTGTGTTATTGCCTACAATAATAATAATAATTCAATTCAATAAGAAGTAAAACAATTTCTCAGGAATTTGTGTAGTGGTACAAGCGAAGTTTGGTTGTGACGTGTCTGCTGCCAAAAGGGCACATCACTTACAGGATTTTTTAAATTTCATGCATAACTCAAAACCAAAAACTCCCAGAAAGGAGATAATTGGTATTTGGAACTGTTATAACATCCCAATAGATTCCTCCAATTTTGGTTACATTCCGTAGAAGCCAAAGGTCACTTTTATTAAAAGATTTGGTACAATTTTATGCATAACTAAATACAACTTTTTTAATTGAAATTATTTCACGTACAAAGAATTCAATTATTGGCCACATCGGTATTTTCATTTCTAATTTCATTATTTTCTTGGGTTTAAGTCATCAATGCATATTATCATTAATAAAATGTTATGTCTTGCGTGAACTGTATAATATTCATTTCTGGTATGTAAATATCTAACATCCTTGAAATAAATCCTTAAAATGGGGCAACAAAATCAACTATTGCATTCTTTTGAAGCATTTTATACTTAATATTTTATACTATTTTAACAACATCGAAAGCCAAACAGTTAAAACTATTTCTCAAAATCGTTGTAAATAAATCGTTGCTTCATTTCAAACTAGAATAATGAAAGATTAATTCTTCTTTGCTTAATGGAGAAGTCGGCAATGACAAAGTTAATTTTTTGTATACAATAGCAATGCACTGTATAAAATAGTGTACGCAAAGGTCAATCACATCGCCAAAGATTATGGAATACTAAAGACACCAAAGGCTTCACTTTTGGATGCTGGTCTATACTGAAAATTTATATATGTACTTTTGATCACTTGAGAGCCACGTCAGCCGTATTATTGACCAGACATGGAACAATATAGGACCGCAGATAACTGGAAAAATAGTGGAAAATTAGTATTTGAGAAGTTTGCTTCAATCGAACCGTTATTTAGATCCAAAGAAGTACTTAAAATCATTTTATAATGTTTTTATAATATTTATAGAAAAGATTTATTTAATTTATAAGTTCGATAGCTCAATAAGGATCTAATAAATTAATAATAAATATAGAATGAATACTAATAAGAATAATACTTATATTGCTCAAATGAAATAATGAATTAATGAATAAATAATTATTTTACATAATAATAAATAAGTAATTAATAATAAATAAACTATGTAATTAATAATGATTAATAAATTAAATTAATTTATAATTAAATAACAATTAATAAGTTAATAATTAAGTAATCAATGTGCCATAACAACATGTGAATATGTATTTGGAAAAAAGCAAGTTTAAATAGAATAAACAACAAAATATTATAAAAATGTTCACGCAAATAAATTTTATGAATCGAATGTCAACAAAATAAGGGGAAAAAGAGTAGGAGAAAACGATGATTAATTAAGGAGGAGATCGGTAGATGATAACGGAGAAGAAGAAAAATAAGATGAAGAATATGGCGAAGGGGGTGAGGGTGGAGAAGAAGATGAAGTAGAAGAACATGATGATGAAGAAAGCGAAGAAGAAGAAGAAATAGAAGACGAAGAAAAAGAAGGAGGAGAAGAAGAAGAACTACAATTTAGAAACATTTAAACTTATGTACATACATATGTACATATGTACAAATTTAGCAACGTCAAAATATAAAACACAAAATGAGTTTTGTAAATTCAACTGTGTTCAACTTTTAAACGCAAAACGTGATGCTGTAAACAACTGCGTAGTAAATTCACGATGAGTAATGGGCGATGACGTAATCGCTTAAACAGGTTTCGGCTCGTGGAGGGAAACGAAATCCTATGAAATAATTTCCGTTCGCCATGTTGACGGAGAAATAACACGCATTAACGACTGCTTCGTCGAGCAACCACCCGCGAAGGGGAATCAAAGCGACAAGCATTAAAAATACAGTTTCTAAATCGGAACAAAAGAATTGCTGTCCGCCGACAGCGCCGCCGCCATCGCGACTGTGAAATGTCTTCGCCGTTCCTTTTTCCTAATTAATTCCCCGAAAACGCTCACTTGCTCTCGATCATTCCTTCGGCGGCGCTTTCTTTCTATTTTTAGTGCTTTTCCATTATCAGTTACATTCGCTCAATTAAAGAGATTAAAAACATTCAAATACATACATATGTACATATGTATATGTATATCAATAATGAGAAATTTCACAATAAAACAAATCAACAAGTTTACGTTCCACGTCGTCCGAAGCGAAGCCCATTAAAAAACCTTCAACGTAGGCGAATGTATAAAGAAACAAACACGTTTCCATTTTTTTGCTCTCTCTGTATTTCAATTAAAACGTATAACGAACGCTGAACGAAAGCAAACGAAAAAGAATGCAAAAACCAACTAGAAACTGAAAAAAGAATGAACTGCAATCGAAAATTTCCCGTATTTTCATCTTTCGTGGTTTTCTTGCTAAAATCTGAATTTTCCGTTGGTTTTTTTATTGAAAAGTAATATTTAAACATTATATTTTATTTGTTCAGTTGTATTTTCAGCAAACTAAAGACATAACTGCGTGAAAAAACCTTCTGAATATCGGGAAAAATTCAATATATCAACATGGCCGACGCAGCAGCCGAAGCAAAGAAGCGATGCAGCGGCAGAGCAGCAGCTGCATTGAAACGGCTTGACACAAAAAAACAAACAAAGCAACGAACGAACAAACGAACGAACGACTCACGAAGTAGTAAGAGCAACGCTTCGTGTGCACTCGTACGTATGCGATATGTGAAACGTAATCACTGAACAATGTTTTTTTTAGTGTTTATACCGAAAACTAGGCAACTAGTAATCGTCATTTTTTTGTTATTTCTGCTTCTCTTCTCTGCTCATTCGCTTTTCGAGTCTCTTTCTCGACGTGTTCGTTTTTTGGCAAGTAAAACGAAAAGCGGTTACGAAAGGAAATGTCAGAAATTTTGTAGAAAAGATCAAGTTTTGAGGTTCTCGTTCGCGAAGGTGTTTCGTTTTTCTTTGCTTTCGCTGAAAGATTTCTTTCGTGCTCTCTGAATATTCTCTCGTCTCGAACATTCTCTTCCTGAGAGTGAAGCTTGCTCTCGCCAGAGAACCAGATTTCGAGTTTTCCTGAGAAAGCCCCAAAAAGAATAATTTTCAAAGACTTGGTTGGATTTTTGAATGATTGCTACTTAAATCGCTGGAGCAGTTGAATGAGCTTCGCTCTGCTTCCACCGGAAATGAAATATTTCGAACTCATGTTAAAATTATGGCTGTACTTCTTAACAAAACCCATTCATCCCTTCGAAAACACATAGTAAAGCATCAGCAGTGGCAGCTGTTGCTATCGATGCCCCTGTTCTGCGTCGTGCTCCTGCTGCGTCACTTGTTCACGGTCGCTTGTGGGCTTTTTGGTGCGCGGTGACAAGAGAAGCAGAGACATATGTCTCGTCTCCCTTGCTCAAACACAGAAAAGCTGCAAGCAACAAGGAAACACAGTTAAGTACAGTTGTGGGCATTCTAACACTTGATTGATCCTCCATTAAAAAAGACCAGCTAGACAATGATTTCCTTGGTTACGTGAATAATTTTTTAATTATTGATTAGTAACACGGGTCAATAACGATCTAAAGAAGCCGACGGTACTAACGATCGGACGTTAACCCCAGGCCAATATTCAGAAATATTTCTTGGACAGTTTGAAGAAATATTTCCATACATTTTTAAAAGAAAGTGCGAACATTTGGTTATAATTTATAAATTTCAACAGTTTTAAACACCTCAAACAACCTCCACTTAATACCGGCTTCGATGTGGACCCGCTTCCTCAAAGGACTTTCTTTTTTTTATTTCCAGTAAATTGTACTGGCTTTGAATGGCGAATGACGTTATCCAAGGACTTAAACGCTAATGAAGTAAAGTCAACTTATAAAAAAGACGTTTAGAGGCTCCGAATAGGTCTAATATTTTTACCAGTCTATTAATAATTTATCTATGGTTGTCAATTGGGTTCATAGTGATAAAAATGTTGATTTCTATATGCCTCGAGTAGTGGTTTATAATGATATTGTTAGACTTTAAGATCGTTAAGTTTATAATGTAAAATATTATATCAGGGAGTAATAAAATAGAATAATCTTACGATGGCCAGCGTTGAGTTTAATAAATAAAATTAAATATAAATTAAAATATCTGATGTGACCAACACATGACTTCCTTGTGCTTGAAATAATTTTAATGAAAAAATTAGTAGCTTAGTCCTTCGAGAGAAGTGCCCTCTTCGCGCTAGCGATCTACCCAAAAAGTAGATTATATTTGAATGTTATAGCAGCCCTAGAATTACAATACAATGTTACAATAGAATGTTATAGAATACTTTCTGGCGGTGTTTGGTTTTGAATTATGCATGAAATTTGATAAATCCTTTAAGAGAAGTGTCCTTTCGGCGCAACCGATTGCATCCAAAAAGGGAGGTGCACAACTATGTAAGTCTTATAAGAGTCTCAATACCAAATCTTAACTTTTATCGTCCCTCTGTTTTTGAGTTATTTTTGACCAAACTAGTCAAAATCGACTCAGGGATGGTCAAAATGCGTGTTACTATATCATCAAAATCGCAATATCGAAATTTTTCGCTATTACTTGAAATAACGAGAAACAATAAAAAAATTGATATACTGATAATTGATATTTAATTTACAAATTATTTTATTTGTTTTTTTTTTGTTCTCTTGGACGCCATAACGAGATCCTGTCTTTTAGTTTTATTGTAGTTCGTATTTTAAATAAATTAATAATATACATGTTAACTTGGAGACCTTAACTTAATTGTGCCACACTTACATATAAAGTATATTCATTTATTTACTACTTTATTCACATTAATTAAAAAGGAAGTGTAAATGTTTTAAATAAACAACAGCAACTTTATAAAGGTTCTTTGAAGTTAGCGTTTAGTGAATTTTATTGTCACTTTTAACTTCATTGTTTGCTTTATTGAACAAGTACGGATTAAAGGCTATAAACTTTCCGATAAGAATATATCCAATAGGAGTTGGTTGGAAGTGAAAGTCGTGAAGAGCAACGGAATCGATAAATATTTTGTTTGCCGGATCAATTTAAAGTATGTATATGTACAAGAATAGAGCTTTTTTATAATGATTTTAATAGAATCTACAGTATTGCGCTCGCGTCAACATAACTCGTAATTCTTCTTCGAATGAACTACTTCGAATAAAGCTCTTAAAAGATAAAAGAACATTTTATTGAACTATTATGACGCCACATTTTTTGGTATTACATTGTCAAATTGTCGATTCCACTGCTAAAGTAACGCGAATAAATGCGAAGCATGAGTTATAGTATAGTATAGCTTCGTTTTTGAAAAAATACGAAAAAAAGAGCTTAAAACCTTCACGACCTGATGGAACAGATACATTAATATAGAATATAATAGAGTATAATGCAGTAGAAGTGACCCTAGATCTGTGTGGAAACTGATGATGATCCATCAACTATATCCGGGACCCAAGTCTCTGTTTCTGCAACTATTTCTCGTGCACTTAAAGTAATTATGGAATTAATTGTAATTATACGAGCATATTATTATGTATTATTATTATGATTGCTATTAATATTATTTTTATCAGAAATGGGGAACCTCAAAGTGTTGGTCTAATAGGACCCTTTCATATCCTGTGTTTTACAGTGCATCCGCTAACCCGAAACATGACGAAGGTTAATAAGGTTAATTCAACGAGTTTAAGTAATTATTTAATATCAATATACATATATTTTTGTATTTATTTCAGTATCGTAGCATAATTCTAGTAACTTCGTAATTTCTTAGTCATATTATGTCGTATAGTAATACACTTGATATAAATTGGTCAACATCTTTGATTAAATTCTTTGATTCGGTGTATGTAATATGTTTAATTTTATTTAACATATTTATTAAATTTTATTTAGATATAAAATAATAAATGTATTCCTTTAAGTTTGTCTTTGACCATAATTCTAATTAAATACACTTCCTTTAGTAGCACATTTCTGTATTTAGTAACGTATCAAAGTAATTAACGTAAGTAAATTAACGAATACCTTCTGAAATATGTTAAGAAATTCCTTTTAAAATGAAATGGCTACAACTATTAAAATTAGTTAATAATAACATCAAGGTTATGGTTGTTATTAATGTTAATACTTCAATACATTCTAAAATCGACTTAAGCTTGTGCTTACAAAGTTATTGACCGTTGAGGATCGGCTATAACTGCACAGTACCACTGTAGCACCTGACAATACACAGAAAAGAAGAGAATCGTATTAAGCGAGTCTTTGATGTGTTCAATTCAATTTCGATAAATTTAGCTTCAAATAGACAACAAAGATGCACCTGCCTGAATATATAATTTCATAATAATAAATAAAAAGCCCATATTATATAAGTTTGTAATGCGTACGTCTAGAAACCATCCTCGATTTCGATTCAAGTCCCGGCTTATAGACATTTAACAGTTTCTTAATTTACATGATATGATAAATTAAGAAAAGATATGAAATTTTATTAGTAGGTGTGCCTTAACAAAATAAATTAAAATACATATGAAAATATAAAAATTAAATTAAAATATTATATATATAAAAATTATATATGTTATCAAACTCAAAGTGACAAAAGAAAGAGAGAAAAGAAAAAACTTAGGTCTAGATAAAGCTTCGACTTCGAAAGTAGTAAAAGTCATCTTCATCGCTTCCTTAAAAACTCGAATTAACAAAATTTAACCTTCATTTAAGACAATGTAAGATATTTGCAACATTAAATTTTAAATACAAAAAACCATGTAATATCGTTGAATATCTGCAACAAAATTATGACTATTTTCCACGGAAACATTCAAACTTTAATATCTGAGACGTCGGAAAGTTTCTGTTTCCATGTTTGTTTATTTATAAATTTATCTGATATATATTTATTTAATTATTTAGGTTAAAATAAGAGAAGAAAAGAGGTTTTATACTTGTCGTAAACCAAGAACGAAACCGAACTGGAACAGAAATGGTTTCAAGTTCACTGAAAACGAAAAACATGAAATACAAAAATGCAATCACATCCTCAGTCAATCGTTGCGAAATGAGTAATTATAATTATTTCCAAACTCGAAGCCTCTTTTATAAGGAAAAAACCATTTTACTTTCTTTTTTAAATTTACAACTCACTAAACTCTAAACTAAACTCTAAATCTCGAAACTGAACCGAAAACCAAATCCGATTCTGAATGAATTACTTAAATAATTAATAAATAAGCCTGAAACCTGAAGGTTAAAATATTAACCTAAAGTGAATTTTTCGAGCAGAAATTCACTCATTTTTCCTTGTTTATAATACATTAAAATTAGAAGTAATCATGTAGAAATTATTTTATAAAATATTGTTTGTAAATATTGTAAATTTCTAAATATTGCTTCAGTCTAATTTTATTATGGCTTGGAATTTTTTACATGAAAAATGTAAATGTAAATAAGAATACAAATTTCCAAAGGTTTAAATTTTCCACTTAACATTTCTTGAAACATGTTAGCATTTTCATCTAACGACAAAAGTTGATAAATTACCTTCGACAGCATCGAAGAGTTATTTATTCTTCATCTACTTCATAGAAACACTGATTCATCTTATCTTTTAAGCAGCATACAAATCAATTTTCCTGGCATTTCTCTTAGAAAACACGAATTTCCATATTTGCACTGATTTTAATTGAGAATTTGGTGCTCAGAATCTATCGGATTCTGTATTTCAAGGTAAACAAGTAGCTTAGTTTGTATATATTAAATAAATAAATAATACTTTATGCTTTGTGGTCAAATTCTGAGCAATATTAATAATTTTAAGTTTCTAGCTCATCGGGAAGTCGTTGAAAAATGATCTGCAAAAATTTATTGCTAAGGAATTCGAAAAAACGTTTTCGTAATGCAATAAAAAGATATTCAAAATTTTTAAAATTACTCTAATAATGAATTTTAAATTATATAATAGTTTTAGGATTATATGTATCATTCTAATATAATTGACTGTTATTCAAAATTGCTCAATAAATTTCAAATTTCAAATTTCTAATATAATTGTAAGGATTGTATAATTAGCTCAGTGAGGATTTAAATGGATTAATTTTGTAGTATTAAGTAGATTCTAGATCTATTTTATAAACTAAATATTGAAGCAGTATTTCTTTGGCAATACTCTTATATTTTTCTTTTCTTTTCTTCAAGCGACATTTATTATTCTGCAATGTATTTAATAAAGCAAATGTTGAAGATATAAATGAACAGAATGTTCAAATGTTAATGGTTATTTGCGTATAAAGAGTCGATGGTACAAGTTTCTAGATTGTGCTATGCTGCATGTTTCTTTTAACACTTCTATAAAAATGCAAAAACATAGAACAGAGCGAGGAAACACTTTCACAATAACCATAAAAATGTAAATAAACATCCAAAGCTTTCGTAATTAATGAAAAAATAAATTATTAATTAATAATAATTCTTTGTTCATTCAGTTTTTAACATAAACTTTATATGAAATAGTTTTTGATACTTAAGAACGAAAATTAAAATAGGTTCATTAAATAAATACTTTAAAACAACGATGAGGGAAATTTTATTTTCTGTCAAAGAGTTAAGGGAAATATTAAATGAAAAAATCTTAAAATTTATTTTTAATATGAAACAAATACGAGTATATTAAATTGCATAAACAACAACAATGATTTTATAACCAAAAGCAACAACAAATTGGGAAATTTGCAAATTTCCTAAAACATGGATAGAAAACTCAATCAAACCTGGCTACCTATATATCCTATATCCTATAAAAAAACACAGCTATTATCACAAAGATGGTTAATGTTAAATAATAATAAATAATGTTAAATAAATTCTTAGACTGACAGCTTTCGATGCTGTGTTCATTATAAATAATTCCTAATAAATATATCACTAAATTCATAAATTGGGCATGGGTAGAAAAAGGAGGAAAAGTAGGAATGGGGGCGTGACTAGACCTTGCCCTCTGTTCCTAAAACATAAAAATAACAAAAATCTGAACGATCTTGGCGTCATTTCGGGTCCCGCTTTTAAATACACTGCAATGAATGGTAGAATATTGGCCAATTGACAGAATATTTTCGAATTAATCGAGATTTTAAAGGACAGATGAAGTCAGCACTCAGAAATTAAGTATCGTCCTTCTGTGAAAGTTTTATGGAAGAATCATCTGCTAAACGTCCCTTTAAATATTGCAAATTGAAGACACTTAAACTTTAAAGGTTCTGAATGAATCAATATCGTAGCTTTTATCACAAGAAATGAACTTTTGTTTGTAGGAAGCAGACCAAAGTTCACATAATCGAGTGCATTGGAATCATTGTATTTGTGAGAATAACCGAAACCGAGTCTTATAAATCGCTAAATAAACACTTCTGCTGCTAATTAAACTATGAAAGTTTCTAGGAAACTTCTTAATAAAGTCTTTTAAAGGTGTAAAATCTTTGAATGACTTTTAACGCCGCAGAAGATCATGAAACCATTTCGAAGCCGATTCTATTTTGCAGACAAAAGAGTCAAACGACTTCGCACAGGTTCCGAAGAAGAGAAGCGACGAAAGAATGAAAGATGGCGAAAAGTTAGGAAGAACAAAATCAACGTTTTCGTTGAAGTTAGTCCCTGATTGGATTTTAGTGAAAATCTTCTACCTGCGCCACCGAATTTTAACCGAATTCCTGGGAGCAGTGAGTGAATCTTTATTTTTCCTGATCTACTCAAACCGCAATCGAGTTACTGAATTATAAAATCTACTTATTGAAAATACATACTTCGTTACAGATAAGATAAAACTAGAAAATATGAAAAATTTTAGGTTTTTATGTTCATATCGTAAATGATTGAAATCTTTTAAAGCGTGTTTCTTTTATTTCTATATCGATTTTTGTCGTTTAATCGCAATTCTCCGTTTATTTCGGTGTGTGTTTGGCCCGTTAACCTATCATTAGCAAACACCTAGCATTTAGGCCAAGTCAAATTGATTCGGGCACGTTTTTCTGTTGCACTCGCTTCTATCAATAGCGGCAAAAACTAGGAAAGGAAACCGCGAAAGGACCTTTCGCCAATCGAAGAAGAAACTCTTTTCGCACTTGGCTTGCAGATCACGTTTCGAATGACTGAAAACTTCTGCTAATGTTGCAAACAGAAAAAATCAAAAGCTTTTCGGCTGCCACGTACGAAGTGCATGAGTGTGTGTGTATATTTACGAGTCTGTCGCCGAGCTCATTGACGGCGCTTCGCTGGCCTCGTTTCTTGCAAATTGAATTACGATACTTCTACAAAAACAACGCAGCAGCAGCGACGTGCACTGTGCTTTCTCCTGCATATTGACAACTTACACTCAAGCAACACTAACAACACCACGAACAAAGCATTGAAATGGCTAAAATGTCCTTGAAATCAAGGATAACACAAACAAGCCAAGCAACAAATTCACAGAAATCGTGAGGCCAGCCAACGAACCATACTTCAAAAATACAAGAAAAACTAAAAGGAAAATTCGACCAGCGAGAGAACGAGCAGCGCTCAGGCGAGAGAGAGTGAGAAAGAGAGCAAATGATTCATGCCAGCTGACAAATATGAGAAATACATTGCTTTCTGCTTTGAGTTTCTCATTCGCAACAGCCATTTTGCAGCCGCAGCCACCAACACGTCCGCAGAACAAATGTCAAAATCTCAACCGTACACGAGCGGAGAGAGCGCCGTTCGCTTGTGTGCGCCGCGATGCGGAGAGATGAGAGTTGGGTGTTGTTGGCTAGCGCAGTGCTGCTTGCTGGCAACTCGAAAGCAAAACAACAATTTAGTTTTATTTTCTACCCCCGACGAAGCGGGTCCTTCGGCAAGTGCTTCGTTGCTATATTCCGAAATGAACAGGAAAAACACTGCCTCGTAATACTTACATATCAAGGCAAGAAGACTCAGCAAACATCACACGAAAGAAACACGAAAACATTTTGCGAAGTCAACCGGCGCGCAGTGTGGCTGAGTTTAACGTAAGCAGCGCCGTCGACAGCGCAGCAGCTATCGACAGTTGTTGCTTTTCAACGACTGTTTGCTGCTTCATCACTCTTTGGCTTTATTGTTTCTTTATTCTTTTTCTTGCTTTCATATTTGTTCGTTGTTGTGCTCGCATCGTCGCACGTCGATATGGTTTTTTCGTGAAAATAATTTGCCGATTTGCTGTGGAAAAAGCAATTCAAATAAATGTTGAAAGAGAATAATAAATAAATGGAGAAATTGCTTATCAGGAGTGCAGTGAAAAATTGCAAGGAAAACCTGTATACAAATTGTGTAAAATTCAGTTTCAGTTTTGCAAATTTTCGTCGCCGACGAATAACCGAGAGCACTTCGGGTCTCTGTTTTTAATGCTATCTGCGCTTCGGCTGCGATTTGCGTGCGATTGAATTGTTTTGTCGGTGAGTTCGTCAATGCGTTGCTCAGTACTTCGCTCCCTGCTTTCGTTTGTCAAAATGTCAACCGTGCGAATGTGGAATGGGAATAAAAATTCCAAGAAAATGCATAACTCGTGTACTGTGTTTTCAGCTCTCTTTCGTTTCGTGTTCGCCGAGTTACAGCGCAATCATTTTCTTCGGCGGTTTCCGTTTCTCGTCTATTTCCTTGAAGTATTTCGTATTTCAGCTGTCTCCATTTTGTTGCCTGTCTTCGTCGGCAACTGACAGTTGTTTCGCGTGCGTTCGGCTCCTATCAATTCTAGGCTACGTCCAAGTTTACACAAAAGTTAGAACAGCACACGAACACCTTTTCATAATTTTGCTGCTAATGAAAGGATATTTGAATTTTTGTTAATTGTAAATTGTGATGTATTTTAATAATGCTAATTTTTTGTTTTTTCCTCATACTTTAGCTCTGTGTTAACAAGAACATTTATTATTTCTGGCACATTGTGAAAAATCAAAAAAACAGATATAATTCGCTGCATTGCCTACACTCTAATTGGATTTAATTATATTTTCTTCGTTGCGTGAGAATTTTCCAAAGAGCAATATTATACCATGGAATTATGGCTGAAATTTTGGCAAACTCGACGCGCATGCGAAATCTACTAAAAAGGGTGAGTTTCGAATTTGTACACAACAGAAATTCAAAGAATTTAATTTTCCCATTAACAATTATATCAACCGATTTTACCCACCGATCTTATTGCTAATCCTTAAACATTTGAAAATAAATTATGTTGAAGAAGTGTTTAAAAATATCAAAATAATTTCTATGCATAAAGTGCTTCGTAGGAATTTCCGTTGCTTTCTGTTGTCATGCTGCAGAGGGTCGCATGGGTTTGCGAATAAATAGTTTTAGGCAGTTCACGTGAGAAAGAGAGAGATGAACGTATGATGTGTGGGTCAGAATCATACGTCAGAAGCTAACATTTCTCCGAAATCACAAACATGGAAATATCTATGTATATGTACATAACAGTAGAAGTAATTAACGTTGTTATTGTTTTATATCCTCCAACATTTTTATAATAAATCAGAAGAACGTTAGTTTTGCTGCTGCTATGCAAAGATAACGGACTGCAATATAAGAAACTTGGTTGCTTTCTCGGAAAACGGTGGTCACTTTTAAGGGAGGAGTGCAGCCGCTATGCGAATTGATCAACTTCGGACCACAGACAAGCAAAACGCTGTTGACTTCCTTTACTTTCTGCTTCACCCTCATTGCACAGAATCCACACCGTGTGATTTAGAACTCCTTTTCTGTGTAATCGGGGAATATTTGTCCTCATTACGAAGTTGTTTCAGCAGATGAGATGAGATATTGAAACCATTCCAATATAATAATATATTTATTTCGTTATTAAATATTATTAAATACATATACATACATACATATGTATATTGTGTAAAATAATACTTAAGTATAAAACCAAGGAATCAAGTAAATTCCCAATTCAATTTCGTGCATTTTTTTAATTTTTTTATAAATAAATAAGTAAAATATTTTAATTTTATTATTTCATTTTCTTAAATAATTATAATATTTATTTCACATTTATTTATATTCCCATATTTAATTTAATACATATCTACATAATTACAATAATAAAAAATATAATTTTTTAGGAATTTTCTTATTATTTCTAGGATTTTATATATTATTATTAACATTACATTATAACGTGACATTATTACATATATCCTTTACTTAGTATTTATTTTATTCATTTACAAAATTGCAGACATTTAAAATAATTAAATTTCTGACTGATTTTATTATTGAAATCTATAAACTCGGCTTTGCTAAAACCAAAAGCAGTTCCCGAACATCAGCGTAACATTGCAAATCCCTGTGAATTACATTAAACTTCCTCATAAACTGCATCCATTGATTGTCGCTCTTTGTTGTGCGGCGCTCTCATCACTTGTATTTTTCTCGTGATTAAAACGCTGCGATGTTCTACAGATTTTGGATGCTCTCTGAGCGACTTGCTGCTCACTACGCTCCCCAATCGCAGCAGATTATTTTAATCTTGAGCGTTGTGCACAAAAAGAATGTGTATGTGGCGTTAGTGTTGTTGTTGCCGTTGCTCTACTTGCGAGTTTAACTCCAGTGGAGAACCGGTTTTCAGGAGGTGTTTGTTAGTGCGTGCATGAGGTCACGTCACTGTTGCTTTTATTTTCGACTTCGTTGGCAGGACTTGTTGCTGCTGTGATGCCGGGATCATTGCGTGCGAAGCAGTCGATGCAGAGGGGAGTGACACTTGCCGTCGTTGTTTTGCTTCGTGAAGTGGCATCGTTTATTTTTACATAAAAATCCCCACCGTTGGATCAACAGAAAAACCATTGTCTAAATTTTACACATCATTTGCCACAGCTTTCTGAAGTATTGCTTCGGCGTGTATGATTTGCACCTGTTTTTTGGGATTATGCTTTTCTGAATTAAAACAAGTTGTGGCATTATATATTTTAAGTATTTTAAGGTAACGGACATGTGAAGTTTTTCTCTCTTTTTGCTGATAGGCTTACGATTAGGCTAGGCGACACGCTATGGGAAGTCCAAACAATCCCCATTCTGTTCCGCATTCCAAACCATTAAAGTATTGTGCTCTAGAGGCCTATAAAACTCGGAGGTGTATTTAAATTTCGACCATGTCAAGTCCCTGAAAGTTCTCACCTTGGGTTGTTGGTCATACCTTCAGAATTCCATCCTCTTGGACTGCATTCAATTGTATTTGTTTAATAATCCGAATCTGCTTGAACTAGATATCAGTGGCACGCATTAATGAGGTCGTAATGCTCCATAAGTCTTTGGTTTCTCCGAAATTTCTCTCAGATTATTCGACTGTCGGTTGTCCTTTACAATCGGAGAATCAGAAATAGCTACTGCTTTTCAATTCAAGAATATATTATAATATTTACATATATACTCAATAATATAAATAATTCTGATCCTTAACCCATCCATTATTTTCAGTAATTTATTTATTTATTTGTGTTTTACTACTTCTACAATCAATTGTTTAATTTCTTTTCAGCAGTATTGAAAAACCTTTTAACATGTAAAATCATCGGAATTTGATGGAAAAATCTACGAATTTATGATTTCAACTCAATTTATTATTTGCAAATCGATATTTAAAGCATCGTCAGGAATTGTTGCGACCTTGAAACGTTTGCCGCACCATCAAAATGTCTGCCCGTAAATCAACTGGAGCATCATCGGCTAAAAGCATTTCATCGGAAGTCACTTCCTTGTCAGAGACTTTAGGAAGCGATGACAAATCCGATGGAACTCCGTCAGTCGATCAACCGGAACCAACACTGGTTCCAGAAACTAACGTTCAACCAGCGACACCCGAAGTAGTCGATGAGCCTGAGGCGGCGATGGACTCACGTCCAACCACGCCGACTGCGTCACTCAATATCAGTGATAGAGAATCTACGCCGACCACGCCTACACTCCAAGAAGCTTCACCAGCAAAGTCAGACGCCGCGAAACTGGCCGAGCCCAAGCGCATCCTTCGAAGTTCTCCTCTCCCGCGGTCTTCGCCCAGCACAAGCGACAAGAAGGTCGCTGAACCCGAGCCCGCAAACAGCGATGGCGAAGAGAGCAGCGCAGGTGGATCTGCTCAGGTTGTTCACGGTGGTTTGTTTGCGAAGAAAGGACAAATTCGCGGACGCAAACCGTTGAAGGAGGTCACAAAAGACACGAAGGAAAACGGGTCTGCAACAGTGCAGAAAGAGACGACGTCGGAGTCTGTCAACAGCGAGATCAAAGAGAACAAGGACAATGAAAGCAGGGAGAGGGAGACGAGCGAGTCGAAGGAGCCAAAGGACTTCAAGGAAATCACAAAAGAACTGAAGACGAGCTTAGCCAAGGAGACTCGTGCGTCGGTTTCGCCCACATCCGCCGCCAGCACAACCGCCAACACGGTTTGCAATAGACTCACTCGCAAGTCTGCTGTCCAGGATCTGAATGCGTCGACGCGAGTGACTCGTAATCGGCAGGCCAGCGGTAGCCGCTCGAACACGCCTCCAGTAGCTGCTGCTGCCAGTCGCGGCCGCAGAGGCGGCTACCGCAAAATGCCCGTCCCTATGGCGGACCCCACATCAAAGCGAAAGCGACCGGACGAAGATGGCGCTGGCAGCAGTGAGCCTGGCGCCAAGTACATAAAACTTGAGCTGAAAGATGACGAGGAAGACGCCGTCTCCAACGACAGCTTAAAAGTCAAGCACGAACTGATGGAAAGCGACGAGGTGGCCCCGGACACACACACAGCAGCAGCCACTTCCACTGCTACAACAACTGCTGCCCATTCGGGGCGTGGCAGAGGTCGCTGGGGTCCACGCAAGCAGACGGTCGCCCCCTCAACTTTGTTGAACTCGCCCACTACGCGGTCCACACGCCAAAGCAAGATGAACTCGCCGTCGCCCTCGCCGTCGGCCTCGTCGACGGGCAGCGAGGCGAAGCGCAGGCGCACGACTGCCAGCGCCTTGGCAGGCAGCACCGTAACACGGAGCTCCTCCGCCACCAGCCTGCTGAAGATGAACCAGCACCTGGACGACGACAGCAAGGACAGCATGACGTCGTCTGTGGACGAGCTGTTGTCCGAAATCAAGTTGGAAAAGATCACGCCGGACATAGAAGACGAGGAGTACCACATGGAAGAGAAGAGCAAGCCATCAGTCGAAGGTTCAGTGGAGGAGGCGGCGCTCGACAAGGATAAAAGTGCGACATCAGAGAAGGAAGCCACGAAGTCGCCTTCGAAGACCCCAGCTGCGGAGGGCGAACTTCTGAGCGTGGTTATAAATGTGCCCACAGACGCAGCGGCTTCAAAGGCAGTCGAGGGAAGTGCTGAGTCCGAAGCAACAGCAAACGACAGCAGCACGTCGGCGGCTTCCATGGACAAAGCAGAATCTCTGAGCCCGGAACTTGTCAGCGAAGGCGTCTGCGAAATCAGCGTCAAACAGTTTTACAAGAAGCCGGAATTTCTGGAAAACAATTTGGGCATCGAGGAGGACCCGAAGCTGGGCGAAATAGTGCAGCAGGCGAGCACCGCGAAGTCCTCAGACCGGGATCGATCGGAGGACGTGGAGACTGAGGACAACCGCGATGATGCTGTGAGCGTTACGTCGTTCAAGCACGGCGATGTGGAAGTTGACAGCACAGACAAAAAAGAAACCGGAGCCGCCAACGAAGACGACCAAAGTTTGAACGCGGACAATGGGATAACTTTGCTCGTGGATGAGGACGAAGACGTTGATGACAGCGATGATGATGAAAACGTGCTCGTTGTGGACGAAACACACCTGGAAGAGGACGAGGACGACGCCGCGACAGTGGAGGAAAGCGAAAACATATCGATGGAGTACAATGCGTCGTCGGAAGATGTGCGCGGAAACACAGACGTGAAAGCAGCGGAGATTCCAGCAGAAGACAACGTCAAGCAGATAACGAAGAATACAACCGAACATTTTTGTGATAAAGAGGACCTGAAGAACGACGGAGAAGCAATAAGAAAACTCAGCGAGAAGAGGGAAGCCAAGTTTTTGGACGGAGAAACTGAGCCAAGGGCGACGGCGACGGTGACGGCGTGCGACGTGCGACCAGGAGCGAGGCTGTGCTTAACAAGGACCAAGCAGACTGCAGCGGGACATATCAAGGACAATGACGAAGAAGAAGGACGAATGACAGTGGTCAAAAGCGGAGAAGTAAGAAAAAGGCTCAGTTCCGATCTCAAAATGGATGCAAAACTTGAACCAACTGTCGACAAAGACAATGAAAAGAAGGCGAGCGGAAAATCAGCGAGATCCTTGATTAAGCCGAAGAAGGAGGCGGATGTGAAAGAAGCTGAAGAAGCAGAGTGCAAGAGCGCCAAACTTGAATTGGAGCAGAAGAACGAGTCTGAAGTACGCACAGAATTTCCTTTTAGTAGTTGATTTAATGTCTAATGTTGATTTATTTGTTTCAGTTGATGTCCAAATCCGAAGCGGAGGAGAGCCCCACGAAGCTAGGCACACTGAAAGCGCTATCACACGCCAACGTGACGAGGTCGCCGATGGCAGGCCTCAAGGAGGACGACACTCAGTCCACTAAATCGGACACCAACTCCTGGGTAACACTCGACCTGGAGTACGACGAAGAGACGCTGCGCCAGAAGGAGCAACACCTGCAAAACCTCGGCCTGCTGACGCACAAAGCTGCCGAGCAGCGGCGGCAGGAGTTCATGCAGAGTTCGGCTGCTGCGGTGGAGGCTTCGAGCAGGCAGGTTCCCAACAAGCGCAACGGCAAGACTGCTCCGGCACCTGAGTACACGGGCACCCTGAAGACAGTCATCAAGCTGAATCGCGCAGGCAACGGCGCCGGTGGTCCCTGCACCTCGACCAACGGCAGCAACCGCAAGAACGCCGCCGGCACATCGAAGGAAGCCGCCGTCGCCGCTGGCTCCCGGCGCCAATCGCTGAAAATGACATTCCAAAAAGGACGCGCTCGTGGCCAAGCTACAGACCGCGCCGCTGACAATGAGACGCATCTCGAGGACTCCTACTACACGATACAAAACGAGGTAGGCGCCATCGCGAAATGATATCGTTGCAAATACTAATAAATTTCTTCCTTTTCTGTTCTCTTCCCCCGCAGAATGAAGGTGCGCCAAAAACGACTCCCGTCTCGGAGCATTCACATTATTTTGCGCATGGTAGAAAGTCGTACTGTCGATCTAGTAATCTTAGTGCCACCACTAATACCAACACTTCTAGCTGCAATTCCACTAATATTGGTGTGTGTTTTGGCTGCAAACTCTTTGTTTATTTTGTAGTTTTATTAAAAGTTGCGTCCTTTAGTAAATATTAAGTTGTAAAAGGCCAAGAATGATAGAAAACCTTTCGAAGGGGTCGAGTTTTTCAAAGAAGTAATGATACAGAATTATTCCTTGGCTTGATTTATAATCTCACTACGTTTTAGCATCGTCGGATAAATAGTTTCTGAGATTGGCCGGGGCAAACCAACAGACACGCCGTTTTTAGATATTTTTAAGTTGTAGAAATCACGTTATCATAATCACTATTTAAGTAGAGTATCTTTTCGTATTTATAAAAGTAAATTGAAAGCACCAAGGAAAGGTTTTCATATTCTAGATTTAAACTTAAAGTAAGTGGCTTCGTATTATTAATTTTTATTGCATTTAAATGGCTGCTTAAATTTATTATCTGAATTTTAATTTAGTTTAATAGAAATTTTATTTGTTGAGATATTTTACTTTTCATTTGGGATTTGAAAACTCAAAATTAACCAATTAACTACGAAATTTAACTAACTAATAATTAATTCAATATTGAAACATTTCAAGATGTTATTAAAAAAAATCCTGATCTTACAATCAAAGACTCTTCACACTCGGAGGGACAGGATGTGGCGAATGCAGCCCCCACCAGTGGCAAGAGCACAGAAAAAGAAGAAATACTCATACCTGAAAAGGCGTCCTCGTTCAAATTTCATCCCGGCCGCTTGTGCCAGGACCAATGCTTCTATTGCAGTGGAAAGTTCGGCCTCTACGACACACCTTGCCACGTTGGCCAAATAAAGTCCACCGAGCGCCAACAGAAGATACTCGCCAGTGAGTTGCATTTCACTTTAATTTAAATTAATTTAAGTAAAACTCGTTCATTGATTGATTTTCGCAGATGAGGAGAAACTCACCGTTGATAATTGTCTTTGCGATGCTTGCTTTCGACACGTCGACCGCCGAGCCAACGTGCCCTCGTACAAGAAACGACTGACGGGGCCGGGACATCTAGAGTCGGCTTCCTGCTCCGGCGACGGCGCTGCGGAACACATGATGGACGAGCTGAGCGATGGCCACAGCACTGCAGCCGGCGAAGAGCCGAACGCACGGCGCTGTTTGGTGCCCGACTGCTTGCATCCCGCCGCCCACTCGCTGCGCCGGAAGTGCATCCGCAAGAGCGTGAAGAAGTTCCTGCTGAACTTCGACATGCCTGCATCGGGCACGTACGTGTCGCTGTGCCAGGCGCACTACGACGCCGTCATTCAGTGTTCGGGCTGCGTGCTGTGCAAGCGCCGGCTGGGCAAGAATCATATGTACCACATAACCTCGGTAAGCAGGTCGCCGCTCTGTGCAATTGTCCCGAAAATATGTAACCTTTTCTCCGTTGTTATAGGACACGGATCGATTGGAGAAAGCTTTATCGGAAATGGGCATCCCGGTTCAGCTGGGCATCGGCACCGCTGTTTGCAAGCTGTGCCGCTACTTCGCCAATCTGCTGATGAAGCCGCCGGACAGCAGCAAGTCGCAGAAAGCTGAGTTTGTCAAAAACTATCGCAAGCGGTAAGCGGCTCTTCACAAAATAAATAAAGCCACGATCGCTTTACTTAGTTCTTCCTTTTTCATTCCCAAAGACTGCTTCAGTTCCACAACATTCACGATGGCAGCAACGAGGCCTCGGAAGCCGACGACGAAGAACACAATGGAGCAACTCTCAGCTGTGAAGTGACCTCGCAGAAGAACGCCAAAGCCACCGCCCATGGCAAGGACGCCGAATTTAACGCTGCTGCTCCCAGCATGGAGCTGCCCTCGCCTACAGCTTCAACTGGCTCCTCCGTGGAGCTCATCAATGAGTCGTTGAACGCCGCTGCAGCTCCAAACAATGCTGCCAATAACAACAGCAGCAGCACCGAAATGCTGCTGGGTAACGACGTGCTGGTTGACTATGATGTGCCGACGATTTCTTCAGAGTCCAACATTTCGTCGCCCTCGCCGCCGGCTGCGACCAGCAACAGCCAAATGTCCAAGCTAAAAGCCATCCTGCAGAGCTCAGCGTCGTCTGCTGCGTACGACGAACGCGCCGACATCTCGAATGTGTTGCGCTCCAATCCCAACATCTCGATGCGTGAGCTGTTCCCTGGCGAAGAAGATCTCGGCCTACAGGTTAGCAGTGCGTCCTCTTCCTTCAAGCATCCTTTTTCACACGTTTCTTTTAACAGTTCAAGGCGCCCTTCGGCTGCAGCTCCTCGCAACGCACTCCCGAAGGCTGGACGAGGGTGCAGACATTCCTGCAGTACGACGAGCCTACTCGCCGTCTGTGGGAGGAGCTGCAGAAGCCGTACGGCAATCAGTCGTCCTTCTTGCGACATCTCATCCTCCTCGAGAAGTACTTCCGCAATGGAGATCTCGTCCTCACGCCGAACGCCTCCTCCAACGCGAGTGTGTACACGCAGACGGTGCGGCAGCGTCTGACATCGTACGACAAGGGACACTGCGGAGGCGTGGACACGGCAGCAAAGCCTAGCAGATCCAGTGCGAAGGCGGCTCAGCAGACTAGTCTTTGCGCTGACGTTATTGCAGTTGATGAATCGAACGGCGAAGAAGAGGACACCGAAGCGGAATCGCTAAGCAAACAGTTGCGAAAGCGCAGCATCTCAGTCGACAAACTCGCGAAGCAGCTGAACACGAATGCAGTCACGATTACAGCGCGTCCCAAGGATGCCAAAGATGTGTCCGCTTCAAGCTCGCCGCAGAAGTCGCTGCTCCTGGGCAGCAGCAACAGTTCGTCAAAAGAAAAGGAGCCGACAGTCGTCGCTGCAAGCACACTGACATCTACAGCGCCGAATTTAGCAGCTGCAGCCGCAGCAGCCGCCGCTGCGGTCGCCTCGAGTAGCAGCAGCAACTCGTCTGTGCCCAGCAACAGTCGCAGCATCCTCAAGTCCAACTTGTTGGGTCTGAACAACAAGTCGGTGGAGATCGTGCCGATATCAGCCGCCAAACAGCCAGCGCCCGTCGCCGAAAGCAAGCATCAGAAGATACTCGACGTGGCCAACAAACTGCTGGGCAATCAGTTGGAAGCGGCTGCCGCTGGCAACTCCACCGACGCTGCGACTGCTGCGACTGGCACTAACAACAAAAATGGCTCCATCGTTTCACTGCTCACTTCTCCGCCTGAGCTCGTCAGTCTGCAGCGACATGCGGCAAACTCTGCCGCCACCGCCGCAGCTCAGCCCAACTCAACTCCTCCCACTGCTGCCTCAACTGCCGCAGCTGCTGCTCCTGCTCCTGCCTCCGCCAGCTTGATTAACACCAAACGCGCGCATTTGCTGCCGAAAGCGGCAGCGACCAACAACCGCTCGGTACCTCCGAACGTTGTCATCCTGCCAGACACGTTGACGCCGCAGGAGCGCCTGCAGAGCAAGAGCTGGCGTCCCACGCTGATGCCGGTCGAGGAGAACCAGCACCTGGTGAACAAGGCGGGGCCGCTCTATCAAACAGCAGACGGTCGTCGTTTGCCCGCCCTGGTGCAAGTGCAATCCGGCGGCAAACCCTTCCTCATCTCCATATTCGACTACAATCGCATGTGCATCCTGCGCCGCGAGAAGCTGCTGCGCGACCAGATGCTGAAGGCGACCAAAAATCGGCGCGAGCAGCAGCAGCAACATCACCAGCAACGTCATGCGGCGAATGCAGCAGCTGCTGCTGTAGCTGCGCAGGCGAATATGCAAAACGCGTACAGCAAGCAGCAGCAGACCGCGCAGCAGCAATTGATACACTTGCAGTTCCTGCAGATGCAGAAGCAACAGCAAAAGCAACAACAGCAAGCGGCTCTCAAATCTATTGGTCGCTTCCAAACAATCGCTCCGAAGCTGAATGCTTCGTCAGTGAATAGCGCTGCAACAACGAGTACTGCAACAGCTGCTCCTAGTGCGGCCGCCGGGAGTAACAACGGGATGCAGCAGCCTCCCAACTTCGGTGCTCCAATGATGCCGCTTTTGGCCAGCGCCATAAACAACGCCGCCAACGCCACGGCGAATCCCAACAGCGCTGCGGCGGCTGCTGCGGCTGCTGCCAATGCATCGTGGTTGTGGAACAATTTCCCGGATGCCAATCAGCTGCTAATGAACGGAGCAGCCGCCTCGGGTGGCAATGCACTGCCGCATCTAATGCCGAAGCCGGGAAGCGCCAACTTCAATCTAGCAGCAGCCAGCAAGCAACAGCAGCAAAACCAACTCCTGCTGGACAACACGTTGATGTCGAAAATCCCGAAGAGCCTCACTGTCATACCGCAGCACAAGCTGATGGCCGGCAACAACGTCGGCGGCGCATCGGGCCACTCCAGCAAGGATTGATGATTGAATTGCTATTGGATTGTAAAGCGCCGACGACGCTGTCGACAGAAGAAGCTACAATCGACACAGCGACGTCGGCGCTAGATACGGAAAATTATAGAGAAAGAAGTTCTTCTGCTTCTGAACAATGTATTTAATATCTCAATATGACGTTGACTACTCTGCTGCCGGGTCAGTTTTTCAATGAGAATTCTGTGATTGAAGAAATCTTATCGCATTCTCGCCGCGTTGTTGGGACTTTTTCACGGTTTCTTTGTTATTCAACGGTATTCCTACTTTTACAAGGGATCAACAAACGTCAAGCATTGAAATAACAATTTGAAGTTGCCTTAATAATATCCACAAATGCAAATTCACACAAAAATAATGCCAAAAAGCTATTGTAATTTGCATAACACGACAACAACAACTCAACCCAAGTTAAATTTAGAATTACTTCATAATTTCTGAATAAACAGAAACACACACACACACCCAAGTTTTAATTTAAGGAATAGTGCCTAAACGATGTATTGTATAAATAGATACAAATTAGAATTACTATATATTCTATATATACATTAAAGCAACTGGAAAAAGAAACGGTAGAACCAAACAAGCAACCCTAATCCTCAGATTGAACCATTTAGAATGTAAGCCAAGCGTATCACGTACATATTAACGGTATATATTATCCTGTAAGCCCCGTAGACTTCTAACGTATACACACATTTACAAAACAAGCACTGCTCCTGTATATTAAAAGCTTTGTATACCTTCGAATTAAGTTATAAGTTCAAAATGATCTGCAATTGTATTGAAGCAGCGTTTTTCAGAGGAGAGAATCGCAAAATAGTGTAAAATAGTGTTTGAATCTTGGTTAATATTGATTCAAATCAATACCATTGTAAAACAAAGTTTGCTTAATAGAAAGAATGATCCTAATTTGATATTTCACTCAATAATAATTTAACTTTTCATTGAATACAATTTGAAATTATTTTATGTATACGAATGTTAATTATATCCGTTCGTTCTTTTCATTATCATTATTATTAAGTGGTCAATTCATTATAATTGACGGAAGTACAACAGCTTCGCAAATCAAACAAATAACTTAACAAAAACTAAAGCAATAATTAGAAAAAAGAATGGAGACGATCAAACTGAAAAACTTAATTAACAAGAAATCGGTTTCTATTCATATTTACTGAAAGAATTCAGAACTTCTCAATATAAGAAAGCAAAACGCGTGAAAACGCTGAAGAAAATTCCATAACGAACCCAAATTTATTAATTTCACAGAATTAATTTTACTGCATTCATTTTAATTTCGATTCAAAAAAAACTAAATAAAGCAACATATTTGTTGCAGTATAATATAAAAATAATGTTTATATATTAAACTTAAAATTCTTCATTAAAATATGTATTTTGCTAATATTTTCGATACGCTTAAATTTCGATAATTTAAGTATTATTTATTTAGCATGCTTTTATTGAAATTATTTTTATTTTTTACTCTTTTTTCCATCTGAAGTAATTTTTCTAAATGAAATTATTATAGATGTAAATTTTTGATGGAGATTATTTGACAATTGAAATCACATGACTTCAGATGGTTTCAAATCGGATAGGATGAGAAGAACATTATAATATATCTGTTCCTCTAACATACATATGTATAATTTAAAGCAATATTTTTATTTTCTATTGTCACGTGTTTACATTGAATTAATTAAATAAACTGTGCTTAATTCTCATTAACATTTACACATAATCAATCACAACATTTTATACAAACATTGAAATCATTTGCTTTGTAAATATTAATACTTTATTTTCTATATTGTACTCGTTGGAATTATTTTCATATGTTTACATATGCATCAATAAACTACTTTATTCTTACGTTCTTACATACATATATTTTTAAGCAAACGCTACTCAATAAGAGGCCCATACGACAGACTTTTATCGGGCCGATTAGAATCCAATCATGCGTAACAACAACAGTTCCATGCTGAGACAAACTATCGCCCCGATGAAAGTCTCCCGTATGCGGCGAACCTAGGAAGACGTTGAAACAATTCCTTTGACAACGTGAAGAAAAGGGATTTATAAAGTAAATGTGGAATAATATGCGTATGAAGCATACGTTATTTAACTGTTGTTCTATGCTTATACAATTGTTTATATTATACAAGTTTGTTGAGAACTGAAGATTTTATAGTTGTGCTGAATGCAAGGACAACAGATTACTTTGAAATTATTAATTATTATTACAACGTGCTGCCTACAAAGAAATAAGAAAAAATTACGGACAGGATAAGCAATGCAAAGGCAATCTATTGGAACGTAAAACCTTTATTGAGTTTAATCACAACCTTTATTTGTTATATATCACATAAAAAAATTGGCGACAGAAAAAACAAACGGAATATTTTTATAGTAGCTTTTAGTATATAATGTTAAGGTAATTACAAGTTCATCATCAGCAATTACAAGCAATTACACATATTTTATTTCCAAACTTATTCAGTTTTAACATTGTTTAATATTTAACGGAAATTATAACTTTTATGAATTATCTGCTAGTTTAAGATTATTTTATTTATGAGGGTTTGCAATTCGTTCTTTTTCATGGAAATAAAGCAAGGAAAGGAATTAATGTAGATCAAAGAACAATTGAATTTAAATACATGAGTTCATGAATATTCAACACATTAATTTTCAACGTTAAGTTCACCATAAACTACATTATTTCAATACAAATATTTATGTTAATATTATTAAAAACAATTAAAATAACTATCAATTATTCTAAACGTAAATTAGGGAAAAATAGCAAACACAAAAAAACAATAAAATTGTATATTGAAGAAAACAAATCTATCGCTATATTATTTATTAAGCTTTGAGGAATAAGAATCAAAGGTAATTGTAACTGCTTCTTACGACCCTTATAAAACAAAAGATCTAATAAGCAACAAGTGTTTTTAGCCAATCAGTCGATCTCGTATTCGTCCGTGCTATCTTACTCTTATCCTTAAAATGTATGCGTGGAAACCTCTTAAAACCGTTATTTTCACAAATGATGATGGGTTTTTGTAAGTATAAAACTGGAGCAAACATTAATTAATTAAATTAAAACGTTTTCGGCAACGTCCAATTTGTTTATAAATTCAATTTCCCCACTCTTCGCAAAATTGCATAAACCCAACAAGAAGTTCTAATTTTACACTGAAAACCCCTGTAAGAAATAACCTAAGAAATTAAATTCTATTGTGAATGATTGTTTCTGCAGTTTGTGTCCATTCCAGTGAAAGCTCTTTTTCCAATACATTTTTAATAGGAGAGTGAGAAAAGGGAAAATAATAAGAGAGCGTACTATTAAGGAGAAAATAAGCTCCAACGGAGCAACAACCTACTGAAGTTTATGAGTGCCTGGTATCGCAGCTGAAAATCAGTATGTACAAATCTGATGAAATCTTTGATGAGCGTGTACGAATGAGTAAAAAAGTGAAAAGAAAAGAGTGCGAACTACAGAGAAGCAAACAAAGCTTCGAATAGCGCAACTGCCTGCAAACAGATGAGCGCCTGTTATCGCAGCGGAACTTTTGTATGTAACGATTCCGTTTTTAGTCAAATAAAAATTATTATTGTACTTGCCTTTGAACAGCAATTCTGGATTGCGACAGCGCTGCCGAAAATTGAAATATATTTACGAACAAATAAATCTTTGAGAAGAAACTCATACGCATTTATTTGCATTTATCATTTAATTTTAATTACCACAATAATTATTATACATAATTACATAAAAATATTAAATTAAAATTCCAATGTTTGTTGTCTAAACATTTACAGTTGTTTCTTTTCGGGAAGGAAGAATTTGATACAAACAAGAATTTTATTTCTGCACAGCAATGAGAATGCTTGCGGAACTACATATTTAAATAACTAAAACTAATTCAGTGCAAATTACCTAAGTATTTACATTGCCTTAAATGTATTTTTGTGTTCATATTAAATATTAAAGTTAAATGTAACAGGAAACAAACAAGAACCAGCACCAAAAATTCCCCGCTCTGAAAGCTAACTCCTGGCCAAGCATTGAGATATAAGGCACTAGGATTTTCAGGTCGCTCCCAAAAATGCTTGCTTGCGCACCAGCTCCTTAAATATGCCTGTGTCGGCGCTGATTAGGCTCTCGTAGGGTCCCTGTTCGCAAACCTGACCGTTTTCGATCACTACAATTTTATCCGCATTGCGAATGGTGCTTAAGCGATGCGCAATGGTCAACACTGTGCGTCCTTTGGCCAAGTGTTCCAAGGCATTTTGTACTAGTTCTTCAGACACTGAATCCAAGGCACTAGTCGCCTCATCTAGGATCAATATGGCTGGATTCTAAGGTTGAGGGATAAGAGTAAGATTAAGAAAGGCCCACAATCCAGAAGACTTACCTTGATTAAAGCTCTTGCAATGGCGACGCGTTGTTTTTGTCCGCCACTCAGCATCATGCCACGTTGACCGACAATAGTGTTCAGGCCCTGAGGCAGCTGTGACACGAATGCATCGACGTGAGCCTTCCGCACCACTTCCTGGAACAACTCTTCAGTAATATGTGTGTCTGGGTTGGCTCCGTACATAATGTTGTCGCGTATACTGCCAGAAAAGAGCACAGGCTCCTTTAAAGGAAATATTGAATACAAATTCACGAATTGGTTAATCGCTGTCTCACCTGCTGAACGGCTCCGATGTGACTGCGTAGCCATAAAGGATTGATATTTCGCAGCTCAACAGAATCTAGGAATATGTGTCCTTGCTGCGGATCATACAAGCGCAGTAGCAGCGACGCGATGGTTGTCTTTCCTGAACCGCTGCGTCCAACAACAGCCGTCGTCTGACCTGGCGAAAGCGTCAGATTGAAATTGCTAAGGACTGCGCTTTCAGGACGTGCGGGGAAGTTGAAGTACACTCGTTCAAATCTGATTTCGCCTATCGGTTTTGCATTCGGCTCAAGGCCTACGTTTGGTGCAATTTCATATTTGCGATCGAGGATCTCCCAAATACGTTGCCCAGCGCCTACTCCTTTGTTCAGCTCGGTGTAGAAGTTACTCAGTCCGTTGATGGAGATGGCCGAATAACCTGCGTACAGAATGAAGGAGGTGAGTGCGCCAATAGTCAGCGCATCGTGAACCACCAAGCTGCCGCCGTAGTACAGTACAGAGACGATAATAACATTGCCCGCTAAGCCACTCTGAAACGTTTATGAATGTTAGAAATGGAGTGAGGTAAAAATGCAAAAGTATCTCTCACGAAGCCAAAGAATAGCGAGCGTGCTAAGACTTCCTTATAGCCCAGTTGCATAGCGTCTTGTAGCAGCCTGTCGTAAGATTTGCTTTCTTGTACTTCTTGGCAGAAACATTTCACCGTTTTCACGTTGCCCAAGCGTTCCTCTGCTTCCTTGCTGATGTCGGCAAATCGATCGAGCAAACTTCTTGTAATCGTGCGCACGTAGCGCCCATAGATTACAGCTACGCCTGCAATACATGGGACGACACATGTGCTGATTAAAGCTAACTGAGGAGACGTGTATATCTGCAAGGTTCAAAGCAAAATGCAGAATCTCTTTTGTATAAATGTTCTCTTTAGACTCACCATCATCGTAGTGCCAGCGAGTATCATGGCCATGGAACGTAATCCGTCTGACATGTTCTGACTCAAGGAATTGCCGACGAAGTAGGTGTCTGAGGACAAGCGATTGATCAGCTCACCCGTGCCTTTAGTATCGAACCATCCAATCTCCTGATTAAGCATGCGTTTATAAAGTTTTGAACGCAATCCATTCACAATCCGCAGCGCTGAATAGGAGAAAAAATTAGCAACTGATGCATTTAGTGTATGCAATACTTACATGCGCTGTTAAAAAGATAGACTCGTCCAAAATTCGCCGCTCCACCGATAAGAAACACTCCGCACAAGATCAGCGAGAAACGCTTCAATGTTTCCATTGTACCTAAACCAGAGCTAGCTTGTTGAAATATCGTATCCAGTATTTTTCCCAAAGCAAATGGCACACTCATCGTAATGGCGCTGGATACAATTAAACAGCATATTGCAGCTGCAACGATGCACATTAAAGGCTTATAAATGTTTAGAAACGTGATGTCTTACCTGTCAGCACCAATTTTTCTGAAGCAGCCAGATTAATGAGACGCATGACATCGTGTCGCTTCAGTTTAACTTTACTTTCGGATTTCGGCACGGAGGCCATGCTGTTACTCCGAAATACGCAAAGTAGCGGCTGTCGCCACCAGACGTTGAAACGTTGTGCTGCACCCCGATTTATTGCTTTCGTACTGCTTAAAAAAGCACTGGTGAAAAGGTGGCGATTACTTTGCACTAAACTTGGATTCGTTGGACGATATGCGTAATTAACCTTGTTTGGCGTCAGTTTCATGCGCAGACTGACGCGCGTACAGCTGTTGAAGCAGTGAATGAACATTATGAATCTAAAATAATTGTTTGAAGTTTTTCGATTTGTATAGTTTTCCGGATAAAAAAAATTTTTTGAGGAGTTATTTAGCTAACTTTCGCTTTTCAATTTTTCACTGGCCGGTCTCTCTCGCAATCTACAATTGTCATAATCAGCTGATTGCAATGGTAGAAATCTTGACCCACTCCGGTTTTTTTCCAACAAGTAAATTTTGAGAGGTTTACACGATGAAAGCTGGAGAAAATTTAATATATAGCTGATAATTATTTCTAATATCTACGGCAATAATTTATTCGCGGAAGTAATTAGTTTTTTTTTATTTTAATTATACATACGAGTATGCAATTGATTAGAAGAAAATATTATTAAAAAGTAACTCAACTGAAATTCAAAGGATCTTTGCGTTTGCGAAGGTAGGATAATTAAAATCGATTTTAAAATGTATGACAAAACAAAGTGTTTTGAACCAAATCCGTTTGAAACATGTTGATTTTATTGCTCTAATATCAGTACCCACAAAATATAAAATAAAAACTATTTTACTATGTATTTAGCCGCAAAATAAAACTATGTTTATGTGTGTGGTTATAAGTCTTTTATTTTTATTTCATTTTCTTAATCACTAAATTTTCGCTTTATTGTTCAATATACTCGTTTATATAAATATGATAATGGATTACATAAAAATACTCGATTATATGATAAATTCAAAAGTGTATATGCATTTATGATTTTATTTAAAATAAATATCGAATTTGGCGAAAATGGAGGAAAACTAAACCATAACAAAAACAAGTAGCCTTTAAAAAAGTTATTAATTTCTATTATAAAATTATTAATCTGTCGTATTATTGGCTGTTTCGAGGTTTTATGCAAATCTTATTGATTTTTGATTATTGTAATTTCAATTAAATTGCAATAAAATTTAATAAGAGAAATGTTAATAAAATGTGTAAGTATTATTATAAATTTAATTACATTATTAAGCGTTAGAATGCCGTTTATTTATTCTAAGGAATATAGATGCTCAGAGTATTAGGATTAAGAGATGAACAAATATCAAATATTAACTGACCTCAACAAGGAGAACTTAAAATATACCGAGACTAAAAACGAAGGGAATTCCTTCAAGTCTCTAAATATTATAATCGTTACATTATACTGTAGTTCTGCTTAGTTAAGTAAATGAATTGTTACATAAATTCAACTTTATTAAACATTTTTACACAGTGATACATAAATGCTAAATATTGTAAAATAGATGTAATGAATTAAATTCTATTAATAGTATTGCATGAGTTTTTAACTAATATATTCAACTTACATTAAAAATTCTTGTATTATGGGTAACTCTTGATTTTAATGACGGTAATTTACCAACTCAAGAATTAATTTGCTTGCATTTACTTAGATATTTATAATGTAAACACATTTCTAAACCACATTAATGACGATTGTGTTAATGCATACTTTTTCATGACAAACAATTTATGAATGAAATAACTTTAATGTAATTTATGCCAAGTAACTTAATTTTATTTAAATTATTGCACAATTTACACATGATATAAAGTAGTTGAAGAGTTTTTTATATGCGAATTCAATTAAATACATTATAATTAATACATTATTTGTATTTGAATCTGTGATCTACAGTCATTAAATTGGATACATTTACGCAAATCTTTATTAATAATTTATAGGTTTATAGGTGTTAGTGAGCGATACAACATTTTGTAAGTTTTTTCACAATATAAATTCACAAAATTTGTTTTTTATTACAGAGTAAATGATAGAAACTTGAAACTTTTAATGTATGATGATTTGTTGATTGTCGATGAAAAAATGCTCCCTGTTAATAATGGGAGATCTATGATAAAAAGGGCAAATAAATCTTTTTATTCTTTGACAACAGTCAATGATTCACTGACTGCCTCACTTTCATTGGAGATTTCCTTCATAACCACATCATAAATACGCCAAATTTAATTTTATTCCTCTTAATTTATATTAGATTATTGGTTGGGCGTTTTATTATTTTTTTAGATAAATATATTATTGCAATGGAATCAACCCGATTCGATTTACATTGAAGCTTATACAGACGTACATAAAATATTTCCAAGTAGAGGAATTTATATTAAATGCCGTATTCTCGAATATAAACGCATAAAATCACTCTTTTGGTCATTACGCAAGACTAACCGATTTCTGAGATGAACTGCAATTCCTTTATTAACGAGTATTCGGTATGGTTAGCATTAAATATACCGTAGCTCGTATTTTCATCAACGATTATTATTTACATTAATGATATTATTTCCAAATATCAACAGACTGAATAATTTATGCTTTATAATGAAATTTAAAGATGGTGTAAATATGGAATTTCAACCAGACAATATTTTAAGGAGATTACAATATAATATACAACTCTTATTTAATATTCATTATCCTCTGAAATAATTCCAAATATTCGCAGACGTCAGAAACGATTCAGTTTATTTTTATTTTACACTTTATCAGCTAAGTAAAAGACTTTTTCCTTTTTTTGTGGAAAGGTGACTGAATCCTTTCTTTTTCCAACTTATTTAGTAAACACGACATTCTTAATAATATCCTTTGCTTATTTAAATATTTGATTATTCGATAAAAAGTTTAACAACATTTAATTTTTTTTATTTTTTAATTTTCTCATCGCTTTAAGTTAAAAAAGAATTTTTATAATTATTTTCATTCGCTTAACATTTAAATACTGTTTTGTTCGGTTAAAATTTGTGTACGTAATGATGATGATTTTGTTTATAAAATTGAGCAAATTTGAATGAATATGAAATTTACATTCGTTAAATAATTGTCGCAGCGTTGATGAACGATTGTAATTTATAATATTTCTATTTAATTGTAAATCGGCTGCGTCGCCGTCGGCCAGGCGATCTTCGCGTCGATGCGTTTGTAGGCCAGCATGCAGTGTTTGCCCTTGGCGGCCAGGCGAATGTCCTGTGGGCACTCGCTCTCGCTGAGCGGCGTCTCCTCGCCGTCGACGAGCTTGAACAGCGCGTAGTCTTGCGGGTTGGTGATGCGCGCCTTGTGCGCGATGATGCGGCACACCTCGCGTGTGGTCGTGTGCGGTCGCACCGGCAGCGTGCGCGTCTGCAGCGATCCGTTGCACTCGTCCGGGATGATGACGCGCAGCACCGAGGAGCAGGCGGGCAGCGACGAAGCACGCCACTGAAAGGTTTGTAACACTTAATAACAAGTTAAACTAAAAGTCGTTCGCACTTACGTCAAGCGATCCGGTGCCGCTCTCGTTCTCCGACGCCATGAAGCTCTTCAGCACGTGCACCGCGCTGCAGAGCGCCGTCAAATAGTAGCCCGGTTCGCCGTTGAGCAGCGTCGGCTGCAGCAGGCCCCACATGAACTCGGCTTCGATCTCGGCGCCCACGAAGCCGCACTTGGCCACCACGTAGACGAGTATCGGCAGGAAGTCGTCGGCGCCCAGCTGCTGGCCGCGCGGGCAGCCCGTCGCGTCGAAGATGGTCGAGATGACGCAGAGAAACAGGTCGAGCTTCTCCAGCGGCAGCTCGGCCTCTTGCAGACGCAGCAGCAGACTGGAGACGGCGTGCAAGGAGCTGGACGCGGGCGGCGTCACCGAAGCGCGAATCCCGAAGTCGGCCGCATTGCGTCCGCACGCGTACTTCACGTTCTGCGCCAGCAGCTGGATGTCCTCCGAGCGCGTGTAGTAGTCCACGAACATGCCGTAGAGGTGCTCGCGCAGCGGCAGCACCACCAGTTGGTGCATCACGGTCTCGAGGATGGCGTCCAGGTTGAGGAACTCGTCCGACTTCAGGCGCGAGCGCGCCGCCTCGACCTCCTGCTGAAACTTGCCCTCGCCGTGCTTCACCAAGTAGTTCTTCATGCCGTTCATGAACTGGCGCATGTTGCGCATGACCACCTGCGGCGCCGCCTCGCGAGACTCCTTCGTGCACGAGATGAAGTTCTCGATGTTGCGCGCGAAGGTGGAGCTTGGATCCAGCGCCAGCTGCAGGGTGTACGCGCGCACCGCGTCCCCGGGACCGCAGCCGGCCGCGTAAGGATTGATTTTGTTCCTCGGGTGACCTGAAGCAACACAAAAGAAGAGGAAGTGATAATATTTAATATGTAAAAGAATTTATTCAGATTTTCACATAAATAAAAACTGAAAACACTTTTATCTAAGTTTGAATTCTTTAAATTTTTCGTCTTGTCAGAAAACAGATTTCGTGGTTGGTTTCTGCGGCTGCTGTTACTTTTCATCGTCTTCCCTTCCAAAGCAGCTTTCGTTTTCCCTGGTATGTCGAAACTCACCAGTGAACAGATGCCACAGAAGCTCCAGCAAATGCTTGAACACCTGCAGGCAACCCGGATGCTTGCAGTAGCAGCGCTCCTCGGCGCAGTCGCCTTCCTTGAGGAACCTGCGGTAGAGCTGCTCGTCGAGCGCCACATCCGAGCCGAATACTTTCTTCTCCTCGATGTGGTTGGTGTTCAGCAGGATGTTTCCATTGTCGTCCAGGCGAAAAAACTGCCTGATGTCGTAGTGATCGCAGCCGCTGGAGCGTCCCGGATGGCAGACGTCGTCTGTCACATGGGCTATCGGGGGCCCCTCTCTGTCGGGACACCTGCCAATGGCGCCCATGATGGACCCGGCCAAGGCTTCAGTCTTCAGTTGCGACCGATCGATGCCGCAGTCTTTCAGCACGAGATTCGAACACATCCGTGATCGCGCCGACGGTTTTATTGCCTCATTTGCTAGCAGCTCCTCTTCCGCAGCGATTTTCTTCGCTTTCTGCGATTTAATCATACGCAGCCGCTTCGGCAAAGCGATGCCGTTCTGAATGACATCAGCGAAGAGCAAATCGCAGAGGCGGCGTTTGCATACGCGTCGCTTTTGATGCCATTTCTCCAATTCGTCGGCGACTGGCTGCGTTGGCGGGCGCGGCGTCGTTGCCTCTGTGATAACGTCGCCGTCGTTGTTCAGAGGATGCGAATCTCTTTGATCCAGCGCAATCACACCGTCAGAAGTTGCTTGCTGCGTCTTCCGCTGCAGCAACTCGTCCTCGAAGTCGGCGGAGAAGTAATTGTCGCCGTCGTGTCGCGCCGGACGCTCCACGATCTCCCACTCGGACATGATGCGGAGGAAGTGTGCCTCGGCCTTGTAGTTGCGCACATGTTCGGGGTCGTGGAAGAACACGTCCGGATCGACGACCTCCGTCAGATGCACCGGCAGCGAGCTGAGGCTCTTGCTCATGTCCCTGCTGCGCTTCTGCAGTCTACTTGGGCTCGCGACTTTTGTGCTGCACGACTTTCTGAACCAACTCATGGCTGATGCGGTAACGGTTTTTACCAGCTTCGACGAATTGACGGAAACGCAAGTTAATCATCGGCACCGACAACGCAGCAGCGACTTGCGATCAGCTCGCAATAAGTTCAACAGATGCACGGGAAGAGAGCGAACGGAATAGTAGCCGAGGTGCTTCGCTGACGCGTCTGCTGAGATAAACCAGACGCGACCGACGTGTTCAACGTTTGTTAAGCAGCACAGACTCCGTCAATCGATCGAGAGTACTTTGAAACTTGTAGAATGCGAGTTGCTTCTGCAGCTACGCACTGAATTAGTCACGCGTTGTTATCACTTCGAATGCAAGAAACGTTCTGCGGTATTCTCCGATCCACAAAGTGATTTTATAACCAAAGGCGTACAATGACAAGAGCAATACTCTCTTTCCTCTCCTCATTCCCCATGTTTCATTCTTTCTCTATTTCGGATTTCCTTAGAACTGCAAGCAACTTTACGCAGAAGCAAGTTGCTTCTGCTTCGGGAGAGGAAGGTCGCCGTCTCCGCTGATAAGCGAATAGCTCTCGCTTACACAAGACTTACATACACGGCTGCACGTGCGCAGCCAGAGAAAGCTACCTGCGATGTACGTGGAAGACACTTTTAAGCGCGTCTATTTTCCGAGGGTGTAAACTTTGGAATGTTCATAAATCGAAGGCATTAACGATGGCTGAGTTGTTGATTAGTCTGTCCGTTTGTGTTATGGTACAGTTCTGCTGAATTTAGTTACGGTTCCAGGGAGCGATAGTGCCTATTCTTTAGACGTTAAATTTCTGTATTTGTTCTTCGATATTTTCATGTGGAAGGTCACAAAGAATATCCTTGAGGTTATCATAAATAAAAGTAAACATAATAAACAAAAATATTCATTTCTACCACGATTTTCTTCCAATTTGAGACTGTATATGACCTTTTTTATTTTTTTATAATCCTTGGAAAGGACAACAATGGTTTAGAGGCCAGTTCAATATATATTTCAAGAATTTTTACATCAGCTGCATTATTTTTACTGTTATTTGCACTTCTAAATTCCTTTTATATTGTTTTGTAAATGCCTATTACGAGTTTGCTTTATTTTCTCCGCGTCCAACTTTTTATCGGTCCCGTCCAACGTCCATTTTCCGTTTCCGATTACGTGGTATTGCGCCTTCGATCATCAACTGAATTAAAGGCTTAATCAGCGGATCTGCGGCTAAACTTGAGAGCGAGAGTAAATAAATAAACTGGGTTAAAAGGAAATCGCAATGCCGCGTATTTACAAATAAAACCCATTGAAAGAGAATATTCAAGACTCGACAAATAAAAATATGATATAAATACTAAACAATAAACGAAGTTAGTCACCAACTTCATAACAGCAGCACGTTTTAATTTGATAAAAAATAACCTCGTGCGATTTTAGGTGCTTAGAAGGGCGACTGATACAAATGAATGCCAGCCAAGTGTTTCGCGAATGACTGATTAAGAGTACTACGAGAGTCAATATTCACTTTAATTAAGCACGTAGCTTGCACCATGACTTGAATATAACGACTTTTATCTGCGGTGTTGCTTTATGACATCTCGAAAGAATCGTCGCTCCATTTAAAGTAACTCGAACTTTGAACTTCCCTCAAATTGAACTTTAAACTTTATAATCAAAACTATTACAAATTTATTTCCCTGTCCAGAGACCCGGAAATGTTTCAAAATGGGTCACGCGCCGCGTTTACACATTTCAATTAAAGTAACTGAAACCTTCGATTTTTTATTATTATTATTATTATTACGTGATTAGTGCGATTTATTTAGCAAGAGTTTAGTCATTGTTTAGCAGTGCTTTCAGGGGCTTCTTTTCATTGTATGTGTGATTTTTTCAAGTACGAAATTATAAATAAAAAGTTGTTTACTCAGACAAATAAAAAAAACGAAGAAAATGTTTTATTTAAGTCAAGGTTTCAAGTATTTGAAATGGATTATAAAACTTTAAAAGCTAACTAAAAGTCTCTTATGAATATCAAATGGAGGAATATACAAACGATAGTAAAAGAGATAAGATAAAGTAGCTTGGGATATAAAAAATGGGGTTAAGTTGAAAACATCTGCGACAATTCTATCAACAATGAAAAATGAAATGAAAACATTGAGAAATTGAGAAATCTTAAATTGATATTTAAGAATCTATTAATTAAAATATAAAAATTAATTAAAATTTAATTATAAATTTTTTAATTTAAAAATATTAATTGAAATTTAAAAATCTATTAATTAAAATATGAAATTATTTAAAGTTAAATTAGAAAGAATTAGAATAATTTGCAATTGCTAATAACAATTACATTTGATGCTTTAATATTTATCCTAAGAGATTAAATGAAATCTATAACACATCTCCAATTATCAGTAAAATTTTAAAAACTAATTGAAAAATAGTTGCATTATTTTTCATTTCAATATAGATTTCAAATTACACAACTTTATGGCTGCTTTATGACAAATATTTATACGAATAATTGAAATGTGGAAGCGATAATAAACTTCAAAGCAATAAAAGTAATAAAAGTATTAGTAATTTTATTTGATTCCCGTTGGTATTCACGTGTTAGTATATTTATTTATTTCATATAACGAGTACGAAAGTGTGTCTATAAAAGAACAATTAAGAATTTAGTAAAACTGCAGATGTTTATACTTATAACTGAGCGAAAAATAGTAGAGCAAATTTACTTTCAAGAGACTGAGACTTTTATATTTTTCATATTATTATTATTATTATCGACAACAATAATAGAAAGCCTGCCACGGGAATCACACTGCACACACATCGCACCAACAGTCGCGTCATTTCTTTTATCTCTCTATAAAATTAAGCAAAATCCAGACAACCTCATGAAATACCCTTTCCGTACAATCCGACATTATAACTTTGTTATTATTAAGGACTTTAGTGTCACTGAAGTAATGATTCGATGTGATTCATCTGGCCTCATCAGACCTCAAAAAAGGCATTACTGAATTAGTTCCATCGTTATTACACTAATAATTGTATTAAACTATACTTTCCCTCAGTACACTGAGCAAAACCTATTATGGAATTCGTTCTAAACTTATTTAAATTTAAATTAGAAATCCAAATTTAAAATCGACATGAATTTCTAAATGAATTTCATAGCTTTAGCATAGATTATATAATAAAAATAGACATTGGAAAGTTTTAATTTAGTTTTATGTAATTTTTTCTATAAGTTATGAAATGCAAAGTTAACCGTGGATTATGAAAGTCCAAATTTAAAATTTTTGTATAAATTTTCCACGTGTAAAATATTTTTCCTTTCTTATGATTGATTTAATTAGTTTATTAATTAATTTAAGAGGCTTTTAATTTGACACACTTTTAACGCTGTTGTTGCTTTGTGTCTTTTAATTATCTCTTCCCTGTCCCTTCATTTGTCCCTCTCTCTCTCCTTCTCTTTCCCTTTTTCCCTCTCTATGACTGAGAATCACGATTTGACGATGTGACGCTTCGTTGTTTAGCTGCTTATCACTTCTTTATTTTATTTTATTCCTAATCATTTCATAATTTCAATGCTGTAGTTGCTAATACTGTTTGTGTGGATTTGTGCAGCAATTTATTATTTTATAAACTTTAACACATAAATAAAATAATTTCAATGTTGATATTGCTTCGAAGATGATCGATAACTCGCACTATTGCGATGTTTTATGGTTTAATAATTATGATTCTTTAATTAATTCATTCTTTTTACTCATCAGTGAATCGCACTGCAGCTGAAGTATTTTTCTAATGTAATTAATTACAGTAAAATGTGTTGAAGAAGGAAAACTCTTCAAGGCTTTTTATTGAAAGGAATAGGAGGAAAAATGCTTCAAACTACAACCCTTAAAACAATTGGACATTTGATCGGACTTTCAGTAATAGTAATGATTACAGAAACCTTTTTAAATGCGTTATAATTTAAAAAAGTCTTTTATAATTTGCTAAATGAAATTTCTCCTCGTTGTGATTTCTGTATATTAAAAACTTGTTCATTTGCCTACTAAAATGTAATAAAATATCGAAAATCTTTTTAAGGCTTCAAAAAAAAAAAAGAGATTTCTCATAATTCGCAATAGCAAATTTTGTAATAAAAATCAAGGAAAAGCTTAAAATGGAAACGGAAATGCTTCCTCAGCGCATCGTTAAGAGCATCAATATTCATCACGGCGCGGCGAAGCTGTGACCTAAAAATAGCCGCAAGAATCTATCTCGATGAGGAATTTAAAATTATACACTTCATTGAACTCGTATCGCCGCTCCCTCCGCCCACAACAGGCCCTCCACGGCGTCCTCCTTCCAACCTTTCAACAACTCCTCAAAGAGTCTGCTACTGATTAATTCCTGAATGGAATGAACCATGAGTTGCATTGTTCGTTGTTGTTGTTGTTGCTGTTGATGGTGACGATGGACCCCGATCCCATCCAATCCAAGCCAATCCGTTCGGTCGCTATCAACAAACTCGGTGACATCGGTAAGCGTGCGCCGGCTCTTTTTAATCACTTTCCTTATTCTGCGTTCATTTGAGAATCTGCGTCTGAGTTCTAATCAAACTTATTTTTATCAATGTAGTTTATTGCGACGCAAAATTTCTCGAAATCTTCTTTTATTACTGAGAATTTGTAATTCAGTTATTCACAGTTATTTGGCCGCCTTCTTCTTCTCCTTTACGTTTTTTAATTGATTCGTTGAATTTTTATTTAATTGGCACAACAGAATCAGAAGAGGATAGAATAAATAAACGAGTTACTTCTGACTGGACTCTGGTTCTGGTTGGAACCAGTATTCTGATTGGAAGCGATTGCACATTTTAGTGATTTATTTCTTACAATAGAAACATTAAACGTCTCGTATTTTACGCCTTCGCTAATTACCGAAATATCAATGAGCACAAAGATTATAATAACTATTTCATCAGTTATTATCTAGGGACTTGAGTTTAGTACTTCGAGGAGGAGTAACATTTCGTGTTTGCTGTATTCGATCAACGTGTTTGTAGCAGTGTTTATACCAGTTATAGATTTATGTATACGCTCTACTTGGTCATTCCCAATCATTTCACAATTTTAATGAAATGACATTTAATCGTAATTTCTATTTGACTTCTTTGCTTTTTCATTAATTGGTTTATTTACTAATCGACTACTTACATAAAATTTCCCGATCCCTGATGCTGGGATTTCTTAGTATCGTGGCGACCTTTTGCCGTCCATTTGTGTTTCTGGCCTTCAGCGTATCCTGATTGTGTTCTTTGGTGCTTAGCTCCTCGATGATTGTGTCATCCTCCGAAACAGCAGGCCGACATTTAGACAGATGTATTGAGTCCGAGGTCAAAGTGACGTCTGAAAACATGGAAGCACAACAATCAGCTCATGCCAAGTCTATTTGATGTGGTCAAGTCTATGACAAGTCTTACCATCCTGCGGCAGTATTGAGTCCCATTGCGAAGGGTCCCACGGCTCAGAGAATACCGTCCCGTCATCCGACTGCGACGAGTCGATTCCGTTGAAGAAGGACAGATTCCGTTCCACGTTGTCGTACGAGGACAGACGACACCCGTTTTGACTCTCTATCGATTTCTGGCTTCCGTTCTGGTGAGGTTGTTGTGGTTGCTGGTGCTGCTGTTGTTGTTGCTGCTGTTGTGGCGTGGAGCAACGGACCAGCTCCGGCAAGTTCAGGTCCGGCAATCGTTTGGCTATGATTTGATGGATCGTAATTGGCTTCTCTTTGACCTCCAAATGGTTCTCGGGCTCCAAAGAACTCTCCTTCTCCTGACTAGTATGTGTTTGTGGATTCCAGTGATCGGCCGAGTCGTAGTCGCCATCGTCTTCTTCTTCGTTATCGTTCATGTCACGTTGCTTCCTCATGAACTCCCAGCTGCTGTCCAGCTGCCACTGCTCAAACCGGCCTCGGCCATGCCTCACGCTTTGCTGCTGGTGTTGTCCCTGCGTTTGGTTCTGCTGCTCGGAAGGTTTCTTTTTCAGCTCGTCCAGACTGCCGGCCACCTTCTCAATTTCTCCGGCCATCAGCTGTGTGCACACAGGAGTACGCATCATGCCCCCCTTCGGCGGCTCTGAGTGGCGATGATTGGCTGGCAGAAGGGCCCCACGATGCGAGCGCCGCAAAATGCTGGCACTCAGACCTGCTTGGCGCAGAGCGTCGGCTGGTTCAGCGTAGAACGGGCTGCCCTGCTTGCTGCGCGAGTTGGGCGTCTGAGCTGTGGGCGTGGTGTCACCCTCTGACGTCGATTTCAGCTGATCTTCGTTCAACGACTGACTCATTAGGCTCGGCAAGAGGAGCGCAGCACGGGATCGCGGCTGACTTTGTTCGGCGCTGAGTTGTAAGAGCTGTTGAGTGTCTTCAGTAAGATCGGCAGTGGGCGTGGGCGCAGTATCACTAGCATTTAGTGGACTAGCCGAGGACAGGCTGGAGTTGGCGGGTGAGAGCACGTTACAGTTCAGCGAAGTAATGGAAGCTGGTAAAAGAGAAAGAAGAAAAAAATTAGGCGAATTCTAAGAGTTACTCTGGACTTAAAATACTCACGTGTTTCTGCAAGCAGATCTGGTCGCTTCCCCTGTACTCCATCCAGGTTTGGCTTGAAACTGGTCAAGAGGCCCGCTCTCTCGCTGGGATCGTGCGACCACAGATCCTCGTAGTCGCTGAACTTATCCGCCAAGTTGCTGCGGCAGTAGATCTGCGGGCTTTCAAGTATGTCCGATTCCTGGTAGTGCTTCGACTCCTTGCGTGCCTTCGCCTTGCGGGACTTGTTGTGTGTTACGCCGCTGGGTGTGACCGCTGAGCAGGGTGAAAGGATGTGCCGCTGGCTGTTGTTCGAGTCTTTGCTGCTCTGCGAGTGCCAGCGACTGCCCGCCGAACCTTGTGAAGAGAGCGTGTCCTTGCATTCACCCTCGGGCGACAAACGTTTGGAAAACGTTTGGAAAGTAGCTGGGTTCGTGTTGAGGGCGGGGTTCAGGCCATTCGTTGAGGGCGTAGTAACCTCCACGAACTGCGGCGAGTTGCTCTGATCCACCGAGAAGGTGACGGTGGTGGTCACGGTGAAGTTGTTGGAGCCGTTTAAAGGATGCGATCCATCGGGCGTGCTCAGGGGACTGTTGGGTGTGAGGGGTTTCGACCAGCGCACTGGCGGCGCTGGAGGCTTGCGTAGATCCAAATTTAGCGTATTTGGAGGAGTGGGACGTTGGGGGCGGACTCCGTTGTCAGACCCAAACTTGTTCGGCTTGAAAGGCATTATTTGCGAGTTCATGTTCGACTTGAAAGTGGATAGCAGGTTGGGCGTGTTTCCGTTCAACTCGCAGCCGCCTGATAAACCGTTGAGGGCTTTCCGCTGGTTGTTCAAATGATCCACTGGCGACATGGTTAGTATGACCGAGTCCACAGATTCCGGGCTCATCAACTGCACTTGCTGGCCTCCGCTGGTAGTGAAGGAGCTCATGCTTGAAGTCGTGTCCGACGGAGTGCCCGCTTGGCTGAACATCCCCGACAGGTTGTTGGTGGGACTGAAGATCTTGGGTGTTGTTTGCGGTTGTGGGCACTGCTGATGGTGCTGCAGGTGCTGCTGAAAAGACTGCTGCGGACCATTGGAGCTGGTCGAGTTGCTGAAGATGGTCGTACCGATGCCGCTAGTTTCAGTTAACGAATTCGGCGACTTGGCGTCGAGCAGTGTAGCCTCTGTCTCGTCTTGTTTGGGGCAAGACATGGGATAGCGCCAGAACTCCTGACCCAACAGGGCCAAAGACGAAAGTTGTTGGCGGTTCTTGGCGTCGCGAAGTGCACGAGGAAGCACCAATTGCACCGGCAACTCGTCGCAGCAGAGAGCGTAGTGGGCAATCAGGGCGGGTATCGAGTTGAACTTAAAGCGCGAGCTCTCTAAACTAATGATGCCCTCGTTCGATTGGATTAAGTAGTGCTCGATATAGGGTCCGGAGTCCGGCGGAAGACGAACCGAGACAGCCATCGTGTTGTGTTGACTGGAGCCGCGTACAATAAAATTCTGAAAATAAGAAGAATGAGATGTAAGCAAGTTAATTGTGCGAGTATAAAAGAAAAATGTACTTAGACTGTACAGCAATATCCACGATTAAAATACTAGTGATTTTAGATGCGTTTAATTAGGCGGTAACAATTTGTAAACGAAATAAATCATGTCTTTAACAAGATTTCGAGATTTCTCGGAGCAAACTTGTTTGAAACATCCAGTTTTCACTCAACCATAGCACAAGGTAGGTGAAAAATCCTGAGGATAAGGAGCAATAATGAGGACAGAGTAGAAAGGACAACATGTATCTGAATTTTTGGGGAATTCTGCGTCTGGGAATGAAACTGCGGACGGTCTTGAAAAAGCGACGACTCATTGTGTCTTTCATTCATCTTTCCCTTTCCCTATTTTTTTTTCTACCTCTCCCATCATGCTCAGTACTGAAGGAACTAAAGAAAGGCAAACTTTGCAGACAGGGCTTGGTTATAATTTTTTGTTTGTTAATATTTTCGAGGCAGTGGAAGTGGTTGTTGTTGGCTTTTTATTGTTCGTTAGAAAGTTTATTTCTTGTTTTCAATGAAAACTTGCGTGTCGTTAATCGCTTTCGCGTTTTGACAATTGGTCATTGAGACTGTTGACGGTATTCGGTGCAGACTTTCAGGCGGAAAAGGAATTTAATTATACGAAAAGTTCTCACTTTTCTTTACTATCACCATTCCTCAAAACACTGCTGTTTGTGCCAATTTCAAAGAGCGGCGGAAATCAAATTATAAAGGTTTTATTATAAATGTTTTATCTAACGAGATGCAGAGAAATTCACGAAACATCAGACAGCTTAAAGGTTAATGATGATGGGTCTTGAAGAAATTACAGCACTTGTATACTCCGACCAAATAAGAGAAAATCATTCTCAGTTGGATGAAGTTCAATAAAACATTATAACAATGATGATAACAGTGATATGAATCAATTTTAAGTTTATAGTGAAGAAAGGAAGAGGAGAAAGAAATTTTGAAATATGGCTCTGAAATTTTTTAACTATTAAAATTGAAATAAAATTTTGTTTCTTTGAAGCATATGATCATGAAACCCCTTAACAGCCCGTTTCTTTTTGGTGGCTAAATTGTAACAGTGATACAAGAAATATTACAGCAGCCCAAGGATATTTAGAGCTGAATGCAATACCTTTGCAAAAATTGTTACTGAAAATCAGAAAAAGTCCATGTCAATATCGAAAGTTTGTTAAAAGTGATTAAGATGATTATTTAAAGCGTATTACATTCGAAATATTTTTCTCATGTAAAGTTTAAGTGGCAAAAACCATAACAATATATTGAAATTTAAAGAGTAACTCACAAAACATATATATATTATTATTGCCGTTTTGAGGGAATTATAAGGACGATAAGAAGGAAGGCAGACGGTACTTTAAATACAATCATGAATTGACCACAGTTTTGAGAATATTCTTGTTATGCATGTTCATCTGAAATGGGTTGAATTTGCATTTATAGTAACTGCGGACATTCTTTGACTTCAAAGGAAAATTTATAGGGTACACTGTAAATGAAAACGGTTCCAAAAATAGGTTTCGAAGACTTGTATAAAACTATACAAAAACGCAGAAGAAAGAATATTTTCAACCCTTTCATGAAGCTGCGAATTGCAAATAAAGAGGGATTCCAAGGGATTTTTATTAGCATATCATATAAATCTATAAATTTATATTAGGATATGAAATCATAAGAAAGATTACATCAATTTTTTCTATGCATTAGCATGTAAATGCTTCGGAATTCTGATAAAAATTATATTATAAATAATAAATTTTTGCTGTAAATCTATAATTAATAAATAGTTTTTTAAATATAAAAATAAATAATTTGTTTATATTGTAGTGGCTGAACTATGTCCATCGATTTGGGAATTAAGAATTACTATTGATACTTTGAAGTCGTATTGAATTAAATCTCTATTTCTAGGACTGCCAAAGAACCTGTATCTAAAGAAATTTTTTATCGAGTAGACATTTTAATAAATGTGTTTGTATAATTTAAATCCCTTTGAGCTATTCCCTGCTCAGTGTAGAGCCTAAACTTGTCTTTCCTTTTTCCTTTGACGTGCTATAAATGCCACATACTAACTTGACCTTCAAGTGTTCGTTATTTTCGCAGTTCTTCTCATTTTTTTTTCGTCATCCCTTTCGCCAACCTTCCCGCCCATCTTTAGCATGTCCTTTGAGCCACTTGCTAACACGATGATAGCCCAATCAAATCAATACTCAGCATTAAATAGAAACGTTTTCCGCAAACAACTTCATTATCATTATTAGTTTTGATTCCGGATGCTTCGGAAAAGTTAAACGAAATTCTAACTCAATTTTATTAACAAAAGGCAAAAAATCCTTTATTGAATCATCTGCCGCCATCTCAAACATGGCCAGCATTTTTTACAAATGATAACGAGAGTTCGACAAAAAACGAAAAGATGTTTTGTGAACGTGTGTGTTCCCAAGTGAGTTTACGTTTACATTCGTGTACTGGATATCGCCTAATATTGTACCATGTCTTTGTTTTTAAGAATGTGTGCTTTTGTCTATGAAACTAACGAGCATCGGACAAAGCATCGAAAGTCCATCGAAGACTTTAACTAAGGAGAAGCTAAAGTCTTCTTTCAGTCGTATTTGTTCCTTCATGAACTTCTTGGAACCATTTGCTAGATTTTCCTGCGTTAGCAAGGTAAGACAAACAAAATTAAATGATGGAAAGCGAACAAAAACGGAGAACGGAAATGCAATTTGTTGAAAACTGAACCGAAAAATACGATAACAAGAACGAAAACTTTATTTTATTGTAGGCAAGCAGAGAGAGACTTGAAGAGAAGAATTGTTAAATCTTTAGATTAACAATAAACCTAAAGGTAATCCAGAAAAGGTAAAGGTTCTCCACAAAAACGAAAAATAACATTAAGGATGCAATTAAAAGTTAACGAGTTCGATTTAAAATACTATATTGCTTCCTTTTAATGCAAGACCATAAACAACAGAAGCAAATAATAATAAACTACAACTAATTAAGTGATTCCGCCTATCTATCGGTTTTGGACCCCTGCCAAACGATGTTAATTTAAACTTGATCAAAGTCCTTGATTACATAACCTTTGATAACAAGAATTTCAATGTTCTGTCTATATATGGCTTCCATTACAGTAATAAATTAATGAAATTATTTGCTGTTTGATCGCACAGGCGTTCGTTATCCTTGCAAGTGTCTTTGTTGTCAATTCAATTCTTCGGTGGCCACCATGACAAACCTTCGACCATTCGACAACGATACACTTAAAGCTTTGGTTTAATATGCTTTTGTATGGTCTTGATTCGTTGTGCTGTGCTGTGCTGTGGTGTTGGTAGGAGTATGCAAATGGAATTTATTAACAATTGGCAACAGTGCACTTGCTTAGCCATAAAGTCCTCTACAGCATGAGAAAATGTTTAAAACTCTGTGCTCTATTTGAAGTTAGTTAGCAAAGAAACAAATTTATGGATGCTTTCTAATTGAATGGAAAAAGTTCATTGACAGTAAAAGTGATTTCAAACTTCGCTTAAAAATCTATTAAAATGTACAACATTTGAATGTAATAATTCAAAGTCTGCGATGTCAAATTATTATTATTATTTTGTCATTAGTGTTATCATCACTTATATTTTTATTATAATTTCACCCTGTGTTTGACGACTCATCATTGATATTTCGATTAAATTTAATTGACTTTGACTTTGCACACTTAAATTATGATTATGTTAATTGCTCTTGTGTGCTTATGTGGCAACGCTATGCCAATAAATTCAACAAGAAAAACGTGTCTACGGATGCATTCTTCGATGCAAGTAACGACAATTGGCGAATCATTTCGTTGTTGCTCTGGCAACAATGAATAATGCAAGCATCTGCATCATGTAGACAGACTGCGGGAGGAGAGGGCGTGGCAGATAGCCTTTGAAATTGCGAATTCATCTCGTATGATAAAAGCAAACTAATGTTTTATGGTGTGCGTGCGAGGCTGTTATAGCGAATGTGTTTGCATGCCTGCAGAGAATGATAACAATAATTGCTGCAATTGTTATTCAGTTTGTCAATAATAAAGCGTCTGAACAAGAAGACAGGCTGAAAAGAGGAGAACGAAGGAACGACGAAGGGCGTGCATCAAAGAATGGAGAAGAGCAAACGAATGGAGTTTTAATATTAAGTGATGCAAGAAGAATTGTTCTTCTCATTGTTTTTAATGCTTAGTATATTAGTACTTATTTGTATAAATATAAAAATACTCATTGATTTGATGAATGTGGATAATAAAGGTTTCTAAGCATCTAGAATATATATGCAGCTCTATTGTGATCGATTAAAAGAAGTTGCTTTTTAGCGCAGCCTAAAACTAAGCATTTGCTTTACAACAAATTAAACCTCAATCTAAAGCAAGCCGTAATTCGCAATTTTAATTAATTTATTTAAATATTAGTACAAAGGGAGCCCCCAAATTAAAATTGGAATTATTTTTATTATTGTTTTTATTTTTATTGTTTTATTGTTAACCATTTCAACAGATTTCATTTTTACAATAATGCAAATGCTTACTTTTAGGCTGCTCTGATAATTAATTGGTTACTTTAACAAGTTTTGTTAATCAACAAGAAGATGGCTGGTATTTGATTAATTTTTCTTACATTCTTAAACCTTTATGAGTAGAAACCTTTAAGTCATGACAGTCCACAAGAATGAAAATGTATTTATTGCGGTTTTTACAGTGCTTTTCACTTTGAAGCCTTTAGCAAAAATGTGTTGCTTTTTTATTTATATTCGTCCATCATCGATTGCTTGTGATTTTTATGTTGCCACAGAATTTCGAAATGATTCGCAAAGTTTTATTTGATTTTTCTTCTGAACTGTTGATTGCTTTCAAAGCATCGTTCAGTTCACGTGCGAGTTCTTCGTGTGCCTTCCGGCCGAATGTCGCTGTTCGGTTGGGATTCATTGAAGCCTAGTTTCCGCGAACTAGCGACTTGTGAACACTCTTCGAGAGACACCTTAGCAAAATGCTGGCAACCGTTGGAGGCCTGAAAAAATTATATCATTCCGTAGCTAAAGCGAAAAAAGCCTCTGGTCGTAATATTTCGCTTATGGAATGTTTTATTATCATTGTTACGAACGTTGAAGTGTGCTGCACATTCGAAAGTGATCGATTTTCAGTTGATTGATTCGCAAATTATGTTTGAAGTTCATCTGTAACTGTTTTTTGATTGCGTATTCCACAGCAACTGAAATACTATCATCATCCAGATCTTTGCTGCATACTTTTAGGTGGTGCTTAAATTTGATGCTGGATGTGCAGCACAGTTGTTGAAATCTATAGAATAACTACAAAATGACAAGTAAACGCATAATTGAAACAACAGAATGCAACGACAGAACACTGAGTAATCAGCATTAAATATGCGGCAATGTTTTACTCCTTCTGCGTGTGTTGTACTGTTAACGAATTAATATTCGTCGAATGTCATTTTGAAACAACTGATTGCAGTGAAATCAGTGTTAAACAATATGCAAAGTGCTTTTGTGTCTCGAAATCATTTTCAGTAAAGTGTAAAGAGAACTCCATTCAATCATCTCACGTATGTTTATTTACATGAATTCAAAATTTTGATGCTGAGCACATCCTTAAATTGCGACACTCAAATCAAATATTTCGAACTTCTCCTATTTTTGAGATTCCCTCAACTCTTTTTCCACTCCAGCCTTCAGTTTTGCGTCATTTTTATTCTATTTTCGAGTTGTTACATCCAATAACAAGGATTTTTTGAATTACGCAACCAAGCAAAGAAATAGAAAAACAAATATGCAAAGTTATAAATAATTCAATGTAACCCTTTGATATATTTACGCTGTTTATCTTGAAGTATCTTTAAAGCCATTATTGCTGTGTTTGTTAGACGCGGCGGAAATGTGTTTAAGGCGTGTATAAAGAAATTTCCGTTCTCTGCCCTGCAGCCATACGCAGTTTCGCTCATCTCGGTTAACATTCGTCATGACAAGCATCTCATTTCATCCGAACAACCCCGACAAAGCCCACTCATGTCAGTCAGTCGCCAAGCAACCGACTGCCACGGCATTCAAATGCTGAAATTATTCATTCATACAACGTTTTCGATGACGCTTGGAACGCCATCGAATGGAGAGGAATGCCATGGCTCTGGGACACTCGAAACTTGAAAAGCGGATAATGAATAAGTTGCGAAGCGTGGAGGGAGTCACTAAAATTCGTTAATTCATCTTTAATATGCAAATGCAGCAGTTAAGTGACGATTTCAATGATGCATGCGAAATATTTTAGGCTTTCGATAAGCAGATTTTTAATGTTATACACCTTTGTGATGGCCAAAGATGAGCCAATTACTGAAAATAAATGAACTGAGAGTCAGAGAGTTTTGTAATTTAAGCCAGGTTCGAAAAACGAAACCAAACACTGGATACCAAGCATCAGTCAGACTTTCGTAAGAGGATTATTAGCGAAGGGAAGCTGGCGTTGATGAAGAGGGAAACGCGTCGAAAGATATATTCATAATTTATGACCCTGAAGCATCAAAGAAGAGTGAAGACGCGTAAATGAAGCCAATTTTCAAGTAAATTTTCAGGAAATATTTACTGAAAGGTTCTTAATTCCTAAAACTGAAAACTTTTCAACCCTTTAAATATTCTGTATGAAATGGTAATATAAAAAATGAATAAGTCGTCGATCATTAATCAGAATCAAAAACTATTGGCTCCTTTTGGTTTATAAAATTTATGTGTTCATAGGACAAAAGTTATTGGAAAATTTTTTCCAAACGATTGAACAATGAATGAAATGAAACGTTAAAGGAATAAAATCCACAACGAAATCAAAAGCTAAAAAGGTCTAAATCAAGGCTGTAAGAATGGTTTGGTAAAAATTGTTAATATTCAGTTCTCAATCCATCGCCATCGCTTCTTTCGAATAACGTATAACGGATGATCCATGATGCGGTCTGGAAAATATTGAAAATTGGCAAAAATGACCAAATAAAGCCACAACAAAGTCAAAAGAGTACAAAGAAATAAAAAATAGAATGTCATAAAGGGCAGCAATATGAACAATAACCACAAAAGCAGCAGCAGCCACAACGACAACAACAACAACGTCCTCATCCAGCCATAGGCCCAGACAATAGCAACAACAACAGCGACAAAAGTATTTATCACTCCTCTAGAGTGAAAGTGGAGACGCTGAAAGCGGAGCTGATGTGGATGCGACAAGTGATAAGCTACTCAAGCTGCCAGAAGCAGACGTGCATAAATTGCGACATCTGCGGGTGACGGTGGAAGCACAAAAACGAAGGACGGAATCATGGTTTTAGCCGGTGTTAGAAGAAGAAGAAGCATGAGAGGAGGAAAGGGGAGGGCTGCATGCGAGCTCCGGCATCACTTCTATTCCACTGACGGCCCCATTTTTCCCAGTTCATCAGCAAAACGCGTCACTGTCATCTTTTTAATCGACACTTATTTTTATTTTCTTCCAAATTGAATTGTGAATTTTCATTTTCGCCCTTAAAATATCTGTCCGAGTGAATGTTGTCTCAGGCGTGCCATGGAATTATAATTGAAAGCTTTCAATTATTTTAATGGACTTCGAAAGCAGCCAACTTTACGCTGCATCTTTTGAAACATGTTGAAGTCGAATCACGAAATGTGACCACAAGTTTATAAACAAGAAAAAAAACATCGTTATACAAGCAGTTGTTGACATCATTTGACAGACGAGTGGATGCAAGGGGAGCTAAACAACATGAGACCCAATAAAAAAAGCCCGTCAATTAGCAACGTTTTGCGTCGGCGTCAAATGATATGAGCAGAAAAAAACAGTGATAATTGCAGGGATTAAATTAGAGTGACTTTGGTCATCATCTTGTGAATTCATATTTTTAATGTACTCAGTTTTATTGTAGAGAATAATATGGATTCTTCTATTGCAACTCAATTGAAAAGTTTAAAATATTTAAGACTGATGTTTTGCAAATTTGAAACTTGAACTTCATTAGTTTAGAGTTTCAACTCGTCCAAAAACAACGTCTGTCAGACTCTTAAATAGCATTGCTTTCTGAGAAGTAAGCAACAAAAACTCCTTCGTCTTTTCCTTTCATTTCACATTCTTTACTATTGTTTGCAGCGTTGTATTTTGTCCCTCGAGTCTCTGCCTTCATTTTGTCTTCCTTCGTATTGGCTTTTGTGGGCAGCGAGCTGTGGTTTCTGCTTCTTTCAGCTCTTGTCTTAAGGTATATTAAATAAAACTGTGTAACGTTTTGGGGTGGGAGGGTCCGCGAAAATCTAAATTAACAATCAAAATGAAAATATCAAAAAAAAAAATCACAAACGAAAAGATGGTCGCTGTCAGGGCAGCTCAGCTCGTCCGGCCGTGCTCAGGGAAAGTGGGGGGGTTCTTCAACAACCCCGACAGCGTCTTGAAACCCCAGTTACAAAAAAAAAGAAAGGAGCTGAGGCTTACGGTGGCTATACTGCCAAGAACGAGACCGATTACCGAAAAGTCGCACGACGACCTCACACCGCGATCGATGCTAAGCTGGCGGCGAGAGAGAAAAAAAACTCAACAACAAAAAAAAAAACCAAAACGCCATACTACGCTGGGTGAGAGGTGGGAGGGAGATGAGAGGAGTAGATGGGGGGGAGGAGTGGATGTTATTTCCCTCCCCCTTTTCTATACCCGCCCTTCCATGGTTGGCGCGTTTGGAGTTTGTGCGCCAACCCCTTTTTTGAGTGTCGCCTGGCTGTGCGGAGTGGAACCGCTAACTCACCTGTTTACCTAATGTCCAAAATTAAATCATTTTGATAAATATTAATCTTTTTTATATTATGCTAACTCGACATCACTCCATATTTAGAAACTCGTAATTTCTGTCTTGTCGCCATATATCAATACCTTTTTCTTTCGTTGTACACTACAATTTATTTTATTTTACAAAACTAAGGTATCGGTAATAAATCATTTAAATCAAATCCCAAGTAATGCAATAATAATCAAGAGAAATTGAGTATATCAGTTTTAACAACAGTATAGAAAAACTCCAAATTGTCTTAAATTATTACACATCAAAAACCTAAGAAACTTATTTTTAGAAAAAACGAATAAAATAGTTAAACACCGAAAGCAATGGTTTTTTTTTTTTTTTTTTCCCATAAGAAAATTACTCTATATTACTATTTTAGTAATAAACAAAAGTAGTTATCAATTTAAGCTTTACAATGGCTTCGAAATAAATGACAAATAATTACTACATTTACCGAAATAAAGCAAAATATAAACTTGTCATATTTATTCTGACTCCATGTTTTCATTTAATTCTCTATTTTTCTGTTCATTATTCTTTTGATTAATTCTAAACATAATACAATTGCTTATAATAATTAGTAAATTCCTAACCTTTTCTTTATATATAAATAAAAGACAGCTTCTTAATTTCTGTGTTTTTATTTTTGATGTTGTTTAAACAAAGAAAAACCGGCGACCATTACTGTTGATAGTTGTTGTGATTGATGCGGTTGCTGCGCTGAGGTAACTGCGTTATTGGCATTGCTGTTGGTACCATTAAATTTTTGCCGTTTTCGTAAGGTTAATTTTAATTTGTGAACATTCCATTTAGTCTTTACACTTTTTTGGTTATTATTGCAAATTAGCTGGGATCTTAAACTGATTTTTGTTGATTCAGGGTTTTATTTCTTTGTTTTAACTTCTGTTCGCGAAATTTTATCTCTTCAACTATTTGTACTGTACTTATTTAATACTACACAAATCCGGAGTGTTGGTTTTTGCTACCAAACAAAACTTCATTTTGATTTTCAACTGATGTCTACAAATTATTTTGTTTTTTTTTTTTTTTTGCTGAGTGAAATTTCGGTTTTATATTTGCTGTTTAGATATTTATTTATATTTTGTCTCTGCACGTGTATGTTATTGTTCCTTTATTACAATAGATGACTTTGTAAGCAAACGGTACACAAATTAAGCAGAATATAGGTGCGATTAGTTCATTAAAAGGAATGAATACTTTCTCAAAATTTAATGTAAACTAATAAAAAATTTGCTTTTTCCGTATTTCGGTATTAAGTGGCTGCAGTTGCGCCGACACACGCACCGTTCGAAATCCCGACTTCAACTATCAATTCCCGAATGTCTGTTTTTCAAACCACGCTCTGTTTCGAAGCAGCGGAAAGCAAACTGGTTTGCTTCGCTCATTCCAGTCGCCGCCGCTACGCAGCTAGCGACATCTCACTCCCTCTCACCATGATCGACTTTTATTGCAAGTCCCGTAGGATGGCGTGATGCGAAGTTCATAGAAAAAAAATTCTTCTAGAAACTTCGATCACGCCACTTTACGGGACTACTCTCTCCGTCGTCATGATGGAAAGAGGAGATGCCGATAACCGCATTGAGGCAACGATCTGGAATGAGCGAATTTACCGTCCGCTCACTCTCCGCGCTCCGACACAGAGCGTGGTCGTCGACACACCTCACAAAACAGGTGATGCTCGGTCACCTGTGGCCAGAGCAACAGCTGGAAAAGGTGGTATTTTCCCAACACATACGCAAAAAAAAAACAAAAAAAAAATGTTTCGATGGGCTTATTCGAACCCACGGCCTGAGACTGCAAAATCGAAGATAAAAAAAAATATAAAAGAAAATTGCATTTAATCGAGATAAAAAAAAAACGTGAACCTGAATATAAAACTAAACCCTGGATAAAAATGTTCGCAAGAAGAAGAAAAAAAAAAAAAAAAATAATTAACAACAAGCAAAAAGAAATGGACCAAAAAAAAAAAAATACTAACTAAACATAAAAAAAAAAAATAAGAAATGTCAATTAGAATAATAAAAAAAAATACAAGCTACCGGTAATCCAAAAAAAAATTCCCTTCCCTAATACAAAATAAGAGTTTATATCGAAATAAAAAAAAATGAATGTAATATTAAAACGAATTTAAACTTACTTTGCTAAAATTAATAATCAAAAGGCAAATAACAAAAAAAAAGAATAAGTCAAAATCAATTTTAAGGTAAAAGTAATGAAATCAAAAATTAAAGACCATAAAAAGAAAATTTAAAGTTATCATTAAACATTATCACTTAAACGATAGTAAAGTTCTAAGCCAAAACGATAAAAAAAAATTATTAGTAAAATCTTAACGAGAAGAAAGAAAAGTATATAAAAGAAAATGATAATAATAAAAAAAAAACGATAAAGCGAAAAGATAATGAAGAAAAACTAAATTTGAAGAACAAAAAAAATTAAGATGAAATCAGTAAACCTATGCAAAAAAAAAAAAAATAAAGCTTCCTAAGACACTAAATATCGTTATAGCGGTAACCCAAAAAAAATTCGAAAAGAATCTTAAGTAACTAGATGAAAAGAAATTAACTTTAAAGAAACCAAAAAAAAAAAAAGCGATAAACTACGAAACTTAAATCATATAAAGGAAACTTACATGCTACAAAAAAGACCAGGTCGAGTAGCGGCTTCACCGCACCAGACGACACAAAACTCCTCTCTCATCTATTCCCTCGCGTCCTCAAATGATCAAACCAGCCAATGTATCGATCACGAGTGGTTTTTGATAGCAACCACTAGGGATAAGCAATAAAAAACATGGGCTAAACTAATAAAAAAAAAGAAATTATGACAGTGGGCGTCATCCAACGAGTCACCAATGATTCACATGAAATCATTCAGATGAAGTCTTTAATTGGACGAGGCCTCACTTTAATTCGGTGACACAAAGGAACTTAGCTGAAATTAAATTTTAAAAGAGGAAAAACATAATTTAGTCGGGATCCGTTCAACGAGTTGCCCGTTACCCAAACAAGTACCCGGTACAAAGTCTCAAGCCAACTTCACCACGACTATCTAACCTAAAATTCTAATACTAAACAAATATCTGCTCGGGAATTATTGACGAGTTACGAACAGCCATTAAATCCATTAACGTAAAATCTCGAGCCAATAAATTCCACGAGGGTAAACAGCACAAAATATCTTCCGAGTTCTTGACGAGTTGTGAACAGCCATTAAATCCATTAACACAAAATCTCAAGCCAAGAGAGTCTTCAGAATTAAACAACACCAAAAAGGAAGTTTTTGTTCCTTTGTGTCAGCGGCAGAAAATTACAAAGTTGCAAAAAAAAACTAAAAATCGTAATATCTTCTTCTTCGGCGGAATGACCGAAGCCAAACAATCGCACGAAGGGTTGATTCTGTGGACCGCGGGGGTCAGACAAAACCAGTTGCGTAAATCCAACAAGAAAACAACAGAAAACCGATGACAAAAAAAAATTAATTTAAACTTTTAAGTATTCAAGAAAAATTTAATGTTGCTAACAAAAGTTTGGGCACCACTGTACGGAAACTCAAAAGCAAACTGACCGACAAAAAAAAAAAAAAAATACTTCTACAGTGGGCCCCACGTTGGGCGCCATTTTGTAACGTTGTTACAAAACGAACAACGTGGTTTAGTTCTGGCCCCACGTTGGGCGCCATTTTGTAACGTTTTGGGGTGGGAGGGTCCGCGAAAATCTAAATTAACAATGAAAATGAAAATATCAAAAAAAAAAATCACAAACGAAAAGATGGTCGCTGTCAGGGCAGCTCAGCTCGTCCGGCCGTGCTCAGGGAAAGTGGGGGGGTTCTTCAACAACCCCGACAGCGTCTTGAAACCCCAGTTACAAAAAAAAAGAAAGGAGCTGAGGCTTACGGTGGCTATACTGCCAAGAACGAGACCGATTACCGAAAAGTCGCACGACGACCTCACACCGCGATCGATGCTAAGCTGGCGGCGAGAGAGAAAAAAAAACTCAACAACAAAAAAAAAACCAAAACGCCATACTACGCTGGGTGAGAGGTGGGAGGGAGATGAGAGGAGTAGATGGGGGGGAGGAGTGGATGTTATTTCCCTCCCCCTTTTCTATACCCGCCCTTCCATGGTTGGCGCGTTTGGAGTTTGTGCGCCAACCCCTTTTTTGAGTGTCGCCTGGCTGTGCGGAGTGGAACCGCTAACTCACCTGTTTACCTAATGTCCAAAATTAAATCATTTTGATAAATATTAATCTTTTTTATATTATGCTAACTCGACATCACTCCATATTTAGAAACTCGTAATTTCTGTCTTGTCGCCATATATCAATACCTTTTTCTTTCGTTGTACACTACAATTTATTTTATTTTACAAAACTAAGGTATCGGTAATAAATCATTTAAATCAAATCCCAAGTAATGCAATAATAATCAAGAGAAATTGAGTATATCAGTTTTAACAACAGTATAGAAAAACTCCAAATTGTCTTAAATTATTACACATCAAAAACCTAAGAAACTTATTTTTAGAAAAAACGAATAAAATAGTTAAACACCGAAAGCAATGGTTTTTTTTTTTTTTTCCCATAAGAAAATTACTCTATATTACTATTTTAGTAATAAACAAAAGTAGTTATCAATTTAAGCTTTACAATGGCTTCGAAATAAATGACAAATAATTACTACATTTACCGAAATAAAGCAAAATATAAACTTGTCATATTTATTCTGACTCCATGTTTTCATTTAATTCTCTATTTTTCTGTTCATTATTCTTTTGATTAATTCTAAACATAATACAATTGCTTATAATAATTAGTAAATTCCTAACCTTTTCTTTATATATAAATAAGTGACAGCTTCTTAATTTCTGTGTTTTTATTTTTGATGTTGTTTAAACAAAGAAAAACCGGCGACCATTACTGTTGATAGTTGTTGTGATTGATGCGGTTGCTGCGCTGAGGTAAGTGCGTTATTGGCATTGCTGTTGGTACCATTAAATTTTTGCCGTTTTCGTAAGGTTAATTTTAATTTGTGAACATTCCATTTAGTCTTTACACTTTTTTGGTTATTATTGCAAATTAGCTGGGATCTTAAACTGATTTTTGTTGATTCAGGGTTTTATTTCTTTGTTTTAACTTCTGTTCGCGAAATTTTATCTCTTCAACTATTTGTACTGTACTTATTTAATACTACACAAATCCGGAGTGTTGGTTTTTGCTACCAAACAAAACTTCATTTTGATTTTCAACTGATGTCTACAAATTATTTTGTTTTTTTTTTTTTTTTTTGCTGAGTGAAATTTCGGTTTTATATTTGCTGTTTAGATATTTATTTATATTTTGTCTCTGCACGTGTATGTTATTGTTCCTTTATTACAATTGATGACTTTGTAAGCAAACGGTACACAAATTAAGCAGAATATAGGTGCGATTAGTTCATTAAAAGGAATGAATACTTTCTCAAAATTTAATGTAAACTAATAAAAAATTTGCTTTTTCGGTATTTCGGTATTAAGTGGCTGCAGTTGCGCCGACACACGCACCGTTCGAAATCCCGACTTCAACTATCAATTCCCGAATGTCTGTTTTTCAAACCACGCTCTGTTTCGAAGCAGCGGAAAGCAAACTGGTTTGCTTCGCTCATTCCAGTCGCCGCCGCTACGCAGCTAGCGACATCTCACTCCCTCTCACCATGATCGACTTTTATTGCAAGTCCCGTAGGATGGCGTGATGCGAAGTTCATAGAAAAAAAATGCTTCTAGAAACTTCGATCACGCCACTTTACGGGACTACTCTCTCCGTCGTCATGATGGAAAGAGGAGATGCCGATAACCGCATTGAGGCAACGATCTGGAATGAGCGAATTTACCGTCCGCTCACTCTCCGCGCTCCGACACAGAGCGTGACACCTCACAACTGTCCACATGGATGATCATCTGTCGGCTCATCCGTCCTGTGTCTGTCAGCTTCTGCAGTCTAGAGTTCACTAAAATGGCGCCCTTTTAAGAAACTGATTCCTTCAAATCTTCTCTGTGACCAAGTCGACTTGGTTTTATCTTCCTAATTGTTAAGCGGATTTTCTATTCCTTACTGTATCCAAGAAAAGTGAAATTCGAGGAAAGCAGCTTCTGAAAGCTTAAAGTTTTTTTTCTTTTCCAGGCGAGTGTTCAGTTTCGGTTGATATGCAGCCAGGAGTTCATAATATATCCGCAAATTAAATTGGTTGTTGCATACCAAGGAGTTAAGCTTCTCAGTCATAATTTCTTTTTTTTTTCACTTCCAAAAACCCTCAAAGAAGTAGTTAAAATACTCTCCAAACTTCTTCATTCGCTTCCATCTTTTAACGTCAACTAAACTCTGAATATTGTACCTTTATCTGCCTCTATAGAATAATGATTACAACAACAACAACCAAGTACCAATCCTAATGACTTGTTAGACAGCAACTGTCACTAATTACCGTTGCGTGCCGCATGTCAAATCAGTTCAACAGAGAGACTCAGAGAGACAGAGACTCAAGCAGAGGAGCTTCGTTATTTTCCCCACTAACCGACGGTAGATCGTTTTTGGTTCACCTTTAAAGTATCTAGGAAAAAATACCGAACAATTTTTTTATTACCTATTTATATGATTGATGGTAGCCAATGGTTGAATGCGCAACGAAACATTTGCTGCAGGGAGATTTTTTCGCATTAGACTCCATATTCGGATCCATTTCCAGTACGGATAACCAGCCGGTCATTCATTCAGCCACCCATTCAACCATCGGAAAATTAATTGTCCTGGCAACATTGATTTTGCATCCCAGCGTTGCCTACATTTTACCATGGAGATGCGTGGAGCTCCACGCTTCGGTTAAGTTGCCAACCGGGAATGATTGATTTTTAATTATCAACATTTTGCAGTGAAATTAAATGTTTTTGTTCGTGGGTTTTTCGCCATCGTACTCCAATAACCAGCACATGGCTACATCCACCCATCTCACTCTTCTCCTCCAAGATGTTAACGATGTATTGCGAAAAAAGTTAACTGAATGAGAACAAAATATTTCATTAATTTTTACTTTTTGGTTTTGTTCTCTTGTTTTCCTTAAATACCAGGCAGATTTCACCATTACCTATTTTGTACGTCAGAAAAATTCAATGAACACGATGGTCCAACATCCATTAGTACCTCAATCAAGCGGAAAGAATAAAGGAAAAACCCGAGCAAAGTGCACACGGCGGCGAGTGGGGGAAATGGGGCATGAAACCCATAGCGATGAGTAACAATCGAGCAAAAACTTTGTGGATAAAAAAGTCATGAAAAGCGAACAACGGAGTTTATCTATTGAATGGGGGAATATAGATTTATATATATATAAACGCCCCTATGTATGTATGTATTTCGAACTTCCGTTCCGGACCTTTTAATTAAAACCTTGCATGTGTTCCTCCTTAACTTTTAAACCTTATCCGTTATTGCTTTGGTTTCAATTGTTTGATTTTTTTTTTTTAAATCTATTGTCTTTAAGCTTCAATTTGCTTACATGGTTTTTTAGAATAACTTTTACAGAACTCTTTCAGTTGGTATTTCAATGGGTAAAATATGCTAATAAAGAGCTTAATTAAAATCGGTTGAAAAGTTTTCTGTTTTCAAGTTCCGAGATTAACGATTTTTCAAGGTGTTTCTGGAATTGGATTGAAGATTTTAATTTGGGGCGGGATAAAATAAAACGCTGGAAAGACGCTATATAGCATCTATCACATATTCGCGGAATAAATCCCCGAATAGTATCAAAAAATGCACAAAAAATCAAAAATTGAGAAACAGTGTGATGACAGATACTCGTAAAGCCACCGTTGGTGTCATTCCCGGTCCATCGATCCACTTTTCTGTCTGTTTGTAAACTGGTCCTCAACCAGGCGATGGCAACGAATCAAATAAATTACGGTTGCTAGCAGTTAATGAATTCAATATTTTGCTTGTTTGAGTTGAGTGTTTAAGGGTTGGGTTACATTTCCGTCCTGCCATTCCGGCCAATCTACCGAATCCATTCTAATAAAAGAGCAAAACGAAAAGTCTTCCTGTGTGTGTATATTATTTCCACGACTTTTAAGTAAACTTATAGTTAGATTTTGCCTCCTGTAAGTGGAGTTGATCAGATGCCACCTATGTTGCAAAAGGCCGACCATGAAGGAGAAGAATTAGTATGGAAAATAGCTAATAACCGTATTTTGACAACTACAAGGAGTGCTGCAATGAACCTTGACATTTGAGGTCTTGAGATAGTTGCGACGTCTTACAATGCTAAGGTTCACAAAAAACCGATAAAAGAGAATCTCTAGGGTGCTAAATTTGACCTAGCACTTTCTTAAATCGGTATAAAGTGGAAAGTTGATTGCTTAATGTGTACACAAAAATTTAGATTATTTAAGAGTAGAAAGAAATAGAAGTAGAGTAGAAATATGGCTATACAACCGATAAAAAGGTCTACCAAACCATTTATGGGATTATAATTAGTGTATAGAATATACCTTGCATAGAAACTATTTCTTTTATATACTGTATAAAATTAACTCGTACATATGGAGTACGAGTTGTAGTCATGATTGAGCTATATCTCAAGAAGTTGTCTGAACGCAATTTCGGCCTTTGTTATGTAAAGCAGCTTGGGTATTGTAAATATGTAGGTACCCAACACGCCTCCTTTTTCCACAAAAACTGTCGCCAACTTTGTTTAAATTAAGCACAATCCTCTTCAAATCCAGACGATGGTGTAGGTGTAAGTTATTTTATCATCGACAAAAAGACTCCTTCTTCTGTGAAGCAGTTTGTTTGTTCATTATTTAATTTCCGTTCAAAGCATCCGGTTTTGTTTATAGTCCTCGTCCTTTAAACGTCTCATAATTTTGCATACATTTGCGAAATCCAGCGACGTGCTTCTGTAAGCGATTCTTACACTGAGTCCAAAAGCATCCAACCGAGGAATATCGTGCGCCATTGATAATTTACCGAGCTTCTTTCTATTCTATTTAAGGGCATAGCATTGCGTGTTACTGTTGCGACGGATTCCATTGTTTGTTTGGTTTAATTGATTGCGATTTGCGCAAATATATTTTAGCAAATTGCGTGAGTGTGTCCGAAACACAATGAACCCGACTCGATCTCGATCCATTTGCTGCGCATATAAATCACGGGTTCCTGTTCTTGGGCTTTCGCATTTCACGGAAAAAAGTGATGATTTGTAAACGCATCAGAAAAATATTCTGAGCTCTGTATAAAGGGAATCGAAGTGATTTATCGAGCTGATATGCTGCTGAAGGAACGCTTTATTTTAATATAGGCTCGACAGATATCCTTAGCTATAAGGAAATATTTATCGGTATTTATAAAAGGTAATAAAATAAAGTATTTGAGGACATATTTTTTAAAAATTTCTGTTTTCCATAGCTTTATAAATTTTTTTAGCATATTTAATTACAATTTTCTTTCTTTAAAGTTTATGTGAAAACAATTCGTTGGGATTCTGTTCGTTAAAATTTTAATATTTAAGGTTCTCAATCGTACACGGGAAATTCCCTTTAATTTGTTGAACAGATGTTGGGCTTTAAATACATTTAACTGCAAAAAACGCGCTTTATTTATTTATTTGCGTTGGTGATATTTGGCGGCTTTTATTTAATTCAAACATATTGATTGCTATTATTACGATTGCAGCCGCCGACTACGTCGATGGGAGTGATGGCGTTTTTTCCGGTGCTTCTTGCCTCCCTCGTGATGCAGACTCGATGATATGTTTTAACCAACCGTTTTTTTGTGTTAAATGATATTCAATTAAATGACAAATCGTGGAGTTGCTGCGGTGATTTTATTCTGTATTATTGTTTACACTGTCGTTGGTAATAATTTAATCACGGTTTTCAGAGAGAAGCGTAAATAAATAATAAAATTCAACCGAAATACAAAAGAGTGATTGAAAAGCAAAATGGAAATCAGAATTAATGTTAAATTGTTATTAAATTACTTAATAGTAAATGCAAGTAATTCTTTAATAGTTATTAATATTTAACATTATTATTAGTCGTGCTTAAAAGAAGTTTCGCAATCTGAAACATAATAAATTTATTTGCACGTCTTCAAAAAGCACTTGAAGCTTGCTTAAATCGTGATGCAAAATTTTCCAAATATTCAACTTATTTTCCTTAAATCCCTCTGTCACTTTCTGGTTTAAAAAATGTCTGTTAAAATGGTATGTTTAAGAATGTTTGATGTAGCTGCCAATTCAGTGAGCAGCTTTCAATAGCGTTGTTAACAGATATTTCGAAATTAATTCCTTGTCGAAAATGTCATCAACTGTAATAGAAAACCTTCAACCTTGTCGATGGTTATCAAATCCTTCGATAGATTCTAATATTTGGAATTTTTCCAAAAATTTTTTGTAATAAAAAATAAACCCAAAGGAAAAAGAACGAAAACTGCGATTGTTCGTCGTCAGAATAGAATCGAAAATATAAAAAACCTATACAAAATCATAGTTTCCCTTAATGATGTCGATTATTTAAAGAACATTTCAGAGTAATTATAATATTAGGTAAGTTAGTGGGAAGAGTTGGTCGAATGCAGACTCAAACATCGGCAGTGGACCAGGCCTCACTATGAAGCACTGATTTGCCAATACCGCGCACCAACAGATAGCTTATGGTTTCCTCTGCCTCTACCTTGTTGCAATGATCAACTCCGGCACAAGGTTTCCATCTTGAAAGGTTTCCATCTTTACCTCAGTCCATGAACAATGGACCCATAATAATATACTGTAAGACTATTACATAGATTGGACTTACCCCTTCTTCTTTGCTCTGCAGAAAGTGCACGGCGCCTGAACGCTGGATGCCGGGCAAGAACCATACAGGATGCGTCAGCATTAGACGCTCGACTAAACCTAAATCACATGGCGGACATTCATCAGAGCCGCGAGAAGTTTCACTCGACGTTTCGCCTTCGGCCAAAATGCCGCCATCCGAACTGGAGACAAGAGATGTGCGTGACTAAAATGGAGGAAAAAAAGAACAAATTAAAATTATATGGAAAGTTAATGATTATTAAATTTATTATTAATACCAGCTTAAACAGTACTGTAACTAGTTTTAATAACAACAACGGTAACTACTTCTGCAACGGATTTTTTTGGTGTTACACTGATATGAAAAAGAGTTAAGTGACTATAAACTCCCATATACAGTCCTTTGCTTTGGTATATTACGAGGATCAAATAGAAACTTAAATATTAATGATTAATAAGTATTAATTGTAAAATATAATAGATGATAAGATAATACATATGCATATAAATATTCCGACAATTATTGGAGAACTATAAAACCGGGTTTCATGGCAATAATAGTCAAATCAGGATACAGAAATCTGTTTTTGTTTGCAAACAACTTTTTAAATTTACTGATTTTTAATATTCACTCTTTTGTGACGTGTGGACATTTTGAAGTCTATACTGTCAAAATATTGGGCGTGTTTCACCTCAATGTTGCCCAAATAAACTAGAAGCAAAAATTCAACCAACGTAGAAACACAACAAGCAAAAAATATATCATTTCAACTTTCAGGATAAATAAAAAAAAATGAGCCTTTTTTACCATGAACCGAAAAAGTGCAGACTTTCATCAAATGACAGACGGGACGAAAGGCTGACAGAAACAGGAAAGTGACTGGAGTAAGAGAAGAAAAGAGAGAAGGGAAAAGAGTATGAAACCACATGAAAGAAAAATAGTCACTGCCAAAAAATAAGTGGCAACATCTGCGTTGACATGCAACGTTGTGTTGTGTTAATGACAACGAACGGAAGGAGTTTTCGATGTCTTTAGTCAAACTGCACCAGGTTTTTCATCCTACCTAAATTTCTGAAAAATCCAGTCTATTTCGTGTTTCCTTTCATCTTCCGCAGACGAGTGCAAAATTATTTTGAGTACAAGGAGATGGAAAAAATGCGTCAAACGAACAAGAAAAATTAAAAATAAACCAGGTAATAAAAGGTTAATTTTTTGAAAAATAGAATATAGGAATAATGTAAAATAAAGAAAAGAATGAAGAATCGAGAGTCTTTGGCATATATTTTAACAGAAGTAATTTTATTATATATCGTATTACTTTTCCTATTTTTAGTTTTTAATATTTTCTGCTCAGGTTTTAATTTTATTTGATATGGAAAGCTTTTTGTTGAACATTTTTAATAAGCAATGTATGCGGTTGTAAAATAAAATGTTTTGCGGTTATTTCTTCGTGTTGTTGTTGTATTCTGTATTAGTAAAATAAAGCTAACAAAACACAAAAACAATGAGGAGGTTACTTTTAATGAAAAACTCTTCATTACTGATTCCTTTGAAGTTGTTTCAGTGAAGAAAGTTCGTCAAGGAGAAGCATGACTTTTGGTCTGTCCCACACAAACGTCATCCTCGTGCTACTCATTGCTTCAACTGCCGAACGCACTGGCAAGCAGCCCTTTCGCTTTAGCTAACTTCTCCATGCTACGCTTTCCAAATTTTGTCCGTTCTGCTTTTTCTGAAACTGAAGCTACTGAATTATTGAGATGTGAACCATTTACAAGAACTGGAGAAAGGTACGGGTTTTACAGACAAGAAACAGTTTTAGAGGCCGAAACATTTATAGAGGCCCGAATAGGCTTGATTCGGCAGCAGAGCTGTCGGATAAGGTAAAATTGGCTATCAATGATTTCGACAGGTCCGTTATGCCTTTGAAAAAGTTGCTTTAAGCCGTACTACCCGCATTCAATTTCTACCATAACTTCTTCCACTATCTGTCCTCCTCTCACTTCCTCTCTCAGAGTCCACAGCCATTTAAAGAACGGACAAAAGGTCGCGAAATGGAATTGGATGAAATGTATAATGGACCACATCTTTTATGTTGCGTGCTTGCAAATACGAAGTTTCGCGAGAGAATGAGCTTAGAGCTGAAAAAGGAACGTCTTCCGTTTGCAGACCTCAGATCCACCTTCGTCCTTCCCTGCTCTGTCTCTCGATTCTTTCACTTTTCAACGCCTTTAGAAAGCCACCTTCTCCAAGATTCTTTCTGAATGCTTTAGCATGAATTATTTTTCTCTTCCGTTGATTTTTCGCTGACACACCCATACAAAATAAAAGAAGGAGACATCTTCATCGTGATTTTGATTTATGTATGAATGAAAGTTCTCCTGGTGCGCCTTTTTCTTTATCGACTTTCTCATCATCTTCTGTTTCCTTTCACTTTACTGCTTCCATTAAACAAAAGACATTCTGCTAAAAAGCGTCCTTTTATTGTTTCAATCTGGCAACTTTTGTTAATATGTTTTCTTTGTCAATCTGGTGGCAACACCGTCACTCCATCAGGCAGCCAGACATTCAGCTGTTTAATTCCCTTTAAATGCTTTGGTGATGAAATTTCTTCGGCGAATTTTTCTTCTTATTCCATGACGAATTTCTTCTTCAGGAATCTCGCAATCCAATTGAACTGCGCTGTGAAATGAGGGTATTTTTTGGTTTACTTTATCGCCTATTTCAAATAGAGGAACCAAATGAAAACCGTGACAGCCTCAGGCCCGGACAATATCCACGAAAGCTTTCAAGGCTGCATTCAATTTTATTGAATCATCATCGGTTCTGAGTAACTTTGGTCTAAGTAACTTTGGTGCGTAATGGGTTTGTTGGGCGGTAAAAGGAGCAGCAGAGAGAAAAAAGGGGGAGGACCATGAAGAAAGAAAAGCGTTTTCTTTTCAATTAAACACGCACTAAAGTGATTTGAGGAAAGAAATGAGAGCGAAAAACCCAGCAAACAAGAACAACAAAGGAATCCACTTTTTGTTGGGTTTCTGGATGTTATAAAGAGAGATGTACACAGAAAAAGAGGTGAGAGGGGATAGTGACATCAAGAACACGACAAGCAGAAACAAAATTACGACACAGACTCAACTCAACAAGCAATACGAAGCGTCTGATAGCCGCAGGACCTCGTCTGACACACGCATACAGTGCCAAACGCACACACACACACATACACCGCACATCGTACACTGATCAAAGGGTGTTTGTGTGTTTTCCTGGATACTGCCACTGAGTTGCGGGTTCAAAAAAAAAAAAGAAGCGTCTGAGAGTTAAAATAAAATCCAAAAAGTTTGCATTGAAGCTGGTCACAGAATCGCATAAAGAACCATCGAAAGAACAAGCGAAAAGTAGTGAGTAAAGCAGAAGGAGAAAAGGGGAATACCAAGGAAAAAGTTGGGGACTTAAAATATAAAACGTGGCAATGAAAGAACCAGTTAAAGTCGATTCAATGGACGCAATTAAAACGGAAGATTATAAGAAAAATAGCGGAAAAGCTTTATTAAAATTTAAGAAAATTCCAAAAAAAGTTAGAAAAAAATCTGATATTTGGATGTTATATCAGCCCTAAATAATAATTATCTACTTTCTAGCGATGTTTGGTTTTGAGTTATGCATGAAATGGTCAAAATGTGTATTACCATTAAAATTTTTCACGATTACAATACGATTTTCTTGTATTTACTACGTATACAAGGAAGTGAAAAAACAAATTAAAGAAAAGCTTAAGCAGAGTAGTATATAAAAGTGTACATAATGTGTAGCATAATATATCAGACATAATATCTCATAATATAGCAGACATAAAAATTCTAGGCATATTTCAGATTTAATGGAATGGATTAATGCGAAATAGAAGAGTAGGAAATCGTATAGAAGCCGAATAAAGTTTGCAAACGTGAAGTGAATAAAAAAGTCTTGATTCATAAGCGTGATTGTCTTGGAAACACACAGAAACTTAAAGAAATCAACACGATACAGAGATAAATCAAACGAAGACAGGACAAGAGCAAGAAACAAATGGAAAAATGAAGAATGAGAGAAAACGGAGCATCCTAAAAATAACTAAAAACATATACGAATTGGCAAAGAAAGAGTAACACCACGAAATGAAGTAGCAACAATTGTTGAAGAATTCGCCGGCCGACGCCATGTATTTATTGATTTTTATTACTTTTCACTTTTGCAGCTGTTGTTGTTGTTGGTGACGTGATGCTGCATTAACTAAAGCCGCATCCTTGAAACGCGGAAAGTTCAATGGCAGCCATCGCAGGATTAAGAAAAGCAAGAGTTTTGAGCCGCATTCGAATGCGTGTATGTGTGGCTGTGTGACACTTGTTGTAGTATTTTTTCATGCAATTTTTTTTTTTTTTTTTGAATTATTTTAAAGTCGTTTATTTATTGCAGTAAAATTTTAATTTTTTTCTTTCACAATTTTGGCTTTTGCAAGAGCAACGCGTAGACAACAATAAAAACTGTGGATTTTTCATGGTTTTCTGTCGTCTATAGGGTTTGTTTAGTTGTTGTTCCCTGTCGGATCTAAAACAAACTTTTGCAGGGATCTATACCAAGGAGAGGGACAAAACAAGGACGAGCGGCTGGACATCAACAACCGCCGGTTGTGATATTCGTTGTTCACTTAGCATTGAATTACTTTTTGAGGTTTTGGCGCATCATTTCCCCTTTCATTCCACCACCTCCTGTATCTTTTTTTTATTATTTTTTTTCTTTGTTGTGTTTCTAGTCTGCTTCTTGTTAATCCTGAAATTTGTGAACAATTCTATGGGATTTAATAATTATTTTATGAATGCAGCATGTGAAGCAGTCCTTTTTAATCCTTGAACTTGTGAATGTTTTGCTCCATGGAATTCATAAATACGCTGGATTAAAGAAGGTGAAGAGGAGGAAGGGACTTTAGACAAAAGGAATTACTTTTAGATTAATTTTTAACTTCTATGATCTCCAGGCTTTAAATCAACCTCAATTCTTAACAGAAGAATTTTTTAATGAAAGAAAAGACTATTTTTCACTCTATAAAGTATCTTGAATAATCCTACAATCGCATTATAATTTTAAATTACTTATATTAATCTCACTGTACAGAATAAAATTCCATAGAGTTCTTTGTAAATTTTATTATTGAAGCAAAACGCAGATAAATATAATAATACACATAATATTGATATAGAAACCTATATAAACATGTATAATCTGCCCTTTCGATTTGATTAACTTTCAAATGTCTGCATTTTATTTAATTCTATACGAGAAATCTCTAAAATCTTTCATTTAAAACATGAGCAAATCATGCAAAATTAGAAAAGTTGTTACTGACACCGAAGAAAATGTTATATAAAATATCGAAAACGTTTGAGGATAAAGAAACTCAGTACAGTCAACAAACAAATTAACACTAAATCCAAACATCCTCATCGAAATAAACGTGAACAAGCTACAACAGGAAGAGCCAAATAAAGGATATTCAATCCCGAGGATTCTGTTATATGTTAAAACAAAGCCAAGCGTAACAAACAGAACAGCAGCAGATCCTTGCCAAAGGACAAACAGCGTAGTCGAACTGCCAACCGAGCAAACTGACGAACATTCAACGAAGTGATACCGAACGGAAACTACAACACCAACAACAGGAACGAAGACGAGACACTACATCACGAAACAGGACACAAGACAAAAGTTGTCAAGAAGTCACACCCATTGAATGCAGAGAGGACCACGCAGACGAGTTTGTTCATGTACATGCAGAGGATATTTGGAAAGGACATCCATAAAAGGAGAATGGATATGGATATGAGCTGAAGATGAGTTGAAAAGAGTTGAATTCCGTCTCGGGAAAGAGTAGATTGCGGAAAACTGGAAAGTAGGTGGAGATGCACTAAGAACTTTGACTGATTTTAAGGAAGAGTTGAAAGGGTGAGGATGCGATGTAGTGACAATGGAGTACAGGAAATCAGAACAGCAGACAGTCAGGCAGGTAAATGAAGAAGAAATCGAGCAGAGATGGTCGACGACACACGAATCTGCTCTGTACGGAACATGGGGCACTAAAAAGGACAAGGAACTCAGGACGATCTTCGCATGGAAGAAACAATAAAGAATGATGGGATGAGGAAGTGAAAAGAACCCATCAACGTAACCACTGAGCAACTGTAGAACTTCAAAAACTTCAAAAGAACATAACGATTAAGTGCTCCATCAAAACATATGTTGGTTGAGGGGAAAAGCTGAAGAAGAGGATATGAAGGATAACACGAAGCCGAGAACGATGAAGGCTGGTGACCGGTGAAAATGCGACAAGTTACATCGCAGTTGAAGTGAAGTGCACCGAAAATGAAGTGCTCAAAGGAGAAGTCGTCCCAAAAGACCATAAATTGCTATAGAAAAAGAAAGAGTTTCAGGGGAGTTACGGAAAAACAATTACCGTCGACGGAGGCAGTCATTGGAGTGATAATGAGCACGATGATGAACGGAAGGAGTTGAGAAAGGAACGTGTATTGATCAGGATGCACAAGAACTCAAATACGTCTTTTTTAAATCAAAAAACGACAGTTTTAATTCCGAATGAACATTTGCAACTCAGAAAACGGTACTGAAAAATTAGAATTCAGAATAGTAATTTTTAAACAGAAAGCGTCACTTGTAATTCAGCAAAATCCCTTTTCTTTCATAAAGTTTTACTTGTTAATCAGAGCTTCATTTCTAAATGTGCAATAGATTAGATGAAATAAATATGGATGAGGATGAACGAGGGAGGAAGAAATTCCTGATTAATGATAAGAATATTATCAGAATTAGGTTCAAAATAAGAGCGATGACGGTGATAATGACTAAAAATTCTTGTTTGAATTATCTTAATGTGTTTGCAGTTGCTTTGATGCCGCAAATCATTGGATAGAACCACACGCCGGATTCAGAAGACAGCCCCTTGTCTTCACTTCACTTGGTTAACACTCGAACGTGATTATTCAAACCCACTTGCAAAGGTCGCGATCACAGACGCGCTTTCAAGCGCTCACATTTCATATTCGGTCTGCATTACGTATTCCGTCGCGTTTTTATTATGCACAAGCCTCACAGCAGCTGACGTTCACGACGCTTTCAATGGCTCAATAACTGAGTGTAATCGGTTACCATTATAAATACGAGTCGGTGTGTTTATAAAATTGTCTACCCGTCGATACTTCGTTGTAAATGCTTGCTAGTTTGCTCCTCCGCTCGCTGTCGCTCCTCCGCTCGGCAAACACTTGTGTTAAGTTTAAGCGTGAAGTTTATTAAACAACAACTTCACAAACAACTTGAACTTGATCAAGTTGAAAAGGACGATAGCAGCACCAGCGGCGGCTACGAGCAGCCAAGGGACGGAGTGGAAACCGAAGATAAAAACGCACCCAAGCAACGTTGTCTGGCGGCAACAATTTGTTGCAGGTGTTGCAGCAACTGCTGCAGTCTTTTTTTGCCAGCATTCGTTGGAAATAAGATTAATAATGAGCGCCGGCGAATCTTCATTCAGACCAACAGCAACAACACAAGTAAAAAGTTGTTTACTTGTTACTTGGGAAAAGTTGTGGTTGTAGTCGTGTTTGTCGCGTGCTTTTAAGCGATTACACAGAAGGAAGGCAGGAGGTTCGGGTGAGGGAAAGAGAATGCCCAATAATTGACCTGTACATAAATTATAAAAAGAAACAACGATTTTAAAGTCTTCTTATTGTACCAGCAGCTTCCCATCAATAGAATGGCTTTAAAAACTTCTTCATTTTTTTGTGCTTTCTTTACCGTTATTTATTTCAGGTGAAAAGTTTTGTTTGGCAATAAAATAAATAACGTTTTTTCTGCTGTTTTATTTGTTGGTTATGCATGACTTTGGCTTGAGTTCAAATCTGTTCCTGTTATTGGATTGCAGCATATTAGGCGCTTCTATAAAAAGCGATTTCCTGACTACAAATAAAAATTTTAGCAACCAAAAATTTATTTATCCTTCTTAAAAAATAACAACGAAAGGAATACATCGGCGTTGGAAAGCAGACAAAAAAAAAAATCAATCGTGCCTGATGTGGGAGGAGAGGCTATACAAATACGGATATGTATGTAAATTCAGGATAATTCTGCAGCCATTCTACGTGAAAAAATCCTCAAAAATAACGACAACATCAGGCGACATTCTTGTCGAATGGTCGCAGCTGCGATGCGACATATCAACGTCTAAACTCTAGACAAGAACAACAACTCGGAAATGATAGCAGCTTTTCTAAAATTACACTCAGGGAAAAACTTGTATAGCTTCAAAAAGGTGAGAATTAAAAGTCTTTTTTCAGTTAATTGAAGAATTGTTAAAAGATTGTATTTTAAAATATATCTACAGAAGTATAAAGATTATTATAAAGATTGAAATCTGTTACCTTTACTCGTAAATTTAATAGCACCTAAAATTAATTGCATCAAAAGGCAGTCAGCGAAGAGTTTAACCATTAATCGTTATTATTTGATTCTTTTTTAAATATTGACTAGTAGTTTTTTTGTCGTTGTTATCGCTGGTCTCAGTGGAGGTGCAATTTGTGATGTTTGTAGCAGCAACAGCACCCAGAGGACAGAATAAAATATGAACTCACTCACACGACAGTTCAATTGTCGGCAGCAGCAACGTGGCTATTGAAACGGGAGAAGAGACTCAACCACCGCAGGACGCAATCAGGAAAAACCGCATTGGCAACACTGCACATTACAAGGAAACATGCGGCACATGTTGTGTAAATTATTTAGCAGCGGATGCAGACATGCAGTAGGGAATGGAACAGGGAACAGAGAGACCGCGGCTATGATTTCGAGATAAGATTTTATTAAACCCATTTATGAAACCTTTAAAGCGATTCTGTGAGGTATTAAAACCGTGCAAGTGGACGTGAAATCATAGAAACCTTTAAATGACGATTGAAAGTTTCATGCTTCGTTAGTTATAATGAAGAAGATTATTTCTCTTTCAAAAGAGTCTTTTAAAGATCACCTTTCTTTGAGTGGTTTCTGTGATTAAACGCTGAAGTTTCATCGATTTAATTCCGTTTATATTTTTCACATGATCAACCGAATGAACTGAAGCATCTTTCTTTCTATTTGAAGAGGAACTTCAAGGAACTTTTCCCTTTTATTTCCAAGATATTCTAATGATTTCCTATACACGACTTTCTCTTCTTTGCATTTATAACGGATTTCTGCTCAATTCTCTTCTCGCAAACTATTTTATTAAATTTCTAATGGGTTTTTCTAGCCTTTGGCTTCGAAACACTTCTAGTCCGTGTAACTTGTATCATGTTTCACATCAGGAAACCGTTAATTACACGGATGCTCTCCTCGTTTTTCTCCATCAGAAAAAAAAAATCAAACTCTTGGGCTAAAAAACTATAAAGCCTTTTCATTTGAGAGCAAAAAATCCCTTTAAATACTCTGTTCTCCAACGAACGGTTAGCAACTGGAACCTGGCAACACTTCAACCTGCAGGACGACCTCAGGCAGAAAAATAAATGAATATCTATTTATTATACGAGCTCTTTGCCGTCTTCTTCCTTATCTGCTTTCGCTTTATTATCTATAGTCGAGTGCCTTGGCACAGGTTTAGAACGCTAAACCGTTGGCTGTGCCAGAAAAGCTCCATCATCCCCACTAATTGAGTTATTTGTACCTCGTGGCTGGTTTTGGGTTCACTGCGTCCAAAAACATTCCTTTCCACAAATGAAAAGTTATGATTTCGCATTCCTTTTATTTCTTTTCTGTTTAAAAGGTACAATAATAGAACGAATGCTATTAATTAAAGATATTTTCAACAGAACAGCGGCCACAGGGACGAAGACGTCAGGAGGAGTGAAAAGGGAAGAAAACTCTCTAGTATTTTTTAAAGTATTCAAATATGCAGTAAGAATATTTGCAAACAAAACACATTTTCAAATATTTAAGTTTTCTTTTAAATAAATTCTTCTTTTTTATGTGTTTTATTATAATAAATGAACGCATCTGAGTCTTTATTTAAAGTTATTTGGATAAAGTCCTGATATCTGCAATAATCCAATTAAATATTTGAACACAAAAAAGGAGCTAATAAGAGCCTTTGTGATTTAACACGTGTACGCTTTAATGAGAAGTTTTTTATTGAAGGATGTGTTTTGAGGCGAATAAAAGAGCTTCAGAAAAAAGCAATTCTTAGTCTTAAAAACAAAATTTTAGACCAAAGCAATTCTTGACAATTAAAAATAAATAAAAACTTTACTATAGAAAGCAAAATGTTTTAAAAGACCATTAATATTAAAATAAATATAATAAAGAAATTAAACAGATTAAAAAGACTATAAAGCTCTTCGTAATTTTATAATAAATGCTAAACAATAGTAAATAATTTGGTGATCGCTTTGTATGATTTTTGCGCATTAATTTTAGTATTCTATATATGCTTTCATTCGAATACTTCGATAAACTATAATTGCAAGATCTTTAAACATATCTTAAAATTTATTAATATTTCAATAATTTATTTTTTATTTAATATTCATTATTCTCCCAATTATCACAATCTGTATTTGAATAAAATTACAATCGTGAATAAAAAATAATAAATAAATTGTTTTGTTTCCATTTCTGCTTAAAAGGCATTCATATATATAAACCATTAATTTTTTAGATTAAAAAGCAACATTTGCTGATGATGATGTAGTTGTAATTCTTCAATATTCATGGAACCCTACCGTCATTTCAGCTACTCTTTCCCACTCTCTTCACTTTCTACACCGAATTTTATTCTAGCGTGAAATTACGCTGATGAAAGCCAAATAAAATCAATGAGCGAGCAAAACAACGGCAGCAGCAACCTTAAACAGACTCTGCACAAATATACATTTCAGCAGATATATTTTAAAATTGGTTTAAGGAATCCTTTGTATGTAAATAAAAAGAAACCGAAGATCTTGCTAATGTTCATCATCATCCGGAGATCTGCAGCATCACAGAATCTACAAGGTCTACGGAGCAGCATAAAAATTCAGATGATTCGAAAAGTAACCCTCGTTTTTTTGTTCTTGAAAGAATGAAACGAAGAAGAAGCCAAAGGAAAACGACAAAGAACAAAATGAAGACGACACATGAGCAGACAGAACATTTCCAAGGCATGTCTGGAAGCTGCATATAATAACTGTAAATAATACAGACTCCTTTATCAAGACTTTTAATATTTGCCAAGTGCCGCTGCATGTAGAAGACATGTTCATGCTTGTTCTTGTCCCTGTTCTTGTCCTTGTTCCACTCCCCGCCCGAAACACTTTGACGTATTATTAAATTTCTGTGATGAGTAGGTATTTATTACACGTGTGTGTGTATGCTCAGAGGACAAAATATTGGATTATGATGCCCTGAAATTCATACGTATTAAAATCGCTTTCATTTTATTATATTGAAAATGGGCTAAAATTAAATTAAATTATAAACTTGACGTATGCAAGAAGATGATGACAGAGATAAGAATAAGAATTGTAATATGGGAAACTATAAATTACAACAGGAAGCAAGAAAGGGAGAAAAGAAATTGAAGGGGAAGAAATAAAATCATTTCGAGGAAAAATAATAAATGAACATGAATAAATGAAATCGAATTGCACTTAAACAAAAGCCATTTAAATAGGTAACTAAACAATCTAATTTTATACACAACAAATAATTACAACAATTAATAAACAACTAAAAATAATATTAATTGCTTAAAGAACGCAAGAATGTCATTTTTCTTGTTTTTTGCTTTAATTTTTTATTTATTTACTTCACTCAAAATTGATATTATTTAGTTTTGTTTTTATTTCTTCCTTTTCGTTATTATTTTTATCTTATTATAGTTTTTTTTAATAACCCTCTTATGAACTGTTCACTATTCAAATAATTTATTATTATTGCTATCTTCAATAAATAATAGATAAAAATGACATGGAAAAGGAAGAAAAGTGAAATTTAATCTGTAAAACTGAGTCTGTCGTTTCTCTAAGCTCCTGCAGCTTTCGACGTTTGCAATTCATTTACGCTGCATCTGCAGGAGCGTCCTCCTTTTACAAATAAAGAAAAAACAAAAGGAAAATCTCCACATTTTCATTTGTACTCGACACGTTGATATGAGCTGCAATAACAGTCATGAATGCGTAGAAATACGAGGATTGGACGACGGAAGACTGTCTAAAACTGCATCCGATGACGACTCATGTTGGGACTCAGCACGATAGAAAATAAGGACAAGTAAGCGATGTGAAAAATATGGTGATAGAAGATTCTGGGAATAACTGAGCGACAGAGAGAAGTGACTGAATAACTCTGATTCTTTTTTGTTGTCGTTTGCTTCTTTATTACTATTGCAAATTTATCATTTTTCAAATAACAAGAATTTTTCTTCATTCTGCTATCAGTAACGAATTTTTAAGATTTATTTAATCTTTATTACACTTTTAATAAAGCAACTTTTAATTCCTTTTGTTACATAATTGATTTGGCATGAAATTAATGGATTTCCTTATTGAAATTGACGATTATTTTTATAATTACTTCATTTAGATTCAGTTCCTCATGGCGCCATGTTTATTATTGAGTAAGGGTTGTAAAACTCTTCATTCGATTATTTCTTTGCTGTCAGGTTTAATCAACAAGCGACCAAATTCATGGTTCCGTCCTATCTTCGTCCCTCCACGCCTTCATCTATCATCAGACTCACTTTCAAGCAAAGTGTTTGACATATCAATTTGGTCAACGATAATTAAATATTCAAATGGCAAAATGTTGCAAACTGTTGAAACCTGTGCCGACAAAAGGACCAGCGAACATGTGGATGGTTCCATGATGGCATTAGAGCAGTGCTGCGGCTCCTGATTGCCACCAAAACACATCCACTGCCGAGTTAATCTAAATAATTCTGTGACCGAACGAGCGCAGCCGAATCGGAAAGCCTTTATTTAGAGTGACAGCGTGTAGAAGAAGTGGAGAGGCACCGGCGTCAATTCTATTTTCAATTGAAAATTGTGAGTACTTAAAACACCGCAGAGTGACACTCGACTCGCTGATGAGTTACTCTTCAATGATGGGTGTGTAATCCAATGATACCGAGGGATCTGCATCTTGTCCTTGCTGTTGAGTATCTTGTTTTCGGCCCAATAGCAGCATGTATCGTTAGCATTATTAATGACTTCTCTCAGCCGCTTGAAAGAACGTTCCTGGGCATTTTGAAAGGAATGCTGAGCAGAGGAGACGGAAGTGTAACAGAGAGAGAGAGAAAGAGATGTGTTTAGTAGATATACGGTTAAGTGACATGATGGAACGTATGGTTAACCGTGTTTCAAGCTCCTCGTCGCCCTACTTTTACTTTTGATGATATAAATGTCTCCTACATGAAGAAACTAATTAAAACGTCCGCCTAGAAGTATGTGCAAATTTGTTTTCTCGACACTTTAGTTCAGTGCCGCAGAAAGTAGGTTAGGTTAGGTTGGAAGGGCATGTGGCCAGGTCGACCACTTCCACCGAGGCCTAAGTGGCCCATTGTCGCCGCAAAAAGTAAATACACGGCGAGAAAACTTTATGTATAATACAATTAGTTGAGATATAATACTATATAGAAATATAAAATATATAGCACTAAAATATAAATAAAAGTATAGTACGCTATCCAATACAATTATTCTTAAATAAGATATTAGATAGCATGTTTACTATTCGTAGCTTAAGTTACTGCAAAAACCTATATAAATTTAAGTCTATGGCTCAAAAAAATAATCTTATTAAGTTCCAGCTTATCTATAACTTCATTTATACAGTTTGAATTGCGCATTTTGAGATAAAAAGCGGTTATATTGAAAAACTATATAAAATTACGTCGTACTTTGTGCCATAAAAATTGCTATCTACAACTTCAACGACATTCATTCGATTTAACACACTTCCACAAAATCTGAACACAAAGTATGTGTGTGTGTTTTCTCTCCCTTTCTTACTTTTACAGGCAAATCCATCACATCAGTAACTTCAGTTGAGTTCGGTGCTTAAAGAAACAAAAAAATAACCCCACGATTGTGTGAAAAGCCCTGAGGGACGTAATTTTATGTCGAAAATTACCTCATTGAAATCCAAGCATAAAATCTATTGAAGTCGTAAGCAAAGAAACCTTATAATGCAGAAGAATGAAAGCTTCAAGGAACAAGGGAACAAGGGAGGAACAAAGAGAACCACAGCAAAAAACGAAAAACCAAGTATAACAAAAAAATTAAGCTAAACCAGTAAAGTGCCGATGCTTTTTGAGCACGGTTTAAAGTCGGCGTTAAGGGAACTGCAGAATGAAATTAAATATAGTAGAAGAAACGAAAATAAAAAAAAAAAACAAAGAAGTAATATATACTGCGAAAAGAATTTTGATTAAGGAAATGAGTATGAAATTTAATCATAGAGCCAAAGTTTTAAGCAATAATTTCATAAATTTTTTATTATGTTTCTGGTTGGAAGATGAATTTGAAAAAAGCGAAAATTTCCATAAACATTCTGTCTATAAAAAGTTCAAAACTTTTTACAACACAAATCTTTCCGTTTTTGCAGTGTAAATTTACTCATGCATCCTAAATATATGCAGTGCAAAAATAACACAAAGTTGGTTTTTTTGTTGCGTTTTTTGGAAGACTAGAATGCATGCTTCGAAAGCAATTTCTTTGAATATGTGCAACTGTCTCATGTGCAAATGCTTGTGTGTGTGTGTGTGTGTGTGTGTGTACGTGCGCTAGAGCGAAGAGTTTGTTTATTATTTTAGTATTTGTTTAGACTGGATTATTCGTGTTGTCACATTCGACTGACAGCCCTCGCAAAACAACAAACGTTGACGTTGTTGATTTATTTAAATTGACTATGAATTTTTGATATACATATTTCTTAAAAACATTACATAATATACTCTTTAAAAATTATTATAAATTTTGTTTAAATGTATTCTTAGTGACTCAAAAAACAGTCTTCATTTAGTTAATTGTTACGTCATCTTTCAGTAGAGAGGAGTTTTTGATAAACCATAAATTTACATAAATCATGATAAGAAATTGTAATAAATTTCTTTTATTGATTTAGGTTTTATAGTAGTGATTTTATTACCGTTATATGAAAAATGACGCTGGAGATTTTAAGCTTTTATATCAGATTTTCTTTTAAGCCAAAAGATTTAAAGCCTTTTTCTGGTTTCGGCAGGATTACGATTTATATTCATTTTGTCAGTTTCTCTTTTAGTTTTTTTTTTTTATTCTTTTTTTCCATATAATCATCCCTTTTTCACTTTCAAAGGGAAACTCCGGGGTTGCTCTTGAGTGGAGTTGAGTGTTTGATTTTTCTTTTTATTTTTATTTTACTTACAAATTTATTTACGTATTTATTTGGCTGTCTGAATGTTTGTTTTGCAAAATTGGCTACTCAGAAACCACACACACCCACACAAAACAAGAATTCGGATCGCGTGTGCGTTTGAAGTATTTTCTTTTCCTTCTTTTTTTTTTCTTGTATAAGCAAATCAAAGTCAAATAAATCCGCAGAGGTTTGGGGTAAATCTGGGCCAGAACAAACTAAAAATCCTTATTATTATGGTTTCATTAATGAGCAAAGGCGGAGAAGAATCAAACTCTTCTATTTTAATAGTGTTTTTGAAGTTTTATTTTCGTTTGTAGTAAATCTATTTTCGTAAAATGAGAGTAACTCGTTTAAAAATTTCTCAGATGTCTACGCAACCGACAGAAACAACACCAACAACAACAACGACGGCAACTATTAAGTTACCCAAAAGCTTCGTTGCAGTTGTCTGTGAGTCCTTTTGGACTCGCAGTGAAGCGTATCCTTCACATCATTCCACAACTACTTCGATCATATTCCTTGAGGACATTCAAGAAACAGTTTATTTACAGTGTATGCAAATCGGAGTTTACTGAATTTTCATTTGTCGCAGTTGATGTTGTCGACGTTGCTGTTGCTCTTTCGAGTAGATTAACGGGACTTGCGCTACAATGTCCTTCGAAGTAGATATCCACCTAGTTTAATATGCAAATAGAATTTCTAGCTCCGCAGACACAATCACAGGACAATTGCAAGGACAGTTACAGGAAATGGAAATAAATAAGAGTAAAAAGGATCCTCAAGGCGTCTTCGAAAGGACCTGCAAGTGACTGAAATGGATGTGCTTATACTGCATCTATTATGATATTATTTAATGACATCTTTACAAGAAGAAGTCATTTATTTTGCAATCTCCGTCGACTTCTCCTGCGATTCTCTGCGTGCTCAAAGACTTTCGCATCCGTGTAGAAACGTCATGGACAAGACACATTCTCTCGACGTAGATGCGGAGAAAAGTGTCCGTCGATTTTATATAGTCAAACTAGTCACTTCTTCTATTCAATTTTTATTACAGACCGTTTTCAGGTTGGGATTTCTGAGATTCGCGAAGATTTTGTGGGTTTTTGGGATCCGTATCCATTGAATAGAATAATGAACAAATCGGAAGGAGCTTTTAGGGAAAGTTTAGAACCTCCAAGAAGAGAAAATATCTACTTATAATAATTTCTAAATCCTTTTTCTTCGTTTGTAATATTTTATCACGATTTTCTATTTTTCTATATTTTATCATTAACTTTTCCATTCTTTGACTGTGTGCTTATTATTACTACAACTCACTCTATTTTATTGCTTTAATTTAACTGTTCATGTAAAATTGATTTGAATGTTGATTATTTTTCAAACAGAAATCTTTTCTGCAACCTTTCGACTTCTTTTATTATTCTAAAACTGATTCTTAGCATTGCTTAACACTCACCGGGCTGAGTTCATCTCTCGAGAGTCGGCATTTCGGCAGTAGCGCTTGCATGTCATCATCGAATGGTCCATCGCCGCAGCAGCTGCTTCCGTTGGCGTCCAGCGAATGAAACTGTTCCGACTGCGATTGTGTGTCGACTTGAGTGGAGGCATTGTTGTTGCCGCTGCTGCTCCCAACCAGAACAACAGAGCCCAAATCAAAGCTGCGGTTCGTAGTGCCGCAATTAGGCGATGTTTGTTGCTGCTGTTGCTGTATGTGTAGTCCACCATTATTGTCACTTCCTTTAATGGAATCTATACCACAAAATGGCAGACGACGACTGTTGTTGGTATTGACTACGATTGCATTCCCGGCCGACGGTGGCGACGTTGCTGATGCTGCTGTTGCTGCTGATGAAGATTTTAATTGATTTGCTTGTGTTTGAATAATTTGATGGTTTTGCTGTTGTTGCTGAGATGATGCTGACGTTGCTGATGACGATAATAAAGTTGCTGTCGCTGCTGTCGTCGACTGGGAGTCGCTGGAAGACCTGCAAATTAAAAGCAAAAACAATTAATTGATTTTCATTCATTTACGAACTTCGAAATAGAAGTGGAGATGATTTTTTCAAAGCCTACTTTTAGGCAGTTTTTTTCTTTTGCTTGTAATAATACAAAAAGTCATATTAAAAAACGAAATTATTGGTAAATCGTTTTAAAATAGCTCACAAACACATTCAGGCTTTAATTGTACATGTGTGAGTTCTATTTTTTTGTTTCTTATGCCTCTGCTACTTTAATCGCCCAACCACAAACACTTCAATGTTTCTCACGTGACTGGATTCAAGTGGCCGCTGCTCGCAACGCTCACACTTCAAAGGATAATATTTGCATGCTGCCGGGTAATTAAGGATACTCAAATTGGGTGCTTAAAGGCATTGCTAAGCATTCACTAAGAAATTTCGCCGTTTGGTTGCTGGGACTCTGCTTTTATTTTCCCTTATTTTAATTTATTTTATTATAATTACTTATATTTTATAATATTTTATTTTATTCCGATTTATTTTAATTAATTATTAATTTTAATTTTTTAATTTTATACATATTATTTTATTTTTCGTTTAGGTGTGTGGTTCTTTTTATAAATAAACGAATAAACGTCGGCAAAGGGTTTAAGCTATGTGGAGCATCAGCCTGACCCATGAACGGAAGTTTTTATGCTTTTAAGTAGCGTGCTTTGGTGTAGAAACCGTCCTTCAACAACACCATGAACATCAACAACTTATAACGTAAATTTACTTAATTAAGCTGCTGATTTTTATTGTCACGTTTCAGACCTTTTCAGAATTTTTCAAACGGTTTCCTCTCTAACGACTTGTTGAAAGTTGAGAATCTCCCAACGTAAAATACATTTCCACAATTTCAAAGGGTTCACTACTTTTCCTAGGCTTCCGATGTTTTACTTTGGTTCCTCTCCGTCGTTGTTTTGAACGCGTCTTTATTGTTATTGTCTGAATTACCATTTAAGATGGTTTCTTCGGCTTGCATTGTTGCTGTTGGCTTTGTAACAAATTCAGTAGGCCAACAAGTTCCGGTTTAATTGTCTGTCGGTTTAATTGATGGATGCTGTACATGTGTTAGTATTTAATGAAGGTGCACTCTATGAAAGTGATTTCAGCTCCCAGAAGTCGTAACGAAGATGATGCCTAATTTCTGATGTTCTTGAAAGTGCTCTATGTTCAAATTACACTTCAATCTTGCTGTACATAGCTTTAGCCTCTTCTTTCTCTTCGTTTGTTCTTCAGAGTTGACTTAATTTCTGTTTTTCTGTTATTTAATCAACCTTCAACTTCAGCTCTTGACTTTTTCTCGTCACTGAACCATTTGAATCCACGGTTGGAGCGGCCAACAGCCTTTGTGACATGTGACAGTCGTGACACATGCTGCTTGGTGCGATTCTCTGCCTTTTGGCACCTTCTTTCGCCTTCCTTCCACCCTTCGGTGTTCACTCTTCCGTTACTCTTGATCCTTGGTGCAAATGCGACATGTTGCGTTGATTAATGATTGGCGTCATGTTTCATTTTCGCTTCATTTTTATACCATTTTTTATTTTGACGTTTTTTTCTTAAATCTTTAAATCTCTCTGCTTGCAAAAATTGCAATTATTTTCCATCCTTCATTTGTCATTTTTATCTTTATTCCGACCCCGCACATTTCATTTTACATCATTTTGTCATTTAGCGAAAACATTACTCACACATTTTGCATTTTTTATTTTTTGTTAAAAAGTTTATTTAAAACTTTAATTTTATTTGAAGAGTGTACGAATATTTTTATTGGGCGTAATTTGCTTCTCTGTTGAATGATTTCGTAAGTGACACGATCAAAAATAGGGCAGAGTTTCAACAGAGCCCATATGCTGTTTATTTCCTCCCCGTCCTCTCTTCTTTTCTTCTTCTCCGCTTTTATAAAAGACTTTTTATAAACGCTTCACGCTTCGTTTACTTCATAAAATCCCATTAAATTTATGTTTATAGTCGAAAAAAGTCACTTAAAGTTGCTTGCGTTTTTTTTTGTTTGCATCATCGTGTGGGTAGAAAAGATTTTTTCCTTTCTCTTTTGGTGGCTTTCTTCCTTCATCAGAGTCACTCTTTATGAAGCAGCCAACTTTTAAAATCGAATCGATTTTTATTGCCGAATGCAAATTATTTTGTCTGCCATCCGAGGGTCACAAAAGAATCTGCATCCCATAAAAAACGTGACACAAAAGAATGCACAAAATAATGCAATCCTCAAATAAAAGTTCAGTTTCGGTGACACTTCATAAAAGTCACGAAAGTTTAGTCAATAATAATAAAAATAAAGACACTGCAATGAATACGAAAAAATGCATAAAAATATCAATAGAATTGTAAAAGAATTTATGATGTAAGTTTTTCGAAGATTTTCCAATAAATTAATCAGAATTTTAAAGGATAGCATCCGATACATTTTTCTTCTTTGCAATTTTTCAGTTTTCATTTATTTTCATACGAAAATCAGAAGGAAATTTGCGTGAAAGAAGTAATAAAGAAAAATATAAAACTTGAAAAGTTTATTCAAAAATGTGAAAAGTTTCCAAATCTATCGCTAAGCTTTGAAGTTCGACTAAAACGCATCACGTATGAAAAAAATAAAAAGAATAAAATTGAAGCATAAAAACTTTGACGAAAGGGATAAATAAAAGGTCAAAGGTTCAAAGTTAAAAGTTGTAATTGGATTGATCGAACGAGAAGAGAAGAAAGGAAAATGAAAGCAACGAGAAAAGAAAATAAGTACAGAGAAGGAAACGAAAGAAGAAGAAAAGATGCTGGACTACAGACTTTCTGGAAAAATATAGATGTGCAGAAAAGACTCAATTTCTGAGAGTAAACGAGATAATGAGTAAACAGAGAAAAGAGAATTGATGGGAGGAGAGAGGAGATATTTTCATACAAAAAAACAGCATACTTTTATCTAATTTTAATGTCGAAATAGATGGATGGATAGATCAAGCCACAGCTTAATTATATTGCTAAAAAACGGACCGTAAACGCTGATAACACAATTCTATCTACACATCTATTGTCTGTTTTAATAACATTAATTCTTTAAAGAGTGATTTTAGATTAGTGCTCTTTTCTTCTAAAAATATTCAATTTGAGCTCGGAAATTAACTGCACTTCGTAACATGGATGGCAATACAACATGTTAAAGGTTTAAAGTGTTTTTTTAGAAGGATTAAATACCTTACTCTATTGAGTATATTAAACATAGATGGCAAACTCAATATCGACCTTAATTTTCTGGTGTAGGAATTGAAAATTCAATCTACAGAGAGAATCACTTTGAAATAAAAATGGTTCAAAACAAATAAAGTTTTACAAGAGCATGGAAATAATTAAAAGAAGAGGCCAAACAAAACAAGTTGTTAAAAGACTTTTAGAGGTATTAATATACATATTTCATTATTACCAAATAAAGGGAGATATTTTTAAAGTAGATCTTCAAAGAAGGGTTTAAAATTTAAACTGTATTTCAAGAGATAAATTTATATAGAAAAACAATAGACACCTTGCTTTTATCTGTTTACGAAAACTATTATAAACTGAGCAGTTTATTTTATTTCAACATCATTTATTTTTAATGTAATTTATTGCGTTTTGAAGGCCTTTCACAGTCACATTTTGTCATAATCTGAGTCATCTATTTTTAAATATTTTTACTTTCAGATGCTTCTATTTAATCCCTGAATAAAATAAAGAACAAAAAGCAATGAATACATATTTCCCCGAATTAGGGATGCAGTGGAAATGAGAAAGGGAGATAGCGAGCGAGAGAGAGTAACTGAAATGACAGCGATATCGAGCAAATGATGTGAAGTTCATCAGAACAATTATTGCCAATTTTTCAGAAGAAAATTTACGACATTGACTATAAAATATATATTAAAATATTGTAAATTAAGTAACATTGGCTCTATAATTGTCGGAGCGTTTGTATATTAAGCAATAAAATTAAAAATATACATACATATGTAATAAAAGAGGAAACTGAAAGCGAAAGCCGAACGTTGCGGTTTTCGATGCGATACGGTATCTGATGCGGTCGCATTAGTTTGCGCTGGCCACAATTCAGGTAGTGATATTTAAGTACTGATATTACCGCTTACATTGGAAGCACTGAATGGACACCAATTGGTATTGAGTTGAGGGCATTCAAATTGTGGAAAAACTCGCTATGAAAACAACTTTAATTAAGCTTGAAAACTTCTGCGAAACAACACAAAAAACTTCCCATAAAATATTCCAAAACAAACAAAATGCAATTAATGACAGACTGCATTTGAACGGATGGAGCTCCTAAAAGCAGGCTGCAGACTGCGAAATGCGGAAAACAAAGGCCAACAACAGGAAACTTTTTCGGAGCAACAAAACTTTGAAGCTAATCGAATTTAATTATTAATTGATTGCTAAGCAAATTGCTTGCCATCGAACAGACAAGGGAAAGAGGAGAAGACGTGAGTGGAAGGGGAAGTTACTTAGCAGAGAGGACACATAATTTTTTTAGATTACTGGATGATTATTGGATGATGAAGGAGAAGAGATATTATTAAAAATAAAGAAATTAAAAAATAAAAAGTTAAATTAAATATTAATGAAATAATATTTATTAAAAATATTTTAAGTCGATACTTTTATGAATTATTATTTAATTATTACTCTATTAACTCCATCATGGTATCGATGAGTAATACGTGGGAGTATTATAGTTCGCGCAACATTTATATTCACAAATCATTTATTGACATCTTAAAAAATATATGGGTTTCAGAAGACGTTTGGGTTTACATACTCAATATGTAAGTAGAATGACTTAATGCATAGATATTATTGGATTTACTAGACAACTAAATAAAGCTTTGAAGTCATTAGTTAATGCCTCATAAAAACTTCCAGTTATTCCCAAGATTCTCTTCATTTCACTTTTGCTTTCATGATTGCCAAGGTTATTTTTATTACATGTCACTTTCTTTGGATCTATTTGTAAGCACTTAACCTCAGTGGCATGCAACAAGAAGGAAAATGGCTCCATGACATGCTTGTTTCTTTTCTCCATCTGAAAAGTAATTTATTTATTGCTTCTATGGCTTTTTTTATCTTTCTTCATCTTTGATGCGTTGCATATAGTTTCAATATTTGGCCATAAATTATATTAAAGTTACAAAAACTACACGAAATACTAAATATCCGTTATAATTACCGTTATTTTATGTCCGTTTTTATTTTTTCTTATGTAATTTTAAGACTTTTAAAGGTTTTTTTTTCTTTTAACTAAATTTATAAAAGCAAAGAATATAAAAAAGTCTTTTGATATAGGTAAAATTAAATTTATCGCTTTATAACAATTTAATAATCATTAATTATTTGTTTGTTCACGTTTTAATATAAATGTGGAAAAACAAAAGTTAAAGAAACTTTAGCAGTTTTTTGTCACCGAGTTCGAAAAATTCAGCTGCTTTTCTTCGCTTGCATCTGAACGAATGTCGCCTATTTACGGACTTCTGCCCCGGAAGACCAAATATCAACCAACAACCAACGATTAACGGCAGCAAAAGGTCGATTTTAGGCTTGGTATCTACTTCATTTCATCTTGGGAAACATTCGCTCCACGCCGCGTTGCACCCACGCGTTTATTAGTTACTCAATTTGTACAGCTTTCAACTCTTTAGCAAGATTTTATCGAAATTGTCTGCAGTCGAGGGCGGAGAAAGGGTTAATAAATGATGTTGTATGTTGCTTTTGTGGCCAAAAGACGTTAGACAACGGCGCAAAGGAGTTTGCTTTTGATGTTGCTTGGAAGCAACCTGTTTTAGCCTCTTAAAATCACTCGACATAACGTAAATTTATGATTTCTGAGACACTTACCTTTTATTGGGCTTAAATTGAGCCACTTCAGCGTATCGTCTGCCCATCGGAACCTCATTCGGACTCAACAAAGCATCGCAGAGTGGCAAACTTCGCGGCTCAGCATCGGATTCCTCTTCGTTTCTTCCTTCACGCGAAGCATTCCTTAAAGCTTCTTCCTCCTCCACCGCGACGACATCTTCGCATTCATCACCGTCCAAGCTGCTGCTTTGTCCACTCTTCACCAACAACGCATCGTTGACGAAGTTGTGCAGCTTCTCGCGCAGCGAATAATCGTCGATGCACGACGAGGAATTCGAGATGCAGTGTTTGCGGTCGTCACCGTCCGTGTCGAGCTCGTCCAAGATGTTGCCGTTTTCCAGGTCGTGGTAGTCCTCGCCGATGGCGACATCATCGCCGGAGCTGCTCGTCGTCGCCGTGCTGCAGCGACTGGAACGCAACGAGACGCAGCTGTCGGCGCTGGCCAACGAATGTCGAGCGCTTTTGTTGTCGTTGTCGTTATCGTTGCAGTTGGCAATCGGCTTCTGGAGGTCGTCGTCTTCGTCGTTGCTCAGCGAAGAAGCAGCAGACGGAGACGACGAATCGCTGCAGTGGATGGAGCGACAGTTGATCGCTTTGAGTTGCTGACGTTTCGACAAAATCATTGCTTTCGATTTATCGCCGATGACGTTGTTGGTATGACGTTTGATTTGTTTGCCGTTGGTCTCTCTCGATGCCGGCGGTTGTTGCTGTTGCTGAGCCGATTGTTGCTGTTGCTGTGGCACAATAATCAACGATGTTCGTTTCCGAATGGATTCATCTTTAACATCGATGTTATTCGATTTCGACAGCACGATTACTTCGACTTTAGAATTGCTGTCGAAGTTGTTTAAATTGTTATTGCAATTGTTGTTCCTATTGTTGTTGTTGTTGTGGTTGCTGTTGCTGGTGGCTTGCGTTGTCATCATGCTGCTGCCTCATATGTTTTTCAACGATTTTTTTAACGATTTTTATTACACAAATCACACTTCCTTTTATTTCATATTTTTAAGTACATTTTTAATGTCAAACTTTTTTTAAATTAGAAAACATCAAGTTCTAAAGTAGTTTTTATAAAATCTGTTCAAAAAGGATTTAAAAAGGAATTCCTGGATTTATTGTGAAGCAGTGAAAAAATAGAAATTTCGATCACAAATTTTGTTTTATTAAAATTCGGTTTAAGTCCGTTTTCCTTTAATACGAAATTAATATTAATCTTGAAATATTATTTTTTTATATTATTTTTGATACATTTTAATATATTTTTGATTTCACATTATTTTTATATATCTGTGTTGTTCGATGTAAGAGTTTTTTAAAATTCACATCTTTAAATGGTTTTTTTTATTGTGGTTTATTTATTACCGATTTTCTTTTTCCGATTTTCGCTATTTAAAATGGTTTTCTATGATTTGACATCTTCAACTGAAACTTCGTTTAGGAAGTTTGCAAAGACGCTTTTTAAGTGTTCCCATAAACAGTAAATAAACCAATAAAAAACAATAATAAAAATGAGGTATCAAATATCAGTTTTAGTCTCAACATCAACATAATTTTATGGAGTTGCTCTTAAAATTGCAGTCATTTCGGAAAGCTGTTCATCAACTACGAAAATGGTGTAAAACACGTTGTCAGCTGTCGAAGTTTTTGCATCAAAGTTTCACTCGTAAATAAAACCTTTTTACGATATTCAATATCGCTTCGAAAAGCCGCATAGAATCATATATAATTCGCTTTTTTTTTTTTGTCATCATGTTACCTCAAATAGCCGAATTTCCCCTAACACAACCTCACATTTCTATGCTAATGTTAGTGACACCTTCACGATTTCTTTTTTTCCCGATGTTTGTTGTTCCCAAATTCAGTTACCAACTCCGCTCCATGAATTTGTACATTATGCTAATCAATTCAGTTACAATTTGTTTCAATAAAAGTTTCTTGCATTCACCGTCGCATGGGGCCTAGCGACTCCGTCGAAAGCAGTACGTCTGTCCGTCTGTGGAAATCACGATTGTTGAAAAACAAATCACAACAAATCATTCAAATAAAATTTCGCACGCGTATTTCATTAAATTGGTAATTGTTGGTGCTTTCGATTAAAAACACAAATAGTATGAAGTATACAGTCTCTTTTGTAACCGATGAAATGGATTTGGATGTAATTCTATTCACGAACTTCACCAAAAGTGAACTACTACAAAAGCGAACTTGTACTATCTGCTGATTTGCCATAGTACAAGCTCTTTGATGAATCAATTTGGAATAATATGATGTATACGACTCTCTATTAAGTACTCTTATAGCTTTGATTTATATCTTCTTTGTAAAACCAACTGTATTCCTCTTATTGCACGATGATAAAGTTCCTATAATGAATTAATCAGAGTATTGACGTAGTACACGATGTGAAACTCAACCTTAAAATTATGAATCCTACGGCCTAGTCCTACTCTCCAGTCTCATAGCTGAAGACTTTTCATAGGCCTGTAAAATTCAAAATCTTAATGACGAAAAACTCTTTTAAAAACCAAAGTTCGCTTTAAGTCATATGTATATAAAGAAATTTTTTGTTCATAAAAATAATTCCATTGTCAATTTGGTATTCACTACATTTCAGCAGATTTGTATAACTGCAAGTACACTAATAAATGAGAATGAAGTTAGACGGGGATGAAGATGACTACCAACACCAACAACAATAAACAGTGCAAATATAATCCCTGGACGCTGTCGAAACATTGTCGTTTATAATGCATATAGAATTGTAGTTAACCGAAAATGCAGATGATTGGAATGGGAAAATATAGCTAACTGAAGTGTATGTATGTTGGGAATCGTACGAAATCGTACAAAAATATGAATCTCGAACACGTGAGTGGAACAGTGTGTGGGTTCTTGCGTTAAGTTGTATATTATGACGTGTGCAGTAGAGCGACGTAAATAAGCCTTCATCCTCACGACACGACGTTGGTCTGTCAGTGGATTTGAAGGGATCAAAAACATAAACACATAAAGGCGCTAAGTACCATGAATTTGTCAAAAGGAAAGACCAGGTACTGCTATTATCAATATGACTATTTACTGTTGATGCTTCGATGAGAAAGTCATTACTTGAATCTGTATTAAGTATCCTTATTAAGGGCAGAAACCAATGATGGGATTTTATGACAATTACGAAAACCACCTTCGTGGATGTTCGTCAGAAACACTGACAAATCACTCATTTTAATGAATTGAGGTTAGGGGTACCTTTTAAGGTAGAGAAAGGTTTTAATATTAAGATTAATTTAATCTTTGTTTAGTTCCCTGTGATAATACCTCATACAGCAAAATTTCCATATATTAGACGGACTTAATACCAGAGTTTCATGATTTTTCGGAAATTTCTCGAAATACGCTTCACTGTAAACAATATACAAAAAAAGTAATTCCGTACGAGCAACCCACATCAGCCAAAGGACCTCTACGAAATCAATTACCGGAAAGATATCCACGTAATGAAAGTGAAATCACTGAGCTGCTGTTTTGGCTTTCATTGTTTTTGATGTTGCTGTTGTTATGGTTTCTTTGGCTATTTTTATGCCTGGCTAAACGTTGATAATGCGTCAACGTCGTCTTCCGTATTTTGTGACATTTGATATAATTTGCGACAAATTATCTTCATTGTGCTTCTTCGCACCCTCTGCTAACCCTATTCTTTATCCGGTTATTTATGGATTTTACACTTTCCACACGTGGCTCCAGCTTTTTTCTGATTTTACTGAACAGGATTTGGTTTTTGATGACAATTTTTTCCTGCGACCCTTTGATTAACTCGTAATCGGTTTTATATTACCTAATACTTTGTATTTAAATAAACGTGACCCTCTTTTCTTACTTCTCTTTTTACTTTCTTCTATATTCAGTGTTTTGTTAATAAAAGCGAAACGTTTGACAAGGTTTTGCTTGTTTTCGATCCTTTAAATGCTTGTTTTGAATTCATTAGTTTGTATTTTTACACTATTTTTTCTATATGTTGTCAAAAGTGGTAGGTTTTTTAAACACACATCAATACGCAGCGGGGTTGAAGTGCGAATGACCCGATTTCGGCCCAAGTTACATGCTTTTTTATAGATTTTTGTATGTTCTTTTCACCCTTTGAATTACGCATCACAATTGTAACATGACTCCCAGTATTTTCCGATGACTCAATACACAGAAATGTCGAAATTAGCTTCAAATGTAAGTAATTAAATATAATACCTCAGAAGCATAAAAAGTACATTAAATTACTTAAGTACAGCGTTCTTTTTAGCCATTAACTTTATCAGATTACGAAGGATATCACAGTAAGCGTTCGCCTTAAATTTTCTTCATTAACCGTTTTAATACTCATATTACCAATAGAAAACAATCAAAGAAGCATGGATTATATACTCACAAAATAATGTATTCATGATTTATGTGTTTGTTGACTCAGCAAGGTGTTTAATAAAAGGGAAAGAAAAAAATTACGAATGAGTGATGATTACATATCGAATGGCCTAATTTTAGCTTGTATTAATAAAAATCGAGGGTGGTACAGACACAGGCGGAAATATGAACCACCGCATTCACCCTTTAAATAAGTAACCCGATCAACAAAGGTTTTTTTCACTTTCTTGATTGAAACCTAAAGATGGAGTCTAATTTAAAATAGTGTTGTGTTATATAAACCACATAAATTAAGTATGTAATTTTCCGCATATAATTTCGATGTAAATAGTTCAAAGTGACTGAATGATTGAATCATGAATTGATTCCGAAGCAATGCTGTATTGCATTTGAAATAAAAACTAATTCTTTTTCAGGTTAATTCCCTTTGAGTCAAACTTAAAATTGACTTTGTTACCACGGAGTCGCAGACCAACAGATGGACCAAACAGAGGAACAGACAAACGTTGACACTCGTACGTCGTTAGGCAATTCATTTTACGAGTATAGAAACCTCTCTATTATATCTACAAGGAACCCTTGCTCAAAGCCAGTTGAGGAAGGAGCAAAGGGACCCATTATTCAATTGACGTTATATATTACATTATCCACATCAAAGCGTCACGTGGCGACGTAAAAATTTCTTCTTTAAAATTAGAAAATCCTATGAAAAATTACATTCTGTATGAGAATAGAAGAATAAAGCGACGATCTTATTTCAATGAAAGCCGTTTCAGTGATGCGTTGGTGGTTGTTGTTCCACTGATTTCAGTTGACAAATTTGAAACCCAGTCAGGAAAAAAGGGGTTGTTATTGGTTATTCTTATTCGGGAAAAGAGTGAGAGAGAAGAACGCTGAATAAAGACGACTCAGACACGACGGAAAAGAGAAGCTTCAGTATTGTAAAAATTGGTCGCTGGTAGGTGGTTGGTGGTCTGGTTGCTGTTGCGTCCCTCGTTGCGACTAGGTAAATAAATTTAAATGTGTCACAATACAAAGCAGATTGAAGTCTGTGCGAAGACTTGAAGCGAGTCAAGTAGAATCCAGTGCAGCCTGTCTATGGCTGTGGCTGTGGCTTTGGATCAGGTTCTCACCTCATCTAAAGACTCTTCCTTGTATATCATAAATTATTTTCCGTGCTTCTCGGCTGCTGCACCGAGATTTGAGTCTTCGCTCGACGGATCGGGGTTGCAAACTGCAGACAGGAAAGCAAACAGTCGAGCAGCAGCAGGCTACGGAGATGCTTAATTAAAGCTTTAAAAGATTGCATCAGATAAAATATTAATTTATGACTCGGAATATAGACAAACAAGGAAACAAAGCCGAGGAATAGACGAAGAAAAAGGAAGGAAAATGGCGAAAGTTCGATATAATAAAGAGGAAAAGACAGATCTAGATGATTAATTCAATGGAATTCAATTAAAATGAATGAGCTCGGCTTCCATATGCTTTCGTGTATCGATTTTATTTACTTATCATTACTAGCGAAGGAAGTGGGCCGAAAGCAAACATCAGAAATAATTTTATTATCAAATTAACTACAATATATTAAATAAAATGTTTTAAAAAGATTTATTTATTTATAAAAAGGGAGAAAATAATGATAATTGTTCACGCCAAAACCCTTGGCGCCCTCTATGAGCGAGTGTGTTTCCCACACCCGTGGAAATGCACTCGCTCTGGCAGCACTGCCCCTTTCCCGGCCTTCCCATGGCCGTGTTTTTTCGGTTTTTCTTGCAGTTTTTACCACACTGAGGACTTCCGGCACTCTTTTCTCTACATCTGCTAGTGAACAGTTCGACAGCTTTTTCATCCGTTTACATCACCACGCAAGCCACGATTCTCCACCAGAAATCATCGAAAAATCATCAACATCTACTCATCCATTTGGACGCCAACTCAAAAAAAACCCAAACTGACGACATCACCATTTTCAAGACCAGACGTCATCCCATCGCTCATCTCATCATCACCGGTGAGTTTACTTTCTCTATTTGAGTAATCAAACTAACCTTAACCCCACAACTTTCTCCCCCATAAAACATTTGGTCCTAATCGAGCCGGATTACTAGGTAATCCGACGTAATCTAACCCATCCCATCATATTTTACATAAATATAACCATTTTTTATAAATATACACCATATTTCACACATATTATTCACAACACATATATATACATTATACATAACCATAATTTTGTGCGTGCTCCACCCCATTTGGTGTTTTCGGTTCGGCGTCGCGGCCGCGTTATTCTTTTCAAACGTTGCTCCGCAAAGCAACAGGTGAGCTGCAACAGCTCATACATTAAAGTCGCGGAGTATTCCACCCCGGAATACTCAGGTCGTCAGAAAAAGTGCAAAAGTGGTGTGCGCGTGCGAGCTAAACGGCTAGTGAATTTGGTATTCACTACGGACGATCGTGACGTCTCGAGTCACCCGCGACTCACTCGCTGAGACGAACGTTCGTCTCGTTACGTCCCACGAACGCCGTACGACACCGCCACCCAGTGCCAAAGCAAAATAGTAAAACAAATACAACAACAACAACAAAATAAAACAACAACAACAACATCCACAACAACAACAACAATAGTAATTACAACGCACTGCTGTACATTTGTGTAATAAAATAAAAATAAATATTTCCCAAACATTTCTTTTTGTTTTACTTATTTCTTTATCTAGGTATTGTACAGTGCCGGCGATAATAAAATTACCAAAAATCAATAAAGTTTTTTTTAAAAAAAAAAAATATATATACACTTGTGTTTTATTGGCAACCTGCCGTTTAGTGCACCGCTCCCAGGTGACACTGCTCATCCACCGCGCCGCGTCCGAATCCCTACGAGCGACTCAGCAACGACATCGCGATTTATCCAAATCTCAAAATATTTCGCGAATTATTTTCGATTTAACTTGCAATTAATTTTCCCCGCGATTAAATTAAATTCAATTAACTCGACTTATTTCAAAATCAATCTCATTTCCGATTTAATTTGAATTAACGCATTTAGTTTCTCCGCGTGTGAATTAATTTAAATTAAATTAATCAAAGTTAATTTCCGATTTAATTTAAATTAACGCATTTAGTTTCTCCGCGTGTGAATTAATTTAAATTAAATTAATCAAAGTTAATTTCCGATTTAATTTGAATAAACGCAGCTAATTTCTCCGCGCGTGAATTAAATTGAATTAAATTAATTCGGATTATTTGCATTCATCACCGAATAACGCGATTTCTCAGCGCGATTACATTAAATTAATTGAATTCATTCACGACGATTTATTTTAAAAATAATTCCGATTAACCCGGTTGACTACTAACCTCTATCAACACGGTTATCGTCAACTTAATTCGAATCAACGCGACTTAACTCTCAAATACCGCGTTTACATTTGAGATATTTTCAAAGCAACTTAATTAACCTCTAATTAAGTTGACTTCTCGGCTCTCGCGATTCGCTTAAGCTTCATCCACTGAAGCCGAGATTTGCACCCACACCCACCCCCCGTGAGTGTCCGCATGCCGTTGCTGAAACCCGTCGATCCATTGGGCGATAACACCTCGACACCCCGCTCGAGTTCTCAGTTGCCGTCTACCCCAAAACCAACCAACCACCCAATCGCCATGGACCCACTCACCAAGTTCATGAATGTCTGCGAGACCTTAGAGGATTTCGCTCGCGAACTCGATGCATCCCCTGACACGGACCACTCTGAATTCACACTCCACACCTATATGGAGGAACTCAAGGCAGTATGGATGGATCTGAAGAACGCCTTCAATGACGCCTTGGAATTTCTGGTGGCCAAAGCTTCACCTCTCGACAACTCTGACACCACCTCTAGCGAGATCATCGTTGCCCGCTCCAAGCAACAACGATACTTCAAGCTCTACGTACGGCTCACTGCAAAGATTCAGGAGCAGCTGCACCTCAACGCAGCAAGCACATCTCGAACTACGAACACTGGCCTTGAGGCATCACACCGCGCGGATGAGGCTACCCACTCAGGATATAACATCAGTTTGCCACCGTGTGACACTGATGTCTTCAAAGGAGACTACGAGTCGTGGCCAACGTTCCGCGATATGTTCTCCGCGCTCTATATTCGGAACAATCGACTTTCGCCCGTCGAAAAGTTGTTCCACCTAAACCAAAAAACTCGCGGTGAGGCCAAGGAGATTGTTCAAAAGTCTCCTCTCGTAGACAGTGGTTTCGCTCAAGCGTGGCGAAACCTGACAGATCGCTTCGAGAATAAGCGAATCCTCGTCAATTCTCATCTTCGCACGCTCTTTAATCTAACTCCCGTGACTCACGAGTCAGGCGCCGCGATCAAACGCCTGCAACGTGACATCAACAACACTCTCGGGGCTCTCGACCTGCTTGACATCGATGTCGACAGTTGGGATGCGATCATAGTACATCTATGTTCATCGCGACTTCCCGAAACCACACTTGCTCTGTGGGAACGCTCCATCACACAGAAACGCGAAATTCCTTCGTGGAAAGAAATGGATGAGTTTCTGACGTCGCATTTCCAGACGTTAGAAACTGTTGACGACATCCGAAAATCCGCACCAACACCCAAGAGGGTGACGGGCAGCACAGCTCGTAATGCCGCCCCACCTAAGCCTGTGAACACCTTCCAGGCAAACATGATCGCGGTCAACTGCCCCCTATGCAGTGACCCGTCTCACCCCATACGCCGTTGTTCACGCTTTCTGGCGATGCAGCCAGACAAGCGATGGACAACAATAAGCAACCTTAAGTTCTGCACGAATTGTCTAGCACATTCGCATCAGCTTAAGGATTGCAAGAGTGCTTTCACTTGCATGTCGTGCACCAAACGACATCATACACTCTTGCATCGCGAGGTGGCTACCACGACGTCTTCGCTAACCCATGCGAACACTCAACCCTCCACCTCACGCCCTCAACACCAACCACACCGCGGCATCCACACGAGCAACCCTTCCCGACACCCTCCAGCGCCCTCTCGCGCTACACCACCTCCTCCACAATCTCAAATACAGTCCACTGCAACCCCTCCCACGTCAAACGTACTAACTTGCTTCACCTCGCGTCCGAAGCAAGTGCTTCTCGCTACGGCTATGGTAAATATCCGCCACCGTGATGAACTGTACCCCGCTCGTGCGCTTATCGATCCTGGATCGGAAGCCACTTTCCTCACTGAACGTGTTCAGCAACGCTTGCGTCTTCCCACCAAGATCATTCAAGCACAAATTGCCAGCGTGAATGAAACTGTCACTGCTCATGTCAGCAAACAGTGCAAATTCACCCTGGATTCCCCCAAAGACCCCCATCTACGCATTGAAGCCACAGCTTTAGTGCTGCCGAAACTCACCGGCAACTTACCAGTCTGTTCGCTCGATCGAACACTCTTCGCTTCAATGCCTGACCTGGCATTGGCGGACGAACAGTTTCACCAAAGCGATCAGATCGACATCCTGATCGGAGCTGATCTATACCCCTTCATCCTCCTTGATGGAATTAAGCGAAATTTCTTGGGCTCCCTCATAGCTCAAGAAACCATCTTCGGTTGGATCATTACCGGTCCAATACCACAAAAATCCACACACCCCGTGGTAACCACTAGAGTCTCGTTCTTCAACGAAGTCTCTATGGATCAGCAACTCTCCCGCTTCTGGGAGATCGAGGAGGTTCCGCAGAAACCTGCGCTCACACCCACCGAGACCTTCTGCGAGAACCTGTACGCCGCCACCACCCAACGGCGTACCGACGGACGCTACGTCGTCCACCTCCCTTTCAAAGAAGGTTTCCCTTCGCAACTTCAGCTTGGTCGTTCGCGAGAAATCGCTCTCAAGCAATTCTTGCGCAACGAATCCCGCCTCTTGAAAACACCCGACTTCAAGAAGACCTACGACAACGTGATTCGAGAGTACTCCGAACTCGATCATATGTCCAAGGTCACCCCGACAGAAACATTTCCTACACCTGGAAATTACTACCTCCCTCACCACGCGGTTCTGAAACCGGAAAGCAGCTCCACCAAGGTGCGAGTTGTTTTCAACGCTTCTTGTCCAACCTCCAATGGCCTGAGCCTCAATGACGCCCTCTACACCGGGCCGCCGCTCCAGTCGGATCTAACATTCCTACTACTTCGTTGGCGTTTGTACCGATACGTTTTCAATGGCGACATTGAGAAAATGTACCGCCAAATCCTGGTTCACCCCGAACAATCGCGCTACCAGCGAATCCTCTTTCGGAACTCCCCCTCCGAAGAGGTACAAGATTTCGAACTTCGCACCGTGACGTTCGGCGTCAACTGTGCTCCATACCTCGCGATTCGTACTCTTCAACAGCTTGCGCAAGATGTTGAAAAGACCCTTCCTCTCGCTTCATCAGCTCTGAAGTCCAGCATGTACGTGGATGACGCCTTATGCGGATCCCATGAGCTCGATTCGGCTATACGAATGCGCCATGAGCTGGTCGCCGCCCTCCAATCGGCAGCCTTCACTATGCGGAAATGGACTGCCAACCACGCTAGCTTGTTGAGTGGCATCCCTTCGCAAGATCTTCTTAACTCGGACTTCCTCGAGCTCGAAGACGCCAGTTCAGCGAAAACCCTCGGCATCAGATGGAATGCAAGCACCGACTGCTTCAATCTCGATGCCAAACTCACCGAAATCTTACCCTCGTATACCAAACGAGAAATGTTGTCGCTCATCGCGAAACTCTTCGATCCGGCCGGCTGGCTGGCACCTGTCATTGTTGTTGCAAAATCCCTCATGCAACAGGTGTGGCTTGACGGTACTGGTTGGGACGAACCGCTTAATCACCACACCCTTCAAAGGTGGCTCAAATTCGTCCAATGCTATCATCAGATCGCTCTGTTGAAAATCCCGCGTTGGACACACTACACGCCAGCCAGTGCTCTCGAGATCCATGCGTTTTCAGACGCCTCAGAGCTGGCATATGCAGGTGCCGTGTATCTACGCACTTGCACCCCCACTCACACCCATACCTCCCTCCTCTACGCGAAAACCAGAGTTGCTCCGATCAAGACGCTATCCATACCGCGTCTTGAGCTCTGTGGCGCAGCCCTGCTGGCAGATATGCTTAACGCATTGCTGCCGCAACTCAATCTGCCACAATACAAATTGTATTGCTGGACGGATTCCACCATTGTGCTGGCATGGCTAAAACGCCCTCCATGCACCTGGACCACATTTGTGGCCAACCGTGTCACCAAAATAATAGAAATAGCGGATGCCACCCATTGGTTCCACGTCGAGTCACAGCATAACCCAGCTGACTTGGCCAGTCGTGGCATGTTCCCGCTCGAGTTACGCGACACCAAACTCTGGTGGCACGGTCCTGATTGGCTCCAAAAGAACGAGCGATTTTGGCCTCACTCTGACCTTCATCAATCGGCCGAGACTGATTTGGAGGCCAAGCCCATCAAGGCGCACGTTGCTCGCTTACCCCCGTACGAAGACGTTCTAGAAAGATTCTCTTCTCTCCCTAGAGCGCTTCGCGTGATCGCGTACATCTTCCGATTTCACGACCACACCCACCCTCAGAAACGCACCCAGTTTCTACGAACCGACCCAACCATCTACCCCGACGAAATCCGATTCGTCACAGCGCGGCTGATCGCCCTAACCCAACGGCATCAGTTCTCGAACGAATACCGCTGTCTCGAGAGGAAGACGACCCTCGAACCAAAGAGCTCGATCCTCTCGCTCAATCCATTCCTCTCCGAAGATGGATTGCTCCGCGTGGGAGGGCGCTTATCATCATGCCCCTCTATGGCATATGATGAACGTCACCCCATCATCCTCCCCTACAATTGCCAATACTCCCGGCTTCTGATCCGCTTCATGCATGACATCACATTGCATGGAGGCAACTCACTCATGTTGCGATTGCTAAGGACGCAATTTTGGATTCCCAAAGCCAAGAATCTGATAAAAACCACGATTCACAGCTGCAAACCATGTGTACTGCAGAAAAAGCAGACACAAACGCAAATCATGGCTGCTCTACCCCCTGAGCGGACCCAGATCTCGCGCCCCTTTGCTGCCACCGGCCTCGACTTCGCGGGACCGTTTGACATCAAGAACTACACTGGACGCGCTTGCCTCATCACCAAGGGGTATGTATGCGTCTTCGTCTGCTTCGCGACGAAGGCCATACATCTAGAGGCCGTCAGTGACCTCTCAACACCGGCATTCCTCGCCGCCTTCAACCGATTCGCCGCCCGGAGAGGATGCCCCAAGGACGTCTACTCGGACAACGGGAAGAACTTCGTGGGAGCATCCAGGTCCTTGGCTAAGGAATGGACGGACTTCGTCAACCGTTCGAAGAACACCATCATCAACCAATGGGCTCACCACCAGCTGCAATGGCATTTCATTCCCGCCGCTGCACCGCATATGGGAGGACTCTGGGAAGCTGGCGTAAAAAGCTTCAAACTTCACTTCCGAAAGTTTGTGGGCGATCAGCGCTTCACCTTCGAAGAATTCTCCACAATTCTCGCCAAGGTGGAAGCATGCCTCAACTCGAGGCCCCTCAGCAGCATGTCAGAAAACCCATCTGACCTGCAACCGCTGACCCCCGGTCACTTCCTTATTGGAGGGCCGATTCTAACACCCGCAGAACCCGAACTGCTCGCGTCACCGATGAAAATTGTTAATAGATGGCAAAAGCTCAAAGCCATCTATCAACAATTCTGCAATCGGTGGAAAAATGAGTATCTTTCCGAGCTCCAACGGCGGAGCAAATGGAAAACCCCGCAACCTGATCTCCAGGTGAACGATCTCGTCGTTTTGCGTGATGACAATCTACCTCCCACTCAGTGGAGATTAGGCCGCGTCTCGCGCACGTATCCCGGTTCCGACTCTCGAATTCGCGTCGCCGACGTCCGAACCGAAAAAGGACACATCACCCGTCCGATCACCAAACTAATACTCCTTCCCGCACATTCATAATTTTCTCCCACCCCTCTCAGTTCCCTACCACTGCCGAAGTCCCAGGCCACCTCGACAACCCCCTCTCGAGATGCCACCCCCTGAGCTAAATTGCAGTACTGCAAGGCGGCCGGTATGTTCACGCCAAAACCCTTGGCGCCCTCTATGAGCGAGTGTGTTTCCCACACCCGTGGAAATGCACTCGCTCTGGCAGCACTGCCCCTTTCCCGGCCTTCCCATGGCCGTGTTTTTTCGGTTTTTCTTGCAGTTTTTACCACACTGAGGACTTCCGGCACTCTTTTCTCTACATCTGCTAGTGAACAGTTCGACAGCTTTTTCATCCGTTTACATCACCACGCAAGCCACGATTCTCCACCAGAAATCATCGAAAAATCATCAACATCTACTCATCCATTTGGACGCCAACTCAAAAAAAACCCAAACTGACGACATCACCATTTTCAAGACCAGACGTCATCCCATCGCTCATCTCATCATCACCGGTGAGTTTACTTTCTCTATTTGAGTAATCAAACTAACCTTAACCCCACAACTTTCTCCCCCATAAAACAATAATAAAAGTGAAAAGTGTTTAAAGAATAATAATTCTTTATCTTAATTAATAAATAATAATTATAAGAGCTTCATTTAATGTCTTTAATGCAAAGAATAAACAGACTTTTGTAGATATTTTGAGAAAATATCATATATTCTATATATAAAGCAATTTTTAAAGTATTTTTTCATGATATTTTCTTAATAAATCTTTTTCGATTTTATCAAAGATTTTTATATTATTTTTACGCGTTCCAAAAGCTAATTTTTAATTATGATGTAATAAATGAAATGTTTCTTCTTCTTCTAGAATCTTTTCTAGATCAATTTAAACAATAATTTTCCTCAATGTAACTAATTCAAAGTCGTTAATAATTATTTATAAATGTTTCCTGTTGTGCATTTTTTCTGTTAACGAATTCAATAATTGCAGAAGCGTGACTTTTGTACTTTTCATTATAGCAAAAAGAAACAGTAATTCAAAGAAAATGCAAGGGAAAAGTAAGTCAATCGTTCAGCTGAATAACTTCGTCGTGCTTTTTATAAAACACGATATTTAAATGCAATTAATTCATAAATAGATTGATAGATATCCATCAGAGCTAGAGAAAAACGGAGTAAAAATAGAGGCACTTATTTCTCTGTCTTCCTTAAAACCAAAATTCAAAGAAAAAATTTTTAACACGTAAAAACTAAAACCGAAAACATAAATATAAATAAATAACCACAATATATTCAAATATCAAAATAAATCCACACACTACACAGAGAATTTCAATTCAATTTCAATTCAAATTCCAATGAATATTCATGAGTAATCAAATAATCATGGCGAGACCCAAGTACATTTTTTGGCTTTTGTCTATTTCTTCAAATTCATATGCGTTTTTTGTTATTTCTGTTTTTGTGTTTATTGCAAAGCTTCAAAAACAAATTGAGTTATTTTAAAGTATCGACGACAGAAAAGGAATTCGAATGCCTGCGAATGGCTGTTCAATTGATTGAATGACTGAATGAAGTTTCATTTAATTTGGTTGTTCTAAATATATCCAAATAATCCGAAACAAATCTTAGAATTGGCTGCCAATCGCTGTCGTTATTACCTTTTTCTGTGATTGCTTTAATGATCCATGAAATCGCAATTTCCGAAAATGGAAAATTCAAATTATTTGTTCTATGGTTATTGCGGTTTCGATTCCAATTAAATGATTAATGATTTCAGCATTTAATTAAGAAATTCTTCAAAACTACACGTTAAAGTTATAAATAAGGAAAGAGAACGAATGAAAAGTGAATCATTTAAAATGAGTCTTGTTTTTTGAGTGAATATAAAATTGATTTAATAATTGATAAAATTGAAAAGTCCTCAAATTCATTAGTCAGGGATTATTCGCTATTAAGTTCACATTAATGTTCATTATTAAGCATTAAGTCTTCTCGTAGACGGCAAGTGGCATTTCTCAGTCATTTCATGAACTGAAACTTGCAAATTTGCGAATTTTATTTTGTTAATGAATCGATTAATTAATATAATTGACAATGTTTAGCACAATGTTTAGATGATTATTAACGCTTTTAAATTTTATTCTTACTTTATTTTAGTAATTTACTTTTTGAGTAATTAATAAATAAATAAAATAAATAAATATTTCAGCTTTAATTATAATAATTATTTTTATTAATAATTTATAGCAACTGTCGATTTATGTCGTTGGCGTAAGTAAGTTAAAATTGTTATAAATAATTACAAATGTTTTGAATTATTGATTAATACATTTTAGAGCAAATAAATTATAAAAAACCTAACCTTGACATATAAAAATAACCATTAAAAGTGTTAATAATGCGACTTGATCGCTTTTTCTAAAACTTAATATTTTCTCTTGATTCATTTAATATTTTTATTCCATCTTTTTCCACAGATTTAATGACTTAACAGATTAAGTTTTAAATAATAACAACGATTAAATTTCCAAACTTTTCTTTGGTACTGATTTTATAATTGCTTTTAATTAACTAATTTATTCACTACTTATTAATTTAATTAATTTTATCTGTTGTAGAGTCTTTCGTACATTATTCATTATTTTATTATTATTATGGAAAATCGTGTGTTGACTCATGTTTTCAATGTTATTGTTTATCGCTCAAATTGATCCTAAAATTGGCTGTTTACTTCGTTAATCGTCTTTTTGATGGATTTGATTATACCCTACACCTTAAGGTTGAGGGTATATTCACTTTCTACCGGAGTGTGTAACGCATAGAACTAGACAAGATAGGTATGGAAAAGTATATATATTCTTGATCAGCATCACCGCCGGAATTGAAATAACGATGTCTGTCCGTCTGTCTGTCTGTCTGTCTGTCCGTTGAAATCACGATCACAGGAGAACGGATTAAAATTTCAAAATGAAACTTGGCAAAAATATTCGTTGCTATGTTGGGGTGTTTCGTATTGAAAATGGGCAAAATCGCCCAAGGACCACACCTACTTTTTATATCGAGAGTGCAGGTACCTCTGTTTTGCCTATTAAAAAAGGCCATATCAGCATCACTTTTTGAGAGAAGACAAGAAAATTTTATATGTAGGTTCAGACTAATGCTTCCAGTTAATATGCCAAATATGGGCGTGATCCGCCCACTTTTTAAAAAAAATTTTTTGTTTTTATTATTATTATTATATATATATTGTATATTTATTATTAGATATATAATATATATATATTGTATATATATACGAGTATATTATATCGCACTAATTCTAAATATATATGCGAATATATATGCAGCTTTAAGGTGTAGGGTATTTCGGCTACAGCCCGGCTGTAGACAACACCTTTACTAGTTTTAGGTTTCTTTTTTATTGTTTTACTCCGTATTTAAGAAATGATTTTCGTTTCTATGTTCAACATTCCGCAGCCGTCAAAAGATAAAAACAAGTCGAGCCGAGAATTCAAAAATGCGTATTGAAATTCATTCAATTTTATTGTATTTTTCATTTTTATACCCTACAACTTAAGGTTGAGGGTATATTCACTTTCTACCGGAGTGTGTAACGCATAGAACTAGACAAGATAGGTATGGAAAAGTATATATATTCTTGAACAGCATCACCACCAGAATTGAAATAACGATGTCTGTCCGTCTGTCTGTCTGTCTGTCTGTCCGTTGAAATCACGATCACAGGAGAACGGATTAAGATTTCATAATGAAATTTGGCAAAAATATTCGTTGCTATGTTGGGGTGTTTCGTATTGAAAATGGGCAAAATCGCCCAAGGATCACGCCTATTTTTTATATCGAGAGTGCAGGTACCTCTGTTTTGCCTATTAAAAAAGGCCATATTAGCATCACTTTTTGAGAGAAGACAAGAAAATTTTATATGTAGGTTGAGACTAATGCTTTCAGTTAATATGCCAAATATGGGCGTGATCCGCCCACTTTAAAAAAATTTTTTTTTTTTTTTATTATTATTATATATATATTGTATATTTATTATTAGATATATAATATATATATTGTATATATATACGAGTATATTATATCACACCACTTCTAAATATATATACGAGTATATATGCAGCTTTAAGGTGTAGGGTATTTCGGCTACAGCCCGGCTGTAGACAACACCTTTACTAGTTTTATTTATTTTATTTATGTTTGCGTAATTCTATTCAAATGTCGTGCCTATCGCATGAGTGGAAAATGCGTGAAGGTCGATGTTTTCGTTCCACTTAAGAAAATGAGCATCAAAACAACAACCAGCGTTGCCACATTTTTAAAGATATTTTAGAATTAATTATTTGTGATTTTTTATTTGTTTGAAAGAGGAGAAGACGAAGAACAAAGAAGATGACAGATTTAAAAACAGCAGAAAATAATTAACAAAGAACAGAATTTGTATTTTATTGTATTAGAGCATTTATTATTATTTTTATTATTATTATTAGAATAATTGTAATAAAAGTTGTTGTTGTTGACCTCGTAAAGATCACGTTTCCAATCGGGAATCTTTTCGAACGAACGGAAATTACTAAGAAATCGAATGCAATTATTCTAGGTTAAAAGAAATTGCAAAATGATTAATTAATTAACCAATTGATTGGAAAATTTCTGATTAAATGTCGACACGAGTTAATGTTTCAAATGGGGAATGATTAAAAACTTAATTTTTGGATTTTTCACTTCATTTTATGGATTAAGATTTCATTGATTCTTCCAGTTCAACAACTTTCTTGCATATAAAAAGCAACATTCACAATGCAAATGTTTTGACGGTGAATTCAAATGATAAACAAGTTTTTCAAGTGTAATTGAAGCTGAAGCGAAAAAGGTGACCAATAAAAAATAATGAAATAAATGCAGAAAATGAAAATAATTAGAAAAATACAACAACAATGGAAATAATAGAGCTCAATTGTTTTTGTTGTTAATTGTTACGAGTGAATATCGCAGATTGTGTTGTTATTTTTAGCAGTTTTTATTATAAGCTTCAAACAAAACAAAAGCGTAGAAAAATGATTATTAAAAATTAGAATTAAACATGTATAAAACACCGCTGCTGTTGTTGTTGTTGTAATATTTGATTGAGTTTGTAAACAGGTTGACGCATGAGCCTCTGATTGGTTTGTGTACGTGCTAAATCACGGAGTTGTTGAGCTTAAAACCAGTTTCTAGTCGATAGTCGAATGCTTGCATGCTTCTGTGGCGACTACTTTTATTCATTGCCTGCTGAATTGTTGCTGTTTTATGTGCATTTTAATTTCACGAACACAGTCAGAAAAGCAGAAAAACGACAGCAGCTTCAACAACAGTAACTCAACATTAATTAAATGACCAACTTTTACGATTGCTCATTGAAAGCATTCAACAAATCAATTCGAAAAAAAGGAAATAAAAAGAAAAGCTTAAAACACCGGTTTTATTTTTATTCGTAATATTTTTCATATAAATCATAATTAATTAAACATATTTAATAATAAAAATTACATAATAAATTTAATTCCATTTTTATACCCTACAACTTAAGGTTGAGGGTATATTCACTTTCTACCGGAGTGTGTAACGCATAGAACTAGACAAGATAGATATGGAAAAGTATATATATTCTTGATCAGCATCACCACTGAAATTGAAATAACGATGTCTGTCCGTCTGTCTGTCTGTCTGTCTGTCCGTTGAAATCACGATCACAAGAGAACGGATTAAAATTTCAAAATGAAATTTGGCAAAAATATTCGTTGCTATGTTGGGGTGTTTCGTATTGAAAATGGGCAAAATCGCCCAAGGACCACGCCTACTTTTTATATCGAGAGTGCAGGCACCTCTGTTTTGCCTATTAAAAAAGGCCATATCAGCATCACTTTTTGAGAGAAGACAAGAAAATTTTATATGTAGGTTTAGACTAATGCTTCCAGTTAATATACCAAATATGGGCGTGATCTGCCCACTTTAAAAAAAAATTTTTTTTTTATTATTATTATTATATATATATTGTATATTTATTATTAGATATATAATATATATATTGTATATATATACGAGTATATTATATCGCACCACTTCTAAATATATATACGAGTATATAAGCAGCTTTAAGGTGTAGGGTATTTCGGCTACAGCCCGGCTGTAGACAACACCTTTACTAGTTTATTTTCACTTTTACTTCCTTTTTATGGTTTATTTAATTATTTTCGCCTGTCATTCAATCTTGAAAAACTTCCTTTCTTTTCACTCCTGGAAGCGAATATTTTATAGGAAATATTTATAGGGAATCTTTGACTGTTTTTATTAACGGAATAACTTCTAAAACAATTGAAAATCGTCTGTCTTTTCGTCTGTCGGTCGTTCGTGTCGCTTGATTTCCTCGCCAAGCAGTTTGAAGAGTTGGCGAATCACTTTTAAATATCTCCCGACATGAAAACTGCAAAGAAACAACGACGATTGGCGCTGATCATGTTTCAAATAAATATTACAACATTTCAACCTTCACAAAAAACAACGACAACAAACGAACAACACATCAACTACGACGCTTTTAAGTTTTGTGCTTTTTTCGATTATCCTCTGCTTCGCCACTTCTTCTTTGCAATATTATTATTACTACTATTATCTTTTATTTATTCTGTTTGTTCTTATTCTTATTATCTTCCTTTTTGTTCTTTTAAACGATAAATAAGTCGACAGCCCAAGGAGTTGTTAATTCAAAAGAACGTTTTATTTATGTGTAGTTGTTATTATTATTTATTAATATTTTTATTTATTATTATTATTATTTTTGTATAAATGAATTTTGATTTTTGTTTTTTTCTTTTATTTTTTGTGGCAAGCAGCAGCTATCGATGGAGGTGGATGCCGATGATTCATTCAGTCGATTTTGGGAAACCAAAAACAGCAACAACAATTAATTTTTTCATGGAACCACAGAAGATATTCAATCAAAATCCAATTTAAATTAAAATTCAACATAATCAAACGTTTCAAATTCAACTGGAATAAAATTTTGTGGTTTGTTGAAAACGAATTTAAGAAAACAACGAAATATAAATTTGAAGCTTGAATTAAAATTAATTTAAATTGAAGTAATTTACTATAATGAAATCAAAATTTGTATAAAACAAAAAGCAATTCAAGACCTCAATAAGTTTAATATTTCTATAAATTATCTTAAATAAATGAAATAAAATGAAATTAATGAATACAACCGTTGAATATCACTTCGGAGTCTCTGTGCATTTTAATCGGCCATCTCGATGACAAGAACAAATAAAATCTGTGCCATATTTTGCATGAGAAGACTCCAATGCAGATCCTTCGCCCGTATCCACAGACGCATGCTTCGCTTCATCATGGACGCCACGAATGTCATGCGAGAAGCAATGTTTTCATAAAAGCGGCTAAACTAATATTTCCGGCAGGTGCAGCTTGTCTTCTGACCGCGTCTGACAGCCGATTGCGATGTGATGGAAGCCGAACGGAGAACAAAAATCCGAGAACGAAGAACGACGAAGATCAAAAGCCGTCTGCTGTGGAACATTTGGACAATGAAGCGCTTTGTTTGCATCCATCAGCAACAATTACGAAGCATTCAATTGGATTTGAGTTTAATTAAAAGATTTTGCATCTACTCGAAAGCGGACGGGGCTCGACTTGCTGCTGCTTGCAACGCTGCTTTCGAAATGTGCATCGTAAAAATAGAAACAATTATAAAAATAACTAAAGTAATAATTTACCACAAAACAACAGTTGAAACAACAACAATAGAAGCCATTGTTCTATACAAGAAACAAGCAATAAAACATTAGATCAGTGATTGCAAAGTTTGAATTAGATGGGTTACTAGATGCTTTTCAATTTTCTTCGTGTTGTCGTTGCTTTTTTCCTTGTTGCTAAAGTGTTTAATGTTTTATTATTATTGTTGTACCATGATTATAATTCGTGTAATAAAATGTTGCCATTTGTTCTTCACTTTGTTATTCGTGGAGATCGAAAAAGCTTAGAAATAAACATTCAAATAACAAAAGCATCCAAAAACATGGTCACGAAAATGCAGTAGCAACAACAACAATAAACGGAATCTTATGATTAAGCAAAAAGTCTGGAAACAATCGGAGAATGATTCAGAATCTCGAGATTGGGACCGAGCGAATTACATTAAAACCAGGAAAAGTCAAGGAAATTCAAGTCAGCTTCAAAAGGACTGAAAATATCACCGACAGGCTGCAGCTTCGAAATGCTTTAAAAACCCTACTTAAAGAGAAGTTGGAAGAGTTTCCCCGAAAATATTTAGCCAGCAATGGAATCTGGTCAAATATAATCAATTCATTTGAACCTGTTCATTTAAAATCACATGACGATTCTTTAATTTCTTTTTGTTTATCTCGTTGTACATAATTTTTATTGGTAATGATTCCAATTTCCACGCTGAGGATGCTGCTGATGTATCAAGTAAATAATTAATGGCTCCTGTGTTTGCAGCTTCTCTTGTTTCCTGTCGATGCTGCTTCTGCATCGCGATTTGTGTGTTTATTTGCGGATGACAAAAGCAGATAAGACGGATATTTATTTACAGATACTTTTTCGGTTTGGCAGCTCTTTATCTGCATTCGTATCTGCTTCTCCACGTGTCTGTTTACCTTTCCGTCCGTCTGTCTGTCTGCCTGCCGTCGTCCATCGGTGATTGTCTTCAGTTTTATTTCGACCACAAGATTTTATTTCATTGCAAACTCAATGATTTATACAGAGGAAACCGAAGCAAACTGAATGATAAACTGAATAAAAACAATTAAAAATAGAAATTAAAAAGAAGATTAGAACAGATCCAACATATTTTGAAATAATTGATTTTATTTTCCTTTCAATGTTGCTTTTTCGTTCAAGTTTCATCGCTGTTGTTGGTGTTTTATTATTTGTATCTTATGCAAATATTTGGACAAGACTCAGATGAGATCTAAATCCACTCTCCCTCCTCTCACCATCCACCATCAATCCACCTGTGAGCCTTGTACATCGAAAACTCCACACATCAATGAAAACTCTTCGCTCGGCGGATTTTGTTTGTTATTTTTAAATGCTGCTTAAGCTTTTCAACATGCGAGGTACTTTTTAAAATGACTTTTTCATTTTTCCATTAATTTTTCTCGTTCTTAAGGAAGGATGTTGAGAATGTGGAAAGGGGATTGTGTTTTCGTGACGATTTTTCTTAAAGACTTTCAAATGGATTTCGTTGTTAGCAAATTAGAAACGATTCATTTGCAGCAACGCAGCGAAGTGCAATCGAACTGCTGACAGCACAGAGTCTGCCTTCGTCTCTGCACACATATAAAAACACACACACAACTTCATCGACGGATGCACATTGATGCTTCTTGGGGCCTCTTTCTGGGCCCCTTCTATCGCTGCTGTTGCTTGAATTTCTCGACTCGACGAAATTCTTTGAATTCGTTTTTCTTTTCATTGGTATTTTCCCATTTTTCTTTCTTTTATATTGGTTACTTTCTTATTGGTGTTTGTATCTCTTGTGGCTTTCTTATTTATAATATAATTACTTTTTCCCTTCTTCTGCTTTCCTTCTATTTTTTAATGCATTGATTTTAATTTTAGATACAAGAATCGTTCTCGTGATGTAATGAAGTCAAAATGAACAAATATTCATTATTTTCTCTGTTTTTCTAAGTAGTAAAAAAGAATAATATAAAGTTGCATGGAGCGAAATTCAGCTCTCTAATTTAATGATTTCTTGTGGCTATGGAGTTGATAGAAGGAAAAAAATAACATAAAAAATTCCAAAAGAATGAAGATTGTATTTTTTCCACTTTCAAATTCATTTCGATTCACTGAAACATGAGTAAAATTATTTCCAAAAGCATTCACATAGATATTCACTAGAAACGCTTTTCAATTAAATATTTACACACAAATTCAACTTTTCAATGAGTATTTAATTAAAAGTTCCTGTGTTCTTCAATGTTTGGGGTTTGTTTTGTTTTTACTGGTTCATTTATGGGTCAATAAAACTCTGGAACTACTAAAAAAGCACTAAAAACCAATTAAAACCCAATAAATAATAAATAAATTGGTTATCATTATGATAATTAGTGATTACTAATGAAAGTTCTGCGGGGATCAGTTACAATTCAAACAGAAAATAAATACAGAAAATCAAAAAGCAGAATTTTATTTATATATCTTTAATAAATATTAAAACAAATAATAAATTAGATACTTAATAAGCTCCATTTGTATCAAAGATTTTATCACAATACTTAATGTATAATCAATATAGTCAATCGCAGTAATAGTTGCATGACTATTAGAGCGATAGACTTCATTAAATTTGCTGTATTTTCTATTTAATTCTATAAAATTTCCTTTCTACTTCACAAATATAGAAAATTATAGAAAGTTCTATGAAAATTACACGTAACGTTGCCTGATATTTGCAGACAATGGATGAAAATAGAGACAAAAATGATACGGAGCACGACGAATTACGTGGAAAAGATGAAAGAAAAATGCTTCTGTTCGAGCGTAACAAAAGCAACAGCGAATCACGAAGATTGACGATAAGAAAAAAGCAAAGAAACGCGATATAAAAAGCAATACAGTGAAAGGAAAAGGGAAGAATGTCGATGCTAAACGATTACCGATCGATTTAGTTGATGAATACGTAAGAAAAGCAACAAAAGAATGCTGAATACGATGGGGAAAACCTTCCAATTCAACGGAAAAGGGGATACATTACACTTACTGATGTATACAACTTTTACACTGATCAAAGACGGATCTAAGACTGATCTTCGATCTAAAATGGATCACACAAAATTTGCTCAAGCGAGTACTACGTATATAGCTAGTGCTGTTGTTATTACATTATATAATTAAATAAAAGTCTCTTCAATAAATCTTCGTTAGAAAAAACCTGATATGTTTTTCATTGATTCAGTTCGTTGAACTTTTGGTGATTTTTATCGATTGTGTTTTCTTTTTTCAATCTTTTCAAGCTCACTTTTGATCATTCCAACTTGAAGCATGTCACTTTATTCTGTCTGCTACTTCGCATGTTTTTCTTGAAAAGCCTTCAATAATTTTCAAGAGTTTTGTTTGAAGATTTTACGATCTGCTGCCTCCGAATGACAAATGGAACAAACAAACACAAAAGTTCTAAAAAGCAACCACAAGAATGAGAATAGAGGAAAACATCATTCAGAGAATATTAATTTGATTTCACCTTCTCTAAAGTAATATACAAAACTTTGAAAACAATATAAGAAGAAACGACATAATAACAAATTGAATACATTGAAGTGCTCCATCCGTTTTTGTTTATTGGATGCCGCTGCGTGGGCGAAGAGATTTAAAATCTCCAAGGTACACGAAGAAACATCTGCTAAACGGTCATTAATTAACTCGTTACTATAACAACACAGAGTCTACGAAAACCTCTTTCTTTACGCACTAGAAACGTCGAGACGAGGTACTTTTTTCATACTGAAGGTAAGATGGAATCCAAGGTGAATACTTATTACAAATTTAAACTTTTGTGATTATTTCAGGTGCAGCCAGTTTTCAGAAGATTTCTCGTTGATATTTTATTGGATGGAATATTGAGGGACTTTGAGATATTGTATTGGATACGGTATTCATGTTAAATTGCTGTGATTCTTCTTTTTTGACCCATAATTATGACGTTTACAGCTACGAATATAAGAAAACAACTAAAGAAGGATTCATTTATAGAATATTAGTCACAAATGAATACTCGAGAAGATACCGAAAAAGTATGAAAAAAAAATCTTCTTTGGAAAATAAAGGTAGGAATTGTATCTGTATCGAACAAAAAATCATCACCTTTTACAATCGAAGATAAGAATCTTTATTCAAACCAGAATTATTCAGGCTAAATTGAAAATATCGCTGAAATCAATTCGCAGATTCCAAGTTCCTGTTAAAAATCACTTAATGCAAACAATTGAAGGAGTCTCTTATCAAGAAATGCTCAATCAATAATCAATCAACAGACACGTAAAGACGACGGAGGAATCGATAACATTCTAAACGACGATAATCAATGAAAACTGAAACAAAATCAAAATCAAAAATATAAAATCCTCAACCATCAACACCTCAAATCGCTCTTCGGACTTGCATTAAAGACTGATATATTTTTTATATTCTCTTTTTGCTTTTGGTCTTCATTGAGTCGTGATTCGTTTCACGTTGGAACCGGTAAATGGTAAAGGTCTGTGTTTGGAGTCAGGTTTCTTTTGATTTTACGTGGAAATGATTTCCATTATTCTTCTTTTCCCAATCTAGTTTCATCTTCTGCTTCACCTCTTTCATCGACTTTTCAGTCTTAGAGCTCATTTTTCCATTCAGTCTTTGATTCTTTTATTTATAACTTGGATGCATTCTTTTGCACTTGTTTTTGGTTTCGGTTTTTATTATTATTTCTTTTAAAACTTGTTTCAAAAGTATGTCATTATTTAAATATTCTACTTTTCTATTATTTTTATTAGTTATTTCATTTCTATCACTATATTAATTATTTAATTTGGTTTTTCTTTTCATTTACGAGGTTTTTGTTACTTAATTTTACTGTTTTTAAGCGCGTCTTTCTTATTTATTTTTCTATTTAGAGTATATTGTTTTTTTTGCTATTTGTTCTCGATGCATATTAAACGAAGCATTTCAAAAACATTCAGCACATTTGTTCAACTTTAGACTCTGTTTTAAAATCAAGGTGAAAATTTAACCCTGACGTTCGAGGCACCGAGTTTAAAAGAAACGAATTATGACTTTATAAAAGCCTCGAATAGAATTAAATTAAAATAAAACCGAACTTTTTTTAAAAGATTTTTAGTGAAAACTGGATGATAATTAGTAAATTATTATAGAATAAAATAAGGCAGGAATATATATTTTTTTTACAGACAAATAGCAATTACTTTGTACTATATTATAAAGTACTTAAAAATTTGCCAATTAATAACTATAACTATAGTTTGTCATTAATCTTTCTCTTTCTATTAATAAAATTAATTCCTATCGTAGCAATGATTTTTCGTCGAACGTAAATTATTTTTGCAATAAGTTTATTTGATTATATGGTGCAAAAATTAAAACACCTCTTTAAAGCCAATTTGCATAAATATTTGGCAGATACGTTATGAATAATGATGTAGTTGATATGATAAAGTTTAAAAGACTTTTAGAATTTTTATTTTTTGCCGAAGAAACAATTTAAAGTTTCCGATGATCGAATTGTCTGTTTTATATTCATAAATTTAACATGTAATATAATCACTATGATTTAGTCAATGTTTAATTAATCAACACTAGAAATAATAAGGGAAAATCCAAAAGACTCAGATTTATTTCGTTACTTACTTATTTATGCATTTAACACAAAACATATTCTGTGATTTTATAGCAGAGATCAATTACAAGAGAACCAGACAATAATTAGCCTAATCGAATAGTACAAATAATAATTAATTCTAAGCATCAACTACATATTTTTCACTTGTATTTCAGAAAGCGTGATTTGTAAATCAGAAATAGTCACTTGTTATTCAGAAACCGTCATTTATATGTTAGAAAGAGTCATTTGTAATTAAGAAAGCATTACTTCTGAAGCAGTTTTTGCTTTCTGATTTACAAGAGCAAAAGGTGTAATAGTAGAGAGAAGGAATAGCAAAATTTAGCATTGAGTAATTCAGTTCAGAATTTAGAATCGGATCTGGGTTTGGCTTGAGTTTAGTTCAAAGTCGAGTCGTGTTAAAAAAAAAGGAAGGAGACGGTTCAATGGTTTCGGTTTCACTGTTCAGAACTACGAATGAACCATCAATACTATAATATTAATAGATTCGCACCTACTACTAGGTCCCCAGCAATCGAAAATTGCGGACAAAAATTTGCTCCGCGTGCGAACTCGATATATTATAATTTCTATGACTGATTTTAGTTCGTGTTCGGTTTCAGTCCCTGATTAAAACCGATTTTTAGCATGATTTATGATCTCGAAGGTGATATCAACGATATAAAAGACTGGGATTTTATTAAAAATACAACAAAGAGCACATTTAATAGAAATTATTTTAATAGACAAGAAGTCTAATAATAGATTTAAATGAATAAAAATAAAGTAAAAATAAAGAAAATAGAAAAATAAAATAATGAGAAAATATGTAAGAAAATAAAAAATAAATTAAAATAAATGAAATTAAATACTAAATCAATTATTAAACAATAATAACGTATTTTGAGTAAAGAGGTAAAATAAATTTAATTAAAATATGTGAAGTTGTTTATTTTCTGCATTTAATGTTCTTTAAAAATGGCTTAAATGCCGCTTAAAGAAATGTAAAAATTATTCATTATTTTCCAGAAGAAGAAATTTTAATTTAAAATTTTTTGGTAGTTTAAAATTTTGTTATAATTTTTTTATTTATATTTTTTGTTGTTTAATTATTTAATTTATGTATTATTTAGTTTTTTGAAGAAATAATTAAAAATAACATTTTTAATAAATATATCCGACATATTTGTTAATACAGTCGAACTTCTCTATAGTGAACTTCTATACAATGAAGCACTCCCTATTATGAATTTTTTTCAAGTACACTGCTTTTTCGTTCAATTTCTGGTCTTTTTTGATCTCTGTATAATGAATTTCTATACAGTGAATATTTCTATACAATGAACAAGTTTTACAGTTGCAATCTCAAATTTCATACGTTTTTGTCTCCTTATAATGAATTTTTTCAAATAATTCTCCGTTGGCTATACTAGTGACACTATATTCCGATGGAAAAGTAAACTTTATATGGGCATCCCCGAAATTTGAAAATGACAATAGAAAAAGATAAAAAATGACCATCACTAAGAATTTTGACACCTGCAGTGTGAAAATGTCGCAGCGAAATAGTCTCTCTATTGAAAAAAAATTGTTGATTATTAATAAAGTTGAAGAAGGTGGAGCAAAAAAAAAAAGATATTGCTAAACAATTTGGAATTCTGCCTACCACATTGTCAAATATTTTAAAGAACAAGGCTGTAATTAAAAAACATTTAGAAGAAGAGCAATTAAGCACTAAACGTAAAAGGTTTCGAGCAATGCTGAATTGGATGAACGTTGCCCGTGACAGCAATCTTCCTATATCTGGGCCATTAATAAAGCAAAAGTCACTAGAGTTCGCTGATGCATTTGGTTATGAGAATTTTGAAGCGAGTACAGGATAGTTGGATAAATTTAAAAAACGACACGGTATTTCTCAAAAAACCCTATGTGGAGAAAGTGCTGATGCCAACTTAAAAAATCGTGATGAGTGGGTAGCGAACGTCTTGCCAAGATAGATAGAAAAATACAATCAAAACGATATTTTTTATGTCGATGAGACTGGGTTGTTTTTCAAATGTTTACCAAACAAAACATTGGCATTTAAAAATGAGAAATGGAAGAGTTATGAAAATTATTTCTGCATTTACAGATTCAGCTACCGAAAACGATGACGAAGAATTGGCGGTTACTACTTTATTGTTACCTACATTAGGGCAAACTGCGTCATCATTAAATTTGCTCCGAACTTTTGTGGAGATGAAAAATGATGTACCTAATAAAGTTTTCGAATCTCTTAATTTATTAGAAGCTTTCGTTGAAGAACAAAAATGGAAAAGTATAATCCAAACTGAAATTACTGATTACTTAAAATAAAAATTTAAAAAAGTATTATGTTTTCTATATAATGAAATTTCTATATAATGAAGTAATTTTGTGGTCCCTTCGACTTCACTATAGGGAAGTTCGACTTTAGTTAAATATAATAAACCTCGAAGTTCATTCGGCCAAAAAGCCTTGAAAAGGTTTTCGACCTACGGAATTTTGTTTGTGGAAAAGTTCAATTAACATCGTTTATCATGGATTGGAAAAGCCGAATTCCATCATCAGCTGTAGCATTGATAACCACGAAAAGCTAAGAAAAGCAAATAACACAAAATCGAAAAACTGTTTCAATAAACAACTGAGCAACACAACAACAACAGCAGCTCAGACAATGCAACACTTGAACGATTTAGCGCACTTTCACTTAACTTTTCTTTTATTTGTGCTTTTTTTAATAGAATAATAAATGCTCAACATAAAAAGCTGCATAAATGCTGTAAGAAAAACCGAGATGAAAGAAATAAACAACAGCAAACAGGATCGTTCGCATTTTTCCAATTGGAAGAAACAATAAAGCTCCAACTGAAGCCAACAACAAGAGCAAGAATAAAATCCACTGCAGCGACAGCGGACACACGGCTTCATTGCAGCAGAAAAGAGGCACGAGCACTCGACAATTGTTGTTGTTGTTGTTGTTGCTGTTTGCCTGATGGCGGTTGCTGTTGTTGTCGCCTTTGTTTCTCTACAAAAACCAATTTCATCAAAACTTTTTTATCGTAGTTTTTCTTGTTTTATTTCATTGCTCCACAATAAAAACTAGAAATAATTTTTTTTTTAGAAACAAAAAAAGAAAATAACATATTTTTATATGTATAAATAATTCATGTTTTTGTTTTTTCTTTGTTGTTGTCATGTTGCCGTGGCTGTTGTGTTGTTGTTGTTGTCTTTTGTATAACACACACTGAACATTATTTTTTTTTGGGCATCACCGGGACTTTAGCACAGAAACAGCCACAGACAACATCGAAACATCGCATCACGACAGATGTTTATGTTAACAACAACAACAGAAGCATAAAAAAACAAACATCCAACATTTTATTTTTTTTAAATTACTAACTTTTAATTAATTTTGTTTTTCGCACAATTTTATTTATTTTGTTTTCTTTGGAAATTCATTTTTTTTTATTAATATTCATTCTTTTTTCAACACTTTTCTGCTTCATTTATTTTTTAAATTTTATTTTTCTGATGCAAGCGACGTTTCCGCTCTGAAAACACAACCGTTCTCTGTGGAATCTAAAGCGACACTGAATCCGATTGAAAACTTCATCAGCGACGTTGCTTGGTACAACGAATAATTTTTTGGTTAAGGAGGGGAGCGAGGGGAGGCACTTGTATCGTGTATCGCATGCTTTTTTGTATCCCAAGCCAAGCAGAAGCAAGCATAGAAATAATCGTTCAAAAAGAACGAAAAAAAAAACACATCCAGTTGGTGGTGGATGTGGATCCTGTGGATTGTGAGCACAACGCTAGTGAGCACACGTTCCACACCAGGGTAGCCAACTCTTGGCGAATTCCTCAATTTGTGTGGAACTTATGCTACGCTAGGGAATTCCCGGGTAATTTTTTACGGGTAATTCGATATGGACTTTGTAAAGTAATAATAAAATCTAAACTGAATTAAAATTGAAAGAATTTAAATAAATTTAAGTCTTAAAATTCATCAAAATACAACGAAGTCTGAAGTACACATATAGTATATATATGTACATTTTTATTTATTTGTTTATTTATAAAAAATCTGCAAATATCCGTTTGAGATAATCCAATATTTTTGAGTTGGTAATTTAGGCCGCAACAAACATCTGGAAAATATCCGTATTAATAGTATTTTTTTTTTATATAAATTAATGCCCAAAAAATTCCTAGACACCGGAGAATTTATCGAAAAAGCGGCGAATTGCATTTGGCGAATTTGTATAAAATGTAAAAATGAACTGTTGGCTTCTCTGTTCCACTCACACACACGTTCCACAAAAACCACTTCGTATGGAAAATACGAGCGAGGAGCTAATAAAACGAAACCACCGACTGTCGAAAAGCAATAACAACAACAACAAACAGCATAATATTAAGTAATAAAAAGAGATAATAGTAAAAATAAAGGCTAATGAGTAAGCATAAGTATGTTTTTGTGAATGTGTGTGAGCGCGCGTAGACTTTTCATAGTAGTTTTGATTTTTGCTCTGTTTTTGTTGTTGTTCTATTTTTTCCTGCTGGAACTCAAACGAAATAAATAAACAAATAGTTTTTAATGACTAATAAATGCAGCAAGAGTTCACTTGAAAGGTTAATGAGATCTCAGCCTGAATTTTTTCCACTGCGAAAAACTCTAAATTCCTTAAAATAGCTTCCAACAACGCAATAACAATTAAAAGAGAACATTAAAACGCAATATAAAAAATTGTAATTCTGTAAAATGGTTCATAAATAAAACTTCGGTCTGAAATAAATAAAAAATAAATTAAGAATGAAGAAACGAGACGCTTGAAAACTAAAATAATATAAACACTTCTTCAATTATAGAAATTAATAAAAAACCCCCTATAAAAAAATAAAGAACTTTATGAATTCGAAATGAATTCGATTCTGATGAGGATTTTATTAAAGTGCATTCGTTGCTCTTCGGTTTTCTTTAAGTGTTCTTTGCATCGTTTATATCTGCATCTCTCATTTGAAGATGAAAAAATATATAAAATAAAGCAAAAAATCATTCGGTGAATTTATGACGCATCACAACGCATACGAAACGCGAATAAAACACAACTTTAAATCAACTTTGAATAAATACAAAACATAATAAAATAAAAGCTAACATTAAAATTAATTTTCAGTATACAAAAATTATAATAATTTAATTAATGTATTAAATACAAACAACAATTAACACGAAATCAAATAAAATTCAGCATTGACTCGAATTTAAGCTCAAAAACCGCAGCTCAGTTAATATCTATAGAAAAACCGAAATTAATTCCGAATTCTCCATCCAACTAATGATGAATTATAGCAAAACTAAAAAAGAATTAATTGTCGAGTATCCGTGATCCATAAAAAGTGAAACCCACCAACAACAAAAACAGGCGATCATCACTTGAAGCATCTGCGATACTCAGACGCTTTTTAATGACTCCTTTTGTCTTTTTTAAGCCTAGAATTTAATCGCTTTTCGACGATCTTCGTTCGGGGAGAAATAAAATCATGACGTAATTTTATAGCTTCTCTTCTGTGTTTCAAGTTTCTTCTTTTATTTATAGATAAAACTGTTAAATGTTACAGGCAAAATTATTCTTTTTTAAATTCAATACCAATAAAAAGTAAAATACTCAATTCCAACAAATTAATAAGATCCGATATGAATTCTGAGTTTATATAAAAAATATTTAATACTAAATAAGATCTCCATAAATTAAATAAATTTACTTTCACAAGACGAATGCCTAAAAATTCAAATTTTGTCTGCCGAATTGCAATAAATAATTTAAAGCTAACCAACCGTTCTGTGCATTTTTGCATTTCCATCTCAGGCGATTTATGTTGTTTTATACAATAAAAAACAAAAGCCACTTAATAAAACTCTCGCCGTCAATAAGTGCCACAATCCACTAACTCAGCATCCAAATTCAGCTGCTCAGCTGAGAGTCAACAGCAAAAGCTTTTCGTTTCTCTTCAAAGAGCTTTTAACAGCGCGTGAGATTTAATAGACTTTTACAGATATTTTAATTTTACAGAATTGTTTAAAATACTATTAAAAAGATATTTGTAATCCAAGTGACACTTATTAAATTAAAGATTTCTTAATAAATGTTTCGTCTGACTTTTAATTATGAAGTAATACCGGAGGTATGGCTTATAGGCGAGTAATAAAAGTAATATCCAGCCCAGTTATCCAGAATCGCCACAAACTTAATTGTAATGTTGCTCCAAGTTTTATAGAGTTTTTTATCGTTTTTATTAATTAATTACTTTATTAGCTAGTTAAAAATAATTATTTGTTGATTGAGTTATTTCAAACTTATAATCTAAGTATCAAAATTACTTTATAGATTCAAGTTCGGCAATCCAACAGGCGTAGTTTAGGCTACTGACTGAGAATTCGAGGTACGTGGTTAGGGCCACTATGCTCTTTAATCAATCTTTTAATCAATGTATTTATAACAAAAAAGTTATCATAGAAACTAAGCAATACTTGAGTAAACAACTCAGAAACTAGAGTAAAGTCAGATAGTCGAGTATTAGACTCGTGAAGGTATTTAGAAAACACTTTTTGGTGTGTATAAGGTTTATACCATATCTCGCAATATACATACATACTCGTTTCGCATGTTTATTCTCCTTGTAAAACTTAAAAGAATTTCAATCAGTGAATGCTACGGAAATTTATAAACCAGCGAAAAATTCTGAGACACGAAATTGAAAGATTAGAAGGAATTTTCTAATTTTCATATAATAATTCCAATAGTTGGTTTTCTCTATCAAATATTCATTTGTAATTTTTCAAAAACGCGAATATAACTTAGCAAATACGCGGTTCCTTCGAAGGTAATGGCTGCAATTGAAGCACACTTTTGATATATGTATATATATATTCCGGAACTTAGCCATACACACTCTCATTAATATACAACCTCAGCTGGTTATCGATAAATGGGTAAGCATGTCGCTAGTAATCCTGTGTGGTTAATAAAAGTGTTAAAATGGATGGCATTTTTGTATGAAAAGTGGACAATACTTAGCTATTGTTAAGTATCCTACTATGGACAATGACACAATACTGCGTAGCCATTGCCACATTCCTTTAAAAATTTGTCGAGTCGACACATCTCATCAAAATCATATGTCCAAATTACATTTCAATATTTGAAAATATCGGTTGATGTTTTTTTATAGACATTTTTAAAGTTGGAAGAGTAATAATGAATGCAGCTGGCTTACCATAAAAATTGCTAAATTGCCTAATGATGAGTTTTTTTTTTTTCATTGCTTACCTGTAAAAGAAAAGGAAAAGGCGATTAAAAACTGAGTACCATTGAGAATCGTTCTTAGAGTAATAAATAATAAAGTAAAATATCATAAATTGGTGTATAAAATTAGAGTATTGAGTAAAGTAAGTATAGAACTTGATACTATGTATAACAAAATTTTGATATTATTACTATATCCTGTGACTTTAGAAAGTGCAAGATTTGTGAGTAAAGAAATTAATTGCATTCATGAAAGATTAGTGGAAAAATTTTGAGATTTTGGTTCACAGATTTCCTTGTATTCGATCCAATTATTGTAACTACACGTTTAATATTCATAGTTTTTTAATTCTTATTTAATTTTCCACAATTATTTAATTAAATTTCATCTTTATTTTGATTTATGTTGTGGTGATGGCAGTCGTTAAAACAAAAATTTAATTGTTAAATATATATTGTGTAATAATTAATAATATTCATTTCATAGCGAAAGTATATAACATGCCACAAAAATACTTGTGTTAATTCAATAATTGATATGCTTAAAGACAGTTCAATCAATTGTAATTTAATTGTAACCAACAAAAGCTCAACTCTAATCAACATTCGAAGCGAGTTCGTTGCTTGGAGATTGAAGAAACTCATTTATCATAAAGTCGTAATATAAATTGGCCATAACTCTTAAGCCGTAATAATTCCTTGAACGCCGAATGAAATTAATGGCAGCTGTAAATGATCATCGTTCGTGATTCGATGGGAATTCATTACAAGAACAATTACAATAACAGTAAAATTAATAGTAATAATTTTTGGGAACTCCATGGTCTCTCCATCTCGCTTTCCTCTCACACAGCAACAACCGATAATAATAATCGTTATTGTCTTTCTATCCACATCTCTCTGTCTCCTTCTTTCTTTTTTATTCTTTAATCCTTCGAATCCTCGTGTCACGCACTGAAATATCACAACTTAAAAACTAATTCAATTGCCATTGATTAATAATATAAACATCCATAAATTTGGCAAAGTGCGTTATAATTACAGTTATAAATAAGCACACATACACACACAGAAATCCTGTTCCTTTGTTGCCTTTCCATTTGTGGTGACAGCGGAAGCCAATTAATTTATGTGCGTTGTATTATTTTGTTGTTGTTGCTGTTATTGTTTTGGTCATACTGTTTTCTTATTAGATTCAGTGTTATTATTGACGTTACAGTTGTTGCTCTACTTCCCCCGCTAAACAAGTTTTTGTTGGTTTGATGTTTGTCCTTTTCACTCTCATTGAAGCTGCTGCTTGTGCTGGAGCTCCTTTTACTATTGCTAATGTTGTTGTTGTTGTTATTGCTTGGTCTCTCCTTCATATTGTGGCTGTTGTTCGCGAGAATTTTGTATGATTACATTGAATTCCATTTGTTGCTGTTGTTGTTGCCCCTTTTTCCTAACGTTTACTGTTATTTATGTCTATATCCATTCAAATGTTATTATCATTAAATGGTTATTGTTTTTGTATCGTATTAGTCGCTAGTTATGTATGTAATATAAAGTTGCATTGCATGAAATGTTGCATTGGCAACTCAAGAGAAACACGCAATGACTGAAAATACAAGAAGCATTTTCGGCTTGAAAGGGTGTAAGGCATGGAAATTGTATTATTCCAACAAAATTGTACTTTTTTACCAACAAAAACTCGCTTAATTAAAAAAAAAGTCTTTTTTAAATTATTCGACATCGATCCGAAATTAATTACATCTTCTCTTCAATTTTCGCTCACACAAGAGAACGCATTAGTTCCACTTTTTGTTTGTTTTCTAATGACAACACATACTTAAAAAATAATAAACTAATAAAGCAGTATCTTTATGGTAGCTTTACCTTTTCTTACAACTGAAATAAATTTAAATAGTTCTTTTTTTATTATATTTTTCTATTAATTTCTATTAATTGTTCCTAATCTAAACAGTTTTACGGACTCTGAATTGTTTACCCAAACAAAGAGATCCCCAAACACACAAACGCCGAAGGAAACAGACGAACAATGAAGCCCACGAAGCTATGAACGATTCACGCAACGACGCAACGAACAAGCGAGCGCACGATGGAGCCAACGATGGGTTCGTTTACGAGCGAGTGTTGAATCACGCGGGGAAACGCACGATGGAGCGAACGAAGAAACGAATGAATATTGCGCCGTTGACGCAGCAGCCGTTGCCATATTGAAGCCAAACAGACGCCGGCGTCGCTCGCCCGCGCTGACTCCTTACATCATTTGGCAATAGTTTAATTTATTTATAATTTGCGGTGTGATTAAAAGTGTTTATGGATCGTTGTTGGATTTGTTTGACGTTTGGGCGGCGTTGAAGCAACAAATCGCAGAGGCAATCGAGTAGCGTAAGAAACGAACGTCGACGGCCGAGCATCGAGTCGATAGTTTAACCAAAAAAAAATGGTGGAAAAACAAAGCTAAATTTTTATCATTGATTATTTGTTTTGTTCGTGCTGTAAATAATAAATTTTCTTTTATTCTTTATTTATGATTGTTGAAATTATAAATTTGCAATTGTTTTGTGTTTTCTTTAATTCTTGATTTTCCTTTTTTTTTTTTTTAATTCATTGTTTGGAAGTTTTTCTCTTGAAATTGTTTAAAATTTCCATTGTTTTTTCTTATTGCTGTTATCTTTAGTTTTTTGTGTTATTAATTTGAATAAATTCTTTATTTTATTTGTTGAGTTGTTTACATTTGCTATTGTTTGTTTTTATTTGAGCTTGATTTTAATTTAATTCATTTTAGAATCTACAAAAGAGGGAGTGAGGCGTGGCATATAACAGTCAATGCCGCTCACGTACTCAAAATCAAGTTCACAATCATCGCAATTGTAAAGAATAAAATATTAAAGAGTTTTATCACATAATAACAGCAAATAATCACTTAGCGACTTTTATTTCTTTTTTTCTTCAATCCTCTTTTATGTCTAGCATCTTCTTCTTCTTCTGTTGCATCTTCTTCCCTCCATGAAGACACAATTAATTAGCTGCAGCCGTTATCTTCTCTCGTAGAAGTTAAACTCGTCTTCCGTCCGAATTGATGCCTTTATTAGAGCATAAAATGCTTCAATTTCTCTTCGGAGAGCAATAAAATCATAAAAAGGCAGCAGCCAAACATCAACGGAGACACAACAAACACAACAACAACAACAACACGCAGTCATAATAATAATCATTGCAACCGAAAAGCCCCAAAAAGAAAAAAACAAATAAAAGCAGAAGAAAATGAATGAGTCAAATAAGATTTTAAATTAGGAAAAAGGGGAGAGGAAGGAGAAATAGAAAGGGAGAGAACGATAATGAGGGGATGTCATCAATTTGAATTGACGGCCTCCATGTAGTAAAATATTTAATTACACTGAAGTTTTTTACTTGCTCAAAGTCATTCACGCCCGGAAAACAAACAAATTTAAAAACCAACAACAAACAGAAACACAAAAAATAAAACAATAACAATTTGCAACTTTTTGGATGCTCTCGAAGTTAACGGAAACTTCATCTTTCAGTTTAGCATCGAGTTGTTTGAGGTTCAGTTGGAAAAGGTAACGAGAACCGAAGCGACTCTAGCGCCCAAAAGCGGCAAGCGAACAGCAAAATCAGCAACAAAAACAACAGCATCGAGACTTTCATTGTTGTTGTTGTTGCCTTTAATTCAGCAGCCTTCATAAGGACGCCATCAACCGGGCGACTTCCGGTTCCTTCGCCGGGTTTTCAGGTCGTTTTCCAGTATGGTTTTTTTTTGTCAGCGAATTCAAAGGAACAAAAGGGACAGCAAAATTTATATTTCATTAAAATAAACACGTTTCTTGTAGCATTTTCTTCACTCTTCGTCTCAGACGATTTCTCTGCTTCTTATTATCATGCCTCCCATGGAGCTCTTCCTTTTATAATGACTCTCGCGGGGAATCATGAGCAAAACCGTGTTTTGAGTTTTTGTTGGTTGTTGTTAGAAGAGAGCAATTAAAGGAGAGGAGAAGCCCCAGAAAAGGAGTAAAAGAGGTACTTCAAACCACGAAGATCCTTTGTTATTGTAGTATTTTTGGACTCATTCCCGTCTTCCACAATTGAAATATTCTAATAATAAAAGTTATAATGATAATAAAACATATAATAATTTTCTATATTGTTTCCCATCCTAAAATTTTCCAATTTTCCTTTCTACGCGGTGTTTAAAGCGTGCACAGTAATTATTTTGTTTAATTCTATGTGAAAAGTTGAACTCAAAGTCGAAAGCAAGAAGCAAAATTATGGTAAAAACTTCATCCAACTTATAACAAAAGCTACTATTATTATTATTATTATTATGCTTTTAACCCCGGCGGCGAAGATGGCGATAATGAGTCCTAGGAAAAAAGAAATATCAAGCGTTTATTAGAAGCAACCGACGTCATCTGGTATCCAAGCGAATTTCAGCTTCTGCAGCTTGCCCACTGAAGAAAGGCAGAAATGAGAATGTGGGGAGCGGAGGGGGAGGAGGCAGAGCAGAAGAGGTGGACCCTGAGTACTCATAATAATCACAAAAACTATGCTTGAAGCTACGAAAAACTCGCTTCTGTTGAACGCAAAAAAGAATCATAACAGAAGAAAGCAGAACTTTGATTTCTTTGTGGTTGTTGTTGTTATTTTGTTATAGCTGAGGATCTATAGTACAGAAGAAGAAGAAGAAGAAGAAGTAGGAATTGAAGCGCTTCCTTAAAATAAATTCGAAAAATCCATTGATTTGGAAACATTTTCTTTGTCGTTTGATATCGAAGAAAAGAAAATTAAAAATTCACAAAAACAAATCAAAATCGAGATTTGTTAAATTAAAATTATAATGGAAGGATTTTTTTATATTTTTGTTAATTTTTTTTATTAGTGGAGTCTTTCTCATTCCGTTTTCTTTTTTATAATTTTTCCTGACATTTTTGGCAGATTTTCAAAAGACTCTTAAATCGAGCAACATGTTGTTGTTGTTGCTTTTATGTGCAACTATTTCCTAGTTGTTGTTGGTGTTGGGCACATTGTCAACTGTCTGCCAGACGTCACAACAAATTTTTCCTCCATACATTTTTCCGCACTCATTTCTGGGAACTCATTCAACTCTATGAAAGTAGCCAACAACAAATACTAACGCAACAACAACAGCGACATAAATGATAACCACAAAAACAAAAAAAAGGGAGCCATAAAAATATTTTATTCTATTCGCAAAGTTGCAACACTTGCTGCTGCAATTCAACACCCAAACGAAAAATTCATACTAAAATCATGAAAAAATTCAAATTTAGTTGTAATAAAAAAAAAAAATTTACTTAAATTATTCATTAACAGTCGATTAATGATTTATAAATAATGCTACAAACTTAAATTATAGTTTAAAAGAAACTAATTTACAGCAATTATTTTTCGTATTGGGTTTTGCGTGTGTGGGTCATGTTATTTTTACGCCGCGCTTTTGTTGCAATTCAACGCAGTGCATCGTCCGAGAGACTCCAACGACCGCCACCTTCACGCCTCCTCCTCGATCCGGAAGCGATGCGCTGATCGCGTGTAGCGTTCGTAGCTCTTTTGCCGGGAGCCAACATCAGCGGCACCTGACACGGACTCAGTCCTCGGCGTCCCTCGTTGCGCCTCACTGTGAAGACTTCCTGCCGCTGTCTCTCCGTCGGCGTGTTCACGCGATCTTCCGCGAAGCCGAAGAGATTTGTCAATGTCAGCTGATGTTTTGACAGGGCCGAGAGCTCTCGCCAGGCGATAATTAGTTATTTATTACCGCCGATAGAAATCGCGCGAGAATGCGGAAAATCGGCCGAACCTTAGTTCCAACACGAAGGCACTACGAAGTGCCTCCAAATGGAGTTCCTGTGTGTGTTTTCAAAGATCACTCAGGCACTTTGGACACTGGACTAGAGTGTTACTTTTCCCTCAAATTAATTAAAGAGGAATCAAATAGAATTGAACTTTAGTACCAAATCAAGGATTGTACAGGATTATAAGTGAGTTCAGGCTGAGAAATTGAGCAGTTTTTTGTTCCGTTGGTGGTACTTCGATAGTGTGAAGTTTTATAGAATGATTTCATGGTTGAGGAATTAAATTTAGACCAGCGTGAATGAACAACTATTGCACTATAATTAATACGGTATAAAATAGACAGTATAGAGAGTCTAAAATAAGAGATCTATGTAAGTGTAATTGTAATTTTTGTTCCCTGATCTATAATCTTGATCTATTTGGTTAGCCTTAACTAACCAAATTTTAGTAGGAAGTGTATTCAAAACCATTAGTTCCTTCGGATATTAGTATTAGGAATACCTTCAACTTTAAAATTTACTGATTTTAGAAGTGTACATGAAGTAGATCCATTTTTTGTTTATGTATGTTTAAGAGGCGTACCAATACTTTATTATCTATATTACTAATTTTATATATTATATATTTCAATGCTTCAATACTTCAATTCAATGAAATAATTCATTAATTACACTTCATTGATTTCAGTGACATTTTAAATACTTTTTTGCTGTGACGAATGATCAGCTTCAGCATTGTAATTAATTGTTTAGTGTTGTAGTTATATTTATATTGTACTACATATTAAAAATCTTAAATATTTTTTTTTATTTACATTTCAGTCATTAATTTTTCTTAAACTCTAGAAATGGGTCAACTTCGTAAGCAAATTATGCAATATACACAATAACAAAATTCCTCACTCCGTGTGACGAGAGAAATTCGCAAATTACCTTTAAAAATCGCATGCAACAAAAACGAACAACGTGACACAATTACCACGTAACAATAAACATGCGAGAGACATTAAAAAAGCAACTAACAAAGTTATTTTAATAATAATTAATTGCGAAGAAAAATGCATAAAGCTCAAAAAACAATAAAAAATTAAAAAAAAGAGAAAAACTCAATGGAATAGTAAAAATTATAATAATAATGATAAGTGCAATTATAAACAAAGAAGAAATTATATAAATATGAATAAATAATTGTTGTTAAATAATAATAAAAATAAATAAAATTAATAGGTAAAATCGAAAATTCTTAATTTTGAATTCAAAGTTTTCAAAAATTTCTATGGGAATAATACAAGTTAATGACATTAGTTTAGGTTATTCATGACTGAGTTCATGATTGAGTTCACTTAATTTTCTGAGAATGGCTGGAATTATTCAGACTAACACCCACCCACACAAAAGTCTATTGCACCCACCCAATAATCACTCTCTCATGATTTTTCGAAGCTCACTAAATTTTAATTGTCTTTGGTATTTCTCGATCGATGACTCGAAATTTGAAGACGAAAAAAAAGAGACAGTCGCTGCTTTTTTCCAATTGCTGTCGATGTTCCTTTGATTCTTGTTATATTTTTCTATTGTTGCTGGGTGGCCGGCGATGATTACATCTGACAGCTCCAAATAAATAACAAATAAATTATCTCCATCATGGGGGAAATCGCTTTTCAACGAACGGAAAATCCACGAACTATTATAGAAGAAGAACAAGGAATCGTTTGTATGGATTTGAAAAGAAACTTTCTAATAAATTAAAGATTTAATTATGACAGCCGAATAAAACAGATAAAGAACTGCTGAAGGAAATAATATTAAAAATAATCGGGAAAAATCAATAATAATAAAAAAAGAAACTTAGAATTTTTAATTTAAATGTGTGAAGAAATATTCAAGAGGAGGTTTTAAAGAATATTACAATATAACAGAAAATACTATAAGAACTTTTTAAAATTTAAAATAAAATGAATGGACCGTCAATAACGGGGTAAATAGCGAAGTGACAGATCACAGATTGAATATTAAATAGTAAAAAAAAGGAAACATACCGAAAGCTGAAAATCTTTTCGAACAAATTTCGTCCCAACCCCGAAGAAGTCATCATCAACATTTTTGCGAATTCCATAAACGGCGACGCTGAGGAATGAAGAATCCGCCGAATCAACTCGAGTTGTCAATTTTATTCTTTAGTTTCTTAATATTATGATTATTATGACTTTTATTACTGTTATTGTTCATTGTTCCTTTAAATAAAATTCCAGCAAAATTAAAGAAACAAAAAAACATGAAAAACCGCAAATAAAGAGGCTGACAATTGGCAATAATTGGATTTTATGGACAGTTTTTTTGTTTGTCATAAGGAATGTTTTCTTTTTTTCTTTTCTGATTTTAAATGTTGTTATTGTATTTCGTTTTATTTATTTATTGCATTTAATGCTTTTGAATACACGTCGTCGTCGTTGTTGTTGTAATATTTTCATTGACACACAAAAGAAACGTCGAGCGACTGGAGATATCTTTTCAAGTAGCACTCACGACCAATCAAACCGTTGCACGGGCGCGAAAGAGATGCACAGAGGTAATAAATTTGATGTAGTACAACGATAAAAGATACAAACTACAAAACATATGCGAAGATCCGGAGATTCGAAGACATTTTGCACATTATTAAACAAAATTCTTGACATCCAAACACTTGACACGAGATCGTTGAATACCTCAATACAGGGTGAGAAGAATTCCATCAAAACTTTAACTATAATTAAAAATTTTAATGATTTAATTTAAATCTGGGCATTATTTTAAGGATTAAATTAAAAATTCAGAGAATTTTGAGCTTATCGCGGGAATTTCGAGATTTTTTTGTTGAAGTTATTGATTAATTTATTTAAACTAACAATAAAAGTCCTTTAGTAAAGCAGAAGTAGACGAAGAAAAGAAGAAAAATTAAAAGAAATCATTTAGCAAAATCGCTCATTGATTGAATAATTAAGAAAATAAATCTACATTTTCGCTTAAAAAGCATTAAAAACAATTAAAAATTAAACAAAATCCGCAATTAAAACGAATTCTTTTTCACTGAAATTTTGTTTTTAACAACGAAAAAGATTTACGCGATTTTTTCATTTCCTTTGCTTTGTAGCCGCTTCTTTGTGGTTTCTTTGATTTTAGGCCGTTTCAAAGATAAATTTTACATTTATCTTCATTAATTGTTTATAAGTTTAAAGTAAATTGTTGTTCTTTAAGCTTTTTTTATTGTTTGGAAACATTCTACCGAACAAAGAATAGAAATGAGCAAAGTTTTAAATTAATTAATAAATTTTTTCGTTATTTTTCACAACACTGAATTCTTTTTATTATTCTTTTCGAATTATCAATTTTTAAATACGCGAATCAACTGTGAAATTTAAATTTATCATTCTTTAAACTTCAGAATGGATTAAAAAAGAAGCGCTAAAAAACACAACGAAAAAAGCCTCGTAACCAGAACAAAACACAGCAACAACTGCTGATAATTTGTAGAAAAAGAAATTAACCGTTACGCTTTACAAAGTTTACGTTTTATCATTCATAAAAGACGTTTTTTTTTTGTAATTGCATAATGTTATTTTTTTCCCCACTGTAATTTCGTAAAGTTCTAAAAAATCATTTTATTGTTTCTTCAGAATTTTTCGCTGTGATTCACAAACAAATCGCGGAAACGAAGACTCACCACAAAAAAGTGGGGCGAAGCGAAAAACTGCTCACTGAATTCAATTCACACACGCAACTTTTTTTCGTATCCTCGCGCTCGCGCACTCGTTCGCTCTCTTTGAGGTTGTTGGCGCGACTGAGGCGATCGCCATGCGCCTGGGATTTTGGAGCCAACGATCAACCATTCGTTGGACCCGACATCACGAAGCGAAGCGTCATCGTACGTCGCATCAGAGACGTCGTCGTCGTTCTTCGTAACGCATAGAAACCTCATCGCTTGGATTCACACGACGTCATGCTTTGGCGTTGAACGGAAAGCGTGGAGGCCGGGATGTGAAGCGGAGACGTGCTGTATGTGGGAAGAAAGAATTGCGTCGTGCAGTCCGAGATTGCAATGAAGCGCAGTGGGCGATGCGCAAACAGAGCGACAGAGAAAGAAACTCGTCATAAAGTGGATTCATTGATTGCAAATTCATTGCTAAAAGGGAAAATGCAAACCGATGCCAAGTGTAGGTTTGAAAATCACGACAAAAAGCAGAAATTAACTTTAAAAAATGATCAACAATTACTTCTGCTCAAAGGAAGGATGAATTAATGCCATTGTTTATAGCTCTTTGTATTTATAAAACAATATTTTGAAAAAATCCAACAATTTGTTGAAAAACAGAGAACAAAAATTTAAATTTTTAATATTTTTAAGACACTTTTACAGCACTTTTCACTCTCAGCTTTCACTCTTTATTCTTAGAATCAATGTTCAGTGCATTTAATTCCATTTAATTCCAGAAGCTGGAAGTTTTATTTTTAAATATATTTTAAGACTCGTTGGAGTCCAAAATATAACTCGTAAATCTTTCATTTATGGTCGTAAATCTTTTAAACTGAGTAAACGAGAAACAATATTAAAATAACAACGGAAACAATCATCGAAAGGCGAGAAAAATTACTTTTAATGAAATGCGAACTAAACTTTTATAAACAATAAATTAAAGTGAATCAGAGCTTGAAATTAAAACAATTTAAACATTTCAAAATGGAAAACTAATGAAAGCCTCTGAAAGAAATTAACGAAAGCATGTGCTGAAAATATTGTACACAATTTTTTATTTTATCTTTAATAAAGTCAAATTAAACAAAAACAAACAATAGCATAAATCAGAAAAAGGACAGCAAAGTTTCTCAGATTCATTTTTAATTAATGCATTAATTATTACGAGAAAAGAGAGGAGAAAATGCAAAATGATGAGAAACGAACACTTTGAAAAAGCGCCGAAGAAATTAAAGAAATAATCTGACATCGTGGAAAAAAGACGATAACAAGAAAAACTCACAGAAACAATGAATTCGGTCGACAGGTCAGGAAGGTGCGAAAAGGACAGCAGAGACGAAGTCTGCTAACGATTGCGCCGTTTAAAAAAAATAAAGAGCGATTGCGCAAAAAGGGGAGCTAAAAATAAGCATTCAGTGATTAAGTGGTGTGACAAAGAAAGAAATATATTTTTAAAAATAAAAAAAATATAATAAATAAAAGAGACTCAGAAACGCGAAATCAGAACTTTAAAAGGAAAAACTTTTAAATGAAAGTTAATTCAATTTTTTTTCATAAATTACACTTTTATTCTGCCAGCTACAGCGGCAACCCTGTCAGCTCAGCAGCAACAATAGATCGCGGCTGCGTGAGAACGTGACAAAGACGAGAGTCGCTCGAGACGCACACCATGGCATTAAACGATGAGATTTAATTGAGGCAGAAACTGCAGATGAGCGACTGAACAAAAAGCTTAATTAAATGGACAATGACATTGAGCAGTTGACGATCAAACACTCGGCGAAGATTTTTTTTAAACACTTCTTTTAATTGTGAAGACGTCACGTTTTAAAAAATCACTGACGTTTTCAAATTGCCCCACAAATAAAACCTAATCATAGACTTGCAGGTAAAAAGCGAATAAATGAAGCGATCTGTTGAATTACACTGATCCATCACGTCGTTTGAAATTATATATCAACTGCAGAATTGTATATAAATCAAAAAGTTAAAAGGCAAACTTCATAATAGCGATCAACAGGATTCATAAAAGTCAATGGAAAATTTTATCGTCTTTAAAGACCTATTTACGAACAAATTATGGATCGTAACCTCGGCATTATCAATGATTTCCCATTACGTGTTTAATTTAAATTCTTTTAAGAAAACCTGCACATTAAGATTTATTTATTTTGTTTAAAAAACTGAGCAATTGTCAGTTTAACCCTTTTTTGTCAGCTGAGTTTGACTCATTACATCGCATCGCCATCAGCTGATTGGGTGATCATTAGCTGATTGGACGATCAGCATCAGCTGATTGGATTTTCATCGTTAAGCAGGGACTACTAAAGACTTAACAACTGCTGATTTGACGACTTATTTAACTCATTCAACACTGAAATCTCTGAAAACAAGGCAATGAAAACAAGGCTTCGGGTTCCTTCAAATTCACTCGAAGCAAATTGTACGGAACACGGATCATTAAATGGACGAAAATGTCCGCTCCACGTAATCTTAAGTCTTTGCTTGAGCACCCACCACGTGACCTTAATTAAAAGTTCCCATTAAATACGATTACGAATAAATTCAAACTGGATAATTGTTAAATTATTTAAGTGCACGAAATTTAAGCATTAGAGTTAAAAAATAAGCGGAAATCACTCGAGTGTACATTTAAAAGACAAACGAACGAGTTTCGAGTAGAAAAGGAAAATTGAATTGGCAGACGAACGCAAGTGAATAGAAAAGAATGAATGCATAGACAGGCAGACAGACGATCGGACAGACATTAACACGTTAACCCACAATTCGCAATTGGTGCATTTGCCATAAAAATTAGCGTTCACTCGAGCATGAGTAACGAGTGCGCTTACAGCTTCTTCTTATTATTATTATTCTTCGCCTACTTCTAAAGTACTTGGCTCCACTTCCAACGCAATGTGATCGAATTTCCGGGATTCATGGCGAACAAACAACCGACGACGTCTTACATTTTAAAAACAAAAACACCAACGCTACTTTATACTAAAGTAAAGATCTAAAATATGCCACTTTTATGGAAACAAAGAATTGTTAATTAAAGTTATGCTTTTCCAGCAGCATCACAAAAGACCGATCAGAGAAATAATTAAAATTCAAATAATTAATAAAAAAAATAATAAAAGAAAAAGAAATAAGTGAAATACAAAAATGTAAAATAAAAAATTGAATTGATCTTGATTTTTAAACATTATAACATATATAATAACACCATTGACGATTATAATGTAAAAATAAATGAACAAAATGGCGATCATCCGACACATGATCAACTGATCTGTCATGTAGTATGGAAAATGTGATGTGAAACAGTAGCAACAAAACCCAAATGCAGTGAAAATGAGTGGCGAAGAGAAAGAATGACCTCTGACACAAACTGAAATTAGTACGAAGAAAATTATAACATGCAATGACCGATATTTGATCGAAATGGAAGAAATGGTGAAACATTTGCTCTGCGATTGACTGAAACAGAGGCAATACTTTCTCTTGGAAGTAGCAGCACCTCTTTTACGAAACTGGAAGCACGAAAAACGGAGAAACCGAAATATTTTCAGAAAAACTATTCCTGAAATAGCAGGAATCTATAAGACTTCCAAAAGTAGTTCAAATACAAACTTAAACTCATATCACAAGTCAATAAAAAGTAATTGAATTTTGCATTGGATTTTTGGAAGATCTCTAGACTTTTCCTTACCATTAACATTTCTGAAGATTTTTCCCCATTGTCCAGTGTAATATTTATCATATCTTACAACAATTTTGCAACCTGCTTTACTAAAAACATATTTTAGCAACATCTTCCGCTTTGCTCAAGTGGAATCACCTAAAATTAAACACGAAATTCCGCAAGGAACGAAAAAAAGTCAGCCTCAGAAAATTACACATCAGACAAGATCAGAAATCTGTTGTCGGTGGTCAGCGGATGCCGTCCAATGAACCATCGCCATCATCATCATCATTATCATCATCTATTTTCATTCAACATCAGCGTCCATTCAACTTTTCAAGCGGAACCAGTGTGGCCATCGTTGCTGTTGCTGCTGCTGTTTATCAGCAAAGTGGGTTTTCTTTTTAGTTACCATTTCTCACAACTTTAGTTGGATTGCTAATTAGTGTAGAGGCTGCTTGCTTTTAAACGTGGGCTTCAATTAATTGCAATGTAGCACGAAGACGAAGATGAAGTGAAGTGAAACGGGACCGTCGGAGGAATGGATGGATAAACGATAACGAACGGATCGCTTGGAATGAATTCACTTCTATGGAATCATGTGAAAGTTGTTTAATGTACAATCGACGAAAGGAAAACGAATGGCCTCAACTGGGACAACAACTGGACTATAACAACATTGAAAAGACAATAAATCCGAAACAATAAAATTAATTATGGAGCATCTATGTCCATTGAACACGAGAGGGAATTTGAACGAATTTTTGTAATTATAAAAATTGACTAGTTTTTAACCTCATCTGATTTATGAGATGTTCAATTGTTAATTATTTTCCTGGGTTTTCATCAAAAACTACAATCGTCCATCGAAAAACAGATGAAACCAAAAGCACTATGAAGATTCTGATAATTAAGCGGAGCGTAAAGGTATGCAATGATAAATTTTCGCGGTATAAGTTTCAGCACAATTCTTTCAACACATTGTAATAATTTGGGTAATATTTTTGTATATTAATACCGAAGTTAATAACTTATAAAACAAACAATTAAATATCTATATTGAATTGATATTTAATTAAAATATATAAAACAAAAATTCATTTTTAACATTAAGCAATAGTGATTGTAGTATTAGAGAAAATTAACATAACTCTAAAGTTAGACAAAGTAATAATTATCTCGAATAGACAATTTCCAAGTGACTATTTTTCAAGTACTACACGCAGTGCAACTCTTGAGCAGCTGCTCTTTTTTTGCTCCATGCTCCATCCTAAAACTCAAAAGCGACTGTCTATGAAAAGCATTTAATTGAAAACCTTTTCAAGGGCGAAGGCGTGATTTTCAATTGTTTTTTTCATCTCCTATTCTGTCTCATTCAATGACTCTATGTCCAGCGCTTTCTCCTCCATCAACGGGAGCATTCGACAGGATGAAACCTGAACTAAAAAGCCTTTGTTTCAACTCCTCGAACACAAAGCAAATGTTGTTAGTAAAGTTTTCCAAAATCGAAGAGAATGCAAAAATGTGATAAACTCTGTTCTATGCTAACATTTTTCTTAAAGTGTTTCTGCTGCCGTTTTGAGTTATCTTTGATTTTTTTGCTTTGCTTGTGTCTGTTGGACGCAGCTGCTTAATAATCGAATGAATGAATGAACCAATAACAACAACAAAAGCAGCAGCTTTTCCTTTCGCAGCGTTGCCATATCGAACATCTATGCCATTTCCGCTTCCGTTGAACGCATGCAAATAAAAATTCCAACCTATTTTAAATTAACAGCCGCTTTATAAAGCTATGGGCGAGAGAATGGACGTTGAAGTAGACGTGGTTTAAATGGCTTGAATAGACTGAGTTGCAGGCACAGGAAATTTAATATTGGAAACCATAAATATTGAGACCAGACGATTTCAGCAACAAATAAAAAATTCTATCCTCTGAACAGTGTAAAGAAGAAAAGAGAATGAAGGGAGTATTTGCTGTGTCTGCGGAAAGCAGAGATTCTTTTTAATTCAACACAACATGGAATATCGAGATAAAAACCTTGATTTAAGGGAAGGCTGAACCTCGCTCCATTTAGAAAATGAATAACTGAGAAATATAAGCATATTTATCTAATAACATTAATTTTAAATAAACTTTATATCACATATAAATATTTGTAAATTAAGAGTCGCATTAAAATTAAAATTTAAATTTTTATTAAAAAAAAATTATTTTTTGCTTCTTGATTATCATGGTTCTCCTTGTGGTTTTTGGAAAGAAAAGGCACGACTATTTAGAAGTTACAGTGCGACCGGTACTGAAAATATAGGCTGGCGTCTCAGTCTGTTATACCTTGGTATTTACTTCATTTCGATCACATAGAAAGTCGTCATTAGCGCTATATATAAAACACGATACAGTGAATTGCTAAGTATCATGTTCACCGCTTTGTAAAGATTTTTTTAATTCATGACGTTGTCGAAGGTTCTATTAATATCAAGAAAGACACATTAAGGGTACTGTTTAAAATGAAAGGAGCGCTCATGGAAGTCAGTATTGCTCGATATACACGTCGAGGACAGGAGGAGATTTTATCGCAAAATTATCCTTGTACATTCATCAAGCCCATACCAATGCCACTAGAGTAAAAGAGCTGAGATAGATAGTTCTAAATTTCTTGGTACTTAGTCGCACTTCGTCTGTTGTTTAGTTTTGTTATTCACCGAGACAGGCCTCTGCCATTATAGTTAGGTATGGAATGGTCTGGTACAATGCTTTAGATAACATCGCTGGCAAAAGGCCGGAGCTGGTTTTGACGCTACACAGTAAAACTTATCTCTATCTTACAAATATATTTAATTTTCCTCACTCAATGCATTTGAGTGTTTAATGTAAACATCTAAAATGAAGTGAAGTCTTTAAAATAAGAGGGCAAAATTTTAAGAATTGCAAAAAATCATATGAATGCACTTTACATTTTTCACGCTCACTTAAAAGCTTCAAAACCACTGTAACGTAAAAAAGAACAGAACATGAAATTATGAGAATTTTCAGCAATATTTAAACACATTAAAATTGTGGGAGGAGAAACGTGGAGGCGGGACCTGCTGCAAAATTATTTGCTGTAAAGAAATGTTTCTTAAAATTTCAAATTGTCTAAAATAAACCAAGCGAAATTTTCATATTTTACTAAATTCTTTCTTCATTGAAATTTCGCATCACGTCTCGCGCGGCTACGTTTTTATTTATTCTTTTCGAAAGTGTTGTTCAATAAATAAACATCAGCTATTTTTCGTTGTTGTTGTTGTTGTTGTTACAGCAACAAACACGATGTGCTTGTAAATTTATAACCACTTAACATATTCTCTACTAAAACATGTACACAAATAGATCCAAATAATAAATAAAATCCAAAAAAACCGCCTTGAAGTTGGTGTAAACAAGAAATTTTTTGTAGTGCAAATCGTTAGGGGAAGAAAGGGTGTGAGTTGAAAGAAACTCAGTTTAGAAAACGTGGCAAGGAAATCGTCTGAATCAAGGTTGAATCTGCTGTTGCTGGTCGATCATCCTGAGAGCTGTTAAAATGATTGCACTTTCCTATGGCAACAAATGCGATGTCTTTCATAGTTATGCAAAGGTTTCCAACGGTTGACGCACGGTACCTCTCGGAACGCTGCTGAGACTTCGCTTTATTCACTCTATAGAATTCACATAAAATGCTTTGCTCTTTGCTAAATAAAGCAAGATTAAAACATACTTTGTTATGAGAACTTTTCTGCTATTTATAGTAAAATCTAACAATGATTTTTAGACCCATTTTTTACTGTAGAACTCATTTCGAACAATCAATTGAACAATCAATTAAATGCAATTAAATGAGAGTTGCAGTCTTTTTCCGAATACTAATATTCAACACGAAAAACCTTCAAAAGAATGGTGTCAAAGCCACTAAATAAAGCTTTGAATAAATAATAACTAAATAACAACCAAATGGGGGTGATATACATAATATTAACGCACACATTCATTTCGAATTCCCGCAGCTACTTGGCCCTATAAAATCTGAAACAAAAACCGCTTCAGCATCTTTCAACGGAGTTGTTAAGCGCCGTCGGTCTCAGTATCGTCGTTCAGTTTACAACGCAATGGATTCTTGCATCAACGCTCAGTGCGCGTCCCAAAGTATCGGCCCGGCCAATTTTCTCGTGAGCTCCTTGTTGCAGGCTCTGTTGGTCGCTCATTGCAGCATCTCGAGACCCGAAGACTGGCCGCCCGATTACGGGGACTCGGCACTGATGAATGGCGGCTTGCGGGACTTTGATTTTGTGGTGATTGGCGCCGGATCCGCGGGTTCCGTCGTTGCGAGTCGTCTCAGTGAGAATCCTGAATGGAAAGTTTTGGTGATCGAGGCCGGTGCTGATCCACCGCAGGAATCCGAGATACCCAGCCTATTCTTCTCTCAGATTGCGCCAAACTCGGACAAGGTGTGGAACTACTGGACCGAACCGACCGGCCGCATCAACTTAGGCATGCAGAACGAGTCCTGCTTCTGGCCGCGCGGCAAGATGATCGGTGGCAGCAGCGGCGTCAATGCGATGATCTACGTGCGCGGCAATCGGCAGGATTACGATACGTGGCTGGAGCGGGGCAACACTGGTTGGGGTTGGGACGATGTGCTGCCATATTTCGAAAAATCCCTACGTAAAACAGGATCTAAGCCGTTGGGGTATTTGGCAGTAAGCGAGAACCCATCTCTCGATCGCGAGTTTGATGAAATGATTTTCGCGGGTGGCGAGGAGTTGGGCGTGAAGAGAGTACATCGCTTTGAAGATGGAAGCGAGACGGGTTACAGCCATTTACTATCTACGATTCGCAATGGCGCCCGCGCCAGCACAGGAAAAACGTACCTAAGCGGCAAACTGGCGGAAAGACCTAACCTGCGGGTGATCAAGAACGCGCAGGTGACGCGCATCAACTTCGATGCATCTGGCCAACGTGTGGCCTCGGTAAGCTTTGTGCTCCGTAACCAGCAGGAGCTGAAAGTGAAGGCCAAGAAGGAATTCGTGCTGTCGGCGGGCGCCATCGACTCGGCGAAGCTGCTTCTGCTGTCCGGCGTCGGTCCTCGGCAGCATTTGGGCTGCCTGAAGATACCCGTGGTGCAGGATTTACCAGTCGGCGACCATTTGCAGGATCACCTGGTGCTCCCCCTCTTCTTCAACCTGCAGCAGGGTACAGCGAATTCTACGACTCCGGCGGATTCCTTAGACGCGACCTACAACTACCTAATACACCAAAGCGGCAAGCTTGCCAACAGCGTCTCCCTTACCGCCTTCCTCAACTCTGTTCCCGGCTCTAGCAGTCCGTATCCAGATTTGGGCATACATCACCTAGTAGCTAGACGAGGCGACCCGTCACTGTTACGTTTTTGGGCCAAGTCCATCGCTCTGAAGGACCAGTATCTGGAAAGCCTCGAGTCGCAGCTGAAAACCGGTCATTTGCTGCTTGCCTACATGTTCCTGGCGAAACCGAAATCCTTCGGCAAACTTCGACTGCGTAGCAGCAACTACAAGGACACGCCGCGCATATTTCCCAACTACTTGAGCGAGCCGGAGGATGAGGAGACGGTGCTACGCGGTTTGCGTTATCTGATGCGACTGGAGCAAACGCGGGCCTTCGTCGGTGCATCGGCGACGATCACGCGCATCCCGAATGACGAGTGCGATCAGCAGCCGTTCAAAAGTGACTCGTATTGGCGCTGCTATATCAAGTACTTCACCAATACTTTGTACCACACCACGGGCACCATTAAGATGGGTCCCGCAAAGGACAATACGACTTGTGTTGATCCGCGCCTGCGCCTGCATGGAGTGAAAAATCTGCGTGTGGCCGATGCCAGCATCATGCCCGAAATACCCAGCTGCAATACGAACGCGCCTTCGGTGATGATCGGCGAGAAGGCAGCGGACTTCATAAAGCACGATTGGAACCAGAGAAGGAAGGCGGACCTTTGAAGTTTCGAGCGGTGTTATAAGTAATTTATTTTTCGTCAGGAAAGAGGTAATCGACCTCGACTGATCGTGTTCAGAAGTGATTAAATAAAATGAAGAAGAATCTTCCCTTCTGTTGTCCTTCTTAAAATCGACAAACGTTTATCTACTATAAAAACAAGACTCGTTTTGTTGTTTGACATAATAATTCATTAATAAATAAGTAATAATTTTGTTAAGTTAAGATAAAAGTTTCTAATGCAGCTGTAACAATTCGTAATGAAGAATTTTGCTACTGCGAACGGTGAAGTTTTTAATCCGGCTTAAAACATACAAATGGAATTTAAGTGTTAATCTTTGCACACAAGCGGAAAGAAGATGTCTATGTGTGGATGTAGGGATGTGTTCGTGTGCGTAGCTGACTGTCGAATTAGCAGATTGAAGCGGAGTTTTAGAATTATTCATGCCTCGGAGCTCTTCACATGCGAAATCCTCGTAAAATGAAATAAAATAAAGTAATTGCAGCAACCAAACAAAGACAACAACCACAATATGATTCACCAACGGAAGAAAATCTCCCCAATTTTTCCCCATCACGTAAATGCAACACATTTTAATGGAGCTTTTCCGGCGTTTAGGCGATTCTATCTCAGATTTTATTCGTTATTGTTGTATGTTTGATATTATAACAAACTTATTTAAGTTACGTCTGCAAATATTAGCAACATTTCAAAACATAATTCAGTTAGAAAAAGGGTTTTAACCCAAAAATATTCGATTAATTGGAATACGTCTTTAAGCAACACAAAGCTCTGTCTTTCCTTTTTCTACATACTTTTTTCATTGTCTAAAATAGTAAAAGAAAATTATTACTAAAGTTTTTGTATCTACTTTTGACATTTGTTCTCAAAAAAGCCACTAAATCTCAATGGGAGAAATTAATTAACGTGAAAAGTGGTATCAAAGCTAAATCATTAAGAACTGCATATCAAAGAAGACTGAAAAGCAGATAGAAAAATGAAGAAACAAACTTCCCAAAGGATATCGGAAACGTTGTAACTACGTAAATACAACAATTTTCCGAGACGTCAAAGTCGATTTATTATGCAGTCCATTAGAGATTTTTGTGTTGTTCTTCTTTCTCCCGAATTAAGATTCCATTCATTAAGATTAGCGAAGTTATTGAATATTAACTGCTAGCTTAGGTAAGTACAAGAAGAAGACAATCAAGAGGAGGAAAAGTCAGGAGAAGGAGGGGAAAATCAACAGTCATACATAGTAAATTGTAGCGCAGAATTTTACTAATGTACTTCAGAGTAACGAAACAGACCTACCAAATTTTTACTTGGACTGGAAAATATTTTAATTAAAGATTCGATTTTTCAATTCTTGAAACAAGAGATAAATTGTTGGAAAGTTGAACATCGTTAATAATAATATTAAAGACGTTCCCATGTAAAATTCTTGTGGATCGAATCGCAACAAAAACTCTTAAAGCCCTTGAGGTCACAAAGAATACATTTGTGAAAATAACTCCTGAAGAAGATATAAAATGCTTTTAACTGTTTTTAGCCTCAGGCGCTTAAAACACAAAAAACGACAAAAATCAACCCCTTTGATAAAAGTGCGAAGACTGAGAAGTAACAAATAAAGAAGTAAGTAAATAGTTTAAATTAAGTAATCTAGACACAAAACTTTCCTTGAATCGGAAATATGTTAAATTTAATAATAAACAATAAATGCGTAAAATTGATGTTTAAACTTTATTTTCCAAAAAAAGGAGAGCGTATTAAGAAGTAAACAAAATTCTGATTTATTAAAATCATTCACCCAATTATCAGTTATAAATTTATTATTACATATTTAAAATCTATTGATTTCGTTCAAATGACAAAAGAGTTGCCACACTTAAATCCAGCACCTCAAAGTATGCAACTACAACATCGGCTGCTGCTGTGCATTTTTAGCTCATCCCAAAAGAACCTTTCGACAAAAGACAATCAGTTGATTGTTAAGAAACCAGAGCGAAAAATGATCAATGGAGAGGAATTTAAAAACCGAAAAGCATAAGAAAAACCAAACAGCGAAAACCCGCAACACCGTAAATCACAGAAAAATCAATAAAATCTCGTTGCCTGAAACCAAGTGCGAGGCAGATTCACATTATTTCCATTTCGTTTCTCTCGTGTTGCTTTTTGCTATCAGACGTACTTTTTTATTTAAAATACTTTTTATTATGGTTTTTATTGCTCAGCAAATAAAGTGTGAAAATCAGGCAACTAACGAAGCGTAACAAAGCGATGAGAGACAAATAATAAGCGTTGAAAAGAATATCACCAATAAAGGAAGCCGAACAAAGCAACGCAGGACGGAATAATCATCGAGTGTCTGCCAGCGTCAAGATTTCTCCTGCATACTTTCAGGCTTATTATTAATTCCATCGCGGTGTGGTGAGTATTGCTCCGTCGTTCGTGGAGACATTCAATTTACATGATTGTGCCATAAAAGCGAACAACCCAAAGATATAGCATACTTTCGAGCGCCATTTAAAGAAACCAAATAAAGCATTTCCGGTTACAGCCTGCATATTTTTGCCATCTCCAAAAGAAAATCATTCCAAGTTATTAGAATATTCGGTGATTTTCGGTCTTTCGAGCATAATTTTTGCATCACTTTTCCTTTCTTTTCTTCTTCGTTGGTTATTCCGATAACAAAAAAAAAGGGTTAGCGCTTTCATTAACTAAATGTGACTCGCTTTTATTTATTTCTCTGTTGGTGGCGTTGGCGGTTTCTTTACTCTGCAAATATTTGGCAAATTTACGATATTTAAGGGTAAATGAAGGAGTCTTTGCTTTGTTGTGTATGTGTGTGTGTGTGTCTTACTTTTAGACTGAAGTAATTTTTGACAACGGTTCCTCAGCTACGAAAGAAAAACCTTTTTATTTAAATTTCAAATAAATCCTAGAAATACGACGGACGGATTCAGAGACGTTTAATGCTGTCATTATACAAAAGTGGCGCTTTCTTCACTAAGAAATGGAATCAAATTCAGCAAAAAGATGATGAACGACGTTAAATGAATGGAAATTTTTTAGGAAAGTCATTTGCATGGGAAGCTGTTCAGACATTGGTTATAATTTAAGTAGTTATATGATCAAAATTTAAATAAATCGCAGTAAAAATCGATTTAAAAATCTTTCAAAAAAACAAACTTTCCTCTCACAACGCAATTCATACAAATCATTAACTCATTAAATGTCTGTAATGAAAACAACTGCTAAACTTCAGAGTTTGTGTGTTAAGAACATGAAAAGGTTTCCTTAAACCCCATCCTCGCCCGCCTGCCACTCCCTCAAGAACCATATTTCAATTGCAGTTCGTCGTCTTACATAATAAATATTTTATTAATAAACATCGTCTAAGGAACAGAATAAATTTTGTAGAATACAAGAAAGTCCTTTAAGAGTTTATCCTCCCCATTGCTACCATTGGCCCCGCCCACATCTTCGTCCGCCCCTCAACGATGTCTTAAGTGTTGTTTGGAGCACTTAAAAATGGGGAGCACTCAAAACTTTGTCGGTTTACGTCTTAAATCGCCGAAGAACAGACGGCATAAAATGAAGTGGCAACAGAAACATCAGTAAAGGCAACAACAACAACAACAGCAACGATAACAACAACCACAGCAGCAGCAACAGCAGCAACATCAGCATCAACAGCAACAGCGACAGCAGCTGCAACAGACACACGCTGTGCAAAACGTGCCGTTGAAAAGGTAGACCGACAGACAGACAGCCTCACACTTTTCGACTTTGCATATTTTAAGGCGCCATCAAGCACAGAAGCATAAAAACACTGCATATTTTTGGGCACGAAGGCAGGAAATCCTTCTCCTAGCGACATGAGTTAAACTGTTTCCGACACGATGACGATTCCGTCGTAAAATATCGACGACGGGAGGAGCTAAGGGTGAAAGGAGAAAAGGGGGCGGCTTGGAAAAGAGGTGAGAAGCGGCCGCGTTAACTACGGACGCTGGCTTCTATTTTAAGCGGCTGTCATAAATCCGCTTCCTTCAGGTGTATTTTTTATGATACTCTTCTGCTTCTTCCTTTTCTTCGTCTGTTTACTTCTGCTTTCTCTTTTTAACCTTAATTTTTTTAATATTCTTCTTCTTCTTTTCTCGGTGTTATTTTCTGTTAAGAGCCACACTTAAAAAACGCCACCGCTTTTTATTTCATTACCATTTTTCTCCACAATATTTGCTCCGTTTTTATTTAACTTTATTTTCCCTTCTTTCGCTGGTTATTATTATGTCTATTGTCATTTAATTTCTTTTTCTCTTCATTTTCATTTTGTATTCCTTCGCTTTGAAGATTATACAATTTGTTTCATTGACCATCGACGGCTTTTCTTGTCCTTTGACATCTTTTTCACCACATCAAATTCCCACCTCAGGTCCATGGAACTTTCTCACTGTTGGTTTTTTATTTATTTTTATATACAAGTCTCTTTTTGTCTTTGCTTTGACTCATGTGCTTCATTTGCATCTGCTTCATTTTTTCCATTTCTCAAATTTATAGGCATTTTTTGTCGCAGAGTTTTCTTGTTTACAGCTGGCAACATACTAAACAACCTCATCACTGTTCACACTTCGTCTTTCCTCTCCACTCGGCGTTCTTGAGGGCTGTCTACGGCTTTTATGGAGCTCCCTTTATTTCCGTTCTTTCCATTATTTCTGCTTCTCTTCGCTCTTCTGTCGTTGTTGTTGTTGTTTTATAAAACTTTTGTCATATTTTTCACTTAAGTTTTCTCATATATAAAAATTGAAATTTTTTGTTTTATTTGTTGATGTTTTTTCTGTAACGCAGTCTTCTGTGGGTCTTTGTTACCTTCGGGAACCACGTTTTCTATCACCGCGCTGTGTGCGTTAGTGCTTCATGAAGAATCGCATTTTTTGCACCTGCTGCTGGTGGTTACCGTCACAGAGACTCTTTAACGTGTTGCGCTTCCCAATTTAATAAATGCATAAAATAATTGGCCTTTCATAGAAGCCTTACAATGCCCTGCAATTGCATATGCCCCAACTTTATTTACAAAAATGCTTTAAAATTATTATATTTGTTATTTAATGTGTAACCCTTCCTCTTTATCCTTAATTAAGAAAGTGCTTTATTGTCGCTCAACACTTGGCACTTTTATTCACTTAATTTTATTGCTTCTGTTGTACAGGAAAACTAAGGTAACTTTTTAATCTCATTACACAACAGAGAGAACAATAAAAAAACACTGTAACCCTAACAACCTTCGATTTAACATCTCACAGAATAAAGCAACTAAAAATACTCCACGAAGAGAGGATTTTCGCCCCACATCATCACATTTAATTCAGTTTCTACCACTTCGATGGCCGGGCCTTGAACACTCTTGGCCCAGCGCAGTTGCGGCGCATTCGGTGCAGGTGAGAAGCAGCGGAGCAGATCTGCAAGCATGGCAAAATCATTGACTGCGAAAAGGCGAAGGAGATGTGAGCAACACAAAGGATTATCGCAAAATCATATCCAATCCATTACTCAGACCCTTTGTAAAACACGACGCTCCCCAACTTCTCGGCCCTAGGCAAGGAATACTGACATTAGTGCTGCTTTACCACGTCTCATACCTTTTTCTATCACTCCGATTCCCCTCCTCATCCTTTCTTCGCCGGAAAGAGTCTATAAAGTGGTTATTCAAAAGCGGAAACACAAACAAATTGACGCAGCGATGCTTGTAAATGGCGAAATTTTCCATTTTTCTCGTTTTCCTTTTAGTTCCACTTCCACAATCGAATATAAACTGATTTTTGTGGTAGTTGATAAGGTTAAAAGATTGAATAAACTGACCTGACATTTGACCCACAAACCTTTTTGCGTTTTTTTCAACTTTTCTATTTTTTTACGTGTTTTTTTTTTTGGAGAAAGAAATCAAGTGAAAGTTTCTCATATAAAAGAGAATCAGAAGCAGAAGAATTGATGTTTGTTTTTACTGTCAATAAATCTTTTTGTTAAGAGCAAAAAGAAAAGAAACTCACTGAAATTCTGGCAAAACAAACCAAAGAAAAACACTTATAAAAAACTGATAGAAAATAAGAATTTTATTATTCGATCTGAGATCTTTGACTTTTATTATTTTATAGTCAATGTTTTTGCATAAACCAAAATCATAAAAATCATAATCCGAAAGCAAAATATAAAAGTCATCACAGAGTTTCAATTTACTTCTCTCTCACTTTATTAAGTATCTGGCATTTTTTATGACTTGAGTCGGTTTCAATTTCACAGAAACAAGTGCTCACATAATTATTTTTTTATTGATTGTTTGCGGATAATATTTTGGCTTCGAGTGTATTAAACGCTAACAAACAAATCCAGACCCAAAGACCAACCCATAAAATCTCCAGTAGCGGAGTCTTTTTTCATTTTTATCGGCGGCCTCTTACTTTTAAGACCAAAGGCACCACAGCCGATAAACATTCGGCTATAAAAATTGAGCTGTGATCCAATCATGATCCAATTGTTTCGGCGGATTTCTTAAGTAGAGGTTAACGTGTCCATATCTGTGTTTTATGCTTACTTTGGTAATCGCAACAATAATCAAATAGCTTCAAGGTACGAATGTAATGAGCGGTGATTATCGATTTTCGTTAGGACTTTGAGCGGAAAGTGAGAGGGGAAAGTAGCTGAGGCGATTTAATCCAAAAAGGATTCTAATTGACTAAAAATAGTTGATATCTTTTGTTGTTAAAACGAAATCTACAGAAGGTTCAGGGTCTATAAAGGTGGTTTTACTGGTCTCCTTTGCCAGGCAATCCGCTGTTTCATTGTCTTATATTCGCAATTTGTTTGTTATTCCAACCTTTTCACAACATATGGTGTATGAAGCACTCTCTGTTGTCCATTCGGTAAGATTTCTACTATAGAAGACTTCCCTCTATAATGAGTCCTATTACTGCTTCCCTTGTTGCGGTGTTTATGCCTTCAAATGATCCAAATCACTCAATGAAATCGACCATTTTCTCTATTAATATCACTTTTGATCTGTCACTTGACATGATTGATTAAAGAACTATATGATCCAATTTCGATATATGTCCACTTCAGCATTACGAACAGAGACAATTATGGGCGGGACGAATAACTTAGCGCCATTCGGAAGACCCATTGTTGAAGCTATTCAAAAGTTTTACGATTTATAAAAGACCGAATTGATCGATAAGAACTGGAATGCAGAAAATCTACTCAAGGCGTCATTGTTATTTTAATTCCCTATAAAACATAACGTTGAGGCCCTCCTACAGACTGAATATCAACGACTTCGAGAATGATACGGAAGCTAATTTTAAATGAAGATGATTTTATACAGAAGCTCTATAATTTAATTTTAATTTATATCTTAATTGTTTAAGATTAACGAGTCTTTTACTGGATCTTTGAAGATTCATTGAATAATATTTTTCGAAAATCAATCGTTTATCATAAATTTAAATATCTTCGGCTTCAATATTGTGTAATCTTTTGCTGTTCGTTATTGATAAAGGTTATAGAAATGTCAAGCACATTTAGAATTCCATTACTTTTAAACTTCTGTTTATTTTGAAATTCTAATTTAAGTTTTGGATTTTAGGGGTTTGTGTAATTTTAGTGGCCAATTTCTCATGTTATCCTGTTGCTTTTTTACAATAAATTTCAAGTAGTTGTCACCTCAGCAACATTGTTTCTAAATATAAGTAATATAAACCTGATTAATATACTATAAAAAGATATCAGAATAAAAGCCACTCTCCAAAAACCGCTGGAAACAACTAAATTTAAGTTAACATAAAAAAGATATGCGTATGCAAAAACAGCAAAGAAAAGTTATGGGTAAACTGCAATGATACGAATGGGAATAAAATTTAATAGGCAAGTGATGTAAAGTCAACGCTGTGAGAGGAACAGCGATGGAGCAGAGATAAAAACTGAAAGTGAAGCAAATTAAAAACGTGTTTGTCGATCAAATGCGGCAAAGAGTGACTCGCGACTGCGAAAAGAACTGTAACAGAAATTGTTAGCCACAGAAATTATGGGCAGCAAGCGCATGAATTACACACGCAATCGTAGGAAGCTCGGGTTGTCGCTGTAGGTTGTCAGAGTGGTTAGGGGACCCGAAAAGCCGAAAAGAGGGGAAGTCAAGGGGACGGAGGATGGAAACGGGAATTTAAAAAAGAGAAACGGGATAAGACGAGTCTAATTTACAAAAAACAAGCTTAAAAATGCACAAAAGCAAGAAATCCATCAAATATTTGAGCGAAAATGATTAAAAGTAAATAAATAATTTATTTCGTGAAGCAACCTGATTAAAAAACAGCTAAAATTTGTATTAACTTTTTTAATATATGAAAGCAATTGAATAATAGATGAAAAATGAAAGAATAATTATAAATTATATATAAAATATAAATTATAACGAATAATTATTAAATTATGATTTAAATATAATTTAATAATATAATATATTTTTTAAATAATAATTTTTTAATAGGAATAAATTAAAATAAAGATTTATTCAATCTCTTTAAGCACAATTTCCATTAAAGTTATGTGAGTCTACTTCTTCTTCAAGTTGACTTATTTATTAATGAAAATTTGCTTTTTCGCCTTCACTTAAGCTTTGTGCTTAAGTGCAGAAACTTTAATCGCCTGCACATGCAGAAAAAGCAATGTGAAAAAATAACAACTGTTTGTGAAGGAACATTTTTATTTCCTGAACTCATCGAAATGAAGTTTGTATGCATTTTAATTTTCCGCAGAATTTGGAATTTTTATTTGAGTTGGCAGCACTGACGTTGGCAAAGTTTTCGCATGAATTTTGTACCCACAACGGGGCCAAAAAAGCGAAAAGCAAACAAAAATTTGAATGACTTTTTGCTGCTTTCCCTTTTCTCCTGTCCACCCCTTTCCCCAAGATTCATTTGCTTCTGGAGAGCCACAAAATTATAAATGACTTTTGAAAATGGTGAATTTTTGGCGCCTCAAAGCAAACAAAAACTTTTTTATTTTAATTTTAAGGTTTATTCTTGTTTCCTTTCTTTTATTAAGTGCATAAAATTGAGAATAATATTAATGATATTTACTGAAATCGTCAACGAAAAGTTTGCAACAAAAACTGACCCAAATTTTGTATTTATGGAAAATCGCTGAAAGTCTTTAAATGGTGTATTTTCTCAGTGTATTTAACATGTCTCTGAGTCTGCGATTTCTTTCGTTTTCACAGTTTTTCTCACTCTCGGGAAATTCTTTGTGCAGCCGTCGGTTGAACGGAAAAACGCGAGATCCTCATTAAAAGCGTTTGTGTCCTTTTGTCCTGCACAAAGGATGCATGAAAAGGTAAATAAATGGAGCGTTGAAATGAAAATTAAAACATAAGATGTGATGTTGATGTGATGAATGTTTTGCAGGTCATTTAGAAAGTTTAAAAGCAGTTGTAATGAGCTTCGTGTGGATTTAGTGAGCACAAAGAATGACTTTTAAAGACGTTGGAGCCTTTTGAATTCTTCCTTCTGTGGTTTTCCGTTATTAATAACTACTTCTACAGAGAAAAGGAGCATAAAATATTAAAATAACCTAATGAACAACGTTGAAAAGTGGTTTTAAACTTTGTGGTTGGTTTTTTTTAGTTAAAAAATCCAACAATACTTTTTGAAACCTCATCTTAAGCTCAAAAATATCAAAAAAAAGAATGTTTAAGTTAAATAAATTTCCTTTTAGTTTGTTTTGTTAAACAGTTTTTTAGTTTATGTTTTTTAGTGATTAAAAAAGTGGTTCTTTTGAGTGTTTCTTTTGACTCATTGCCATCATTGAGTTCAGCTGAAACACGTGCGTATTCATTGACCTGATTTCTTGTTGTTCTTTTTGTTCAACCTCAAAAAATTTCTTTAAACCTTATATAATATAAAAAACTACCACAAAATTAAGAAAAAAAACCCCATTAAAGACCCAAGAAATTGAAATTTAAAACTCAGCGATTTGAAGCCAAATGGCAAAAAAAAACTGCCACACTTTGCAACAAACTGACGCACTAAATCGCACCTCAGACAACAACAACAACAACAGATAACAATGAACCCTACGATTGCCATTTTCGAAATAATAATAGTAGGAAAAAGGCAACAACAACCGAGAAGGAAACAAAAACTTGGCAATAATAAAAGCCACAAGAACAACAACAGCGTTCGTCTACGATTTCCGAGTCTGTTAATAAATCGCAATTAATTGATTGATAAAATCATGCACCATCGACCGCATGCATCAGCAGCAACACTAACAACAACAACAACGCTCATGGCACCGCCGTCAAAAGTAGGAGAGAAACAGTCAATTGTGGAGCGACGACAACAACAACCACAACGACGTCTACAAAGGCACATACAAGTGTTTGCGAGACTCGTTCAATACGCTTGCGTAGTCGCTCGCCATTCGTCGGCATTCATCGGCGGCGTCGTCGTTGGCGTCATTGGCGTCGCCGGCGCAAGAGCAAAAGATCCCAATAACATTTCCAATCAGAGTTGACTTGTTCAATTCAAGTTTTTTATGAATACATACTTTTTTAAAGTAGGAAAAAGGGAGGAATTCTAGCACTATTTATTCTGCAAGGAACACAAAGAGACACTGTAATAGTAAGTAAATTAAATAAATCATAAAATCTAATGTTAATTTAATAAAACATATGTACACTTTTATTCTTTGTAAACAATAATAAAATACGACGCTAAAACTTCTTTTAACTACATACTACCATTTTTGATACGATTTCTACTACTATTTGAAAATTATCTCCCTCGAAACACTGTTCAAAATGATGCCTGCAGATTGTGAACTTATCTTGATTTAAGTATCACTTTCAGACATTTAAATAATTAACAATAATTTAAAAGTAGTCACCAAATCTTTCCGGCATGGAAAAATCGCATGTTGCGCCAAGAAGTAAACTAATAACAATAAAAATAAAGATAAAAATAAATCTCAAAGGAGTGCCTGAGTACGCAATAGAGTAGATTTACTATTTAATGACGGTATAATTTGGTAACTGTATTAAGAGATTTGCCCATTATTCTCGCTTGAGTGCCAAATAAGTTCGTTCAATTTGTGACAACTGCGACAGAAGTTAATTGTGTTGTCATGACTAAATTTAAAATGTTGTAAATTCAATGATACGTTCAGTTTTTGTATTGGAGTGGCTTTGATTGTGCCGTACACAATGTGTATGTATATTTGAAAGTACAAGAACAAGAATAGGTGTGGTGCACCAACGTAAACATGTCATATTTTCTCCTTTAAACATCTCTTACTCATCTCTGCTCTCCCCGCTCTGACCATTCGCTTTAGTGGCTCTCTACTCTCACTACTTCTTTCATTAGCTCTGCAGTGAGAACATCAGCTGTTCAAGCAGACGAACCACTCACCCACACAAAAAGCACAATGAACGAAACTACACGATGCCTTGCGATGTGAGGTGATGTTATGCAAATGCGCAATAAGCACACTCATTCCTTCGTAAATTTCTGGACTGGACATTCATATGTATTTTTGAACATCCTATAAAAAGCACTCGTTATTTTATGTTAGTCCAAAACGCAGGCGATGCCGAGTACGCCGACGGAACAGCTTGAAATATGGCTAATTAATTATTCACGAGCTCATTAGGCGACCATTATTTTGGCCTTGAGTAGTTGCAGCTGAGCTCAAAATAAATACGAGTTCGCTGAGTATGAAATAAGTGAAGGAAAAAACAAGTGCGTTAAATTAAACATCAGCAATAAAAACTTGTATGGAACTACATTTAGATTAAAGTATTTAATCTCGCTAATATAAATTATATTCATTTAATTTAATTTCATTTATGTTAAACCATTGCAATTAAAAACAAATAAATTTGGCATTAAAACACTTTCAAATTTAAATTTAAATCTTTACTGTTCGTTAAATTAATTTAAAATTGATGGCAATTTAAATTTGGAAACCGACTGAACCGAAATTAGAAATTTATTTATTTAGCTTCCAAGAAATCAAAATGAAAGCAAATTACAACAAAAATTAAGACTGGCGTTTAAAATAAAACTAAAACTTTTAATTTTTCTAGAATAAATTAATAATAAATTAATTAAAAATTAATAATTAATAAATTATAACAATATTAATTGAAAAATATTAAATTAAATAAAAAAAATATTAAATGAAATAAAAAACCGGTTAAATAACAATATTTGTAGACAAAATAATTACATTTTAAAATTTAAATTTGGTGAATAATAATATTAACTACAGCTGAATAATATTCTAATACAATAATATTAAATTAGAGCTTTAAAAGATATTAAATAAACAATTTTAACTTTTAAACCTATTTTAAATTTTAACTAAATTAAAACTGTCCTTTTTCCATTTCTCAATTCCACAGTTTTTTAAAATTTCAATTGAATCGGAATTTTTTTGGTGAACAAATAAATCTCATCATCAAGTTCCAGAAAACAATTTCATTCCAATGAAGTTAAATAAATTGCTTTGATGTCACAATAAATTGCGATCAATTGATCAATTCTACTGATTCACAGCCATTTAAAGCTTACAATTTAATTGTTTATACAACGAAATGAAATGGAATTTTGTTGGTGTTGCAATTTTTGCCTAGTTCTTCTTTTGCCATTTTGCAAGTGATTTTAATCGTTGAGACAAACAAATCACGTGCTGGCAATAAAAACAACTCAAACATGAAACAGAAATCAGCTGCATTTTAATTTGAAGCACGGAGATCACAAGAAGCATAAAAACGAAAGAGAAAAGTGAAAGGAAGAAAGAGGAATAGTACAACAAGTGATGAACTGTCAGCCTGTCACACGGCTAGACAGCCAGATACCAAAAAGAGATAAAAATGGATTTAAAACATGGCTAAATTTAGTAACGAGAGACGTTTAATGCTTTTAGGATAATCTTCAACGAAAATCTCGACTTGAATTGAAAAGAAAAATAAAGTTTTAAGACTTTTCCCAACACAACAGATGTTAAATCTTTTTTTAATTATTTTCACATTTAATTCAATTCAATTTTCCCCAGTTGATTTACATATTAATTACTAGTGGATAAAAATCACGAAATTCTTTGCCAACAACAAATCAAAATGCAGCAAAAATATCTTATATTTAATATTTACATTAATAAATCGTTCAGTGATTAACAATTTAAATATTTGTTTAAATAACCATTTATCTCGCATAACAGGAAAACTGCCAGTTGTGAATAATAACAATAAATAGTGTTAATTCAGGAAAAAACAATCGAAAAGAACAGCAGAAGTCTTGGCCGGAAAATCCGCCGAATCACTCAGTCATTCAATCGACTGACTTCGCCTGCCTACGTAGTCCTCCAACCATTGTTAGGAGTCGACAAATCGACGGCTCTCAGTGTACTCGTTGAAGGGAACCGAAGGCGGCAGAGGGGCCACCGCTGCACGCCTCAGCTAAACACCAACGCTGAGACCAGACGGCACACACTTGCAGCTTCGTTTTTTGCACCCAGCAAACTTTTCATTTATTTTATCTGGCAAACATTGCGAAATCGTTGCCAACGCAGAGGCTCAGACGCTGAACACTGAGTAACGCACTGAAACTGACAGGAATTCAGATGGAGATTGAGCTGCAGTGAGCGGAGAGAAGGAACAGACAAACGACGAAAATGGTACAATTTTAAAGACATTAATTCTTTTTTATTATTATTAAATGCAAGGTCGTTGAACCTCGATGAACTGAGCCTGTTTTTAATGCAAATTTCAAACAGATTTTTAACGAATTTATAAAAAAAAATACTTTGTTAGGGAAGTTTGAGTATTGCATGTTTTTCGAATTTCTTTAAAACGCTCAAAATCTAATAATTACAACTTTCAGTTTAAATATCTAGAAACGGTTTCAAGAAGCTCAATTTGCTTGATCTGACTTTTCTATCTTTCAGTCTTTTATCATCTTTTCATTTCTCAACTCCTTGCATTATTATAAAATTTGCAATATTCAGTAAAAATGGGGATTTCCTTCAAACACTTTAAGATATCTAAGCGAAAAGTCTTCCAGAAGATTTAAATTCTTCTACTCCACACAAACTTTACCTTTGTTTAATCTAATAAATTGTCTCCGAAGTTTATTCGAGTGTATTTGAAGTCCTCTTAGAATCTCTTAGCACCATGATTATTATGTAAATAAAATTGGATTTAATTTCCGTTTCTTGCGAATGCAAACAGCAAGTTTAAGTCGCCTTTTCTTGGTTTGTCCAGAGTCGGAATACGTGTTTCCGGAACATAATTTATATATACGCATCCCGTATCCGACGCGTTGCTCATCCCTCGCTCGACCCTATATTGGATTTGCAAATCATTCTGATTCATTCGGTATCCGGCAATTTTAATTGTGTCTTTTGTAATAAATAATTTATTAAATACATATTTTTAAACATCGATTAAATTGCATTCTTCCCTCCAAAGGTATATTAATAAAAATTCCAAACATAACTTGAGCACGGCCGAGCCTTGTTTTATCTCCGTCCCCCTCCTCACCTCTCCTCCCCTCTTCCTATACAATATCAAAGTGTTTTTACATGAAGCCGTCTGGAAAATACCAACAACAACAACAAATCTTTTGATTTATTGCCAACAATTAAGTTTTTGTGTCCCCAACAACGTTGAGCTGCTAAAACAAACCCCCGACGACCTCCTGTGATGCTCCTCCTATTCTCCTATCTTTATGCTACTTCTCTACACCGTTCGCCCCTCTCCAGCGCTATGATTCCGTAGCCCCTTTCCCAACCGCAGACCTTGAAATGGTTGCAGGTGGGATCATTTCTCGGGAGGCAGGCCCGGTACTTTCAACTCCTCTACAGCTGACCACTCGAAGTGAAAGGAAGGAGAAAGGCAGGGTGAGCGGATGCAGCGGTGTTTGGAGTGGTGCAGCTCCCTTTGGGTTCGCTGAGGTTGTCTGTGGCAGTGAATCATGCAGTGGAATTCGAAATGACTGTAACACGTTCAAGTTTCGTTGTGACCGGGTGTTGACTTTGGTTCCGGTCTACATACAGAGTAGTTGACAATAGCTGATAAGAGAATTCGATGAAGAAGGGGAAAGGAGGAGAGGGAGTCGAAATTTCGGTGGTTGCTTGGCTGAACTTCCGTGTTACATGGGGCTCTATACGAACATCGGGATACTCTGTGTGTGGTCGCTTGTTATGATTTATATTGGTTTTATTAAATGCTTCAACTACCTTCTGGAATGTTGCGTGCTTGGGCCACGAAAAAAAACACATTCCATGATTTAGCTTCAGTTGCAATCAAATGATGGGTTGCATGTGAATTGGATCCTGATTTTATGGTGAATTCCTTTGGGTAAACGCATTTAAATGAAGCTTTTTTAAAAGCGACTTTAAGTTTTACAAATTAAAATCATCATTTATATTTTTTTTTATAAAAGTTAATTGTTATTTTATATTTGTAATACTAAATAAAAAATATTTCAATATTTCTAATAATAACCATAATTACAAATAATGAACAAAACTGTTTGACGTTTTGAGTTACTTTTTTGCATTTTAAGCTTGTTTAGTTAAGCTTCTTTAGTTAAACTTAATCTGGCGTTGACTTAACTTTGGTTTAACACGTTCGCTCAATCATTAAAACTGAGTTTGTCTCTGTCGCCATCAAATTGTCAACAAGATAACACAAGTTAACAACCAAACAATGAATTTTAAATTCCTTAGTTTGAAATTTAATTAACGCCGTGTTTAACATTTATTGAACAAATGTTAACAACAAATTCCTTCTAACTACAACAAAACAAGGTGCAACCAAAAAACTCCCAGGAATTGAAGAAAAAATCTGCTTCTGCGGTTTTTATAATGATTGAAAATTATTTTTGTTGTTGTTGTGAGATGTTTGATGTTGCTAGCTGTCGCTGCCTCGTAACACAATATTTAATAACAACAACTTTTGGAAAACCGCAACAAATAAAATCTCACAGAAGGAATTTACAACTCAATGGATTTTCAGTTGTTGTTGTTGCTGAGAAACATCAACAGCATTTTTTGTAAGCGACCGATTTTTTAGTTGTTGATGTTGCATTAAATAACTTCACGCGCTCAATCACTGCATTTCGACTTCTTCCACAAACCGCAGCGTTTCTTAGTCAGTACTTTACGATTATCTATTTTTTTATTTATTTTAAAGTAGCCACAATTAAAGTTTATACAAAACACACACAGGGAAAAAATGAAGCAAATTAAAACGACAATTAAATTAAAGTGATTTATAATCATGTGCTAGAAACCTTAAAGTGCAGTTATAAAATGAAATTGACAAATAAAATTCACAGTAAAATTAACATTAAAATGCTTTTTTAAAAATATGATAAAACTTGTAAAAGCGTCACATAAAAATAATAATTAAAATTATGCAATTAATTACTGGAAGAGACAATTAAGTTTATATTGCAATTTTTTCAACAAAATAATTCAATTTTGAACTGGAACAAATTGCGAACAATGAAACTAAAATGAATAAGATTTAAAAATTGAATGGATTAGTAATAAAAGCGCTAAATGATATTAACAAAAACAAAACAAAAATTAAATTATCTTAAATCATGAGAACTGAACAAGGAATGATAACATGAAATGAATTCATATAAATAAAATTCCAAGTAGCACAAAGAAATTATAAAAAATTATAACAAAATTACAATGATTAAAAAAAGAATAAAATTGCAATATAACGGATGAAATTATATAGTAAATAACTACAATTAAATAATTTTTCAATCAGAAACTGCGGTCGAAAATTGTATTTTACATATTCTACAAATCCAAAATGTAATTTTGCTTTGCTAAATAATTTCACAGTTTTTACAATGTATTGTCATATTTTTTAATGAAAGAATCAATGCAAAATTCCATTTTTAGATTCAAGCGATTTTACTATAAAAATTACACTCAAAATATCATTCAGTTTGAATTTGAATTAATAATTTCATTGGTATATGCACCAAGAGAGCCCCGAGTTGGACAGACCTGGTTTTATAAGTCCCAAAACAAGAAATATATGACATAAGAAACTTGCACCCATCTTCCGCATTATTTAAAAGGTTACTACGAAGAAATGTTTGTTTAATTATTATTTTTCAATACGTTGTCATGGTTAAGTTTGGATGGAAGATGATCAATGATGTGCTGGATACAAAACTATTATTAATTTGGGTTTTCGACTTTCCATAATCCCTCAAAAAATTTTATTAAAAGTATGTTGTAACAATATCATGTTTAACAGCTTTGTGATATTTTATATTAAGTACATTTATTTCTTTTATATTTTTAGCTAGTATATTTCTGAAAAAAGAGACTAGAAATTGGAAGTTGTTGTACACGATTTATCTTTAAAATGTATACGATTTATCTGAAAAAATACTTCTCCAATTAACAATTGGAGCAACCCATGTAAAATAATATATGCATTTGTTGCGACAAAGTTGAAATGCAATGATAAATATGATGTATCTCTTAAAATTATAAAAAAAATACTTGAAAAAGAAGATTCTCGATAAAGTCAATTTAAGCACGTAGATAGATTTCTGCGGATCTTTTTGCCTGAAACATGAAACACGAAAAGTTTTAAACATTTTCTTTTAGTTTTACAAGGTTCGGATTCCCAACAAAAATTAATGAAGGTTGGAAACTAGTACGGCAAGCATTTATTTTTCTATTTATATGTATGTAGATGACATTATTGCAAATTTATTATTTTATTTATTTATCCGTGAAATATGAAAAGAAACTATCAAAACTATAAAAGCGATGAAAATAGTAATCAGAAAGAGTTTTAATAACGTCAGCATAAAAATTGTGTTGTTAAAAAAGCCTCAATAAATAGAAATAAATCACAGCAAAAAGCTTGAATTATTATTTTCATAATAATATTTGCCGTGAACTTTTATTTATTTAAATTATATTAAAACAATTATTTTATTTCAATTATTAGTAAAATTATTATTAATTATTTATTAATTTATTTTATTAGATTTATTTATTTAATGTTCAGTTATTCAATTATTTACGAATTTTTCTTGAAATTGCAAAATTCAAAAACTATCTATTCTTTAATGCTCGAAACAATTTTTTATTTGCAAGATACTCATTTAAGTTTTTAGTGACTTTAACTAATATAATAATATTGGGAGTAAGGTGCACCTATTTTATAAGTTTTTGTCACGAATCTGTCTCAGTTGGCGTATTTGACACGCGTATTTGTGTCACAAGCGACTGTCAATTAGTGTCAAGCACAAATTTTTGCTGTGTCGTTTCATTGTTAAGTGACGAAAAATTTGTACGATTCGTAAAAATAGTGTAAGGAAAATTTCATTCAAACTTCAGTTTACAGTAACTCTTCTAGCATTTCGTAAAGTTGTCGTCTTCGGTAACCGTTAAAAGACTTAAAAGGAAAACCAATTAAAATGTAAAAGTTAAATTATAGTTTTTACATATTTCGTTTACATTCAATCGCAGATAATTTTTCAAATTCATTAAATTAAACAACAAAAAATTAATTTTCTAAAGAGTTATTTAAGGCAAAAGAATGTTAAATTTTCTCCTTATTTTTTCTTATTTTCTTCCTCTCGATTAGAGGAAGATTCTGTTGGTGACAGAGGGAACTCCTTCAATCTCCACACACACGCAGTATAATTATCGTTCCTTTCTGATTCTCACCAACCACCAATTTTAATAGAAGCCATTTGTTTCAATGCTGAACATTAGCTTAATTAATTGTGCAGCATGGATTCTTCGCCTAACAACACATTTCAGAACGCGACTTCCACGCGGTTTGCGAAATAAATTAATTATGTTAATTTTATTAGTCAACATCACAACACAAAGTTACACGCACAGGTTCAGCGAAGTCATTACGGGGTTTGTAACTTGTTGAAATCCTAATTTAAGCCAGGGAATAAACGACTACAAACCACTTTTAATCATCCTAACAAATCCAAGTCGCTCATTCTCAACGTCGATATTAAGCTGTGTCTTTGCAGACACAATCTCAGAGGACTCATGCTCAAAGAACGTGATACTCACCCTCCTCGAATATTCCCATAAAGTTCTACGAGTTCGGGAAGACGAGCAAATAGAAAAAGAAACGATGACAATGACTGAGATTTTATGGAAATGATGATTAAGATGGGGACAGCGACATGGTGGAAGTGGTAATGATGATGGAAATTTAGATGATAGAGATGTTGGGGATAAGGATTAAGATAAATATGAGCTAAAACTTCAATCTGCAGATGAGATAAAATGATGGAAAAGACGCAATGGTTTGTCTCGTTAACGTAATTTATTAAGAAAATATGTGTAAAATCAAATTTTCGAAGTGATACCAACATGTTTCCCTACAATATATTAAGCAATATATCTTCTCAGGGATCTAAAGTGTCCATATAATTTAAGCTCACAACAAACACAAAAATACAGCAAACTTTTACTTCGCGCTCACTCTAGGTTCTATTAATCTAAACTCTAGAGACTTTGACCTTTACTCTTTTGTTTATTCGATACCAACATCCTCTCCATTTCCAGTTATTTAATTCTAAAACCTACGTGTCATATCACTAACTTAGAAAATCCTAAATGAAGCATCATTAGCAGCACTAAAAAAAAAACATGAAAGAGCGGACAACAACAATATCAAGAACTCATATGCAAAGGTACAAAGACCTCTGACAAAGGCAAATATCCTTCTTACTCCTCAGCATATTGAACAGTGTGTCAATATCCTTGGTTGCTTCAAACAGTTCCTCGTCTACTTTTTCCGATGTACAAACATTATTCAGGTGTTCAATATGGCAAAAATATTATAATAAGTATTGCGATGAAGTAAAAGATGTTAGACAAAATCATGTTCAAATTTGAAAGAGAGATTATACAATGAAGCTGCACAAACAAACCCAGTGATTGTCTGAATTGAGGAGGAGAAAAGAGAAGGTGTCCATGTAACACTATGTAAAATGAATGATAAAACCGGCTAGACCTACAGATATATATCTACTAGTTAATAGATTATACATAGATATCACATTATAATCGCTTCGTTCAATTTTCCAATCTCTCTTCGAATCGACGAAGTAACGACGAGTCAGGAAGCGCTTGAAAATATCCTTCTCTTCCGCTATCCTTTCCTTACTCCTTCCTCAATCGTAACTGCAATTGAAACATCACTAAAAATTGTCAATTCCTTAATTAAACTGTGGTTCTGCTATAGAAATTCTTGAAGGTACGACACGGTGCAGGACGAATACCAGAAACACCGTATAAAAGACAATAAATTTGCCCTTGCTCTAAGAACAAATATTATACATGTTTTATTTGCACGGGAACTACGAGTATCAATAAAAAATATGGCGTTTCTTGCACGTTTACCTCACAGCTATGTTCGAGCCATTGTGGATTCTTCGCCTTTTCCTGGCTCTCGGCTTTTTTCAATTTATGTGCACGTAACAGACGACGCCAACAACGAAGGAGGACTGACTGAATGTAGAAGAGAAGAGCTACCGGATCCGCTTCACGTCTGGCAGACGCGTGAGACACGATAACAGCGTAAAACGGTAAACGAATGACCGATCCAATCAGCAAACCAAGTCTATGGAAGCAGGAAGGGCCGCCGCAGACCTTGTGAAGAGGTGATAAAGAGGTCCTACGAAACCAAATGAAAATAGCGGCTAAAAAAGACCAAACCTCTGTACAGCTGTAGCTGATTCGTTGAGTAGGATATAGACTGCTTGCCGCGTGAGTAGTTGCAGTGGTGGCGGTTTGAAAGGGGAACCGACTCAATATAGACATCGGTATGACTACTCTTCGAGCATGACCACAAATAATTGCTTTGACCACAGATACTGAAATCCACTTGGGATGTGCTGTTGGCAAGAACAAAAAATAAAATAAAACATAGTAAAAGAAGGGAAAAAAGTCATTAAAAATTCAGTAGTTGAAAGAAGGAAAGAAGCATCGAAAACAATAAAATAAAAGAGTATAAGATGGGAAACAGTTGGTAATGCTGAAAAGATTTGCACTTTATCGGCAGTACTTTGAAACTGACTTATAGATTATCCAGAGTATCAATGTTGTATCTAAGAGACAATAAAGGTGAATATCTAGAGTAAAGAAGTGTAAGAGGAAATTTAAGGTCTAGGGGTAATAACTGTAAGAAAATAAGACAAGAAAAAAATGGTACAATTAACGTTATTAAATTTGGAGAAATATACAGATATAGAATTCTATATATAATCTCTCTATCTATGTAAATGTTATTAAATTCACAGAAATTAGGATTTATTTGTTTGAATGACTGAGTGTAGAGTGTTCACGTGTAGTATACTTGGTACCAAAAGAATCAAGAACCATAAAAATTAAGAAATTCTCTACATTTTAGTAGACGCTGTAAAATTGATTTGCGAAATTAAGAGACAACGACGGATGCTGAAAAAGAACATGTAGAGAATTACTGGTGCCAAGAGGTCGATCGACAAATAAAGTACGTGAAATTGTAGAGGATTAGCAAGGATAAAGGATGGAAAGGAACACATTCGTACACAAATTGAAATTGGTAAATTAAAGGAAAGGGAGAGGACGACCACAAATTCCGGAAATATATGTATGCAATATCTAAATTTTGTACAATTAATTATTTCCGAAGTTTCAGGAAGGTCGAAGTTTTTTTCAATTGAACTTAAATGATGCTTATACGATTGTATGATTGAACGAAGTTTAAAATCATTAAATAAATATAATATAATTCTTAATTGAAGGATTAACATACCTTAACAAATACGTTGCTGCCTGCAACCAGCTGCTGTTGCTACCTCTCAGTTCTCCATGGTTGTTGTTCTTGTTGTCATTATTTCTCGCACCGTAAAAGGAAGCTGTTGAATTCGTCATCATGGACGACGTCGGCGTCGGGGACATTTTCGTCTTAACCACATTCGATTTCGAATTTGCGAACGCATCCGCCGTTGCTTGCGATGCAATTGCTTTCGTTGCCTGCTGATGCTGCTGCAGCAGCTGCACATGCAACTTTTGCGGTTGCTGCAATTGGCGCTGCTGATACGACCACAACGGCAGCTTCTGGATTTGACGCACCTCCGTCGAAAGGCCGCCACTGTGAACCGCATGCGGCTCACTTCCGATTGCAGGGCTTCCATGAGTGATGCTGCCCGTTCCACTGCCAGCAACATGCAAAGCACGTGACTCATGCAGCTTGCAACAGTCCTGATTATGGCGTGGTTGTTGTTGTTGATTTCGGTTTTGGTTTTGCACTTCTGTCGCGGCTGACGAGCGCACATGTTGTTGGCGACTAAAATGAGTTGTTGCTGTCGTCGCAGAATATTGCTGCCCAGACGCGGGGCTGTAAAAGGCGCTACCCGAAAAACTACCATCATCTGCGCCACCAACCTGCGAGGATGAGGTTTGTGGCGGATTCCTCTGTTGCGGTGAACTAGATAAATGCTGAGACGGAGGTAGCAAACGTGTACTCGGCGATGACCTCAGGTCATTGAGCATGATATCCAAATCGGTGGCCAGTGAGCTGAGGAGCTGCAAACCAGACAAAAACGCAATATCGAATTATTATTTTAATAAATCAAGCTAATCTAACGGCTTAAATGAGATGTGAAAATAGGAGCAGATAGAGTAAATTTAATTCTTATCGTAATGTCAGTTCATTGTAGATTTTTTTCTACCCTTGAATGAATGGAATAAAGTCTCCTCCAAAGTGTAAACGCTTCTAAACACCGGTCTTTATCATATTTTGGAACTACTTCAAACAACAATTAATATCAGTGAGGAACCTTGTCGTTAGTAATACCGATTCCGCACTGATAACAGCCACACAGTTGGTTATCAGTCGGTCCTAAAGCATGTCCCAACGCCAATTACTTAAAAAAGCACTTAAATGCAATCTTCGGGAAGTGAAACTTCCGATGGCCAACTGATGAATGCTGCCAGTTAGTCAACGACTGTCAACAATAGAAGATCCGAGTTGCTTTGAATATGGCACCCAGAGTAGCAATGAAAAAGCGGTACATCAAACGTTTGGCGCGCAAAGTAATCCTGTTGGTGATGGCGATTGCCTTTCTGGCCTTCATCACAACGGCTATCGTTGAGAAACGGCTCTCGATGAAGAGAGCCGCTGCTGTCGAGGAGCCGGCCACGGACCCAAACGGCGATTTAGCCACTCAGCCATATTCTCGCTTGCATGAAGTGGTAACGCCACACAAACCCATTCCGCCCCAGCGTCAACGTCACTTCCAAGACAGATTCGAATTTCAAGCGAAGAAGGCTGCAGAAGCAATTAAAGCGGAGGATGGCAATGCAGATGTTGGGTCTGTCGGACAGTTTGAGTTGCCCGTAGCAAGGGGGCCGCTCAAGGATTGGCATGATTACACAGCGATGCAAGGCGATACGCGTCGCATCGGCCTAGGTGAACACGGTAAACCAGCTTATATAAAGGATGAGTCGATGCGCGAATTAGAGCAAAAGATGTCCCTCCAGAATGGTTTCAATGCGCTACTTTCGGACTCCATATCTGTGAATCGCTCTGTTCCGGATGTACGAAATCCCGGGTAAGTTTCCGTCCAGTAAAGAGACTAAGAGTTTCCTCAACAACCGTGATTTGCTTCCAGCTGCCTCACCAAGCAATACCTGGTCCACTTGCCCACTGTCAGTGTGGTGATTCCGTTCTATAATGAACATCTGAGCGTTCTCCTGCGTACACTTCACAGCATTCAGAATCGATCTCCGCCCGAGCTGCTTAAGGAAATCATAATTGTGGACGATTTCAGTGATCGAACTGAGTTGCGCGAGCAGCTGGAGGACTACATCGCCGAGTACTTCCCACATTTAGTTCAAGTGGTGCGTCTTAGTGCACGCTCGGGTTTAATAGGTGCACGGCTGGAAGGCGCCAAGCGTGCCACGGCTGATGTTTTGGTTTTCTTCGATTCGCACATCGAAACGAACTACAACTGGCTGCCTCCTTTGCTAGAACCTATAGCGCTCAATCCTAAAGTGGCCACCTGCCCCATTGTAGATGGCATCGACCATGCGACTTTCGAGTACACGGGCGGTTACCAAGAGGGCTCACGTGGCGCCTTCGATTGGGAAATGTACTACCAGCAGCTGCCGCTACTGCCTGAAGACAGAATTGATAAAACGAAGCCTTCCAAGAATCCAGTTATGATGGGCGGGCTTTTTGCGATTGGACGTGAATTCTTCTGGGACCTTGGTGGCTACGACGAGGGCCTCGACATCTGGGGAGCCGAGCAGTATGAATTAAGTTTCAAGATTTGGATGTGCGGCGGGATGATGTTCGATGTCCCATGCTCACGCGTAGCGCACGTTTTTCGTGGGCCAATGGAGGCACGCCCTAGTCCACGGGATTACAACTTCGTGGCCAGGGTAAGTTGTGAAATGGAATCTGGACAGGTCACATGACTAATACGATGTCTGTAATTCGATTGCCGTAGAATCACAAGCGCGTGGCTGAAGTCTGGATGGATGAGTTCAAATACTATGTCTACGAGCGCAACCCGGACACCTACGCAAACATCGATGAGGGCGATCTATCGGCTCAGAAGGCTGTTCGTGAACGTCTACAATGTAAACCGTTTAAATGGTTCATGGAAGTCATAGCGCCCGATGCTCTGAAGGCCTTCCCACCTGTAGAGCCCCACGACTATGCATCGGGTACCTTGGAAAGTGTCGCGTATCCGAACCTATGTTTGGATACAATGAATGGTGGCCGCAACCACGCTGTCGGTCTCTTCTTCTGCGCCGAGAATCGCACACACCCGCATCTTAATCAACATTGGCGTCTTAGCTGGTACCAAGACGTACGTCTATTGCGTAACTCCGAGTGCCTGGACGTACAAGACTTTCGGGTGAATGCCACGATTTGGATGTGGGGCTGCCATAATCAAGGCGGCAACCAATTTTGGTACTATGATCGCGATCGCCAGTGGATGGTACACGGACGGAATGCAGGCAAATGCATGGAGGCTGTGGTCGATGGGGACAAGAGGCTGGTCTACACCAATGCTTGTGATGCGTCTAATAAGCGGATGAAATGGAAATTCGCTTATGTGAATCATACGGCGCTGGATAACTTTTACAGCGATGTTCTAGCGAAGGAGACAGTTTAATAGCGGATCTTTTTTGTGGCTTCTTCTTGTAGTGAGGGGACTAGGATATTAATAATGTAAGTAGGTTAAGTTAAGCGCCTGTCCTAGAGAGGCGCCACGCTGATAAGTGTCATGTATGCATGTGCCACACAACATGTTTCCAATAGGAAATAAAGTCATTTCGTTTACCGTTAACTGAAACGAGTTAAACGGGCCATGAGTACCGCTTGTTATTACTTTTCTACGTTCTGCTGCTGTTGTTGATTTTTTGCATAACGATGACTTATCAATGTTAATAGCCTCACTTAACTATGAAGATTAATCTTGTTCCCGACTCACTTGCCGGCTCACATAATTCGTTCCGCGTCGCTTCTACGCTGCTTCTCAGCAAGTGTGAAGCAGCAAGATGTAAGCCGCCGGCTCAATGGCACACCAGTAGCTGAGACGAACCTCAATCGCGGGCAGCTTTCCATGCGATCAACTCGCAGATACTTTTCAATGGAACGTGAAGAGATCGCATAACTTATAAGACTGCAGACAGCAACGGACAGCAAACAGTCATGGACACGAGATAACAGATAGGCCGATGTACGGATGACTTAAGATTTCTAGCCGAAAGCGGTGGAAAACATATGAAGCTACAGCAACGTTTTGTAATTTGCGCCGCAGAGTATTGCGAGTTTTTTTTCCACGTTAATTCACAGTTAGTTGATGAGATTGATTGATAGAAACAAGGTCAAAAACAAACTAAGCTACATAAAACCAGCGGGTCAGCTTGAACTTGATGCTTGAGCTGAAAGTTGGCCAATGCTTTTCCGCCGCGCCTTGAATGTGTTACGCAACCAAAGTCGACTCAACAGTGTGAAGGCTACCAGCGAATGGGCGGGTGTGACTATGATTATAATTACTTTATTCCCACAGCAACTCGGAGGAAGTGCGAACTGCAGCAAAATGAACAGGATGTGAAGTGTTACATGGTGCAAGTGTTGGATAAGCTCGTGAGCAGAAGCTATGGATTTTGAAAAATGAATTGTGAGAATGGAATGGACACTTTGTGACCTTGTTCTGTAACCATAAATCATGTATACATTTGAAAGGTATTTATTCATGAAGGAGAAGGGATGGATTTTAGATACGGGACGTGTATGTTAATTATTAATGACACTTGTGATGGTTCCCGAGTAGGCCGTGTCTATACACCCTTTTGTTACTGGAATGGTGTGAAAGGTCCATGAATTTTATTGTTCTTTACAATCGGCTCATATAGATCCGCAACGTCAATCCAATCATAGGCCCACCCAACCAATTAAATATTAAAAATACTGTCTAATAAGGAATTACATGGCAATATCTGAGAGTTCCCATTGCTCTTTCGATACTCCTTTTACTCTACTTGAATTATTGACAGTTGCTTTATCGCCATCAATAAACACATCAAAAAGATATTTTGAAATAACTTGTTTCTTCTATTGATAAAATGTAATCAAAGTTTCTTCTTGTAAAAACTACAAAGTTTTATGAAGCAAAACACGTAATTAATTGGTAAGTAAATAAAATATCGCATCAGTTGAAAGTAACAAGAGTAGATAATAAAGGAAACTCTTTCAAAATGGTAACGCTTGGATGAATAAATCGATAAATGGACGGTTGATTGAATGAATTCATTGTTTACCAATCTCAAGCAACAGCTGCGATGGGGTAAAAAACGACGTCAATAACAAGAAATGCTTTGAAACAGAGCAAGAGAAAGACTGAATAAGAGATAGAAGGAGATCAAATAACTCAGAGATATCGAATAAATAAAGATTTTGTTATGAGAAATAATAAATATTCATAAAAATCTGTTTGTGTACATTTATTTATAATCAATCAAGCATAAAACTGGGCAAGGGAATACGAAGACAGGAGGAGGAAGAGTTAAATACAGAATTTTTCACAAATACTTTATATGAAAGATGCAGATATCCAAGAAATTAAACTGCAAATGCTGAACAACAATCAAACTCTGTGTGGATTATAGAAACACTCGGACCAGATAATAAAAAAAAAAAATAATAAATAACAGGCTAGAGTCGTCCGCAACCCACTTGACAGATCAGATCCTCAAATCGACGAGAGCTCAAACAAAAGAATACACAACAAATACCAAGTAAAAAACAAGAAGACATAACAAATAAAAACTAGGAAAAAAATTACACCCTGCAAAGTTTCCTTGTAGTATTCGTTCTACTATCTTTTATCCAAAGCTAGAACCCAATAAATCAATTCACTGTACGATAAATGGATCGTTCCATCGACTGCGTAACAGAAAACAACGACAGCAACAACAAGAACCACAGAAAAGGATATCAGAAGTGGTCAGATGCTATGGTTAAAATGAAATATTGACTTATTGACGGTCAATTTGTGTGTCTTGTGATTTTTTTTTTCCTTCTCAAGAGTTTTTTTATGCAGCGCGGTACCTTGTAAATATTTTTTTAACATATTTTTCAATGTTCGCTAGAGCTCAGTTGAAGAACAACACACGTTTTCGATTGTTGCTCTTGTTTTTTTGTTGTCTCTGTCGATGTTATTCACTGGCGGCTGATGGCTGCTTTTGTTTCTGTATCTTGTCTTTATTCTTTGCACAATCAAACACTATCACCTCTATCAAGGTATCTAGAAACGACAATCGTATCATTAGTGTGATTGTCTTTGGTTTTTTTTCTTTGCAATTTTCGTAACTCCGCTCTAAATGAAGGTAATTCTTGGCGTTTTTTGTCTCATTTTATGCCCCGAAATTTATCTCGTTACTAAAAATTATCGATTAATCAAATCATTTTTTCAAGGTTTAATATTTTAGCACTTATTTATTAGAATATTTTTTTGTTCTAAAAAAAATATTTAATAATAAAAAGATTTTAGTAAACTTTTTGCCAAGTGATTTGGTTAAATATATTTTTCTACAGGAAATAATGTCGTTAAACTTCATTGAAACCTTTCACATTCGATTGACATTTAAATTATTTTCATTTATTAACATACTTGCTTATTTTAGTTCATTTTTGGAAACTGTATAAGTAAATTTTTACAGCGACTTTACAATTATTTTCTATATAAGAAAAAGCATTTCTTCAATTTTATTTTCCTTTGTCCTTCTTCTTTATAATTTTTCTTCTTCACGTTAGAAACCTGTCTAAGAGTCAGGTAGTTGCTTCTGGATTCGCGTTTCTCGTCTATTATCACATCACCTAAAAATACCAATACCAATACCAAATCACCAATTCCCATAGACTGGCAAGAGCCTTGGACATACGACACTACAGCAATTCATTTCAATCATCGGCTGTCAAGAGACCGCCGCCAGCCGATCCAACGACTTCTTTTTGTTGGAAGAAATGGTAAACATTACTGATAACCCATCATTACAACAAAAGCAACAACATCTGAGCAGCACCAACAACGCATACGGAAACACTGTTAACGTTCACCTTTCCGTGACATTGAAATGTCCAATAAATTGAAATTAATATTTCAACAAAAACAAACAGCAGACGGACATCACAACAGACATTTTATAAATCGCTTTCATAATTTATTAATCATCACACACTCAAAATTCAATGAAAAAGCATGGATCGTTAAACAGATGAAAAGGGACTCGAAACGGTTTTATAATCATTGAGATGGATCCGTCAATTTCTATTAAATGCTGTTGTTAAACAATCCAATTAAAGTAATCGTCTTTAAATTAGATGTGTTAAAAAGATGAAGTGAGTTTAGATTAGATTATTTATTTTCATAATAGATTAATATTTCATATATAAGATGATCATGATTCAATTTTAAATAAAGTCCTTAACTATATCTAGAGATGTATATAAACTCATCACAAAAACTATTATCTGGAGGCTTCTAATAGCAGCGCTACTGTTCTACGTAGGAACTTCCCTATATAAATTTTGTTGTACAGACAACTTAATAAAATTACACCACACCGTAATTCCCACACCTGCCCAACAAGAGTCGAGTCTACCGGAAGCTCCATCCAACGAATTCAAACGCGGCATCATCTGGCGCAAACTTCACAGAGACTTTCATATTTTCTTAACAACAGCTTAAGACATCCCTTTATTATAACCTTTACCACCTCCTCCAACTTTTATTACTTGTGCCAGCCCGTTTATTATACCCAACACCACCCACCGAACGCTTCTTCAAGACGCCGTTGTAAAAAGTAATCTCTCTAAAGACTAAACAACAATGAAATTTAAGGTTTGCAACAAAAAATGGCATAAGTAGCTGTAGCTTAGCGACGCATCGAGGACAGACGCGTTCTGAGACTCATTGCAGGACCTACAGAAGAACAACGATGGAAGTTGCTCTGCGGAAACCAACTCAAGTGAATAGATTTAGCATGGAAATATTTTTGCGGAACTCGAGGTATTTCAAAATCGTGCCGCTTCCTCAGACTGCTTTTTCACATTAATATTATTAGTGGGTGTTTCTTTCGAGGGTTTTTCGGTAGGCGGGTGGCTTTAATAATGCTGTAAAGTATTTTTGGGAATGAGGCTTATATTTTTTATTTGCTATTCTTAGATAAAGTTATAAATTTTGTTGAGAGATTATTCAATGAGTTATGAGTGCGTTTATTGAAAACCGAGGAGTGGTTTGTAGCAATAAAGAAGCGAGTGGAGTAAAGTTGGTAGAGTCTAAGCTGAAAAATGATTAACTGGTTTGAAGTAGGAATGTTTTTGAATAGTAACAAAATCATTCTGCATATTAAGATGATTCACGACAGTACATGACTGTTATACAGTATGAGGAACCAAACGATTTGATTGCAACAAAAACCACGGATGAAAGGAGCTGCGTTTGGTAGCAATGATTAAACTAAACAGGATTGAGAACTCTGAACTCTACACCGAACTGTCTATAGATCATTTGAAGAACTAGTAAAATTTCTGTGTTTTATAGTGTTCTGTGATGTTGAAGTACGCCGCCCTCGCCGGAGATCTAACGGCAAGTTTTGTTGGTTTGTTGGAGACCCATGAGGCAAGGACCACAGTCTGTAAAAGTCTTAAAGCCTTCATTTTACCGTCTTCTTTAAAATAGTTAGCTCTTTCTAATACTATACATCCTACAAAAAAGTAATTATGGAAAACGAGATTATCAAAAACGCTCCTCATTGTCTTTTGCTAGATTGTCTATAATTTTGACGTTGGTAGAGTATCAACACCCACTGAGATGGCAATACTTCAGTCTTTCTTCCTTTTCCCATTAATTAAACAAACATGATATTCGATTAACAGTGTTATTAAACATTATTATGAGTAAAAATTATCATGTTGTCATTAATTGCTGTTGCTGCTTCTGCTGCTGCTACTTTAAATCGGCATTTTTTCACACACTCCCAACAAATTGGAGTCCATCGGGGGGAAAAATTCAAGCAAGTGTCTCGAGCGAACCATCGTGGGCGACGTTGATACTGAGACTGCAAATTCGAGACTCTAGCAACGGCAGGAGCAACAGCTACAGCATTTGCTACACACTGCAGACACAACGAGTTTGAACTACAGACTGGCGGACCGATTTTATTGGGGCTACCTCAGTAGATCTCCGGGTTGTAATGCTTAGACATGCTTGTAGTACGAGTGCAGCGAATGTCAACGCGACGGGAAATGTTGAAATTATAAATTAAACAAGTGTTTTCCAGCATCAGCTCGGGTAAATGCTGTTGCGGCTGTCGTTGTCGTCGTCAACTTTGACTAACAACATCAGCAGCTAAAACGCGGGCATAAATTTGCATGGCTCGATGCGGAGTTGGCCACGGAGTCTGTACAATTTATTGGTATTTCATAATACGAAGCGGAAAAAGCACAGCTTAGACCATTGAATGCAACCGTCAGTCCATTCTGTCTGTTGTACATTTGACCAACAAATGTAAAAAGCGCATTGTGCACGAGTAAATCATGTGTTTAGAGTTAGTTTTAAAGTCGTTGCTTCTAATAGTGATTTCCCGCAGAGCTTTTAGAATGAACGGAAAAGAGCTATAAAATCATAATAATGATTTTTTTTATTACCATCTTGGAGGAAACAACATCCCGTTAGTTAGTTAGTTACTCCTTTTCACGGTGTCATGACAGACCAGCGCTGAACAAACCAACAATCAGCCAACAAATTGTTCGCGTTAAGCTTCAGTTGTTTTTACTGTGTAATAGGCTTCGTTTTGTTGTTGTAGCCTATCTTGAAACGATCTGTATTGCCGCTTTTCACTATTTCTTTTTCCCTGTTCGAAGGCCTGTTTTTTGGCACGTCACGTGTTACGGTCACGTTTTGTTAACCAATCAATTTAACGGCCAAGCGAAGGGCCATTCGAAAGCACGTTGAGCCCTGCATTTCAAACATCGATACAGAAAGCAATGAAGCAATTCTTTTTAAAAAAGAAAAACTTCCTCAAAAATCATCTAAAGACAAAATGTAATAAATTTAAACCGTGCAGATTTTAACACCGTTTATTATTGGGTCATTTTTGGCATGACAAGCGGACTTGGAAGCGTGATTAACAAACTTTTTTCCCTGTTATTTTCCCCATTTTTTATTATATTATTTTTGATTTGTTTTATGCTACCTTTTGCTTTGGAGATTTACAAATTTTTAAAGTTTCTGAAGATCTGAAAAAACTGTGTTTAAGAAAAAAAGAAATTTAGACTATTATTTTTATTAAAACTGGATTTAGTCTCATGATCATAGTAAAAAATATAAAATGACTTCAGTTAGAAAACTGACAATATAAATTAATTTTCATTTTTTTTTTTGTTGGTGGTCATTTTGTGGGCTGATCAGTGGCTAAAATCGATTCAATGAACCACGATTCGAATTTTATTGCTGCCCCAGGATCGGATCTGAGATTGGATTATGCTGTAAACCGTGAATTATGAATTCATTAGTACTTAGCTTACGGGGAAGAAAGGAACAGAGCAACATCAACAACAATGATTTGGTCAAACTTAAAACGTCGTCGTGTTTATGGGGCGATTTTTATGCTGTCTGCCAGGAGTTATTTTCAACCTCGGCTATGACATTATCAGAAACTCGGGGATAGTGGAATACTGCAGTGGAATTCTGCAGTAATGACCATCATGGGTCTAGTCATGTTCAAGAAATGTCTAGATTTTATAATGGAGGTTGGTTAAATCTTCTATATTAATCTCACTCAAATATTACTTTATAAATTATTCATATATCATTGTATATACACTCTAAGTTGGTTTCTCTATCTCCCAGGAATGCTAGGATAGAGGAACTTAAAAAGGGAGGTTGTTTTATATACAGAAACCTTATAACTGCCGCCCTCAGGGTCGAACATCCATCATTAGATAGTATCTCTGCGACGGACCATCGTTTCAATTTAAGTAACCTATTCCAGCATTTTTTTTATGTCTGCCCACTGTACAGAGCAGCAAATATGCTGCAGCACCTGTTGAGCACCTGTCATAATCACAGCAGCGCGTCTAACATGACAATCATTTGCTTTTAGCAGTAAATTAATAATTTGAAAGCACATAAATAATGAATGAGTATTAAAAATTAATTTAAGTAGCAAGAGTTTTGCATGAGTTTCTTTACCGCGATGGCATCCATGACAGCGTTAACCATTTTGACGGCTCACGGCTTTTTTTCACTCGACCGCGTCTTGTTGACATTTAATAGAGTCTCTGCTCCTTTCCACAGGACTCCTTCACACACTCCTCGTTACTTTATGTCGCCACTCGGATTTATGTCTCGATTATTGCTCGTTGTTGCGACGGTTTTTAGTGAAAGGCATTTTTAATCCTTACTGATTTCCGTTGCCATCAATTCTCATCAATTTCTCCGTTTCCATTTGATTTATTATTCGATATTTTTCTTTGCTTTTCATTCACTTGTTCCAATTAAAATTGCAATTAATTTAGTTTGCTTTTCGATAATTTATTTTTCACTTGACTGATTACAAATCACTTTCATTTTCATTTTACATTTTTTAATTAACACTTTTTCGTTATATTTCTCTTTTTCTGCACATCGTTTCAATCGTTTTCATCATATCATTCATTTTTTATTCGTTATTTTAACAGTTTTTTAGCTGCTGAAGAAAAATAGGATTGAAATTTTTCCATGGATTTCTTTTTAATCTGTTTTTCTGTGCAAGTGAAATGAGTTCGTTTCTTAAGAAAATCAAAAATTTACTTCATCATGATGTAAACTATAGTTTTTATTTTTATTTTCAGTTGCAATTAATTGTGGAAATTGTAGTTGTTTCAAATGTTAAAATAAAATGTTTATTGTACAGTTTTTATTTCATTACATTCTTAAATTTTTTTTAGAGTTTTTAGAGTCTTCATGGAATAAACACGGAAAATTTGAACTTAAATTAGAACTAAAATAAAATCCTTAAAAACTCACATAAACCGAAAAATTCTAGCAAAAAGAAACTTATGCTAATTTATAAAGACTGTTTAAAAAATTAAATTCAATCTTTCTAAAATATAAACAATTGTAAAGATCACAGCAAAGAGTATAAATATGTCAGAATTTCATTGTCTTCGTTATTTTTTTTTTTTTTGTTTGAAGTAGTATTTCACCTAAAAACAGAAATCACAATCTGTTTTGTTGCAACAACAGATTCAACAAAAGTTCATGACAACAAAAATCAGTGCGAATGAAATTAAAACTTATTTATTTATTTATTTAATATAGCTTAACTCGAATTAAAATTAGAGCTAAACAAAGAAAGCTATGACAGCAAAGGTCTCAAGCTATAAGCATAATAAAGGAAATTTGTGTATATAACTTAATTTGCTATGTTGGCATTTCAATTTTACTTTCATGTCTATTTTCTTAATTTATATAATTTTGTGAGTAGTAGCTTTTTGTTTTTGGAACTTAAATCAGATGGTAAATATTACTTAATTTCAAAAAATTGATGACTTTTAAGATGTTGCTGATGGTGGGGTAAGAAACACACTCCATTGGGTTTTTGTCCTTGAAGCAGGATGTTCTACTATTGGCGAATTTTTTACAATGAATGAACTTATTTGTTATAAAACCATAGTAATCATGGCTATTTTAGATAATTCAATACATTCTGTTATTAAACAACATATTAAAAAATGGAAACAGCAAAAAAAAAAAAATTAAGTGATATTTTATGGATTATGAGATAAGCGCGAGGGAATTTGGCCGATGTAGCAATGAGAAGTTTCATTTAGATAAATTGTATTAGTGCTTAAATATATCCATAAGTAAATCAAAGCATATATAAAATAAATCAATGTAATAATAATAACAATAATAATAATAAAAAGATATCAAGTAAATCGATGAATATATAAATTAATCATGAATTTCAAACACAAAAAATCAAAAAAGTAAATTAATAAAAAAATAAATAAATAATGAAAGATGAATAAATAAATAATTAAATGAGATATAATAATGAAACAACTAACGAAATAATTAAATTAATAAATACATAAATAAAGCAATAAGTGTATAAATAAATAAATAAATGAAAACATCTGGAAATAGCTCAAGAAGTTAATCAAGAAATAAATATTTTTTAAATCAGTGGAGAAGTAAAAATGCAACCAATAAAAAATGGAGCAATAAAAAATCAATAAATGTAAAATACGAGTAAAGAAATTTACTCACTAATTTTTTTATTAATTTATGATTAGAGATTAATTTATGAGATTATTTGAATAGATTATTGAATAGATTTAGCACATTTTTTATTTAATAATTTCAATATTGATTATAGTAAATAGTGAAATTGATTAGCAATTTATACATAGATAAATAATTAATTAAACTGAAAAAACGGAAAGTTGTGCCACAACAAAAATATATATTATTTTCCACTGCTTCGTTTTATTGTGTTGTAAACCGTCATTTGTAGGGTGTGAGAAAAGGAAAGTACACATCGTCTATTATTTTTTTTGGTGAAGAAAAAACCTCAAAAAGACTGCTGCGTGTTTAGAATATCAACTACAACAGCCAATTATTTTGACAACTAATTATTGTGTTAGCCATTCAATTGCCGTTCAGTTACCCTTCGTTTAAGAATTGCCTAACAGCGGTGGGTGTCAAAAGTCTTGCTTATTGACAGTCAACAATACGTCGCTCATAAATAACAATTTTAGGATAATTTTATGCAAATCCAAATTGAATTACGACACTTTTCAAATGTGTTTCTTTGTTGTTGTGGTTATTAACTTTTCTTGTTACTGTTTAAGGGGTTTTTTTTGCCTATATAAACAGGCAACCTGTCGAATCCAGACAACATCAATTAGAGTTATTTTATCTATTTTTATTTATTGTAATTGTGATCAATAAGTGGCATTGTATTAAAGTGAAGATGAAGAAGTTTTCTCTTTTAAAATTATTGATTCACTTCTTTATAATAGTGACTATAAATAAATTCAAAAATTAAAGTCACTATAAAAAGAAATCACTGACATAAAAGGGAAAATAAAAAGCAATCATTAAACATTAAAATAAAAGTCCAACAATTCTACCAATAAAATTAATGCAATGTGCAAGAAAGAGACAACAACAAGAATAAATAAAAGAAACAACTCACTGACCAAGAGACAAACACACACACGCAAATGGACACACATTCACGCAGCCTAAAACCCAGTGAAAAGGATTCTGCTTTAAAAGATTCAACTCTTGTCTTGATCTTTATAAGGAAATCCTTACACTGCAAAAATAACGATTTAATTCCTCTTTGAAAAATCGTGAAATTAAAACATTAAAAATTAAATAATTCTTCATTCGTAAACACTGATTTTTTATTCCGTTTTTAATCCTGATTTTTCCCTTCAGCGGAATCTTAGAATAAAGACATTCAGATTCAAGATTATTTCAATTTAATTACATATTGCGCATGATTTTTCGGATTTTCAATAAGAATAAATACAATGAAATAAGGATTGTGTCTCTGCTTTATTTAAAGAATTTCTTATAACTTTATATGGAATTATTTTGAGTGTATGCGCCGTAGAACGACTCACAGTAGTCAGCTTCTGATGGCTGGGCAACATGAGACGCATAAATAAATTAACCATCAGAAGAAGGTACCTGATAAAAGTAGTAGAAGAATACGAGGAACAAGAAGAAGATGCGGATACAGTACAATAAAAAAGTTCAACACGAGACATGAAAAAAACGCCAAATTTAGAAAACGAGTTCTGCAAGTTGCACGTACTTAAGTCCATAGAACTCTTTCCTTCAACACCATGTTTTAGGAAAAGCTGCATTGGAAAAAGGAGGAAAAGGAGAAGAAGACGGAGTGAGTCACCGAGTCACTCACTCCTAAAACAGCGGCCAGAATAAATGCAGCAACACCAAAAAAGGCAGCAAGAAAGGGAAAATATTGTGAAAATAAAAGTAAAACTTAGCACACATCGTGGAAGAAACGAGATGTTTAAATAAGTGAATAAAGAAAAGAAGGAAAAGACTTACAGAAAAAATATATAAATAGGTTTTTTTGCAATAAATTTATGGTTTTTTGAATTAATCAATTTCTTGGAGAGAAAAAAGAAGAATTTTAAAACTTAAATCAATGAAAAGAAATTATATTTAAATTGAATTAAATAAAATTAAAGCGTAATAAATAAAATTATGGGTACAGTTTTTAATATTGCAATATTACTTGAATTATCACTGAGTGAAGAAATTGCAAAATGAGGAAATGGCAAGAATGTCAATTGGAGCTGCAGATGTGGCAACCTTTGAGTTACAGTGCAATTATCAGCAGTGCAACCTGCGTCAGCAGCTGTGAAAAACATTAACAACGGCTGAAAAATAACCACAGAAACCAAAAAAAAAAGAAAAACAACCGCACCAATAATAAAAAACCAACCTCATTAAATTAAAATAAACATTAAATGTCGTTAAAATTAAAATTAATCATTAACACATAAATTTAATGTTGCTTTTGTGGTTTGCTTTTAATTGTTGGTTCTATTGTTGCTTTTTTGTTGTTGTGTTTAAAAGTTATGTTAACAACAACCAAATAATAAACATAACCACAAAATTTCGCAACAATTTCTTTTTAAATATTGATTTTTTTTGCAGACAATATTTACAAGAAGCCAACAACAGCACATAAAATAAATCTGCTGCTGCTGTTTCAGTGCGCAGCCTGCGCTGTTGATAAGAAATGCATTTAAATGAAAAGTGTTAATTGAAACACGCAATCGATTTAAGCGCAGAGTTGCCACAGTCGCAAATTTTAGTAAGAGAAAATTAATATTAATAATTTTAAATATTTCTTTAATGTCAGTTTTATTTTTATTATTTTATTTATTTTTGTATTGTAAATTGTAATTTTATATGACAAAAGATAAATGAATTTAATTTCATTTTAATTTATATATTATGAATCTTATAAACGTTGATTTCATTACTCAGAAGTTTGTTTTTATTTAATATTACTTAAAGAAAAGTGGCAACGCTTATTTTCCATAAGACGGTCAGACTCGAGTCTGCGTGAGTCTCTGTGAGTCTTTTGGTGAGTGTGTCAACGAGCCAGTTCAATAAATCAATAAATATTTACGATCTCGATAAGCTGATGAGTTGCACGCAATCTTCAACTTTTTTGCTTTCCTGCGTTTCACTCTCGCCTCGATACGAGACGACGTAATAAAAAATGAAAGCATTAATTTGAAAATTGTTTTCAGTCTTTGCATTTATTTTTTAAGGAATTTTGATGGATATTTTAATTAATTCTCTACTTTTTTGATATTCAAACGTAAAAACTTTAATTTTTTGACAAGTTTTCTATGGAGTCGGTAAATTATGAGTTAAAATACCACTTTTTAGTTCCCATGTAAGAATAAAAATTATTGCATGCGATAAATTTTGTGTGATTTCCAGCAAAATTCTCTTTTCAAAACAATTTCAGCATATTTTGAAAGTGAAAACTTAAAATCGAAACTACATTAAATAAAGCGAAAAAATATTACGAAAATGAGACGGTGAAGAAGAATTAATAAGGAAATATCAACGTGGGATGATTTTCTTTAATGAAATCCCTTTTTGTCGTATTTTGTTTTTGGAATTTTGCTTTTAACAAAACTTGTGTTAATTAATTTATGAATTATGATCCACATTTGAATTTAGTATTCCGAAATTTATTACCTATAAACTTTCAATTCAACGTGATTTTCTTTCCGCTAAATAAACAAAAAATTCGCTTTTTCAGGTTTATTTTGCGTTGGAGATTTTTTGTCAGTTTCTTTTTACTTGAATTTTTATTTGTTTTTTTAATCTTTAGACAAGGCTTGAATTTGGACGCTTTTTTCAATGTCCAACGACGTTCGTGTGTAGAGTAAACAGAATTCTTGAAGTTGTCCACTCAACGCGCTGTAGAAGCAAATAAAAGAAAGAAACAACAAACGAAAAACCACTCAAGTTTCCGCGGAATTCGCAATCTTAATACACAACACATTAGCTAATTTTAACAATTGCTTTTGTGTCAATTTGTGATTGCAAACGTCGAGGCGAGAAATCTGTGGAATGGCCCAAAAGATTGTCAGAGGCGTAGTCAATCGAGAGGCACTAAAACTAAAACATTCATCGAATGAAGCGAAGGTAACCCTTTAATTAAATTGAAAGCAGCCTGAACTGATCAAGGATCAAAGGAAATAAACTGATTTGAGGATTGAAAGAGTACAGAAAACCCCTTTTGTCCCCCTCTGACGACGCCTCTTGAGGAGCCGCAACGGATGTAGGTTGCAGGTATCTAAAAGCAACGGAAGAACCTAGTTGATTCTTAACGAAGCTTGGAAGCAACCAAGATTTGTAGAGATTTTATGAGTACAATGAGTATATAAAAGTCAGTATGGAATTATACATTTTAATGTATGTGTCGAGAACGGAATTACTCATTAATGTGTGTCACAAACCGTTCAACAGGTTCTACAATTCTTGATTACGTCATTAGTAACCGAAACTGTGCCAAGTTAACAAAGCAATCAAACGGCCAACAAGAATAATCAACAACAATAACATTTTATCGATTGAACTAGAAACGATTTATCTACAAGTTTTGCAAAATATCTGCGAACTAAAAACAACAAATGAATGAAAAAAAAGAATTTGCTTTATCGCTGAAAACTTAAGGAATTCTAGCTAAACTTTTATATATACATAACTATATAATAATAAGTGTTTTTAGACAGTTAACAAGATTTTGTGGATCGGTGTTAAACACGGATAAAAACTTTAAGATTTAAAATAAACTTCCTAACATATTTTTCGGATTAATTTAGCTTAAATCTTCAGATCGATGTCAGGAAGTTGACTAAAAACATGTATCAAAAGAGAATTAAATGAGAAAAAATAAGAATTAAATAGCAAAGACTTTGACTAAAGTAGAAATGGAAAAATGGAAAAATTATTTTAGATATTTGAATGAATTTCTAAATAAAAAGTGACCGAAATCAGAGGAATTAATTCGCAATTTTTATTTAAAAAAATGGAGTTATTCATTTAATATTTTTCATTGAAGAATTGTTAATCATTTGAAGCTAATAAAAACATTAATAAAACATAATAAACTCAACTTTAAATATACTTTATTACTTTTCATATATTTATACATTTCAAATGTTAAAATACTATGAAAACTGTAAAATTTATGAGGCTATAAAAACGTAAATTTCAAGTTCTACTTTTCAACGAAGCCATGAAATTGTTAACAAATTGCAACGAGACGAATCTCGACGGGGTTATTTATAGGTGCAATGCACTTGCACAAAACACAGCCCAACACACACATGCACAAGCATAAAAAAACACATACGTGTTCACTATACATGGAGTTCATGCGTCATATAATTTGAAATAAGAACTTCCTTGAACTTGCATTGAATAAATATTTCAGTAAAAATTTGTTCATAATTTCTTGACGAGTTCAACGGCGTGAATGTAAGTAATTAAATAAACTTGAACGCAGTTTTTATGGCTAATAAAATTTCAACACGAAGAGCAAAAACATGGAAAGGCGGGGGAGAAAAGCAAGAAACGGGATTACGTAGGACGGTTTAGTAAAAGTTAATGAGTCAAATTAAGAGAGTGATGATTCATTATATGACGATGAGGAGATACAGATGGAAATTGCTTCAGAAATAAAAGAGAAAAATAAGCAAAAGATTTTTGGAATTATCGATAGTTAATGCTACTTTTTCCTTTTAGAAATGGTAGCCAACTTTATTAAATATTTCTCTTATGGAGATCGGTCTGAACTTTGAGTTATACAAGAAACTAAACACTTTAAATATTCAGGAGAATATCGTAAAGATCCGCCACCCATTTTCCCTCATATTCTCTAATAGAGCAATTGATCTGAATGGGACACGCTTTAGTATCTATTACTACACTTTCGAAACTATTTCTCCGTCAGGAGTTCGGCAAGCTCCAACTACATTTACGCCCTAGACCCACAAATATATATCGAGCCACAAATAAATATCTTCATTCGCATTCCCAAAACTCTACAAAACATAATTCAGTTTGTAAAACAGTAGTAATTAAAGTAAATATGTAATCTCCAATTAAAAGTCTCGATAATCCTCTGATACTAAGCGAAGTCCCTCTGCTTTTATTCCCACGACTTTCTAGATTTCACTGAATTTGAGTTTCGACATTTGGTTTATATTCTGTTTGTTTTTAGTTGGCTGAAATACGATCGAATTTTAAACGAATGTAAACGAACAATATATAATTATATTTAATAGTGTTACTGTTGCTGGGAAACGTAAAACTTTTTTACGGTCAAATAAATTGCATAATTTGCACAATAAAGTAATAATAAAACGTGAAAAGTTAGTTTAAATTTTGATGTGAAAATTAATGGGACTCTTTTGAAATCAACAACAATATCAAATTATGGGAAAAGCATATTTAGTTGTTTTTCTTTTGTAATTACTGCCAATTTTTTAATTATAAAGAGAAAATGCTGACAAATTACGAATTACGAAAGCAATTAGCGTGGAATTTTTAAGTTTTTTACTATTGTATTTATATTATTGCTCTTTTTTTGTCTGAAAATTTTAAAACAATATTTACTTATAGGTAATTTTCTAAATTTGCTGTATTATTTAACTATATCTTTTTATCTCTTTAATTTCTTTTTTTAATTAAAGAATCAACTTGTAATTGTTTTTGCATTTATGTTTATTATAAGATCTAATTTAATGTATTAATAAATTAGAAAATATCTCACAGCTGGGGACAAAATGTAACTTAAGAGTTTATTATAGGAGTTTTATATATAATGATTTAAATTTATTATTAATTACGTAAATATGAAATCTTCAAACTCAATAATAAATACGTATAATTATTTTATAAAATTCATACAAACATTAAAAATAAAAAATCACTCCAAAAATATTATTAATTAAAATTTTTTTGTTTTAATTTTAGTTGGATTTTAATTTTAATATCTAACTTTATGTGTATTTATTTATTTAACTCAGAATTTAAACGAAAATTTTAGGAATTGATAAAATAAGTTCATGAAATATAAATTAAGTTGTGTAATATCAATAATTGATGTTTTTTGATTAATTTACTATAAATTTTATTTATTTACGGGCACAATTGGCGTTATTTTTAGTTTATTTATATTGATTTATTATTATTGAATTTAAAGATAAATTTTTTAACTTTTTATCGAATGAGTTTTGTTTGTGTCATATTCAGTGAGTCAAGTGATTTTAAATAATTTTTTTGTAATTAATTATTTATTCGTACTTCCTATTTTTCTATCTTCCGTCCGTCCTTTCTCCCTTCTTCGCAACCTCCTTCTTTTCTTCCCTTCAACTTACTTAAAAAAAACGCTTTTGGAATCGACTTCCTTTTTAAAGTACTTAAAAATCTTTCTTTTATTTTTTTTTTTTTTTTTTGTTCGATCGTTCCACCTCAACGATTATGCTTAATTCCAACGCCTGCTAATAAATGGAGCCCCCGCCTTCCTTTCACCCACCACTTCACCAGGCATTTAATCGCCTTTTTTTCTGCATTTCAATTAGTAGCTGCTTCAAAGTTGTTGTCACCAAATAATAATGCGTTAAGAGCTTAAAGCCAACTGCACAAAGTTGGCCAAAATAATGGAGCAGGAAGTGAGAACAGGAAAAAGCAGAAGAAGAAGAGCAAGAGGAGAAGGAAGAGAAAGAGATAAGACGAGGCTGCCTTCGAAATAATCACAATAAAAAACAAACGCATCAACATAATTTTAAAAGTTCTTTGACATGATGTTGCTGGAGTTGTTGTTGTTGTCGTGCTTCATCTTCCTCTTACTTTTTATAGTAATTCTTCTTCTTCCCTCTATCAAATTTCGAAAAAAAACCCTTTAAAGGAAAGGTTTAAACCTTTTTCAAACCTTTTTGAGCCTTTTTCAAGCGTTTTTCACTGTTGTTGCTTTGATTTCTTCTTTCTTATGGGATGATGATGATGATGATGAACATTTTCGTTTTTTTTCCTTTCATTTTTAATATCTTTTTAAGGTGACTGTTTTATTGATGTTGATGTTGTTGTTGTTGTTCGATTCCTGGTCAACGAACGCAATAAAAATTTGAAAGGATTTCTGCGTTTGTGTCTCCGTTTCCTTGTGATTCTTGTTGTTGTTTTGCCTCTTCGTGGTACAAGTGTTTGCAACTTTTTTATATATTCTTTTATTATGCAATGAGCTTGTGTTGTTTGCAACTTCGTTGCGTTGACATCGTCGCCTTCATCATCATCATCATCATTTATTTAGAACGTTGAACTCTATGCTCAGGAGAATTCAGAATTTAATTATATACCAAGCATTTCATAAAAAAACCCCAACATTTTTGAAAATTATACAACAGCAACAACAACGAATCGCAGATAGATTTTTATTAAAATATATTAAAAATAGACTTGACTATTGACTCGTGTTCGTTTGTGTGCTGTGCTTGTATGTGTGCGACCTACTTGCATGTAAATTTGCTCAATTCTTTCAATTGATGAATGCATCATAGTTTCAATTGCAAAAGAAAGAAAAAATTGTAATTAATTACAGCAAAATAAAAGGCAAAGCAGCAAAAAAAAAATGTCCCCGTTCGTTGAACGGAGGAGAAAACAAAGAAAACACAAAAACCCATAAATTAATTATAAAATACCAAAAAAATTAAATATGTATGTAAACAAATAATAAAATATTCCTTATCAAATAATTACAAAAAATTGTCCACTTGAAAGCTTCTTAATAAAGCGAAAAATAATTTTTATCGCATGCAAAAAATTCTATTTAATAATAAAACTCTCAAAGATAGAAATTTTTTTTAATTTTTCTCGCATGAGAGAAATAATAGTCATTAAATGAAAAAGAAATAGAAAACGCAACAATCAAGACTTTATTCTAAATATTAAAATTACATTTTTATTAAAAGTAAGCAATAAAATAATCAATTGTTTGATTCTTTCAATTTGTTAGAAATAACTTAAGTAAAATTTTGATTATTATGTTTAATGCATGCGATAAATAAACTTATTTTTGACTAGAACTCTCATTGAGAGTTTAAGTACCAATAAATAACAAAAATTCTATAAAATATTATTAGAAATAAATAATTTTATACCCATTTTTTCACTTCTCTTTTAATATAATTATTTTCATTGTATATTTTCTCTTGTTTTTGGCTTTTATTTATATTTTAATCCACGATCATGACGATGATGACGCGAATTGTAGCTGGTTAGGAAAATACTTAGATGTTATATAAGCGCCAAGAAAACGTTTTCGAAAATCATAAATCATCAATAAATGTTCAAAATAAATTATTTATCATTTCATTTGAATAGCTATTAATGAATCTTTAAAGCAAGAAAGGTGATGAAGTCAAAGCGCAAAAACTCATTAAAAACCACAAGAAAACTAAGAGAAAAAAACGTAAACAAACCTGAGCTTAAATCAACTGCCGACTGTTGAAAAGGTGCAAAAATTGAAGAAAAATATTAAACTACGGACATGTGTAAATAGTAAAATTGTTTAAGCTGCCATCACTTTAACTAATGAAGCGTTAAATTTCGTCGAAATAACGACACAAACTAAAATATTTTCCAACTTTCTTCGGTATCTCATGGAAGCCTGATGAATGATTGAATAAGAAATTTCTCTAAAAACTTGTGAAAAAACCAATTAAACAAAAAAAAACAACACCGTGAAAAGCATTAAAACTCAAAACGGGAAATTTTAATAATTATGGAATGCCAATAAAACTGCAGAAGCAGCGATTTTTAGTGCAAAATATTAGCGAAAATAATTATTTAAATTAATGTGTAATAATAGATAAAATTTAATTATAAAATATTATTGTATTTTTAGTAGTTCATCGTGGTGAATGATGCGATGATTGCAATAAAATAATAAATAATATACAGAAAAGATGTTATTTTTCATTTATTTAGAATAATAATTCTAATTTTATTATCTTAATTTACGTAATTTTTTCTAAAAATGTTTTCTTTTTTCTTAGAAATTTTTTGAAGCTGTGGAAGTTTTTATTTATTATTTCTTTCTTTTTTAATCCTTTATTAAATCTTTTCTGCTATTTTTTTATTATTTTTGTAAATTTAAATGTTCGTTCTTTTGCCGCTTTTTGCCTTTGTTTTTAGTTTTAGTGCTTTTATTATTTATTATAATCATTTCATTGTCTGTCCACTTTTACAGTCGCTCGTCATTCTGTCTATCGTCTGCTTGTTCTTCTTCTTCTGGTGTCCCTGCTTGCTTCTTTTATGTATTAATTTATTTTTTGATCAGTTAATTTTTTTATTAATTTTTTTGCCTGCTTGATTTCATTGTTTCATTGCATGTATTTATGATGGCGCTGTTGTCGCTATGGTTGTTGTTTTTGTTGTGCTTTTTGATGAGTTAAATTTACGTTGGTTGACTATGAAGAGGATGATGATAATAACGATGATGATGATGATTATTTTTTATGATGGTGATGCTTTTATTTGTGTAGGCGGCTTTTTTGCCATATTTTCTCATGCAACACTTTTTCCTTATTTGTATTTCTGGTTGTTGCGCATTTTTATTGTCGATTTTATTTTTGTGTATCAAATCGCCGAGTTTTGCATTAATTAAATACTTTGCCACAAACAAACGGAAATCTCATTCAAAATACTTTCAGCCAACGATAGCAAATAAAATATTTCCTTAAACTGTCAGTTGAGAAGATGTCTTTATTTATTTATTTAATGAATTAATATTAATATTCAAAACGTGTTCTTTCCACGATAAGACATTAAAATTAATAAGTCAATGACTTTTCTTTACAATCACTTTAATAAAAATCGATAAGGAAATTGCGATGATTTCACTTTAATTTCAAGAAAATTCCGAAAAATTCTTCGATGATTAACAATTTTATTCTCAAAGATCTAAATTCAAATTGAACAAAAGTCAAAATCATCTAAATTTATATTAAATATAAAATTAAATTTTAAAATAAACAAAAGCTTAAAAAACCGCAAAGAATTGGAAAGATTTCAGAGTCGTTGTCTTCGTTAAAAATAAATTGAATCGTGATCAAGTTGAGTTTTGAATTCATGGAATCCATGGAACTTCCTAGAAGTATTATTATTAAAATGATCGGCTTTTATATGCACTTTTAAACCAGTTCCTTTTCTAATCAAGATCTCAGTTGACTCTTTTATCATTTGTCTTTGTGGACATCACGTCAATTGAAATAAATTAAGCTCCATGAGGCTTTCATGAATGAAGGCAACTTGTCTTGAACAAATTCATTAAGTCAATGGACTCGATCGACGTTCGTCTTCTATATAGAAGCGTCTCTTTGCCGTTCTCCAGTTTTTCATACTTATTAAAATATGACTACGGATTCATGCAGGAAAACAGTGGATAAAATTTCAAAAAGTAGGCATAACTTTATAATTCACCACATGGAATTAATGAGTAACGCAGAGGATTCTAATATTGAATATTATTGATCAATCAGTTGATGGATTTTGAAAAAATGAAATGAATGAAATGAAAAATGAAAAAATAATTTTAAAATATTGATATTGATTTTTCTTTTTATTAAAAGAAATAATAGTTAAAATTGAAATATTTTTGAAACAATTTAATTGACGTTTTAAGGACGTCACCAATTCCAAAGCATAAGTTTTTCGGTGTCTTTTACCGCGCTTGGAATTATTTTTTTTGTATATTTTGTTGAGTCTGTATTTTATCTAATAAAAGAAAGTAATATTAACAGCAATACAGAAATTGTATTACTTATTATTGAATACAATAGAAAATGTATTTAGGAATAGAATTCAGATGATAAATCCTTGAATACTCTACTACTTACTACTGTATATATGTAAATATTCTTAAATAATACTCATTCTATGTAGGATTTAATCTCTTTGTAGGATTTAAATATTCGATATTAATTTTAATTCAAACATTTATTAATATTATTTTAATGTTTTTAATGTATTTCTTAGATAGCTTCTAAAATTGTTTTTTCGCTCAGGAAAAATATGTATCAAGCCAAAGAAACTTAAAAGTATCGTGATACTTGACAAAAAATGCAACTATTCTCATGGTGCTTTACTTTGTTCTAATCCCTACGTTTGTAATATAATTTCTGTCAGCTGTATATGATCAATAAACTTATAATCTATATAGTCTATAGTAGATGTTTTATTATTATATTTTTTTTTTATAATTTATAGACTCACTATTCTTAGAATTCTTATTATTCCTTTAAACAATTATTTTTTTTACAATTATTTTATTATTTCTATTATATATTTCTCTTTTATCTTTTCAATTTTACTTATCTATTTCAATTTTATCTATATTTCCATATTATATTATATTTTTTATTATTTTATAATTTTGTTTTATGTGTAATTTATTTTTTCTTCAGGTTGTATTTATTAATTTATATATAATATATAATATAATATAATTTTTTATAATTTTTTAATATTATTATTATTATTTTGATTAGTTTGTTTAATTTTTTTGTTAGGTTTTTTTTATTTTCTTATTACTTAAAATATTTAGTATCCTTTTAGCAGCTCCTACTTCTTCCCTGATCACTTCACTTTAAAAATCATTTGAGAATTTATTTTTTACTACACTATACTCCCTCTTTAGTGTATTGAAATATCTCTATCCGTAGAATTTTTATCTACAAATTGTGTTTGTAATCGATTTTCATCATAATGAAATTGCATCTCTTCACACTTCATTTATTATTATAATTTATTGAATCTTCAGCTTTATTTATTATTTCATCCTCCGCATATTTTTTTCTCTACTTTTTTTTGCAAACTATTTTAAGAACTTTTTTATGTTTGTGCAAATCGCACCACATCCACATCCGATGATGTCGTAAGTCTTTGATTTTCTTCACATCACTTCACTTCACTTTTCGCACTCTGTTAGCGGCATCTTCGACAGCTACACGTTTTCGGTATATAATTAAACGGCGCACACAGCATTGAGCAGCATTGAAGGCTGCTGAACTTGAACTTGAGTTGCAGTGCAGCCGCACAGCAACAGCGCAGCAGCCTTTTACGGCCGACATGAAGAAAACGCACAGAAAAACCGATTGAATAAAGTTGCCGTCGTGTGTGCCGCTATCCACGAATCGCTTAATACACATCGAAGGCGAATAGTTCTATTGTTGTTGTTGTTGTTGCAATTGCGTACTTGTTTAATAAAAGATGCGCGCAACATAAAAACTAAACCGTGTGTGCAATTTGCATATGCAATTAAAAACGTACAAAAAAACGAACTAACTATAGTTAAAAACACTCACTCATCCAGAAGGGAGATGCAAACAATAATAATAATTCACATTAAAACAAGCAACGCGTTTTGCCAGCAACGAGCGGCCGTTTAAACGATCGAGCGCCGCAACAACGAAAACTCAGCTGAAGTCGCGATCGACTGACGGAGGAGCAGAGTCCAATAATTCGCGAATGCGGCGGCCCCCATGCTATACGCTGCTGTGGCGAGTTTCGGCGGCGTGGTGAATAAAGACACACTCAACGTGAAGTGAGAGCTCATAAGATGTTGAGGTAGACCACGTTGTTGGAAAACTTAAATCGAACTGCTCACTACTGCTGCAGGAAACCCGTAAAAAATAAAGAAGATAAAAGACAGCTGAGCAATAAACAAGTTTTCGTTACATTCTTCGACAAATGACTCCGCAGGCATTTCTGTCACTCTCTGTGGTGAGTATCAGTTTTTGAACTCCAACGTTTTTCTCTTCTCCGTGACAACACTTTAAAAACTCTCTTTGACTCTCGTACGAAGATGCATCGTGTTGCTGTTCGGCGTTTCGCTGGCACCAAAACCCAAGCCGGTATTTGTTTATTTGTTATTATTCCTTCTCCCTTGTTTAATCTAAACTGCTGAAGTCGCTTGGTCTCCTCCTTCTCCAGTTCCTACTACGTTTGCTGCGGTCACTCGTCTTTAATTCATTGTACTTCTTATGCGTTGTTGGCGTTGTTGCTGCAACTTAATTAAACACAACAACATGTCGTGTTCTCCTGCTTATCGCCGCTTTCAGTCAACATTTCTAATCTCGATTTGACTCACTGTCGCCGCACAGCTGACGGGTTGGTCTTTGTTTAGATCTTGGTTTCGGGAGTTCTTATCGCTTCCTCGCTTTACCATCGCTCAATAGTTTTCCATACTGTGCTATTGCTTATTGATTGCTTCTATCGATCTGATACTTTTTACTCCATTCGATGAATATGACTTGCCTAAATGTATGCTTTGTGTTCTGTTCCGGAAAAAGCTGAGCTGATCATTTTTAAATCAATATCAAATCTTATTTATTATTCGTCTATTCTTATTCTAATTACGAGTATCCGTTTCCTTCTCAATTCCCAATAATTAATTCAAAGAGGAACTTGAGTGCCAAGCCCTGAAATATAACCTAATCATCTTTTCATGTATTCAATTATTTTTATAATTAAATTATTTATTGCCCTCTGATATATTACAATATCTGATAATAATCTGTAATATTGTCTTTTATATATATTATAAATCTTGCCTAAGGAGTCTTTTTCGTACCTTTTATTTTGTCATTAAATGTATTTCTGTTTTCGTTTTTTTTCCTTCTCACATCTAAGATTTTCTTCTATCATAAAATGGCTTATTTCACATGACTTCGCTTGTTCACTTTCTGAACACTTTTAAAAATATGAGCGCCATTTATTTCTATGCATTCCGTAGACAGACAGATGAATGCAAACGTCACACACAACGAGTATTTGGAATGCTTTTTTACACTTACGATAGCTACTCAACGCATACAGCACCGTGTGTAATTATTTTAATGGAACTCGCCCATTAGAGTAGCAACAATAGTAACAAAAAAACACAACAAAATGCTTCGAAGGTGCTTCAAAATAAAAGCCTTTTCTTAAAACAATCCCCGAAAGCTTCAGAAAATATCTCGCTTATTTAAAGGCAGTTATTCAAAAGGCAATAAAATCCTCCATCGTAGAACAAAAACCTTAAAAAGTATGGAGTTTTAAGTGTTTATGGAGACATTAAGAGCTTTTCTTCTTAAACACAACTGACAAGTTAAATTCTCTAATGTTTAGGATAATAAATTCATGGGTTTTACCTGATTGAGGTAAGCAAAACGGAGGTGAACTCATCAGGTGTGTAATCAAAAACCTCATCTCCCAAGAAACATTGCGTAAGATTTACTCATGGCGCGAATTTCCATCCATATAAACGAGTTTTTTCGCTCATAACACACAACAAATTTAAAAGCTGATCTATCAAACATTCAAATGGACGAGTTCAAAGGTTTCTTGGATTGGCAATCGAGTCTGGTCAATAGTTGAACAACTAAACGACCAGCACGCGGATGCACACAACAAAACCACCAAACGAAATCTATTCGTATAGATTAAATCTGCTTGTAGAATGTAGATATGCAGAGAAGTTGCATTAGCCGAGAAAAACCATAAATTACCACCTCTGATCCCGTGGATTACGTGGCAACAACTCAACACAACCAACCGATTTCGCAGTTGTTCTTTCACTTGCAATCATTACTAAATCCAATCATTTTCAAATATATTAGCAATAGCTTCGTAAGTGTGCACTGAGCAGAAAATTTTACTCGAGGTATATAGAAATTTTAAGAATTGCAAGGTATGAGTTAAGGTTCATCGTTATACAAAAGTTCCCTCCGCTCTCATTGCCTCTAAGCCTAAATCATAATAAGCCTTCTTTCTTTCTCTCACTTCTGGTAGTTTCCATATTCTTGAAAAGATCCTCCATAAAATTCCCGTAAAACATTAAAGCATCTATTTCCATCTTTATATAGTTATTTTGAAGTTTTCCCGTATTATTGCCAATTTTATCTTAATTCCCCAGATAGAACTCGCAAAAATAACTAAATACACATTTAAATATTATTTCCAAATAACATTAAATATAATATTCCGACTCGGTTGGTACCATTGGCTGCTATTGTAAAAACTTTCCAACTTCTACGAGTGTACAGCATTTACCATAAGTTCAAAATAAAACCAACTTCTTCACGTGTACAAATACAGGAAAATTCATGGGCCAAACTATGTAATATTCAAACAGTGACGATCAGTTTCTACTCTCGCTACGCTGAAACTTTGTAACATTTCAATAAGGCCGAAAAATAGGAGAACGAAGGAAATTCCTCTCGCCGGCCACCCCTCGTTTGGGACGATCATTAAGCATTCAATTAATTCCCACACTCGGTGGTCCTCGGGATTATAACGTGTGCAACCGTAAAGCATCAGCATCACCGAAAACCAGCACCTGACGTTGTCAGTCGCAAAGCAGAAACGAAAATAGTCTTTTCCGCAAAATATTTCCGAATGTCCTATAGATCATGGGGTCCATAGGCATGGGGAAAAGAACTAGAGTCAAAGCTTCATCTGCGATCTCGTTGCAAGATTTCAATTGAATTATTTATTATTTGACAGGACGACAAGACAAAACGTACAGCGAGACATGCAGACGGACGGACGGACGGTTGGCAGGCGGACGAACGGACGGACGGACGGTCGTGACTGGCGCAGTGATAAACTGCCACAGCGCGAAACTTGCCAACAAGAAGTTTACTCGTATAAATTATTGCCGCAGCGATTAATCACTACGTTTAAAATTTATAAAGATATTAGCAAACATGAAATAAAAATTTGTATGTGAGTAAAATTGATTCAACAGTTCCACGAACGCAGCCATTATTAAGTATTTAACGACGTTCGTTGCGCTGGCCATAAAAGAGGTGGGCGTTCAGCCCCGATCGAACACGTTAACAACTCCGTTCGGCTCCACTGTCGTGTAACCGTCGATGATCCTGTTTTCCATCGTGATTTTTTTCTCCTCATCACCAAGCATCAACACGAAGTCAGCTGTCAGTTGCGCTGTCAGATTGGGAGTTGCCATGCTTAAATTTTTAACTGTCGTTTCGATTTTATTCCGTGGCTTTGAACAATTTCAATGAACGGCGATTAAATTGTTGTCTATTTTGGCAGGTTAATAAAATAAGTTGTTAAGTTAATTAATGACGGTTGAACATCCAATTAAATGCGCTCAGCAAAAATGATTTACTTCAGTTTTTAGCGTGGTTTACATTGTTTCTGTCAGCTTCTGACTGCCGGAGGTGATCAAAGAGTCTGAGTGAAATAAGAATCGGGAAATAAGACACGTGATTGGCCACAGTTGCCAGAGGATGAAGATGAAGAGGAAATGTCAATAATCAGACAGAAAATCGTCTGATTGCTTTGGCGGTCTTCTAGTTTTATGCAACTACTTTCATGAGTATCTTCATTGTTATGTTTGCAATTAACAGCTTATGCAATTTCGTTTGGGGCGCCTCACGAGGAGCTGCATCAACGAAGCGCAACGTGGCTGTCACCTCGGTCTTTTCCCGAAATGAAACGAAATTGCAATTGTGGATGATGAAGTTGTCGCCAGCAGCCAGCAATCAAATAAATCTGCCACTTCAGCGCCTGAAATAGAAAGTAGTCGTCGGCGAACAAATTCCACAGAAGCGAAACGAAAGGAAGAGTCGCGAGAAGCGCGCCGAGAAGCGCAGCGAAGCTGCACGCAAAACGCGACAGACGCATATGAAGATCGCATCTTCGCTCTTCGTTTGGCAGTGTCCGCAGAATCATCAGAACAACGATAGACCAGACCCGGAGCCGGACCCGGGCAGAATGGGTAACAAGGCAGCGACGCGAGACTCAAGGCGACTAGAAACGTTGTCACTGCAGACGGCAAGGAGCAGCGAAGCACGATCAGAAGCTAGTGGAGCAGATTCGAGCCTCCCGAATCGCACATTCAATCATCACCGACGAACCTGAACCATCCTGCGTCTTGCTGTACAGTGCACCGCGTGTGGAGCCGGACGAAGGAGGAGGAACACTGCGATCGTTTTGCGTCATCTTCAAATATTTTCATGGCTCGCCTTGTTCACGATCAACAGATGAATTCCACTTGCAGAGGCTGGCGTTGCTAGCATAGTTGCTGCTGGAGACTGCAGACGCTTGCCGCCAACTAAAAATAGACCTTCACCTTGCGACGAGGCGGCTTGAGAAGCGACTTTCGAGTCGGCGGAACTCGCGCAGACTGCGATGTCGTCGTTGTAATCATGTGACACGACTCGCTGAGCACACACAAAGCAACGCTCTCACTCTGCATTGATAATGAGCGCAGATTCTTTGTGATCAGACCGGCACCAATCAGAATCCGAACGACCGCAGGAAAAGAAGAATCCAATAAGAAGCAAAAGTCGCCAGCCAAAAAGCAACCGCTTCGATGTCCTTTGATAAACTAGAGAATGGATGAATGATCTTTCTGCGGCGCTATACAAGAGAATGTGACGTCACTCAGCGTTTAGTTCTCTATCAAGTCTTTTATACATTTCGAATCCTTCTCGACCCTGTTGACTTCTTGATCATGTCGCAGCATAAACAGTCTCTAGTCTGTGGCGTAGAGTTGACAGCAACAGCGACATCGACTGCACCATTGAATGATCGCCAGTCGTCAGACGTTGCTCCGTCACGCCGTGAAAAGCGTTGCAATGATGCATGCAACAAAAGCGCGATCTTTTCGCACACAAGCGCGATCTTCTCCACATTCGCATATAATCTGTGAGAACTGAACTCTTCTCTTCCTCCAGCAACGACGTCGTGTTGGGCGTTGGAGGTACCTCTTTGAGTTTTATCACATGTTTGCAATAATTTTACGAAGGGAACTACGGCTCGGAGCGGGGCTAGATCAGAGTTCAATGATCGCGTTCACATCGTAGAGTCGACAAAATTCGATAAACTATTTTAAATGGTGGCAAGAAACGAATTGAATTGCTTCCGCAAAATAGCTGGAAGGAGTAATTAGGAAAATTTTAAGGTTTTTCAACCAATCACTAAAGAGTTATTAGACGACAAAGAAATATGAAGACATAATTGAGTTTTCGGGAGATCAGCTGTAATCGAGGGAAAGTTTTTCAAGGGCCGCCAAGTTTATAAATTAAACTGATGCAGCTTTTATCACTGACTGTAAACTTAATAAAAGCCAAATTGATCACTGAATAAGTCATCGGATCCATAAAGACCAAGGACTATCCTGGAAATGCTCGTTCGGGATAGCACTCAATCAGGGCAACAAGCGACATTGTAATCGTGTTTAGAGCAAAATTTGGGGAGAATTTTTTTGGAGAAAATTAGTGAAAAACAATTTGAGGAGATTGGTGTAAAAGCAACACCTACCAAAAAAAATTTTGGCTACTATGGGGGATGCATATGGAAAGCACCACGTATGGAGGAAACTTTTTGGGTAGGACATGGGGCTTGAAACCGTACATTATGCGCTAGATGTACAGTGCAATTCCAGAAAGCTGTAGGTGCACAGGCAACTTCCAGGTGCACAAGCAACTTCCAGAAAGCTGTAGGAACTTGATAGAAAAAATTGCCAAAGACGTTTTCTTCGATACCTACCCAAGGAACGGCAGTATAATTTGGAAAACACTCCAAGGTGTTACTCGTAGTTGAGGAAAATTGGAGTGAGAAAGGCCTCAAACAACATATAGGGGCTCACACGCTTAATTGTTATAGCGATTGCTCTAAAACACTGTGCTAACCTAAACCTAAAGCGCAATGTCAAGGGCCAAAATGTTGTAATAATGTCGATCAGTTGGGCCGCTATTGAGGCACTATTTTCCTTTGAGGCTTCATCGAAGCAATTAATCAAAGAAAGACTCGAATAGAAAAATACTCGATCAGTACAATTTCAAAATATAGTCAATTACAGTCACTTCTTTGAAAACCTGCAGGGAACATTGCTGCTGCGATTGTAACCCTGCACAGCTGACAACATGTGGCAGCGACAACGGCAAATGTTTACACAATCTTGGCCAATATTTAGTCACATGAAACTGCATGTGAACTAAAAGTAAAAGGTTCGTAGATAAACAAACGGACGATAAACAAGACAAGCAAAGACGCAAATAGCAAATTGTTGCAACTTCTGCCTCCTGACGACTACCGACACTCAGAAGCGACTGCGTTTTGTAGCCGTCGGGAGTCAGTTTCAAAGAAATGCTCCGTGGAAACTTTCAGTTTTTCTGTTTGTCGTACAAACCAATTCTTGCTGGAGTCGTACAAAGGAGAGTGACTCAGCGGTGACTCTGGCTTTGCTCCATAAATTAGCACATTCTGAGTAGGGAAAAAAGAAGAGAAAGCCAGCTTTGTGTTGTGATCGACACCCGTGAAAGAGTGTGGAAGCTCATCGGTCAGTCGCAGAGCCATGCAAACACAGCAACCGAGCGAACTCTTGTAGAAAAGGTAAGCAAATCAGTCCAAATGTTGCGCCTGTCTTCGAGATCCTGTCAATCATGATTCATGTTAAATGCATGTGTTTGCTTCTCTGTCTGCCGCAAGCCAACAGCTGCATTTATACCCGCTTCATAAAGTCCACGAAGCGGCTAAAATGCTTCTCCCAACAAAGACTCAGTTTGTTGAACCAGCGGCTTTCAGCTTTGTATTGCTCCACGTCAATAAACGTTTTTCTACAGGCTTTAAAATAAAATATACAAATGAATGAGACGATCAGTCGGATGCAGTAAACAGTGCGAATATATTCAACAGCTGAGGAAACCTTAAAGCGTTTTACACCAAATAATGATCACAGAATGACTTAAACCGTTGGCTTTCTAACAGCCGACGGCTTTCCAAGTGTTACAAAAATCATTTCCTTGACTTGCTTCTAAATTGAATTGAAAACTATTCAGGAAATCAATTAAATTATTCTCTCCACTCCAAAAGAAATGCAAGAATTTCCCCTCAGCCGAGAATTGAATTCAGTTACTTAAACTCGAGCCCATGTATCGTGTCCACTGATGTCTGGTTTCATTTCATCAGGTTACATTCGCATCGTTGACTGCGATTCAAAGCGATTCGATTTTCTGGAATCCTGTTCGATTATTCTAAAAATCTCGACTCATTTCTGGCTTCGTTAAAACAGGTTGCGCTCGTTTTAATTAAACCAATTAACGCATTCGTTCAGCTTTCTAAATTCGATTGCCTTTCGATGTCTGGCGGATCAATTCGATCGGGAAGAACATCGAGCCAAATGTTTCCAAATGCCTCCAGGCAACTCCAATGCAAATCATTGTAAATGTTGGCTAAACGAGCAACTACCAGCTTGAACATTTGGGCAACACTTGCATCAAACCTCGGCCCATTCACCTCCCCGATAAGCTCCGTCTTCTGGTCCTGTAGCTCCTTCCTTTACCCTGTTTCAAATGCATTGCAAACTGCATAGACGCAAGCATTTTATGCAAATTTACCGCGAAGGCAGAGACGGCGATGTTGATCGTGCCGTTGCTTCGTTTCGACTGCTTCATCTTGAGACTGGAAGCACCTCTCCGGAGACGTCACTGCTGCTGCTCGCTTCTTTGGCAGTGGATGTGATCTCGTTGAGCTCCACTTAAGCTCAAGATAAGCTCAATGATCGTTTGATTATCTCGTGATATCAGAGTTGAGTTGGCTGCCTTTAACTTCGACTTCGTTTCCTCTTCGACCAACCTATTTATGCACTCATTTACACTTTCTGTCATGTTTTGACATTTGATATTTTTGCATGCTGCGACACGTGATCCAACACTTAGTGCAACTTTCTGCGCATGTGTAAAACTGTTGTGTTGAAGGATCATTTGCGTTGCTTCGAAGAAGATGAAGATTGTTCATGGAAGCAACCTCAACAGGCAAGGATTAAGTGTTGCTTGTTGTGAATTGGAAAGCTTAAAGAGTGTTAATTCAATACTTTACAAATTCGAATGCTTCAAAAGTTCAAGAAACGCATAATTGCGATGACTAAAATATGTATAAAAGTAGAATTAAAACTTGATAACCTCTTGAAAAACTCTTACAAAATAAATTAAAATATATTTTATCCTCATGCTTTTATATATTGAATGAAATACTCTTTAATTTATTGTACATTTTATTGGATTTTACTGAAGCCTTTCAAAAGTCAAGGTTTCTGTGTTGTTCTTGTAAATTGCATGATTATTATTCAACAAGAAGAAAACTTTTAATTCTATTTTAAATACGTTCCACTTCTTTTCACTTCACCTCACTTCACCACGTTTAAAGGTGGTTTCAATGAAAGGTTCCGTTTGTAATGCTTCTTCGATTGCGAGTGGTGCGGGGGAAGAGGAGTCTCAAACTGCTGGAGTTTGCTTCATCAACACTCCTTCGAAATAAAAGACGTCCGTCGAAATTCTAAAATGTGCACCATCATCAAACGCCATCTCGCGGTCGTAATATGCATTTTATGTTTATGCAATTTTTTTGCAAATTGGTTTTTATATTCAAATTGTCTTTGTTATTGTTCAAAATTGTTGCTATTTTTTTTTCTTGTTGTCTCATTCATATCTAAAAAATTGAAAATTGCCAACTTCGAGAAGTATTCAACGAATCAAGTTTTCATTAGCATAAAACTAAAAAATTAAAAAGAATAGTAATAATAGCAACAGCAAAAGAAAAAAAACATCGTGTGAATTTGTTGCTTTTCATTGCCTTTGTTTGGTGTTATTACAACACGGTCAAAATTATTTCATTCCCGCTGCTGTACTTTTATCTGTTGAGATTTCCTTGGGCTGTTATTATTTTTGCATTGCACTGAACTGTTTCGCTTTTAATTTGTGTAAGCAAAAATTCAAAAAATAACAAAACAATGACAACACTTGTTCGCAAATCCATAATTGAAACACACCGCAGAAAAGCAACAACAGAAATAATAAAAGTGACTGTTGCTTTGTGTTTCACCAGATAAAAATATGCAAAAATGTTTTAATACGGTTTTAAATCAAAAACATTTCAAAGAAATAATCGCTTTACACTTTCTATTTCAAACCAACTTCCTCAACATTTTCACTTTTCATTAACTTTTGTTTCATTTCACTTGATTTCTGATAAAATTACAGAGGTTCTTGAGGCGCAGGTCCACGAATAAAATTAAGAAAATTTATTAACTAAATAAAGTAATATAATATAAATAAAGTAATAATAAATTTTATTGAATAATGAATTAAAAATAGAATAAAGCACAAGGAATACAAAAAGAAGAAAAAAATCCATTTCTTTGACTAGGTTAAAAATGATGAAAAGTCATAAAAAAGAGAATAAAAATTTCGCAGATATATATTCATATATATAAATTGATAATTGATGGTAAACATAGCAGAGACACGATGATGATAAAGCTTGAACACTTTCATCATTTTCGTTTTCGTTGTTGCAACAGAAGTCGAATCCATTCATTTGAAGTGCGTAGAAATTCACAGAATCTACAACAATGAATGCTAATGCTTGAATTTGCAGCAGTCCAACCCACGAAACGAAACTCCACGGCATCGGAACAGAGTTCTTTAACTCTTGACACAATTGCGATGGTGAATGTTTAACGACGCTCAACTCTGACGTCACATTCACTGCGACATGTGAACAGCAGCAGCAACGAACAATACTGAAATTATACCGGCGATGATGATGATGATGACGACAATAATAATGATAATCAGGCTACTGAATGAATTTGGCGGCATTTTTAATCAATTTTATTTTTACGACTCCACAACAAAAAAAATCATGATTCTTCTCTTGCTGTTGTTGCTATCGCGAGTTGCAAACATGCAAACGAATTTATTGCAACATGCAATGCAGCATATTAATATTACATTGCAACAACAACAACAAAAGCTGCCATCATTCATTTTATTGTAATCACATTCATTGAAAATGTGAAACAACAAAAAAAAAATGCCGTAGTTGCATTTTGTTCTGCGATTTGTTTTTTATTTGCCTTCGATTGTGTTTCTTTTGGTTACCAAACAAACGCTGAAAATTCTGTTGTTGTTTTGCTTATTCTCCTTTGAAATTTGACGTCTTTTGAAGTGTCTTTTTGACAATTTCATTTCTCTCATCAGCAGCGTTGTTCGGCGTCGTGTTGCACATTCCGCTGCATCTTGTTCTGAAAGGAATTGTTTTATTGTCGTGGTCGATTTTGTGGTCAGTTCTTCGTTGCATTTGTTCTCATTTAATTAATTACTGAGGATGCTTTAAATTATGCAACCGTCTGAATACTTGAAATAACTTCGCGTGAATCTTTTATTTGCACATTAAATATATTTCAAGACTAAAGCAACTTTGAATTGAGAATTTTGTTTTGAGTTACGAAAGTGTAAAAAACTATATTTTTAAAATCATTTATTTGTAAGATGTAAAAATTTCCAATTTCATCCTGTATTGTCTCATTTTTAAAAGTGTATTTTAACAATTTTTTATTTTATTTATTACATTTATTTTTATTTTAGAAAAATAAATAAATAGAAAAGTTCTCAAGTATTTCTTATTTCGCAGTATTTTTTTTTTTTCTCCTCTTCTAAAATTCTCCCCTCAAAATCCATGTTTTGCAATGAATGCACAAAAATATGCTCCGTATTTTGTAGGCATGCAAACTATTTCAACATATAAATGCAATGCATTGAGGCATGCAATGAAAGTATCTTAATTATCTGAGAATCACTGCGAAAAACTACAATTTCTACGCTCGTAAATAGAATTGTTACTCTCTATTCTTTAATTTCTTTACATCGATAATAGGAAAACGAAAGAATTTAAGACTTTATATTCCGATTAGTAATATAAAAATATACATTACAAATACATCGTGAACTTATGACTAATATATTTCATAATTCTGCCTTATTAATTTTCTGTTTACGTCTTTAATTAAGCTTTACAAAACAATGAGAGCGAAAAATAACAAACGCTAGTCTTTAAATCATTCATTTCACCCTCTTCCTGAGAGCTCGTTTCCGCATCATTAGACACAAATAATAATGATGACTCCACTTTCGGCAGCTCTCGATTAACATTTTAACATTTAACTTAAGTGCGCTGCCAATTTTCGTTATCTCTAAGAACGAGTCCATTAAACAGGATAAACGTTATCCTGCCAGACCGCGTTACTCAAAGGCCAACAACAAATTATGAGCGGAAGGAGAAACAATGGCAAAGTGTTGCTTCAGATGGATACGAAATAAGAAAACGTTGTGTATCGTTAAATTATTTATACTTCGGAAAGGATATTCTTACGTAATTCAGGATAAAGCGAATGAACACTACGTGGAAAGAGAGTGGGGGGAAGGGTGCAAAGGGAAAAAGATGATTACCGCGATTGTACGTGTAGTGAACTGAAGCGATTAGCGAAATTAACAGGTGCTGCAAATGATGATGTTGCCAGTGGATTAATCAGCGGAAAAGATTCTTAGCAGAATATTAAGCAGTCGTGTAGAATCACAGCTGTTAGTTTCTACTACGATTCCCTTAAATTACAATTAGTAAACGGAGAGATGATAAGTGCTGTAGTTCAAAGTGTAGTTCCCATTCAACAATAATCTAATTCTTTCAATAAACTTCTCTGATAGATCAAAGCATGGTTACACTATCCACATTAAATTGTTGAGAGTTACACCTTGGCTACATAATGTCACCATTTATGCATCCAAATTGGGCAGAACTCGGTAACAACTAATAAAGGAAACCATAAGAAATGATGTCAAAATACAGTCATATTTCGAACAGAAGCGAAATCGTAGAGGAAATCAATAGCAACGAAGAATAAAGGGAAGATTGTAACTGAAGGAATTACGTTTTTCGTATTGTCGAATGAATGGAAACCAGTTAACGAACACTTTATAGTAACGAAATAATACACACAATCAAAACAACGTTGGCTTGATCTATGTTCCAAGTCTTGGTATAAAGCTGGCTTTTTCTTTTGTGTCCATCTCTGTGTAAAAGTAATGGAAGTTGTGCAGTGCATTCCGACCAATCGTGGCAATTGCTGGGAAGTGAGAGACTTCTAAAAGCCTCTTTAGATGACTTCTATATCTACAATGTTCGTTGAGAAACACGACAAGGATGAAGAATACAGACCAGCTTTTAGTAACACAGACGGAGATTTGCTCTTGCTGGATTGTTTTGGTGGGCTGAACCCGACTGTCTCTTTTGTTCTTCCTTTTATACGTAATTTGGTAAATGAACTTATAGGTTTCAGGTATAAGAGAGAGTATAAAATATATATAAAGGAGTGTGTTTAAAATATAAAATGTACACAGAGAGAAGAATTGTACTCACCGCCAAGTAGGTGCTCTGACCGCGCAAACGCGGCGGTGGTTCCATGAATACTTCGCCATTTTCGGCGGCCTTTTGACGTCTGTAATGAAAAGCAAAAAAGAATTTAAAAGAAATTTCGTAAGTATGTCTTTAATAAGATATTAAATAAATTTATTGTATAATTTTTTTTAAAAATTTAATATGTAGAAACCCGATCTTTTTTCAGCGATTTAGTAATACTTTAAAATTTATACAAAGCAATATATATAAAATACTATTTAAGCCCATTTCCAAAGAAAAAGTTTAGGTAACGAAACAAAATTAATTTTTTTTTCTTTTTTTTTTTACTTTGTTTATTCTATAATATAAATAAAATTTTTAACTTGTGTCTGTCTCTGAAGTATTTAATGTTTTATCATAGAAGATTTTACTCTTTAAATGTAATTGACACTTTGTACAACACAGCATAAAAGTTAATCTTTTGTCACCTAGCACTAGCACTAGTTTTAGATTAGGTTAAGTTATTTCTTTAAAATTGTATAGGTTTAAGTTTTCTTATTTTAAAAAATAATAATGTTATCCTTTTTTTGACTTTTTTTGAAGGAAATTAAATGTAATCGAATTTAAAATATTAAGTGTTGTTTTGTACATAATTTCAATGTTAATAATCTTTGTTAAATATGTTTTCGTATGTTAAGAATATCTATTTTAAGTGAATGTTTACAAAAAACACTCTGTAATATATTTTTTCGTGGAATAAATCTTAAATCTGTTAAATCTGTGAAGTATTTCGGAGCTTTCGAAAAACTTCACGATAATGCGTATTTCCTTCCTTACTTCCTTCCGATTACCCGTTATTATTATTACAGGAGCTTTACCTTTTCTTTCTCTAATTCTTCAAACATTAATAGAATAACTTCTTTATACCAAAACGGCTTAAAATGGATTAAAGTCGGCATGTTGTTACCCTGAGAACAACAACAAAGAACGCTTTCACAGCGATGGTAAATTAAGTAGCAACAGTAGCAACAATAGTAATAATAATAGTAATAATAATAATGAAGAAAAAAATTGCACTAATAATAATTGAGGATGCTTCAAAGACTCACGTCAAAGCTGCAGAAACTCAAAGTGGACTTTCTTTTTAGCCTTCTCGTTGTTATTTTTCCTCCCTCGCGCCGTTTTTCATTGTGCTTATTTGAAAAAGGAAATATTAACATCAAACTTTTGACCATAAAAAGGATCAACGGAAAAATTGGCCACGGCAAAGGAAAAATAATCATAATAACAATAAAAAGAAGTAGTAATCCGCTCAAATGATTGCTTCATTTACGTCATTTCGTACGTCTTACAAGATTGTCTCGAAGAAAATTATACTTTGTTCATAGCAATCACAACATCACGGATAATCACAATATTACAACATAACGTTTCATTTGACTACAAATAAAATAGAGTGAGAAGAACTTGGACTCAGTTTGTGTAATTTAAAGGTCGAAAAGTTTCGAGGAGCCTCGTCGTAATAAACCCACGCAGAAAGCAGCATTTAGGCCGTCATTGCGACGGCAAAGACGCCAGAAATCTGCTGGGCAAACATCAAATTAACGGTTGCAGATGTCGCCAAAGTTGCTGGCGAAAAGTTTGTGGCTAACTATTCACCATTTGCCCCTGACCGTATGCTATGAGTTGTTCACCCATCGAACTTCTGTTTAATTAACTTTTTTCTAACCGAAGCGCATAAATCACGAGCAAAGTTGAACCATAGGAATTTCTACTGCTTTTCAAGTCCAGCACGACATCAACATTCCAGAGATGTAACATTAAAATCTACATGGAACACAGAAAAAAAATTGTCAACACATCGTAAAGAATTTTAACGACCCATCAGTGGTGCCACATCCGCTCCAACGAAGCCGGATCTTCTTTATCCCTGCCTCAGTCGCAGTCTGGTTCGTTGCCATCGCAGTGCTCGACTCTCCTCAGCTCATTCCTTCTGCTATCATCTCCTAGTCTCTTTTATATCATCGTTTTTCATCTCGTCTGATGACGTGTCTGTCATCAACAGCCGCCGTAAAACCTCAAAAACTCATTAATTCACATTTTCTAGTTACTCCAAGGACAATGATTGCAGTCCGTAGTCAAAGATGACTCAGCGTCCGGTGATTTTAAGGGAAGGGATGAAACGAATTACTGCTAATCAGGCTCAATCGCTTCTTACGATGAAACCTCATTGATTATTAAACTTTATTGTAATTAGGAATTGCTTGCTTAACTTCATTACACGATTAATTAATAGTTAATCGACCGAGAGTTATTTACATTTACCTGTTCCTTTTTAAGTACATTTTATCACTTATGATTACAGGTGAATAATTGTAAATAAATGGACGTTAATAGTCGATTTTTACTATATAACAGTATTTTAGGATTTTATTTTTAGGACGATTTTTACTATATTTATTTTACGATATTTTTAATATACTTATAATATTCTTTTTACTATCTACTATATTTCCTAGGACCCATTGTGCCATTAATCTGCGACAGTCTCAAAGTTTGTGCCCATTGTGCCATTAATCTGCGACAGTCTCAAAGTTTGTCAAGAGACGCTATATGATGACCCAATGATCCATTATCCTCAAATTTTAAAAGAACCAGAAAAGCATTTCAAAGACTTGAATCGAAGATTATAGATTATAAATATAATAATAATCGTAAATGTATTCTTTAATCTTTGCTTGAATCCTTACAAATTATTAATCAACGTCGATTGAATGATAATCAAAGACTTTTTTAGAGCAAAGTCCAATGTTTACATGGACAGCGACTCAAGAAATTTATTCCCCTTTTTTATTACTTAATTTTTTTTAGTTTTTCAAGTCTTCCATTGTACTTTACTTACTTACTTTTACTAAATAAAATTTATATTATTATTATTTATTTATTGTTTAAAGTTTATTGAGTAAGAAATTACTGCACAAATCCATCCCAAACTCTACTAGCAACTGAGACTATCGACTGGGTTTTATTATTATTGAAGATTCGATTGAATCTCTCTTCGCATTTTTCTTCCTTTTATTTAAAATGTAATTTGAATATGAATTTTATGATGGTCTTTTATGGACAAAGAAAGAATTTATATATATAAGAATATAAGAATATTTTGAGATCATAATTCACTTTTATGTGGAAAGTGTAAAATAATCTACATGCTGTAACGAAGTTCCGGTCTTCCGGGTCTAGAGCCGGGGTAAGCTCGCCGGATTGCCAAGGTTCTTTACAGAAATTTATATTCACAGAGATTTGTTTTGCTGAATACAGACTTTATTGATGCTTTCGATTTCTACGATATCTTCTATCCTACCGCCCTAAGTTCGACACAAGGCGCTGATCCTAGTGGTCCTCGTCGTGTTCCTCGATGGTGGGCAAAGATTATCTGTGCTCGTCGGGCAGTTGGCTCGTTGAGTGCGTGTCCGTGTGTCGATACTGTCGCGCTGTCGTTTCGTGGTATCGATGCGCTTGTGTAGTCGAACGGATAGACAGATCTAACGACCTGCAAATCTGTTGGTGTATATAGCGAGACAGACAAATCTAACGACATGCAAGTCCGCTATATTCAACCATACAAGTTATTCACGCGAAGAAATAATAATAATAACCGTAACCCCTTGTCTCGCTCGATGCGCTTGGATGGTCGAACAGATAGACAGATCTTACGGCCTGCAAATCTGTTGGTGTATATAGCGAGACAGACAAATCTAACGACATGCAAGTCCACTATATTCAACCATACAAGTTATTCACGCGAAGAAATAATAATAATAACTTGTTTCGGAAAAGTAATTATTGTCCCTGGTCCTTTGTTTCACACTCACTAGCTTCACTGATTCCTTCTCCTGGCTTGGGTTTCTTAAGTCGTCTGCTCCTCTCGGCGGCTCATCAGCTACTAATCAATGTTCACGTCGGCTTTCCACTCACGACCCTCTCCGTCGTTTCGCTTCGGCTGTTCGCTGGAAAATCTCCGCCTTTATTCCAGTTTTGCTTATCCGATATGTTAGCCTACAGTTCTTCGTTTCCTATATATACTTCATTGTAATAAAATTAAGGTTTGGTGTAACAATTCATTGTAGTAAGACTTAATAAAATTATTCATTTGAAAATAAGGCAATTTGTGTTCATATTAAATTCCATAGTATTCTTAACTAATTTAACAATATTAATAAAATGTTGGCGTATCAAAAGACTTAATAAAATTGTTAATTTAAAAAAAATAAGGCAATTGTATTCATATTAAATTCCATAATATACTTAACTAATTTAACAATATTAATAAAATGTTGGCGTATCAAAAGACTTAATAAAATTGTTCATTTAAAAAAATAAGGCAATTGTATTCATATTAAATTCCATAATATACTTAACTAATTTAACAATATTAATAAAATGTTGGCGTATCAAAAGCCCCTGGTTTTGGTGTGTCACACTCCCTTCCTACTTCGGATGAGAAACAATCTGCCACGACTCCACGCCTCCTCGGGATATCTGCAGCCTGTACCGCCGTCCATTGATGATCCTTATCACTTGGATCCTTTTGTGCGGCTTCTTAAATCTTCGAATTTCCTCCATGGCGGCTTGCAGTTGATCACTGTCTTCGGGGAAATTGTTGATTTTACATAGTTGAACGGGAGTCTCGGGACGGAGGACGGTAGACATGTCGGCATCGGGTTGTTGTAGTACGATTTCATCGAATAGTTGTAGAACGGACTGATCGACTAGTTGTAGAGGGAACTGTGGGTGGTGGGTGCCCTCGTCAGCAGTGTCGCCCGGAGTGTTTGCCTCGGCCACGGCCCCCAGCTCGTCCCACAATTCGGTGTCTAAGGAGAGAGTGTCATCCACAGTTCCTTCTCGAACGAACTCCTCTATGAGGTTGTTAAGGTCAGCGTCTAACTCCGGAACTGAGGCCCATGTTAAGAGATCGGCTTCGGCGGCTTGTAGAGACTCGTAGACACCACTGGTTGGAGAATCGTCAAACAGCACTTCGGCGGTTGGTGGGGCCGTCTTACCATTGCAAGTTTCCAGGCCGTCTGAAGTAGCTTCGGGGCCTCGCGCGACCGTCATTTGGAGTATCGGGGTCGTCTGATGGGGCTTCGGCGGCTCGTGGGGCCGTATCAACGTTTGGAGTATCGGGGTCGTCTGTTGGGGCTTCGGTGGGTCGTGCGAGATTGGAGAGCGCGGAACACGTGGCTAGCGGCGCATCGTGCTCTGGCCAGTTTGTGAGGCGACGTGGCAACCCTTCCGGCCATCCTCCTTGCTCTAGCATCTCGCTTGTCCAAACTTCGGGGTCCAAAACCGTGTGTATAATCTTACACGTATATGTGGTTTGGGTGTAGCCCCTGCCTTCGTGGGTGTCTACCGTTGCACCGATGGCGACTTGTCCGTTTATTGGGTAATCGTCCTCTTCATCGGTGGTGTCTGTATATTCGGCTTCCGTATTTGCCCTATCGCCATCGTCCTCGGCGTCGGCACTCTCGTCTCCCTTACCTGTCCGTTGCTGCTCCTTCTCGCTGGGTTTTGGGTGGTCGCAGGCTTGGTCGTCTTCATCTAGGTAGTCTTCGTCCGACTGGGAATCCAACACTATTACCTCTGGTCCGTGGTCATACTCCCTGTCTAGTGTCGTTGCCTCATGCTCCTCGCTGGCTTCTTCGCTCGCTTGGTCGGGTACGGCGCCGTCCGCGGCCTCTACTGCTGGCTCCTCGCCAACTTCTTCACTCCCGTCGTCGGGTGCGCCATCGTCTGTTGCCTCTACTGTTGCCTCCTCGTCGACTCCTTCACTCTCTTCATTGGGTGCGGCATCGTCCGTGGCCTCTACTGCTACCTCCCCTGGAACAGATCCCTGTTGTGCTGGCTTTACAGGTGTCGTTGAGCTGCACGGTGCTGCCCCCATCTCCTCATCGTCGACGACCCGTAGGAAAACGTGGACCCGTGGCCACTTCGCGCGCTTCGACTACTTCCTCATAACTCTCACTTAACCGACGGACACAAGGTCGTTTTTCTTGCTCTTGGATTACGCGCTCTTTGAACCTTTTTGCTGAGAGGTTAAACTTTTCCTCCATCGCGATGCTTACTGGTTCGTTGTCGGCGATCGACTGACTGTTGTTCGAGGGTTGTGTCACCGAATTGCGATGCATACGCTCCGCTGTGTTATGGTGTGTGGCGTAGGCCGTGCCGTCGATGCCAGCTAATAAATTTGATTGATCGCTGTCTCTCCTGGTGTGCTCTGGAAGACTAGCACGTGTTCTCGCGTTGTTTTTGGTGAGCTGGACATTCGGGTTTTTGTCGCCAGTCACCTGGGCTTCGATTGTATGATATACTTTCAGATCGGCTAGGTGTGCCCTACGTACATGGGTTTCTTCTGGCTTGCGGACTTTTACGATTACCGGCGACACATAGCTTTCGATCCGGTAAGGCCCGTCGTAGCGGGGTGCTAATTTTGCTGCAAATTTATCCACGGCTCTCGAAAGTGGATGTTGCTTCAGCATCACTAATTGTCCGATTTCCGGCTTCCACTGCCTCCGGCGGAGGTTGTAGTATTTGGCCTGGTTATCTGCGGCCCGTCCCATATTTTCCTTTGCGATCTGGAATGCTCGTCTTAGTCGTTCTGCGTGTTCCCCAGGTGTACGTTCCACGTGTCCAGTGCCATTCGTCTCTCTGTCGAATACAGAATTCGGTAAGCGTGGTTCCCTGCCTTGTACCAGAAATGCTGGCGAATACCCAGTTGACTCCGAGACGCTAGAATTGAGTGCCAACGTGATCTCTGGGAGTTGTTCATCCCAAGTGCATTGTTGAGGACCGGTAAACTGTGAAATCATGACCTTGACAGTGCGATTGGTACGTTCCGTCGGATTTTCTTGGGGTGTGTAGGGTGCTGTGTACTGGTGTTTTACGCCGAGATCCTGTAAAAACCGCTTGAAGCTCCTACTGGTAAATTGTGCTCCGTTATCCGTAATAAAGATTTTCGGCACCCCGAAGCGAGCTAGAATGCGCTCACGAAAAGCCTTGATTAACTGCTCTGTGGTCGCCTTTCTACATGGTATCATTTCGACCCATTTTGAAAATTTGTCGGTGAACACTATCAACGTTGTATTGCCACGCTTGGATCTTGGCAAGGGTCCTACGAAGTCTGCGCTTACTGTGACCCAGGGCTCCTCCGTTAGGTGTGTCAGCATCTCACCTGCAGGCTTATATTGAGCGGGCTTGTACTCTTGACAATTTTTGCACGCCCGGACGTATCGGCTAACTTGGCGGAACATTCCTGGCCAATAATATTTGTGAGCTACTCGTGCGGTGGTTTTCCGTATGCCCAAATGCCCTGCCGTAGGTTGGTCATGGTTTTCCATTAGGATCTCGCGCCTTAGTTTTTCGGGCACACACAGCTTCCACGGGGTGGATTCTTCCTCATTGGTTCCTGTGCGGATGTGTCTGTAGAGCTTCCCTTGGTGTATTGAGTATTCGGGGAATTTCTGTGGATTTCTGCTGACTTCACTAAAAGTCCTTTCATACCATGATCCGGGCCCGTCTTGTTCCTTTAGGTTAGCACAAACGACTTCTGCTGGCTGGCGGGAGAGAGCATCGGCGACGATATTATGCTTACCTTTCCTGTATTGTACGTCGTACGCGTATTGTTGTAACTCCAGAGCCCATCGCGCGATTCTACCAGAAGGGCTTTCGATTGAGTTCAACCACTTTAGTGCCAGGTGGTCTGTGATAATCGTGAAGTTATAGCCTTCAATATATGGTCGCATCTTTCGTACTGCCCATACCACCGCCAGGCACTCCTTCTCAGTGGTGGAGTAGTTCTTCTCGGCGCCATTGAGATGTCGGCTAGCATATGCTATAACGCGTTCTTGCCCTTCGATTACCTGGGTGAGGACTGCTCCCAGGCCGTAATCGCATGCGTCCGTTTGCAGATAAAACCGTTGTTTAAAATCCGGGCAGGCGAGCACTGGAGCTTCGGTAAGCCGTCGTTTCAGGTCGTCGAATGCCTCCTGCTGTTCCTGGCCCCATCTGAAATGTTTCCCCTTTCTGAGTAATGACGTTAGGGGTTGGGCAATTTTCGAAAAGTCGTGCACGAAACGTCGGTACCACGAGGCGACTCCAAGGAATCTGCGCAGCTCGCGTACGTTCTGAGGTGGCTTAAGCACTCTTATTGCGGCGACTTTGTCCGGATCGGTGTGAATTCCTTGTTCACTGACTTCATGACCCAGGTACTTTATTTTCTTTTTGAAGAATTCACATTTCTCCGTGTTTATTCGTAGCTTTGCCTTTCTCAGGCGGCGGAGGACTTCTCGTAGGTTCGCCATGTGTGATTCCAGTGTGTCGCCTGTGACGACGATATCATCCAGGTACGCAAAAGCCACGGGTTCCATGTCTGGACCGATTACGGTGTCCAAAGCGCGTTGGAACGTTGCGGGTGCCGAATGAAGGCCGAATGGCATAACTTTCCATTGGAAAAGGCCACGCCCCGGAACTGTGAACGCCGTATATACTTTACTTGCCTCCTCCATGGGAATCTGCCAGTAGCCGTTTTTCAAATCTATGCTACTAACAAACTTAGCATCACGGAGTCGATCTAGAATATGATTTATTCGGGGAAGGGGATATGCATCTGGAACTGATCAAGCGTTCAGCTGTCGGTAGTCGACACATAGACGCCACTTCCCGGTTTTCTTCCTTACAAGCACGATTGGAGCGCTATGTGGACTTCTCGATGGCTCTATACATCCCTTCTTTAGGAGATCCTCGATCTCTGCATTAAGGATTTCCTGCATAGCGGGATTCTTCGGAAAGTAGCGTTGCTTGATCGGTCGATCATCTCTCATAACAATGCGGTGTGCAGCAATGTTCGTTATGCCCTGGATTTCCTCGAATTTCTTCAGCTCTCCGTTGAGAAATGCCTTGATGCGCTTTTGTTCTGACTCCTCTTCTTTCGTGGTGCCGAGTTTTCCTTGTTCCACTTTGCACTCTCTTTCCTTGATTTCTACGCAGAGGTTGGCACATTTGATGACGGTGCCCATTCGAGCGAGGAAGTCGAATCCTAAAATCAAATCATCCACAACCTCTGGGAGGATAAATAGTGTGACTACGCAGCTATTATTCCCCATATGGATGCGAGTGGTTAACGCTTCAGCCACAGTTTGCAACTCGCCATTAGCCATGCGTATACGTGATTGCACGGTAGTAATTTGATCGGCTATCTCCAGTTTGTGCGCAAAGTAGCTGCTAATGAAGCTTCGTGTGGCCCCGGTATCAAGGGTGGCGTTCGTCAACTCGTCCCCGACAGCGACCGTGGCTATGATACGTCGGTCTTCTGTGCGCAGGTTATTTATAGGGCTCGAGGATTCCGGGCCGTTGGTGCATCCCCTCGGCGTAGACGCTGGCCTTGGTCGTTTCCCTGATGTCGTTGATCTTGTGTTTGTAGACGGTCTTGTCGCTGCGGTTGTTGCTGCTGTGGTTGGTGTCGTTGATGTTGTTGCTGTTGTGGCGGCGGTTGGTGTCGTTGATGTTGTTGCTGGCAACATGCTATTGTACGTGTTCCTTTGCGCCCGCATGTCCAACAGAAAATCAGCTGCTTCGCTCGGCAGCCGCGTGAGAAATGCCCTTCTTGGCCGCAAGGGCGGCAGGCCGATTGCGGATCCGCTACGTGCCCTACTTCTTCGTCTACGGCCTGCCTATGCGTTTCTAGTGACCTATACCCGCGCTGCGCAACTCCTCGTGTCACTTGTTGCTGTTGCGTTACCGTTCTATCGTCTGCCTGTAGGTTCTCCCAGTCACCGGCCAAACTAATTAGGTCCTCCAGTGTTGCAAACTCGCGCCGTTTCACATAGTGTTGCATGTCGATGCTGCTGTTACGATAGATCCTTTCTAGGCGTTGTGTTTCACTTAGCTCTGTGTGGCGCATTAGGTTCTGGAGCGACACCACGTAGTCTTTGAACTTTTCGCCTCGTTTTTGTAGTCGACTCCGTATCTTATCATCTAACCTCTCAAAGAATCGCGCTGGAAGAAAGAACTCCAAGAAATCATGTTTAAACGTCCTCCAAGTCTCCCACTTCCTGTTGTTGTTTCTATACCAATGTAGTGCTTGATTTTGTAGGAGTTCGGGCATCGCCTTTGGTAGAATATCCATATTCATATTATAGACATTTGCCAGTTCTTCTATCCTTTCGGCGAAATCGAGGGTGTCATGAATTCCGTCATATGTTACCGCCCACTTTTTAATTCGATCCAGTATCGTGCCATAGTTTATCGGCTGGTTCACGAGTGTGTGAAGCGAGGGGTTCCACGAGTAGGTTTCCAGCTGTGGGGCTTGATATGGTATAGCAGTATCGCCGTTGTGCAAGTGCGTCGGTGGCGCAGCGTCTGTGTATCTTGAGGAGCTAGGCGCATCCTCCTTTTGTGGCTGGCTGGGGGTGACTGTATGTGCAGGTGGTAGGCTTCGACCGTGAGCTTCTTCGAGCTGATTAAGGCGTTGCCTTGTCTCCGCGGCTAGGTTGGCATCATTCGTAAATGCTACCAGCCGTTTTCGGAGTTCTTCAACGGTCCCTTCGGATTCTAGTTCGAACTCTTGGATATACTCCAACAGAACTTCCTTTCGGAGTGTATAAATCCATGACGTTTTGCCCATGTCGAAGGTCTGTGTAAATTATTAACTCTGTTTCTGTATTTAGCAAGGGTCCCTGCTCGGGCGCCACTGTAACGAAGTTCCGGTCTTCCGGGTCTAGAGCCGGGGTAAGCTCGCCGGATTGCCAAGGTTCTTTACAGAAATTTATATTCACAGAGATTTGTTTTGCTGAATACAGACTTTATTGATGCTTTCGATTTCTACGATATGTTCTATCCTACCGCCCTAAGTTCGACACAAGGCGCTGATCCTAGTGGTCCTCGTCGTGTTCCTCGATGGTGGGCAAAGATTATCTGTGCTCGTCGGGCAGTTGGCTCGTTGAGTGCGTGTCCGTGTGTCGATACTGTCGCGCTGTCGTTTCGTGGTATCGATGCGCTTGTGTAGTCGAACGGATAGACAGATCTAACGACCTGCAAATCCGTTGGTGTATATAGCGGGACAGACAGATCTTACGGCCCGCAAGTCCACTATACGCGACAAGACAAGTTATTCACGCGAAGATATAATAATAACCGTAACCCCTTGTCTCACTCGACGCGCCTGGATAGTCGAACAGATAGACAGATCTTACGGCCTGCAAATCTGATGGTGTATATAGCGAGACAGACAAATCTAACGACATGCAAGTCCGCTATATTCAACCATACAAGTTATTCACGCGAAGAAATAATAATAATAACCGTAACCCCTTGTCTCGCTCGATGCGCTTGGATGGTCGAACAGATAGACAGATCTTACGGCCTGCAAATCTGTTGGTGTATATAGCGAGACAGACAAATCTAACGACATGCAAGTCCACTATATTCAACCATACAAGTTATTCACGCGAAGAAATAATAATATTAACTTGTTTCGGAAAAGTAATTATTGTCCCTGGTCCTTTGTTTCACACTCACTAGCTTCACTGATTCCTTCTCCTGGCTTGGGTTTCTTAAGTCGTCTGCTCCTCTCGGCGGCTCATCAGCTACTAATCAATGTTCACGTCGGCTGTCCACTCACGACCCTCTCCGTCGTTTCGCTTCGGCTGTTCGCTGGAGAATCTCCGCCTTTATTCCAGTTTTGCTTATCCGATATGTTAGCCTACAGTTCTTCGTTTCCTTGTAGGGTGGTTTACATAGCAATGATAATAATATACTTCATTGTAATAAAATTAAGGTTTGGTGTAACAATTCATTGTAGTAAGACTTAATAAAATTATTCATTTGAAAATAAGGCAATTTGTGTTCATATTAAATTCCATAGTATTCTTAACTAATTTAACAATATTAATAAAATGTTGGCGTATCAAAAGACTTAATAAAATTGTTAATTTAAAAAAAATAAGGCAATTGTATTCATATTAAATTCCATAATATACTGAACTAATTTAACAATATTAATAAAATGTTGGCGTATCAAAAGACTTAATAAAATTGTTCATTTAAAAAAATAAGGCAATTGTATTCATATTAAATTCCATAATATACTTAACTAATTTAACAATATTAATAAAATGTTGGCGTATCAAAAGCCCCTGGTTTTGGTGCGTCACAATGCATCCGTCTCATATTTTCATGAGGATTATAAGAAAATAACGCTACGAATAAAAAATTCTGAGATTTGCAATTCTAGTTCCACGTCGCTGAATTTCCTGTTACAAATTCACGTGTTATGGATGTGATTTTCGATCCTTTCTCATCGATTTGCACATTCATTGAAACTTTAAATAATCCAAACGTATACAAATCGAATAAAGTAACAGATAGAGACGAGGAAAAAGAGGAAATGCGAAGGAAAACTTGCATCAAGCACGCGAAATGGAAAAATAACATCGCCATTCGACATCGTTACATTGAATAAAAACACTCAAATGAATCATTGAGGAAGTGATGAAAGAAAAGTTGCGAAATCGACGACGGCGGCCGTCGTTGCTTAGTAGAGAATTTCTCTTTCATCTGAAGCTTAGTAATAGAGAACAATAAAAAATTTTTACTGTTGAATAAAAAATTAGGCAGAAAAAACTTACTTGCTGCGTTAAAGAGTTGCCACCTTTCTTTGTAATTTCAGAAAATGCGATGTCTTTAATTACCAACAAGTGATGTAATTCATTCTTTTTAGAAAACGAGCAGATTCTCCATACACATTTTCGAATGTATATTATTTATCATAGTAAAGACATATTTTAATTTTAGACAAATTCAAATTATAAAAAAAAATTACCGTTAAAAAATTGGACTGGAAATACATTCCGAAGAAGTGGCAACCATAGATTAGTAGATGAGACACTCGAAAATGTCCCTTATAACTAATGCATTTTTGCTGGAATTGCACTGATACAATGAAAGAAAACTTTGATTCGCTGCAAAAAAAGTGTAGCCTCGCCGTAAAAAAGTGTAGCCTCGCCGTAAAATAATGTAGCCTCGCCGCAAAAATTTTGTAGCAAGCACTGATGGAAAATTTATTTTAAGGGGGTTGTTTATCGAAACGTCAAAATAAATAATTATAAATATTATGTTTTTTATCCGTGAAAAACATGTATAAAACATAGTTTTAATGTTAATAAATATATTCTATAACATTTTACACAGCATTTTCTAATTTGCTTGGTTATATTTCCTATAAATGCAGTCGGTAATTAAAAATTTTTTTGTTATAAATACACAATTATGCGCCTAATTGCGAACGTATTTTAGAATGCTGTTAGCAGAATAGTATAAATGAAACTGAATACAAATGATTACAAAATAGTTGGAAATTATACGTTATTGGAATAGTTGGGGCTCCAAAACCCTTTAGCACATACGGTTGCACTGTTAAAAAATCGTACACATTGATTGATAAAGAAACAAGAACAACAATGTGGTACCTCTCACGTATTGTATATGTGAGTTCAACATACCAAACAATCAAATGTCAAACCGATTTTTGGAAGCGGCGAATAGCGAGTGTCACATCTAATAATCTATGGTGGCAACCATCAAAAAGATGTAAATTTGCATTGCATGTTTACCAAGTCGACAATTTCCTTTAAAATTCATGGCATACTTTGAGGCAGCTCATTGCTGAATCAAGCGGCGAGTGCCTGCTGCTTTTGAAACTTGATTTGTGGTGGATTCCAAATTAAAAACAGATCTGAAACTGAAACAACGTCAGAAACAGCAACGTATTTAAAATTCAAATACATTTGCGTCCACATATTTTAAGTCGGTTTCAAATTGCGGCATGCTTCGCAGACACTGAGAACAAAATGCAAAAAAGTGGATTTCTTCAGCAATTCAAGGAATTTGAAACGAATTGAATTTGAACGCACTGCATAACGTTTCCAGAATTCAACGGTGCTGCTAAACAATTGCGTCGCCGCGTTAATAGGAGAGAGCGTTAAAAGCTACAGAAGCACATCAAACAATCAGCTCCTCGCCCAACCTTCGCCACCCTCTTATTTCATCTGGCGCTGTATTCAAGTAGCAAATAAGAGCACCCAACGTTTATAGGTTTACCAAACAATCAACATGTCTGCATATTTTTCCTGCCATCCGTTCATCCATGCAGCCAGTTGACGTCCTTCCTCCTAGAAACCCAGTCGTTCCGTTGAGCGCAACCTTTTCAAAGGCGGTAATAAGCTTGCAGCGTACATGTCTGGAACTTAAATAAGCCTGGCTCTCGGCTCGTGTTCCCAGTGAGCTACGCCGGGTGCAGGTCCTTGGCACCGGCAGCAGCAACTCCGCCGCAAACAGTTGCGGCTGGGAAATCCTTTTTTCATTGTCAGTGTTGCAGGTTAGAAGCAAAGTCGAGAAGAAATAGCAGCAGCTTCCTTTGTGCTTCCTGCACCACTTCCTTCAGAACGGCTGCTTTTGTGCTAAAGTAGTTGGGCGGCTTTGTTCATCCGCTTTCCCGCTGCTATTCCTTCTATAAGCTGCAGCAATTTGTTTGTTGACATTGGCCGTAACACAAAAAGAAGCAAGATTCAGTTACTGCAGGATTCCAGTTGCCGCTGAAAGGTCGCTTCGTCTGCTTGAATTGGTTTCAATGTTCGTGGTTTTCTGTTTGGGTTTTTTTGCAATCGTTTTTTGCCTTCTTCACCGTCAACAATTGAAGCGTAACGCATATAAATTGATTTAATTTGCTGACATTTAACTGCCAACTATTGAATTGTTAAACGCTGCAGACTTTTCTCAAAAAACCGTAAACAGAAAATAAATGACTGCAGAATTGTAATTATTATTGAAGACAGGAAAAAGCAACTGTTGTGATTAATTAAAACATTAAATTCAAATTAAAACTTGGTATATATCAGAAAAACAAAGAAATATCCAAATATCAATATGAAACCACAAAAATACTACCGATTGCCTAAATGAATTCATCATTTATGGTTTATTAAAGCCTTTAATTGAAAGATTCATCCACTATCCAAAGATTTATGATCACTTAGCTTACTAAAAATCCTTTACTTGGTTTTTTTTTTTTTTTATTTGTACCTTTTTTTAACATTTATACATTTTAACAATTAAATTCATGGTATTTATTAAAATAAAAGGATAAATATAATGTGATGAGTACAGTATGTATTGTCTTATATAAACTTGCAATTAACTTCATGTTGATTTGGTTGCCAAAAAAATCCTTGAAATACATTACCACAATGAAATTTTTAACTGCGTGTTGGAAATGTGTTTCTCCTTCGACAGCTACGAATTGGCCAAAAAATTGTTGTTACCTCTCATCGAAAATTTTGTACATTATTTTCTTAAAACATTGATTTAGCGATCGAAATCAATTGTTCTCATCATCATCCCTCTTTCTCTCGTCTTCTTTCTGAACATATCTAATCCTGCTCCGAGGACGGTTTGACCGGAACCTCAAAGCCCTCCTCGGTCGCATACATTATTTCGAGAACTTTTTCAATTAAATGGTGAGCATCTCCTCTGAAAGGCCGTGTGCAAAGAACTTCTATTTTGCGTAGTTTCGCATAAAAGAAGTTAATTTCATCTCGGAAAGTTTTCTTATAGACTGCAGCGACGGACAGTTCGCCAGAGGGTTCGCCGATTCTCTCTAATTCCAAATTGGCGGCATTTTCAATCACTTCATGGATTTCGTTTTCTACTTCTGGTGTTCTGGCTCTAGGTGCAGCTGCTGCAGCTGGATCAGCTGGTGCATCTGGTGCAGCTGATGCATCTGGTGCAGCTGGTGCAGCTGATGCATCTGGTGCAGCTGGTGCAGCTGATGCATCTGGTACTGCTGGTGTAGCTGGTGCAGCTGGTGCAGCTGTTGCACCGTGTCGTGCGACTGTGACTGGACGTGTTGTTAAGGTTCCTGTAGCTGGTCTGCGACGAGAATCAACAACTGCAATGGGGCTGCTGGGGCCGTATCCTATCGGAACACCTTCCCGAGCAGCAAAAGCGTCATATTCTTTGCCATCGTAGTTTGCATCGAAAAACTTCTTAAACCACTGCAAAAACTCGAAGTTGTCCTGGAAGCGACCTTTGACTAATCTGTCGACTAGTATGATTTTTTCAACAGACTTTTTTTTGAATGCAAGTTGCAATATTTTGAAATTATGTATGGCTTCGTGCTCTTGGTTACTACGGAACTTTATACGCTTCAACGGTACCGAACCCGGGAATAGCATGTCCATTAACTGGCAATAAGCAGCTCCTGTGCCGAGCTCCTCAATCTTTTTGAAGGACGATTGCAGCAGGTTGTTGACCCAGGCCAACATATCGTGACGCGAAATATTATTCGCTTTGTTGGTAGAAATCACGTTAACTGCCATTTTTATATGATTTACAAAAATATAGTAATACAATTGCAATTTTTCTACCGATTTTCGTTTCTCTAGATATTTTAATATCAAATTTTATGCATAAATGAAAATTTCTGTAAGTTTTCTGAAAATATGAATTTTACAAGGGTTGCTTGTTCGACATATTGAAAATACTGCCGAGTATTCAGGAGAAATAAAAAAATAAACAAAATAATTATAACAAGTATTTTCTATGCCTACTAGAATGTATTTATCTATAGATTTCTACTGAGCTAAAAGGTGATTTTACAGCGTAACTAAGGCAACCGTAATACTGTTTATGGATTAAGAAGCACAGAAATATTGTAGAGTATTTATAAAGAGAGCGAGAGAGAGAGAGAGAGAGAGAGAGAGACACGAAATTTTACCTAAGTACACAGAACAAAACCAGAGACTTCACCAAGAATAACAAAGCTCATTTAGGAAAAGCTCAACCCAAGTCAATCTAAGAAACATAAAGGGGATAAGGAGAATCGTAGAGATTCTTGCAAGACACAGCGTGTCATTTTCGAGTCACTTCTATAATTTAGGCGCAGTACATAAAGCTATAAAGTTACTTCTATAGTTTAGGCGCAGTACATGAAGGAGCGTATTCGTATAGAGCGAAAAACACTGCGCACTCCTTTCAGTCATATCTCGAGTTCTAGTCAACCGATCGGGACAAGGCAGGTGTTTGTTTCATAGAACATAAGTTTAATTGGATCTAGTGCGAGGGCACGTTTGTTCCACTGTTTGTTCGCCCTAAGTTGGCGTCTGGTTTGTTAATTTAAGTTTTCATTTATTTAGTTTATCTTTTTGATTTAAAATTCATGACAGTACTGGGTGCCTAATCGAGGGGTAGGTGTTGTCCAGTTTGTTGAACAGTTCAAGAGCCTTGTGTTTAATATATGCCTTAACCGTTAACATACCACGGAATATTGAAAATGTTTCTAATTGTTGAATTTTGAAGTTTTGAAATGGCTGTATTTGAAGCCGTCTGAAAACTGAAGATGCCGTGAAGTACGCTTGGTCTAATGATCTGTTTGTATATAAGGAGTTTATTTTTATGGTTAAGTCTATTGTTTTTAAGAATATAATAAAGCGATTGTATGGTTCCAGCGCATTGTTGTCGTTTCTTCTGGATGTGATTCGTCCATTTGTGTCTGTGGTCGAAAGTGATCCCTACATAAACGACAGTTTGCTGCCAAGAAATTGTTTGTCCGTTGACTGAAAGACAACATGGATTTTGTTGCCTTTTCCGTGAAACAAAAATGGTCTGTGTCTTGTTTGTGTTGAGAGCTATCTTCCACTTTCTGATATATTTCATCGTAGTAATAATTCCGCGTTGCAGGTTATTGCAGATGAAGTCTGCGCATTTTGAAGTGGAGTAAATACAGGTGTCGTCTGTGTACAAAGCGATTTGTATTTTGGTCGCTCTGGGAATGTCAGCCGTGTAGATGGAGTATAAAAGAGGAGAAAGCGGGGAGCCTTGATGTTCACCTGCTTCGACTCTTCTGAAAGAGGAGAGATGGTCTTCTACTTTTACCGTGGAAGTTCTGTTTTAGAGAATGAATCTTATTAGTTGGATGAGCGAAACTGGAAAAAGAAAGTTGCAAAGTTTTACGATTAAGCCGGCATGCCAAACCTTGTCGAAGGCTTTGGAGATGTCGAACATAATCAACCCCGTAGAAGGTGTTCGATTTAGGCCATCTCTTATTTGCTGAATAACTCGCGCTAGTTGTACTTCAGACGAAAGTTGTGGCTGTAAGCCAAATTGTTCCTTGGGAGAACTGTTTTTCTCTGGCTCTCACTCTAGCTAATAGCAGATTTACTAAAATTTTCGCTAGGGATGGAATGAGGCTAATGGGCCTCTAATTTTGCGGAAAAGTCAGATTATTCCACGGCTTGGGCATGATTACTTCAGCTTTTTTCCAATAAGGAGAGGGGGAAGAGGGGGGGGGGGGGAAATGACGTTTTTTATGTTTGTCAAGTTTTCTAAAATATTGTCTGGGAGGTTTTTGATTGATTTATTCGAAATGCGGTCGTGGCCAGGCGCTTTTTTCACTTTCAGCCGAGAAATTTGGCTCTTAAACTCCTCTGAGTCAGTGGGGCGGATTTGGGTCACTATGTTGTAGTCGCGTCGGATGTTTTGCCCGAAGCGACTAATTTTGGTGTTTGGCAGAGGAGGGTTACCTGATTCGTCTTCGTCGCTATCGTCTTCGTCTGAAGAGGGATTTCCCTAAACTGTTGCGCTAACCAGTCTGCAAATGCTTCGGATTTTCCTGCGTCGTCAAATTTTAATCCGTTTTGTCCGTGAATGGGCGGAATATGGACTTTTTCTTTCGTAGTTCTTTGGTCGTTTTCGAGAAGTTGTCCTCGCCCGGCTCTAAAGAATTCAGGAAATCGCCCCATTTGCTATTAATGTATTCTTCCACGTCTCTTCTGATTTTGTTTGTCAGTCTGTTGCTCTGCCGTCTTAAAGCTGGGTCAACTGTCTCTATAGCACGTTTCCTGATCCTCTTCTATTTCCTAATCACGTTGTTGATCTCGATTGGCAGGTCGTAGTGGTTGTGTTGTGCGATCGTGTCTTACGCGAGTTTTGGTCTATTGGGTTTTTGATTCTCTCGGTCGAAAGCTGTATCGCGGAGTTGGTGTCCGAAGGAGTACAACGCGTAACGAAAAGTGCGCCAGTTTGTGCGGACGGATAGAAAGGGAGGAGAGGTTTGTGTCTGAGCTCAAGTCGTCGATAACGCTGAAGGTGACGTTGAATTCGAAGTCCTTTGTAATGCCTATGTCCAAAGTATGGGAGAATCTTGAGCCGAAGTGCGTCGGTTCGTTACTGTTATTTAACACAAAGGTGTTACGTTTTTCCCCGCGTTGTTAGTGCTTCTGTCTCCCCAGTGTCGGTGATAGACATTTAAATCGCCTGCTAGGAATATCGGCTCCAAGGAGCAAAGTTCAGTCAGGTCTTGTTCGAAGTCTTTAAAGTTTGGAGGTTTGTATGCTGAAACAGCGAAAAAAGGGCTTGATTATGCAGTTATTTGGACAATTGTGGCTTCTAGACCTTGCATATGTGGAGTGAAGACTTGAACATGTGGGATCGTATTTTTAATTAGTATAGCCGTGCCCCCGCTATTCCTATAAAGTCTGTCGCTTCTGTAAGGGCGATAATTCGCTACCTGAAATTGCCTTCGTGGTTTAAGCCAGATTTCCTGAACTAGTAGGATGTCGATCGTGTTGTCGTACAAAAATTGGTTCAGTTAGTATTTTTTGGGGGCAATGGAATTAGCGTTCCACCTAAGGATGGAGAGAGAGATAGCCTAGAGAGGACATTAATTATGGGTAGTGAAAATGCCCTGGATCATCGAGGACATCATCTCCTTTATCATGAACGAAAACTGGCACTGCATGTTCGTGAAGAACTGCTCCATCTCTTTCATGTTGGGGGGTGCTGTGACATGCCTCGTAACAAGATCCGATTTCTATAATATAAAGTAGGGCAAAAGTTTGACGAACTGGCGGATACTGCAATTTAGTCGCTAGTGTCATCGACCCAAGGGCTCGGGTAACCCGTGTTAAAAATACATGCTTTGTAACAAGATCTGATTTCTATAATATAAAGTAGGGCAAGAGTTTGACGAACTATCGGATACTGCAATGTAGTCGCTAGTGTCACCGACCCAACGGCTCGGTTAACCCGTGTTAAAAATAGCTGACATTGCATTGCATTAAATACCTTAGTTTGTGTGTGCATTCTTTTCCGTTCAGTGCTTATTAGCAACTAGTTGAACTGTAGAATAATCAATTAAAAAGTATAAAAGCTAAATAAAAATGTAAAGAAGGGGAGTCTTAAAGTAGCAACCAGAAAACCTTGTTTCTTTTCAAACATCGGCAGACTTGCCTAATAGAAATCAAGAGGGCTAATATCGGCATCCTTGCCTGGCTCCAAAACCTTGCCAGTGGCTCATCATCTACAAGCCTAATATCGGCATCCTTGCCTGGCTCCAAAACCCACTAACATCGGCATCCTTGCCAGTGGCTCATCACCTACAAGCCTGATATCCGCATTCTTGCCAGTGGCTCATCACCTACAAGCCTGATATCGGCATCCATGCCTGGCTCCAGAAACCACTAACATCGGCATCCTTGCCAGTGGCCTATCATCTACAGACCTAACATCGGCATTCTTGCCTGGCGCTACAACGTGAAGCAGCTCAACAACGTCCGAGCTCGGCCCGACGGCCGACATCGCATGGCGATCCTGCCACTCAACGATCCTATTGCGCAACAATCCTGCTGCTGAATTACCGAGTCAAGCTTTCTTCCTGTAAACCAGCTGCTATTGCGAGGAAATCGTGTCAACCGATCCTATTGGTCAACATTAATCACAGATGCCATCACTTATTTCGATTGAGGAGGCACTAAGGACAAAGCATTAGGACCGAAGCCTTTGACAATCGAAGAATACCGTAAACGACAACAACAAAAGCAAGCACCAGTTTTAGAAGAAGTAAGGGTCAAGACACCAAGGAAAGGAAGCGGGAAGAAAGTAAGACGTCGTCAAGAATTAGGAAACTTGTACCGTCTAGCAGCGATAGCAGTAACCAAAGAAGAAAAAAACAACTTCATACAACAAATAAATGAAATTAAGCGGAAGTAAACAAAACTGAACCATGGGCACAACTCAATCCAGACAAGATGATATCATCGTTAACAACAATAGAGCGCAGCAGAATACGTCTGGCAGGCTAGGAGACAGCTTATTTTCAATTGATGTAACAACAGTAATTGTTGTAATCGTATTACTAATAATATATAATATTGTTAAAAAACAAATTCAGAAAAAATTAGATAGAGTAGTCACAAGAAAAGTAAATACCAAAAATATAATTTGTCGTAGATTATCAGTATGAAATGTTAAATAAAATGGAATAATAGAAAACGAACACATATTACAAATATATTAAGATTCTTTCCTCAATACATATATGGATGAATTAATCCAATTAGTAAATTCATTGCACGCAATAGTTGTAGTTGTTTATGAAAGGACGGTCCAAATAGAAAAAGAACAAGACAAGCAGGAGAAAAAAAAATTGAGCGTATTGAAGAAATAGTGCAGGAAGTAAATCTTTTAACAACTCAGATAGACAAGTCTAAACTTAGTAAAGAAAGCGAACAAGACTTTCTCGGATTATTGGAAGATCTTACCAGATATAAAACAGAAGCAATTGCAAGAATTTCAGCAAGCATCGTAGGCAAAAAAACTAAAGACGTAGGAATACAAATACAAGATAGAGTTATGGCTGTTTTCGACTTTAATACTGCACAAATGCTTCCAGTCTTAAATGTAGACGTGGATTCCAAAAGGGAGGAAAACGTTAGGGATTTCCTAAATAATGTAGAGTTTTATCACGACATACTTGGGGAAGCGGAAAGGCCTATGCTCATAAAATTCTAACTCAAATGCAAAATACAGGGAAAGGCGCTGACTGAATTGGGGTCAATTGTGCCAAGCTCATTTTCAGAATTGAAGACAGCACTACAACTAAAATGCGGCGCAAGGGAAACCATTGAAGAAATTCAAACTAAGTTGACTAACTTAAAGCAAGAACATAGACCAACAAGAGAGTTCACGAATGAACTGGAAAATTTAATTAAACGAATGACAGACCTTGAGGTAAAAGTCCAGGGTGAACATACAAGACCGATTCTAACAGCTGCCAATGAACAGAGGGGTTTGGTGTTCCTAAAAAAAGGAGTAAATGAAAGATTCAAATTGGTATTAGACAGTTCTAGACACACAAAGTTGCAAGATGCTATACAGCACCTTTCAGAATTAGATCCAAATAGCCAGGAGTCTATTAATTTTATAAGGAATACGTACAACTTTATAAGGAATAACTATCTAAGCAATAATAGAGCCTATAATCAAACTTACAATAGAAATAATTATCAAAATAGCAATCGGGGTAATTTCCAAAACTACAATAGGGGCCAAAACTACAATAGGGGTAATTTCCAAAATTCCGCTAGAAACAGATATAGGAATAATTACAATAATAGCCAACAGGATAGGAATTTTTATAATAGACGAAATCAACTCCAGCTACAAAGTGGAAGCTATAATAGGATTAATGAAAATACAAGAGGGCAGCATACCAATCAATATAATTTAGTAATCAATGAGGGAAACGAGACGACCTCCGAACGGGAAGCCGACCATTTGGAGGAAAGTCTATAGGCCGAAGCATACCTCCAACTATACTAGCAGGGGATTGTTCAAATGGGTTATACGTAAAAGTTAGGCTAAATGATAAAGAGAGACATTTTCCAATAGACACAGGTGCCTCGATATGCGCAATAAAACTAGAATCTATTCCTGATACACAATCAATTAACGAGCAGGGTAGCACTACTGTAATTGGCATATCAGGGACGTTAAGAACAATAGGGACATGCCAAGTAGCGTTAAACTGCTCCAATCACATTCTCGAACATCATTTCCATGTGGTGTCAAATAATTTCCCAATTGCAACTGACGGTATACTAGGGGCAGACTTTTTACGAGAACATGAGGCGAATATAAACTTGGAAACACTGAAGTTACAGTTTAAAACTAAGAACAGGACCGACGTAACCTTACGAATTTATAATCAAAACGAGTTAAGCATAGTTACGCTAGCACCGCGATGTGAGGCAACATATTGGCTCCAGTCAAAACACACAGATCACCGAATTTTTCATCCAAACGAACTTTGCGAGGGGGTGTTTTTAGAAAGCTCTATGTCTACTCCAAAGGAAGGGAAAATACCGGTACGAATACTTAACTCAAGAGATAGCGAAGTTAATATTAAATGGGTGGAGCCTGACTCGGATTCACGAAGTAACTATGACGTGATTCATTTCAATACAGTAAAAATTTCACAAGAACGGGTTAATGAATTAATAAATGCTTTGGATTTAGAACAATTAAACGGAGAAGAGGAAAAGGAAGTGCGTTCACTGTGTATGAAATGTCATGATATATTCCATTTGGAAGGTGATGAACTCACCGTTACGCCAGTGGAGAAAGCACATAAGTATAACGTTGAAAAAAGGAATAGCACTAATTTATATAAAACCTTATAGAATACCACATTCTCAAAAGGCCGAAATCCAAAAACAGGTCGAACAAATGGTTAATGACGGTATAGCGGAACCATCCGTCTCAGCGTGGAACTAACCAATACTAGTTGTTCCAAAAAAAACCGATCCAGTCACAGGTGAAAGAAAATATAGACTAGTAATCGATTACCGGAAGGTTAATGACACGATCGAGGATAATAAATTCCCACTGCCAAACATTGCAGATATTTTCGATATGCTGGGGCAGCTCAGTACTTCTCATGTATTGACTTGCGCCAAGGCTACTATCAATGGATCTAAAAATCTCTCCAAGTCTGTTCTCTCGGATGATGTCGATTGCAATGTCCGGACTAACATACTCGAAATGTTTCGTATATTTAGACGATCTCATAGTATTCGGTAGAAATCTACAAGAGCATAACAGAAATCTAGCAGATGTTTTCCAGCGACTCAAGACGGCAAATCTTAAAATACATCCTAGAAAGTGTACATTTCTCCGCAAGGAAGTTCTCTAGCTTGGACACATAATTTCCGAAAAAGACATTTTTCCGGATCCTGAGAAGTCACGAGTCATTAGAAGCTATCCAGTGCCTACTAACGCCGACGAATTGAGTAGATTTATAGCTTTTGCAAACTAGTACAGGAAATTTATACCGAATTTCGCATCAATAGCAATTCCATTGAATGCTCTACTCAAGAAGAAAGTGAAGTTCGACTTCAGTGACTATTGTAAGAAATCATTTGAAACTATAAAAAACATCCTCGCAAGCCCAAAAGTCTTACAATTCCCAAACTTCGACGAAGAATTCATTTTAAGAACGGATGCATCTGGATATGCGTTAGGAGGCGTGTTGCACATTAGGACAAATATAATTGAAATAACGGAACCAAGTATGAAAAGGATTCTATTCAATGATTATCACATACTACCCACAAGCGGGCACGCTGGGGTTGTGAGAATGTTAAAAAATTTGTAGAAAAAATATTATTGGACAGGTATGCATAACGACATTATAACATACGTTAAACACTGTCAAAGTTGCCAACGAAACAAGCACACCAAACCAAACAGAGAACCACTGACTATAACGACAACTGCGGAAACAAGTTTTGAAAAGATATACATGGATCTAGTAGGCCCGTTAGACGCAACCAAAAGAGAATCGCGGTACATTCTTACAATACAGGACGAACTAACGAAATTCATAGAAGCAATACCAATCACCAACAAATCAGCCAATGCAGTAGCCAAAGCGTTTGTTGAGGGTTTTATATTAAAATACGGAATTCAACAAGTTTGTCTGAGCTTAAGTTGTCCTTTTGGCGGAGTTTTTTGGAGTGTTGTTGGGCTCGGTGATAGAGGGAATGAGGGAGGTGGTGGTGGGTGCTTTGGATTGAGTGGAAGTGGCTGCACAAGTTCTTGCGCGAAAGTCCGACGTTTAATGTTGTCTGGATTACGCGGACAACCTTTGTAGCTTGGCTTTTCTACTGCCGATTTCTGGCATTTACATTCTTCAGAATGTAAATTCAATTCAATTTTCAGAAGCAGAAGTTGTTTATTTTTATTTGCTTCGAAACCAGTTTCTCCTAAATTTACACTCAAAAGAATTATGGTTTCAAAAAGCAAAGCTATTCGTTTTTAAACTATGAAAAATTCTTGAAGCTGCAAATTGCAGCAATGTGCAGCAGTATTGCCGGCAATAGGCAGTATTGCCTCGTTGCCTACCGAAGGCAACGCAAGGTATTGCATTGCCATTGCACTGCCGACTGGGTCAAGGGCAAGGCAATTGCTTGCCTCGACTTTGAAGTGATAAGCGATTGCCAGGCAATTGCAAGGCACGGTGCTGCAGTGTAAGGCAATGGAAGGGCAATTTGCAGCTCTCTATTAGCTATATATTAATAAGTAATTTAAGATTTTTCGTGTATAGAGCAAAATCCATTGATAGATCTTCATTGACATATGCAAATGGTATATGCAGCACAACATTTCGCGTAAATGGAAATGTTGCATTTAATAAATATATTTTGTTAAAAAATAATTTGTAGCAAAGATAATTGGGCGATATTCATCAGATCTTTTTGAAATCATCATTCATGGTCGCTGCTTGTGTCTACGCATCACGACCGAAGGCCTTATCAGCAGGTACTGCGCCGTCTTGCTTTGAAACAAGAACTAATTTTTGCGCTTGTGCATGAATGTGACGATGTGGTTGCTGTTGCTGTGTGTTTACGTTTCATGGCTTATAAAGAACCTAAAGCAGAAAGCCTTCTGCAATTTGTATAGATTTATTTAGGAAAACTATCATTTTTATATAAAGTGATAAATGGATTAATCGCACGTTAATATAAACTTAAACACTTAACTTATAAACGGTTGCTCCGACTTCAATGCGGTTTTCACCATTCTGACAGAAAATCTTTCAGGTTTCCGTATTTGTTAGGCTTTATTTTCCATATATTTGCTTCCGAATTATGTCAGTTTGAACGGTATTTACCACAACGGAAAAATAATCAAAACTACACGTCGCCACTCGATGTGTTGTGATTCCGCATAGAGACAGTAATTTCTTTCAATATTATCGCCAAGTGTACCTTAATTTATCCCAACAAGTTTTTCTGGTTTTCGCCCTTCATTGATGTTCCTTCGGCGTTTTCATTGGTCAGAAAATTCTTGGCGAAAACGTCTATGTCAACTATGGAATTGTTAAACGCTGCAAACTTTTCCAAAAAACCTTAAACAGAAACTAAATTACTGCATAATTGTAATTATTATTGAGGACAGGAAAAAGCAGCTCTTGTGATTAATTAAAGAATTTAATTGAAATTAAATCTCGGTATATATCAGAAAAACAAAGAAGTATCCAAATATCAACATGAAACCACAAAAATACTACCGATTGCCTAAATGAATTCATCATTTATGGTTTATTAAAGCCTTTAATTGAAAGATTCATCCACTATCCAAAGATTTATGATCACTTAGCTTACTAAAAATCCTTTACTTGGTTTGTTTTTTTTTTATTTGTACCTTTTTTTAACATTTATACATTTTAACAATTAAATTCATGGTATTTATTAAAATAAAAGGATAAATATAATGTGATGAGTACAGTATATATTGTCTTATATAAACTTGCAATTCACTTCATGTTGATTTGGTTGCCAAAAAAAATCCTTGAAATACATTACCACAATGAAATTTTTAACTGCGTGTTGGAAATGTGTTTCTCCTTCGACAGCTACGAATTGGCCAAAAAATTGTTATTACCTCTCATCGAAAATTTTGTACATTATTTTCTTAAAACATTGATTTAGCGATCGAAATCAATTGTTCTCATCATCATACCTCTTTCTCTCGTCTTCTTTGTGAACACATCTAATCCTGCTCCGAGGACGGTTCGGCCGGAGCCTCAAAGCCCTCCTCAGTCGCATACATTATTTCTAGAACTTTTCCAATTAAATGGTGAGCATCTCCTTGGAAAGGCTGTGTGCAAAGTAGTTTTAGTTCTCGTAATTTCGTAGAATAAAAATTTATTTCGTCTTGGTAATTTTTCATTATGACTGCATCGGCAGGATCCTTATCTAATTCCAAATTGGCGACATTTTCAATCATTTCATGGATATTGTTTTCTACTTCTGGTGTTCTGGCTCTAGGTGCAGCTGCTGCAGCTGTTGCAACGTGTCGTGCGCCTGTGACTGGACGTGTTGTTAAGGTTCCTGTAGCTGGTCTGCGACGAGAATCAACAACTGCAATGGGGCTGCTGGGGCCGTATCCTATCGGAGCACCTTCCCGAGCAGCAGAAGCGTCATATTCTTTGCCATCGTAGTTTGCATCGAAAAACTTCTTAAACCACTGCAAAAATTCGAAGTTGTCCTGGAAGCGACCTTTGACTAATCTGTCGACTAGTATGATTTTTTCAACAGACTTTTTTTTGAATGCAAGTTGCAATATTTTGAAATTATGTATGGCTTCGTGCTCTTGGTTACTACGGAACTTTATACGCTTCAACGGTACCGAACCCGGGAATAGCATGTCCATTAACTGGCAATAAGCAGCTCCTGTGCCGAGCTCCTCAATCTTTTTGAAGGACGATTGCAGCAGGTTGTTGACCCAGGCCAACATATCGTGACGCGAAATATTATTCGCTTTGTTGGTAGAAATCACGTTAACTGCCATTTTTAGATGATTTACAAAAATATAATAATACAATTGCAATTTTTCTTCCGCTTTTCGTTTCTCTAGATATTTAGTATCAAATTTTATGTATAAATGAAAATTTCTGTAAATTTTCTGAAAATATGACGTTTACAAGGGTTGCTTGTTCTATATATTGAAAATACTGCCGAGTATTCAGGAGAAAACAAAATAATTATAACAAGTATTTTCTATGCCTACTAGAATGTATTTATCTACAGATTTCTACTGAGCTAAAAGGTGATTTTACAGCGTAACTGTAATACTGTTTGTGGATTAAGAAGCACAGAAATATTGTAGAGTATTTATGTAGAGAGCGAGAGAGAGAGAGAGAGAGAGAGAGAGAGATGATCAGGTTGATGTTGATGATCAGGTTGATGTAGATGATTAACTTTATCAGCTTAATCGTTGCGAATGCAGGAAGATACTGACAAATTATAGTGAAATGCATGCAGTTTTATAGTTGAATGCATAAATCAAATTATTATTTTGTTATTCTTGTTGAAGTCTCTGGTTTGTACGTTGTACTTAGTTAAAATTACGGCTCCAATATTAGATTTTTTGAAGAGGCTAACTTGTAGCTATGTTGACTTATCTTTGTTAATAACAGGAAATATAACTTATTTTCTATGATCAGAAAACTTACTAAAAGAAATCAAGGGGAAACAAGCGTTTATAGCAACAGTTCAAACTGTTACAGAAATTATTTTTCATCGTTTTTATTCCCTATCAGCTGCAAGTATTTAATTACACAAAACATAACGTGGAATTTACAGGTAATAAGTGCATAATTTCAGCGTACAATCTCTAGGTGACGCCTGCTTCTGTGATACCAGTCATTTTCATACCTGAGTACCATTTACTCCGATTGCTGCAACGATTCTCGCTTCCGCAATTGGGGAAGAATCAATTTCGTTTACTAATTGCACTGTAATTTACAGCTCTTCGCTCGCTACTCGTCAACCCATCTCCTTTGTAATCGTGCACACAAAGTGTCCTCATCAATTCAATGCTTCATTCATCACAACGCTCCACTCCAACTACACTCTGACGTTGCAAGTCTCCTCTTTTCCAAATGATTAGTTTGCTGGCGCATTATGCGGTTTCCCTGTCTAACTTCATTCTATTTTCTTCTACTGTAATCGCTGCGGACAACCCACAAACTCTCCATTCGTTGCCTGTGATTCCGCATCGGGTCTGTAATTTGTTTCATTATCATCGCCAAGTGTACCTTAATTTATTCCAACAACTTTTTTCTAGTTTTCCTCCTTCGTTGATGTTCCTTCAGCGATTTCATTGGTTATTCTGCTTTTACTTGGCTGATTAATTTTCAGAAAAATCAGAAAATTCTTGGCGAAAACGTCGGCTTGATTGTAATCAATCTTTGTCGACGCTGTTGGTTACTTGAAACCGCAAAACAAAACGTGATGTGAACTAATAAATAAATCCTGTGATATCAGTGAAATTTGGGAAGACTAGAAACAATAAATTAATTTTATTTGTATAATTAACAAGCACCACGCAGTTTATATAGAGTTTTAGAGGAAAGGATAAAATTAAGAGATTAGTAAGAACGTTTAGTTTTTTTTTTTTGTAAAAGGAAATATAGAAAGTTTCGACTTTCAATGATTAGTCCCAATCTCGTCCCTAATATCCTTCACTAAACTTTATCAAAACAGATACTAAGAGATGCAAGCTTCGGCTACAGAAGTGCTTATCCATATGACAAGGCGAACTACTGTAAATGATTCATGGTCTCTACCATCCATCATTCAATTCAATTCAATTCAATTTATTCATTCAAATATGGTACACTAAGACATAAGTCTTTTATAGTACATCAATGACTAAAAGCAAGAAATAATAATAAACTTAAAAAAAAAAACTAGACAAAACAAAGTGAGTAACACTAATAAATAAATAAAGCAATCTCAGCAATAAGGGAGCAAATAAGTAAGAGAGCAAAACAAATAAGTAGAAATTAAGAAAGTGAAATAACAGAAAGAATTGAGCCAAAGTTTAAACTCCCGAGAAAAATGCAACAAGCGCACGCCTGAAACAGCCGCCCAGCTGAATCCGTCTCAAGGACAAAGGTAATGAATTCCAAAATCATGTCCACTATATAACCAGACTTCTTATAGTCCCCACTATACTGGCCTTTGCGGCCAATGTTAGTACGTAAAAGAACTTCAGAACTCTATCAAAAAAAAGCTAAAATAAAATACATATACTATAATAAAACTAGTAAAGGTGTTGTCTACAGCCGGGCTGTAGCCGAAATACCCTACACCTTAAAGCTGCATATATACTCGTATATATATTTAGAAGTGGTGCGATATATAGTATACACGTATATACATACAATATATATATTATATATCTAATAATAAATATACAATATATATATATAATAATAAAAACCAAAAAAAATTTTTTAAAGTGGGCGGATAACGCCCATATTTGGCATATTAACTGGAAGCATTAGTCTAAACCTACATATAAAATTTTCTTGTCTTCTCTCCGAAAGTGATGCTGATATGGCCTTTTTTAATAGGCAAAACAGAGGTACCTGCACTCTCGATATAAAAAGTAGGCGTGGTCTTTGGGCGATTTTGCCCATTTTCAATACGAAACACCCCAACATAGCAACGAATATTTTTGCCAAATTTCATTTTGAAATCTTAATCAGTTCTCCTGTGATCGTGATTTCAACGGACAGACAGACAGACAGACAGACGGACAGACATCGTTATTTCAATTTTGGTGGTGATGCTGATCAAGAATATATATACTTTTCCATACCTATCTTGTCTAGTTCTATGCGTTACACACTCCGGTAGAAAGTGAATACACCCTCAACCTTAAGGTGTAGGGTATAAAAACTCATTAACATCTGGTGTGTATTGATTAATAATGTCTATCATTATTCTCTTATTAAGATCTTAGGATTCGGTCAGGAAACGTTACGAATGGAGTTTTTATACTGGTGCTGGTGCTTTTTATACATCCTAAAAAACAAGTAACACCTGCCTATCTATGGAGAGTGTCCCGAACTGAAAGTGGAGCTGCTTATTCTCGGAACATACCAGAAGTGTGTAAGACGCGAACATTTGTAGCTGGACATAGAGCACCTTCTTCTAATGAAGTGCATTTACAGATTAGCGACTTAGCTTAATTAGCTTGAGGGTGCTAATTTCACAGATCATAGGTCATGGAAATTTCAGATCTTAAAGAAGTTAGTGGAAAATACTCTCCTGGCATAAAAAAAGCAGAAGCTTTGGTTTCGCAGGCGAATAGCTCAGAGTCAGTATGCAAAATGTTGACTAAGTCGATAATCACAACAGAACCAGAAGTTGGGGATAAAAAGGAGCTTGGAAAATGATGTGCTAGCATCTAAAAAACAATTGTTAAGGAGAAATCTAACAGAAGAGTCTAGGAACAACTATGAATATGTACTCAAGAGATAAACTGTCTAAGGTTTCAAAATCTTTCTGTAATGAAGATTGGGAAATTATTTAATGATCTCACTGATTTTGATAGTGTAAAAAGCTTGTGTTTATTATTACGCTAATTAAAGAATGTGCAAATGTTACACAACGACAATCACCATCGCTCAACACTGCTTGCTGTGTACATTATCGTGTTAATATATTAACTGGCACACAATCACAACGATTTAATTGCGTGCAAAAGAGTTAAGTGACATTTTATGGTCGATGCACCGCAGCATTTTTTCCCTTTCCAACGATGTTTCTTCAGTCCCTGTCGCATTACTGAGACTTGATGAAATATTTCTCTACGCCGCTATGATTTTGAAAATGAAACATCGTCCGAAAAAGTGAAATGCTCAAGCAGTATTTTAATGGCAGAGACATCGAGGGATGCGATGCGTTGCTGGCGTCACTAATTGTTGAGCACATGTAAGAGCAGCAACAATCGAAGAGGTTGCCAGCCGTTTATGCCGTCATCTTCACCCATTTTCAAAATGTATACTGATTGGAGGCAAGTAATTTGTGGCTTAAATTGATCATGTCCCCCACTTAACATAACGACTGCTTTTGGTTTAATAAAAGTTAGGCTCAAAGCTGCGGAAATCTTCAGTGCGATTGGAACTACGAAGCGATACGCGTTTTTAATGCCTTGCGGAAACTTTTAAAATTCATACTGATGTTTTCAAAGCTGTGAAAGATGCTAAATTTCCAAACGTTGTCCATTATTTTGACGATTTACGTTACTTCGTTGAGTGGACATCCCGATGTAGCTGCTTCAACGACGACAGCCGCGACGACAACCGCCGCAACAACCGTAAAAATAAACTCAGTCGGCGGTTTTACAGTCGTCTCTGCGCGCGATGGTTTAACGAAGCGGGGAGCTCAGGATTCGCAAATAACAGAGTCCGTAGCAACGGGGAAAAGTTACGATCCGCCACCGGAATTTTATAGGTGCGTCGAAAATTCCATTTACATTTGTGTTCGATTGCAGAAGTGAAGTGTTAAAGCATCATCGTGATGGTGAATTATTGTACATCATCAAATAATCCTTGTTAGACGGGAAATCCCTCGTTAGACGGGAAATGAGCTGCATTTAATTTGCCACTAGTTGTGATATTGAAGGAATCAGAAGCATTGAAGTTCCTCCTAGTTTTTATCTCATCACTCTTTTATAATTCCAAATATCTGCTTTTAATCCTTTACTACATTCCCATTGAAAGTAAGGATAACAAAAGTTCGGGATGCTCTGCAGTGTAGAAATTATTTTGAATGTCTGTCCGCTTTCATCCTTTTGCACAAATCTACACTGTACTCCAAATGGATTAAAGGAATAGAAAGAAAAAGTGTTTTATATACGCTTTTATTGCCACATCATGACTGCAAGGAATATTCTCTTGGAAGCGATGAAAGCAACTGCTGCATCACTGAGCATGTGTGTAATAAAGCGAGAAGGAGTGAAGTGAGTGTGTCTAGTTTAGTCTACACTCGAACGTCCCTTGGCGAAGCTGGTCATAATTTGTCGCTCTGTTGCCTTTGCAGCTTTTCAGGATTTTCAAGATGTTCATACAAATTCCATGACTCGCTTCCTCTTCACTTCGTCCTTTTCGAATCCGTTATTTGTTTTGCAGGACTCACGGCGAATCACATTTAATCCCAACGCTTGTGTAATTCCGAAACGTGTGGTCACTTCTAATGGCTCGTGTGGGTGAATCGAGTGACTGCTTCTCTTGTTGCTTCTTTTCAGTGTATATTTTTAGGTGCTTTTAACATCAGCAACGTACCACAAAATGATTTTGTGGAATTTCGTTGGAAATTTGTGGGTTTAAAAGCTCTTAAGGAATTTTTATGTTTATTGCGTGGATTGCTTTGTGGTTTTTTATATTTATACACGTTTTTATTGTGTAGAAAAGATGCTTTTCATTTCAAAATTAAACTCTAGAAACGCCTTCTAGGTGCTAAATCATATCTTTTGTGCTTTTTTAAGGAAAAGGAATGCTTTATTAAAATAAATATCCTTACTTCGCTTTTTAGGTTTCACGTTTTTCCTGCATCCTTTCAATTTTCGCTTTTAGCAATGAATTTATTAAACATTTACTATTTTTAATGCAGTAAAATGGTTTATCAATAGTTTTTCTCGTTTTATCTATCCTTTCTCATTTCTTTAGAGCTCCTGGTACATCAACAAGTGCATCGAGCTACAACATCCGCGACCCACAGGATGCGATTGCCTCTAAAACCATAGCTTTTCCGATCAACCGCGGCCAGGCCAACTACGGACATGATGACCGAAATTATTTCATTAGCAACTGGCGACAACCAACAGCCTCCGAGGCAGGAGGAAACCCTGTCCAAGATCGCATCAGCGTCGGTGAGTCGACCTGTTCGCTTTGCTCCGTCTTCGATTTATGACTTTTAATCCCCGTAGGACATTACACAAGCCATGGCCAAGGCGGCGCTGCTGGTGGCAACAACAACTACGCCTACGAAGCACAGCAGTATGCAACGAAGTCCGCTGTCGGTGCAGGTTCCCACTCTGCTGAATACAATCTTCAACCTGCACACTACGGTGGCGGTGGTGGCGCTGATAGTCTTTATTACAACAGCGCCGAAGGCATTCCCTTCGATCTGTACAGCCACAACGGCAACAACAAGGGCAACTACGCTGGGGCGGGTGGTGAGTACTCCTACACCCAGTATCCGGTACATGAGCCCTACGAACACCCCGTGCAGAAAGGACATCCGGGCCACGACTACTCGAAAAAAGCACTTCTTGCCAAAAGCTTCCTTATTCCGTTGGCCAGCGCTGCTGTACTCGGCATCGCAGCAGCTCTGGTCAGCAACCCGTTGCTGCTGCAGCTGGGCACCGTGTCTGGAGTGGCGCACACTTTGGCAGGGAAACGCAAGCGACGTGCTTTAAGAGCCACGAGCATCACCGAAGAAGGAGAAGAGAAAAAGCAGCTCGCATATCGCGGTCATCATGACGAGGATGGACTTTCGTAGCGCTCAACTCAGCTCAGGACGATTTAATTTAATTTTTGTGCTTGTTTCGTTCGCTGATGCCTCGGGCGCTAGAAGGAAACTCGTTAATGGCAGCCCATCGAAACTTGAGTCGATGTGCAAAACGCCTGCAATAAAATAACTAAAGAAAATCCAATTTTATCAATGATGTTGATGCTTCCGTGTTTCAATTTGTGTGTTTAGCTTTGTAAGGATTAAGAAGGATTCTTGTTAAAAGTCTTTGGAAAGTCAGGTAATAACGCAAAACATTGTTTTTTGCGCCAATTGGTCAGCATTTTTATTCTTCAAACTAACAACTAAACTGAATATTTTATTTCCCATTTCCCAAAAACATGTAAAACTCATGTATTCATTTCCTGTTCATAATTATTAATTACAATTTCATTTCAATGTGTTTCAATGTGTCACACTCACCGCAAAATTACTTCTTCGGCTGTCATGTCGTCAGCTGAAATTAGAGTAGCATACTTTTTGGCAGCGGCGGAAAATATTTCATCGTCGTACAGTAGTGGCGAATGGAATTAAGTCGAGTTATACACTGTGGAGAGATAAAATAAACAGTATAAAATATAGACTTAGTTTTTAGCAGATTAATTATATGCTTGGAAGAATCGTCTTATTTAAAGATTAACTGCGTAGCATTTTCAACAAAATAAAATCGCGTTACGCATTTTTAGTGGTTTGCTTTTTGAGAATCACCGAGAAGGCGTGCAAAAAATCGATAAAACTGCTTTTTCATTGGAATTCGTTTTAAATGTTTAGTTTTTAATTATATACAAAGGCAGTCACTTTACAGTAATTAAGGAGGAATAGTTTCATTTATTGCATATATTTTCATTTTATTCATGAAAAAAAATAACTAAGACAATGTGTTTTATAACAGATAACAGATTTATTCCACGAAAAATTATATTACAGAGTGTTTTTTGTAAACATTCACTTAAAATAGATATTCTTAACATACGAAAACATATTTAACAAAGATTATTAACATTGAAATTATGTGCAAAACAACACTTGATATTTTCAATTCGATTACATTTTTAATGTGTTTTATACAGACTTGGAAAGTACGCTACTCAAGTGAATGTTTTGCTGAATAGACTTCCGTTTAATAGGTTAAAGATGTTGATAATGATTTTCTTGGCGCTTTATATTAAAAATTATCACATAGGTAAATTGTAATACTATGTCGCGTAAAAGTACCCATATTCTTCACGTTTAATTCTATTCAAGCGACGATTTTATGCATTAACAGAAATCATCCCAAAGACGGACAGTCATGTAAAAAAATAACAAAACGACGCCCCCAACGCGATTGTCTGCGTCTGTCTGATGCACAAATTGATTGAGCGTCTGGTTATTGTGGAAGATCAGCACCGCTCTGAGTCACTGCGGCCGTCGACACGAAGCGACAGCCTACATTACATTGTCACCATCTTCAGAGCAATCATTGATATACATGTCATCAGCATTTCTTCTCTTCGCAATCCGTTGTCTATCCATTTCATCAGCATCGTCCAGCTCATCAGATATTCTCATCACCCAGCCCAAACCCTAGCAAGAACAACGACGTACGATGACCCTAGAAGAATTTAAAGATCATCATCCAAACGTTGCTGCGTTGATCTCGTTGCTCATTAAAAACTGCTTAAAAGTTGAAGCAGATCCAAAGGGAAAGCACAAATTATTACGGGAAAAAAAGCATTTCACTGAAGCTAGACGCCAGCGAGAGTGAGAAAGAGATGGCGATAGAAATTGCAACGTGAGCTGCGGCGAGGTTGCGTAAATTTCGCTCAGCTTTTGTATTGTTTGACATACCTAATAAATTTATTTTTAGTTTGTTTTTTTTGAATTTATTCCTTCCAAATTTTATGCATTGAGAACAAAAATCTAGCAACCAACAACGACAACATTAAATTTTGTTGCTCGCCTACTCACCAATGCATGAGAGGCGAATTTTACATCGTGTTTGCTAAAAAACTCAAATGGGTTTTTGTGTCGAATTTAATTCTACTTCTGCGCTTTTTCGGAGAAACAAGTTTTCTCTGAACTTCGATGAGATGTCATTGTGTTTTCCAATTGGATTGCGACCTTCTCTCACTCGACGGAGCTTTTCGTCTTTGACATGGAAAACGACGGAAGTGACAATTGCAAAGATAAAAATCTAACGCCTTTATCTTCATTGCTTTTAATAGAGTGAATAAACCTTTAGAAGAGTAAATTACGCGTGCAGTAATTACGAATGTAATAATGTAACAACGGCGAAGGTCGTAATAATTCTTTTAAAATTAACTCTTGAAACGAGGAGCGGGAAAGAATTATAGTTTAATTCTTGTCTGTGTTAATTTAATTTTAATGACATCTAATTTAAAATATTTTCAATTTACTTCCGAGAAAGACGTCACATCTCCTTTAAAAAGCATTATTCGCACATTGAAAGATATGTGAAGTCAAAGAAGCGTTCAGACTGCTCAGGAAAAGAGCTACGCCTGTCTATATGCAGCAGTCCGACGGTTCACGGCCGCAGTCTAGTGTTGAAACGTTGGAGGTACGTACACCTTTCGTGCTGTACAAACTACAACGCGGAGTCTATCCCAGTTGCTTCAACAGTTGCCATATATGGGGAACTGAGCCATCGCACTTAGACGTGAGCGACATGGTGAGTAACGAGTGGATGATGTGGGCGGTCGGATTCTTTGAACCCACTCATGCTACAAAAATCCCTGAAAACTACCCATGACAGGCACTTTATACCCAAAACAGACAAGCCATGGCACTCCTTCACAAAGGACTACAGGCCTATTAACATCTCCCATCTTTTATTTAAGACATTAGAGGGATTGTTGGATGGATAATTTTTTATCCATTAAATTTGTGGTTTTCTTTGTTCAGTGATTATTACATTTAATAAAGCAGCTTGAGCGAAAGCAGAAGAAAATTTCTAGCTGTTACTATAAATTATTAATAATATGTTAAAACAAATATCAATTTTTTATTAAGTGACTTTATCAAGTCTTGTGATTTTTATTATTAATGTTGGAGTATTTTTTTAGTGTAAAACAAAACAAGAATCCGCTGGTTGGTTTTTACGACAAAGTATGACGTTAAAATGCAATTGAACAGCAAATGCAACGATCATGTGCCGTAGGAATGCTTTTCATCAAAAGAGGCTGCTGTTGCTGTAGCATAAGAAATCCGGAATTTTTACTAGTAGCACACAAACGAACGCACACGCACAACACTTTGTCGATCGATGATGGAGATGTGAATAGCGACGTTGTCGTTCATGGTGCATTTCTCTTCGAGAGAAGTCGCCCGGCAACGCATGTGGAGCTTATTGAAAAACGAAAAGGGAGCAACGACAGCAATAAAATCAAAAAGTACTCGCTAAGCATCAACATTGCAGCCAGCGAAATGTTATTAGTAAAGTTCGCAACTCTGCCAATTCCACGGCAGCTTTTCTTTTCAATGGAACACAAAAGAGTTGAAAAATTATTACTAACTTTTTAAGTCGAGTGTTCGGAAAGAAAGCGTTTCTCTGATGCGGGAGTGAAATGAACGTCGCTGTGTTCGAATGGAGACGAAAAATATTGCTGCTTGACGTTGGGGAAATTTTCCGACGACGCACTGAAAACTGTGAAAAGCCAAGAATGCGGGTCAGTAACGAGAATGGTGCGAGAATGCATAAGAGAAGATAGAGCTAATCACCACTAATTGACAAAAATTAAATACAGCTTTCGTCAATAAAAAAAGTGACATGGAAAACATTAAAAGTTGTTTTGAAGGGGTTCTTTTTTTAATTTCCCTTCTTACAAATGAAAAATCATTAAATTTACTTGGGTTACATGAATATTAAAAACGAAACGTAATTAAATGACATTAGTTGAATAAAAGAAAATCATTTTTATTTATTTTAGGCGCTTCACTCAATAAAAAAGTCTTTCAAAAATTATTAAAATGAATAAATACTTCGTAAGTCAAATGAAATGTCTTCAAATGGCGACACACACTTTTCTTTTACAGTCGCAAATTGTTAGGACCTGTTTTTGCTGCGATTGTCGTTTGCTAGGAACCACGGAATCGCGATGCTCCATCGTCCAATTGAAGTCCAACTGGAAGCTCCTTTTAACTGCTTCTCCAACTAGAAGCTTGATACGTTGAAAGCACGAATAAAGATAACGTTAATACGTAGTTAATTAAGAAGAAGAACAACAACCAGTTGAGCAGATCTCCAACACAAGCTTCAAATGCGTTAAATGAGTCAAGCGTGAAGCAAGCAAAGGTTTCTGTGGATGCAACTGAAACGAAGATCTTCGAGGTTCCACAAACAATGAACAGCTCAACGGGCCGACCTTGAGTTTTAACTGTAAACTTAATGAAGGTTTTCCTGTTTAAAGTTCTATCATTAATTCATTTCAATTGAATTAATTCAATTTATTTTAAATGTAAATAAGAATTAAATTTTCTTTGTTACGGTTAAAATCGAATTAATTGCGATTTATACTGAAATCAACCTAAAATTGAAATTTGATCTCTCTTTTTTTTTAATTTTGATGGAAACTTAAAGTCAACAAAAACGAATTTAATTCATTCAGAAATCGTTCAGTGAACTTTTGATTAATGCTTTAATTGGCCTTCTTTTCTTTATTTTTTATTATTTAACGTAAACTGCAGACGTTTGTTTATTTCTCTTCTCTTTTAGCCTTCATTTAATTCATTTTTTCCGTTCTTCATGTTACATTTCGTTAATAATTTTTAATTTATTTCATTTAATTATACAGATATTAAATTAATGATTTATTTGTTACACTGAATCCACTTTTTTGCTCTTTATTATTGATGTATTTCTTGTTAGATTTTGCTTGTTTTTTAACAAAGTTTCAAGTTCTCGCTGTTGATTATTTTTCCACTCACGCAAACTTGTTGAATTTAATTTTAGCGTCTCGTGCGAACGCCGACGGATGCAGTTCACTCTAACTGCGCCTGTCCAAACGAATTCCTTTAAGCACTCTCTTCCGCGCTTCCACGGCTCCACGGCTTCAACGACTCTCCACCGTCGACACATGTTACAAGCGGCGTCGATTCGTCGCCTCGTCGATGGTTTGCAATTCGCAGCTGGAAGGTGCAACGACTTCTTCACTCGCATAAAAATTGATTTCATGGGTTTTAATTAGACTTCGCCGCTGTTTTAACGCAGGCGTCGTTCATCATTTGAAGTCAACTTTGAATTAGATTTTATTGCATGATTAGATGCAAGAAAAGCAACAACAAATAACGGCAGTTATGCTCATACATAAACATAAAAGCAGCTTGAGAAGGCATAAGAACGATGTAAAAAGTTTCGTAACAGCATTTAAGGAACTTATATTAATAATAGAAGAAATAATTACATCGTCACAATAAAATTAAAATAAATTAATTAAAACCAAAGTTAATTCTGCTCACAGTTGTATAAATTAATACCGATCTTTTTAAAGAAAGAATTTTTTAAATAGAATTGCAGTAAATTAATAAATTAAAATAATTCATTTTTCCCAAATTACTATAAAATGTGTCGAAGGAAGACATTCGTATTATAAAAAATAAATAAATAAATAAGCAACACTTGGTTTAGGAGATATTTTCTAATCTCCGATGGAGATTTCCCTCCATTCTCCTCCGCAACAACAAACGAATGACAATTACAGTTATTAATAATTTCAAATATCAATTATTAATAATTTAATAATCAATTAATAATCAATTATTAATAATTTTAAATATCAATGAAATAATTTTTTATCTATGAAAAATATATTTATAAATGAAACTCTTCTTTACATTTCATTAGAAATTATTAAAGAATTTAACTTATAAGGAAATGGAGAAAATTGACACATTTTCAACGAATTTTCATTCAATATTTTTTATTTTAACTCACCAAAAAAGTTCGGTTATCCTTTGCGGAATTATGTTAAAATAAAATTTTTATTACTCTTGCTAAACAAATCACTTTTTACAAATGTATGTAAATCAAACAGAATTAATCTTCACACAAAAAGAACACAATTTCTACAAATTTAAGTGCGTAAAAATGCGAATTTCGCAAGCCTCCTTTTTTAGCATAGAAAAACAAGTGCACAAAAAACTATTTCTTCCTTCGTTTCATTCTTTTGATTGCTTTTCTTTGAATTTTTCTTATTAGTTTTTACGTTTTCTCTCCAAAGACCCAATCAAGATTTTGTTGTTTTTTTCCTTATGTTTTTATAGATTTTGTTTTTACAATAACCGCTTTTAAACAATTTCTTCCTTGAGAAATTCACTAATATTATAAAATAAAGTGCTGTAAAAGTAACTTATTATTCTTGATTTACATAGAGAACATTACCGTAATTGTAATTTATAAATTCTTTTACTTTTTTCTTAACTGCCATCACTTATTTTAATTTTATTCACTATAGTTTAATGATTTTGAATGCACTCTGTCAATTGACCGTCAAGTGGAAAGTAAACAAACAAAACTTAAACCAAAATTCACGGCACTTCGTTTTACTTACAGCAGCTGTTCACATCCACTGAATGCAACAAAAGTTTCACGGAAACTGAACAACTGTGTTTTGTTTTGTTGCTTTTTCCCGAGGAATGCAGCGAATTGGAAAAGCAGAAAAAGCAAAGCAAATGCACGATCAGCATAAATAAACAATTTCAATTGTCATCAATTTCCAATACTTTTCACTCTTTCTTGTTCAAACTGTTTCCATTTCTAGTATAAACTAATTTCTCATTAAAATTATATCAATTCTTTTAAATGATATTATTCTATGATATTATCTTACAATATTTTCACAAAATAATTGCGGCTTGAATCATTATTCTCCGCTAGACGCTTGGAAAAACTACAGAAAAGGAGGAATAAAAATCAGAAACAGAATGGAAAGAAACGTGGAACTCAAAGCGATCGCAGCAGGGTTCCAAGTTGTGGATAAATATTTGAAAAGGGTATTATCGATAAAACGAATTTAAAGTAGTAATGCTAATAATTAAAAGTTTTAGTTAAAATAAATAAGAATTATATTTAATTAATGTTTTTCTTAATGCAACACTTGTTAGTTAGCAACTCTACTCACTTGGATGTTGTGGAATCTGTTCCACAAACGTTTACAGAAGACGGATGTTGTCTCGGCTAAATAAAACACTGGAATATAGAAGGCAGGTGTATTAAATTCGCCTTTGGTTAATTGCCAACACAAACAAACGCAATGCTCACATACTGAAAATTAATTTGTCCATTATTTTCCGAAATAATCTTTTCCTAAATACCGGAGAAAATGTTAGCATGGCTGTTGTAAATAGCATTGGGAAATGAGAAGAAAACAGGAACAGTTCCAATAGAATCGTGGCTATCATGTACACAAACCGATAAATCTATCTCTAACCAACACAGCTGTTCAACTAAAAATAAGTAACGCTCAGGTTTTTGTCTCTGATGTTCGTCAGCAAATCTTTTTCGAACTACGGTATCCCACAACAGCAGCTTTGTCTCTTTTTACTATTATTAAATTAGAATGAGTAAAATATTGTACAGAATTATTCCATAAAATACACTACTATTCGAAAGCTACTGTCGATTAAAAATTACTCAGATTTACGATATACTTTTACGTTGTATTATTAATTTGTTACCACATTTAGATTCTTTCAATAATAAAATGATACAGGAATTGAAATTAAGTTAAGTCTTGATAAAAGTGTAAATACATCATTTAATCCTGTTCCAAAATATGCTTATTATAGTTAGTGCACCAAATTAGAATAAAATACTTGTAAAAAATGAATGAATGAATGAGTAATAAATTCCTTCATGACTTTTCCTTTAATAATTTACTTTATTTCTTTTTTCTCTTAAATGTTTTCAGTTTAATTTTACAGTAACTACTTGAATTAAATTGACAGTAAATACTAAATGTTAACTGTACATATGCAAGTATATAAATTGTAGATATGTGATATGTTCAATTAAAAAGTACAGTACACAAAAAGCATTCCAGATGTTTTACCATAACAAAACAGAAAAGTTTCAATAAATAACTAGAATTCTACGAAGAAGAAAAAGTATTTTTATAATTATTCATTAAAGATTGTAGACATTATTAAATCGCCTTTTATCTTCATGTTCATTATCAAGTAATTTTAATATTAAACAAAAACAAAAAAGGAGAAAATAAAATTTTCATTCATTACATTGTGCGATCTTCTAAAAATGTGTTAATAACAACTATCCAAAAATTAATATTAAAGTTTTACAGGTTTCACTTAAATTTGACTAAATTAAATGTATATAAAATATATATTTATTTATTTACAGTACATTTCTTGTAGAATTAAATTCAAAAATTATTTACAAACACATTTAGCAAAATAATTAATTAAATTGTTTATAAATTGCTTGGTTTCTTCTCTACAATCGGAAATAAATACAATTCCTAAGAAATAATGGCATTTATTTTAAAAATACGGAGAAAATTGGAATGGATTCAAGTTTTCGTTTTCTTTTAAATTTGAATTTCCTTTAAGATAATTTTTACAATTCATCGAAGTATAAACATTAAACAGTTTTTAAAGTACTTAATATTTTTTCTAATTATTTATTTAGCTGTTTATTTATTCGAAAGTCGAATGATGGACACATATTAACACGTGGGCGTGGCGTGCAGTTCTTTCCTTGTTTCTTGTTGTTTTTGTTTCGTGTTCACAAAATGTGGAGGTGGTGGTGGGCTTCTATTTTCCTAAATATGTATTTCTTCATATGTTTGTTTGGTGTTCCAGTTTAGAGAAGAAGTTTAATTTATAAATTTTAAGTTGTCATATTTCAATTACGCAAATTTCTCGAAACATTATTCCTAGACTGTGTGATCAAAGCAAATAGAACGAATGGAAAGCTAGTAAGAGGAGATAAACTAAAAAAAACAAACTAATAAAAGAAGCAACTATTTTAAATCTAATTTTTACAAAAGGCAAACAAATGTTCAAACGAAGTTTAAATAAAATTAATTAAATTATAACTTTTATATAAATCTAAGGAAAATTCCGTAAAAATTTCGTTTTGTTCATGAGCAATTGAGGTTTTCTTATTATATATAATTTCAAATTAATATACAAAATGTTTCTTTAAAATATATTTAAAACAAACACACACAACTCTTATAAAGCGAAATTCTTTTGGCACTTTTTGAGAACGTTTTCGATCACACAGCATTAATTTTTACTACACTTTCTTTTTACAAGCATATTTAACAAAGATAGAGCCAAAATATGTCAACGGATAAAAGTTTTTCTTTTTGTAATAGTTTCCCTAAATAACATTTTCTTTATAAACAAATTTAGAAATCGATTTTTAATATTCAATGTTAATTATTCTAACGCGCTAAATAAGAATTTCTTCTGTATAAATTTCAAAATTGGTGTTTATATGTTTGTGTATATCGTATGAATTGTACATTGATACATAAATATTTATTTGTGCTTATTCGGTATAAATTGAATTTTCGGTGTCTTTGTTGTTGCAGTTCTGAATCGCTTTAATTTTGCGGTGTATTTCTAATATAATTACTTTTTATATGGATTACAATCGAATTCTATAATTACTAATAATTGATTTTTGTATTTTCGTTTGAAAATGTGTTAACATTAAAAAACTGATTATTTAAATGAATAACAAATCGCTATTTTTCGGTATTTTAAAGCTGTGTAAGTGAATTCATTATTACACTGAAGCCTCGGTTAATACAACCCTCAATCAACCGAATATTGCTAATAGAAAATATTAATAAATAAAAATTCCTTTGTTCAATCGCTTATCTTAATATTTCTAGTTTAAGCCTTGTTTAAATGAATTCATCTACACAACAAATTAAATATTATTTTCGATTTAGTGTCATGTAAAATTGAATATTTAATAAATCTGTCTGTCTTTAATAAACTCAAAGTATAAACATTTATGTGCAATCTACATTTTATTTTCTATTGAATTTGTTGAAACACTTCAAAAAGCAAAATTTCCAATATTTTAATATCTATTTAATTGAATCACAATATTAATTATCATTAGGTTCTTATTAATGCGTTCTCTAATGTTAATTATTTATTATTAATATGCATTTTTTAAATTATTTTCATTTCATTTAATTTGTGTTTTTTTCCATAGACTTCAACGGTTCGGTCGCTCCTTTTTTCTGGACCTTTTAATTATTAACTAAGTATGTTGTAATTTAGATTTAATGATATTCTACGTAGTTCTCTGGTATAAGTCCAGTTTTACCGTTAAGTGTCCCCTCCAACCAATGAGGTTCGTGAGACAGACGCACTGAAAAGCAAAATAGACGCATTGAAACCAATTCTGAAGCTTAAATATCTGTTTATTACTGACCGTTGGTGATGATTTGATTTGGCTCGAATGAGAGCTCGCCTTCACTTTCGCCCAGACACGCATACAGCGTACGCACGCGTCTGCAAAACATTAATTGTTACAACGGAATCTATTTTCATTGAAAATATCGAATGTTTGAGCAACTTACGCCGTCCCAGCCGACAGATCGCGTTTAATCTGATTGAAATCCTTGTTGCGATGCACTTTCTTCGGCGCGTAGTCCACGACAGCGTCGTGTGGCGCACCGTTGCCGCCGCCGAGCATCCTAGAAGGCGCCGCTGTTGCTGTGACTACGTCGTCGCAGGTGGAACCCAGCAGCGTTGAAAGCGATGAAGCCTGCGAAACATAATCGAGCGACGTGCGTCCCGATAAAACACGCCCGCCGCCGCCCACTCCGTTGTGTGAGGATGACAGCGAGTCGCAGACGCTTTCGTTGGAGCTCGAAGTGGAGGCCGCAGCTACCGGCGAGTAGTGCTTGGACTGTGCATACGGCAGAACGCTGCGCTGCTGCTGCTGCGCCATCGCCGACCCGTAGAGCGCCTCGGTGCGCATGGCCAGCGTGGGTGGCGAGACGTTGTTCAGACTCAAGCGAGTGCTGCCGGTGGAGGAGGAGGAGTACATGTGACTGGACGAGCCGCCGCCGATTGTCGTCGACGCCGGCGTCGCCGTAGCCAACAAGAAGTCGTGTCGCAGGCTGCTCGCAGTCGCAGTCGCCGGCGTCGCGTGATGTGCCGTCAGCCCGGAGCCGTTCGTGCCAGCTGCAGCGGCCAGCAGACTCGAGTAGGTGGGTTCTGCATTGGTGATGACGCGGCGGGCGCTGGTGATGTCACTCTGCGACATCGAGTGCAGGTTTTTCACGCTGCCCACGTTGTTTCCGCCAGCCAAAGCGAGGCTTTTGGCGCTGCTAATGCTGCCATTTGTGGTGGCATGGACAGCGGTATGCGCACCGTTGAGACTGCTGGGTCCTAGTGCGGAGCCGCCGCCGCTGCTGTGGGCGTAAATCATGCCGTTGGGAATGTTCTGCAGACTGGAGGACATCGTCGGGTCGGCGAAGCTCGACTTGTTGACGGTGCGGTACACCTGCTGCTGCGGCGAGTACATCGTGGGGCGGCCGGTGGCGGTAAGCATGCCGCCAGTTTGGTTGTTGCGCGGAATCCGCGTCGGCGGACTCGTGCTATGCGCCACGTTCAGCAGCAGCGAGCTTTTCGGGTCGTTCTTGAATATCAGCTCGTAGTTCTCGATGAGGATGTTGATGACAATGTTATTAAATTTGATGTCCAAAATGGCGGCGACGGTTTCCTCCAGCGGACGCAGCAGAGTGGGACCGAAAACCACGCCCAGGTTGAAGACGGACATGCGGTTCTTCTCGTACTTGCGCGACACTCTGCAGAAGAGAACGAGTCAAGGAAAACACGATTTGCGATTGGCCAATAACTCACTCGGTCAGATGCTTGATCACCATGTCCAGCATCTCGAAGTTGGCCTTCGGCAGCTTGTGCACCAACTCGTGGACTTCGTGGACGCGCTGCTTGAGGCTGTCTTGTTCTGCGGCAGGCAAGGAAAGAAGCAATGGGTTTATTGGGAAGGCGCTGTGGCAAGGCATCACTTACTGGCTGCTCGGATGAACTCGCTGTGGTAGCGATACGTCATCAGAGGCTCGTTGAGGTTGCGCAGGTACGTCTTCAGCGCACTCGCAATCGTGTTGCTCTCCATGAGATCGCGGTACGGCTCGTCGCTGAATATCGCGTCGATCTTCTTGCGGTCCATGCCGAGGCTGAGCAGTTTGGAGATCTTGGTGCCGACGCCGCTCTTGCGGTAGATGCCCTCGTCTTCCAGACCGCGCTGCTCCAGCACTTCGATGCATTTGCGCACAAAAGCGAAGCCCGTCTCGTCCAATTGATATTCCTCGGCGCCTTTCACTTTCCCGGGCGCCAAGTATGTCTGCGATGGAACAGAAGAAAGCTCAATTAATTAGAATCTCTTCTAAATGTGCTTCACATCCACTCACCGGTTCCGTTCCGTCCATAGCGTTGATCCACGCCCGTCGATCCTCCTCGCTGAGCGCTTGGAATGTGTAGACGATGCCCGGCTTTTCCTTGAATGTCAAGTCGAAGCAGAAACGCTTCTCGAACTCGGAGGCTCGCCGATGGCAGGTGACCAGAGTGAGTCGCTCGTCCTGCGATTCAGGCCGGCCCGAGATCTGGTTGAACTGCAGCATCGTGAACTGCTTCTTGTGCTTCTTGTAGGTGCAGTAGTACTTGGTCCATGCCGCCTTGAAGGGCTCTAGTAGTGAGATTTTCAAAAGGGAGCCTGTCAAAGGCGTTAACTTAAGCAAAAAGACAATTAATTAAATATAATTACTTTTCTCCATCAAAAAAAGATATCCACGCTTGGTGAATTTTTCATCTGGTTTCTGCGAAAGAAGAAGAAGCTTTAAATTAACATCAGAAATATTAAAAATAACAATAAACGAACCGTTCTTTTTTCCATATATTTAGTTTTTAATTCAGTTACTTTTTGACGAGCTTCATTAAAGTTTTCCCGAGTCTGTTGAAAGTAAAATAAAAGATTTAAATTAAATAAGGAAATGCTCAGAAATTAATTAAAAATCACCTTTTGCACTTTGTGCCTCAAATCCTGCAGATAGTCGCGGTTGTCCTCCGCCTGCTCGTGTGCAGTGTGATAAAAAACCAGCCAACTGGAAATGAAGGCCAGCAGGATCTCGACGAATTCAAACTTTATCCGTTCCTGGACTTCCTGAATGCGCAAAACGTAGCTGAGCGACTCTTGAATGTATTCGTGCTCATGCATTCCCAAACTGGCATCAGCCTGGAAAGAAGAAAGAAAGAGATGGAGGTTTAAATGAAGGTATTTTAATTACAACGAGGAATCAAAGGAATTAAACTAAAGCAACTCCAAGCAAATTTAACAAAAATTGAAAATGAAAATCTCTGCGATATAAATTAAAATATTTTTCAGCAATTTTTTAATGACATTTTTGCCATTTTCAATTTAAATCTCTTCATGACGAAGGATTTTTGTATTAAACCACGAAAAAGTCATCGCGAAAATGTCATCAGTGATTGAATTTTAAATGTCACGTTGATGGCAAAACTACGATAATTTTAAACGAACTCGATTATTAAAAAGATGATGTGATTCTTTCCTGTCGCTTCTTGAACTATGTCACACTTTCACCGCAGAAGACGTTGCTAAGAATAAAAATAATCCTGAATGAATCCTGAAAATCACCCTCAACAAACAGCAAACGAACGATTCAACAACCTGACAAAGGAAGGAAAATTGCCTTGTCCCATTGAATTATTCCATTATTAAACTGAAATTTGGAAAACCAACAAAGAAATAATAAAAGAACGAGAAAGAGAAAGCAGCAGAGCGTTTGATTTTGTGCTGATGCAACGCGAAAGAGCGAGCACACTAAAATAATTGTTATAATTAGCAATTTAACAAGAAAGAAAATTAAATTAAAATTAAGCATTGCCACGTTGTGGAAATAATTATCTATTATTCCCTCGAATTATTGTAAATTGTGCGTTGCTGGATTATTTCTCCAATGTCTTTTGCCAGGAATCAGTAAAGGAACGCAGCTTTTAACATCGATTCATTTACTATGTCAAGTGTCTCTATAACAATTTCGTTATCTTATCACAGGCGATAGGGAAAGGTCAAAGCTACATGTTACTGCTATATTACTGCTATTCTCATCCCTAAAGGTCAACAGTTTTTATGTTTGCGCCAAAATCATGAACACGTCCATCATCGTCCACAATTCATAGAACACCTTTTACACTCTCTATTGTCCTCGGTTCTGGCTTTTGTATTGCCTCCCTCAATACAAATTCCTCCCAACTTTGATGTGCCATATAAATTTAATGACGTCATGGGCAGCAGTGCCGAAAAAAGTTGTGTCATCAGAAGAAGCATTCTTTACTTGCAATGGACCTTTAGTAACACAGATCAAGGACAAAAGACAGAGAATAAAATAAAAGCGGATATTGACGTAATAAATTGTAATTCTCTCGGTTATATTCTGAGTTAAAGGGAATTACTAAAACTATCCTCGTCAACTAAAGTCCAAAAATAGACAGACCGAGGATCAAACATAGAATTTCTTCAAGGAAGGTTCAAACTGTCACTGGAAACTTCTCAAATACCGCGATAGACTTTTACATTCGACACTTTTATACTATAAAAAAAAATAGAAATACTTAAATCCTCCATCCTACATTAATACGATCTCCGACATTCCTTAAGTCTTCAATAAAAAAGTTTAATACAGACACTATATCGAAGACTTACCGAATAATCGAAATTAATTTTGTTTTTAATAGAAACGACTGTAAAGAGCAACACTGTTTAAAGGCAAAACCATGGAAACTTAAATGACCTGAGTTTCTGCTGAGGTTGAAGTGGGTGACCCGGCAGCTTGATTGAGCGCATGACACATGCAAGCGACGTCGGCCTCTACGAGCGACAAGTGCCACCAACAAAAACTACAAAAACACTTTCGTAAAATTCTCTATAAAAAATCATGAAGAGGAAAATTTCGAACTAGAAATAAGCCATTGAATTCAAAGTCTTTTATACTATATTTATTTCAGATAAATTACCACACATAATATTGCCCAATAGATTGCTTATTTCCTTAGTTTTCTTAGTACAGATATTATTTTTTTTAAACACACACACAAAAGATTCACAATAAACTCTAATTTTATATCGCACTATTTTTTGTAAGGATTTTATTTACAACTTCAGATACTCTTCTTCACTTTTGTTCATTAATCACTTTTAATTCTTGTTGCAATAATTTGTGGTCTAGTGGGGAAAGTAACAAGAAACGATTGACAAATCCAAGTGTTCTGGTATCGCGCCACTTCATGAATGAGTTCGAGAGTCTACAGGATACAGTCACGAGGGAAACCACGTCGTATGACGAGAACAGCAAAAACAACAACGAAGCAAACTGCAAAATGTGTAAAATAGTAGAATGGAGTAAATATACGAGGATAGATGAAAGGATTGGAAATGTGGAATTACTTTCTGTGGTGAAAAAATGTTATTAATAAAAAGTAGAATGTCTGTGCACACAACGGCCCGAAACTGTGACGAATTTCCTTTCATGAATATTGTACATCACTCATCGCTTTTAGAAGAGTGGAAATAAACATTAAAGACAAAGTATAGAAATAATAGAAGTACAAAAACTAAAATACTATTAAAAGCTTTATCCTGTTTCCAGAAAACTTATTCACAAGCGGGAGTGTGTATATCAGAAGAGTTTTTCGGAGTCAGCTAAGGGTTGACTCGACTGACTTGAGTAGGTGAGCGTTTACTCAGCTACACCTACTTTTAAAATAAAAACCTGAAAGTAGGTTTCTAGTTCGAAGAGTGTTTCGTGTAAAAAAGCGCAGATTTGAGTAAGAAAAAAGTTGTGACAGGTCAGAAGACAATTTGTCAGCAGAGGGGAGAAAAGCAAACAAGAAAATCAAAAAATATTTTGAAAAGCCTTTGATGAATATGTAAATACAGGATATAGATGAACTATAAAAATTATTTAAAATTTCTATTTTGTCGACAGAGCTAACGTCGCTTCGTGTCACGCATCTGAAGAATTTACTTAAGAGAAACATCAGGAGCATTCAAAAAGCTTTCGAAGACTTTTCGATTTCTGGTTCTATGGAGTTCCAAGCTTTCGCCTAGATAAGCGAAGAAAGAGAGAGATTTTAATGTAGATAAAAGATGAAAAGAGCGTAACACTAGAAGGAATTTCGGAGATGAGAGAAATTGTGGCAGATTAAATAGATAAAAGATAAGAGAGATGCAAAAGAGAGAGAGTACACATCAGAGTTGCCAACCCGCAGTAAATTTCCCCATTTGCGATGAATTTAAGCTTTGTTGGGAAATGGATTGTTGTTTGCGAGGAGTTCGATGTGAACCAATTTTCCCAGTTACTTCTTCAATTTATAATTTGCGAGAAAATTTTACTTAAACTAAAAAAAATTATTGTATTAAAACATTATTTTAAAATAATTTCAAAAGCTGTACAAGATTACAAAAATTATATTTATGAATTCAAAATTCTCAATGTGAAACTGAACACTTCCGCGTTAATGCATGTCAACACTGGTCATTAGGTTTTTGTGTTCTTAAATACATAATTTTAAACTGAAGAATTATTTTTATATAGATGTAAAGTCGAATGGTGTGAAACGCAATCTCATTATTAATCTATCTATATATCTATCTATTAATCTATAAAAGGAATGCAATCTAGGATAGGAGACGATCTAGGCACATAGATCCACGATATATCGGACCGAATTTTGGACAAAGTCCATCAAATTTAATAAACATTTATTAGAACTAAAGTCAATAAGAAGAACCGTCTTCTAAAAGTCATTGTAATTTGAGGAAACACCTGCACTCTAAAGGAATACTGAATGACTACTCAGCTAGGTTCTGCTTGGGGATGGAGAAACCACAATTCATATACTCACCTCATGTGAAATACTCATGCGAGTGAGCTCATGTAAACTTTTATTTATTTTATATAACTGATGAAAATGTTCTCTATAGCAAAGGATATACAATCATTCATGATACATATACATCAATCATGATTGTATATTCTTCGTCTATAGTGATTCAGTTAAAAAAAAAGAAAACTAACTTTATGAGGAGTTGAAGCATCAAAATTAAATACATCTGTAATTCTCCTTTTCTACAAAGAATTTCAGATAAATATTTTATTATATTTTATTGCTCCATTCTTCTATTATAGTAAACTATAAAAAAATCTATTCGTTGATTTGCATCCCTTAGCATTTCTATCTGAGGAAATCATTCATCTACACTTTCAAAACAAAGTCCTACTTGACTGTACTTAAGTTTGTTGTGCACTTGGCACATGTTGATGCGATGATGCAAGCGAGATGTGAAGATGGAGCATGGTGTAGAAATTAACTATGTTCAGTGGAGGAAGAACACCCTCAAACTAGAAAACTTCCTTGAAAACTTCCTCGAAACGAGCCGAAAGCAAGTGAAAATCACCCACCACCATCTGAGGTAAAAAAAAGCTAAGATTAAAGTCGCTATGGTTCAGAGTTCCCGAGTTTTCAGCCGAGAACAAAAGTGCTTCTTAGATGCTGAGCCAAGCTACACTCAAATCAAAACCTCCGCAAAGTTTTCTGCAATAATAGAAAATGAAACACTTGTAAATGTAAATAACAAAAGGACAATAAAATAAAAAGTCAAAAGCAACCACAACGTGGCACAAATCTGTCATTAAAAACGAATTCGCCGGCTCTAAGAGGATAACAGGGAAGAAAAGCGAAAACAAAAATCTTTACCAACTCTTGTAGTATTTTTAAATGAAAGACGAATGAAAATAACAATAAACCTGAAGCTAGAAAAAGTAACAAACAAAAGTAACTCAATAAAAAGGAAAACGTGTAGAAAATACAACAGCCGACACCTAAACAAGTGTAGAAGAACCGTCATCATCACAACAATAATCAACATAAACATCATCACGTGCATCTCCATCCAACAGCAACAACAACAACAACAAGCACCGGAAAAGTGGTGGAAAATCGGCCCGTGGCACACAGCGTGGGATCGATCGATATTCCTGCCGACTACAAAAACGGGTGCTTGCAGTGGCTGATGGGGTTGGTGGGTGGTTAGAGGCTTTGCAATAGCATCAGACAAGCTCCAAATGTTCACTTCTGTTACCAACTGCACATTTTCAACAACTAAATATGGGAAGAAAGGGAAAAAGAGGGCGGAAGAGGAAAAGAAGCATAAGATGAGGAATAAGAACGACGAGATGTGTGTGTGTGTGAACTAGGCTTTGGACAAAAACCGACTTTTTAGGAAACCGGTTTTAGAGTTTTAACTTTTCCAAAAAACCGGTTTAAACCGGTTTTCGGTTTTCACTGATAAAAAAGAAAAAATACAAAAAAGGGCTCCCAGAATATCCAAAGATTACAACTGATTATTCAACTGGTTTAATTTCATTTTTCTGTAATATATAAAATTTAATATGTATATAATTACTTATTATACATATATTCGTATATAAAATTTATACAGAACCCATATAATTTAGAGTTTTTGCTTTGTTTTTATTGTTTTCTCAAAATTAATAAAATATGTATGAGTCTTGCATCTACACTATCCTTAACTAAATATTTATATTCGTGAAATTAATAATTACTTGTTTTTTTCTGTTTAATAAAATACGAGTTTAAAAAACAAAGAACGTCAATTGATTTATTACTTAATCTTGTCCTTTCGTCGACACAAAATTTCCAGAAATGGAAAAGACCCGCTCACTCGCCACTGAACTGGGCTTAATTGTCTTTAAAGAATTAAGTAATAAATCTAAATTTTTCGTTCTTTGATTTGTTGCCTCCAGGCCCAAAAACTCTTTCCTTAATGTTTGAATTGTAGAAGAAGTTACTTCTTTAGGTTCTTGTAAATATTTATTTATTGCCACTTCCATAGCTTCTTTCATCATTGATATACAATGTTCTTGATTTTCTCTTTCATTACTTTTTACTGAGTCGTTGTTTTCTGTAGAGCAATCTTTATACAAGAATAATCTTTCTAATAATTGCCCGGATAATTTAATTATCTCAGTTCTTGAGGCTATTGGAAAAAAACTTATCAGTTTTATTCCAAACAGTTTCAGAATTTTGTAGAAAGAGGATAAGTGTTACCAACACTGTATCCCTTCTTTCTTCTATCCGTGTCTTTATAGCGTGCAATAACTTGCGACTAATATCGGATTTTGAATTTTGTAATTCACCCAACAAAAATTCGAATATGCCCTCACTTGTTATTAAGTTCGCGTCCTGTCTACCTAATGCTTCGGCTGCTATTTTTACCAGACTTAACACTTTAAGAAGCTCTATAATTTTAAAATCTTCATTTTCATCTTGATTCCACATGTTAGAAGCATTAAGGTACAACGAGCGTACTGAACCGTGTATGTATATAAACAAATTCATGCCATACGTCAATTCTTCTCTTTCTACTCTCTGTATTATTTTAGCTTTTTCTGTGCCACGCAATAATCTACCGTTAGTCGAAAACGTCAAGTAATTAAAGGGAAGCCAACTCACGTTTCTTTACATACATATGTAAAAAAAGACGCGCGTTCTCGTGTGGTTTACGCGATATTATTATTGCAAATTAATATATGCAATAAAAACTGGCACGGTTTTGCTGAAAAAACCGGTTTTCGAATATGATAATTTTCTTCAAATACCCGGTTTTTAAAACCTGTTTTTAAAAAACCGGCAAACCCTAGTGTGAACTGAGACTGAGGAGACATCGGAAACAGTCCGCACTCCCACCTTTCTTTCATGCAATTTAAGAAAAATTAACTTAAATAAAAAGTTTGGTTAATCAAATAAAATTATTAAAGTAAATTATAAAAATCTTTCAAATCAAAATTTTAATTAACAAATATTTAAACTTTCATGTCTGACGAACTATTGCTCACTTTCTACTTATCGGAAGAAATACCTATAATATATATAAGCGTTTATTAGACTATAGGGGCTTTTCTCACCTATGCCATACAATGCATGAGATCATCGGATAGATATTCGCTTAAAGCCAGACATTTTCGTTTTACTCTTCTAGACACAAGTTCGCTTACAATAGCAAAAAATGAGGAAATAGAAACAAAAAATAGGAAAATATATCATCAAAGAAGTCGAATGAATGATGAAGTTGAAGCTGTACTTGTTCCTTGTATTTATTTCGGTTTATGTTGTTTTACAAAGTCGGGAAAGAGTTACGAAAAACGTAATGCAAATGTATTACATTAAAAGGATTTTCAAGTATAGTTATTTAGAGGATCACTGGAAACACTTTTCACCCCTAAGTAAAACTTATAACATGTGACAAAATGAAAATAAAGAGAGCACTTAAGGGCTCTAATGTGCATTGACATTAAGGCTGACAATAGACAGTATAGGACAATATTTTTAAAAGTCAGGAATATAGAATTATATGGTATTAAAACAAAAAATAAAAAATAATGCAATAATATACATAAAAAGATAAAAACAATAAACATCTTTATCGTACTTTTCTTTGAGATGCCGCCATTTATAAAGAACTGTGAAGCTGTTGGGGAACCCATGAAATATCCACATCTTTTACACTACTTCATCGCTTTACCCAGCATAAAATTAGTTGGGTTGAGTGTTTCTGAGGACTCGCTCCTAGGATACCAACCCGTATTTAATCTGCTATAAGTAAAACTGTTGAACCCACGACCGAGGATGGGATGGTTCGGTCAGCGGTGAATGGGTTGGGTTGGTAGTTGAATAGTTTTCTGGCTGTTTGCTGTCTGCATATTTGAATGGTCGGTTAGTGGAATCGGTTGCTTGGTTTACTGTTCGGTTAGGGACTCATGAATCCCTCCCATCAGGCATTATTGTGATGGCGCCCAAACTGCTGCTCTCGTGGAAATGGGAAAACTTTATATAATGCATGTTCCTGTAGTTGCCGAGCTATCGAATGAATGTAGAACGAGCGGTTGCTGTGAATGCCACAGGCTGTCGGACAGGGAAACATGCAGACATTGGGAATTGTTGCTGGAAAAGTTCGCCCTCGCTCACTGTGAAATGTAATTGTATGTTGCGTTAAGGCAGGTCATGGAACTCTACTGATGTTTGCTGTATATGCACTTTACTCACATGGATGTGATTTCAGTTGGCAGACAAAGTTGAAAAACAAATACGAAATGGAAAAACAGGATAAAACTATAAAAAAAAACCTACTCAGATGCTGCTAAAGCAAGCTTCAAATAATCCGCAAACTTATTATATATGGGACAGAACTTGAATGGAGTTTGTACAATAAAACAAAGAATAAAATAGTAAATAAAATAAACTAAATTAAAAAAAAGCTTCATTAATCCATTGTGCTTCGCTTTCTATGGAAGTTCCTCTGGTATTTTAATTAGTTTTTAGCTATATAAAAGGTGGTAAGTATAATTAAAGTTTCTGAAAAGTCCGTCTATCAAAGATTTTAAGCATTTGAAGTTCTTTCATGGCACACAACTTCTTTCATAGTTTTAAAGGCTTAGAAAAAAGCAATTAATCTCACCTCTTGGATTGTATTCTCGGGCTTTTTGGTGGACATATTGAGAAACCTCTCTTGAGATTGACAAAATTTTTCTGTTTTCTTGTCGAACTTCTTTTTGTTCTCTTTGACACCGCCAATTTGCTTCTTGCGGAAGTCCTCGAGTGGTTCAATGATCTGTTTGTGCGCCAGAGTAAACTGAAAAACAATTTCGTAGGAGTTCATTTGATATTCCTTCTGTTGATTGTTGATAATAATCATAATTCTTCAGTTACCATCTTCTCGCGCTCCTCTTCTATGGTGCCAATGATGTTGCCGAAATGTTTTAAACTATCACAGATGACCATCTCGTCGTCCGTCTGCGCCGTGCCGATGCACTCAAAATTGAATTCACTCAGACTGTCGGCCAGCTGCTTCATGCGGGTGGACAAAACTTCACGGGCAGGCAATGAAAAGAGAAAGAAGAAACGGGAATTTGTTATGGCATTTAATTTTTTAATTATAGAAAACGAGAAAGGATCTTTTAAATATTGAAATTTAAATAACTTTATGTTTATTGTAATACAACAAATTTATATTTATTGGAGAATATTTGTAATAATTAATAATATAAAAAAATATTATATATAAATTCCACTATTTATAAATTAAGTATTAGAAATTTTAAAGCATTTTTTAATCAATCAACAAATCGTCTAAAAGAACGTCTGTAAAGCTAATCACTGTTTCCGAGTGAGATTTCATTATTATTGCAACTATATATTTACTTTATTAATGATAAAGTTTATTAAAAAAGTAATTCATTCAAATTGAATGCTTTGAAACCAGTTTATTTGCTCTTATTGACAACAGATGACAACTGGATTCCACGATGTACATTGAAATAAGCAAATAAAATTAAAAGAAAAATATACATTGTCTATAAATATAATAACAAAAAAGCCTAGTGACAAACATAACCATATGTATATTATAATTACGAACTAATGAGCGTAATTTCAATGTCGATTAAAACATCATGGCAATGACATTAATTGTGCTCTTTATTTAGTTCATAAATTAGTTAATCTCATTACGGGAAAACAACTAAATAATGTCTCATTATGAAATTGTTACTAGCTTCAATCATTCGTTAAATTTAATACTCATAAAGGATTTATTCAGATTTAATATGGGACCTTTTGTGAGCATGAGCTTTGCTATAAGTAAGAATTTGAGAAGAGTTTAAATACTGATTTTTGGGGCACTGAAGCGTATTTGATGTACTATTCCTCGTCCTCGATTCCTTGACTACTCCAAATTTATTGCTATAAAAACATATGTGTATCACTTTCAGGCGTAATTTAAGTAATTTAATAGAACTCATTTTCATCGGACTATCTGACACGCTCAATTTATATTATATAAAATTTATACTATACTTTTTAAGTGAGCTTTAAACATGGAGAAACTTGCACCAATTTAATAAGTTCGATTTAAATTTAATGCTTCGCTGATTTCAAACAAATAAGGTTTGAAATTGAAATTTTATCAAGGTTGCTTAAATGGAAACCCATTTCTCTATCACATGATGTCATAGTAATTTTCTAATAATTCTCCAATTTCCACATTTAAATAAATGTGATTTTGGAAACATATTTTAAATATTTATCATTGAAATCCATTTGTTGTTTACGATTATTTTAAGGTAATCTTAATTAATATTAAAAATGTGTTACGAAAAATTTACTCTATGAAGTTTCTCTTTGAGCCGAAGCGAATATAAAAGGTCCATCTAGAGTTGGACTAAAAACATATTAGGCTTGGTCTATTATTGAGAATCTAATGGAACAAAAACAAGGTGACCGCTCGCCAACTCGTGCACTGGGTTCTCAGCGGCTTGTTTTTGGTAAAATCCCAGCTTCTCAGTGATTGAGGTGAGATGCGATGGGAAAATCAACAAACCACAAAGGATGACTGTGTTTATACAGCTAAAAATTGCTCAGTCTGCGCTCTAGTTGAGTTTAAGAGTTCTGTAAATATCATATTTGTTTAAAATTTATGTTCTTGCATAGCCAAGCCAAGCCAAGGTTAAGGTAACAAAGCTATGTACATTCATAATATGCAAAAACCAGTATTAAACAGTCAACAATATATGCAAATGTAAAGTGTGTGAAATTGTCTTAGATGACGAAGCAAAGCCAGGTTCTAATGACGATAAAAATGTTGAAAGTGTGATGCGAAGGAGGTTACAAAGGTGATTATAATGATAATTATGACGACAGATGGCGACGATGACAGGATGTACTTTCATCGATTACGGTACAAATCTCTTTGTAAGGTTTTTACGCGATTGAAGCAAAAAGTCTCGTAAAAGCCGTGACTCTCTCTAATGTCGCTGGGTTTGACATATTTCAGCATTTCAAATAAAAACAAATAAATAGACATTGAAGACTGAAAAGGTTTTAAAACATCTTACTTCGTACATCATATACAAACATTGTTAAAAAAGCATTATTCAAAAATAACCAAATTATTAAGAAACTCATCGTTTTCTACTCCAAGCTCCAAATTGCAAAAATATTCTCATCGATAAGGTTTTGCATTTATTTTTAAGTCGAATTTTAGATCATCCCAACAAAAAAGAATTTGTTTTTTAAAAACTTCCGAGTTTTATTAAAACTAAGATTTTAATCAGTAAAATTTTAATCAGTTGAATTCAACATTCTGCTTAGTAATTTTATTTTATTAGCATTCATGATAGAAACAATATTTTTCTTTCATAGATTATGTTATATATTTTTTTTTCGTAATCGGTAATTAGTAATTTAACAATCTCTCTCTCATTTTTTGCCATTATTTGCTTTGGTTTCCTTTTAAAAACCTTCCAAATGTAAATAATCATGATTCACTTTTTATTGAGCAGAGCGAACTCCATTAGTATTTTAAATTTTTTTATTGTAGCAATTAGCAGGTTGTATATACAAATATTTACTCCATATACATATCTATATCTACATACATATACTTCATTCGCACGATATCGCGAAACCAGTTCGTAATTCAATATAAGTAAAAATGAATTCAAGGTCAGTTGGGCAGTCACAAAAGGCAATAATATCAGCAAAAACAAAAAAAATCTATTCATACATACACTTGATACACAAGATCTGTATATACACATTAATTTATATGAAATTCGACACTCAGACAGATTTCATATTAATTTATTTAAATATAAAATAATCACGCTGTTTTACATCATATTTTTTTATTTTAGTTAAGTAACAAATTGAATTTGAACAATTAGTAAAATAACTTAATAATAATGCAACTATGAAAGCTGCATTTTAGGTTTTTAAGGATATTACTTATTAAATTCATTCGCATTTTAGGTCAGAAATATCGGTTTCTGCGATCCATATTGATCTCAATCAAAAAACGCATTTAGAATAATATGAGTATTGATTTTTAGGTTCGTGTTAATTGGTTATAATTAAGTACCTCACTGTCATTGTTTTTCTTAAAATTATTTTTTAATGTTTTGTTGGAAAGAGCTTCTCCCTGTTTTTAATTCGAATTAATTCATGTTTGCTTTTTCAATATTTAAAACTTTAGAAGATGTGGATATTTCCTATGACCCATATTGACCTTCTGACTGCAGCCATTTAAAGTTTTATAAATGCTTTGATCATATTTCTCGCTTCTTTCATATACGAATAAAGCAAAAAGTGCTTCTACTTCTCTACGAGATCTCTAATTAAAAGATCATGAAAGTTCATTAACAGAGGAAAATTAAAATTAGACTCTTAAGTATTTAAAATTAGAACCCGTATAAAAACTAACTAATTAAGGATAAGGCCCATAAAAGATACTGAATTTATTACAAAAGGAGAGAACGATTTTTTCACGAAATTCTGATGATGTTCACAAGAAGTTCGTTGACTTTTAGAAACTTTTGAATTTAGGAAATGTTTGTAGAAATCGTAACTGAATTCGAAGTAGAACAGAACAAATTCATAGTTTCGACTATTTGCTATATCAAATCGAGGATGACAGGAATTTAGCATCACTTAGCATTAAAGTGTTAATAGAAAAGAAACGGATAAAAAACGACTGAAAAAAGTAACGAAGAAGTCGGAGAAATGTCAGATGTGATTAGGAGCGAAGAAACCACAACTCATTCCAAGTCTGAAATAAATCTGTAATAAAATCCATATCTGGTATACGACGTGCTGATTAAATACAAATTTAAAGAAGCTTAAATCAGTTGTGTTCAATTTTAATATTCAAAAACTAAGGAGAAATGTTAAAAAGTGTATTTTCACTCTGTCTGAAGTCTGAAGATTGGTTTGCATTGAATAACTGAAACTAAATGAGTCTTTGAAAGGCGTAGGCGTAATTTTTGCACGTTTATTAATCACTGTCACCAAAGAAATGCATTTAAAAAAGAAAGAAAGAAGGCAAAAAATCCATCAGAAAGTTTAGCATCAAACGAATTTAGGGGCGTCACGTCGCAGAGAAGCTTTTTCTTGTAGTTTTCATAATTAATTCAGTCATATTAAAGGCGGTTTCAATGGAACAGCAGCGGGGGAAAAAAGAAGAACAATCAGTTGAGATGAGAACAAAAAGAAAGAAAAAACTGAGCTTCTCACAAATTGTTCGCTTTCTCTTTCGCGTTTCGTTACGAACGAATAAACACAGAGAAGGAAGAAGAGTAAAAAATAATCGTGTCAAAACCTACGTCAAATGTGAACTAAATCAAGGAATCAGAATGAAGCGGGTCGACGGGCACAACAACGGACCAAATGAAATTTTGCTACGAGCGAATAAAAACAATCACAATGCATTAAAATAAGTGACTCCGTGAATGAATGAATGAGTGCAAAATTGACTGAATAACTAAAAAATAAAAATGCCATCGCAAAATCAGGCCTCGCAACGGTTTCATGCCAGCGTTCAACATCGACATCGACTGGATGTTCTCTCGAATGGAACGAAAGGAAGGGAAGTGGAGAGGAAGGGCGACAACACGACATTAACAGCTTTTCCTTATCATATAATTTTATATTTATTCAATTTTTTCCAATTCATATTTGAATTCAATTCCCGAAACGCGTTTAAATGAAGTCATTTCTCAAAGATCAAACGCAAAGATCAAATTTAATCGAAATTTCTTTCCAACAGATCTTCAAGACTTCATTTCGATAGTTAAAAGCATTAAATTATTATGAAACTAATAAATGAAAGTGATTTAAGCGCTCATCAATTCATTTTCAACGATTTTTACGATCGTTTAATTGAACTTTCATTACACATTTCATTGTTAATTACTGCTGCGTTTCCTTTCATTCAAAGATCAAAATTTCTACTGAACACTGATTATCATAATAATTAAATCGATTTTACGATTATCATTCATGATTTTGACGACTTGACCAATTTTCTAACGAGCATAAATTCAAAATTCAACTATTAAAAGTAATTATTTTAATTTCACTGAAATGAAAACTTTTGTTGCTTTCACCTTTGCACCTTTCCTAAAATGATTTAAAGAATTGCGGCTTTAAATTGGTCGAATACGATCCAGAAATGATCAAGGCAGAGATTATATAGTAGTTAACTTACTAAAATTACCTACGATGAATTAGTAAAATAAAATCATAAAATAAATTTTAATTAAGTTTTTTATTTAGTTACGTTTTATTATTTATTTATTCGTTTATTTTCCACGTAACGTTTACAAAATTAATTGAAAAATTTCAGTCGCTAATAAATTACAACTTTTTACTACTTCGATTATTTATCGAAGAATAACAATAAAAATAACGGCAGACTAAATAAATTATAACACGGCGACTCTTGCAAACTTTTGCAACTACCGAATTAAGGTGTGTCCAGGTGAAGCAGAGCGCGATGCGACTGCATCAATAATAAAATTCTGCTGAGGAGTATAGGACAACAACAACAACAAATTATAAAGAGGAGAATTATACACAAACAACAACACCATCACCCAATCAACGGATACCTTAAAATTCATGTTACCATCGATCACTTTATAAAAAAAGCTTGAAAATACTTAGAAAACAAATAAATAAAATTATATTTATTGCTTAAAACGAAATATTATCAATTATTCTTTTTTTAATTAAATTTCCTTTTTCTCTTGATTCTAATTTCTTTATTAAATTTCTTACTGCTTTTTCGTCGAGTGCAAAAGGCTCAATTTATTGCAAATGGCGGAAATTAAATAGTAGGAAAAAACTACACACTTTTTTTTAAATGGCTATAAATATATACATCGGATAAATTTATATGTTAATGAGTATAAAAATAAAAGCAAATTAAAAAAAAAATATAAAATGCATTTTATTGAAATGTTTTCTCATTTTTATGAGTTACAAAAGAGCAATTAATAAAAGTTCCTCGATTTAGAAAAGAATCACAGCGGCGTCAGTTGCGCTGAACGAATAACATCAATATTAATAGCAGCAGCAACAACAACAACAATAATAATACGAGGCCAAAGTATTTAATTCCAACATTCCAAGTTATTCGCGAGTTCAATGAACTGTATTCAAATGAAAAGTAAAAACTTAAAGAACGGAAAATCGAATGCGAAACTCATAGAATAGATTTTAATTTATAGTAGGTCGAATTTACAATAAAAATGGAAATCGATGGACTACAACATAAAAATTGCTATTTAAATTCTCGCGTCTAATCTAAAATCTTATTTCAATTTCGAAATTTTAGAAATTATTAGGATTCTGTTTTAAAATCAATCAACTAACGAAATTGAAGAGTGGCACCGGAGCACCAAAATCGGCATGAAGTGGAAAGTGACTCAAGTGAACCAGAACGAAGCATTTGCCGAACTTTATCCGAAGGGAATTTCACCTATGAATGCTGCTATACAGTCGGCTGAAGTGAGTTGACTTGGTAACAGATTTCAAATTTGAAATGAATGCGAGAGAAAGCAATATTATAAAACATAGGAAATAAAGAAATGCAAGAACGAGCCGAATTAAATAACTATTATTTGTAAAATATAAAAACCTTTGAAAACCTCTACTAAAGTACTTTTATTTTCAAACTTGTACATATCTATTTTTTTTTTTGGGCTCACCTTACTGCGATTCTACTATATAAAAAACTTTTATATTGTATTACCATCTCAATTGGCATAAGTAATTAAATTACAAAAATTATTACATTGCAAAAAGGAAAACATAAAATTAATGCAATTAGAATAACGAGTTGAATGACCGAAAAAGACAATCGGAAGTTTACTTTGACGATATCAACTTAAGCCATATGTAAAGGCTTTTAACCATAGAAGGATTCAAGTAACATTAATATCAGTCTACACCTTTTCCACTTTGAAATCAGAAAGCGTCACTTTAAATTCAGAAATGTTATTTGTAAATCAGAAATGATCAATTTATATTTTCTCGGCATTTCTGAAGTAAAAGTGACGCTTTCTGATTTAAAAGTGGAAAAGCTATAGTGCTTGTATTTATTACAAAACTGATTTTATTTGTGAATAAGAAATGTGGTATCTGTTTGAAGTACGCTTCGATTGGTTTTAATTAGACTTTTTGCAGTTAACTCTAAGATTTATCCAGTCCAGTAAATTGAGGGCTAATATGCAATTAACCAATGATGAATATAATATTTTTAAATAGTATTCTGTTGAAATTAGTAGCACAACGCTCATTAAAGATTATAATGAGTGTTGTTAAGTATTGCACTTTTGAGTCTTTATCAATTAAGTAATAAGAATAAGAAAGTCTTCACAAATTAAAGTTAGTGATTTAAAATAATTAATTTTTAAGTGAATTAAAATAGTTGCGCTGCAGATATTGCATAGTTTCCTACTTTTCAATTAAAACAATGCTAGCTTTTGTTTAGTCTTATCACGCCTTTGATTAGTAGAAATTTAAATGCAAAACTAAATAAAACAACCGCAAAAAACAAGCAAAAAGATTTGTGAATATGAATGCATTCAATTTAAATTTGTTCATATGTCATATTCATAAAGAATTATAGATAATAATAATAACGCACACTGAAGTAATCCATGGAATGCAACAGAATAAAGAAAAAAAAATAATTATGCAAATTTATTAACACGTAAAAAGTGAAATTAAAGAAAAAAATAAACAGAAAGAATTGTGAAAAATGCAATAAAAATCAAATGTGGAATCTTTTACAACGTGGACAGCTGACGGAAATTAAAAGAAAGAAAGAAAGAAAGAAACAGAAGTAAAAATTACGACAAAAAGAGAGTCGTTAATTGTGACTCATTTGAATATCAAAAAAAGCTAAGGAATGACAAAAGAATTAAAACGACGTTAATTAAAAATACGATAATGAGTTATGAAGATACCAGAAAAGGGACATGAATAAAGCTTGAGCTACACCTCAATTGTAAGCATTTAAGAGCATTTTTTTGCATTCATGCGATACAACATTTTCCATAATTTATTATAGAAAACAAACTTTAACTTTAAATATAATTTTATGATAGTCTTTATGAAGAAAATTGTTTTGTTTAATTACAATTTTTCAACACATTTCACTAAAAAGTGTGCAACTTTGTTTCGGTACCTCTTCAGTGAATATCTATTGAATATATAATTTATTTTTGTAAGCTGAAGTGATGAATGAAAGTGTAAAATGTGTGAGAAGACAATTTTTTACGTGCTTTTGCATGCCTCTCACTTTCACCTGTCCGACGTGTCAAACAGACTTTTGACATATATTTTTTTTTTCAACTATTATTTGCTTTATAAAAACTTGAAGTTAAACGAAAATATTTGTTTAGAGACTTACTTAAAAGTATAATTCAACTCATGATAAAGAGAATAAAACATTTCTTTATAATTTAATTGTAAATTCAGAATATTAATATTCATAATCTTCATAACACAGATGAGAAGAGACTCGTTGTCTGTTCTAGTAGTAAAACTGCTGCGTTTGATTTATTACACACTTCATTAAAAGATGTTTTAGAAGCTTAGAACTGGGAAAAGATCGAATGTGGAAAAATATACAGAAAAAACATATATTTATTTAAATTATAATTGCTTAAATATCAATTAATGTCCTATCGCGATGTTAATTACAATGAAAGGGTAGAGTTTACAAGTGTAGGGTGAATTTTAATTACTGCCCAGTCTTTGACTCTTTACAGATCAACGAAAGGACTGGCAAACATATGGGCAAAAGGAGAGGATAAGTGAATATGCAAATACTCGAGGGAGACTGAGTTGACTCTGATGAGGCTTCACACATACTCACTATAGAATTTCTCATTAAAGATGAGAGTTACTTTAACTTCGTATAGAGTTTGCTAATGCTTTAATGACTCCTGATAAAACATGGGACTGTATAGCGACTTATAATATAAGCGTTGCTTAGGAGGAGGCTAGCACAAAATATCTCGGCAAAACGTGGTGCTTAATGGCTTCATAATAACAATAATAATGTACCTCAAAATCATCTTGAAGTTTACACCATAATGAAATTAATTAAATTGGTTTTTTTTTCTTAACTTGTTCACTCCTCTCTTTCTCTTTACAATTTACTTATTTAATTATAGCATTTTTATGCTATGCATTCCTTTAAAAATTAAAGTCACAAATAATATTGTCGAAAATAAAATGTAAACATTAGAAACCAATAGCAAAATAATTATTTTTACTCTCGTTTCTTATGTGTAATTATGAATTTGAGTATCTTTTTCTTTAAATTACCACTAATTAAGAAAATATCTTTGCGAGTCCGTGACTTTGTTTGCATCAAGTATCAAGTTCAATGTTAGATTTGTTGTGGGCTGTCATGCTTCATGCTCACGACAGACGAAGCTCGAGTTGTTCAGTTGAAAGGAGGACCAACAATAATGGGGAATAAATTCATAAAAGCTCCTCGTACTTAGGATATACGTACGTACGTAATGAGTACAACTCTTTTCAAGGATTTAAAGGACTCACTGAGGTATACAAGAAGAGGGAATAAAATAAAGAAAAGTAGAAGCTGTCGTTCCGAAAAACAATTGAGGATAATAAAAAAATGTTTCAACAGTTTTCTCATTCGGAAAACTCTTTAAAATTATATTTTTGAATAATTATGATATATGAAAAATATTAAAGTTTCTTTTCAATTTATTTCATTGATCAATTAAACAATGAAAATCATTAATTGAACAAAAAAGTGAATTAAAATGGAAAAAAAATAAAGGTCAAAAGGAGAGTTAAGACATTCATTCATCCTCTGTTAATCCATCATTCAATGCATTCACACATCCCACATTTTAACAAGAAACTCATGATTACAGCTTTCGTCACTTTCACTGTCTCGCAATTCAAATGGGCAAGCAACAAAAAGTATTGCAAGAAGTAACAATATTGTCGACAAAATAATGTGGAGGCTGTGGAAAAGGAAGTGTTGCCGGCTTTTCTGGGTGCGCTTGAACATTAAACGATGACGATGACTGTGACGACGATAAGTTGCCGAGTGGTGATGATACGGACAGCGACAACGACAACAATGCCATCAACAATGGGGTAAAAATAGCACTGATAAAAGAAAATAACAATAACAACAACGGAGCGTGGTACTTAAAGCAACGCCTCTCAAACAAACGAGCTAAAAAAATTAACTTTTCTCTTATCTTTCTCTGGTACAACAACTGGCAAAACTCTGGTAAACATTTTACAAAAATAAATACAAATACTTTCTTTAGTTAGCAAAGTTGAAGTTGTTGACTTATGCATGAATATGAGAATGAAAGGTAGAAATATTTCAGTGCAATTTAAATATTATACGAATTCAGTATGAAAACGTTTAGTAAATATAAGGAACAAATGATGGTTCCAGGTCAGTTAAACAATCTTCTAAAGAAATATAGGAATATTGTTTCAGATAATATAAAAAAATTCGAGAAAAATTCATCAGAAAGAAATTGAAGAAACTTAAATAATTTATTTACACAGAAGCAGCAACTACAAGTATTGTTATTCAATATAGCAGCCACGATATGACCCATTTCCTTCAATTTGCTTCAAATGCTTGAAATAAATTGGAAAAAATTAAAGCACAACAATAGCAAGAAGCAGCTGCAGCAGCTGCAGCAGCTCAAATGGAATCCAGAGCAGCAACATTTTTATTTCAATTCATAATTCAATTATTAACAACAAAGCGGAAGTTTACAAGACGAAAAATCTTGACGAAAATTTAAAAAAATATTAAAAAAGCATAAGAAATACAACATTTTCTGTTATATGTATTATTTTGTCTGAGATCTAATTTCTTCAATTTGATTAAAGTGATTCGTCGCATTTACGGATAAAATCTGTATTTAGCAATTGGTTTTGTTGCTGTTTCAGTATTGCAACTGTCAAAGAACAATTCAACAGCGCAGTGAAAATGTAAAACACAACTGAAAAACACCGACTGACGGATGTTTCCTGCAACTATACACATGTACATCATGGTTTAGAGATACGTAATTCTGGATAAAGAGAATGAAGCAGAAGGGGCTCAGAGATACGTAATTCTGGATAAAGAGACCGAAGCAGAAGGGGCGTAGTGCAATAAGCAGAGTTGCCATGCACATCTTTACACGATAATACAGAAAAATGTACATGTGTTTAGCATCTGAATGTTTCTGTTCAGCTTGTTTGGCGTTGGTAAACAGGAAAGTCGCTTTGATTACGTCCAATATTCCAGAAAAACATATGGAATATATGGTGTAAAGATTACCCGATTTATAAATATAACTACATCTACAAACGCTTACAAAGATACATGAGAAAAGGAAATGTAAATATAACAAAAATATGAGATGATTTTCAAGAGCAAAGATAATTTCGACAGAGCCGAAGATTACCTCAGCTTCTATCCGACTACAATACTGAAAACGCCTAATAAAAGCGGAGAGAAAGTAAAGCTACAGAGTAATAATACCAACATTATTGATGTGGCATATATATTTTGATAATTGATTGATAATTTGATATTTTAAATCATCGTATAATCAATTCTTGGATTCGTTATTTTTCTGAGTAATACAAGGCTAAAAACAATCTGGAAATATCACAATTTCGGATTATCGACTACTGAAAAATCGTTTATATAAAAATTGGCGAATTAATTCTGGATTTTTATACTTCCCCCATACTAAAAAGTAATAATGGATCATAAAAAACTATTTTTATTCACAAAGAATTCTCATAAAATTTAAAAAAGGTTATTAAGAATTTTAATTTTTTAATTGCGATCGTTTGGCAACTCCGACTCAAGTTCGGAATCAAAGTGAAGCGAGTCTCTGGGCAAATAATTAACCACAGCAAAGTAAAAAACAATAAAGCACTTAAAATGCTGTTGTTATGCTTTCTGTTGCTGTGTCTGTTGTTTTCGGTATTGTTTTGTGTGTGGATCCAATTCTGAGATTTCGTTGTCTTAATTGCTTCAAGTGTTGGATTGCTTTTTGTTCTCTTTCTTTCAAGTTGATGGTTTTTGTTGTTGTTTTCAGCTGTTATAAAAAATAGTGGGTCTCCAACTGCATCCACCTACCGACCCCTTTTTTAACGGTAGCTTTTTGACGGTATTGTCGATCGTAACTGTATTTTTCATTGGATTGTTTTTTTTTGGTTTTTTGTTATTTCATTTCAGGTCTTATTGCAGCTGTGGTTGTTTTGGTAATCGTCGTCTTTGGTTTAAAAATGGTATCAGATTCTTTTTAAAAAATCTGGGTTTTTGTCGATTCTGCTCTCACAAGCCCAAGCACACACACACACACACACACACACACACACACACACACACACACACACACACACACACACACACACAACAATAACCAAGTGTGATTAATACTCACTCACTTAACAACAATTATTTTTTTTCCAATTTTCGTTATTGTTGTTAATTTCGTTTTTGCTTCTCACACAATTCTTCAAAAAGCTAAGAAACAATTAGAAAAACAAATTGATTCTCATTGATTCAATTATTGTAGTTAAGTACTCGCTGTTCAAATGTACAAAGTTTCAATATAAATTCTTTTGCTCAAGGATGATGTAAAATTAATAAGAAAATCCAAGGTTTTCGGAATAATGAAAAAAAAATTCGAATTTCGAAAATCTAAATACAATGAAAAAAACATTTTATCTTGTAATTGTTAGTAATAAATTATCAAAAAAAAAAATATATTAATTAACAGCGGAGAAACAATAGAAAAAAATTCCTCTATTTATCATGTGAATATTCCTTTATTTATGCTAATATTTAATTAACTTCAACTAAGCCAAGAAACACTTGAATCTATGTCCATAACTTGGAGATTCTACGATTTCCGGATCGGTCAATTTTGGCTGTCGTTTTTGATTAATTTGGAGTTTCCTAAAACTGACTCATGAATACGCGACATTATTATAAGAATTTATTAAGAGATATTATATAAAAAGTAAAGGTTAATATTCTACATGAAATGTTTTATATGAAAATATAAATTTATACGAATATAAAGCTGCTTCTTTGTTGCTTTATTAAAGATAACAAAGCATAAGTATATTTCAATCATTTGTATTCATTGACAATCTGACTGACAACGCCTCGTCCAACACCAACGACAATTGCAACTACAAATACAATCACCAACAGAAAAATCCTTTTCTCTCGCTTTATAAATTCTATTCAATAAAACTTCTCCATATATAAATTTCATTTTTCTTGTTATATTATATTTATATTAAGCTGTTGTTTATTTTATTTTTATTTTATTTTCTTTTCAGTCATTCGCTGATAACTTACTTGGAATGTACATGTGCTGATAAATGAATATGAACTGCGATCGAATGACCAAAGCAACAATAATCGAGCCACTTTGAAGTACGTTTTCTATACTCTATATAGGAGAAATTCCATTTTAGAAAATAATGCAATCTTTTTGAAGCATTTAAGTAGAAAATAAATCAATAACAAGAATTTAAAATAGCAAATTTTTCTTATATGCAAATATCGCATGACTCACTGATGGATTTTTGTAAATAGCATTCGAAAAAAACCCCTGAAATTAAGTAGATGTAGATTAAAAAATCCCCACGACAGCTGCTTTACCTTAGTTTATATCATTCATGAAAATTTAGGAGAAGAAATCATCTATGATAAAAACGTATCGCCTTTTATTTGAGATAAATTATTTTTATTTTATTATTATTGATTGATTATTTTAGATAAAGTAAATTGAAAGATAATAAAATTCTTTAACAAAAGTCATGTGTTAATTGATAACGATAAGTGTAAAATTTTATCATGAAGAGAAATATATAATAAATATATAAAATTAAGCAACCAAAAATTAGTCATAACAAAATTAATACCGAAAAAAGTAAAAATTTAAAATTTCAAATTCAAATTTTGTTTATTGAGCCTTTTTCAAAACAAGTTATAAGTTATAAAATTCATATGAAAGTGTTAACAAAATTAAAGACTATAATGTATTATCTTCAAAACATAATTGAACAACAGTATCGTACTTAAATATATAAAGAGAAAGAGTGAAGTTGACAAAAACATTCATGTGAATCGCTCTTTTTTTTTTTTTTTTTTTTTTTTTTTTTAAAAAATTTAAAAAAAAATTTTAAATAAATAGAAAATATCTCAAATAAAGTTTATAATTTCTTTTTCAAAATTGACATTTATTACAATGAAAACCGAAAAAAGAATTACGAAGGTCAAAGTTGAATTTATATCTATTGAATTCATATTTAAATTTAAATTAACTATGAATAAAATATGGTCATTCTTACGGAGGCGTTACGAATCATCAGAATTGCATTTGCTTGGCTGTCAAATGGAGATGTGAGACATTTCGCAATACTCGTCAGTTTAAGACGACTAAATAAGGAAAACTCAGCAATGCGCCCACTTGAAGCCGTCACAAAAGAAGTCTCAACTTCATCTTCTTATATAAGTTGTTATATGCTAGAATACATGTTATTATATAATGTTTACTATTGCGAATCCAAATGAGAACTAAAGGAGAAAACTAAATGAGCAATTAAATATATTAAAATATAGTAAATATACGATTAAAAATATAGACAAACAATAAAATACCCATTTTGCTACTATAAAATTTACCAAAAGAAAATTAAACCGAATATTATTTTCAAGAAAAGTGAAAAATAAAGATTTAATCAATTTTTATTATTTAATATTTAATTTTCAATTTATTTATTTATTTATTATTAGTTTTTTATTTAATATTTATTTATTTATTTAATATTATTTTTTTATTTAATATTTATTTATTTACTTAATATTTATTTATTTATTAATTTTTATTTATTTCATATTTATTTATTAATATTATTTATTCAATGCAAAATACAGTCTCTTGCTGCTGTCGTTTTCTTAGGTAAAAGCAAAATGCGATGCAAGCGGAAGTAATCGATAAATTTTTTTGTGTTCTTAGGAGCGAGTAATAAAAAAGAAAAACGATCTCTGAACACACGGAAAACGTGGATCCATAATAAAAACACAAGCATAAAAAACACAGCAACATCATAAATATAAATTTTCCGAAAAATGTTGACATCACAGAAAAAGAAATGAAAAACGCAGCAAATTTAAATAAATGCAAATTCAAAAAACGAATCGAGAAGAACGCAGCAGTTTTTTGTTTATCAACGACAGCTTAAAAAGCAAAAACAGAAAATGCAATTAAAAGTCAATTATGAGGCAACGATTAATTATCATTAATGTGTGTGTGGGCATCCCAAGAAAATCTTTGCATCGCCGAATAAACGATTGTAACACAAGATTTCAGCTGATAATGTGATGAGAAGAATAATCATAATTAGAATCTTTAATATTTATTTATTTTATTATTTGTCTGTGTTGTTAAATGTCGCTTCGGCAACTCATCGCATTCATTCATTCATTTTTCAACAGCTGTGATCCATGTTGCGAAGGAGGAAAGCAGTAGAAAAAGTCCTAAAAGGCGTCAACTTTTAATGGATTTAATTTATTTTAAGAAAATTTTATCAATTCGTTCTGCTGTTGATTGCGTTGACGTTGTACGTGCCTTTAATAAAACGACGCAGCTTTTGCTGGAAACGCATTACGACTGCTGATTATTACTCGTATTTTGTGTTAAGTTTTTCCATTGCTTTTGTACACGGCAACCGATGCTTTTAGATACACTTTTCTTTGTTTAGCAGACGAAACCAGCTTCAACGAGAAAGAGAAGTTTTTATCTGATGTTTGAATATGTGAAGGAATTTATTAAATAATAAAATATTTAAAAGAGCAAAATAAACAATTGTCAGCACATCAAAAACCAAGAAACAAATAAACAAAAATTTAATCATTTTACTTGTTTTTGTTATGGTTTTGTTTATTATTCCGCATCAAAATATGTATACAAGAAAATCCTTGAATTTTAAGGTAGTCAATCAACAAAATTATTGACGAAAAAATAAATTAACATATTGAAATATAATAAATTTATTTATATTTAAACACAGCCTTGAAAACCCTACTTCGAGTCTAATATTAAATAAATGAATAAATAAATTAATAAATGAACAAATAAATTAATAAATTAAAAAATGAACAAATAAATTAATAAATAAATAAATAAACTAATTAATAAATAAAGAAATTATTAAATGAATAAATAAATTCATTAATGAACAAATAAATTAATCAATGAATAAATAAATAAAATTTTTAGCCTGACACAAACTGATAAAGGTCAAGATCAGGTTATTTAAACTAACAATTTAAATTCCCTGCCCTTAATTTACTTCGAATTTTAATTAATTTCTATTATTTTTACTTTATTAAATTTTATTAAATTATTACATTAAAGTTTAGTTTAATTATTCTTAGAAAAGGATAATAATTTTAATTTATTTTATTTATTTCAACTTATTCTTTTTTTAAAACGATTAATTAAATTATGTCCCATGTTTCTAATAATTTCTCACTTTAAAAACAATTTTAATTTAGATGAATTTAAATTTATGTTTCTTTTAAACATTTTTATTTTCTGTCTTCCATAATAATTAATCAATGCTGGCAACATAATCTGCAGCGACAACAACAAATAAAAGCCACTTTACTCATCATTAATGAAAGTCAAAAAAGTCTGAAAGTCTTCTCAAAGACTTTCCAACACACGGAAGAGTAAGGAACCGCGTCGGGGGAGGGGAGAGGGAAAGGGTAAATTGACAGGGAACGAGATACACGCTGGATGATTGAACGCGCAGACGGACGGACAAGATGCGTGAGATGCTGGCGTTCAACGTCCGATTGAGGTGCGTTTAGATAATTGCTGAAAAACATATACGCCATTTTTTCCGATTTTGTTGTTTATCGACTGAAATATTGAAATATTCAGTGAAAAGAAAGAGCTTTATTATTTGTTAAAAAACAAGATGAAAGGAATAATAAAAGAAATTAAAAACGTTGTACAATTATTAAAAATTATTGTAATATATTTCGAGTTTATTAATAAGTTTAAAAGGAGAATTATTAAAATCAGAATTCAAAGATTTTTACATTGATTTTTAACAGTTTCGATTTTTTCTAAAAACCAGAACAAAAACATTTTCGTGTTAGCACTAGTGTGAAAGGGAAGATTATAATACACCTGTGATTGAGAATTAAAAAAAAATCTCAGTTATAATGAAAACTTAAAAAGCAAAACTCTTCGCCGCATGAAGTGACTCTTTCTTCATATTTTATATCTCAGCCCCGATATTTTTTCGTTGTAAAAACTGCTACATCAACAAAAGAAGAAAAAAAACTTCGCTGTTGTTGTTGTTGTTGATGTGCTGGAAGTTCATTGATCTCTAGGCCACGATCAAGTATTAATTTATATTCGACTCTCCTCGCCGTTAAACGAAATAATTGATATGATCGGCATTTTTTAGCTGAACTTTGGTGGAAAGTGGAGAAAAACGCTCAAGCAGAAGCCATACATATTTTGCTTGTTTTGTTCGCTTGCAGATTTTTGACAGCTGTCAAAAATTTAACCTCAGTGCAATTTCACTGCAATTCAATCGCTGAATCGCAAAATCAAACGAATCTAAAATAAAATAATTAATATTTCAATCAGCGATGTTCAACTTCTTGGAATTGGTTGTCTACTATATTTTCCACTTTTTTCATTTGTTTAGATGTTATTTTTTTGTTTGTTTTACTTTTACCTTTCGTATTTTATGCTGTGACTCATCGTAGACTCATCTTTAAATCAGGTTTCCGCTGTGATTCTGGAGTCAGTTTTCAAGTACTTGGTCTGTTTGTTAATGTATCTTTTTATTTTCAATTAAATTCTTTTTTCTTTGAGGTTTTAGTTCAGTCCTGTTGTTGCCATCAATTTTTATTTTAAGGATTTACGTAATTTTTTCAAATTTTTTTTGTATCTTAAGATTATGCTATTTTTTTTCTTCTTGTTTCAGACACTTTTATTAATATTTTCCATACTTTGGGATTCACTATTACTTTTATAAAAAATCCTTTCGTAATACTATTTTTACTTTTTTGAATACGCAGCAACGCCATAAACAGTTTTCTCAATAATAGTTCTTGTATATGGCCATAGAACACCTCGACCCTAAAGGGAATTTATATGGTTTACTTTACCTCTGGTTTAGCCTGGACTGAGCCTTTTACCAAACCGGTTTATCACAGAGTTTGGTTTATTAAACCAAATTTTACAGTAACTCACACATAGATTTCACCAAGATGAAGTCTATCTCCTAATTGTAGGAAAATCGGTTAGCATATTCTTGGAAGTTTCTTGAGCTTCGATCTGCAATTTCCCATTTCGGAAAACCCGGTTTTTAAGATGCTATCTGAGATCAGATGGATTCATATGTCGTTTTCTTTTCTCGCAACAAAATTCAAACAAATGAACTGAAAGAGTTCAATACTGTGTATATTTTGCTATCCCATACATATATATATATATATTAAATATATCCACATTTCCCACTTGAAATTGAAAAAAAACTTGAGTTATAAAATTTGTATAAAATCCGCTGATTATTTAAATACATATATAAAAAAAATCCAGCCTGGGAAATACTTTAGAGAAACATGGACATCTTTACTGCATATATATTATATATAAATACTTAGCAGACTTGATTTATGTTAGCTGAAATATTAAAGACACATTTGTAATTAAAATTGTGGATCGTAGAAAGCTAAAACATTAAAATAATTAAATCCTATTAAATTCGCTGGCACAACAACATTTAAAAGCGGCAACAGCAACGCAGATAAAGAGCCATAACGTCAGCCACTTATCGCCTCTTCGCCAGCTCGTAATTGCATAGAAGCTGCATTAAATAAATTCAAAATAAAAAGCGTATAATAACTGAACACTTGGCCTTTAAAGATAAACGAAAGGCAAGGAGGCTTTCGGTAACTGTATTTCAGTACAGGTCCCACGGGAGCGTTACGCTTAAGCTGGGCTTTGAACTTAAAACGGACGGGTTCGCGGCACTCGATTTACTGGCCTTTAAAAGCGAAAAACCTGTCGAAAAAACAAGCTACGAGTATGAAAAAAAGAAAGACAAAACGACGGCTGAGCTGATGAGTTGCCGAGCGTGGAAAAGTCAAATGAAATTCGATTTATGTTATTTATTTATTGTTTGTTCAAGTGGAAAGCGAAAGTTAAACAATAAAAACACTCATTTTTTCAAACATACAAAAAGCTAAGATTATAAAAAGCCAAGGGATTAAAAAACAAAGTGGAAAAAAATGCATAAATCAACAACACAAAGAATTTTAAAATATTGCCAAACAATCGGGCAATTAAGCCAACAATCAAGCGAAAAAGTTATTAACAATGAACAACATTTCAATAACAAAGCATCTTTTTTTTCGTTTTTAATATGGATATGTAGCTTTTTTTAAAATTGCAACGGCTGCAAAATACAAACGATATTTGAATTTTAAATCATAATTTTCAAGCTGTGTAAAGATTCAATTAAGAATTTTAATTACCTATTTTTAGCTAAGAATCTTTTAATAATTTATGGACTTTAATTACGACTGAATAAAATGGTCTCTAAAGATTCTTGTAAAATTATTTAATTGAAAAAATGAAAACAAAAACTTCACCCTACGTTTGTAGAGCATATTTACGTCGGCTTGGCCGACTTTTATGTGTCTTTTATTAACCCAGTTTCTAAGATATTCACTTTGCACTTAAAGCGAAGTAAAAAAAGAAAACTTTGCAGCCAGCAGCGACTGGACTTGGACTCTTCTGCGTGGACTATCGTCAGTCTTTAGCTTGTGCTAAGAATTACAACATTTTTTATAGTGTCGTTGACTTACTTACGGCAGGTTTTATATCATTTTTTACAGCAGATTTCGTTGCTCGAGCTGTTATTTAATGAGGGCTTCGGCGGTGGATGTGTAACCGGCGGCCTTGGAAATCAATTCTCGATTTGAGGTTATGACTCAGTTATGCGTCGAACAGCTAAGAACTGTTGCCAAAGTCTCCACTTGGTCGTTGACAGACACGTTTTTTTACAGCAAAACAAAGAAGTTTGAAGAAAACTCACGACTGTAATTTTATAACGAGTTACTTTGTTTTTGTTTTGGTTTTTTATTCGCCTTTTTTGTGGTTAATTTGTGTTTGTGTAAAGAAATTAATTTTAATCTACTCTGGAATTGGATTAAAGACAAAATAAAAAGCTTCCAAGTAATGGACGAATAAAGACGCTTAAAATACACTGAAAATAGAGCCAAATAATAACAGAAAAGTAGTATTTTTCTTTTCACGTGACGTCAGAGAATTCAGACAAAATCTCTCAATAAAATAACAAATGCTATTTTGACATTTAAGATAATTGAAAACGCTGAAAATCTATAATCGACCTTAGCGAGAATTTCAATGAGCCGTGGTTTATCGCATCGCATCGCAGCTTGTAGCAACTGAGATTTTTATTTTTTTTCAAATAAAATTCATTATTCTCTTCACTTAGCGAACAAAAGACATCGCATCAAATGAATATGAAGTTTTTTAACTTTCGATTGCGCACCTGCGGCATCTCGCGCATAACAAACAGCTCCGAACTCCAAATTTGGGTCATTTTAAGGTTGGTGAAGTGAACGTGTACCATCGACAGTTTTTTAGTTTCATTTGGCGCCAAAGAAAAAATCCAAAAAAAATCAAAAAAGTGCTGCAGGGAATTTTAACTAACTAATTTTTATAAAAAATTGGAAAAAAGTAACGTTTACTGCATAAAAACTAACAAAATAAAGCAAAAATATGCAATTGAAAAGATACGTAAAATATTCGTTTAACACTTTTAAAAAAGATGACAAAAAAAAGCTGAAAAGTAATAATTATGAATTAATAAATCGCACTAAAGTTGCTTAAACTCTTCTCTGCTCAACTGTCTTTCAGCTAAAACGAGGCTTTATTTTATTAAGTATAATTTTGTTATTACCTCAGTCGCAAGTTAAGTTGTAAATATGTTTACAATGGACCAGAATCTGTTTGTTACTCTGTACGGAATTCTATTTCCCATTGACGCAATTGCTGAATTGATTATTCAAAATTATTCATTAATATTTACAACGAAGAATGAAGAATTTTAGAAGCATAACAGATCAGCTTCCTATCACTGTTTGTTTACTTCCTATTTTCATTATAAAATCATCAAAATATTATAATTTCCATCAATACGCAGGTACTCAAATTATTTCCAATATTCGTCACTTAATATTTTTTTCATAAATATGCTTTGTTCGAAAATAATCGATTGTTTTTATTATTTACACATTGGTATTTGTTTTTTGTTTATTTCCATTTGCGACTTTAGAAATACACAACATGAAAAAACACTTGATGATGACAGCAGACTGACAAAAAAAAAGAAATCATCATTAAAAACTCTAAACTTTTGCTGGTGTGTTTGTAGTTAAAGTGCTCCGGTTTTTCTTCCTCAGAGTTTACCAATATCGTAATCATCTTGGTCAATATTTTAACACAGAAACCTAAAAAGATTATGAAGCACGATTTGAATAAACGGAAAAAAACAGCAGCTACAGAAAGAAGTTTGGAAATTTCCTAATCTCCGCTCTTACGACGTTTGGACGGTACACGAAAAAAGACGGAGTGATCGCAGAGGAATACTTATCTATTATTCAGTGTAAATTAGTCCTAAAGAAATTACATTTATAGACTTAGGTAGTGACCACTGGATATTAACTTTTAGCCAGTAAATATTGACAACAGCTCATTCGAGGCTATATTTTGAGCAATCTTAGATACCACACCCATATTTTTTTGACTTTCAGGTATTGAATGGAGTAAGACATGCATTAAAAGGAATAGAAACGGATCAGAATTCAAAACATTCTCGAAAATTTCACGGCTATCAGCAAATTTAGAAGAAAAGGATAAAAATATATCCGCGGTTCTTCTTCCCCTTCATTTTCTGCTTTCATTATTCTTCTCATTTTTTGTTTTTTTAGAAAGAATTTAGAAAAAACCTAAGAAATTCCATTTCATTCTCGGCTGAGCGACTGAGTCTTGTTTAATACTAAAAAAGCAGATGTTCAAATAAAAATTTTGAACAACAACATCGCCGGCAGCTATAGAAACGCCCATGTTTGTTAGGGAATTGGCAAACTTCCAAAAAATTCGAATGCATTTCTTCCATTTCATTTCTAAATACTTATTCCAAACTTTAAAGTACTCACTGAATATTTGCAAATATGTCCACCAAAAAGCGATGAATAGGAGTTTGAATAAATTTAGTAAATTTTTAGATTTCAAGCATCTCTATATACTGAATTCTTAAAAATCGGAATTGAAGCTACACGAGTATAAAAGCAATAATTAGACTAGATAAGAAAAGTTCCAAAAATAAAGATATAAAATAAGAAGTAATTAAACTTTCATTAGAACAAATCTTGGAGGATCCGACAAGACTACGAATAAGCAGAAAAATGTCTTTATCAGCAGTGTGTAAATGGTCATGTAGACTATAGTTAACACTGAAATTGTGAACGACAAAAACATCTATTATCACAAGACTGCAGGCTTCTTTTATGAATTATTACGAAACGTGAAGTAAGATGGAGTTAGTCCACAGACTGTTCTTTATAATGTCTGCAGGATTCTTTCATGGAATGCTACGAAGCATAAAGTAAACTATAGGCAGCTCGTAAAAATAGGTAATATCCTTACATATTTTATAGATAAAGGTAAGTGTTTATAAATAAAATAAAAACGAAGACATAGCTACTTATTTCGTAGTCCAACAAGTGTACCAACCAAGAAACACAAAAGATTTCAGAATAAAATATGAATGCACATCAGAAGTGAGGAATTTACTTTTCTATAGAGGTCTTCAATTATTCAACAAACTACCAAATAATATAAAATCCGAAAGAAATGTTCATGCCTTTAAAATACTATTTGTGATATATTTAAATTGTTAAATTTAAGATGAGAATTCATTTATTAAATGACTGCATTTTAGAGTATCTCTCAAAACCTGGTTTTCTCTGGCAGTCGATCCATGTGCTTCTTTGATCACTTGCATACGGAGAGCAAAAGATCATTATGAGAACTGTTAGACAGAAAACTGAATTTTGCAGCATTACGATATTCTTTCCATCAGTTTTCCTAGTAACATCAGCAGTCTGAATGAGCTACGTGAAGGGCGGATAGTTTAAACACAAAATGAGACAAATATTAGAAACTGAAGACTTTGAGAAGAATTTAGGGTTATTCAATTTATGAATTTGGACTAATTTATTCGTGAAATATTCTTCTGATGTTCTCGGAAGCTGATTTTAACATAAATGACAGATAGTTTTTAAATATTTAGTTTTTGAAATATTTATTCGCTTTGTTATGTGAATATTTATTATTTACGTGATTTATTATATTTTTTGGTTTAATTTATTTTCCTTTCTTTCTTTTGCTCATGTTTCCATTGCTGATAGTTATTCTCAATGAAAATAGTTTTCAGTTTAATTTCTTCGATGATTTCTAGTTTCGCTGAGATTTACGCTACATTTAAACAAATGCAGTCTTTTTTATTTATTTTGTTTATTTATTTAACAAATACTAATACTAAGCTAATTTTTACTTGCAGAACAGACGAAAATGTTGTGTATATGAGACGTCTTTTCATATAGTTCAATATCACGATTCGAACGAGTATGAAAAATAAATTATTTATGTACATATTTTATATTGTAAATAAAAAATAAATAATAAAAGCGAATGAATAACAATGAAAGATGAACGATTTGCAAAATAAACAAAAAAATATTCACACATTTTTGAAAAAATATTCTCCCAACGTGTGTAAATATATTTTTGGTTGATGTTTATACATTTGGATGAATGTTTGCACAAGAAAAAAATAAATTTTAAATTTGAAATACATAATAAGAAAATTTTAAATGAAAGTAAACAAATTATATAAAAATATAAAAATTAAATTTAATATACTAAGAAAATATTTTTAAATAATTTAATTATTTTTGTGCGAAGGGAGAAAAGTTGAATATAGAAAAAATTTACACAAAAATTGTTTTACTTGATCGATTATTTGATCAAATTTCTAATAGAATATAAAAATAAAAATTATAAGTAACCGTCAACTTGGACATTCTTTTCAATATGCTTCAAAAGGCCATCAAATCTCCATTGAAATGAAAATAAAAATTGTTGCTTTTTTACTATAATTTTGCAACTTGAAACAATATTCGACGATGACATTTTTAACGAAAATAAAGAAATCATGTAACTCGCATGACTTAAAATCCCCTCTGATGTGATATTTTATCTTTTCAAACATATTTAAAATTATTTACACTCGTCACATTCCAATTTTCATATCTTCGATTACATTTAACTGGAAACTTGTTTATTTATTTACAACTTTAAGTTTCTTAATAAATTTCTTCTCTAAATTTTAGAAGAAAAGCGAAGAATATTGAGGAAAACTGGACAAAAAACTGAAGGAAGGGAAGATTTAAAAGATAACATCGCTTGGTCTCCTTTTAAAAGTCGTTGTGAACAGTAAATAAGCGAGGGCATGAACGAAGACGTCAATTTTAATTTATTATTGTCACTTTTTTTGGTTGGGACAGAAAAACATGACACTCTTCGTGATCAATTATTTATTTAGATGTATGTTAACAATAAGGAAAGCAGACCAACTCGATAGATAGTTTTTCAGAATCTGATGTTTGTGATATTTTTATATTTCTGTTAATATAAAATTCATAGGAGGTTTCATTTATTGAAATTTGTTTTGTGGAATATGATTTCAAATAAACTCGACATGTTACGTGTGTTTATTAATTATATTAACCTTAATTCACAAAATATCAACACTGAAAAAAATTTTTTCACACTCGTTCGGAAAAAATAACGAATGTGTGATTATTGAAATGTTTTAAAAGGTATTTTAAAATTTCTAATCGACTTTAAACGAGGTACAGTTGGATTTAAAGCATTTATAATTCATAGTTATGCCAACTAAATTTATGAATTTGTTGTTTCCATGAGTCGATGTATTAATAAATTGGAACAGTTAATAAATAGTTCAGTAAATGTATAAAATCGTACACGACTCATTAATGATTTAACTAGCAACTAGTTAATTCGAAATTAGTTTAATTTATAACTAGCGTTAGTGTTAAATTTCAAATTTATCAACTTTTTTATTAATTCTTATACACATCTGGCAAACAAACTCGACGAAAGGGAAGAAATTCTCACTGACAGCCGAGAAACAGACAATCAGGTGACTTTTATTGACGGCATGGGAGGCTCACAAACAGAAGGCAAGCAACAGACAATTATCATAATCTAAAAATGCAGCAAAATAACTGTTAGCGTCGGTGATGGCAAATTGCAAACGTTGACAAAAATCGCTGTTTTAACCGAACAAAAAAAAAAAAAAAAAAAAAACAGTAATCCAAAGAGCAATTGAGAGACAAGAGAATGACTTGCTAGAGCGAGAGAAACGAATTCGTGAGAGATCAGAAAACTAATGACAAGAGAACAGACGAGGGAGAAAATGCTAAAACCTCTCAAGCCTCTGCGTGTTCCGCGTTGATCAAAGTTTGCTGAATAAGATAAAGAAATTAGCAAAAAAAAAAAAAGAAAAATATTCTCAATGCCAACAACTTGTTGCTTTATTCGCTAACGTTGCTTGTTTTGTTGTTCGTGTTGATGCGATTTTTTGTTGCCTTTAATTGTAGCGGCAATAATCACACGCAATTATTTCCTTGGCTTTTCGTAAACTCTTGTCTAATTTTAATATTTCCAACATGCAACAACGAACAAGTTTTTAGTTCAAGAATCACTTTAAATTATTTGCAACTCACCTTTAGCAGCGTTCATCAGATCCTTCACCTGTTTGATAATTCGTTTGATTTGATGGCTTGTGTGGTCCAGCTCCTTTTCGTGGCGCGTCAGGTTATCGCGAAACTCCGGGCTGTCGACGACGCATTCCTCGAATTCCAGCGGCTCCAAGCCACGCCTTGCGTTCCCACCCATTTTCAATTTCTTCTTAAGATTGTTGCTACTAGATTTGGTGCTATTTAATTTGATGTGCTTGTTAATGTTTTTACTACTTTTCACTTTGTTGATGTTATTATTAATTTTGGTGTTATTGTTGCTGTTGTTGTTGTTGCAATTTTTGCTATTGTTGTTGCTTTTAGAGCTAAATTTCTTATTAATGTTTTTCAAATAATTTAATTTCGTGCTTTTAGTGTTGTCACTATTTTTCTTATTATTATTGATTGCTTCTGTTGCTGTTGCGTTGGCGATTTTGTCTTTATTTTTCTTACTCCTCATAATTTTAATATAGATTTTTGCAACAAAATTTTCAAATTCGAAATAAGTTACATTTTATAATCAGAAGGAAATTATTTGTCTTAAAAATTTAAATAAATACATGAATTTAAAAGCTAAACTAATAAAAAACGAACTCTTTTTAAGAGTGAAAAAATTCAAGGAATTTTTAATTTTATATTTATTTGTTTGTTTTGCACTACCATCAATTTATTTGAGATGCTTACGCTCATCTCTTTCGCTCTCATGATATTTTGCCGCTTGCGCGCATTCGCATTTACTGTGCAACTCTTTTTATGTTCTTTGGGTATTTCAGTATTGAGAATATTTAAATTTCTCTTCTGCACTTGCTTTGCGGAAATAATTTCAAATAAACTTCTTAAAACTGTAAATAAAATGCAAAATACTTGAACAGTGAAACATATTAAATTAACACTTTAAATATTATGAACACAAATTGCAAAAAGCACAAATTTAAAAACTATTTCTTCACTTTATTTAACTGTGAAAAACTGATGTAAGTTCATGGAATAATGTTAGATACTATTTTATTAGTTGTTTATTTGGGTCATTTGCACTAATTCTACGTTCAAATGTTGCTCAGATTATTCACAGAAAACGAATTTTCTTTTCCTAAACAAAGCGGACCCACATTCCTTGGTATACTCAAATTGCAAGAAGATTTTTTGCTAACTTGTTGCGGCAGATTTGATTTTTGTTTGTTTATGTTTTCCATTTTTTGGAATACTTTCGCAAAATTTGTGTTTGTGCAGGGATTTAGTTTAAAATTTTTATTGCAGTAATAATAAAGAAACTATTCACTTTCTAATTATATTGCATGTCGTTAATTCGCCGATCCTCTATAGAAATCTGTTGAAAATTGGCAAATTAAAATCCATGAATTTGCATCCGTTCTTCACTGTTCACTTCAATTCTCACAAAATGCATTCGAAGATTTTTCTTTTATATTTCCTTATAATAAAATCCAGTTTAATTTGTTTATTTGCAGACATTTTTGCCACTTGCGCTTAATTTTCTTTAGCAATTTTTTCGTGATACTTGTTGATATAAAACTAGTTTCGAGTTGGAGTAAGCGACCATCGCTTCGACACGACTTCGAAAATATGGAATTCTTTTAGTATGAACGAATGAGACAACTATACCATGAAAAGGCAGAGAGAACTGGCAAATTCCATGACATTTGCTGATAAAAACTAAAAAAAAAACAAAAGTTGTCCAGGAATTTTTTAATAAGTTGCAATGGTTTCGATTTCTATTTTGTTTAAATTTGATACTGGGTATGCATCCTTTCTCACTGTCTCTTAAAACTCGAAAATACTTTTTAGCCTTATTTACCAACCTTCATTTCACCCGAACGTCGACGAACGTTCCTCTTTTTTGGATTCCATGTCAACACTTTTCAAAATAACAGCACAATTTTGAAAAAACTTGATTTGCCAATCGGTTAATTATTTTTTGTGCTTGTCATTGATTTATAAATTACAATTTATCTCTTATTTTCGATTACTTCTCGTCGAATAACATAGTTTGTTTAGCTCTTTAAATTATTTATAGTAATAATTTTTTAAATTTAAGTTTTTTTCCATTTTAAAAAAAACTTGTGACTACTTTGATTACACCGCAATCAATCACAAATGAATCACACCACAACTTCAAAACGAACTCGTCAACATAAAATCGCATACTGAATTGAATTTGTAATCGAAGAATTCCAATGAGTTTCCAATTTCAGTGCACACATAATCCAGTGGAATTATAAAATAAACAATAAATGCAAGAATGATAGAATACAAGTTTGCGCATTGCGCAGGTCCGTTACTCGATTTCCAAATTTTTGACAGCTGGTTTTCCAGTGCATGACGTCACACCCGTATAAATTGCTTTAACTCTGGCTGTAAACAAGTGAATATTGTGCTTTTTAAGTGAAAAATTTATAACAATTATACCCAAAAATTAAAAATGTAGTGCAAAGTGAAAGGCTGTGATAGTTTTGGTAACCACAAAACAAGTGAAATTAGTTTCTTCAAATTTCCTCGCGAAAATAGCCGTGCGAAGTTGTGGAAACATTTTTGCCGGCAAGGAAAAAGTTTCGATTTAAAAAATGCAGTTATTTGCAAGAAACATTTTAGCTATAATGACTTCGAAAATGAAATGCAATTTGAAATGGGTAAGCATTTTTTTTAGGAATTTTTCAGTTTTTATTCGGTATTAATATGTGTCTAAATTAATAGGATTTGCAAAGAAAAGACTCTTGAAGCCTGAAGCTGTGCCATCAATATTTGATCCATTTTCTAATAGACAATTGCTTTCTTCAAAAGTTGCCGAACGAAACCACAGACTGGGGAATAAGAAAGTAATCGACACATTACTCAAGAGTAAAGATTACGATACTGTAGTATCACACGAAGGTATGCCAACAGAACAAACATATTGTGGAAATATGAACATCAGCTTCTTTACAGAGAATGACGAAAATGATTCGTCCGTGTTCAATGCATATTTGGAGGAGCTTTTGGATATAAACAATTGCAATGTCGAGGAGGAATCTTGCCAAATAAGAGCAGAAGTTTGAGGAAATTGAAAACATAGAAAAAGAAATGTAAGTTCAACTAATAATAATTTAATAATAAAGTTCGTTCCATAATTACATACATGACATAGTTTACCAATTTATGTTAATATAAGTTAAATTGTTATGCAATGTAATATAAGTTAAATTGTTATGTAATTTATTTTTTAATCAATAAATTTATTCTAAATCAATAAAATTGTATTTTTATAGTTATTCCAATTATTTGGTCGTTAGATACAATTTTTTTCCTTTTCAGAAATTTAATTATAATTCACAAAATTACTTCGCTTCTTTGGCAGAATTTTCCAATTGTTGTGCGAGATTATTGCATCGTTCGTTGTCTTATTATTATATTTGTTTTAGTTTTTTCTGTACAAGAAATGTTCACTTTACACAATTGTTACAATCATTTCATCCAAAACCGCACAATTATTATTAATTTCAATAATTTAACTCAATGTTTACACTTTTACTTCCAGTTTGTATACTAATTTCACAGTGCGGCCATATTTCTATACTGCTGTGACGTAGATGCGCAGAACGAAGCATTTTTGAAACGCGATCTGCGCAATCTTGTATTCTATCATTCTTGCAATAAATGCTTTCGTAATCCAAAAACCGAATGTAGATTAAGCATTCAGACTTTTGCACGTCAAGTGCCTTAATCTGACATTGAAGGACGTATTTATTAACCGAAAGGTGGTTAACTTATAAAACTCTCTCTCAATTTCAGGTTCTTCCAACAAACTTGGAAAATTACTCTCATGGACGCTTGAAAAAAGTTGTCAGATACATTTCCAGAAACCCATGGAAATATCTGAAAAAATTTTGTTCAGAATTTTAGTGTTGCCACAAAATTAAAAAATATTTCCGCACAGATTGTAAAATTAAATTATAAAAAAATCGCGGAAACTCGTATTTTTTGTGCATTCTGTCATTTAGATGGATTTTTTTAAAGGTAATACGATTTAGTAAGGAGCAACAGCAAATTCTTCTGATGTAATTTTAACTTATTTTTATATTTATTAAGAAATTTTTAATAGTTTTCAGCAACTGATCTGTTATTGTTCTCCAATTTTATGCCATTGTAGTTAAAAAAAGCCTCCTATACCTCCTGAACTCTTCGAGTTTGTTTGTTCATGCTTAATAATGCAAACTGATATCAAAGAAAACACCACTATTTTTCTTGTTTAATTAGTTGTATTTTTTGTTGTTTTTGTTTATTTAATTTTCAATTTTCTTATAAATACATGCTAGACAACAGTTAATAATAAATCCAATGAAGGATACTGGAGTGGATCTGGTACATTCAATGGATGCCTTATAATTTTATTTAATTTCTTATTAACATTATTCTTATTGGATTCATTTCGCATTTAAATAAATTTAGGTTTAGTAATTCTTTTGACTATTTTTAGCTGAAATTTAATTTTCTTACAAAAGAACGAATGCTACTGAATTTTCTGACAATAATAATTAATTCATTCTTTTCTTTTCTAGCCTTAATTAATTAATATAAATAAGTAAATGTTTCTTTTTAAAGTTTTTCTTCTTCTTTTTGTTTCTTTTGTGGTGTTAGTTTTTCTTTTTAGTTTACGGCAAACATTTTTTATTTATCAAATCGTCTTAAAATTCAGCTGAATTTGTTAAAGTTTTTATTTTAACATTATTATTATTATTTGTGTTTGATATTTAATTTTTGCTTTAATTGCAAATTTGTGTTTTTCCTATTTTCGTTTTGCTTTAGGCAAACACTTAACTAAAAAGACACTAAAACACTTTTTAAAGAGTATTTAATTTTCTTGTGTTTTTCTTTTCTTGTGTTTTCTCGTTTAAGCGATATTCAAAACGACTTTTTTGTGAGTTTCCTTTAAAGCCAATTAAAATTTTGCGTGTTGTTTTGTAACATATTTTCTTTAATTGTAATTTTGGATGTTGCTTGTTTTGCTTTTGAATCTTGCTGCACTTTAAGCTGTGTGTAGTTTAATCATTTGCTAATGTTGCTCGAATAAACGTTTCCCTTGCTTCCACTTCGCCTCGCTTAAAATAGAAATCATCGATCGCTATTCGATTTCTTTTCTATTTTTCCTACTTGTTCTTGATTCTTTTGTATTGTGTTTATTTGCTGTTTATCTTATTGATATCATGTTTATTAATTATTCGCTTTATCTGTTGAAATTATACATATTTAAAGGGCTGTTGTTAAGCTATTTCAGTTATGCGCAATTTAGTCTCTTTACTTAAATAATGCCTTATAATTAAATATCTATGTTTTATGTTTGTATATAGCGAATTTTGGTGATAATCTGTTTTCTAATTGTCCTTTCCCTTTATTAAATTCATATATGTATTTTTTAATTATTTATACAAATTTCACTGATAATAATTAATTAATTAATTAATAAGTTTTTACACAAACAACACTACGTTGTAATATTTGAATGCAATTGGCTTCAATGAAGAAAACTCTGCGAAACGTTGCATACATTCCGGCAGCATCGTATCAAGCGATGTTAAAAAATAACTTACGTTAATTTTCTTATTTGTTTCGGGTTTCTTTACCTTTGCTTAAATCGAAATATTTTCTAGAGGAAAACAAAAGCGATTCTGCTCTATTTATTGCAATAAAATCATAAACTATTCATTGCAATGCTTTTTTATGTGAATTAATGTTTAAATGTTTGATTATTTTACTTTTCATTACACTAACTTTACATGTTTTTGTTTTTTTTTTGTTTATAATGAAAAACCAATGCAATGTTTCAATGTAATAAAACTGTTTCAGAACGTTGGAAACAGACAGACTTAAACTGCTCTTAAAATAGGCGTGGCGATGGAGAAATCTCATCTTCCGTCCCTCGTTTCTCTTAAACTAAATTTTAATTGATAAATAATCAAATAAGAAATAATAACTTTTCTTGTTAAAAAATAAAAATCATATTAATTTCAACGTTTTTATATACTGTAAAGTAAAATAAAAACTAATTATAGAAATGTGATTTGAATTATCATAAAAATGTATTCATTGCGTTGCAAGAAATACACGCTTATATAAACATAAATATCTAGTGATAAGTAAACGTAAATAAGTAAAAATAAAATATTCTATCCTCGCTATAGTCTAAATACATATTTATATACATATGTATGTAATCGTGTCTATGTATTTGCATGTTTTGAATTACTTTCTTCTTGCTATTATTATAAATATTGTTTAAAAAATTATTTACGCGTTTTTTCTTCTTTTTTCATAATTATTTGAATTTTTTCTCAAGTCTTGAAAGCTGTGTCCGTGTGTGTAGGAATTTCGTAGCGTAAAATAAATTTGTTAAAATTAATAATTGTTATTAAATTGAATTTAAGCATTAACTAACAGTTAAATTTTGACTTGATAAACTTTTGCTTAACGTTTCCTTAAACGTAGAGTTAGTTTTTTGTGTTTGTGTGTGGGGGGAGTTCAAGGAGACAAAGTGTGGTGAACAGAGAAGAAGCTGGATGTGGGGAAAAAAGCTTTGTTCAGCAGAAATGTGAGTGGTTACAATTACAGCTGTGTGTGGTCGTGTGTGGATGATTTCGTGTTTTTTATTAGTTGTTCCTTAAATTTACAACGGTGCTTTTAACGATTTGCTGCTGCTGCTGCTTTTTAATAATAATAATTTAATTTTGATTTCATTTGTTTCTGTTTTTCTTTTACTACTTTTCTTGTTCTGATCTAGTTTTTCCTCTTTTTTGCGGCCTTTGTTCTTTTTGCGTGTTTTATAGAATCTCTGTATATATATTTTTTTTTTTGCCTTTTTTAATTGAAATATATTCAGAATAATAATGAATGCCTTCACTTATTTTTCAAGCTTTACATTTTACTTTGCTTTTGTTTAGATTTGCTTTTTATTTATTTATTATCCTTTATTAATTTTCTTTAATTACTTTTATTTTCTTTTCGTTTCCCGTCGTCTGCTTCGTCGACGCTATCGTCTGCTTCGTCGACGCTATCGTCTTTCTCTCCTTCCTTCGTCTACTTCTCCTTCTTCATAGCTTTATATTATACATATCAATAATAATAATGAATTGAGTAATTTTTTCTTGTTTTTATTTTCGCTACTATTTCTAGTACAAAGCCCATGTGCAGCTTGCTAACCCATTGTCGTCGCTGTCTGCTGCAATTGCGTGCCGCCGCTCGACGGTGCGACGCCGACACCGACGCCGACGCCGCTGACTGTAGCCGCAGCGCCGCCGGACGCATTCGTTGCCGCTCCCGCAGCTGCGTTGGACTGTGGACTGTTGCTGCTGCCGTCAGCCTGCTGTGGCGATTGCGTCTGCCCCGCGGATGTCGCAGCTGCAGAGGCGCCGGCGCCGGCGTTCGACGATGAGGCCGTAGCAGCAGCCGCAGCGCCTCCAGTCGCGTTACCAGCGCCGCTCGATTGATTGCCTTAAAGAACAAACAGCAAACAAAAGTAGTTATTAAAAGGCTTCATTTAAATGGTGCAAAGTGAAGGTTAATCCCCGAAATTGATGCATGCGAGCGATCAGCCAAAAAAAAAAAAACTAAAGTTACACTAAATTCAATTCGTGCTGGAGAAGAAAAGAAGCTAAGAAAAGATAGAAAATAGAAGGATTTTCCTATTTAATATTTAGTTATTAATTACGAAGAAAGGAAACTTAATCGTATTTTATTCTTCCAGAAGAGTTTAAATTGAAATAAAGGCTTTTACAAGAACTGAAGAAAGGTTAAAACAGTTACAAAGGAAATACCAACGAACGACGGCAATGATTGAAGTTTAAATGCAATCAAAACTCTTTTAATCTAATTTATAACCTAAAAAGGAAAATAAAACATCTGAACGTTTCGCAATTAAAAGATTTAGTAACTAAAAAGACTCTTAACTACATCGACAGCCATTAAATTAATTGTATTTCTATATTTATAAAAGAAATCTACGTTATTTTCGCTAAAAGAATTATTAATGAATTATGACAGTTCCTCAATTCCGTCTCCTTTTATGTTAACTACAAATGTTATTAATTTTAGTGCTCGACACAAACTAAACTACTCCAAAGACCAACCACTCGGCCACCAACCGAAACCACAGAAAGAATGTAGAAAAAGAAAAGAAACAAGGCTGCAAAACAACTTTAAAGATAAATTTATATATTTTTTTGTTTTTGTTTTAACTGAAAAGCACAACAAGAATATTTAAACAACATTCAAAGTAGTTTTTCAATTAATTGTTTTATTTTTATTTCGTTTTCCTTTTTCAAGGATTTTTTTTTGCATTAACAAAGAATTTCTATTTGCTTTTTTGTAAATGTACATGTTGAAAATAAACATAAAAGTGCATTTAAATTTAAATTTAATCTACAATTCACAATTTTCATTTGGTTTAAAAAGACACATGTTGCATTTTTAAACATTGTTTCTGTTTGTTGTTTGTGTTTGCTGCTTTATAATGTTTATTATAATGAATGAATCGTTTCGATGGCGGCTGCTGTTGCCATTTCTCATGTGAACAACGCAACACAACACAACAACAAGGATTAAAAGGACACGACTTCGCTTTGTTAAGCTTGGATTTGGCAATTGAAAAACGCGCTTCTTGATTTTGATATGATCTGATTTGATTTGATGCGCTCTGATTAGATCTGATTTGATTTGCTTGTTAGGAATCAGTTTTGACTGTTTTTGCTTGTTGCTTTTTGTCAACTGTTGCAACAATGGATCGTAAATAATAGATAAAGAAAATGATTAATTATTATTGTGGGATTATTTTCATTATTGAATTAATTAATTATTTGGTTAATTATTGTTATTTATTCAAATGTAAGCAAAATTATACACAATTAATTAAGAAAATAAACTAAAAAATTTATAATTTAATAAACACACACGCGCTCGCATGCGCACACCCACACACACACAACCAAACACTCAACCACGCACACAAAATCCTTGCTTGTTGCTTGCTTATTTAAATATGTTGATGTTTGCGTTTTATTTCTGATTTCATTTATATTTTTAGTATATTCTAGAATTTAAAATAAGCATTTTATGTAAGGGAGTACATATATATCGAAAATATATATCAATATACATATCTACGTGTATGTGTGTAAATATATATGCAATTATGCCACTAAGAATCTGCAAGAGAATAAAAAGTATAGAACAGAAATAAAATAGAATTATATAGTCAGCAAAAAGTCAAGGTTTAAAAGCTTAAAACTACAGTGAAAACATTGCAACTACTGAACTAAATGAAGAAGGAAGTTTGAACATATAAAAACTTAGTCAATTCTACAAGCAAATTTAGTTATTAAACACACAAAATCCAATTAAATTATACAAGAAAAGAGAGAAAGTCTACACTGATTAATTAAATTTAGTGTTTGTTATAATAGTAATAATTGCAAATTAAAATAAGTAATCAAAAGAATCGAAGCAAATGTTACTTTGAGTATGAAAAGTAGCATGCGATTTTATGACTAATAAAATTTCTTCACCTTCACGTGTAATTTTTAAAGTAACATATTGCAATTGATTCTACTTAAAATAATAACAAAACTATTCTAACAAATGAGCAGAAGATGTACAAAAAGTATTACATAAAAGCAATTTATTAAAACAATTATTTATAATTTTTATTATCTACAAATTGTGTACTTTAAATAAAATATATCGCATGCGAGGTTGTAAGTATCTAATACTACATGTCATAAAATATATCGCATGCGATTTCGTCTATTTACACTATTCAATGCGGAAAAAGACTTTCTTTTACTTCAACTCAACTCACATCAACGCAAATGTAACTCAAATGCAATTAAAAATTAACTTTATACAACAAATCGAATTGTGGGCCCGATTATTATACGATGAACAACTCTTTTATGCATTTAGTTTGTGTGTTGAATGTTGGATTGTGTTTTAAATAGAGTTCCGACTCGTCTCACCTGGAGCTGATTGGGAAGCGCCCGGCGTTCCGGCTCCACTTGGCGGATTGGATGCAGAGCCGGAAGCGCCCTCGCCGCCAGCACCCGATGTTCGATTGGATCCGTTGTTCTGTAGATGTTTTGGCAACAATTGTGTAGTGAGGCTTGGCTGAATCGAAAGTTCTGAAAGGAAAAGTTGTACAATAGGAGAGTACAGGCTGCCATTCGCCTTGCTTTCTAGTTACCGTGCTCTGTGAAGTTGAACAACGGCGGCATCTCGCGTCCGTTGGGCAGAGTCAGGTTCCCCTCCTGGCGCAGTTCGTCGAAGAATGGATGTGCGCACGCCTTCAGGGGCGTGATGCGAGCACTGGGCGTGTACTCGAGCAACTGCGATACCAAGTTAATAGCTTCTGCTGGGGTGCGAATACGGAAAACCTAAAACAAAGCCAGCAACAAATTAGTAAAGATCGAGTATAATTAATAATATTTTACAATATGAAGTTTGGAAGGAAGGTATGGAAAATGGTTGCTGGAATAAATAACAAAATCTATTTAAGTGAGGATGTGTGGATGCGTAAATAGGCTGGAGGCCTCATATAGGCCTTTACGGGTACTGTATTGCCAGTTAATCATTTGCAAAAGCTCATTCGGATGTGTTCCTGGGAACAGCACCACTGTATAGATCCAATAGAGAAGGAACCGTGAGAGGCCCGTGAGGAACCTACATTTTCGATGGATTATTAGGAGTTTATTGTATTGGGATCTAGCGAAAATGGGCCATGAAGTGGGTCATCTGTTGGTGTCCATATTGAAAGCATGAATGTACAAGACACTGCTTTCGCTTTTTTTCTGTGCTGATAATGTTTTAGAAGAGATACCAACAGATGACTCAGTTTGTTACAAAAGCATTCGAAATGCCGTATGTTGAATGGATGCGCTATAATAATCGGTCACTGTGCTTTTTAGCTTTTCAAAATTCTTAAGAATAGTGATTTCTGTTTGGTTCTTTTTGAATTGGTAAGTTTTTTAGAAGGTATAATTTCATTTCTGATAAATAATGAGAGAAGCCCGTTTTTCTAGGCGTTATATTCAATGATTAAAATAGGTCTTTAAAGTGATTTTTCAACTCGTTTCTCTCTCAGACGTTTTACGCTTACTCTTAGACGTTGCTTTGGATGCAGATCGTTTGGGAATTGAGCGCGTTGAAGTAGAAACTGGAAAAAGTATTTCACTTCGATTAGAAATCAATTCGAAAAACAAAAATTTTGTGATTTTAAAGCCGAGATAATGAAAGAAAACCATGAATAGTAACATGACAATGGAAATAGAGCAAAAGCTTTGCCTTCACACGAAGCTCTCAGCGTTTATTTATCAACTTTGAGACTATTATTAGCGATTTCCTCAATTTCAAAGACACAATTTTCAAGGTATTTAAAGAAGCTTTTAGTTCCAGGGAAATGCGGTTAGTCTTTTATTAATTTTTACATTTAAACAATTCTTGTGTCACTTACTTTGTGCCATGGATGACTCTTAATTTGTGGAAACTTAAATTCCGTGTAGTTGGGATTCATTTCTCGGATTTGTTCCCGCGTCGGGGTGCCCAACACTTTTATAACTTCAACAAGTTGATCTACACCCGAATCGCCGGGGAAAATCGGTTGGCCCAACAGAAGTTCAGCTAAAACGCAGCCGGCACTCCACACGTCTGAAAAGGAGTCAAGCAAACATCAGAAATGAATATTAAATATATTAAATTATATTAAATTGAGAGATATATTTATTTAATTGTGTGTAATTGATTTTTCATCTATTAAATTTGTTACTGTAATGAAATTTTACAGACCAACGGATTATTAAAATCCTGAATTTGGTGAAATTTAATTTTTTATTTAATAATTTTAAGAAATAGTGAATTCACAGTCTTACCAATTTTTGTTGTATAATTAATGGCTCCGAATATTAATTCTGGAGCGCGATAGTATCTCGAACAAATGTACGAAACGTTCGGTTCACCGTGCAACAGTTGTTTAGCGCTGCCGAAGTCGCACAGCTTCAGAACTGCCGTGTCTGGGTCCAGCAGCAGATTCTGCGGTTTAATGTCACGGTGACAGATGCCCAAAGAGTGGATGTAGGCCAAGCTTCTGAAGAGTTGGTACATGTAGAGCTAAGAAATGGAACAACACAAAAAAATAGAATATTAAATACTTTTTCTTCGAAGTAAAGAGTCGTTTATCTCACCCGAATAAAGTTGATGGGTATCGTTTGCTTAGTCTTGGCGTACTGACGTGCCACTTTGTATACCGTTTCTGGTATATATTCGAGGACCAAGTTCAAAAACACTTCATCACGCTACAAAAGCAAAGCAAAAGAATGATGAGCAAAGGGTTTTAATTTATTGATTATTAATTTTCCAATTCAATTCTATTTAAAACTGCATAAAAACTAAAATAAAACAAATATCAATACAAAAGTAAAGACGAATTAAAATTTAGAAAACAAAAACTAAATTCAATAATTCTAATATTTACATTTCAATAATGATTCGAAGCATTTCCAATCTAATGCTTTTTTTATGAGAATTCTTTTCGAAAAACATAGAATTTCCGTTGTGAGACGAAAGTGAAGCGAATTTAGGTGAAAATTAAACGGTGACTTGTCCAAAGCAAAGCGCCAATGTTTAAGCAACAAATAATGAACAACGATAAATGTTGAAATGGGGAAATTTTCCTAGACAGACGAACGAAATCCGCAAATATTTTAACATGTGCCACACACGGTTTTTGGCTGAATTGTTTTTCTTTTTGCAGGAAATAAAAGGAACTGCGGATACTTTAATCAACTTTAATAAATTTGCTCGTGTCGCTAAATGTGTAATTAAAATACAGGTGAACCTATTCGAACTTGAATATTATATTGCGTTTATTGATTAATTTTCGATTTATATGAACACTTTAAATATAAAAAAAATTGTTTTTTATAATTTTTTCAATTTCAAATCTTTTCCAGAATTTTCTTTATTGATTTATTGCATAGAAGAGTTTTGTAAATTCACAAAATTCCATTGCATATTCATGAAACTTTATCGTACGAATTTTTTAACCAACAAAAATATTGCATGCGATTTTATTACTTAAAGGATTTATATTATCTGAGGATGATCACATTTTGTAGAAGTCGATTTTATATTCTTTTTAGATTACTATTTACAGTCTTTAATTTTTTAAAAATAATTTGTTTCATTTAATAAAACAAGGAAGTAAAAAAGAATAAATTATAAATAAAAAGGTCTTCAAAATATAGCATGTTATAAAAATGTTTGTTTTTTATTTGTCACAAGACAAAAACTAGCATGCGATAATTAATTTTAGAAAAATGAAAATACTACAATTTATCTATACTTCTGCTAAAAAATTTTCAATGTGCTTTTATTTGTAGCATAACACTAGTTAAATGATGTTTTTATGTATCATGTAATTTTCTTCGGACAATGTAACAATTTGCAATGATTTTTTGCAATGATTGTGGATGGAATTAAATTAAAATAACTCATACTCATTTGATGAGGACAATTATTATTATTCAAGCGTAATTTTTTAATGTTTGCATAAGCAAATGCGATGATGGTTGTTAAGTGGTTGACTTTCGAATCATTCACTTAATTTAATTGAATAACTTTTTGCTTTTTTAGTGTTAGTTTTTTGCTGTTCATAGGTACCTGTGGCTTAAGCACGCCGGCATAAATCCCAATATCGATGGGAAATTCGGCCAACTGTTCGGCCAACGACCAATTTTCAAAGTATTTCAATATTATTTCATCAAAAGTTTCATTGATGACGGTTTTACATGTGTTAAATTTTAATTTATCGTTGAACGTTGCAATAATTTTGTTGATGAACGACGGAATTGTTGTTAAATACAGTTTTTTTGGTTGTTGTTTTGTTAATAAACATAAATTTTTACATATATATAAAGAACAGAAAACAGAAAATTCAAACCAAAAAAGTATAAAAAAACAAATAAATTTCGAAGACAGACACGACGACGACGACGGTTAAAGACAGAACAGAAAATGAGAGAAAAGAAGACACAAGTTTAATTTAATTTGCTTTTAATTCATGTTCATGTTAATTAATCTTTTCATGTAAATAAATTATTAATAAAAACTACATTTTAGGTAAAAAAACACATGTTTAAGGTTACGTTTTTGTGCTGGCTCAAAACAATGTTTAATCGCAACGATGACGATGAGACTTTTATTTTTATTTTACTTTTCTCGATGATTTTTTAGATAAAAAATACAATGGAAATGCTTGAATCTTCCGCGTGTTGCGAAAGCAAGCGAAAGAATGCAAAAATATCTTTTCACTCATGACTTTAATTTCAATCATTTTAGTTACTCTTTGTCGTTACATCTTTAATTTTTTACTATTATTAAGCCGTTATTTTTAATTATTCTGAATTACAAATGACACTTTCTGATTTAAAAGTTTAAAAGGTGTATGCAAAAGTTTTATTCTAAGGCTTTTAATTGAAGACTCTTCACATATCAAGTGAAGAAAGCCATAAGATTGCTGCAAAGGCACTCCATCAGTCAGCTGAAACCCTCCGAAGGTTTATTTTAGAAAAGAAGGACCCGTAAAAGTCCATACTAACGATTAAAAAGACTTTTAAAACTCTCTTTTGTCATATAATTTCAATATGCAAACATTTTTTAGCCGTAGAAATATGAAAATAAAGCTACAATAATTTTTATTAGTAATTTTAAATGATAATCCATTTAAGTGACGAAATTTATTCAATCTTTCACTTCAATGAGGAAATTTTGCATTCTTTCATTTGGTTTAATAAAGTGTAAATTGTAGAAATCAAGCTTAAAAATAAATATATTTGTCTATTATTGCAATGAGTTGTAGAAAAATTATAAAGTTTACCTTTTCACCACTCGAATAGAAAAAATACAACAATTTAACAATATTACAATGCTCCAGTTTGCGCATGATTTGCAACTCGCGATTCTGAAATAAGAGAAGACGGAATCAGTAAGGGTCATAGTAAAAATCAGGTGGTGCTGGTCCAACATCTGGTCATTAAATACTGCCAATACTCAAATAACCATCTTTTAATTCGACTGTACTCTATTATTTTGAACAAACTCCTCCCTCGGCACCGCTTATGAAGTTACCTTGAATCGTCTGTCTTGCAGAACCTTCTTTATGGCTACCAGTTCCCCAGTATCGCATAGTTTAGCCTGGAAAACTACGCCGAAGCTGCCGTTGCCGATGACTTTTGTATCTGTGTACGAAACCTCTTGGACACGATCGGTTCCCTGTCCGGGTGTAGCAACAACTGTGGTAACTTTAGACCCATCTCTGCCTGTGAACAGAAGAATATTGAAAATATGAGTTATCATTAGAGTAATTATAAATAAAAAATAGAAACTGTGACTTGGCATTTCTCTGGACAAAAAAAGACAAGAATTCGGTATATAAAAAAAAAATCATTGTTTGTTGTCGATCTTGATATCGACTTTGGTGACCTGCGCTTCCTACCTTCGCTCGTGTCCGAATCTGAATTATTGCCACAGATCAGTTTCTCTTTCGACGCATCGATTTCTTTTGGAATGGAGAGCGCAACGCTGTGCTCCGGCCACATGTCGGTCAATTTGCCGATCAGCTGCCGCATGCCTAAGTTAATTTTAAGACATGTTCGTTTTAGAGTACTTAAAAACCACGCAATCCCAATTAAATTCCAATTTCCATCACATTTTCAAGCTATGCCGTCAGTTCATTGAATATCATTTGAATTTCAAATTAATTTTCCGACAAAAATATTCAATTATTAATGATAAAACTTCTATGATAAAAAGTAACTTATAATATAATTTCTATTCCTTTGATAATTAACAAGTAAATTCATTAATCAATTTCAAACTATGTGACTTTCACTTGTTGGACATGGGCTTTGTTTTCGTTGCGATTTTTAAAAATAAACTTCACTTGACATTCAATCGCTTTTGTCAATCAGCGCATCAGAGGTTTTTCACATAGTCGCTTAGCGCTTTCAGTGTCATTGCATGGCACATGAACAATGCAATGAACAACAACAACAGCAGAAGAGAAAAGTACTACTACTTTTGCGATCACTTCATCATCAATGGACAAATGCTGCTGTGATTGCATTTCAAATTGTCTGACATTCAAATTACTAAACAACAAAAAACAAAAACGGAAATAAATCGCTTATTTCCTTGGCATTCAATTATAATTCAATTATAATTCAAATTCGTTGAGAAACAACAAAGGGAAATCTTTTAAACCAAATATAAATATAAAAAGGAAAGAATCATGAGCATAAATGAAATAAAAGTAATGAAATTAATGAACATGCGAAATACTTTAAACGAAATCATAAGAAAATTTCACTTTCGAGTAGTTAAAAGATGATCCATATTGTAAATAACAAATAAATTCGTGCATATAAATTACATTTATACAAAATTTTATCAATTTTTTTTTATCAAGCATTCACGGTGAAAATTAATGCTTAATGAATTTATTGATTATTAAATCCAATGAAACTAAAATTCTCTCCTTTTGTAAAACTTTTCGTGTAATAATAAATAAATAATAATTAATCTTAAATCTGTAAATAATAAAAAATCTTAATTTGTGTACAAATAATATTACTAAAATAAATACTAATGATCACAATAAAGTCACAAATTTAGAAATTGATATATCCGATTATAACTAAGGTTCGATACAAGTCATTATTTTGGCCGATACTGGAATATGAATCAACAGTTTGGAGTGCCAACTTCAGCTTTTATATTTCTGGTAGTGAATCTGGCATTGAATCTTTCACGATCCAAAACTAAGGTTGCCATCATTCGAGTATCGTTTGAAGTTTATAAACTTTTCCTGACTTCTCAACGGAATCAACAGAAGATGCTCAGAACTTCGTTTATTTTAATTGCATTAAATCGTATTTATTAAAATAAAATCTTGATTTTCTGATATTAGCTTAAGATTTCTTCAAAATATTTAATGCAGCCTTTTATTTATTTATATAGACTAGATAATAAAACTAAACTTTCTGACGATGAGTTAATAATCACATGCGATAAACCATTTTCTCTCATTGCTCTTTAATACTTTGTTTCGTAGCAACAAATGAAAACATATTAAAAAGAGCTTCAGAAATCCATCTGTTATCCTTGAACTTTTCATTATTGTTCATAGCTTGGAAAATGATGGAAAATTTTGTGAGTGAATCGAAATTAATTAAAATACTTGGATCCGTGTACTGCTTGGAGTTTGTTCGCGTATAAAAATGTATATTTTTGTTGCTCGTGTTCCTTGTTGTTGTTGGTTTGGACGCCGCCGATGCGGACTTCGCAATTGATTTGGTTTTCATTGCAGGCTTTAAAGGAGGCGACGCGGAAGACGATGAAGACGACGACGACGACGACGACGTCGAACTTTCTTCTGATGATGAAGATGAGGACGAACCTCCTTCCGACGACGACGATGAAGAGTTTCTTTTATGAAGATGCTTTTTACTACTATTGTTATTATTATTATTGTTGTTTTTACAGCTAAGTTTAGTTTTATGATTATTATTTGCCGTCGTTTTATTATTATTATTATCATTATTATGATTACAAGTTATTAAACGATCTGTAGTTGGCTTTTTATTGGTCGTTGCAGTTTTATTTAGCATTGAATTTGGTTTTGCATAATCGCCGTTACCGTTGACGCTGTCACCGACATCAAAACCGTCACCGTCGCCATCGTCAGCGTTTTCGAACGAACGGACCAACGATGCACTCGAGGCGCTTCTTCTGTCCGCCTCCGTTTCGCTGTCGCCATTTTTCTTGCGTTTGCGTTTAATTGTGATAATTTTTCGTGGACGTCCCCCGGTTTTAATCACTTTGATGGCTTCTTTACTGCTGTTGGCGAAATTGAACCCAACGAGTTTTAAAAAACAAGAAATCAACCGCTTTTTTGTTTGTTTTCTTTAATCAAAAGTTGATTATTTTTAACTTGGCAACTTATCAATGATTGAATTAATCTCGGTTAAAATTAATAAAAATCTTATCAAAAGTGTTTATTTTTTTAACTGTCTGTTTTTAATTTAATTGATTTTTCGTCGTTTCTTTTATTAATTTTTATTTCTTTATTTTTTTTTTGTTTCTAATTTTTTATTAAATTTTAATTTGATTTCTGGTTCCTACTAAATTAAAAATTATTTGCGGAATTATATAAAAGCTGCACTGTTGACTTTTTCACTCTCAATTCGACGCGTTTCGATGTCTTTCAATTTTAGGGTTTTTTCCCTTTGATGTGAATTGTATAATAATGAAATTCTGCAAAGATGGAAAAAATTATTCGCGAAAATTATTATTTCGCGTTAATAGTAAAAGCAACGAATTGAAACTAGCGTAGTTGGTCAGCACGAAATCGCCAAGGAGCCTCTTTGAAGCGCTCCGATGTCTTTTTTTATGTGTGCTTCGTTTTTGGTTTTGTTTTTATTTTTACTGTTCTATTTTTCACTTTGTGGTTTTGTGCTTTTTTTATTTGTTCTTCACTTAAGTTTATTTGGCGGAAAAAACTTTTTTAATTACATGCTTTTTTTTATCACGCGATAAAAATCTGCATCTAAAAATTGTTGCTGATGATCGATGAGAAGTGAGAGGAGAAGAGAGAAGGCGGAGGAGAGTGGAAAAGGGGAAGGGGAAGAGTAAAATTCAGACCAACGTCTTCTTGTTTGTCCACTAAGAAACGAGAAGACAAACAACGAAAGCAAAAAAAAAAATTATACACAGAAGATTCTTTGTGATACTCTTTTTTTCACCCAACGACACAAAAAGCTAAGGAAAACAACAACAACAACAAATACCATTAGTGAGGAAAAGAGAAGACATATAAGAAGGAATAAACAAGAAAATAAAAAAATTTATGTAAATAATAAAAATAACTATAAAAAATATAGAATTATTTTACTTTTTTTTTACATCAACTGCCAAAAAAAATTATGCTTTAAAGTGAAGATTTTTCATTATGAAAATATTTTGAAAGTAGAGCAGCAGATATTATTTTTAAATACTTAAGAAAAGAAAGATGGGAGAAGGAGAGGAGGGAAACAAGTGGAAAATATGTTGTGAAAATATAAATGACGCTGTAAAAATGAAAAAAAAAATAAAAATAATTCATCCGTGGCTTTTCGAAAGCAGATGTCGATAAAGCAGTGAACGGAGATAAAATCGTATTTTTTAAAAATAATTAAATTTATTATTTTCTATATTTTTATTATGAAATTCCACACGTAGAGCAGAGTAATAAAGAAACTAAATTTATTTTAATTTAATTAAAATATTTGCAATTACATTTTTACTCTTTTCAACCACGAAGATTACCACGGAGATTATATAAAGTGAATTAGGGGTCTGTTGCACCTGTTCTCTGTCACCGACTTCCGTCAATTATTCGCTAAAGATTGATGCACTTCAAGAAAAGTGAACTGAACTATTAAATTGCTACAATGACAACTCAGCGCCAAATCGAATTCAATTAAATTGAAGCACTCAACCGAAGAAAATCAAAATAACAACAAATAAAGCCGCACATTTATTGCACTCTGCAAGAAAAGATTAGAGAAATGAGAGCGAAAGAGAAGGAGGTCGATGAATGAGGGCTGAGCAATTAAAGTGCAATAAATTTGCAAATTAAATAATGAAGCACCAACAACAATGAAGACGTTACCATGGCCAATGCCAGCGATGAAAAAGAAAAAGACACGAGTCGAAAAAAGCCAGAGAAGAGAGCAGAGAATTGATCACAAGCTAGAAAAAGGTAACAGAAAACAAAAATCTATTGAAGACAAATTAGTAAAGAAAGTTGCTAATTAAAGTCAATATTCTGCAATTATTTAACGATATTAAAGGTTGATAAAAACAAAAACAAAATTAAAAATAAGAATCATCTAAATTCACAACATATAATTCACAAAAAATTGCATGATAGAATTTTTATTAATTTTTAAGCAGATTTTTAGGATTGATTTTTAATAATTTTATTCATTTCACAGTTGGTCTCACGCGTCTTTCTTACTTCCTCATTTAATTATATTCGACGTTTTTAACTTCAAGAAAATTTTTTTAATATGTTTCCATAGAAAACGGCGATTATATAAAAATATAAATCGCATGCTATAATTCTAAGCGTCAGGCGTTAATGATTTGTAAACAAATTTTTCTTGTTGGAATTTTTTTTTCATACATAAAATTATTTCACTTCGTTCTGCTTTTTTTAAATTTCTTATTTAAATTTCTTCTACGAAGTTCTTTAGCAAGTCTTTCATGACATCAAATAAAACATCGCATGATATAATTCCTAATCATTTATAGAGGAAGTTGTAGAATATTTTCTTAATAGTTTTATTTACATTTTTGGTTAAATTATCGCTATCATATCACGTTTATTATATTGTTTTGGTCTTTCGGGGTTTTTAACTTCGAGTAAACTTAAAATCAAAGCATTGACGTAATTGATAAGAAATTTCTACCGCATTCAATATTAAATTATTTGGGTATAATTTTAATTTTACGTATGAAACGTCTGATTACAGAACACACTGAAGACGGATGGAGAGAAGCTGATGTTGATTGATAGATCACGCGCTCATGAAAGGAACTTAAAATATTGAAAGTATTAAACGAAAACAAAATAAATTTAAAGCATGCGAGATTAAAACCTTGATAACACAAGTAATCAAAAACAGAAAGTCGACAAAAGACTACAACAGAGAAGAGTGCGAAATAAGAATTGAATATAGAAGTAAATACATGTATTTAATATTATATTATTATGCAATTTATTCATGTGCAAGTTTGTAACGCGACCTGCATCGCTTCTGATTGCGTCATCACTCAGAGATCATCATTTAATCTCCATGAAAACTTCAGCTGTAAGACGATCGCTTCTCCTTTGTCGATTCTTTTTTAAATTTTAAATGTTTTACAGCGCCTTTTAATTTAACCATCAGTCACAGTGACAATAATAAAGAAGAAAAAAGACAGTGACAGATTTTTATTACCCTTCTCTCGCATTGCACGCACATTAAATCACCATTTCAATGTTCCTTTTGAGGTATTAATTTGAAAACATGATATTTTATTGCATCCATCGTTCATACGAATGCTTCGTTACCTTTCAACGAAAAAAATTGTAAAAAAGTGTTTTCGTTCCCGTTTTTCCAAATCTGTTGTTGGAAAAAAAACGCAACTGAGCATTTAATCTGTTCGAGACACGATATAAACCTCTAAAGAGTGTAATTATATTAAATTAATGTTGGAAGAAGTTTTGGAAAGTCGTCATTCTTCTCGTGAGCCTTGTATGTAAAAGGAAAAATAATAAATAAATAGTATAAATAATAATAAAGTCGTCAGCTGTTGTCACGAGATGCAACAGAGAACAAAGCCAATTGAACCTTGGCACTCGTTGAGGAATGAAATAACAAAAAAAAAAAAAAAAAATATCATATATATAAATCATGTGAACGATCGAAAGTTAACAGGCAAAAAGCCAAGGTTTTTTCTTTTGATTTTATAATTGTAGAAAAACGTGTAATAATTAAGAAACTTTCCAACTAAAGTTCGTATTAAAGCCTCAAAGCGATAGGGGAAAGGCGACAGAAATATTATGTTTAAGAAAATCTGATTCACTCTTTTGCTCAGTGACCCAAACAAATTTATATCCGAGTTTTTCTAGAAACAAAAAGTGAATTCACGAGAAAAAATATGATTTATTAAGAAGATACAAGAATGCAAGGAAATTAATAGAAGACACAATCAAGGAAATGATAATAAATCGCAGAAATCGTAAAATTATGATAGACATAAATCTTCACTATAAGAAAATAGAACATTACGAATGGGTTCAAAACACATTCATTACTTTCAGTTCTTCCTTAATTTATTCTGCATTATTGTTTAATTATTTGTAAAAGATATTTTTACAATTTTCTGGAAGAAATTTACAACTTAAAATATTTCCAACATCAAAAAGTATTCCATTTTGTAAGCACTCATTGATTTATATTTAAATGTTTAAGTGTATTCGATTAATGCATTTAGAACGTAGGAAGAAAAATTTACTTGGCATACTTTTAGGCATGCTTTGAAAGTAGTGAAGAAATTGTTATCGCGTCAATCGTGGAATACCAGGGCGTAGCTATGGAGGATATTTGACGTCCCCATTAAAAAATTACAATCAGCTCCCTAGGGGTTTTTTTTTTTTTTTTGTTGTGAAATGCATGAAAGTTCTACTTAGAACTGCACAGACTCTGGTTGTTTACTGTAAAAATTTTGACTTGCGCTAAAAATGTCACTGTCAATAAACACATTGCAATCAAAACAGAACAGAATAACACAAACAAAATCACACTAAATCATGTGATAATAAGAAAAGGTACCAAATGAAGCATTTATAATTAGCGAAAAGAAATAAATAGCACTGAAATTCTAAAGAAAAGTCTAATAAACTCACAAGCAACAAAAAAAAGCAGTGCATTTGTCTAAATTATAAAAACACGTTGATACTTTAAGTCCTTAAGTAGCCGAAGAAAACCATGATAATTAAGAGATTAAAACAGTTAATATATATTTAAATATAGCCCAATGAAAGCGAACAACTGAATTTATAATGCGTATTATCAATGTTTTTGCACTCGAACAATAAATCAAACGGAAATGCGTCCAGCTTGCATTGCGATAAGTGAAGAAAAAGCAAATATAAATAAGATTAATCGCAACTCTTCTTGATTTTAAAGTGGTTCGCATTCGTTCTTGAGCCATAATATTCTTTACAATATTTATTAAACTTTCTTATCCACAGTAATAATTATAATAGTCACTTTGTAATGGTGATAAGCTGATAATAAATTTGCGACATGATGACAAATGAACAGTGGAGCAACAACAAAAAACACACTTGGAGGAATATAAAAAGCACTCAACCTCACACATCACACGAGTCGAAGTTCCTTACATTATTTTGCTGGATTTTGTGTCAATCCTACACCGAATGTTGATAAGCTACTGCATTTGCTAATGACCACAATATCAAATTTAATTATATACAATGATTTATATTTGCTATATACTAAACAAGCTGCTATAATTATAATTTCAATTCTATTAACTTTGCGTTGAGGTTATCACAAATAAAATTGTATTCGTTTTCGCATTGATAAAGGAAATTGACACATGAACGTAATCGCAAGCGGAAAAAAGTACGAACGAAGGGACAAATTTGCATTTGTAGCTTTATAAATGTGATTATCAAATTCATAAAAAATATTTCTTCCATTCAAATTAAAGAATCTTTGAATTTGTTTTGTTTTTTCTCTGCTCATCTCGTACAATTTAAAGAAACAGTCGATATAATTAACAAGGTCTGCAAATACTTTGATCAGCTCGCGATATACTTCATTATTATTTGCTACTTATAAATGCCACTTGGAAAAGTTAACCATCAAAAGATTAAAATCTTGCTCTTGATATACTTGCTATTTCATGCTTATTTTTTCATTAAAAATAAGATAAGATTTAAATGTCTGTTGTCAGTCGTCGACTAACAAGAAACCGCATTAAAATTCAAAATTGGTGAAAGCTGAGTTTGTACATCAGCTCCTAAAACGACGACACTTGATACAAACGATTTATTTATGCTATAATTGAATGGACCCAAAATACCAATTTGTAATCTCTCATTTGAAACCGGCTTACACCGCTTTTCTGCAGTTGATAAGGCAGAATAAGTAAATGTACCTAGTAACAAACTTACCCTGTAACCCTGTAACAAACTTATCATATATATCCTTAATGATTTTATTGTGATTCTTAATTTTTCTGATTGCAATTGTGTTCGTTCCGTTTTTACCTTTCTGAGGATTTTTTGATCCCGACGATAGTCCGAGGAGGAAAAATAATTTCTCCCACATTTTATTTTAATTTCTTTCAAATGTAATAAAGTTGGATTTGTCAAATCGTATGAAAAGTTTTCAAAATTGAAGTTCTCAAATCAATTTTTCATAGTGTTTAAGATCAATATCAGTCTTATCTTTCATAAAAAAACAAATTATATTGGGAAAACGCCATACCTATGGGTTATCGATCGCTTATAATGATGAGGATTCTTCCGAATTCTTGTGTCTTACCTTTCTTTAGCCAGAAACTTGTCAAGATAATACAAATAAACTTACCTAAAAAGAAAAAAGAAAGGAATGAACATTAATATAAGAATCAAATGTTGCAAGAGAAAAGGGAGACGATTCTGAACACCTGTACAGTATATTTAATATGTGCATTTGCAATGAAGAGGATTTTCTAAAAAGTTACCTATAATGTGACGAAATTTCTGCATTACTTTTGTCCAGCTGACGCAAGATTGCGTAGTCGTGCACACGTTGTTCTGTGAGCTGTGAACACTCCCAACAGCCACAGCACACAGCTTCTTCTCTTCCTGCTCTACATCAGCAGGCTTTACCATTGCCCCCGAAGTTCTTTCCTTACAGCTATTATTATTATCACTACTAAGTCTATGTTTATCACAGTTGTTTGCTCCACTGTTGGCATTTGTTGTTGCCATTAAGCCCACCGTACTCAACTCTTGGCCTTCGACTTCGGTCATCGTCGATCGTTTCTTCTTCTCCTGTTGCATTTGCTTCGATTTCGCCTTCTGCTGTAATTTCGTAGCTTTTTGCATTTGTTTTCGGGCGTATTTTTCACGCAATTTCGGACTTCCGAATTCGTCTAGGTAATACATAGTATCCCGTAGGCCATCTTTCTTGTTGATCAGCTTGGAGTCCAGTTTGGGATCGTCACCGACCTTGGCGACATGAAAGTAATCATTACCATCGGACACTAGGACAAGTTGTTGATTGTGTTGTTGTTGCTGTGGTTCTGGGACATTCTTAGGCACTGTAAAGTCTTTGGGCATTTCATTTAATGTCATTGCCGTGTTTGTGGTTATTATGATCTTGCGGGCCGTCGCAGCTATGAATTTGTCTCGATAGAACTGATTCATTTTATTCTTCATGTCAGCGGTGGCAGCTTCCCACTCTGCAGCAGCGTCATTCTGAAGCCTATTTGAGCTTCTTGCTCCAACATTAACAACTATTCCAATGTCGACATCAGCTGATCTACCAGCGTCATCCTTTAACTCCTCCCCAATATCCGCTTCCTCTTCATAAACCTTCACGTGATCGTTGCCATTATCATTAGCATCATCATCCTTTTCATCTCCATCACAAATCTCCACCTCATCGATTCTTATGTCGGCTGCTCTTTGAATTGCAGTACTCGATAGCGGCTGATACCGGGAGCAATGTCGGTTCTCACGCGAGTCACCAACGCCATTGCCGTCGACGTCGTCGCCGCCATTGAGCTTAGCTGCCGAAACGCCGGACGAGGAGCTGTTGCTGTTGGTAGCACCGCCAAGCGACTCGCTCGACGACGACTGTGTCGAGGAGCGATTGCATTTCAGATGCTGGGGGCCTGTAAGGTCGCTCTCACTCTCATGGGTGGCTCCTAAGCGTCCCAGATCATCGATGCCACTGTCCTGCGATAGAAGCTTGTACAGTGGCTGCGGCTGCAGTCGCTGGAGCTGGGTTTTGGCGTGTGCACCATGGATACTCAGCGAGCCCGAGGTGCTGGGCAAAGTGTGCAGCGACTGCAGCGAAGTCTTCTGCGAGGTGAGGCAGCCGCTGTCGGCAGAGCCCGTGGAGAGCTGCGTGGAGAAGCTCTCGGACAGCGGGATTTTAATGGGCTCGCTGCTGATGCTGCGCTGAGTGGCGTTGCGGGCGGCTTTGAGGCGGGCGGAGCGAGCAGCAGCGGCGGTTGCTGATTTCTGCAGCAATGTTGTTGTGTCCATCAGGGTTGATGTTGTCGTCGGTGGTTGTTGCAGGTTTATTGATTTTAGTTAATTTAAATAATTTGTAAAAAAATTCTTTTGATGTCACTTGGTTTTAAGGGTGTTTACGAGGTTTTTCACATGAAACTTTCTCTTGACTTTTCACTGCTTGTCGAACTTAAGCGAAATAATAACAATTCTTCTAATTAAGGCACTTTTTCTCCTATATGCGTCGCCTATTATTGCAATAATAAATCAATTAAAGTTGTTAATTTATGTCGGCTATTTTTTGGTATAGAGTTTTGACAAACATTCCAAAGATGTATTTTTATAAATATTCTCTGAATTCGTTGGTATTTTTAGAGGTTTTTTCCCCTCTCTACAACAACATGTCGCTCAACATTCTAAAACTATACTAAAGAAATGTCCAACAAAAAAGGCACAAAAGCGATGTGCAAAAATATCGCAGAAAACGCGCCGAAGTGAAGACATAAAAAAATATGCCGCCATTAAAAAAAAAGGAGGAAAATTTAACACGAAAAAAATATAATAATAAACAGGGTGTTTAGCTACAAGAATATAAATAATTAAATTGGAAACTTTAGAAATGAAAATCACATAATAATAAAAAAAGGAGTTGCTAGAAGACTACTTAAGGAAATAAAAATTAATATAAATTTGTGAAATTATTTTCAAAATTTGATTAAAATTAAAAATGGCTATTAAGAAAATTTATATTCCTCTTTTACTTATTTTAAATTTAATTTAATGAATTTCTTATTAAAAATTCAAACATTTTTAGATTTAAAATTGATTTAATTTGTGTAGATTTCGATACAAACTTTTAATGTAAGAACGAATAATTTTAAGATTTTATAAATTTAAAACGAATAATAATAAATCTAAAAACTTCTATATAAAAATATAAAACAAAATTAAATAATTACTGTGCACCCTGTAGACACACAGTAAAGAAACATTTCATTGCAAGTTCGAAACGAAGAAAGCGAAAGATTTTTTCACTGCAAAATTTTAGGTATTAACGCAAAGCATTTGCGAATACTTGTGGCTGCATTTATAAGTGAGAGTGTTTTAATGTGCGTGTGTTCCTGTGTGTTCGCCTGTTTGAGCGAACGCCCAGATACTCTAGTAATATTAAACGCCTTCGATTGGCAACTAGAGCGCCGGCGACGACGCCAACAATTCACTTGTTGTGCATAGATTTAATCATTGAACGCCATCATCCGTCTCTTTCTCGCACACGGCTCCCATTTCAAACATAGATTTATTTTTAGTTCCATTTCGAAGAAGCAAAAAAAAACCCAAAAAATTATTGATGTGCGTTTTTTTTTTAAATGAATTCATTGAAAAGTTTAATGAATTATAAACTTTAATTCATGACTTTAAACAGAAATTTTCAATTCTGCAGAGTAAAAAGACCGAAAAGACACGAGAAAAAAATTATTTCTGTATTGAAAAAGTAAAAAATTATACAAAAAACAAATTATTTACAAATTACACAACAAAAAAACCGCTGAAGTTTATAATTCTTTTTCTTTTTAACATAGAAAAGAATTTCATATAGAAATCAAAGAAGAAATCTTTTAAAATAATCTCTTTAAGGAACATAAATTGTGAATGAATTAAAAGAATTCGAAAAGAAATAAAATTTGTAATTATTCATTACTTGCTGATATTTATTTTTATACTTGATTGCTCTTGATTTTGACTTGATTACATTTTCAAATCCGAATAAAATAACAGATTAATAACTCATTGATATTGAAAAAATTAAGACAAAACATGATTTTCAATAATAAAACATTCATTTCCAAATTAAAAAGATAGACTGAGGAGCACCTTAAATTAATAATTATGAATTTTATAAGTATTATACTAAATATTTGATTTAATTAACTTTTTCTGCAATTATTCCAAAGAACTTCTGAGTTAAAGTATTAATTTTAATAGAGAATACAGAAAATTTGTGATAAATTATTCCGAAAAATTTTATTTATCGAAAGGAAAGAATAAAGAAACCGAATGTTTTTGTGAAAAAGTAGTGAGAAAAAAAATTTATTTTCTAAAATTTCATTTTGGAACAATTGAAATTCCTTTAAAATTGTTCAAATAAATTATTTATTTTCTTTGTTGTTACACTACTCATAATTTTGATTAAATACTAATTTAAAATATAAATTCATGTCAATGAAATTCAGTTTTGATTACGATTTCCAGCAATACTTTTATGTTATTATTTACGTGGGGAAAATGGATTAACGACGAATTATAAATATCTGAAAGTTCTCATCTCAGTTTAAATTTAATTCGGATTTATTTAAAAGAATACAATTATTCACATTTAATTTATTGATTGAAGTTTTTATTGTAAAGCGCTGCTTAAGCAAGCACTAATTAAGTAAAATCTTAATTTATTGTTTCGCATTTATGCAAATCAAATCCAAAATCCTTCATGAATTCGTATTGATTTTGTTTTTGGGATTTTATTGTTTAATCTTTTTCTTGCTTTATTAACAATCATACAAACGGATTGTAACTGACTCATAACTGGAAAACACTGAAACTAATTCGAATTTGAAAGATTAATAAAGAAAACAATTGATAATAATAATCAATGAAAAATCTCCTTCTTCGTTGAAGATTCGAGTTGTTGAGCATTGTCCTAAAAAAGCCATCGTTTCGCATTTTTGCAGACAACTTCACGTCCTTTTCTTTTCTATTATATTTTTATGTGTATATAAAGAACAGGTGTCATATTGCCCCATCTCTAAATTAATGAATACAAATTATTGTTGCTTGCTTAACCTGCTTTCGTTCCTACTTTATGTTATTTTTATGATAACAATCTTCTGTAAAGTACTGTAAATACTCTATAATATATAGAACAATATATAAATATTATTTACAGCATCTATAAAAGATGAGACACATTTTAAATATTCACTTTTCTTCATTTCTGGGTCTAGGACAAAATTTACGCTGCCAGTAATTTTCTTTATATTTAAAAATAGCATTTAAAATTGTTGCAATATTAAATTGTTATATCTTTAATTTAATTTTGGCATTGACGCAAAATGAAAGCGAAATTTTTTGGCAAAAGAATTTGGTTTTAACAAAAAAATAAATTTCAGAAATAAAATTCTTCTGCTATGTTATGGAATGAATAAATATCTAATTTAGGTTTATATTCTGAAAGGATATTTGTTTCAGATATTAATATGATTGCTTTCCCCTTTGGCGATAATTATTGGCAAATAAAGGTGTTGCTTTGTTTGTTCGTCTGTGGTAGCAGCAGAGTGCTGCCTACTCTAAGCAGTCATTTGTATGATAAACGTGGCAAATATTACCCACTGCAGGAGTTGTTATTGCTTTTTCGTACTCGGCTGCTGATGCCGTGTTTATTTCTACGAAATGTGCGATGGATGGTTGAGTACGTGCTGCATCGACAGAATGTTTACTCTCGTTATTTGACATAATTTGCACAACGATACGAGACTTTCCTGGCTCACGATACACTCGGCCTTTCGTTACGCTCTTTTATTCCATTTGAAGATATACTTTAAAACGAAACGAAAACTAAGGAAACAGTATTAAAGTGTCGGTGGTATGAAATGTGGAGAAATAGGAGTGTTTCCAGCGACGGAATAACGATCAACATGGGCAGAAATGAGTAACTGGGTCCCTCTGTTGGACGTGATACAACTAACTGAATGCTTGACTGGTTAATTGAAGTTATTCAACCGAGCGATAGCAGGATAAAAAACTCTGTAACTCTAATTATCACTTATTCGATAGAGGAAGTGAATGACTGAGCAGCTGCCTGGAATCACTCTCTATTTTATCAACGGAAAGGTAACAAATCGACTAACAGAAATCATTCAGGGTCTCACACAAAAAAGCATCAAGGTATATATATTGAAAAAAGGATGATAAAAACTCTTTTATGCTCAAATATTATTTAGAATTATTAAACAAAAACCACAACCTCTTTTGTCAAAATAATTTAATATTTTTCTCTTAATTAATATAACATCTAGACATTTTTATTTTATATATATACACTCATTTATATTGCATTTGTCTTTGATTCGTCAGAATTAAAAAACAAAGGCAAGAACTGAACACATACGAAATATTGAAAAATTGTGATGAAATTCAACTGTAAATGTTTAAAAACAGAAACACTAAATATAATAATTTTAAAATTATAAACACAAACACAAATTTGCACCAAAAAAATTTGGCTGATGTCGACTTTGAATGGGATTTTTTTGGAATATTTTTTTGAGTATTTTTTTGTCGTTTTTCTTTTTTTTTTTTTTTGTTAATTAATTTAGACATTTTTTCTTTGTATTTAATCTTTTCTTCATCACCTGACTCATGACTGGCGATTTCTCGTTTTCGTTCGATATTTCATCATACAATAAAAATGTGCACCAGCAAAAGAATTCCGAATGTCGTCGTAAATTTGGCTCTTCGTTTCTGCTTTTAGTATCTAATGATGTTAAATATGGACCAGACACTCGTCAAATAGTCTTTTTCAATCAATTATCATAAAAAAGGCACCAAAAAAATGAACAAGATTTTAAAATTCAATGTCAAATTACAAATTGATCAGATTATATATACAAATTGAAGTGTTTTTAATGCGCAAGTGATGCTTTTGAGGTAATTTTAATCTCGTTTAATTAGTATAAATAAAAGATCGTTAATTTGATGTCGCTATGAAGCAGAAAAAAAGATTAAAATTGCTTTATTACAAATTATATAATTATAAATTCTAATAAAAATTATATTTATTAAACTCTTTTATTTAAATTAATTATTTAAATTACATAATTGCATTTCAAATTTAATGCACTTCAATTAATATTTAAAATTAAGTTTTCTGGAGCATTGCTTCATCTCTGGGCTGTTTTTTTACTTGTGTAATTTACGCTTCTCTTTATTTTCATCAGTTCTTTGTTGAATTTTCCTCACTAATGTTTTGTAAAACTTTTACGGTAATTAAAATAATTGCTTACTTCAGTCATTTAATAATTAATGCAATAAGAAAAGAGCTTTTTATATTATTTTTTATTTATGTTTTTAAAGCATGCTTAACTTTTCCTACTTCTTTTCAGCGTTGCTTCCCTTTTTCTCGAGATTTGCATGAGTCTTTTGTTGCTGTGCGGTTTGTTTTGATTTATTTACTATGATGCGATACTCGGCTTCGTTCCTTTCGATACCCAACAGATTCGTCAGCAGCACTACAACAACTTCATTATTCCATTCATTCAGTCGATCGTTCATTCGTTCGTTCGTGCAATAATTTGCTTGTTAATAGTTGGAGTGTCATTTCGATGTTTTGTCTGTGTTTTACGCGCCGTCGTCCGTGTCACTGACCTGCTTTTCTATCCAATGGAATGCATTTTTTGCATTGGTTTTCATTTGAAAGAAATTCATTCGCCACAACAGAAGCGTCAATAATTATTAAACGCCATTAAACTAGGGCAAAACCATTACAACAGAAAGAAAAGTATAGCTTAAATTCTGAAATAAAATCTATGATCGTATCCGGTTTCGGGTTCAAACTATTTTGCAGTTAATCTGTGAATTTCGATATAAAGTCAAATGTAGAAATTAACAATTTATGCACAATAAAAGCGCACATAAAAATTAAATTAATTATAACAAATGTCAAATGCACTTTACACTTCAAATGCAATTAAATTGCCGATGATGATTCTGTTGTTTTTTTCCAATCGAATATGAAATGTCTTTTATTTTGTCTTCGAAATAAAAGCTAAACTTGAAAAGATTTTACGGAAGTTTATTTATAGTTTGATTGCGTTGTAAAAGGTTCAATAACATTTTTGTGCTGCTACAATAAATCATGAAAAACCTTACAAAGCTGAAACGGAACAAAATCCCTGGTTTCAATACAATTTTATTGATTTTAATCACTTATTCACTTCATTACAATATTCTTCGATTAGTAGTTAAAATCACGACTGAAATATGTAAAAATTCGAAACGGAAGAACGTGAATTAAAATGCAATGTGGTGTTGGCGACATTATAGACAGCGAAAAGGGAAAAAGTGGAAGTCTTAAAACATTTAAATCCGATATGAAGCTTGCCTTCAAGGCTGATGTAAAGATTAAAAAGCGACAATTACCATAAAACGAAAACAACAACCACAAAAAGTATCTCGATGTGATAAGTTGCTGAGATTTAAAGTTCCGTTTTCTGTAGTGTTTTTTCCGAAATATTAGCATTTTTATTTACTATACGCAGCATTCAAATCCGCACAGCGAAAGACCGACGCATTGACGTAATGACTGCCCTTGAAAAAATTATCTCAAGTGGTTGTTAAAGGTTTTTTTCGGTAGGAAGTTTGTAATTGAAATAGCCAACACTTCAACAGTTGAATCTTTAAAAGCAATAGTGAAAATTGAAATGCAAACACGAGAATAAAAATAAGAGGAATATGTAATTTTTGCAATAAATTAATATTAATTGGATTCTAGTTTCTCACAGTATCTTAATTAAATTTAAACTTGGTCCTCAATTCAATTCAAATTAAGTTTATCGTTTGCAAACTTTATAAAAAAATTTATATAAACCAATTACGAATTATAAGCAAAGTGTGAAGCAAAATTACAAAATTTTAATTGAAGCTAAATCTAAATAAAATTGAAAATCACTTTTAAACTAAGAATTAACGTCCAATTAAATAAAAACGTGAAGAAATGGTTAACAAATAAATTAAAATTATAATCGCATTTCTTTAAACTGAATTTCATTAAACAAAATGCGAATTATACGCAAATGGAAAGCTAAAATTACAAAGTTTTAAGATTTAAACTGAAATTAAAAGTCAAATGAAATTGAAAAGCGAGTAAATTGAATTAACTAAGTAAATTGAATTAACTTCCAATTAAATAACAATGTAATAAAATTATTAAAAGTTTAATTGCATTTTATTAGTCTGAATTAAAATTAAATATAAATAAAATATTTATGACATCGTAATTTAATAAACAGCTCAATTAAATAAAAAGAAGCATTTAATGTTATTACATACAATAAATTTAAATTAAACTGCTTGAAAGTTGAAATAAAATTTATTTCAATATCTTCTTTATATTAATATAAATAATTATAAAGTTTCCAAGCCAATACTGATTTTGCAAATGCAAATTTGGAGGCGTTTATATTTGTTATAAAAAAAGGCTAATAAAAAACTTGTTGGACGAAAGAGTAACAGAAATAGAAGAATGACTTTTGAGCAACAGCAAAAGAAGTCCAAAATGACAAATAAAATAACTTTTAATTGTTTACCACGTTTGAATTTGTATTTAATCGTTATTTTTGGCGATTTGGCAGCACACTTTGCTTAGCGACAACAATCATACGTTGAAAATATTAAATTCTGATAATGATTTCGATATGAATCGAGGAGAAAAGGTACTCGAACATGAAAATAAAATATTATTATTGTTCTTGTACTTGTTTTGATCGAACTTTGTGATTATTTTCATTTGCTACTGAATTCAATTCGGCGCAAAAGTTATCTTATCTCTTTTTTATCGCGTCCTCTCTAATTTAACCTCCACTCGAAACCAAAATCAATTCAATTAACAATCAAATCATCGTGTCTCTTCGTAGGTTGAAGTAGATCAAAACTCTCTTGATATCAAATCTTGTTCTAGATATAGTCAAATGTCAATTTATATTAAAATATTGATTTCGCTTAGCTAAAAAACAATTTAATATTAATTAACATTAAATGGATTTTCATACAATGCATTTAAAGCGAATCATATCCAGTTTATATATTATTTAACTGCAGACTGTCTATGGTTCCAAATATTCTTGTTTATTAAATACAAATACTAAATTTTTCAATCTTTTTTTAAGCTTGTTGCAAAATATTATTGCCAATTAATCACCATCATCAGAATTCGTCTTTAAGGGACACACATTTTTGAATTGAATTGAATTTTAATCAGTTATTTAAAAGTTTAACAGATGTTAAAAAGTTTTGAGGAAATTGGAAAAGTTTTTTATATTATTTTATATATTTTTTCTTTTAATCAAATATACGTAATTGTAAACAAAAACAGGTTTTGTTTATACAACGTCACATAAGAAAACAACAATCAATAACTGAAACTTTTGTTTAGAGTGTTTAATTAATACGACTACTTTACAATTCATTGGAAAATATATTTACGATTTTCGGGTAAAATTAATGCTTGTTTATTGTTTCCTTCATTTGATTTATTTTATTCCTTCATTTATCACTTTTTTTACAAAGACTTCGAAGCAAATTTTATTGGTTTTAATTAATTATAAAAACTTTTTCTTTTATTGTAATAAAAAATATTTTATTTTATGAATAACGAAATGCTACCGAATTTCTTTGATGTTAAAATCATTTAACTATTTAATATTTAAATCATTTCATTTTCATCAGTAAAAAAGGGTGTAAATTACAAATGATAAGCGATTAAAACGTGTCTCTTTCCAATGACACTGATAATTAACGCCAAAGGAGAAAAAAATCACATCAACATGAACACTATTTAAAAGGCGCTAAAACAATGAATCAAAGAAACAAAAACGTGAACGTAAATTAACTCAATATGGAAGACTTTGTTAACATTCGCCCACCTAGTTTAAAAATTAAATTAAAATTCACCAAATATTAAATGAAATTCTATTAAAAAACTGAAAATTGGACAAAAAATAATGACGAATATAATTCAATAGCAATTAGAGAAAAAGAAATAGTACAGCAGTGGAGAAAGTGTTAAGTGGAAAGAGGGAGAAGGGAGAAAAGCATGGAGAGAGTAAAGCTCCGAGAGTAAAGCTGCGAACGACGCCAAAAACCCCATTTATATTTATATATTTATTGCCGCAAGGTTTTGCTTCCGTTTAAATAATTAACTTAATTTAAATAGTTTTCCCAATTTTTACGTAGTTTATTAACTTTAAATATAATTTAATATTTTAAATATCAAATCAAAATTTATTTTTTTTATTTTATGTTACCTGACTGAATTTTTTATGTACTTTTGGTAACGTGCGAATATTTATAATTGGTAATTTTAATTTGAGGTCATTAATAACGGTGCTACTCAGGTTTATTTTGCTTATACGTATTTGCAAATTCAGGAATAACTTCTGCATTAAAATGAGTGGAGATGTAATAAAAAATATTGGAATTAAATTGAAATAAGTTGAAGGTATTGGTCACTAACAAGTGTGATATTTTCTGTGCAATTAAAAATTTCAAAAGTTACCAGGCAATAAACAATTTTTAATTTAAGTTAACAATAAACAGCGAAAACGTGGATTATGACGTGGAAATCATCGAAATAATCATGGTCTTTGTTCAAATCATCGCTATTCAAAATTCCTTTGAAACTGTATCGTGTTTTTTATTCAAATATTTGTAAGTAGCTTTGAGCGAATGGAATGGAGAAGTGTTAAATGAAATTAAGCCGAAGCCGAAAACGACGACGACGACAGTAACGACGACAATTCACGATAGCGTTTTTTGTTGCTGTGGTTTTTTCGTTCGTACGTATTTTTAATCTCTGCCTTGTAAAAAGAAAGGAACGGAATTGAAATGCGTTCATTCACCACGCACGTTGATCCACTTACTTAAGGCTTGTTTACAGAAATTTTTAGATGAAATTAAAACATCGCACGATGCCAGAAATGAACACATTTTAAAGGGATTCTTTTAAGGTTAATGAATGCTTTGAAATAAATTATGACGTTGAGTTCGCAATTAAATTGATTTTTTTATGAATATTTTAGAATCTTGCAATTATTTCCTCTTCTCATAATTAATGTAGGCTATTAAATTTTATCCTAATCTCATAAAAACCCATTTAATTGGATTTCGAAAATCTTAAAAGTCTTTATTAATTAATCTCGCGTTTAAAAATATCTGCAACTCGAAGATTATGTGATACAGACCTAAATAGCTCAGTACTTTTCCATCGAGCAAGTGTGCATGTTGACTTTTTGATTATGCTACTTGATTTTATTGCTTTTTTTCCTTCACTTTTCTTTTTTCTCTCCTATAACTTCCCCGGCTATCATCCTCTGCAAAACGCTTCCTTCTCTTTTCCCACACTTTTCATAACATACGATCATCATCACGGAGACAACCAGCAACATCGTGATTATCTTTGTATTCTTGCTCCTCTCAATGAACTTTTTGCGTTGCTCGATCGTCAACGAAGGCAGCAGCAGCAGCAGCAGACATTCCACGGTTTGGCGAAGAAAGAAGGACAGCAGCAACGACAAGAAGAAGACGAAGAACATCAACCGGCCGGCGGTATTCGTTCACTTGATTTGCACACTCGCATACATAACTTTTTAGACTTGGCCAAATAGCAAAATGAGCGATCAAACGGCCTCAGAAAACACCGAAGCTCGAAGAAAAGTCAGAGAAGAAAAATCTTTAAAAGAGCAAAAGTAACGCAGTGGTTGAAGAGCAGGGTTGCCAAACCAATTTTTAATATAATTCCCTCTAAAAGGACTTTTCATTAGTTAAATAAAAGAACTGCTACTACTACTATTGATATTATTTCCCTTTCTATCGTTCCATTTAATATGTGAAAAGAAAACAACTCCAGATATTATTTAAAATATGAGAACCTATACAATTAATAGATGGAATAGGTTATATGGTTTTACTCTGCGTTCTTATTGACCTGAAATTTTCCTCGGATTTCGGTGCAAATTTCAATAAAGCCGTTTCTAAATTCATCAGCGAATTTTTTAAATTTCAGCAATTTTTTAAATATGACATTATACAATTTATTTGAACCTTACCTCAAAAAAAACATTTTCAACATACAAATGGTTATGATTATACTATATAGATTATATTTCAATAAATGTCTTGTCCTTTAGTAATGTTCTGGCTTCATTAAATTTCCAACAATAGTTAAGCAAAATTATCAAAATTTTAACTACCACAAAATTATTTGCAATTCTTCGCTTAAGATTTCCGTATTAAGATTGGAAAAAAACAAAACATATTCTAAAAATTTGAGATACAATTGTTTTAGTGAATTTTGGAGATAATCGCCAATGATTTTTATCGTTGAGATTTAGTGAAAATTCGAAGTTTCACTTTGAATTTATCAAAGTCCCAGAAGTCCCTTTAAATATTCCTAATTTCATCACGAGCTTGGAACTCTGCGATAAATGCCACTCTGTACAATTATATATGAATTAATAGCAATGATTTCAGTGCCACAACCGAGCAGTTAAATTCCTTCAAAATCGGGTATTCGAAACGTCTTGGCAACTCTGTTCGAGACCAATCATCATCTCGCTCAGTCGATCTCAACTGTGTGCACTAGCTCTCATTTTGTTGCTCTTTATACCAACACCCAACGCAACATAAGAGCACAGAACGAGTTGCGAACATAAGAGCCAGGGTAATTGAAGGAAAAAGGTAAAGCAATAACAAGAAATTATAATGGAGCTGGGGAAGTGTAAGCGGAAATGCAACAGTGGCGGCTGCTGCTGCTTCCTCCTCGTGGTGCATTAGCATTATAAGAATAATATTACCCTAAAATTGCAAATCGACAAACGCACAATATGAAATCAATATTTATATTGTAATATTGTATATATAATAAATAAAAGAAGCACAGATTATGTTCGGAAAGCATTTTAACCCTTCCAAACCTAATTTCAATACCAAAGCCTTATACTGTCCCCTCAATAATTCCGAATTAAATCGAATTAGAGTCGATTTATAATAATTTCGCCTTGATTTTAGGTAGATTTAATTTTAATAAAGAATTAACGCAAGTCTGTGATTGAGGCGAATTAAAAAATATTTTTCATTCTATTATTTATTATTTTTGTATTAATTTAATATTTTATTTTAAATATTTAAAAATGATCATTTATTTTCTCATATCGAAATCGGCTCTAGATTGAAAATTTGATTTTGAATAGCGCAATAATTTTGTGTGCGATAAATTTAATGAGAAAAAAATGTTCTCTTGTCCAGCACAAGATCTTGGAATAAATAAGAATTCGAGTGGCAATATTAAAATTCCAATAATAATTACATTTTTCCCACTAATAATGAAAGTGATCTTTTCCTAGATTTAAATTGTTGTATGTAATAATCTCAGCTATTTCTATATTCATTTATATCTTTTATTTCAACAACAATTTCATGAAAATTATTTAATGGAAATTCCTATTTTTCCAACATTTGATATGCGTATCCCAATTTTGCTGCTTCGTTTTCTTGCGAAATGTGCTTTCAGTGATTCTGTGTTCTGTGTTATTTGGCGCTAAAAAAATGCCAACAAAAATGACGTTGAGTAGCTTCTGCCCCTTTTTTCTGTCTGTTGCTCTCAGAAATGAATCAAAAAAACAAGAAACAAAATAAAAAAAATTATATGCACAAATAAATAATAAAACAAAACTGGTTTTGGGAAAAAAAAAAATTTATAGCCAGAAAGAGATGGCCAAGTGAAGAAACCACAAATAAAATAAAAAATAAGAAAATAAATTAAAGTGCAGAAAATTTTCCATTGATGATTACTTTCTGATTTTCGTTTTTTTCGCGTCTGCGTTCGATATTTTATTAACAAAAGAAAAAATTTATTAATTGGAAATAGAATTAATAATAATATTTATTTATTTATTTATTATTAATAAAAAAACTCGAAAAATCTTACAAGAAAAATATATTTAAAAAACTCCACACCAAAAAAAAACACTTTATGAATAAAAGATTTTGTATTGTATACAAAAACTTCTACATTTTAAGTATTTATGATTAATGATAATTATTTTTATTTACCACATAATTTTTAGTGCACTTAATTAGAAGAATAATTATTATTTTTATATTTTTCTTTACACAATAAAAATTGATGCAGTATTTTTTGTTTAAATATGGTTTTTATTGAAACCAACTTTTAAAATATTTCAATTTCACTTGAAAGCGAAGATCAACACAATGAAAACACAGGCGCGGATTTTGTATTAAACGAAAATAAATTATTCATTATTCACATGAAAAGAGACTTTTAATCCATTTCAGTTTGTGTTATTAGAAAATATTATTTATAATTTTCCGATTTTTTTGCAAAAAGAGTCTCGACTTCTTCAAGATTCTTTCTCGTTCCGTCAGAAAAAATTGTTCAAAAATTAAACGTTGAAGCGCGCGCTCACACGTCGTCGTTTATGGACTCGTTCCGTCGAACTGCCGTGAAGACAACTGCTCACGCCGTGCTGAGCTCTGCTGCTGGACAAAGTCGCGCGGCGCGGCGCCTCCACATCAACTTCGGCGAACGCACCTTCAGCCTCCGTCGCTCCCTTTGCGCGAGAAGCTGCCGAAGCGGTAGTCATCTTAATCTCATTCGCGACGTTTAATTCGTGGTATTAACTTTTTGCGAATTTTTTTCATTTATTTATGATATTTTTATTTGTTTATATTTTTAATTTAATTTTTATTTATTGTTTAAATAAAACTTTCGGAACAACGTCAAGAAAATACAATACAGAAGCAGACAACAAATAAACGCCTCGAAAAGTGGTTAAATAAAACAAACACATAAAAAGTTAATTCTTAATTTCATTTAAAAGTAACACTAATTAAGTTGAGAGCGAGAAAGTAGCTGGCATCCAGAAGAGAAGAGAGCGACAGTAAGAGAAAAAGTGATGTCGACTTTTACTCTTTATTAAATATATTTTATTCGCTCTTAGCGTGTGTTTGCAAACTTTTCGTATCTCTATACGAAAACCACAACAAACAAAAAAAATAAAGAAATTAAAGATCAAAAACTTAACGAATAAAATCAAAAAGCGTGTAAACAAATTGATAACGAAACCACTCAATCATTTTCTATTTCATTTTCTGTATTCTTCACTATCAATGAACGCGTCTCGTTTGGTTCTCTTTATTATTCTGTAAATTTCCCACTTACTCCTATTTTTTTCTCTTTTCGTCGGACAAAAGTGTAATGCAAACATTGCTATTGATGATTCTTGCTATCAATTCATCTTTCCATCAAGCAAGCTTCATTCTATGTCTCGGCTTCAACTCAGGTTTTTTTCTGATTAATTGCACTACTTTACAAGAAAAAATTGATTTCTATAGATATATAATAGATTAACAAAAATTAACTCAGTTTTATCTATCAGAGCAGACTGTTTCTTAACCCCCCCCCCCCAATTTTGGGTCGGTGTAAAGGCACCAGATTCTTTTGCATTGCTTCTATATTTTCTAAGCGATCTTCAACCTAAAAATATTAGTGAAGAGATCAAATGTAATAGTCTTGATAATATTTAGTAAAATCTTTAACCTAATTTATTGAACAATCACAGTGATATTGTGAAATACTGTACGGTCTTAGTTGTCCCATTAGTCTATAATTTAGGTTAATTTCAATATATAATGTACTCTGTTAAATGGATCCTTCGTTTTAACATCGAAATTCTCAGAAAGTAATCGTTTACACCCAGATTAGCTGACGGAATCGCGTGAAGCTGATATCATCCTTAAGAATATCGAAAGATAAAGAATAGCTTGCCACTTTCTGAGTCTTAGATCCAATTTAATATTCCTCAATTGACAGATGCAACTATCATAATGCGGGATTATTCGTTAACAATTTCGTCCCTCTTCATTATATATTCACTAAAAGATCCCTAGTACTATCTAAAAATTCATTCCAAATTCAATAACTTTTGAATAAACTTCGAATATAATTCTCTAAATTCATCAAAAGCCATACATTTAATTCGCATCCTAAAACTATGCAATCGAAAAGTTTGCCATTGCGAGCGAAACTCATAAAGCGTCCACTAGAAGAAGAAAAAAACAATTAAAACAGACCGTTGATGCGATCGACTTGAGGAAATTTTATTCGTCTACGAGTTGTTGTTGTTGTTGTTGGTTTTTGCGAATGTCACACCTACGATGACGCTCGTTCGTCGTGATGACATGCAGACAATACGGAAATTTCAAATAAGAGTAAAATGCTTAAATAATTAAATGCAAAAATGTGTGGCGAGAAATATGCATAATGTATGCATAGAAAAGTACGCGTTGACCGAGTGATACTCTCACGTAGTTCCTTTTCTTTCATCTTCGTTCAATTTTTAAAATATGTGAGAATAATTTAAATATTATTCAAGTATTAAGAACAATGCAAGTAAATATTTTATTAAATAGGTGTTCAGAACTCTCTTACCAAATTAAATATTAGAAATATTCATTTCAAAGGTTCAACGAAATGCTGATTTTTTTTCACTTACCTGAAAAGAAAATAAAGAAAAATTGTTTTATTAAATATTTTATCATAAATATTAAAATAATTATTTCAAGAATCACTTAAAGAAGATTGCTAATAATATTGCAGATTTTAAATATCTCTTATAAAGGGGATTTCCCTTTAATAAAAGGGATTTCCTTTGTTTCGTATAAAAAGAATATTTCTTTCTTTATTTAAATAAACGTTGAATCATTATATAGAAATACATTCTGAATAAATGCACATTCTTTTTGAAGAGTTTTAAATTATTTAATGATACCTTTCAAATTAAACCCACGACAAAAGAAGAGAAACCTAAAAAATAACAAAAAAAAAAAACCTGAAATAAGAGACTATTTTTAGCAAAAATGATTGTTCATCAGCAAAAATTAGCGACAGCAGCACTGAAAATGGCCGCGTTGACCGACTAAGTTATTGACCCATATTTGTACCTGTCACCATCGCGTCGTCGCCTTTTATTTAACCCACCACCGAAATCGACATTCAAAAGTTTTGTGGAGCTCCACGTACACTTGAAATCTTTTTGTACGTTCAAGGATAAACACGAAAAGCAACGAATAAGAATTTAAGCATGAATTGAATGCGTTTTCTGTAATATTTCCCGATTAAATACGTTGCAATTTCGACACTTTTTTCAGCAGCCACAAATCAATCAATGTTACGAAAAACCTAAAGAATCAATATTAAAAACGATAAATTGTGCTGTGGTGATGATGGTGATGGGCTCCTTCCGCTTGGCGCGTTGCCATATTTTGCATCAATCATTAAAGAACAAATAATAATCATTTCAAAACTGCTGCGCTTCACATAAAGTTTAACGTCACATTTGACAATGAAGACAACCGCAGATCGAAGAAGCATTGGAATAAAATAAACATGATTTTAATGCATTTCTTTAAATATTGAAATTACTGTTTTTTTTGCTGTGTTTATGAAAAGATTTCCCGTATGCATTTTTTTTTTTAATATATTAAATTTTGTTTATTCAAAAAACCGTAGGATAAATTTGAAAACTAAACAAAAATAGATTTTAAAAAGACTTTATTTATATTAAATATTCATTGTTAAACATTCAGGGTTAAAATAATTCAATATTTATGTCATTATTTTATTTTATTTATTGCATTTAATTTTCCTAAAATAATGTAATTAAATCCCAAAAAATCCACCTAGAAAATTATTCTCTAATTTTAATGCAGCATAAAAATAAATTACTTTTATTATTAGAACCGATAAATTCTATAACTGAATTAGATTATTTTTAATGGAATTATTCATTTAATTAATTATTGTTTATTGCTTCAATACTTCATTTTTGTTGCTGTTGAACAAAACAATTCAACAAAAACAACTTTTATCGAAAATTTAAATATTTCAAAGCAATATATAAACAAATGTATCTAAAAATAATAAATTGTGATATTTTAATTATGAAATTTTCCTTTATATTTGGTGATTGTTTTTCTAAAAATGTTCGATGATTTTCCAAATGCAGAATTAATGAAAAAAAATTAATGTGAAAAACAGCGAATGACGTTTCGTTGTTTTTCCCTTTTCTGTATTTTATTCGGTTTTTTCTTCTTTTCTTTACCTTCCACAATTCGGCAACGATTTATTAACATGCCAATAGAATTTCTGTTGATCTTTCTTTTTGTTTAATTTTTGCTTTAAAATCACTTCGACGTTGTTTCTTCTTATTTCACTATGAAATCTTTTTGCTTTTTGTCTATTTATTGCTGTGTATTATTACAACATTTCAGTTTATTCTAATTTTATAAGAAGGAGAATATTTAAAGATGGAAACACAGAAGAAAACACCAACACAACACAAAATTAAATATCAGGTAGCTGGCAAAAGACCGTTGTTAATATCATACATAGTATATAAACCAACAGCGACAATAAACTTGAAGCAGCACTACCAAAAATGGTTACATTTTTTTCTTTTGCGGAAACTAATTACAATAATAGGTACCTTAAGGAACAACACCAACGAATTTTCAGTAATGAGTATTAAGAAGGCAGTGAGCGAACAATAGTTACACGAACAACAACGATTGGTTGCAACACGAGGAAACGAAATGGAGCCCGTTTGGGGAACGAACGAAAGAAACTCACGAATGTGCGAACGAGCGGAGGAAGGAATTAAGGAAAAAGCGGCCGGCCAACTGTGTAACGCGCGCGAGTTGCTTTTCTAAACGCGAGATTTGTACTAAAATCAGAAAGAAACTAAAAAATCAGAGCAGCACAGCACAACGCAGAGCGCAACACACACCAACGAGTAGATAGAGAAAAATCAATGAGAAAGAACGACAGCAACAGCTGCGAAACCAACCATAACTGAACAACTGAGCGAGAGAAGCGAGAACGAAACATGATGAGCATTAGAGATGTGTAAATTTAACACATAAACTGTGAAAGAATGAAATTCCAGACGAGTTTCGCAATATTTACCTCATTATTATTTGTGCTTTTTCAAACGTGAGTGCCACAATTCTGCAATGATTCTACATTTATCAAGCTGCTTCAATAACTCACAAATGAATCAAGGAATTTATGCTCCGTGTATCGCGTTCAGCGCTTAAAACATTTTGACGAACTTTCAGCGAAAATCCACAAAAAGGAAGACCATAAACTACCAACAGCTGTAAAAATAGCCGCAAGAACAGCAACAACAACGATTCGCCATTAAATCGACGAACATCTGCCACAACATTAACAAGACAAAAAAAAAACAACACAGGTGGCAACTCTAATTTTAATATACTACAAAAAAAGCAACACAAAACAAGGCTGACTTGCACATTAAATTTTGTCCGAATTTAGATTTAGCATCTGTCAGTGTTGCATGGATAGAAATTTGTTTAAAATAAAATATTTTTAGTTCGAAATAACAACAACAGACGTGGAAATTGCACATTGTGAGCGATATTAAACAATTTTGTATTAATATTAATACGAGCGTATGTAACAATTTAATTCATTGCAGTTCGTGAATATTTCAATTATTAAAATTATACTTTAACTTGCTGAATTTCTAAAAAAGTACATTTTTAATATATAGTATAAGATTTCTATAAAAGACATCACTTTTTAATAAATAATTAATTTTTATTAATATAGTAGGTGTTAGAATTGATTGAAATTAATTAATCTTGCGAAAAAGGTTAAATTTTTATGGGTTTATGGATTTTTTATGGGTGTAAGGATTCAATTTGACCGATATATATATATATAAATATTTCAAATGTTTTTGTCCCGGCTAATCTCGGAAACTATTTATCCGATGAAGCTAAAACTTAGTGAGGTCATAGTCCTGGTGCCAGGAAAAGGTTTCTGTATCATTAGTTTGTAGGAAATCGGGAGTCGCTTGGGCAAAAAAATGGCCATAATATGAAAACTACAAGGCTAAAGAAGCATAAAAGAGTAGAAGAAGCATTAAAGAATTTGTTACGAATTTGGTTGAATCATAACGATAACGAGGATAATCGGCTAGTGACTCACCCACTTTTTATAATAAATAGAAACTCTTTGGTGTTTATAGATCCATGGACATTCCATGTTTTTCTACAATACCGTATGTATGTATAAAAAATAAAGTATATCGATGATAGTAGAAAGTTTAGTAAGATTCTTTTCACTCAAATAAATCATAATAAAATAATAAAAAGTCTTGACGGATGTAGAGTGTATCAGTTTCGCCCGGCCCGGAGATACCCTTGAAAATGAGAAAGTTGTTCTTCAAAATCTTTTAGGCCACAATGATCAGCTAGAAAACCTGCAACGATTTTTTTCCTATTTAGTCTGAGGCGTTTTATGGATATTCCCTTTTCTAGACTAAGAAATCTTCTTGCTTAGCGATGGCCTGCAGTTCTAGCACATTGAAAGCCAAACTGAGTTTTTTTTCACTGACGTATTGAGCCCACAAGACTCCACATTTTTATGACTTTAAATTATTACGTCGTCTTAACTAAAAACGAAATTTGATTCCCTTATTAAGGGAATATGGGACAAATCGATAGAGTGATTGAGCTGTGAAACGGACGCAACACAACTTGCAATACAATGTCGCACAATGGACACTGTATCGTCCTCCATCTATAAACACATTAATGCGACGAGGAGTTGCTATCGATTCTATATACTTCCTATATAATATAGAATTATAACGCAATTACACACGTGTACTGAGTAATGAAGCTGTCAGTTGCAGTTAGTGGCAGGAGAAATTGAATTTATAGCCTTTATTTATTGTTGCTGGCGTCTTAAGTTGATTTTCCCGTTGATGTGGAAAACGATGGAAATTTAATGCATTTTAAGTCAATCACATTAAGTGACGACAAAAGTCTGTCCAAGAATAAGAATGTTATTAAGAATTGTGTGTGCAGATCAAAGAAAAAGAAAGTAGAAAAGTATCTGCCTTGGGACGTGTGTATTTTTAGTTTTATATCCTTATGCGTAGCAAATATTTTATTTTACTTTTAAGTATATCTTTATTACGAATATACTACCAGAAATATTCATACGAAAAATTAAAAAATACTTGACTTAGTTGAATTAAGTTTACGTTATTCATGAACAACAATGAAAACATTCAAGTCAATCAACTATCAACATTAATTATTAAAATTAGCAGCTGTCAACAACCTGATCAATAGCTTTAATAACTTCAGAATGACAATCGGACAGACGGAAATACAATCCAAGTGATTGGATGTTGTTTTATTTGGACAAACGAGTTTATATTCGATGTAGCAATCAAAACAAATCAAAGTCATGAATTAAATTCTTAGTTTTAATACAATAAATGAGTGAAATTCTTACTGTTTCGTTTGCGACTGCGACTTTGATGGCACGGCGTCCATTTCATTATTTATTAATTTAATAGTAAAAGCAAAAATGATTATTCAGAGCTAGTATTCGTTTCTTCCAGACGTCAAATAAACAGCGCGGATAGAAGATTGTTTTGATTGTTTCTAATACCAACTGAGAAAAGACAAGCGAACTGTTTAAATTCACGTATAACACTCATCGAAAGCCGAAATCAAACTCAACTGAAAAGCAATTGTTATGAGCGAAGGTCTGCTCATTGGGTCTACACTCGCTTCAGTCCTTAAATCAATATTGATTTGGACTTTTGAACTATTATTGAAGTTGAAAAACACATATGTACAACAAACAAGGAACAAGGAAGCATTTCGTGAAATGATGAAAACCTTAAAAATTCACGGCCAAGGATATTAAACATGTCATTAATGTTTACGAGGTAAACGTAAGAGAGACTGCAGCCGAACAACTCCCACATAAGTATATAAAAAGGGTCACAAATAACAAGCACCTACACCGAATCATTAAAAGGATTTATAAATTGATACGATTGATTCCGAGAACTTGTTACAATGCTTTAAAAGAACCTTTTGATTAATGAAATTTATCGTGGTTATGGTTGATTTTCATTGAATGAATTATCACACCAGCCTAAAAGTAGGCAATGGTACAAATTACACTACGAGTTGAGTTATGGAACAAATTAAAGCACAAACTATAATCCTTTAGTTAATACAATTAAATTTTTACTGATTTATTGTTACAATGCTTTTGTTATTTCTGTCATAAATGTTAATTGCAATTTTTAGTGTTTTATGGCGAACCATTTCAACAGTTTGTGATTTAATTTGCAGCATAATGTAATGCTTACTTTCAGGCTGCACTGAGAATCATTCTGTTGTTGATTTAACAAGTTTTGTAGTTAAATAAATAAATTAAGAAATTAAGTGTTAAGTTGTAAATAATGTAATATATATAATCTTAAATAAATATGTTTAAAGTATGTTAAGAATCCCAAGTTTTAAGTAAATATTTTTCCACATTTTGTGTAATTAATAAAAGTGGAATAAATCTTTGAAATGTTTGTAATTAGACCAGAATATTGCTAAAAATCTATATACTACATTCATATATAAGTCATAAATAAAACTTACTGCTTGTTTTAACACCACCGAGCACGAGATTCGGCGGCTGTTTGTTGCCCTCAGCGAATGAGGTGGTCCTTGGACGCCCGCTCATGTCGTCGTCGTCGTTTCCTGGTAAAGCAACGGCGACGTCTTTAGCTTTTTTATTTTTGGCTTTAACCGCAACTGTTTCCTCTGCCGAAGCCGTAGTTGAGCTTTTTAATGTTCTTCCTCCGTACAAATTTCAAGTGAATATGTCAAAAAAAATCAAAGAAAGATCTTCTTTGATTTTCCACAAAAAAACACAAAAAACTCAACGAAAGACGAATCGATTTTTGTTAGCGGTCGATGAGGATGATGAAGATGATGCTATGTAAATATATTGCTGTAATTGTTGTTGTTGTTGCTGGTATTGTTATGATTTTTTTATCGGATGTTGAATGCTCAGTTATCCTTCGGAATATCTGCGTAAATAAATAAAGAAATAAATGTTGAAAGAATTTCTATTGTTTTTTTGAATGTAAATTATCTCATACTTATTAATTATTGCTGTTGTTAATAAAAAGTTGTTGTTGTAGTTGGTGTTTTAGTTGTTGCTCTAGGTTCTTTTGCTTTGCTTCGGTTCTGCGTCTTCTTCATATAAATTGCACAAAAGTTCATTTAACTTATTTTTAATAAAAAATAATAAAAAAGAAAAGAAAGCAAAGATCGGTATTTCGATGGTTAAATTTTTTGTTGGGTTCTTGTTTGCTTTATGCCAAAATCTTGAGTTGTTGAGAATTGTTGTTGCCGATGTTATTGCTATTATTGTTGCTGCTGTGATTCAATTGCTGTTGCTGTGATTTGCCTTTTAATTGAATTACATTTCACCGATATATTTTGGATGTTGCCCGAGAAAAAACTGCAATGAGGAAAGGAAAGGAATTAGAAATTTAATTATTAAGGTTTCTACTATAATTTGACAAAAAACCCCAATTGAAAAAATATTATTTTTATTTAGTCTCGTATTTTTATTTATTTATTTGTTTGGTTTCGTTTTTTGTGTGGTTTTTGCGCCAACTTCTTCAATTTTATTATTTTTATTTTTGCTGTGAATTCAGTGCAGCTTTCATTTTATTTTTATTTCCTTTTGCATGACATAATTTTTGGCAGTTAAACGACCAACTAATCTGGCAAACAAACAAACAATAAATTGTTAAGTTTGAACTTGTGAGACTTTTAGACGCGTCTGCAAGAAAAAATTTAGCCAATAGCAAAAACCGTAGAAACAAAGATAAAAGACGTCGAAGATGTAGAGAAAAATCTTGCTATAACAATCGATACGATTCTCCTAGTTTTATTCATGGATTATTTGGCCCTTGGTATCCATTTCTATGCTTATTTCGTATTCTATGGTCGTGAAATTTCAGCAGGATTTTTTAGCTTTTTATTGCTGCACTTTGTTTAATGTTTTGAAGTTTATTTAACCTCATTTATTCAGATCAGATGAAAGCAGAAACACGATGGATCTTGAAAATAATATAAAATTATCCGAATTAATAATATTTATCATAAAATTATTAATAATGACTCAATAAAAACATCAATGATAAAAATCATGACAGATAAATCTCTGCAAATCGTAGATAAATTAAATTTTCTAAACTTATGACTTTTTTGAAAAGTAATCCTAATAAATTTCACATTTAATTTAAATTTCACCCGCTGAAATCTTATTCAATCAAAAGATGTAAATTTGATATCATAACGATTGAGAGCCAAACGATGTCTATTTTAAACTATTTCGGGGACTTGAAACGCTTTTTTATTTATTTTATAATTAATTATGTCTTTTTTATTGCTCTTCGCGATGTGATTTTATGTGAAATTTTTATTAGTGGCTTTTCTTTTAAATTAAAAAAATGTTATGTTTGAATTTTAATGAATTCGTGATAATATTGAAATAAAAAAATTGTTATTTATATCGGGGAAGGAACAAACGGAAAGAGAAACTTCACTAGAAGGAAATTAATCGTAATTTCATGAATTGTGTCCTCTAATTATTAACTTAATTTTATTCATTTTATTTATTTTTCTATTTTATTTTTGATTTATTTATTAGCTTGATTCTATTATTAACTTCATCAATTTAAATTAGTTTAAATATTATGAATTAAATTATTAAATTGTGATTCATATTCAATTCTTATATAAAAACGTATAAAGAAAATTTATTAATGAATTTTCTTTACTCTCCTCTTAAATTCGTTCATTAAATAATAAATAAATTAATTATTATTGACGTATTGACGAACAGTTGACGTATTCCTCAATAATCACCGGTGACTAAAATTTACACCCGATTTAGAATCCTTGAAAATAAAATTCAAGAAATTTAACCAAGGAAAACAAAATGAAATTAGAACCTGATTGTGGTGATGCGTTTGTATTTGTCTTTTGTGTGTGTGGCTGCGTTCTGGTAACCTACTTCTGTAATTTTATTGCAAATATTTTAACATCCATTTTCCGTTTTAATTTTGTTGTAATGCAGAAACCAAACAGCCACCCATCACGATTGAGTTTTATTTTGGGTGTTCATTATTATGATGCGGTTTATTTATTTCTAGAATAAACAAGACCCAGAGAATTTGTAGAAAAACTGTAGATTTTTCAGAGAAGAAAGGATAGGGAACAAGAAGTGAAAGAAGAGAAAAAAATAATCGTAAAATTCTCTTCAAAATAAATCGAATTAAGTAATAATGAAATATTACATTAAAATAGCTATAATAAAGGAACTTAATTAAAAACGAGTATCAAATCGAACTTGGAAACATTTTGCAGGAAAAATTAAAATAATTTAAAAGGAATTTCTTCTTTCAACAATTTTGGAATCACGATTTAGTCACAAAAGTCAAAAAAGGGAATTAATTAGGACTAAAGTAAGTAATAAAAGAAACTTTAGTAATCAATTCAACTTACATTTAAAATTTCCTTTATGAAAATTCTTACAAAACAAGGAAAACTACAATTAAGAAAATTGCAGGAAGTAAAGGAAAAGAAAATTCGAGAAAAAGGATAAAGCTTAACATCATGAAATTGAGAAAGAAAGGACGAAAAATGGAAGAAACTTGCGGAAAATGTCAAATAAGAAAATTCGCTTAAAATGAGAGACTCTCACGTAGAAATATCGAGAGAATTAGAGAGCGACAGGCACAAGCAGAGTAAAGAAGAGAGCGCAAGAGCGCTTAAGCAGAGAAAGGAGAACAAGCAAAGATTTTCTCGGAGAACGAAGCAATTGAAGTATTTTCCAACTGCATTTTTGAAGCGACCACTGCGCACAATCAATTTTGAGCTCAAATAAGGAAGAAGAAAATCTTCGAAAAACTTAAAAAAAGGATAAAATTTTGCGAAAGCAAAAAAAGAACTTTTAATATTAATCTTTAATAATTTACCTATACTAATAATAATGATTATAATGAGAAGAAGATATAATTTCCATTTAAAGGAAATGTAAAAACGATAGATTTATATCACACGATTTTTCACTTTTATTTAAATTTCGATGAAGATATCAACTTTTTTACAGAAAGCTAAAAATCTTTTTCTGCAGTCTTTAATGTTTAAAATTATTGATCAATTAATTTATTTAATTAATTTATTATTTAAAATTATTATTGATTAATTAATAAACATTATTTTTTAATTTTTCACATTATTTTTCCCAAAAACTCGTCGCTAATAAATTTTTTCATCTACATAATTAAAATGTTCTTTCGTTACTTAGCATCGTTTTATTTTTTGATAGAATCCTTTTAAAGGATATTTTATTATTGAATTAAAATAACGTTTTTGATTATCTCACTTTTATATAATTTTTTAAACCTTAGGAAAATTTTGCGTTTTTCCATGTCGCAGCAAATGTGGAACTCGTCAGGAACTCGCCACTCCGCAACGGAAAATTTCTGAAGAGGGACGAACGGGAAGCCGAGAATCAACGAAGTGGATGTCGTTTACTGAGCGCACGAGAAGGCGAAAAACGATGTCGTTAGCAAATGTCCCCAACCGATTGAGAGCGAGGCAGAGAAAACGAGAATAGAGCGAGCGACAACAACTCGTTGCTATGGAACAAAAAGCAACAACAACCGAATAACTGCAAACTGCAATTACACACACTCCCCTTAAACTATACAACACAAACAACTGCAAGAGCGAACACTGACATAAAAAGCTCTCCATTTGAACTGATGGAATTTCCTATTTAGAATAACTCAACACCAAAGCTTAGCTCAGAAAAATAGTTGCTAGCTAAACTTTTCTTTCTTGTTTTATGCTTCGTTTTCTGAAGTTTGTGATGCTCTACTGCCTTTCGACGACGACGTCATCATTTGTATTGTATTATTGCTGTTTTTGTAATTCGTAGCGTGGTTTCAAATTTTTGAGGGAAGCCCTCAACAGAAAAATCAAACAGAAGGCGGATATTGAACAGCAGGTTCCCAAGTGTAACAAGAGAAGCGCAAAGGGAAGAGCCGACTGAGAGCAAATGAAGTCCGGAGCGATATTGAGCGGTGCTTTCGTAGGTGGTGGCGATTTTTGAACTTGTTCGTAGCTCCAACGAAACAGTGTTGCCAAGTATAGGAAATTAAACAACAAATGTATTGCTAACAAATAGCTCTTTTGTATAACCAATTATATTAAACTAAAATCAAAATCAGGTTATAAACAAATGGACGCAGGGATGCGGCACCTAAATAAGGAATGTAAAACCGTCGCCTCCTCCTCTTCATCTCTGCAGCTTCTACAAAAGTCATTTGAGAAAAATCCCAGCCTCAAATCATGAAGCCAAAAATGCAGTGGGCTGCCATGACCCCTATAACTCGCCGAATGTTATCACTATAGCGTAAGGCATCTCTGTAGCTGAGTTATCTTTTATGTTAACTAATTCAGTAGCCACGCGCACAATTCTCTGGAATGTTACTTAGTTGTTGGACCCGGGCCAATTTTAAAGATAGCTGTTCCGTCATCTCATTTAGAGAAAGAAGAGGTGCAGGTAGAGGCCAGAGATCATATCGTAGCCTGCCTTTCGTTATAAATGAAAACATCCATAGAGGAATTATCCTTCAGCCAGCACAATTCCTGCCAAAATGGGCACCACTTCCGCCTGAAAGACGCTACAACGGTACGAAAAACCAAAATATTCCTTCCATTTCAAAGATTTTACAGAAAACCCCATTTCCAAACTCTACCGCACAGTTTTGAATCATTAGTATACACTTCAGTATACCTTCATTGCCTGACAGAATTCCATCCTCGCAGTCACCTCTCCGGTATATTGGGTGCGTCCATTCATAATTTTTGAATTGGAAACCATGTTGGGAAACCATGGGGTGCAATCAAAGCTTTCAAAGCAGAATTAGAGTCCTTTCAAGATGATTTGATGACCAAATAGTAGATCTCTGGACTTTTTCCAATAATATGCAGTTTGTTACCTTACCAAGAGTTGGCCACCAAATGACCACATTGTACCCTACTGCTACATACAGCCAGTATATCATCGATGGACTAAAGCCCCATTTATTACTAGTAGGTCTTCTGAAATAGTAGAAAGCCACCATGGCTTTATTCACTCTCTCGATAATGTTTAGTTTCTAGCTTAATTTCCTATCCAGGATAAGACCTAGAAATGTTGCTTTATTTTCCTTTTTAAAGACAACTATCTGAATTTAAGAGTTACGGCTTCAAGAAGAGCTGCCCATCTTTTTAGAGTGTTCCGAGCATGCTGCACCAGGTCTCTGATTACACATGGGAGTAATTGTTGTGATTTTGGTGAAAGAATACATCTAAATAAGTAGGTTTTACTGATCTGCGTACCTCACACTGAACAATTTTTCTTCGTTTCATAATTTTCTATAACAAAAATGGTCGACATAATCGCAAACTTCGTGGTGAACTTTATGAGAGTTCTTGACTTGATTATATCTTTTCTGTATGGCTTTTCTGCGCAAGTCTAGCCTACAGCTCTCTGATCGCTCATTGTTCTGGGACCTATAAATATCCTTTTGGCAGCACGTTTTCCAGAAAGGCAGCCACTTCTCCTCTTTTTTCAAGTAACTTTGTTAACTTACAGTACGAAGTGAGGAACAATGCGAATATATAATACATCAGGGTGAATAAATATATGAAAAGCTATCATACATTTGAAATTCAATTATTATGTATTTGTTGACCGTTGACATTCCCATTTAATAAAAATGATTGAGCGAAAGTCCAGATAGAGAACATTGATTTTAGCTGTTAATGACCGTGTGCGAGAAACTGCAAAAATGCAGTGAAAAAGAGACTGGGTCAATGCAAAAACTTTTCAAGTGAACTCGTAGTGCAAATGCATGATGAAAATACTCATAAATAGCAAATTATTGATGACGATCATTGCTGATTTCGTGGATTGTTCATTTAGAGATGACGGTAGCATGTATTTGTTTATTTAATTCACATTCTATTAAGAGAATATAAGGAGGAAATATTATCATTAGGAGATATACTCTCATTAGGAGATATACTCTCATTAGGAGATATACTCTCAATACCTGTAAGCTCCGGGAGCAAGAGCGATTCACATGAATGTTTTTGTTAACTTCAATCTTTCTCTTTATATATTTAAGTACGATACTGTTGTTCAATTATGTTTTGAAGATAATACATTATAGTCTTTAATTTTGTTAACACTTTCATATGAATTTTATAACTTATAACTTGTTTTGAAAAAGGCTCAATAAACAAAATTTGAATTTGAAGGAGGAAATAACCATAGCGACACAGTTCATCTACTTTTAAAATGATTAGATTTTTATTACAGATTCAATTTAAAACAAACAAGCTGTGAATAAAGGAAAATACCACAAGAATACATACATTCAAAATTCCCAATGGGAGCATTTAAACGAATTTACGAATATCCAGTTGAATGAAATAAGAACGAAGAAAGCAGTAATCTGCTCTGGATCAAACACGTGACGTTTTCAGAGGAACGAGAGACGTCTTTCAGGGCAAAACTCAACCACAACATGGCCAAAAATATTAAGGAAACATCGATGAAGGTGCTCATGGGATTGATGACAAAAAATATTCAGATAAAACAACAAGTGGACCTCAGAAAAAACCTGCTACAGGAAAATTATAATAACACAAACAAAGCTACAGCAAGAAAAAAAGAGACTTCAAACGAGGGTTGTTAAGGTCGTCATCGGTTGCGTTGTTGGTTGTTCTCTTGCAGTTGAATTTTCACTGTTTCCATGCAGCTCAGTTGATGAAATTAGAAATGAAAGCGAGGCGTGAAGAAGGCGACAGCGCAAAAGGGTGCTGAAACTACAAAAAGAAATGCCGAACAAGCGAATGAGTGGCGAATCGTAAAACGTTTGCTATTCAGATGCATTCGTCATAAACGTCGCATGCAAATCCCACATTCATACATATTTCGCTTGATTTTTATTTTCATTCGTTCGAAATGTGAATTTAACTTAAACAACTTTAACATTTACATGTTTTTATATAAGAACGCGACTTTAAAATTTTATATGTAATTTGATCGCCAAAATAAACTATCACATTCAGATTCTTTTTCATACGTTTGATTTATAAAAGGAATCTCTTCATTTTTACTATTATTTATTTCTCTTCGTTTCTAAATTGCAAGAAACGCTTCATAGTAAAATAATTTTAAAATTGTGAAATTATTAAGTTGAAATATATGCAATTAATAAATAAACTTTTACAGAATTTAGTTTGTTATTTACAAAAGCAGAGACTGACGACGCATTAACAAAAAAACGACGTAAAGCTAAAAACGGTAAATTATTTCAGCTACTTTATTTTTGTAAATTATTCCCATTTCCAAATACAGTAGCCTTTTATATGCACGATAGTTATTTATATATATAGATAAACACCATACATACATACATAGATAAAAATACTTGTCTGACCTTTAAAAATGTTTCGTTTGCTGCAGTTGAAACTGGTTTAATTAATGGAAAATGTTTTTAAGACTTTTATGTTTTATAATTTAATAATTACGACTGACGAACTTTTAATAACACATAATTTTATTGTCAATTTCGATATTTCTTAGCTTCATTTGCCTTTTATAATCATCGCATTGATTTCGTTATGATTTCGAAATAAGTTAAATGAGGTTAAGAAACGATAAATGATAAATCAAACACGACGTAAAACGTGATAAATTAATGATTAATTATTATCTTTGCTAGAAAAAGATTGTTATTATTAAAATTAATTTCGATGAGATTATTTTAAGTAAAAATTATTCTTTACTAATTCAGCAACCACAGAAAAAAAACCTTTGAAAAATTGTATTAATAATTCTTGTGATTTTTACTATGAAAAAAGAATCTCCAATTTGTTTTGGACAAATAATCGCTTTATCTATAATTAATTTGAAAAAAGGTACAAGAATTAATTAATTGAGATAACTTGATACTGGAGATATTAAAATGTTTGACAGTTCAATCACTGTCAGAGCCCCACTGAAGCAAACACATCGCGAAGCACATAATTAAAAAGCAAAATTAAATTAACTAATTTTATGGGAACTTTGAAAATAAAAGTGAAATTTAAAAAAAAAGTTTTTCTTTATGACATCCCAGGTTCTGAAAGCAGAATACGTGGTCCACTGTAACGACATGCAAATAACATAAAATATTCTCGGTTAAATGTTCACAGTTGGCATCTCGCCCAGAAAAAAGTCAACCCTGGAGATTTTCGAAATGAAGTTTTCTCCATTATTCAAAAGGACTACGAATATGGCATTAACTAATAAAGATTACTTGCGAAGGACTAAAAAATCGTGTGTCGGAATTCCGCCTCCTCCACCCATTTCGAAAAGACGAATTCCAATATAAAAGAACCACTTTAAGAAAAGATATAGACCGCAAAAATCAATGAAAGTACGGTATAAGTGTCTCTTTCTTGCAAATGCACTTGTCGAAAAATCTTAAGAAGGATGGATGTGAAGTGGAACTTAAAAATTATATTCCAAATAAACTTTATTATATTGTCGAAGAAAGAATTCAACATTTCAGCCTCTAAACAGAACACTGTAGTTATAAATTTGCAAATAAAATTTTCTTTCTTTTCGTATCAAAAACCCACGACGACGCAATTGTGGCAGCAAAAAATCGGAATGTCAGAAAAGGGAACACAAAGCATGGAGTACAATAAAATTGAAGGCAAGCAAATTTTGTGTACCTGGCGCGGCTGTCAAAATGCACCAAAGACGAAAAATTTTATACTACATTTTTATTCTCAGCTCGAAGGAAAATGAAAACCTTCAAAGCACTTAAATCTTACAAATTACTTCATTTAAAATCTGAACACTTTTATTTCTAAGCACAAATCATTCGATTTGATTGTATCTTCCACTTAATATGATTTATCTTTCACTTGCGTTCACTCGGTTTCGCGACGACCACGAATGTTTCGTTCAACTGCCGCAATTCCATTGAAATAAAGTGGAATCAAGCAAAACTGATGAATTCACACGCCACACAACCTATAACCATCTCTTTCTCTCACACTTTTCGGAATATGCAGATTTTTGACTGCATTTCTAGTCTGCTGTTTTTTCAAGGATAAAGAAAAAAATTTCCTTTTTTGTCAAATGCAGAAAAAACTTCACTATCTTAGCACTTTCTAATTATGAAATATCTTCTAGATTCATTACTTTAAGCTGCTCATCCGTGCTAGAAGAGCGATATGATTTGACGCAGTAACGAAAGCTACTTTACTGCAGTTGGTTTGGCTTTCATTCAATCCACAATTCCCTGGTTTAATGTACACTTTCTTATTCCTTGCAATTAATGAAGCTGCACTTTTAATTATAACATCTAAAAAATATTTGCTTTTGTTAGTTTCACCGATTTAATAAATTATCGACTGTCGCATGATTCTTGACTGTAATCATTGAATTTCAAATGTTTTAAAACCTCTGAAATGAAAAGTAATTGAATCCAATTAAATGGAGCCACTCTGGGTTGCACCTCCGTTAAGCGCAGCACCTTCTTTTTTCACACTTTCAATTAAATTTTTTATGGAAAGCTTTCTCTTACTCTTTCCGTACTACACTTTACATATCCCAATTAAAAATTTATGCGTATGATTTTAAACATTTTTAAAAACATGTCATTTAAATTTCTTTGATGTTTCGATTCGCTTTTTTATCGTCACAAAATTTCTACCTTGAATTTGCTTGGAAGTTCTTCCAAATTGTGTGGCAATTTTCGCAATTGAGGCGCATTTACCGAATTATTTAATGACAGCCAAAATATGCTTGGGAGCGTAATAAACTTTTATCTATTAATTTTCACACACTTCAATTACAATTGGAAAACGCAACGCCAGAATATGGCACACCTACAATTAGCCAAATTTTAGTTGCGCAGCTCCAAGGATCTTGATGCTTTCAGGATGCTTTTACTTCCACAGCGGAACTACTTTCGATCACTCCGGAAATTTTTCTTTAATATTTCCGAGCTGATGTGGACTGACAACAAATTCAAATACAATTGTTCAATACTCCATAAAATAATTTTTATGAAAACAAGTTCAATTGACGACGTCTATCTGCAAAATGCCAACTTGTATTATTTTAAGTTTTTTTTTAGTTTACGTCAATCTTTTATTAATGGATTAATAATTTTTATTGTTTTACATTGAAGATGCTATCTTACTCCTTCACTCTTATCACATTCTGTTAACAAAGTTTTCGTTTTAATAAAAATGTAATTTTTAAATAAAATCATGCCTTTTACATTTCCCTAATTGTTGTTAGAATAAAAGGAATTTAATTATATAAAGATGTGCGAAATGTTATGCAAAGATGAGAGAAAACTACATTTAACATATTTCAGACTATACAATTTGGTAAAATGCTTTATTAAAATATTGGTTCATTTTATTTTACATTAAAATACAGAAACCATTCCAACGCCATGTAAAGGGCTAGTTAGTTGAACTTTTCTCAAAAACTTGTCATAGCAGAACATAGGAGGGTAAAGGGAAAGAAAACCAAAAACTGGAAAATTTGTAAACAAAGGTGTTGCCACATTCTGATTCATTGCCACAATTTTGCTTGTCGTCTGAATATTGTCATCGTTGGCGGGTAATATTTTGATGTAAATATCTTGTGAATAACTTTAATCCCACATTCGCAAAGGATATCAAACTACAATCTTTGATAATTGGTGAACGTGATAATTGGTGATATTATTAGATATATATTTATGGTAAGGTATAATAATAATATTTAGAATTGGATAATTGGTGATATTATTAGATATATATTTATGGTAAGGTATAATAATAATATTTAGAAAACGAACTAACATATTGCAACCATTATTATTCCTATGATAGTTAACCATACAAATGCAAATATTTCGCATCTACAACTCTTAAACACTTAATGTAACTGTATGTAAACCGAATTATATGGGTATTAGACCTGCAGGTCTTCTAAATCTAAATAAATCTTCTATTTTTCTTTAATTTTTACCGATTCGAAGTTTACCGCTAAACATTTTAAGAAGTCATATCTTTTAGATAATTTATTATATACGGTTTGGTACTGTTGAATGCGTGTGCTGTTGAAAGCGCACACAAATCGAAAAATTATTTTATTTTTATACGATTAGATATATACTAATATAATACAATACAATATATAAATATTATATACAATATATATTATATACAATCTAATACAAATACAATAATAGAACTTTAAAAACCTTCGCTCATATGTAAAAAACTGCTTACTATTTATTTTAAGTCCTATATTAATATTTATTTTAGGTTTCGGAATATTTAATTTAGTTTCAAAACCCATGATATCATCAGCTCACTTCGTTGTTTTCAAATCAAAACAAACAAATGGCATCACGACTTTAGCTGTCACATAGCAGAAATTCCTCAAATATCAGAATCGATCTGAGTTTTCTGCTCTGCCATGCTATGTCAAAGTTCTACTAATCGGTTACATGCATATCCCATAAGTCTGACTTTGTTTTTGACAGTTCAATCTGCCCTGCTCTGTCACGGAAAGTTCAACTAACTAGCCCTTAATTATAATTCAATCTCTATTTTATAATTCCTTAATCCAATTCTAAGAAAAGCATCCGTGCATTGGAAATCTTCCTTTTATTTCCAATTACCATTGCAGTTTTCAGGAAATGTCTTTTCCATTGGAATGTTCGTAGTAATTACGGATGGAAACTACGATAAAAAACGCATCGTTTCCGGGTGTCGTCGCAAATCTATTGCACGTAATTTTTAACGGAAACGATCAAAATCAAAAAGCTTTTGGATAGTTGGATAAATTTCCAGTGATATATTCAATGTTTGTTGTTTAAACAGATCGCCTTGTAGGCCCAGCTATTTATCTAATTTATCTCTATACTTCTAAATTTCTCCCACTTCATAAATTCTTTATTATCGAATGTTAAGTAATTTTTTTAATATAGATAATGAACTTTAATAACGCTCATGCGGCATTTAATTTTGAAGATGATTTAAAATAAAGATCAAGGCAATACTTTTAATATAACTTAAGATTTCCACAATATCGTACATAAATACAAACAAACATTACAGCTCTTAGTTCAATTCAAAAATTAAAGTATAACCAATTGTAATTTTAGCGAAATAAAATACAAAACCAAAAACAATAAATTATTTAAAGCGTTCTTGTAATGTACATAAAATACTTTTTATAACTTAAATAAATTTACATAAATTGTCTAAAACTGAATTGCTTTTTGTTGCTTGAATCATTGATTATATGAAATACTGTAATGAATTCAATTCAAGGGTTAATTGAAATTATTGCAAGCTTGATTTCTATTTGTTCACCTTAATACGGAATTTGGTTTTGATAATATTGGATCATATCATAAGTGCGAGTGCGGAAATTCTGATACGAGTTCCGTATAACTGCCAACATATGAGCGGCGGCCTCTTTATTGTTTTTGGTTGCAACGAAACGTTGCTTCAGTAAGTTTATCGTTTGGCCTCGGAAGCAGGGCAGCCCCGTGTCTAGCATCAGGGACACGAGCGAGACGATCGCATCCTGATAGGGACGCACAGCGAGGAATGCTTGAACGCACAATTCGCAAAACCACTTGAACGGCGGCGCCTCCATTTTCCCACCCATTATCATGACCATTTCATCAGTCAGCTTCATATCAGGCTCAAAGCCGATGTTGCCGCCCGGCGACGACTCGAACATGAAGCCAAAATCAATGTGTATAATGTGACCATCCTTGTCGATCATGATGTTGCCGTTGTGGCGATCTTTGATCTGTAGCAGATAACCAATCAGCGAGTACGCAGCCATCGATTTGACAAAGTTGGCGCGTGCAGCTTGGAACTCTTTTGAACTCTCATCGCCGTATTGGTGCAGGAAATATTCGTAGAGCCCAGAGTCTGTTTGACGTCCCAGCTGATCACGCGACTTGGCATTCGGCACGCATTCGATGACACCGCACTGGAAATAGCAATTCGCTTCAGTTCTGTTCTTTTTATTGGTATTTTTACTCATCGCTTTTCATTACTTACGCCTGGAGCCGTAGCGACCACTCTGTATGGGAACAGAAACAGATCCAAGCCGACCTGCTGAAAGATGTTCTTGAATATGGTGATGACTTGCAAGGCCAGCATGTCTTGGCGCACATCATCGCCAACTTTGAAGATCGCCGCCTGCCAGGACTCGACGCCAAGCGACGCTTTCACCTCTTCTTGAGAGTTCTGCGGAAGCAATGAACACATTAACAATCAGCAATTTTAAAATAAATTAATAAAGTGTCTTTGCTTTTAAGGAGACATCGAAAACTGACCGGGTTATTGGAGACCTCCATGGCACGTGTCTCGAGTTCATTAATGCCACATCTGTAAACGCGGAAACGCGCCAGATATGGAGCCTTGGCGGCGCTCTGCATCGGTGTGCCGCTGTTGTAGTCAATGTCCATCACCATCGCCTCCGGATTCGACGGCAGGTAGCACCCAGACTGCACCTTAATGCGGCTCAGAGCGGCCAAGCAAGCATTTTTTCGTTCGACTCCTTTCGGGAAGGATCGAATTTCGCCGGAGACCGCAGTAATCTTGCCGAAGAAGTCAAATTCACGTTCGTAGAATCGCTTCGCCGATCCGGAAAAAGACGAAATGATGCTCTGTGAGAGAGCCTCCAAGCTTTCGTACAGATTCGGGTCGCGGTGCTGTTGGTCTTCGTCCATGTACATGTTTGTTTGCATGTTCCAAATCAACTGGTGAGCCACAATTTGGGAGCGCTTTGAGATGTTCTTGATGAATTCGGTGACGTAGCCCATCGTGTCGTGGCGCAGAGCCTGCACCAGCTGCGGTATGTACGGCAGCACCGATTCGGCCGGATACGAGGACAGCGTCTTCACAGCATATTGCGCTGTGAGGGGGTGCGAAGGGTACTGCCGCGAGAAGTAGGCGAGCGCTTGAATGGGATTCACGTGGGACCATGACAGGATGTACATAAGATCTGCGCTTTCTTGCAGCAGATTCTTTGTGGTGCAGAGATACTTGAGAGCCTCTGGGATCTCGCACACGGCGATCGGGTCCGCACACACGAGACGCGTGACTTCGTCCTCAATCGACTCGGCATTCTTAATGCGCTGTGGCAGGAAGACAGCCAGAGATGGACTGTATGCCCAGGCAAGACGAGCGTAATCACGCCACACGTTGACCTTGTACGGCCGATTACGCCACTCGGTGATTTGTTCCTCGCCTGCAAGATACGAGGGTTTGAAGATCATAAACTATTTCCTTGTTTGTTGTCTCTTTCACTGTACCTGGAATTCCGAGGTCGGGCAAACTGTTCGGATTGTACCACGTGATGAGGAACTCGATCTCAACCGCCAACAGTTCCAGAATCAAGTTGCGCTTCTTCATGTAGTCCTTGTCGTAGCCGTCTTTTTGGTAGGGCAGCCGCTTGGAGCGGTTCGAGCGCTTGGACAGGGTCGATGTGGAGTGCGGCATCGTGTTGTACCAGCCGCCAGTGCCACCGGCCGACATGGAGCGCCCCACCTCACCGGTGCTGATCAGCGACGCCGTCTCCGGGTTCTGCCGCACCGACAGCATCTGCGTAGAAGCAGCTGTTGCAATGTCGTAGTCACCGACCTCGGATGTGACCAGGTGCTTCTTCTCACTGCGCATTGTTTGCCAGAATTTCAGCAGAATGATGATGTCGTTGAGCAGCTGCTCCTTGCCCTGGTTGGGACACGTTGGAGGGCCGCAGAAGTAGTCCAAGGCATTGCTGTAAATGCGTTCGCGCAGGATGTTCCTCGCCAAGGACTTGGGTATCGTGTTGCCCTGCAGCAGCGACAGCCCGCACTGCAGCAACTTGAAGCGACAGCCAACCGTCGACACCTGGCGATTCTGCTTGCTTTTCTTGGCAATCGGCAGACAGCGATGCAGCAGCAGGCAGAACATTTCCACTTTGTCGCGGTTGCAGTACTTGGCAGTGTCCACCATTTCGGAGAGCAGCTGCAGCCAAATGATGTGCGGCGCAATGAGAATAGGCTTCGAGACCAACTTGCAGCCCTCGTAGGCGGCCAGAGGATTGGTGAGCTGCACTTCGTCGGAGAAGAGACCCATCTTCTTTTCGAACGTGGTTTGCCAAGCACTCACCATCTCCTGGATGAAGCAGAGCTCCAAGTCCTGTCGTGCTGTCAGCACCCATTGCCAGCACTCCACGGCGGTCTCCACAGCCGACTCGGTGAACAGTTCCACTTGAGAGGTGGCTGGCACAATGAACAAAGAACACATTTAGCAGGAGGACTGACAACGCTCAAACGTTACTTACAAATCGCATGCAGCAGCTTACGATTGATTCCGGCACACAGAATTAGATACGCTGTGGCGCGCCAAAGTGCACCACGATGCTTGCTGTCAGATTTGGCATTGCAAGCGTCCCACAGGTCCTTGACCAAGCGATCGGCGAGGCCGGCCTTCTCCTCGGCGTCCAAGACTGAAAGTAGACCCGAAATTTCGCCGGCATATTTACTGCGCAAGCACAGCACAGACACGAAGCGCGGCGTGTCGCTATTCACGCAATTGGGTCGCTTGCTAATGGAGGGCAAAGCATTGGGATAAAGCGTGCTGCCGCTGACTATTGAATCGAAGGCTAGCGCCAAGCCGCTGTGGTGAGCGAGAGCGGGAGTCGGTATTTGGTTGGGGTATTCCTGCAAGTGGGAGCGCGTCGAGCGCGGCGCCCACTTCATGGCCTCGTTGACGATGCCTTGGCAGCGGTCGGCGAAGTCTTTCAGCCGGCCCTCGCGTGCCGGCAACGAGTCCATGAGATGCAGAGTGTACGGCGTGGAAGCCACCCGCAGCGTGGGCGTCTCTTCGTTTGGATCGAGGGTGAGTGAAAAAGCCAGCAGCTGCAGGATATCGAGCATGCACCACAGCACCCGCCGGTTCCATAGCAGATGCGGGAACTTGTCCACTAACTGCGACAGGTACTGATCGGCAACTAATTGAATCTGCTTATGGATGTGGTTAAAGTAGACCAGCAGCAGCGTAGCTTGCGACTCAAGCACCTTTTCACGTGCCTCGTCATGGGCAAACAACACGTTGCGGAACTTCTCAAAGACTTGATCAGCGATGCTGGAAGGAGAAATGACCATTAACGTAACCCAACGATGAAGGCCGATTATTGAATACCATTTGACGCATTGCCATATCCCAGATTTGTCCTTCTGCAGCGCCAGGTCGGACAGGTAATTGAGGATGGGCTCCAAGGTGGGTTCCTCCGAGTTCTCCACTCGCAACGTCTCCAGCCAATAGACACTCAGCAGATACGTGCACTGGGCAAAGGTCAGCTTGTTGATGGAGGCCGTCACCTCCGCCGGCGGATGGTCCAAGAGCAGCAGTATCTGGCTGCGCAGCTCGTTCAAACTCACCGAATCGCTCTTGATGGCCGAGGTGTAGTTCAGCTCGCGCATGTCCGACTTGTGGGTGGTCTGCGAGATCAGCAGCGGCGACTTGGCGGCAATTTGCTGCACTCCCTGGTACCAATCGGCTGGCCAGAGGCGGGAATTGGTGAATCCCATGACCACACAGTAAACCCAAAAATCTTTAAATAGCTTATGGAGGCGCATTTTTGGGTTTTTGATGGGCGGCAGGCGGCGCACCAGCACCGCAATCACTGGAATCAACATGCCCAGATTGCCGGCGCTCGAGCTGGCCTTCTGCGCACCAGGTGTGTTGTCATAGGACCTCTCGCCCTCTAGACCGATCTGTACAAAGAGTTCCAACAACTTGCCCAGCAACTCCAGCATCTCGGCGTCGCCCTGCATGTTGGCGGCGATGTTGCCGAGCGCATTCACCACCGCATCCGACACGTGGTGGAACTGCTTGCGCTGCTCGGGGTCCGAGGTGTACGCGAGCGATGCCGACTGCACGGTGACGCGCGAGAACATCTTCATGATCTCCTCGAAAACGTGCGCCTCGCACTGCGAGATGATCATGCAGCCCAACTGATCGACGATCAGCGCGTTCTGCTCGGACGGCACCTTGCAGAAGCGCTGGATGAAGAACTGCAGAATGTTTTGGGTGGTCTTCGAAGTGTCCTTCAGTGCAACCGCAACATGACCGAGCATGACAATAATATTGAGGCTGACGAGAGTCGATTCACTGCGAACAAAGGCAGAAATGAATTCTTTATAGTTTTTATGCATATTATGAAAACATTTATATTTACGATTCGTGCTTCTCTGCAGTGAAGAGACGATTGGAAACATTCGCCACCAGAGCAGGCACACAGAACTGATCCAGCGAATGCGCCGAGCGCAAGGCAATGCTCAGGTTTTCGATGGCGGCATCACGCAAAGCTTCAAAGGCTGCTTGCCCCGACCGAGTGATGGCCGCTTTGTTGTGTTCGCCGAAGATGTCCACGGTCGAACGCGACTCGCTGTTGTGCACCACGATTTTGAAGGGCGGCACTTCTGCTTCCTTCTTCTGCAAGGCCATCGCTTGCACAGAGTGAGCGTGAAGCTTGCCCAGAATAGGACTGGGATCGACGAGGAAATCCCTCAGATATGATATCGACGTTCCAGCGATGTTGGGAAACTTCTGCGCCAGCTTTCCCAAACCTTCGAGGCACACCATGAGCAGCGGCATGTGATCCATGACTATCTTTTGGCTGAGAATAGAGTTGAGCTTCTGCGAAAGGCGGCCACAGAGCTTATCAGCCTCTACCGAATGCGTTCCGAATTGGTTTAAAGAAAGCAGAAAGATAAATTAAGTTAGCAAACGAGAAAATCGCAGTGAATTGTAACGGAAACGTTGCTTTAGTAGATGATAAATGAAAGGTCATTAAAAGAATCGCAGAGCGGAGAAGGTGCATAAGAAAATGAATACGCAACTCATGGCAAAATGTGCAGTGAAGTATTTAATTTCTTTTCGCATTTAAACAGTAGTTAAAGGAGAGGCATTTGAACGCAAACGCTGAATTGGTTTGTAGTTGATTCGGGGTTTGGTAGGTTTCAGGGTTTCTATGCAAGGAACAGCTAACAACAACGAACGTAATAATAAGTAACCTTTGGCCAATAAATAATGTAAACCATTCTGCAAAGAAGGAACATTGTACTCTTCATCAACTGCAAAAATTAATAGTTGAAATTAAATGATAAACTGAAAATTATATTAAATAACGCCTTAAATAGCAGTTATATTATTTTTACTACTCTATTCTACGTATCTACGATTGCTATTCACTAAAGCTACACACGAAGCAGAGGGCAAGTGAAGAATTTCATCTCCTTTCATTACCTGTTTCGTCGCGTATGGCCCACACCAGCAGATCCACGCAGGCTGCGTTGGCCATTACATTCACTTTATATTTATTTACCACTGGAATGCCGTTGTCCTCCCTCTTCTCCTTCTCCTGGTCCTGCTGCTTGTTCTGCAGCTCCGTCTGCCCGTTCAAGAACAGCCGCTTCACGAACTCCTGCACATCCTTGGTGAATGGCGTGGGTAAATCGATTTGATTCTGCAGCAGCTCACGCAGCAACGTCACCAGAACCAGATTTAAAGTCTCCGAGAAGCTTTTGTAGCCGTAGCCTTTTATTTGATGCAGCGCAAAGATGTCGCTCGCCTGTTCATCCAAATGCTCGAGAGTTTCTTTGGTGAGCAGCTTCTTGGCTACCGCGAAAATCGTTTGCAGATGTTGTATGGGAAAGTAGGCAGTTCCGCTGTTGGACTTGTGATCGGCAGAGACTCTGGACGATTCATTGCCTCGCATGTTGGGGAACTGATTGAAGCTTGAACCATACCTGGTGAAGAAGTGCGTCCGTGGATCGTACGGCACTGAGAAGTAGGTGTGCAGCTGCGGATGTTTCTTAGTATTGTGGTTATTTTTTAGCTGATTAATTATAGTCAACTGGCGCTGCAGACGCATATCGCTTGAGTCCTGGCTCAGGCTGCCCGACATGGAACGTGGTATGATTGGGCGGAACTGGCTGAAGCACGAAATACGCTCAGAGCTGGAGCTGAAGCTGCCGCCGTTGTCGCGCAGAGGACGTCTCACAACAGGCATCTCCTCGCGTGGGAAAATACGGCATAACAACGGCGGATCGGCGCTCGAATAACGCCCCATCGAACGTGCCAAACCGAACAACAGCGGAACCGTGGCCTTGCATAGGATGATGGGCGGTGGAGCGCTGCTGCTCTCTTTGCTGGATTTGATTATGTTCGCAAGAGAACTCAGTGTTTCGACTTGATTTACTATGATCTCATCACGTAAATCGGGACACTTGGTAGCAATGTCCGAAAGCAGAGTGTTCAGACAGAAGCTGAATTTTTCAGCTGAAGGAATACCTGAAATGCATGAAGATATTATAATAAAAATAAAGATTTAAAATAATATAAACCACAAAAGCCTATTTATGTAAATATTAATCTTCAATTTTCAAAATAAATGTTTAATTATTAATTATTCAAACTTACGATCGATTTTGCTCCATTTTGAGTCATCAACCCAAACGGCCTTGGGTAAACATTTGGCCAGACGCAGCAAATACGGCACAATGAGTTCCTCATGCTGACATTTGCTTTCAAGGAAATACAAACCCAAGGCGATGACTGCGTCTTGAGCGCGTGAATCCAAGCAAAAGACTCCAGCCGCATTTTCTTGTGGACAATAGCGATAGAGGCCCTGAACCTGCAAGGTCACGAAATGAAAAAAAAAAACACGCATGAACACACATTCACGCAGTCATGGAAGATCAATAATCTTCATAGGGGATTGGTGAAATTTTTACCTTGTCCCAAGGGGTTGGATCGATCCGTGCCAGCACCCTGGCCAAACTTTGCACCGTGCGTTGGTATGAGAAAGGCTCCACCATTTCGGCCGGAAATTTCCAAGATTTCCTTACTTCTTACCTTAAGAGCGATTAAACTCTGTTTTCGTATGCTTTTTTCGGTTTTATATTATGGCCAACGCAGCCATTCGTCACTTATACAAAGTATTTGCACATATATCTGCCTGTGTTTACAAATGTTCTGAACCGATTGGCTTCAAAAGGCCTTTGGTTTTGCGAATTCCAGTCATGCGAACATGACGAATCAATTTCTCAGAAAACACCAGTTACCTGCATTTGTAACACATATTGCTTTTATTAACTCTAGTATAAACAAATATTAAAGAAGTTTTTTAAAAAACAGCACATACATATGTACTTTAGGTATGGACAGTTTTTTGATTTTTATTTACTAGTCGCGGCAACACTTTTTGCGTCATGCAAATTATTTCGTTTTATTTCCCACTGTTCCGCCTTTGCGCATGTTCCAAACACAACCAGCTGATTTTGAGGAGCCATCAGCTGAGTTTTTCTGGGATCAAGCAGTCTGTCAACGACGATTTTAGGATGGTTTTCGCGGATGCTATTTTTGCTGCACAATTATGCCTAATTTTTACAAAATCATTAAAAGCTATTGTATCAAACGTAGAATAAAAATTTTCATGTCGTTTTTAAGGGAAAAATCTGTTTTTTTTTGGAATGCCCCCTAAAAATCGTTACAAAGTTTACGCTCGTCTGCCTCTAGAAATTTAGAAAGATACTCGACATCAAAAGAATAGGAATCCAAAAATATTTTAAATGAAAGGCAAAACCGCGATGGTTACTCTGCTAGCAAACAATATTTATTTATTTTCTTTTATTAGTGTACAAATAAAATTCCTTCAATAATTGTAATTTTAATCATAAGTCGAAAAAAAGAATTGAATGAATCCCATAGATTCTATGGACAAAACTCGGTTCTGGTAATTTTTAAGTCTATTTCAGGAATGTGTTCTATATTTTGGAAACAAATTTTTTAAATTACTTTTCTTATTGCATGAGGATCCTCTGATTGATTAGTTAACTAAGTTTTAATTTCGCTTTTATTTGAAAGGAGGAAATGTTTAATAGCACTGCTTAAATAATTTACACAGTTAAATGTTTCATATATTAAAGTATTGTAAACAAACAATGACTTCTCATCAGTTTTACTGTTGCAAGTGTATAATTAATAATATAATTAACATATTAACTTCATTTATTTATAATAAATTCAGGCCATTTTATTAATGTTGGTTTGTTGTTTGTTGCTATTGTTACAACAAAATTAATGTGTTTGTTGCACATGTTTAGGTAATTGTATGCTACATATATATATAAATAATGAGTTGTATTGTTGTTGTTTGTTTTGCCCTTCTCTAATTTTGTAAACTATTACATTTTGTTTACCAATTTATTTCATTATAGAAATATATATGTGTATGTATATATCAGAGTATATCTACAATATATATTTATTTCAATTAATATTATAATGTTCTTATAACAAAGTCCTTGTTTTAATTGTGTTTTTTAAATTACCTTTAATTGAATTGATGATTTTTTCCGTCCGTGGAGTTTTTAATTTAGAAAATTTAATTATTCCTTTCGAATTCATGTTGTTCTGTGTTTCATTTCGACGCTGTTCTTTGATGCAGCTCTTGTGCATTTAATAATTTACTTATAGCCTTACTTTTAAATGCGGCCGTTAAGAAAATTGTTTTTCCTTAGAATTCCTTAGAATTTTCATTCGTTTCAATGTAGAACTTGAAAACATAACTCAACGATCGCAGTTTAAAATAAAGGCGTTAATTAAACAAAGTCAACATTCTTTGTGACGTTAACGTTCTGATTAGTAGTAGTTTTTGTTGCGGTTGGAACTTTTCTTCTTTTTGCTTTAGTTTTTCTGTTTCTCAATTCATAGACTTCAAATTGCTACAAGTAATTTTCGTATTTCTTCGTATTGAGTTATCAGTTTGATCTTATGGCATTTTTTATGTTATTTATACTTTAAAAAAAGTTTTAAAGACAAAAATCCTTGTATATTTATTTAGACTTCGTATTTCCAGTAGATATTTTTCTATTAATTTTTTTAATTGTTGTGTATAATTGTTTGCTGAATTTCAAAATACCAAATGGTTTTCTGTATAAGTTCTGATATATGTATGGGATGTATATATGAATGAATACATGTCCAAATTAAGTTCTATTTTTGGCTATATATTTTTTAGCTCCGTGATTAACAGACTGCTTATTTATTTATTTAAGAGATGCACTCATGCACTGCCTAAAAATTCCATCTTCTTTCGCTTTGAGCCAATATTTGACATCTCTTTTTTTCGACATTAATTTTGAGCTAGCCTTTTTATTATTTTCATTTCTTTTGCGCAATATTGTCCCAAATCTCAATCGTGAATCCTTCACATGAATAATTTAATAATAATTAACAACTCGCCTTATCGCCATTAAACTGTAAAGTAAGTAACTATAGTAAATAGAAAAAAATTATTAATGAAATTAAAAAGTAGTATGAAAAGAAGCCTTTATTAAAAATTAATCATCGGTGTGTATGCAACTGAGTGCTGCGTTAGCAGAGGCACCAACCCTTTTAAAACAAGAAACGTATTTTTTAGTCAACGCGAACGTAAGAATTTAAGATTCGATTTAAATCGAAGTAAATCAGGAGGCTTTTGTTCTTTTCTTATTTCCGCGCATTTTCTTTGCGTTTCGTAAATAATTTGCGACTGAAAAAAAGCTAAAGCACAACTAAGTACGTCACTTTGCTTTGAATTTTGTAGAGAAGTTATTTATGCGAGTTATAAAAAAGTACTTTCTTTATTCCACGATTTCACTGAGTTCCTCAAGCAGCGTATGAAGCAGTTGGGACTTTTTGTATGGCGTGAAAATCACTATTTGTAAAAAGATTCTTATGGTAAAAGTGAAATAATTCTTGTCTCGAAAATATTTAAAGCTTTAACTGTTTAAATTTGACAAAAACTGATAAATTAATACATTAAGAAATTAATTTAAATAAAGTTTTCATAGCTTACCCACAAAAAAATATCCGTTAAATAAAAACAAAGACATTTTGTCTTCAAAAAAGATGTACATCGTATGTGTGTGTTTGTGTATTTGGTTCAATGTGTGATAAGGTAAATTATGTACAGAAAGTGAATAATTTAAATACTAAAAAATAAGGAAATTTCATTTCCACAGTTAAATAAAAACATTATATAAATAAATAATTAAAATATATAAAGAGCAAAATAATAGCAATTAATAATATAACTGTGCAACAGGAGAACTTTTTTTTTTATAAAACATAGACTAAAATTTTTCATCGCCTATGAAAAAGTCGTATTTTCCAACATTACGAATTACAAACTAGAATTTATCATAGCAAAATATACACTAAACCTTATAATAATAATTATTATTTTAAGAGAATTATAAAAATCATAGCAAATTATGAATGACTCATAAGGAAACAAATTTACACGTTAAATTAATTCATTAAACACTCCATAAATAATTCCTAGAACAAAAAGTACCGAAAAATAAGTAAATATAGAAATAAAATAATAATAGTATTAATATCAACCGAGGAATATCAATATTTATCTATTTACAAAGTATTATAATACAAAATAAAAATAATCCTTAATTTGTTTATATTTAAATAACCACCAACAAAGTTATTTTCGACTAAAAAAACAACCCAAAAAATACGTATATTAAACCAAAAAAGAGAATAAATTATTCGGAAAATAAATAATAAATATTCTCGATTATAATAATAAATTCACTGCACAAAATTCGTGAAAAAGAAATCAAAAGTTTTATAAACTCTTCTTCAAGAATGTTCGGAATTTTTTTCCTATATAGAATATTAATTATAAAATAAAACTGAAAATAATGGAACGACTTTTCGCCAAAAAAGCGACTTTCTTTTTGTCCTTTTGTTTATAATTTTTCATTATACTTTTTCAATTTCTGTTGTGTATTGTATTCTGTTCTGTTCTTTTTCGTTTTATTGTTGTTTTGTTTGTCATGAGGAAATTTTCATTGAATTTTCTGTTTGGTTTTGAAATGGGGAAAGAATTTTCTTGTTGAATGTTTTTTTTACTTTAATTCCTTATAGTGATTCCTTATTTTATTGTTTTGCTTTTGTATACATACATATATAGTTTATTAATTGATTCGTAATTAAAATTTTGATTTTAACTCTGCAAAAAAAAAGTTGGTCTTCAATTTTCATTGGTTTTTTGTTGTTGTTTCTGTTAATTGTAATCTTATAGATAAATTTATAAAGATACATGTTGCTGTTCATTTGCTTTGTATTACAGTTCAAACAAATCCTTGTTCATTATTTTCATAAGTATTTTTATTTCTTAAATATCTTCTTCAGTGTATTTAAAAATGTATTCATTTTTATTTTCTAGCAACTTTTACATTTATTTTATTTCCTTGTGTTTGTTTGTTTTGCTTGCTTATATTTAAAAACTTCTTTGCTTTTTAAAGTTCTTTTTCTATTACTTCATTTAAATGTATTTCCCTAGTTTTGCTCCTTAAAGTAAATCATTTTTCTTTATGGTTTCCATCCGTTTAATTTTGAGTTTTTTCTTGTATTCTTTTGTTTTGCAGCCTTCACATTAAATTAAAATTACATTTAGATATTTGTTGGTCTTAATTTTCTACTAAAACCAAGTATCAAAATTATATTTATACTGTCCAAGTGGCTTAAAATATATAAACCAAAGCTAATAAATATATATACATTGACATATCAACTAATTTCGAAACGAATTAAGACTGTGAAGTGTTCAAAACAATATTCAATTTCAAATACAATTTCAAATCATGTATAAAAATAAAAAACAATTTAATATATCTTTTCACTTCATTTAAATTCAGTTGATGAAATTATTTTCATAAAGAAATTATTTTTTTTTCTCTTACTTGTTGTAAAAATCAATTTAAAATTTTTTAAAAATTTTGATTTTCGGATTTTTAAAAACTGCTATTTCATGTTTTTCTTTTTCACTACCTTTATTTTAAACTTTCTGCTATTTTTGATCATTTTGATACTATTTTATTTTTATTTTATTGTTGTTAATAATGCTGTTGTTGTTTTTATTAGTTTTAGTTACTAAAACTCCTGTAATTTAAGTATATGTATCGGTTTTTTTTTTTAGTTTTTCATCGCCTCTTCCATCGAGGTTTTCTACTTCTTGCATTTCTACAATTGTTAACCTTGGGTGCATTTGTCCATTCTTATGACGTCACTACGTAGTAATCCTGTTTATTTGGCATCTTTAGAAGTTTCTTTGTACGGAACTCGTAGGCTCTGCGACAAAACATGACCAGCTCCGGGTTCGTATTCTCAGGCACTCTACGCAAACTATAAAAGTTGGCCCGCTTCGGCACCATGGACACATCTTCGATGTCCTCTTCAACGGCGCGTAATCGACGACGATATCTAAAATGTAACATAGAAGAGGGTCAAAATCGGAAATTAATAAACACATATCCAAAATTTAAATCAGCGTTAGCAAAAACCTATATTATCTATATCTTTATACCCTACAACTTAAGGTTGAGGGTATATTCACTTTCTACCGGAGTGTGTAACGCATAGAACTAGACAAGATAGGTATGGAAAAGTATATATATTCTTGATCAGCATCACCACCAAAATTGAAATAACGATGTCTGTCCGTCTGTCCGTCTGTCTGTCTGTCTGTCTGTCTGTCCGTCTGTCTGTCTGTCTGTCTGTCCGTTGAAATCACGATCACAGGAGAACGAATTAAGATTTCAAAATGAAATTTGGCAAAAATATTCGTTGCTATGTTGGGGTGTTTCGTATTGAAAATGCGCAAAATCGCCCAAGGACCACGCCTACTTTTTATATCGAGAGTGCAGGTACCTTTGATTTGCCTATTAAAAAAGGCCATATCAGCATTACTTTTTGAGAAAAGACAAGAAAATTTCATTAGTAGGTTTAGACTAATGCTTCCAGTTAATATGCCAAATATGGGCGTGATCCGCCCACTTTTAGTTTACATAGGTCATGGAGGGTTTTACATGGATTGTATTGAAGTATATAAGTTTCCTGAATAATGGTGTACATAATATTGTAGTTTGTGAACCAATAATATTATGTTGGGAAAAAATGGGCGGCCCACGCCTCCTTTTTACCCATCCACCCAGTATTGCGATATATTTTTATACCCTACACCTAAATTTTGAGAGTAAACGCATTTCGTACCGGTGTTTGTAACGCACAGAAATAGTTAAGCAGCTATAATTATAGTTTATCTCCCGAATTTGGGCGTGATGAGTATATTATATCGCACCACTTCTAAATATATAAACGAGTATATATGCAGCTTTAAGGTGTAGGGTATTTCGGCTACAGCCCGGCTGTAGACAACAACTTTACTAGTTTTCCTTTAGTTTTATGCTTTATAGATTTCGGGACTAAGTGAATATAAAGTTAACACTTGAAAGGGTGTAGGGTATAATAAAATCTATTGGGCCAATGCTATATTTATAGATTCAAGGCGATCTACGGTTGTTTGTAGTCCCTTAAGATGATTTTCAATTTTTACCTGCAATATTCACTGAACGTCAGCACATAGCATTTGTCCTCGATGCAGGCCACTGAATTATGATCACGATGCCGCGAGGCGTACACCTCATCGGGGCTGTCGTTCGGCTGGCGACCCTGTTCGGTATGTTCGGGTCGATAGTACCACAAGAGAGACATCATCATTTCACCTGGCGGATTTAGTTGAAACGACCGATTACCACAAATTCAATTGCAGAAGGTGTGATACTTACCATCTTCTGGATTCTCCCACAGATGGGCAACTTTTGCCACGTACGGCAGCTCGTTGTCCTCCTCGTTGGCCTTCAGCAGGACGCAGTCACGAGTTCGAATGATGTCGCCCTCAGAATGACGCATGGCAGAATAACACGTGCGAATGACGAGAGGATCATCGCTCTGTGGAAGGAAGTTTTTTCAATATAAAATCCTTAACTGTATTGCGTCTACTCACATTCAAAAACACAGCACCTTGGAACGCTTCACCTTCCCACGTCCAGCCGTTGTTCCACTTCGGCACCACGTCGCTGGAGCGCGTCATCAGCGGCAGCGTCTCGTCGACTTCGTACGAAACGGAATGCTTCAGTTTCTGGCGTTTGCGGCAGCCGAATTTCGATCGTGATCGGTTGCGCTTCGTCGAGTGGTGATGCTGATGATTCGGATGGCAGATGATGCGCTGCACAAGAGGTGCGGGCGGCAGGAACATAAATTCGGAATGTTGTTGCTGTTGCTGCTGCGATAATGAGTTTTGTAGTTCTTGTTCGGTTGATTCTCCGTCAAGCACGTCATCAGCAGCGTAGCTCAACAGCTGATTGCATGAAATTGACGTTTCTGTTGCGCTGCTTATTGACGTCACCGTCGTCGTTGTGGTTGTTGGTGTTTTGTCATACTTGTTGTTGTTAGGCTCCAACATGTTCGACGACTCCTTCGCTTCGTGTACGTCGCTCAAACTCGTTGAGTTCAGCTGTTTTATGTTGTTTTTATCAGTTTTGTTGATGATGCTTTGCAACGTTGCGTCCTCCTCGTCTTCTTCCTTTTCATCGGCCACGTTGTCGTCGTCGATGTCTTCGTCTTCGTCCTCGTTGTTTTGTTCTTTGGCCGCTGCTGCGGATGTAAATTCAGAACGTTTCAACGAGGCTGACGTGGCGTTTCTAACTGAATGAGTCGCAGTTGTTGTTGTTGTTGCTGATTTCGTAAGCCTCGCGTGTTGTTTAGATTTTCTTCGTTTATTGTTTGACTTCCTCTTTGTTGTTGGTGTTGTTGTCGTCGTCGTCGTTTTAGTTGTAGTTGAAACAGCTGCAGTTGTTGCTGGGGCCGTTGTTGTTGTTGTTGTACACCCTTTCTTATCTGCTTCTATTGGGTTTTCAGTTTTACTATTAGTCATCGTTTCTCGCTCACGCTCTCGCACTCTCTCCATACATTGCGACGCTGCGAGCTCGAATTTGCTAAAGCACTGTTTGTCGCTCTTCAACATCGCTTCCTCCCGTTCATCTAAAAATTGTTCTGAGGTAGGTTTTTCTGCTGTTGTAGTCGTCGCATGTCTGACGTCGCCATTCGAAGTCTCGTTCGCGTTGGGGACGGCGGCGTTCGACGCCGTTGTCTCCGTCAACGCTGTCAGAGCAGCGGTCACTTTGAGTGGCTTCTTCGTCTCCGACTTGGAACGCATTTCGCTCGCTTTGGTCTTCTTGTACTTGCGGCCCATCGCATGCGTGGCAGATCCGTAGCCGCTGAAGGCCACGTTGCCAGTGCTTCGCACTTCTGGGTCCGAGAAGTAGCCACGCGCCACCGCATCGATTGTTTCCAGCAGATGTGACGCCAAGGGGCTCATCTTCTTGCTGACCTGATGCTGCGCTGGCGTCGTTTTCGGTGCGATCTTCAACGCCGCTGCGACTGCTGATAACGAAGCCGTTTCCGGGGCCGTCGCCGTCTCCGCCTCCCTATCGGCTTCCTCCACTAAATCGACCACCTCCGGCTGTAGTTGTGCTTTCACTTCGGCTTCGTTTGCTTGCTGCTGCCGCCGGCGTTCCTGCCTCTTTTGCTTTGCTGCCTCGCGGCGCTTCTCCTGAGCCTCTTGCTTGCGCCGCTCCATGGCGATCAGCTTCTTCTTGCGCAAGCGTAACCGCTTCCGCTGTTGATCGGTGAGCGTCAGTTGGCGTCGTCGCACGCTCCCGCCGACCGGGTTGTTGCCGCCGCATTGCTTCGCCGCCTTGGCTTGCAGCTTGCCGTAGCGACTGCGCTTGTCGAACTTGCGACTGAGGCAGAGGTACGTCTTCGGCTCGGCCTGCTTGATGAGGCTCTTGTAGCTGTTGGGGGGCGACTTCTTGCACTGGCTTTTGTTGAACTCGAGAATCTTCATGCGTTTGCCGCTGCCGCTGCCGCATGCCGACATCGACGCCGGACTGTGGCACAGATCGAGGATGTCGTCGTTAGGTTCAAAGTTGCAATTGACAGGCGGCGTTGAAAGCGTCGCCATGAGACGCATGCGCGCTGAGGGTTGCGCCTGGGGCGAAGGTGGAATGCAGACGGCGGACGACGCAATTGACGCCGATGTGTTCATTGCTATGGAATTCGGTGTCGTCTCCGACGCTCCGTGGAACTCCGGCTCCGCTTTGATCACCTTCAGCTCCAGCAGCTGCTCCTCGCTGGGCAGCAACACTTGCTGCTGCCGTGCGACTTGTTGCTGCAGTTCAAACTGCAGAAGTTGCTCGTCTTCGATTTTTATTTTTTCAGTTTTGATTTCGGCCTTCAACACGAAAGGCGGCATCTCCGGGGTGGTGACATGGAGCGGCGCCTTGTTGCTATTGGCTACGATGGCGTTGCCAACATGTGTTTGACTAGGAGCGATTTGCTGTTGCGCGAATGGCACGAAAGACGCATGCTGCTGCTGCACCCCTGCAGACACAACGGCGCCAGCGTAGACCATTTTGCGGGCCATCGTTTTGCCGATGCGCGCCTTCCGACCGACCATCGGCAGCGTGTTCGTGGGCGTGTTCAGCGGCGGTGTTGCTGTCAAGTCGTAAGCCTCGATGGCTGCTGTTTGCAGCTGGTGGAGCTTCTCGTTGCTGTGACCCGTCAACTTCTCCACGATGACCTGTTCGATGTTCTCCTCGAGCATCGCCAGCGGCGTGACGTCACTGAGTTTACCATCGGCGGGGCCACAACTTTCCGGCGGCGTCGGCGGCTGCACGACGTTTTCTTCATATTGCGATTTATTTTCGCAGTCTTCGGTTTTGAACTCGGCTTTGACTGAGGGCAGGAGCTCGATGCCGCATGGTTGCAAGTGTCGATGTTGCAAGAGATGCAGGTGGTTGTTGTTGTTGATGTTATTGTTGACATGATCGGCTACTGCTGCTACAGACTCTCCTCCTGTAGCGTTGACTGATGACGTAACATTTTTAACTGGGCCTCTATTAGTTTGCAAAGCACTCATGTTGTTGTTGTTATTGTTGCTGTTGCTTATTACATTCATATTGCTGCTGGTATTTATCGGTAACGAACTGCTGCTGTTGTTGTTGTTATTATTGCTACTGTTAACTTTTTGCTGATTGCTGCTAGCGTTAAGCGCAATCGAGCGATTCCGGTTGCAGTTGTTGTTGTTGTTGTTGCTGCCATTCATAATCGAAATGTTGTTGTGTTGCACTGTCAAACTGTTGGTGCTGCTGTTGTTGTTGTTGTTGTTGCTGTTGGTCTTGATGCTGCTGCTGCTGTTGATGTTGCTGAATTTGTTCGAATGTGATGTTACCGTATTGTTGTTGTTGCCGCTGCTGTTGGTGTTGCTGCTGACGTTGTTGCTACCAATATGAGGCCCAGTAAGGACGTTTTTTGGACACGATTGTTGCATTGGACAGGGACACTGAGGCGGATATTCTGAAAAAGCCACAATTCAATTATAAAAAGAAATGATAAAAGAAATGAGGCTTACTTACTATGTAAATATAATAATAAATTAATTAATAAAACAATTCAAACAACAATTTTATTGATGGCTGGAACTAAAATACAAAAATATCTGAGTCGGGCAACGAATGAATTCCTTCTATGACTGCAATCGTATGATTTTATTTCATGAATAGTTGACATATTTTACAATTATAGCTTCTACTATAAATTATAATTCTTCATTTGGTGAAGAGTACTTTTAGTGCAACCCTTTGCAACCAAAATTGGAGGTACATAATTTGCACTTATGGCAGGCCCAAATACTGTTTTAATCGGAATATACACCAGTCGAGGACCTGGTTCAGACATAACATAGCAAGGGCTAGAGTTACGTGATTTGGCTGTTAGGATATTTAAATTGGGGCCCTCCGACATTAATTTGAGGAACTATGCAAGACATCGGAACAGAGTTACACAACTCGTAAAAAGTCAAAATCTGAATATTGGAGAAGGTGCTTCGACTGGATTCGCGACACCTAATGCCTTTTTTTCATGTTTAATGAAGTCCAATGCCGTTTCCCTAGATGGCATATACATCATACGTATATACAAAGATATAAAGAAATCTTAGAAAAACTTTTGTGTTAATATAACAATTTCCTCTGGAGCTGGGGGTTGAGAAAAATTAACAGCTGAAACATTGCAGTTCTGTTCGACACTCACTTTGCGAGAAAATAGTCTCGTTATGGACCGTGAGTATAACTTTCCCTATTCCCTACGGGTCTCCTTTGCTGTGGCACTTGGTAGTCGACGGGCTACTGGAGCGAGAAGGTCTGGAAGTTATCATATATTATATTATATGGGGATGATCTTGTCATAGTTGCTTTAGAGAAGAACCCATGTATAATCAGAGATCTAGTGGAACATCAACATTTTAAAAAGTTATGCAACTCTTATACACAAGTTTGGTGGTAAATCTACAGAAAATGAACTGAAATAACAAACAGTACGACTGAACGAAATACGAAACTACTCGTTATCCAAATTAATAACCCATTTGAGGCTGATTGATTGTGAGGGATTTGAAAGAATTTATCGGCACTGTCGCGCCAAAACAAGTATCAAATGAAAGGTCTTTAAATGAGGAACAACCGTGCCATATCAATTTCACCTCACTGTTATAGCATAGAGATTATAAAACATAGAGTTCGCATTCCATACAAGTTTTTTACAACGTGGTACAAATATTTGCTCTGCATGCGAACTCTATGTTTTATAATCTCTATGGTTATAGTTTAGGCGCAGTACATGAGGGAGCGTATTTGTATAGAGCGAAAAAACTTCGGCAGTCCTTTCAGGCTTATCTCGAGTTCTAACCAACCCATCGCGCCAAATCAGGTATCAAATGAAAGGTCCTTAAATGAGGAAGTTTGATGGCTCAGACCATCGACAATAAAATGATTGTATGTTGCAATATTCAGGCCCATACTGTTATGTGGGTTAATTTGGTGTCCAGGTCTGAACAAGGTAACAAACTGCAGACTATTGGTAAGAAGTGCCTCACAATTCGACTCTCCTCGAAATTTTGTGTCCATCGTGCGTGCGTGTATCTGAACATACATAACTAAATGTTGTGCGACTACGTATGTCGGTAAAGAACCATACTTTTCCTTACCCATATATGGCGCTGGGATGTTGCGTGTGTAGCACTGTCCTCCGCCTGGACTGTATGTGGTATAGTACCCCGGCGGTCCCGGGTAGTGTTCCAAATGCTGTGCGTGAGCAGCCGGTCCAGCCGGTACTAGTTGTGTGCCCGTCGGCGGTGGAGGAGGTCCCGTCACTTGTACGCCGCCTGCCGCTGCTGCTGGTGGCGGTTGCGGCGGTTGCTGCTCGTACAGCTCAGCTGTCGGATGCGGCGGCGGCGGTGGACCCGTCTGATAGTACGGGTAGCGCCGATAAGCTCCGGGGGGAGGAGGAGGCGGGCCGCTCTGATACACTTTGGTCGGGAAGTAGGACTGATAGGGCGGCGAATAGCACATCGCCTCACCCGGATATGGTGCGTAGTAGTTGGGCGGATATGCGGTCGAATAATGCATCTGGGTAGCATGCATTGAGCGCGGATAGGGAGAGCTTTGATGTGCCGCAGCGGCCGCGGCGGCTGCAGCTGCAGCAGCGGCAGCGGCAGCCTGCTGGTGCAGTTGATGTTGATGCTGCTGCTGTTGCTGATGTTGATGGGCGGCCGCTTGGTGAGCCGCAGCAGCGTTGCTGACCGTCGGTGCGCCTTGCGTGGAGTAGCGGAAGGGCGCCAGATCTCCGCCTGTTATAAGCACATCGCTGTCTGTGCTGTCGGCGGTCGAGGCAGATGGTGGTGGCTGCTGCAGGTGCTCCGGATCGGAGCTGAGTGTTGGCGGAATCTGTTTCTTATTGGGATTAGTCGCCGGTAGCAGGGGCACATTGGGCGGCGGTGGTGGGGCGGCTACAGGTGGCAGAACGTGTGGAGAAATCAATGGGCCAGCGGGTTGATAGTAGCCTGCAATGAGCAAGAACAACAAAAAGAAGTATGTTAATGCTATGAAAGTAAAAAACTGCATGAAGCTAAAAGTATAAGGTTTTTATTTTGTAGACTTATTTTAAGACTAAATTAAGAGGTACTTTTGTGTTACTATGCGGTTAAAAGAAGATTTTTTTCTCAGTAAACATTTTCATAAGATTTACATACACTACAACAAAATCCTACTTCAAATGCTTATGTTTTTTGTCTCATTACTTACAGCATGTTCGGGTGATTTTCAGGTGTTGGAAGTGGTGAAGCATAAAATAACGACAATAAAAAGCACAACAACAACACGGAAAATGGTATAGCAACAGTAACGGCAAAAGCGACAATAACAACATCGAAGACTTGCTACGTAACTCTTTTACGTAATGATTTTCTGTTGCTTGATGTGTTGCTATTGCTGTTTGCTTTTTTTAATAACGGTCCATGCAAAGTGCAAAAAATACAGATACACCGTTAACTAGTAGAAAAGACGAAGGCGCAACTAAGAAACCAGCAAACGAAAACATTTGCCACAAGTAAAACTTGTTGTAATGATTAAAGGAGTTCACAACAACAACAAGAATGGATAATAATGAAAATACAAAAAGGCAACAAGAAAAAACCGCACAACGCAAACGATCCATAACGATACGATCTTCGAGCGCAGATTAAGCATCAGCAGTAGCCAAGGATCGAAATGAACGACGACGTCAACGATGCCAAAGCTGACGCCGTTAGCTGAAACAACGAAGCTGAGCCGAGGCTGGAAACGAAGAAATCGCGGCTCGTTTAAAACAAGTGAAGAATCGCGGTTCGGATTTGATGCTGTTTTTTATTTATGTTGTTGCTGGAGCGTTTTGCTTTTCTTGTTCGCCTTATTTTTTGCAATCGGTCTCTTTTTTGGGAGATTGACGAGTTTTGTGTGGCTTTTATCAAATCGCTCGCGGCGTGTTTATTGTTGTTGGCTGTTCATATCGAGGTTTAAGTTGATGTTTTACTTATGTTTGTCCACAAAGAACCACTGCAAACGTTATTTAAATTGATAAACAAATCTTTGAAAAATATTATCAAAAGTCAACGGAAATCATTGAATTACATATTTTGTTGATTAAAGATTTTTTCCTACGTTTTTTTTTTGTTTGTTGTTTAGTAAATGTTTTCGAAATTCAATTTTTTGTTTTAAATTTTAATTTGCAAAATACTCAGCGATTGTTAAACGAACAAAAACACTAACGTCATTCATTAAAATTTATGTATGTTAAGGCACGTAACATGTTGATTTAAGCGCCTTATTAAATGTATGCATATTGACAGGATAGAAATCACAACGGCACACATTCGTATACAAACAAACCACAATATACACACACACACACATGCACGCAAATATGCACACAGCTACTCAAACATCAGCGCCATAAAGACTCTCACTGTCGTTCAGCCTCACCTTCAGCTACAGTTCATCATTCGAACGCAACGCTCAGTCCTTGCGAGTGACAGACAACAACAACAATAATAACAATAACAACAACACCGGAGAGAGAGTTAATTCGTTTGTTGTTGTTGTTGTTATTGTTTTTGTCAGCCTTCTGTCGCGTTGTGTGGATGTGTGTGAGCATTAAAAGCTGTCAACTGAGGTAATGCAATATGAAGTGTTGCCACATAATCAAATAGCCAATAGCATGCCAATTACATTAAAATTGTGCGAAACTCCACGTTTGGCGAAAACTTGAATTCAAAGCAACAAAATATAAAATTAATTATAAACTAGCTTTGATAAGATTAAAATAATCCGTATAATATTAAATAATAAATAATGAAACAGAAAATTTTAATTTAAACTACTAAGTAGGCTTAAAACGGTTGATTTGCTCTGCTGAATGAAATGAAGTTATCTTTATTTTTATGATTAAGTTGGTTGTATATTTAGAGCAAGTTTCCACCCTCTATAATACACCCTAATCTTTTTATTACGACTTCTATCGCGGACTAGGATCTGGCTTCAACCGAGACAACATCGCATAATTGGAAGGACCCGGAAAATTGGAGACCTACGAGACAGTGTTCAGTATATAAATAGCCGCAGATCAACAGTTACTAAGTAAATGATGCGATTACGAGGCACATCGTGAATATAAGAAGTTTTGCGAAATAATAAATTGTGTACGTTGAATGGATGTGAATAATTAACGAAGTGTAGATTACGAAAAGGAACAAATGAATAGTAGATATATTTTTAATTATAGACAACACAATCAACTTATCGGACCTATTTAGGTAGGTAGCTAAGTATGGCTGTTCATGCGAAACACAGTTAGAACAGTTTTAGCCTATTTTGATGTCATTTGTAATCTCTACCCCTCGATTTACTCTAGCCACGAAGAACTATTTATGAACGGACTCAGAGCCCTCACTTTAAACGGACTCATATCGCATAGATTTTTATAAAAATAGACTCCTATATGGGCCTGTCTCCTGCGGGCTAGGGCTGTGCAGCTACATAACATGTGTGAGACCGTCTCCTCCTCATCTCTGCAACTCGTACAAAAATCATTTGAGTGAAGTCCCAACCTCCTAGCATGAGCCCCAAAAAGGCAGTCGGCTGTCATGACCCCTATGACTCACCGAATGTTAGCCTTATTTAACGTAAGGAGATCTTGCGAGTTCTTCCGGTGATACTGAGGCCATATTTGTCTTGCAGTGTTGGAAGTTGCCTTTTCCTTCCAACTTTTGTTAGCCTCTCTTAAGGCTTGTGATATAAGTAACTATTTGTAGGTAGAATATGGAATTTCCGCTGCAGAGTTGTCTGTTATGTTAACTACTTCGGACCTACTTGCTTATTATTGTTATGAATGGGCAATCCCGCACCGCGACCCTTGTAATCTATTGCACATGCCTTAGTTCTAATGACAGTTTCGGCTCTTAAAAATGTAAGCACAATACCCGTCTTGGTGTTCCAGTGTTTGAACTGAGGCACTTGTGGGTTACAAAAATACAATAGCAGCCAATTGCTAAGGGCCGGACAATTGCAGATGACGTGCTCTAGTATCGCTAGTGCTCTTTTCCTAGTACCGACGCAGAATATGCAAGAGTCCAATTCGCATAGTCCGATTTTTGCGGAGGTAGTTTAGGCCACACTGGCCAGTACGAAAACCTGCAAGGATACGTAATTCGTACCTACTTAAAATTCGGATCTTACTGGCTACTCCTTTTACTACTTAGGGTAAGAAACTAAGGTTAAGGGTGGAAGATTATAACATCTTCTGCGAACAAGTCACATCAGTTCTTTGAATGTGTACTGTTGTTACCTCAATATTTGTGTGTTCTTTAGACACCTATTACAACTGTTACTTTTACTGCTTGAACTCTCAGTCTCGAAAGATTGCGCTTGAAAATAGTTAGTATTGAAGGGGGCCGCAATACACACAGTTCCCGGTATCTTATGCCTATTCACACAATAATTCATTCAATTACGGCTCATAATTTGTTACTGTTGGGATTAATTACGCAACAATGTGAGCAGACTTGTATTGTGAACAGATAGATTTCAAGTTCCTGAATCCATTATTGGATATGTTTGATATGTTTTTGATGGGTTCCATGATTCTGTGAATGCACGAGAAGACGATGGGTAAAAGAGAGGATTTTAATTAGTGTTGTACATTCGAAGGAACTGATTGTGTATATGTAATTATAAGTGGACTTCACGACTCCTCAATTAAGCATCATCGTTTAAAGTGCTTTTTTAATACATACTTTTAAAAGTCTGTTGTTGTTGGTGTTGCTAATTTACAGCCAGAAAATTTAATTGCTTCGACTTAAGGCTGCTCGTTTATCAGCGATTAACAAGCAAAATTAATTATGTGAAATAAATGGGTGTTAAACGCGCTTGAATGCTTCATGAAACACAAGCCGAACAAATGTTAATTTGCAGAAAATGCAGGAAAACTAAAGAATCTAAGAACTTTGTTGGGAGCTCTTGAAAGATGCGCCGGGAAAACGTGTAATAAGTGCAGTTAATTGCGCATATTAACACCTCAAGTCAATCATCCATCCTTATCATTATCATCGTCATAATCGTCATCATCGTCGCTTGCAAAACAACTTGGATGAATGAACAACTGACGAGTCTCGGAATGATTGCTTCAGTGGTTGATTGCTGTCTGTCTGGCCGCCCCTTAATGCTTCTGGTAATATCTTGGCTCATCACAATCACGTCAGAATCGTCGCAATTGTCACCATCATCATCGCCATCGTCATTTCCATCCTCATTGCTATAGACCCTGTAGTAATTATTGAGCGTGTAATCCTCCTCATCGCGCTGCCAACCGATGCTTAAATGGCGACAATTGACGCGTTCCACATGCCGCCAGAGTCGGAGCGCATAACGTCAACGCACCGCAATCCATTTCATCGTCATGATAAACAAACGACAAACATTTTTACCCAACGGCAGGCGGTGGACAGACAACGTATAGAAACGAGAGCTGCATTCGCAGAGATGACGAGGCAGTCAGTCTGATGAAGGACCAATTTCAGACAGACACTGAAGGGGAGTGAAGTGGATAGGCTTATAAACACTCAGACAGACAGAGGAGCTACGGGTTATAATTATATTCGCAATAGGAATGCTTCAGCAGTTTTGGTCGAAAGTCATAAAAAATACATAATTATAAACTGCGGTGTAAAGTGCGGAGAGATGTCGGATAGGTTGGTTGTAGGGTAGCGCCGTGTTAAGTACTCCAGAGAGACAACTTCTCGTCAATCTATCAACAAACGCCCACTCCGGTATCTCTCCTCTTCATTCCATCCCATCACTCCACAAACTCTCTCATCATTCTACAAATTCCCGACTGTATTTTGAATAGCTGAAGCTTCTTTTCGCTTCAAGTAGAAGGCTTTTCAAAAACGCCTCTTATTTTTTAATTTCCATTACTTAAACCCAACTCCTCCCCGTTCCCGTTCTTGTCCTTCTCTTCCGGCAAGCCACGGCTCGTCTCTTGGCTGTTTGTTTTCTCCTCATTAATATTCTGTTGACGATGTCTTTGCGATTTAGTGATGAATGCGATGGATTTAATGTGACGCGGTGCGATGACATGAGACGCATTATGACGTGAAGTGACGATGTGTCTGTCTGTTTTTGGATGAAGTGTATAAATGTGTGTGTGTCTGTGGTTGTGCAATTTTCGATCGACACGAATTATTGAAAAATTATCACCACGTCACGTCATCAGCAAAAATATAATGACATCTGAGATATAAAAGATGACGAAGCAACGAAAAGAGTCCACTGCAGTTTAAGGTTTGGTATTTTTTGAAATTTTCCTTTCTCATTCAGTTTTCCTTTGTATATAATGTATAAATTTCTTTTCATTTTTTAAGGATATTTTTCAAGAATAATAAAAATATACATAAAATGCGAAGAAAAGAGATTTTTCTTTTATGTACTTTCTGTCTATTATTCGATTTGATTTATCTTTATTTTTAGTATCAGTTTTAATTTAAATTTTTGACACTTTTCTGCTGTTTCCTGTTGATTTTTATACCCTACATCCGAAGGAATGAGGGTATATTCACTTTGTGCTTCCGTGTGTAACGCATTAAAGGAGGCGTGGCAGGTATGGAAAAGTATATATATTCTTGATCAGTGTCACCTCCTGAGTCGATTTAGCCATGTCCGTAGTCTGTCTGTCTGTCTGTCTGTCTGTCTGTCTGTCTGTCTGTCTGTCTGTCTGTCTGTCTGTCTGTGGAAATCACGATTACAGGAGAACGAATGAAGCTATCGAGATGAAATTTTGCACGTATATTCTTTGTCATCCGAAACTCTGTGGGATTGAAAATGGGATAAATCGGTGCAGCGCCACGCCTACTTTTTTAACAAATACTAATTCTTTTAACAATATTTCAACTTGTAGACTTAGTTTTGAGCTTCAATTTTGTTTCCGAATACATCGGTACAGGTAGATTAAATTTTTAAAAAAAATGGGCGTGTCCGCCCACGAACATTTTGATACGGAAATTTAAGAAAATCGGACTATTTAAATAAATCGGAAATATGTATAAATATGTATAATAAAGGTTGCTGGGATGTAGGGTATATAAGCTTCGGTCTGACCGAAGGTACCCTTACTAGTTTTCCTTAACCTTAATTGTTTTTAGTTTATTTCTTTATCTTATATTAATGTTCGGGTGTGTTTAATATTAATATTCTTCTTTCCTCCGTTGCTTCCTCTCATTTGGCATTTGGCTTTTTTCGTTTTTATTCCATGAGCGTTTCCGTAATTCATCATGTGGCTAAATGATGATGTTTTACTTCTTGCCACGTCGTGTTTTGTTCTCGCTCACGACTCAATTGGCCATGGATGAATTTCCTACCTGAACAAACAGCCAATCCATCGGGTCGTCCAACCCAGTAACGAACCGAACGGAAACCAACCAATAAACCAAGCGATTGAACCGAGAGAAGCTACTTACGAAAAAGTACTTAAATAGTAAACGACTTTAGAAAGTAACAAGGAAACAAAGCCAACAAAGAAACGAAGAGGAGTGAAGGGTCTTCACGGACGGAAAAAGCCACTTATACTACCTCAAAAACGAAACGAACCGAGCCGAATCGAACGACGTAACCAATTAACTAAAAATTCAATCGCGTAAAAACCTGAACCCGGACAGAGTGACCAGCGGAAAGGGGTGTGCAGATCGGGATTGTGAAGGATGGAAGGAAAAAAGAGTTGTATTAACATTTGTACAAACGATCATCGCAGAAGTCGACATAAGTTTCATTGTACAAGGTACATGGTTTTCGAAATGAACTTTCATTAGCCGAGTAATAAGAAATTTCGCACAGAAGTCACATTTTCCTATGTACTATATCTATCTGCGAGTTCTACAGTTGGCAAAGGTTCCCAGTGAAGGGAATAACAAACTTTTTAAAATAAAAATCAAATCGATGTTGTAAGCTTCGATAATAATATAAATTTATATTAAGAATAATGATGTGCAGCGAAAATTCGTCGAACTTCTCTATAGTGAACTTCTATACAATGAAGCACTACCTATTATGAATTTTTTTCAAGTACACTGCTCTTTCCTTCAATTTCTGGTCTTTTTTGTGTGAAAATGAAGTAATTTTGTGGTCCCTTCGACTTCACTATAGGGAAGTTCGACTGTAATTTATTCAGTTCAGGTATGAAGTGCTTAGATTTAGATACGCCAAATTTACGATTGATTTATTTGATATGTGATCTAGATTGACTTCACTCATTAAGAGGATAATTGTTTTTTATACTTTTTACGTTGGGATTTATTAAAAGCTTGGCCGACTCCAGCGTCCTTTCCACACAATCAACAATTTTTTGATATAATTAAATTTAAAAATCAGCTGAAGGTGATAACATGAATTTACATATGAGAGACATGTTGAATTAGCGAAGAAGGACAAAGATTTAACGGTAACAACAACAATTAAAATGTCACCATCATCGCCACGAAGCGTGTTTCGACACTTTTAATGACGTCAGCAGCTTTTTACGACCTTCGCTTCTATCAGCACATCCAATTTATTGTTATGATTACTTTTATTGATATTAGTTTTGTTTTTATGACTATTATTATTACTATTATTCGCTTTTACCTCGTCCCAGCAGCTGTGCAGCGTACAACATGTCGCGCAGGCGATGCGCCTGACGCTGCAGCAGTTCGAAGGACTCCGCCAGAGTGGCTGCCATTGCGACGGTCCCGTGATAGCTGTGAGCAGCCACCGCCGCCGCCGCAACAGCAGCGACGCCAACGCCACCTGCTGAGCTAAACGATGTCGTCAGGTCGTTGGGTGAGAGCAGCGTGTTGCCGATGGCAGCGACGCCGCCGTTAAGTGTTGTCGATAAAGTTGTAGTTGCGGCTGTGCTGCCGGCGCGTGTTGTGCAAGGAAAGGGTGATGATGAGGATACGCCGAAGGTTGACGGGGAGAAGGAGGAGGCACTTTTGTTGTGGTTGTTATTTGGCGACAGCGACGACCCTGAAAGCGAAGAGAGTGTTTCACATGAATTGCTGCCAACGCTAGAGCAACGCTGCTGCTGGTGTTGTTGTTGTTGTAGCTGCTGATGAGGCAGCTGCAGTTGTTGTTGTTGTTGTTTGTGGTGTAATTGCAGCTGTAATTGATGTTGGCATATGTCGCGGCTCCGATTCCCATTCGAATTCCGACTTCGGTTGCCGTTGCTCTGCAGGCGACTCTTTGTTGTTGTTGTTGTTGTTGTCTGAGGCTTTGTCTGCGTCGTTGTTGGTGTCTCACTTTTCACCATTTTCACTGTCGTCTGTCGTTGCTCTTCACGCAACTCACACATTTCACAAAATTTCATATTACAACACAAATCAGATGGGAAATTTCGGGAATTTCAGAAACTTCACATTTTTAAACTTAATTTTTTTCAATATTTGTTTTTGAAATAACTGTTTTTTGGAATTTATATCGTACACTTTTTATTTTTTTTACTTGGATAAATTCGCAGTGTATAAAACTTTCATTTATTGCTTTTCTTTCGCACTTTTCTAAGGCAACTCTTTTTTATTTCAAAAATAAATTTTTTTAACGCATTTTAGTCCGTTTTTTGCAGAGAAAACAAAATATCGTAAGAAATTTTCACATTTATAAAATAACTAATTGTATAATATTTTTTTGCAGAGAAAAAATTTAATAATTCATATTTTTAATAATTTTTCTAGTTTATTTTTTATATATTTACATTTTAGTTTTATTTATTATTTATTACTATGTATTATGATTAAATTACATTATTTATTTATTTTATTAGGTTATTTTAATTCAATTTAGTATTAATTTAATTATAATTCTAATTGATATTCAATTTATCTTTCATATAAATCTAATTTAATTTATTACTTTTCACTTTATTGAATTGAATTTCACTTGAAGTTTGTTTTTACATTTCTTTTGATTTGATTAAGTTCAGTTTTTTTGTGTTTTAACGTTAATCAAATTTAATTATATTTTTATATTAATTTTAATTGAAATCATTTCATTTTATTTTCGAATTAAATTTAAATTTGAATTGATTTTATTTTCTTTTTCTTCAGTTTTTTTAATTTTAAATTCTTCTCTTAATTAAATATTAATTTAAATTTTAATGCTTCAACTAGCATCAAATAAGAAAAGCCATAAATTTAGTTTTTCCTTTTATTGAATAAACACAAAAAAATTTAAAAAAAAACGTTGATTTTTCACTTCAGATTTTTTTTAAATTGAAAAAATATTCAAAGCCGAAGGCGCCCCGTCGAACATTTAAAAAGGCGTAAAGGTACGGTCAAACAGAACGCGTTAATCAATCTCCGCCTGGCGTAGATATCGCTTGGTATGTCAGACAGAGCGCGTCACCGCGTGCAACTATACAAGTCAGCTGTTCGTGTCTGTGAATAGTAGAATGCCGTACTGGTAATAAATAATTTCATTGCATGGGATTTGTCACTTTCGCTAGGGAATTTTCTGATGTGATATGAAAAATTTCTCAGGAAAAAATACATTTTATTTATATGGGCACATTTCAAATGCAAACATTTCATCGAAACATTAGTGCAGGAATGGTCATTAGCAAAAAAAATTAACATCGTCATATTAAAAATACTTACGAAATACAATTTATAAACGTGGAAAAAGTAAATATCAAATATGTCCTCCGAAGAGGAACTACTCTTGCTGTTACTTGCAAGGAGGAGAGCTCAAAAAAGGCGCACCTGGATAAGCCAGATAAATGAAGCAAGAGAGCTGTTTGGTGAATTCCAACATTTATATAGGGATTTGGAGAATGATGGCGACAAATTTTGGACGTATTTTCACAAATCGAAAAAATGTGTAACGCAAAATAAGGTGTACACAGCTCAACAGATGGCAACGCAGTAAATTGCAGTTCCAAAAATTTTTATACTCATACTCTTAAAATACACACATACTTATACAAGAATCTGTAAAATTTCACAACGCTGTACTCGGCAGAAAAAACGCCCGGGTGCGCGTTAGAGTTTACGCCGAGGTGCGCGTTTTCTGTTTGACTTACGCCATAAGAACGTGTGTGTTACAACTCACAAAACTGCAAAAACGCCCGGTGTGGCGTTAATAACGCGTTCTGTTTGACCGTACCTTAAATTGAAGTTACGACGACGACGGCGGCGACGATGATGATGGTGATGATGATGATGATGAAGCTGACTCAAGATTGAAAGTTGAAGCGAAAAGTAAGAAGAGGAAGCACAGCCAACAGCAAAAATTCAGTCATCCGACGAACGTGATTCAAATCGAGAAAAATGCGCTCGAGGCTACAAACGAAGGCGAAAATTTGCATTGAGCAGTGATTTAAGTGGCCATGATGACGATGATGATGATGATGTCGATGATGATGATGACAATGGGAAGGTTGACTTCACTTTAGTCAAGGGAAAATAATATGAAAACGACAACAAAACGAAAGCTAAAAGTCATTTTGTCGATCGATCGATGGCTGCGAATGCGTCATCTAAAAACTCAATCATCGCAACGGGGGGAAAAGGGGATGAATTACGATGGATTGGGAATAAAAAGCAGCCGAGACCAATCAAATGACCACCCTGTATCGTCCTTCCCCTCCCCCATCAGTTAATTTTCATATATTTTGAAGTTTGCTTCTGCTCTGAAAGGAAATTTCACATTTCTTTTGCGCTATTTTATTCTAAAACAAAATCTGTTCACATGGGATTTTACTAGAAGCCTTTTCCTTATCACAGTTTCAAATTCCAAGGCATATTTTAAAATATTCGACCCTCAGCCATGAGAAATTCCATCCTCGTTGCTCGTTTCGCCTCTCCTCTCTTTTGATCGTTGGTCACGCGGTTCTCTCGTCTCATTTAAATTAAACATTTCTTATTGTAGCTCACACGGAGTCTCTCCTCGCTCCTCATTTCCTTCCAATTCCATTTTTAAGCATGGTTTTTAACATTTACTCGGTTGCATTGAAAGTCGAGACAGGTTTAAAAAGAATATGTAAAAGTCTTTGGATTTCAGACTGTTAAAAGTTCTTCTCTGTCTTCTCTCGTCATTTCCATGTTTTTCTTCTATTTAATTTCTTCTTTACCATTTTTCATGCAGCGATTAAAAGCCGACGAAGCAGGCGACTAATTTTAATGATTTAATGACACGATTCATTAGCAATTTTCACACTTTTAAATTATAAAAACCTTAGACACGACAGTAGATATTATAGCAAATAAAAGAAGTTAAAAAGCAAGTGTATAAAAAGCTAAACATGGCTCAGGTGAAAGTCAAAGGCATTCGAGTCAAAATAAAAATAGAAAAATCATCTTGAAAGAAAGTTTTTTTTTAAATAATAAACTAAGGTGAATTAAAAACTTAGATTCACTGAAATGCTTTTATATTTATTCACATAAAATTCAATTAAGTTAAAATGAATCCAATAATTAAACGCAATTGATTACTACTCCATTCATAAAGCCAAATAAATTCAATCGAATTGAGTCATTGAATGATTCGATTCAATTTAAATTAAGTCCGTTTTTTTATTGCAATGTATTAAATGCTTTGATTTAAATCAATTTACATCTAAATTAAATAAATTGGATCAAGTCACTGCATTAAAACAAATCAATTGATTAAAAAATTCAATGAAATCATTAAAATTATGAGAAATCAACTGAATTCCGTGTGAATTTAAGGTGTTTTTTATGCATATTATTGGTCCTTTATTTTTTAAAATCCTTCACGTTATTATTAACCAAAAACCAAAAGAGTCACAAGAAAATCGGTTATCGACACTTGGAAATTTTGTCAACGTTTCGAAGAGGATGAAGAAGGAAAATACGCACACACATAAGATACAATTTTGTAATAGTTCCTCTGTAACTCCAGAGATTTTGCTCCATTTTCTATTGGGTATCCTTGGAAAGTCCTTTAAAATTACAGAATCACCGACATCAACTTCTTCCTAAGAGAAGAATGCGACAGCATTCGAGGAATCAGAAGATTTCTTAGCTCAAGATGAAGGAATTCATCTTAAAAGTGTTTGTGTTTTGTTTATACACTCAAAAGGAATTTTGTATTTTGAATGAGATGTAAGAAGAATAAAAAAATTAAAGGAAAAGGTATAAAAAAGAAAGGTAAAAGAGAGAAAAAGTTGGAAGGCAGACAGAGAAATACAAAAAGAATGTTTCATACTCCTTTTTCAGACTCGTTCACGTAACAATGAAGGAGGAGAAACGAGAAGAGGAAAAGAAAGGAGATGAAAAGCTAAAGGAACTTACGAAAAAATTAAAGGAAAAAGAAAAGCGAAGTCGAAATGTGGAAAATTCGTAGAGGTTGTTCTCCAATGCATCTGTTGTCCCTTGCAGCAAAAACCAAAAAAAGAGGGACATAAATATAAAAGCGGAATATAGAATAAAAATTGGAGGCAGCTGATAGTTTTTCACAAATAAATCTTAATAAAAACAACATCAAGGACTGATTGAGGTATGAGGACGATCCATTTTTAGTACAATACCTCAGCGAGGTGTCATCCTTATAAAATGCGATTCCCTGAATCCTTTTTTCGGCAGTTCCAACAAATAACTCATTAAAAACGTATGAAAATTGTTAAAATGGGGGAAATGAATGATGGAGGTGAAAGAGATGAAGTAAAAAGGAATTCTCATCAACTGAAGTCGGCTGAATGAAAAAATAAACAGAAAAATAATAAAAAACGCACAAAGTTTATAAAATTGCGGTCGCGGTTTCATGTTGCTTAATTAAAGTCCAGCTCAAAATTCAACTGATACAAATCAAAGTTGTAAATATCGAGTTACTACACTAAAAACAACAACAATAATAAGCCAAAGAAATAAAAAGTTCATACTTATAAAATATTTTGGCTTTTACAGAGCAACAAGCAATGACTGCGACAAACAACAACAAAACCAAATAGTAACGTAGAGCACGACAAAGAGTTGTAATAAAAATAAAAACAACAACAACAACAACACTACGCATTCGTATAGCATGTGCCATATAAAACGATGTGTGCTTCGGCTTCGGCAGCAGCACGAACGATCGAAAAGTGAGCGCTCCACCGATTGAAAGCTGCCGACTTTATTCTCTTGTTGTTTTCAATTTTCTGCTTGAATAAAAAAACTTGTCTGCCTTTTTTCCTACAAACTGTGACCCATGTCACATTAAGCACCATGAAGCTTATTTCATTCAACGCGCAGCACATAAACGAACATTTGAAATCGACTGAAGTCGCTCTCATTCGGCTGCGTGTGTCATCATTCATTCGGCGTGGTTCGTCTCTTTTACAATCACTAACATTAATCTTAGGCGACTTCACTGCTAATCGCTTCACCAACTCCCGCCACACAAAAGCTTGCTACAGCGGATAGAGAGCGGATTGATAGCGCCGTAAAAATACAACCTCATGAATTCCAATGTAGGCGAGCTGCCATGACGATTGAGAGCGTCTTAATTGCTCACAATTACGAGACGCTACTTTGTTGAACAGCAGCACGAACATAAAATAATCTTGTTCTTATGACAACAACAAAATGACGAGGATGACCGCGAAAATGACCCACAGCAGCTTACAAACAACTGTTGTTTGTCTGACAAAACACAAAGAACAAATGATTGATTGAATAAATCGACGTGTTACCAACATTAAATCATAAAATTGCCTCTGCTATAAAATAGATGTAACTTCAAAGTAAAACACGAGCCTTGGCGGCATTTGATTCGATTCTATCTCTCGTTCTTTAGTTTAATTTAAAACATTTCGAGGAAAATAAACATAATTCACAATTCTGTGGTTTAATTTATATCTAAATGCAACAGTTTTCAAGTTCATGCAACAGTAAAAACTAGAATAAGCAGTAAGTGTAAAATAACAACCATTTATAGCCGCTGTTCAGAAAAAGGACAGCCAAAGAAAATTCGACAACAAAACCATCACAACACAAATCAATTAAAATGGCAAATCTGTTGAATTCAGTGGCAGCACCGCTAACACTCAACGAATAACTGTCGAAGCTACAAGACCAAAAACAAGAGAAGATTCTTTCCACCCACCACCCACCTTTTTAAAATACAAACACACACAAGAAATACGACTCTCAATCAGCAAAGTTATTTGACGAGCGTTTGACCGCGAAGGAGCACAGCATGTGCTTTGAGAGCTTCGCCGTTATTGCTTTGCTTTTTCCCCTTGCGATGGGTGTCGTCGACGGATTTGAGTAAAGTAACATTTGTTTACAAAGCTGTTTATTTATTTCGTAGTGTGTTTGCTGTTGATGATGCTAGGTTTTAGTTTTGTGTTGTGCTGTTTTTTTTTCTTCCTTTTTTGATGTGTTTGGTAGATAATAAAATCATTTTGTTTACTTCGAGCAGCTCTTTTATGCTACTTTATCACGAAGCTTCAGGCAGACGTTGTTGACGCGAACTTAAATCACGTTCGATGTTAATGATGCTTGATGACGATGATGATGATGATGATGTTAGTTTCTGTTTCTTCACTCACTCACGACCACAAAAATGCGTTACGATGTTTGTTGGCATTCGCCAAAATTTATGAAGCTCGTCCGCCAACGCAACCAACGCGAGTCATTCAAACGTGCAACCCACTCATGGAATCATCTACATTTCTTGGTTTTTGGTTTTTTTTTTTTTGATATTGTGTTCAACATGACACGTGAGATTTTAGGAGTAGCGTTGCTTTTCCCCTTTGAATTGGCGACACCTTTCAACATCACTTCATTGTTTCCACTTTTTTTCATCTCTTTTGTTAATGAAATTTTCAACGCCTGTTGAAGTTTGATGTTTCTCGGATAAACCACGATTTAATGACGCGTTTTTTAAGGCTTTCGTTTCGTTTCAGTTTTCTTTAGAGAATGCAATTTAAGCAAAAACCCATAATAATAACTATAGAAATATTAATTAATGTGGAGATTCAGTCCAACGGTAGTCGTCGTCATATAATATTTTACACACTTTTAATTTGTCACTTAATGGGTTTTTAATTGTGAGGATGCCATCAATTTTATAAGCCTAGCACGAGCGAGAGCTTCTCTCTCACACTCTCTCAATGTCTGCTTAATCGCCTTTTCTCTGCTTGGGGGACTTTCGGCATAAATTCCAAAGCATGTTTTACTACTTGTTATTGAGCGATGAGACACTCGTAGTAATGATGACTGCGTCGTTGTAGTTGAGCTGTGGATCAGATGCAAGCGGACGTCAACGAGGCAGACATCATGCAATGATTGAGGGAACGTCCAATAAGAAAATGCTTGACATTTAAGCAGGAAGTCCTATATATGTATATATATTTTTTATGTTATTTTTATGATATTCCCCTTCATCAACCTTTAAACTGTTTTAAAAATGTTTTTTATTTCTTTCATTTGTTTGATATTTTTGTCAAATTTGTTTCTGAATCGAAGACGTATGTACGTAGTTTTTTTTTTTGCATTACCTGTCGCCACAAAATGTCACAATGTTTTAAAAATACTATTAAAAAAAGCCATGTAAAAACAAACAAACAAATAAAAAAGCTTCCAAGCAAAAAGAGGTGTACTCTTGGCTGTTTATGAAGAAGTTGAAGGAGTAGAAAAAGTGTGGGGAATATCCTGAGGGGACAATCGTATACGCAACAGCAGCAAACATGAAGAAGAGTAGCAAACAAACAAATAAAGACCAACAACGATGAACGGCTTCATCTTCATCCAAGAAATAACTACTTCCAAAGAGATAAAAGAGGCAGCACTAGGGAATAAGGTGAGGAAGAAGAGAAGAGATGGACAGAAACGAGATCAGAATAGAAGATGTTATAAGAAGAGTAGAAGAAGACACCTCAGAAAGGAGAAGAAGAACTTATTCTATCATAGATGTAAACCTCATCGAAGAGAGTTATTGCGTAATAACTTTCGTCCTCTGTTTGTTGGTGTTTTCTATAATTGTTATGGTTGCTTTGTTGTTGATATAACATCTTCGATTATACAGCGGAGAAAAGTTGCTCTCTCTCTCTCTTTCTCTCTTTGATTTTTTTGACAATGCCGACAGCGGAGAGCGGTTTCTGTAGAGTCGGCCTCCAAACGTACAGTGGAACAAATAAAGTAATTTTGTTGTAAATTATAGAGACCATAATTAATTCATTAATCGACTCGCTGGCTGAATATTTATTTTACTTTATTTTGCATTTATTTATATAATCAATTTAATTTAATTGCATATTCAAATGTTCTTTTACGCAATTAGAATTAATTGTTTATCATAAAAAAATAAATACATTTAATTAGTAAGAATATGTCATTTATTTATTAAAATTTATGAAGTAATAAATTAAGTACTATTAAATATTTGAAGGAAAAGTTGAAGCGATGGAAAACTTTTTGTATTTTATTAGAAATATCAATGGGCACAAAGACTCAGTTAAGAAGAAAGTGCTTAAACTGTAATAATTCAAATACTAGTTTTAAATGACCAGCAACAGCGAAGTGCAGGGAAAATTAATGAACGTTTTTGGACGCAGTCAATAGTCGAATAACTTACATATATTTTGGGAAAAGTATAAATTTCAAGCAGTTTGAAAAGCAACAACAACTCGTCAAGTAAACCAACAAAAACACTTTCTTGACACTGTCAAAAACTTTCACCAAAACGAGAGAAAAAAGAAGATTAAAAAGAAAATAGATGAAGTCAGAGGAGCGCCGAATAACCACAGAAACACATAAAACTTAAAGGCATAATAAATACAAACAATTACAAAGAAACAACAGGCAAGGAGGAAAAAACAAATTCAACCAGAAACAGTGACAACAACTAATAATCAAACTAAAAGTAGTTTTGTTTATGGTAACAGGTTTCAACAGAAAAAAAAAAAAACAACAACAAAAATTAACGAATCACTTCTGTTTTTAGGCTGTTGCCAATTTTCGAACTTTCCTTTCCAATAACAGCGAAAAGAAGCTTTTCACGAAAATAACTTTTACGGTTGGGGAGTGAAAGTCGTCGTTATTATTATTTCCAATTTCGTTGTTGTTGGTGCAATGGAGAAATTAGTTACAGGGTTTGAAATGTACATAATTCCTTTAAAAGAATAAATTTAAAGTGAGTGAACATAAAATGAATTATATTTAAATCAATTACTCATCAATTACTAATCAATTCATTCATTTCATTCATATGGGAAAGGTCCAAATTCTGCTATCGTGACCAATGTTGTAGCGAATCTAAGGCGCCATCTATACAGAGGTAAGTGCAATGTGTACAGTGTTAAAAAATCCAATGAATATCCTATTTATTCCTACATGAATCGCGTGGAAGTTACTTCCACATTCTGGAGTGAATAACGAAATGCGACATATATCAAGCGCTAGCGAAAGATGCAGATCAAGATCGGACTTGATATTTTCACAACACATCCTACAAAATAGAACATGGTTCCATTCTAAACCAAACAATACATGGAAATTATAGTTTCTCGACAATCCAGTAAGATCTCATCGTGGACAACACAGTGGAAAACCTTGAAACGTGTTTTACAGTTGAATAAGAAGAACAGAATAGCTTCATATAACAATTCGTTTAATAAATTTATGTGTATAAGTTATAAACAGCAGTAATATGTGTAATATCAAGAATGATAGAATACAAGATTGCGCAGATCAGGTTTCAAAAATATTTCGTTCTGCGCATCTACGTCATCGTTGCGAAAGAAAATGACCGAACTGTCAAAATGTATGCATGTTGAATGTAAAATTGTAAACATTGCTATTAAATATTAAATTTTAAAGAAACGACTCGTGTTTCAATTAAATAATTAAATTAAACTAATGTTAAATTAAGAAAAATTTCTTGAAAGTGAAATTTTCTGGAAACTTTCAAAGATATACGTAAGAAAATAAAATTCGAAATAATAAAGCGACAAGAAATTTATGTTCTGTTGACTTTTTATTAACTTCATTTTTAATATATGCACATCAAGAATGATAGAATACATATTTTAAAACTTGGAAAAGCTATGTAAGAGTATTACACAGCTTCCGTTTCTTTTTGTGGGCATTTTCTTTAATCTCTTTATTCAGTTTCCTGATTTTAAAGAACATTCTAGCCCGGAAGAAAAGCTTCTTTACTTCCCATGGCAGTCGATATGGGATTATAACTAATATCACTAATATTTTTGGAAACACTGATGGGGTTTTCAGTATTACACCTAAATTCAATTCAATTTGTATGCACAACACAAGAAATTCGCAAATATTACGTCACACAACAGCGACACCGCTTGTCAAAATTTTTGACATCGAATAACGGACCTGCGCAATGCGTAATCTTGTATTCTATCATTCTTGGTGTAATATAATAAGTAATAAGTGTTGAAAGAAGAGCAAGCAATACCCTAGTAGAAATTTGCTCGGAATACATATATCTGGTATCCAATGAGAATCCCAATCTGATTCCGGCTAGATGTGTAACGCTCAAATCGAGAAATCTATTCAGATTCTATTCAGTTTCTCACAAATTGGGATAAAATCGGGGAATCCATTCAGATTCCATGCAGATTATCCCAAATTGGGATGATTTCAGATTTTTTCTACTCGGGTAATAAATTGTAGATTTATTATTTGAAATTTGAAATTATTCGAATTTAAGATTATTCACAATCCAGTGATCAGACCTGAAGAGAGTTAAAGAGCTAATTTTGGAAATAACGTAACAATATGTTTTTTATCTTTAGCTTTACATGTCTTTCTCTAAAGTTAATTTTATTGATTCTTTATTATTAACACAAGTTGTATTGTTGTACTTGCTGCGGTTAATGTGATGGTTTTTTTTTTTGGCTAATTATTTCTGGTTCAAGATGAAAAATGAAAGGATGAAATGGAATAAATTTAATGTTTTTTACCATGCCTTGGGCATAAGCACCAACAACGACAACGCGTACAACATCCAAAAACCGTGCGTTAAGAAAGTATTTGGAGCAACTATTTTCATGGCAGATGGTTTTGCTTGACAGACCACAGTTCAGCAGTTAATTTCAGTGCTGCCAGTTTCCAGTTTCGATTTTCGTAAAAAGCAAGTTTCCTTCCTTCTTTAATGCACTTTTTTTATGCGTTTCCCATCAACTTCTCCTGATTTCTCTTTCCTGAAACAGTTTTATTATTTATTTTATTTTTTTTTAGGTTGACCTAATTTTGCCGTTTTTTCTTATTGCTTCTTAACTCAACTGATGTGGAATTTTGCATCTATTATCGAATTACTTCCCATAATTGTTCCTTTAATTTATATAATTACGTCCACTGTTTATTAATTACTCAAATTATGGAATTTTGCACTGATTTCCCCAACGCAGGTTCCATTTTATTTATTTTCTTTATGCTTCATGGCACTCATTGCCCGATGTCACAAACTGCATCATGAGGACGTCCTCGCTTCAACTGATTGTGATGGGGAAATGCAATTGACGAAGTTTAGTGTCTGTCTCTTGAAAAATCGTGTAGCATTGCCCACACGATGGATCTCTTCTTCTTCTGCTTCTGTTGTTGTTCATGAATTCTGCATTTTCTTTCAATTGTCTTCGTTTTGCAACTGTATTTTTCGCTCCCTTTCCGCTTTTACACGTTTTAATGTATTTTTTTCTTCTTTCCGTTGCTTTTTCAATGCGCTTTCGCTCACAGCGTTGCCGTTGAGCTGTTTTGTGTTTTTTTATCAGTCGTCTAGACATTTTTATAATTTAAGTGCATAAAAATGATGCACTTGAAAAACTGCTTTAATACATTGTAAACAATTCGACAAGAGTTGGATTTTTTTTCCTTTATTGTTTGTTTTTTCTCTGCGGTGATTTTGGTGTTGAATTTAATTATGAATGAGAAAAATGGGGAATAATTTTAGTAAATTTTTTTATAAACAATTTTTGTCATTTTTATTAAATATTCTTACCATTGAAAAAGGTTTAAAAATTCAACTGAATAATTTACTTTTTGTTGTTTCGTTCGAGATAAAAGATACCGTTTTTTCTTTACCTGTACTTTTAATTCGTAAATTGAAACTCGCACAGTTGAATTTAAATAAAAAAGCAGTTTTGTTTGTTCTTTTAAATGTTTTTAATTAACACCCAACGTCGTAGGTGTTACTCGTTGAAACCGTTTACTGTTGTTGTTGTTGTTGTTTTTGTTGCCTCTCTCATTTGCATCCAGACTCGAAGTCAGACTCGCATTAAAACTCACACAACAGAGACTCAAGCCACAAACGCAGCCGCATTCATTGCCTTTGTGTTTGTGCTAACGGCAACGTGAACATCGACGTCTCCATCGTCACTTCGCGTCGTGCATTTCAAATGTAAACTAATTCATAGAGGAGGCGGCGAAATGATTGATTTTTGAATTGAGACCGACTGAAATAACTAAAATCACGACAAAGCAATTCGAAAAATAAAAGAAAATACGTTTAAAAAAAAGTAAGAGGCTGACGAAAAAAATTAACGTATTCAGATCACAATCGGAAGCAGCGATGAACTGAGCAGTCGCGAGTGCGTGCTTGCATTTAATTTTATTCTAATCAGAAATGATCGATGGAGAATCGTTGTTGGAGCATGGAAGGCAGCGGCAATGTTGGAGCCGCTCTCTCACTCTCTCTCTTTCTATATTTACTACAGTGTAAGGAGAACTTTCGAAGAGCAAATTCCTTGCACTGTGGGACTCGCGCATATTTTATTTATTTATTTATTGGAAGCACAGAGCCTTTAATTGCATTCGCTATAATTTAATTTACAGTCATTTTAATTTGTGTACAAACGTTTTTTGCTACTTTTAATTCTTCTTTACCCTCATCTTCAATAATTACGAAATAAAGAAGCTCTTAATAATAATTAACTTTATTAATTTCACTTAATCCACGTTCTTATCGCAGATGATGTTTATCTTAATTGATTAACAATGTGACATCAATTATAATGGCTAAAAAGATAAGATTAAAAATTCACGGCCGATTTTTTACGCTTTGCGATGATTTTTAACGACATGTTTAACGTCAACTTAAAATGTAATTAAAAGTTGGATATTAATTTAATCGCCGAAGCAATAAAAATGTTCTTAATTGAAATCGCTTTTACATATGTATGTATATTTTTTCAATATTCTTTTATTTAATTTTCCAATTTAAAAAATGTTTTTTTTTGGGTGTTTTAAAATCGTTAATTTTTTTTTTGGTAAATATAAACAAGTAAAATGCATTCTTTTTATTTTTTTTTTGTTTTTTTTTTTTTGATGGGGTAAAATTTTTTGTGAAAAATATTTACATATTATAAATCCTATATCAAATCACAAGGTCAAAAATATTCCATTGACTTCAGTTTTCGGTAGGCTTCAAAATACATGAAAACAGGAAACAGAAGCACCAAAAAAAAAACCTAAAATGACGACGGCATTGAGAACAAAAACAACAAATATAACGACAAGAAAGCCGAAGCCCCAGCCGAAGTCAAGCAGAACATTAGCAGAGACAAAAAGCACGAAATTACAACAAATACAAAGAGCAATCGAACAAAACGAAAGGCAACAACAACAACAGCAGCAAAGCCGCAGTGCAGCCGAAGCTTAGCAGAGCTGCAGCAGAAGCAAGTAGCAGGCGATTACAACAAACATAACGACAGAACAACTACAACAAAATAAACAAAAGAACGTGTGGCGAAGAACAGAACAATCGCGATTATTATCAATAGCAAAAAGGGAAAAATAACAATAAAAATAATAAATAAGGGAGAGAAAATTATTTTTATTATTAATATTTTTTGGGTGCAATTGCATTTTTTGTTAGAACAACTTTTAAAAATATAACCCAATCAACGGCAAAAATAAAAGGGAATCAAAACTGGATTTTAAATATTTTAGTAGTTTTTTTTCTTAATAAAAATTTAGGCTATATATGCCATGAAAATCTAAAATTTAGATTTTAAATTTAAAGCTTTTCGTTTGCTGTTGTTATGTCGTTTGTTTTCGGCGATAAGACAACGAAACACGCGCAAAAAACTGCAAAAGTCGATGATAAAACAAACAGTTTTTGAACTACTTTTTCAAGACATTGCAAAAAACTAGAAAACACAATTTTTCAGAGTTTACTTTTATTTCGTCAATAAAGTTTTTAATTGTATATTATTTTAATATCTCGGCGCTCATGTTTCCAATGAATTTCTTTATCAACAACCTAAAATGAAATGTATTTCCGCTGTTCTGCGTTTTTAGTTTCCGATAAGAAGTTTGATTCTGAACGAATTTCAAAGAATTGATTGAACTATTTTTGGGAAATCATAAATTTTTATGGTGTTTATGTGAAATGACTGCGAATAAAAAGACTAATCAAAAATTGTGTGGTGTATAACAACAACGTAATAGAAACAATTCACCGAAAAACTGCGAAAGGAAAAGTTCTAAAATTACGTATTTACAGGAAACGGCGACGGGGTCGATCGACAGAGAAGAGGTGAACATACAAAGTTTGGTGAACTTGGACAATAGTTCGTGCTTTAATTGCGATGACTGATTTCAGACACTTCCATGTGTGTATTCGCGGCATTGGTGTCGTTTTCGCTCGGCCGTTCGTTCGTTCTTTCTATCGCTTGCATACGCATCACTTCAGCTGCGCTTGTTGCTGTGTGAATGTATGTGAGTTATGCTCTTCCTGCGGCGTGTGAATAATGAATGCTGCTGCTGCTGCTCGGCACCTGGCATTGTTTCCCTTCGCTCGCGCACACACATCGCCCGAATCTGACACGTAGAAACAAATGATTCAACAGCATCAAGTTTGGATTTCCCCTTCGCTATTCTATAGTTTCCTGTACAAATAACTGCATTTTTAATTATTTTTAGTATGAGTTCGTATACGAGTTCGTGTATAATAAAAATCAGAAGGAGGACAAAGCACAATCATGCAGTAGAATTACAAAACAACGGCAAAAACAAGTTTTTCTTTTCGCCGTTGTTGAATGAATGAAACTAGAAAAAAACAAAGAAAAGAAAATCCAACAAAGGAAATATGAAGAATGCATCAGAGGGCGGAGCATTGAAGGAGTGGAGAAGGACACGTGACAATAATTGAGTATTTACTACTGTTTTCTATTATTTTCAATAGCTCAGGATTCGGTGTTGATTGAGTTGCGGCCCCATTGGAAATTTCCTTAAAATTCTATTTCGGCAAGCATACAAATGCACCACATGCAAATCACTCAACAAGCATTCATTTCGGTGTCAAAATGAGGGAGAAGACGAAGAAGAAGGATGTCACGAACACTTCTTAAACTCCATTTTACGACAAAATATCTTTTACACAAAACTTAGAAAAGAAACCAAGCGATGGCCCACTTCTAAAACTCATTAAAGTTTAATCTTTTATGAGAGAAAAGTAGTAATGATAATAAAAACAAATGTCAATATGAATGCTAAAGAAAGCCATCAAAATAAATCAATAAAAATTGGTTGGGATTCGAATCTTGGGCACACAGCACGACACGACAAAGAAAATAACTGCACCACGTTTTAAGTTCTCTCTGACAACGAATGATCCCCAAACTGCTGCTGCTGCGCTGCCACTGCGTGCTGAGAACACGAAGTGACGACGTAGGCGATGGCAGCGTTCGTGGCCTAGTGTTGGATCATCGTTCGCCATCATCGTCGTGGTCGTCGTCGTCGTCGTCGTTGTTGTTGCCGCTTTTAGAGCACTTATGTCTGTTTAGTGCAGTTGTTGTTGTTGTTATTTTTATACTCTTCTGAGAGTGCGAGTGCTGTAAACTTATGAAGATATCTGTTGCTGTTGTTGTTCGTATGCGAGTAGCTGTTAATGTTGTTGTTGTTGTTGTTGAGCTGACTGAATTCTCTCAGTTTTTGTTGTGTGAGGTGTGCGTTCTTCAGTGGCGAATGTTTTGTTTGATTCTGGCTCTTTTATTATACTTGATACCATAAGTTTTTGAAGTCGGTACCTTAAGTTGTTTGTGTTGTTGTTGTTGCTGTTATCGTACACACAAGCGAACAACCGAAGGTGAGGTCTTCTTCACAGCTGCTTATCACGCCGCCTGTTTATGAACTCCACCGCACACGTTCAACTTCTCCTTTCTCTTCTCCTTCTTGCCCACAACCGGCACCTTCTGCTTTTCCTCAGACTGCCTACAATTGCCCGTTGTTGTTGTTGTTGTTGTTTTATTTCAAGGTTTCCCCTTATAATTTGATTCAGTGTTTTAGTTCTGGATGACTTTTTTTTTTTTGCTTCTTCTATTCTTTTATATGGTCACCCGTGTGGTTATTTATTTTTAAGTGTATATTTTTGGTTTCTTGGTGTTTTGTGGCCTGTGTTTTATTTTGTATTTTGTGGTGGTGCCTTCTGTTCATCAACGAATCATTCAATGAACGATTTCCACGCATGGCGAAGGACGGCGGAGGGAGGAGGAGCAACTTTGAACAGCCGCTCGACGACAGACGGACGGACAGACATTTGACATGCGCCACGCCGTCATCTCCGGCAACACATGTTTTTCTTCCTTCTTTAAATTGAATAAGGATCGGCGTTCGGCCTCAAGGAGTCTTTTGGGCTGACTTCCCGCAAGGAAGTCACTTGTTTTGCATAATTACAGTGCTTCTTTGAGGTCCTGATGATGGCCAAAAGGCGCACACAAACCGAAGAAACCCGAAAAAGAGGGAAAAACGATGGAAAAAGAAAAGGAGGGAAGATGAGCCACAGGACGACGCTTATTATTGGTTTTTTCCTGCTCGATTGATGCATATGTTGAGATAACAACGTGCAGAAGGAAAAAATGATAAGCAATCATTTGTGGAAGCTATAAATTAAAGGCCACAGGGTCCACAGCGGGCCGCACAGTCTAATTAAAGGGTCTTTAGTTAAATTAAATGACAGCCGCTTTTAGAAGTGATCTGAAAAATCCAGAAAAAAAACTGGAAACGACAAATAATAAATAACAAAATTGAGTTTGTAAATTAATAAAGAAGAACTACATAAAAATTAATAAATACAAAAATATAGATAATAAAAATACACAAAAAAATTAAACATTTCTTTAATTAATAATTATTAATTATCTGAAAAAATAATAATGAATAAATAAATGGTAAAATTCATATAAAATATAATTAAGAAAAAATATACATAAATTACAAAATCATATTTAAATAGAAATTAAAACAAAATTAAATACAAACATTTTAGAAATGGAAATCCAAGTTTAATCCACATAATTTCACGGCATAGAAAAGTTGATTTGAATGTGTTGTGTTGTTTTTGTTGTAGTTGTTGTTGTTGTTTATATTAACTGCTTTTTTACATTTCAATTAAAATCACTTCACTTTAAATTGAGTCGATTTTTCACAGTATTTTTCTGCTTAAATGCACTTTAATAACTTCTGCTTCTGCTTCTCCTCTTCCGAATTTCTTCTTCTTTAGCATTGGTTAATGTTGGTTTTTTTCAATTAACGATTAAAGTATTTTTTATTATTTAACTTCAATGTTTCAGTGTAATAATTTTTAACATTGCATTTCTAAGGAAATTGGGGAAAAAGAATAATGAAAAATTAAAAAAAAACATTTTAACTGGACTCGAATTTATGTTTGATTTATTTATTGATTAACATTCAAATTAATTTTAATTCAATTTTCAATTTAAGTACATTTCAACGATAATTTTGCATGTGAAATTTTAAAATTTTCCATTTAACTTCGATGTAAGAAATAAGAATTCATAATGTATAGTTTAAAAACAATAAATAAAATAACTGAAAATGTTAATTTGATTTAATTTTAATTTACTTTTAATTTACTTTTGATTTAATTTTAATTTATTTTTGATTTGCTTTTAATTTACTTTTAATTTAGTTTTAATTTAATTTTGATTCACTTTTAATTTCATTATACCCTACATCCGAAGGAATGAGGGTATATTCACTTTGTGCTTCCGTGTGTAACGCATTAAAGGAGGCGTGGCAGGTATGGAAAAGTATATATATTCTTGATCAGTGTCACCTCCTGAGTCGATTTAGCCATGTCCGTAGTCTGTCTGTCTGTCTGTCTGTCTGTCTGTGGAAATCACGATTACAGGAGAACGAATGAAGCTATCGCGATGAAATTTTGCACGTATATTCTTTGTCATCCGAAACTCTGTGGGATTGAAAATGGGATAAATCGGTGCAGCGCCACGCCTACTTTTTTAACAAATACTAATTCTTTTAACAATATTTCAACTTGTAGACTTAGTTTTGAGCTTCAATTTTGTTTCCGAATACATCGGTACAGGTAGATTCAATTTTTAAAAAAAATGGGCGTGTCCGCCCACGAACATTTTGATACGGAAATTTAAGAAAATCGGACTATTTAAATAAATCGGAAATATGTATAAATATGTATAATAAAGGTTGCTGGGATGTAGGGTATATAAGCTTCGGTCTGACCGAAGGTACCCTTACTAGTTTTAATTCAATTTTGATTTAATTTTGATTTACTTTTAATTCAATTTTCATTTTTATTGCACTTCAATTTAATTTTAACGTTTCATTTTGAATTTTAGATTAATTTTAATATATTTTAAATGCGGCTTTAATTTAAATTTCACTTCAGAGTAGTTAAAAGTAATTTCGATATAATTTTAAGTCTGGTTCCAATTTAATTTGAAATTAACTTTTATTTTTATATGACATTTCTTTTAATTTGATTTTACTTAAATAAATTATTTAGATTTTTTTTTTAATTGTGTTTTTATTAAATAAGTATTCATTTAACCGGAATTTGAAATGTTTTAAGTATTATATTTCGACAGGTAAAATTACCTTAAAGGTAAATTACGCTAATGGACGAAAAATATATAAATTAACAATATATGTATATAAAGATTACAATAAATTAAATGACAATAAAATAAATATAAATATATATATAAATAAATTTTAACTGAAATTCTTTTTCACTTCAATTCAATTTGCTTTTAATTATAATTTTCGTATTTTTTTCTTAAATGGAAATTTATTATAAATATTGATTTAATTTCATTTCTTCACTTCGCTTTATTCCATTTTTTCGAGAATCGTTTGTTTATTTGCTGTTTGATTTTCTTCTATATTTTTATACCCTACATCCGAAGGAATGAGGGTATATTCACTTTGTGCTTCCGTGTGTAACGCATTAAAGGAGGCGTGGCAGGTATGGAAAAGTATATATATTCTTGATCAGTGTCACCTCCTGAGTCGATTTAGCCATGTCCGTAGTCTGTCTGTCTGTCTGTCTGTGGAAATCACGATTACAGGAGAACGAATGAAGCTATCGCGATGAAATTTTGCACGTATATTCTTTGTCATCCGAAACTCTGTGGGATTGAAAATGGGATAAATCGGTGCAGCGCCACGCCTACTTTTTTAACAAATACTAATTCTTTTAACAATATTTCAACTTGTAGACTTAGTTTTGAGCTTCAATTTTGTTTCCGAATACATCGGTACAGGTAGATTAAATTTTTAAAAAAAATGGGCGTGTCCGCCCACGAACATTTTGATACGGAAATTTAAGAAAATCGGACTATTTAAATAAATCGGAAATATGTATAAATATGTATAATAAAGGTTGCTGGGATGTAGGGTATATAAGCTTCGGTCAGACCGAAGGTACCCTTACTAGTTTTTATATTACATTTCTTTTATTTTGATTTTAAATAAATAATTTAGATTTCTTTTCAATTTTATTTTTATTATTATTAATTGTATATTAATTTAATTCGAATTTGAAATGTTTTAAGTATTATATTTCGTCAGGCAAAATTACCTTAAAGGTAAATTACGTTAATGGACGAAAAATATATAAATCAATAATAAATAAATATAAATGAGTTTTAACTGAAATTCTTTTTCACTTCAATTCAATTTGCTTTTAATTATAATTTTCGTATTTTTCCCTTAAATGGAAATTTATTATAAATATTGATTTAATTTCATTTTCTTTAATTCCCTTTATTCCATTTTTTCTAGAATCGTTTGTTTATTTGCTGTTTGGTTTTCTTTTTATTTTTTAATTTTATTTCTTTTAATTTTCTTTCCTTGTCGTATGCTTTTATTATTATTTGTTATTTATCTTTTTTAGCCGTTAACTGGGAGTTGCTTTAATTTTTATCGTCAATTTTGTTCTGTGTTTCATTTAATTTGTTGTGTTTGCAGTTTTTATTGTTGCTGTGATTGTTTTTAACACACATTTTTACGATGTTTTCGGTATTAATTTATGTAGTTGATAATATTTATTACGTGTTTTGTTAGTTGCTGTTTATTGTGTTATTGCTTGTGCCATTTTTACTCTTGTGCCTTTTTTTGGATGTATTTTTTGCATTTATTTTAACTCTTTTTGTACAAAAACCAACGAATGTAATTTTTGTATTTGTTGTAATCGTTTCGTTGTTGTATTTTAAAAGTCTTTTAGTGAAGTTGTTGTGATTTTTCTAGCTTTTAAACATCATTCAGCTTTTAACCTCAATTCAGCAACATTTGCTACATTTGCTACATTTGTTGTTGTTGTTGTTGTTGTTGTTGTTGTTGTTATTAGCTCAGTTAATGTGCGAATAAGTGCATTTATCGCGATTTGTTTTTGTGTTATTTTTACTGAAAATAAGCAGCTTAATTGTTTTTTTTCGCTTCAATTATTTCGACGGCACTTCAAAAGTGACTCGAACAAATGTTCAACGTTTTCTGTTGTTGGTAACAGGCGTGGCTAAAAACAAATAGAAACACAAACGCCAAGAACAAGCAGACGTTTGATTGTGCCAGTGACGTCACGTAAGTAAATTTATTTCACTGCTTTTATAATTGCCCTAAAAGATTCGTGCTTTTATTAATTGTGTTTTTGATAATTATTTTCATTTTATCAGATTTTAGCGCAACGAAGACCCAACGACTGATTTTCATTTCGATTTTATTTAAGTGGACTTTAATTCAACTTTCAAAAATTAAATTTATTCTCCATTTTCCTGATTAAAGCGAAACTTAGCAAAATATTTTATAAAGAAATAAATTAAATCAATTCTTTTTTGCCTCAACAGGCATTTTTAAGCTTAAAGTGAAGCACATAAATTACCAAAATATATTAAAAAAATAAACGTATTTTTAAAAGTATCGAGTTTTGGTTTTTTTATTCTATTAAAAGTTCTTCTATTATTCATTGTTCTAATTTTGTATTCTCTGTGATTATTTCTTCTATCTTCAGTTTTCCTATTTTAAATTCTTTTATTTTCATTTCTCAGTTTTATTATTGACTTGTTTTTAGTCATTCTTTTTTTGCAGATTTAACTTAATTTCAATTTTTCACAAGCTCTTTACTGAAAAGTGTCACAAAAAACACCTCAATTTTTAGAGATTGAAGCGAAGAAGAGGAGTAAAAATACCGATTTTTTCCCAGTGAAAACAGAAGACAAAAAGAAGTAGAAGAACATGAAAAAAAAACGGCGATAACATTTTATGCAAATAAGACAAATAAAATTATGCTAATTTGTTGCAAGTTCTTTTTTCTATACTTAGGAATCTTTTTTCGTATTTTTATCGTTCAACACTGCAAACAGTCATAAAATTCACAACAACAACAACAACGACGATGACTAAAAGTGAATTGCTTCATTCAATCAACGCCTAAAAATTTGTGTAAATTGCTTGGGTTTTTTTAATTATTTTTTGTTTAAATTTTAAGAAATTTGCATTTAATTTAAGACAAAAGTTCTTCAAAGAAAACACAGAAAAGAAGAAAAGAAACTAGTAAAGGTGTTGTCTACAGCCGGGCTGTAGCCGAAATACCCTACACCTTAAAGCTGCATATACATATACTCGTATGTATATATATTTAGAAGTGGTGCGATTTAATATACTCGTATATATATACAATATATATATTATATATCTAATAATAAATATACAATATATGTATATATAATAATAATAATTAAAACAAAAAAATTTTTTTTTAAGTGGGCGGATCACGCCCATATTTGGCATATTAACTGGAAGCATTAGTCTAAACCTACATATAAAATTTTCTTATCTTCTCTCAAAAAGTAATGCTGATATGGGCTTTTTTAATAAGCAAAACAGAGGTATCTGCACTCTCGATATGAAAAGTAGGCGTGGTCCTTGGGCGATTTTGCCCATTTTCAATACGAAACACCCCAACATAGCAACGAATATTTTTGCCAAATTTCATTTTGAAATCTTAACCCGTTCTCCTGTGATCGTGATTTCAACGGACAGACAGACAGACAGACAGACGGACAGACAGACATCGTTATTTCAATTTTGGTGGTGATGCTGATCAAGAATATATATAATTTTCCATACCTATCTTGTCTAGTTCTATGCGTTACACACTCCGGTAGAAAGTGAATATACCCTCAACCTTAAGGTGTAGGGTATAAAAACAAAAACCCAAAAAGGAGCAAACAAAGCGAAAAGAGTGCCAAAAAGAAGATTGAAAGAAGAGAAGATAAGAGAAGGAAAGAAGAGAAATTTAAAACAAATCTTTAATTATAATAAATTAATTAAATAAATTAAAATTAAATTAAATAACATAAATTTAAAGTAAAATTTATATTATTTATTTTATATTTTATTTATACAATACATAATATTATTTATAAGGTATTGTATATAATTTAATTTTTTTGTTTTAAATTTTTGTCTTTTTTCAAATTTTTAATATATATTCAATCATTTCGCTTTTATTTTCTATATCAAAATCAGAAATCATGAAGTTTATGTGATATTTCGTGACTTTTATTTCGAATTTGGATTCGAATTCATACTGAATTTTGAATTTGAGGACGTGTTAAAAATGAAAATGTAAAATTTCATTTCTATTCACAATTTGCTAAGCAAATAATTCAACGTCAAAATGCTGCTGTTAATTAATTTGGGCATAAATTATTTACACAGCTCGCCAACTCTTTCGCCCCTCCCTCTCCCCTTTCCACCCTGTCATAATAACAACAACAACAACAACAGAAAAAACAACGAGCAAAGTTATCATTAAACGAATAATAAACAGAATTTTTCTAGGTCTAAGAAATTCAAATGCATCATAAAAACTGAAGAAGAAGACGACGACGACATAGAAGAAGAAGAAGCAGAAGTCTGTTTTGTGTTCGCTATGAAAATACATTTCGCATTTAGTGCGTTCGTAAATCACTGTAATAAAAATAAAATTAACACATAAAATTTATACATGCAGCTTCTCGAAAATCCGTTCAGGAGCTTGTTGAAGAAATTCATGTGTCCATCGAAAAACATCGTCGACGAGGAGAGAAATGGTCCAAAGAGGGGCAAAAAGCCGGCAAGAGATACCTGCCAAAAGCAACACCAAATCGCACAAAAATCAAGGCAAAAAAGAGAATTTATTGCATACGAAAACATATAAAAACAGAAAAGAAATTTCAGTTTTGTAAATAGAACAACAAACAAATTTTAAAAATAATATAGTCGAAAATCTAAGAATATTAAGAGAAAATTCAAATCCTATTTAACTCAAAATGACTCAATCAAAAGACGGTATTTTGATAATAATTTCATCGGAATTTGACATTTTCCAAACGTTGCAATATCCAAAAATCATCTTTATTTAAGGTGATTTTCGTAATTATCCCAAGTGACCGTCTAAATTCAGAATCGTCTGAACTTTGAAGCGTGTGAATTCAGTTTTCGCGTCGTTCTGAAGCCTTTAATTAATCATTCATTCATCTAAAAGCCAACTTCGTAGCTTCCCAACATCAAAATATTCGAAATTTTCCTATTCGTAATGATCTCAAAATCATTTTAAACAAAGATTCTTATTATTTCCATGATAATCTATAAAATTAATCCAACAATTTTCACTATTTCCATGTTCTGTTGTAATTAAATGGGGTCTTTCAGTTTCTTTTTCACTCTTCCGTTTAAAAAAAATATGTTATTTGTAAGTATTCATATTTCATTGTATCATAATCTGTCAATAAATTGTTAAATTAATAAATCAAGATCAAATTTCTCACATAAGAATGGGTGAGAAGAGGCACCGCTGTCAAATAAATCAATTTCAGCTGTCAAATCATGATCATTAATATTAACAACAACAACAACAGAATCGACAACAAACGGACCAACAGCAACATTTTATTATTAGTAACTCTGGCAGCAACCAATCGACGACTGCTTCTGAAGTCAGGTTGTGGTTGGTGCTGAAGAATCGTTTATGAAAGACCATTTTTATGGACTGAAATTCTTGAATGAAGAGGTTCAAATGAAGCCTAAAATTATTGGGTCAATTCAATTGATTAATACCATGTTTTGATATACATTTTTATGGTTATTCAACTAAATTTTAGACCCATATTTGCAACTGAAAGTCTTCCATAAGATTTGCGAGTTTTTCTTATATTAATTTGAAAAATTTCCTTTAAAAAATCGATCAAATAAAAAATTTTTTTTTGAAAATTCATACAATTGAATAAATATTCATTTTATTCTTTGGAAAGATAACCAAAATATTATCGAAATCAACTAAAATTTTGTATTTATTGCATTCGTGATGATTTTTACGACTGTTTAAGTGATTTTTTTGTAGTTTTAAGTGTGTTAATTTCCAGGATTTGGCTTCATCTCACGTCGCACGTGTTCCTGTTTCAATGGCATCGATTATTTCTTCAACTTCAGCGACTTTCCCCCCTCCAATCAACATTCTTCATCGTTTTCCTTGGCTCTCAGTTAAACACAGAACTTCTTCAAGCTTCTTATTTTACTTCAAATGGTTTCAGTGCAGAGTCCCAGAGTGGTTACGATCGCCGTTGTTGTTGTGGTCCCTTATTAGGAGTTCCTTAGGACTTGTTACATGTTCATAGATGAGATTGTTCAACACGACGCTACAAGCGACACTTGGGAATTTCCATTAACAGCAACCGACAACAACAAAAAGTAACCTTACCACGTGCTACGAATAAATCATGGAACGACTTCAGATGCTGTTAAAAATGTAGTTTATTTGTTCCTTTGTCTCCGATTGCTTTTGTTTGTTTTACGATTTCTATATTTAGTTTTATATTAAAGTGAATTTTGAGATCATCACAACTGCTGCCGGGTCCGTGATGGGGCATTAATTAACCCACATCAGATCTCATTAAATGTCATTTCTCACACTAAACGTAATAATTATCGATCTAATAATAAATCCATAATTCTTTATATTCTTTTGTTGGTTGTAAATATTTAGTGATATTTTAGGCTTTGCTGTAAACTTTTCTGTTCTTTTGACACTCGAAATATTATCAACATCACAGAAAGCAATTTTATCATTTATGGAAACAAGAATAAAATTTAAAAAACCACAAAATAATCGCGTAATTAAATAAGAAAGCGCAAAACTTGGATTTGCATAAATTTTATCTTTTTCAATTTATTGTTTATTTAATAATCTGTTTCAAATAAACACTGGATTTTAATAATTTCGTTCGTGTGAAAAATATTTTCCTTTTTAAATTTTTCGGTTTTTTTGTTGGTAATTTAAGAAATTCAGAGGCGTGTGAAATTTCGTAAATATTGAAGTTTAAATGTTTGCGTAATTGGATGTGGATGCGAGACGATTTTTAGACTGGGGTAAAATTCGAGGCATGCGATTCGATTGCAGATTTGGTCCCAAAGTAGCTTGCAACTGAAGACAAGACAAATGCAACAAAAGACAAATTTTTTGCCTTGGTTTTTTTTTTTGCATTTTCCTTTGTTCGGTTTTTTGCAATTTAAACATCACCGTCGAGTTACGAGGATTTTAAGCTGATTTAATATAATACGAAATGAGGACAACGACGACGACGACGCCGAAGAGGATGCGGAGAAAAGCGGAATGCAGAAAAGATACGATATGAAGGATTCTTCCTTTCCTTTTTTTTTTCTATTTTTGGTTTAATCCACTTCGACAACAACAAATTTCCTTTAATTTGTCTCTTATGTTATTGTTGTTGTTGTTTTTGTAGCTCCTGCAATTTTTACTTATGTAGCAGCTGCGCCGGGTGTTCACGGGAAAAATCGCGTTCAAGTACCTTTAACAATAAAAACAACAACAAGAGCAGAAACAGCAGCAGCAGGCAGCACGCAGCGTATAAGGAGATCAAACAACAACAACAACAACAGAAAGTAGCAGCCGCCATCGACGAAGGCCGAACACGAAGTCGACCGAGCGGCTGCACACGCAACAGCTTGCACTCCATGTCCTTAAATGTATGTGTGTGTGTGTGTTGTTGTTGGCTCCAGAGGCCTTCGTGGTTTCATTATTATTATTGCTTGTGATTGCTTCATCATCGTGGCCGGCGTCGTCGTCTTTACGTTGTTCCGCTTCTTGTTGCGCGACGACGCTCCACAATCGCACAGTTGCTTATTCACTCCTCTCGCTCTCTCTCCTTCCGAAAGCAGCTCACATGCCTCGTGGCTTCTGTCGTTGTCATACACAAATTGCGATTCTCTATATTGCCCTCTATCATACATCTGTCTCTCTCTCTCCTTGGACTTACTTAAAACTCTTTTTTCCATGTCATTCACAAAATACCCTTGAATTTTGTTTTCTTGCCTTGTGGCCTTTCTTGTTCCTAGTTTTGAAGGTAAACGCAGCAAAATGACAATTTGTGTTCGACTTCTTGCTTTTCCCCTCTTCTCCTCCTTCAATTTCTTCACCAACTACTTGCAGAATTCACAGCTGGCAACTCTAAAAAGGATACACGTAGATGCTAACCATGGTTAATGTTGTTATTACAGTTATTCATCGTTGTTGTTGTTGTTTTTATTACTCTCTGTTTTGTTATTCGATTCACTTTTGCTACCGATTCGTTGAAAAGTCGTCAACGGGTCGATTTCGGAACGACGCAATTTCCGATTTCCGATGTCTACTCGCAGGAATGTACAGAAAACACATTAAAGTAGTAGTTGTTGTTGTTGTTGCTCTAGTTTTTGTTGTTGCCTTTCAATATTCATCGCAGTGACTCATACACAAAACTCATTCGATATGGAAATTTTCCATTTAGTTTTGTGTGGCTGGTTTTTCTACAATAAAAATTTTCATTTTCTTCTCTAATATAATTGATATTTTCGGGGTCGTTTATTTATTTATTGCGTTGTGCTTTCGCTTCAATCGTAGCGCAATTTGTCTCGTATTTAGCATTCATCATTCGGTATTCGTCATTCATATTCGTCACTTAATATTCGTCATTTAGTATTCGTCAGTTCATATTCGTCATTTAGTATTCATCATTTAATATTCGTCATTTAGTATTCGTTATTCTTAATTCCTTTTCCCAAATTGTATATTATTCGAAATCCATTTTGGATAAGTACTGGGAACTTTCAGTTTATAGACTTCTTCAACTCGGTTTTTTATATATTCACTTCAAGGTTATTCCAATCTTAAAACCATTCAATTCAATGCTCATATTACGGTCATTTTCATAGATGTAAATATTTCGTATTGCATTATAGATGTGTTTCCACTTGATGTAGAACAACTATCGTCGTTGTCTACGATAGTATAATTTTCCAATTCATTCGTTATACAATCATTCATGTAACATCGCAGTTGCGTTTTATACTTAATTACTCAAATGATTGTTGAGCGTAAAACGTTCGCGTGAAAAGTTCAATAAATAGAATTTCTCATTAAATATTCATATTAAAATCAATCGTTATACGAGACTTTTATACTATTTATGCTGATATATTAATTATATATTAATAATTAATTAGATGTATTTTTAATGCTAATTTTAATTGATTGTTCAGAAATTCCTTAGAAGCATTTAAATGATTTTGAAAAGTATTTTTCATGTATCTGATTTGCAGATAAAACCCTTTACACTATTTTGAGAAACGAGAAAGTATTGCAATCGGGTGTTTCGACATTAATATTTTCATAGTAATACACATTTCGATTATCACCGAATCCATTTTGATCAATTTATGCCTTGGTGTATGTTTTCATCCTCCATAATTCGTTAACGGAGACTTCTAAAAAGTTGAAACTTTATATTTGAGATTGTTATAAGACCTAATTGTACTCCTCTCTCGGTTGTGGACAATCGGTGGCGCCGAAGGGACGCTTCCTTTAAAAGAAGTTGAAATCATTCGATGATTTACTGATGATACTCTTTATAATGATATCCGACGTTGCCTTATTATAGACAATCGTTATATTCGTAATCGGTAATATTATGGACCGTCGTAGTGCGTTATATAATCAATAATTTGTCAGTCGGTTCTTATTGTCATTCGTTACAAATTTCATTCGTTATTGGCACTAGATTTATTCAGAATTTCGTCATTATATACACTCGCTATTCACTTCCATTTTATTTCATTTTATAGAACCTCGCTATATCCAACATTCCGTCGTCTTTTTATAGACACTTGGTATATTTGCAATTCGTTATTATAGGCACTCGTTCAACTCCATGTACTCGTCATTTAAGGTGTTGTAATCAATCGTCATTCGTTGCGATAGTGAATAAATCATTATATTTGTCATTCATTGCCAATAATTGACTGAAAAATAATGAATAATTGGAATACTGAAAGATTATTTGTCATTCATTCTTAATACAGACACTCGTCGTTCATTGTGATGTAGAAAATCCTTATAGTCGTTCACTATACTGTAGATACTTATTCGTTATAATTTTTAATTATTATATTCGTTGTACTCTTCAATAGTTTTATTATGGACTCTAGTTATTCATATTATTATTATTATTATTAGTTATTAACGTGACGTGGTTTTAATTTGCATTTGCTTTTGGTAAAATGATGAAAACTGCTTTTAGTGATTTTATTTTTACAAACGTTTCTTTATCCATATTTATTATTTTAATTTTTTATAGCTTGCTATTGCCCAATTTTCAACCTCTCATTTCCCTCTCCTCTTATTTGCTCTGTGTTTGATTTAGTTTTAATATTTTTCTCAAACTGGGTTTAAATGCAAATCAGTTTAAATGGCTTTTAGCTGTTGTTGAGCAGCGTTTAATTGCTTTATTTTACGATCTTTTGTAATCATTATTATTCCTATTGTTGTTGTAGTAGTTGTTACAGTTATTGCGATGCTATTTGTTTTGTTTATTGATGTTATTTGTTTATTGTTGGCTTTTAATTATTGTTGTTTAACGGCTTTTGCAGTTGTTGTTGTTGTTGTTTTATACTCTGCCGATTGTTTGTTGAAATTGCATAAACATTTCGCAATTTTTTATCCATAGAAATTCTCATTTTTTGCACTTCATCATTCATTTCCTTTCTATTCTTTAGCTTCTCGAATTTCATCATTTTATTGTTTATTTTTTCTTTTTTATCGCGTTCTATTTCCTTTTCGTTTTGTTGTTATTCAATAAGCAGCATCTGTTGTTGAAAAGCAACAAGTTTTCCATTCATTCACTCATTCATTCAATCAAACAGACTCACAATCAATCGGCATCCATTCATTTTGCTCCGTTATTCATTCATTTATCCACTATTGACTGTATACTTTTCTATTGTGGCGACTGATTTTATCTCAATCAACGATTCAACCCTTAAAAGCCAATGAATTAATTTCACTTCATCAAGTATTCTGATTTCCTGAGCGAAAAAGCAAACAATCCATAATCAAGATCATGATTGAAATGCTTTCATGATAGCAGCAGCGAATTCGATCACATTTAATCGATGAGATTAGCTTAAAGATTCACTGTAGTCAACAAACATTTGTTACTTATTATAAGGAAAAATTATAGAGAAGCTTTATGACGAGTAGAGAAGTTCTCTAAGAGAAGAGACCAAAGATTAGGATAGGAAAAACTGAAGAGTTGGTAAAAACGATCAGAGAAACAGCTTCAAAGACCTTCTATTCTCTTCTCATATCATAGTCAAGAACAGAGGTATATACAGAGGTTCCTCTATGGAATTTATGAATTTACAGTAAAAAAGTGTATCATTTGATAATAAATCCCTTTCATTGCCAAAAAAATAGCTATAATCAGGGAAAAATATTCGTTTTAACAACTCATATTCACATTCAAAGTGTTTATAATTCGTTAATCGTGTTTTTTTCACACATTGTCCTATTGATTTTGGAATCACTTCGTATATTTGAGGAATTAGAACAAATTGTGGCACTTTTAAACAACGGCGCAGCTTGGAGGAGGTCAACACAACATGGACAAGCGACACGAAACCAAATCTAGGTCAAATTAACCCTGAAAGCCTCGAAGGAATGTCCCCAAAATCAATTCTAAGCTTTCTCTTGAAGTTTACTCCTAAAAACTTACTATAATATTGTTGATTATTCAGTAAAATCGCTACAGCAAACGATTACTATCTAAAAGATAGTAAGTAAATTAGTTTAAATAATAGTTTCAAGCCAATCAAAGGTAAATTTAAACATCAGTCATTTAATTTTCAACATTCTAATTGAATTTCGACGATTAAAATTATGTATTCAAAATCGTTCACAACAAGTGTAAAAATTTGTGTAATTTCATAATCGAAAAACTATTTTTTAAAAAAGTTTAGCAAAGGCGAATTCATCGTATTATTATTATTTTTATTACTATTTCCTTAGTATTTTGTTACTATTATTATTCTAATTATTATTATTTTAATTTAACAATGTAATAATAACGAAACAATTAAAAATTCGTTTTGCATTTTTGGTTTTATGTTAAAATTGAATTTTTAGTTAATAAAGACGTTAAAAAATGTTGAATTTATTTTATTTATTATAAGACAAATTAATTTTTAATTAAAGTATAAACGAAATTACTTTTTATTCATTTTTATATGACTTTATTTATTGATATTTTTATTTATTATCTTTGAATTGTATTTATCGGGTTATAAGTTATATTTACTGTTTTTAATTTAGTTAAATAAATAAAATTTTTTACTGATTAATTTTTTAACAAAAAAGGAACAAATTAATAAATAAAAGTTTTCTAAATAATTTTTTATAAGCTCTTAAATACACAAAAAAAAAAAGAAACATTCATGGAATTTTTGATTCAAAACGAAAACGTTTTTTTGAATATTTTATTATATAGAAAATTCTACAATAATTTTACACACCATCAAAAAGAAGGGAAAACGTTTTATTCTGCTGATCTGCAATTATATCACATTTATTTTATATATTTTGCTTTTTATTCACTTTTCACTTTTGTTTTGGCTTTTTTAAAAATAGCAAAATAAAATTTTTTGTTTTATATTTGGTTTTCAACTATTTTGCTAATATTTTAGGAATTTTTCTTCTTGTTTTTTTGTTGCTATTGTTGTTTTTTGTTGGTGTTTTTCATTCCATTGCAGATCTCCAACAAATAAACAACGTCGCACTTTGTTGTTGTTGTTTCGTATGTCGTCGGTGCTCTTTCAGTGGCTGTTTCTGTCGTAGCGAAACTATTTTCTTTGTAAGGCAAAAAACAAAATTCCTTTGCACACACACACAGCCTTCGTTTACGTCGCCACTGAACACAAGCTTTGCTCACGTTCTCTCACTCTTTCGCTAGTCGTCCACGAAGCCAATATTAACAATTAAAAAAAAGTAATCTAACAAAAGCGCGGCACTTTATAAAATCACAAAAATTATATTAAAATCAGATACGTTAGCGAGTTGCAAACGACAAACGACGGCCGAAGAAAAACACCAACCGACAACAACACGAAGCAAATAATTCGTCGTACTCCGCAGCAGCGCCAAAGTTTCGCGTTAACTTCATCCGTTTGTTGCTTTGCAACTACTTACATACATATATCCGCTTAGATGAGCAAAAAAAAAGAACCACAAAATTGTAGTGCGGAAAAATTTCATGAAAATTCTTTTTATTTAGACGTAAAAGAGAATAAACATCGTCGTTATCGTCACTGTCACCATCGTCCTCGTCGTAATTATCACTTCGATCACGATCCGTTGCGATCTAAACACGTCGACAGGTAAAACAATACTGAGCAGACTTGAGAAACGACAGAGAGAAGGCTAACTACATGCATTGAACGAAAAACAACAACAGCAACAGCAACAAACGCAGAGTGAGAGAAATTAACAGCGCATTTTCGCGTTGTGTGTGGTTTTCGTTGTTGAGATAATTTCGTAAATACGAGAATCTGCTAGTCGTTTCTCTGTACCAACAACAACGCAACGCATATCGGTGTGTACATGTGTGAGCAACAGCAGCTAAATAAGCCGCTCAATTCAAGTCAATCGCTTTCAACTGATAAACAGAACTGATTCGCTAGATCAAGTTGAAAAGAGTGCAGTGAATGGTATTAAGATTCTCAGGAGCTGAGAAATAAACATAATTTTACTTTAATAAGGCGAAATTAACCTCACATAGCTTCGTTTAACAGATTGTACGTGAGCAGAGCTGTGCTTAGTTAGCAGAGCTGAGCTCAATTAACATTTGCTTTCTCCATCGCATCAATCGTAATAGCCGACGCCACATTCAACTTCATGAGGCCAACATCAGCGCTTTATTCGATGCTTTTGGTTAAATCGATGCAGCGACTCCCGACGTCTGCATGCGACTCGTGTGACATGGGCCAAAGAGTTCGAAAGAGTTAGTACTTTTCTCTCAATTCTGTTGCTCTCGGGCTGCACCGTTTGACTTGCGAAGAGCGCTCCATGAGCTCGTATAATTAACGATTTAGTTCATCGCTCGTCATTAACAGCTGCTAAAATAATTAAACATTTGAGAAAACTCATGAAAGATTTTTCCTTTCTAAAATTAGACGCAATTATTTTTACTTTTAATAAAAAAATAACAAAAGCGTATATGTATTTTGAAGAATTATTGTTTCTTTTTGTTTATCCGAAATGAAATCGGAATGTTTTTATTCTTTAGCGAATTGTAATTTTTTTCCGTTAATATTTTTTAATTCAGTTCTTTGCCGTTTTTTTTTATATTGATTTGACGATATTTTTAAAGAAGTGAAAAATTGTATTTTAAGGATTTTTATCGTTTTGATGTTATCGCAGAGGGAAGACCATACATCACCCCTGAACTGTCAATCACAACGGAAAATTCAAAAAAAGAAAATTTAAAAAAGTTTTTAAATACATATCAACAACAACGACGTCATTAGAAGAAAAGCTGAGAGAGAGGGAGAGAATTACATCCAGAAGCGCATTCGTTCACACAATTTCTCCTCTCTCGTCTTTTCTTTTCGACGCTCTGCCTTGTTCTCTCGCCATTCATTTCCTGTTTTATTCGAGAGCATTCTTCAAATACGTCGCAAATCTTTTCGCTCTCTCGCCGTTCATTTTTCCCTTCATTTGCTTTTCTACACGAAGCTACTTCGTGAAATCTTCGTCAACCAATCAAATGATAGCATTGACTTCGGCATCATTCGTTGCGCCGAGCTTCGTTTCGGTTCGCTTCGTGGTCGTATGGAAGCAGTGAAATCGTTTTAGCAAATTGTTCATTCGTTTCACGCAAATAGAAAAATTGTGTAGAAAAACATGAACACCAACAAAAGAGGCGCTCTTTTACAATTACAGAGCAGTGACTCTCTTCTCAGCACGAATGTTGCGCTCTTCATGTTATAATCGCTCCATGCTAACAGAGTTGCCATCGCACAGTTTGAATTGGTTTGATGCGGATATTTTAAATATTGCAGAGTGACTAAAATGTTAACATATGAATTTTGAAATAAAATGAATTTGTTATCAATATTTTCTGAAGCTGAAATCGCGGATCAATTTTCTTTCTTCTTCCCCTCTCAAAGCACTCTGAAGCTCGCCATCGTTCATTGATTTATTAACCCGGATTCATTTCTATGCCATCGAACGGTACCACATGCAACATGCAACCAGCGGCCATCACCAGCAACAACTACAACAACAGGCAGGCGAAAGGCTTGAAGTGAGTGACTTTGGTGTAGTTTTCATTCAGTTACCGTTACAATTCCAATTCCAGGAAAAACTGTCAAATCTGCAAGGAGAAACTATTTCAGCACAACAACAACAACACGTAGAAGAACAAGAACAAGAAATAACACGAAGACCATCGGCGAAAAACGATTAAATGTAAAACTAAGCAAATGACACAATTTTTAGTTGTTTTCTTTTTTCCTCCAGTTTTATTTTCCATCCTCTTACTTTATGTTTTCTTTTTTTTTCTTGCATCGTCGTATTTTTCCTTTTCCTTTGGACATATTTTTTTTTTCGTGCAGAAAACTTGGACAAATTCCACTCGAGTCCACGACGGAGAAACTTCGGTCGCGGGAAACGCAACGGAACCAGTTGAACTGCAGTCGCTCTCTTTGTTGTTGTTGCTTTTAGTGTTCTCGCTGTTGGTTTTGTTGTGAAGTATTGTAAAATGAAACGAGTCGACGGCGAGTCTCCAGAGATGCTCGGCAACTGCACTGGATGCATTTCATCTCGAGAACCGAATGAACGCCACAAACTGATCAAGAGCGTGAAGAGAGAGGAGCGTAGAGAGGCACGTTTAAAATACTACAGGAAGAGAAGGGAGCCGAAAGCAACATTAACATTTTTACTCCAAATAAAGGGGACTTTCTCTGTCTTCTTCTTTTTATCCTCTGTCGTGTTCCTGCTTCTGAGATGTGATTTGTTGCTGATGAAAATCTTCATCAAAAGCTACAACAACAACGCTTTAAGGAGCAACATTCACAGTAAAAGAGTGCCAACAGTAAAAAAACAACAACAAAAACAACGCATGTCCACGTTTTTGCTGCGTCGACAGCATTCACGTCGTCGCTGGCTCCTCTTCGTTCATCACACGATGACCTTTATTTGTTTCAGGTTTTCGTTCGTATGGCAACCGAATCGTCGCATCGCATCGCTTCTCGGCGCTTTGATAATCAACTACGCAGCTTCTGTTTCTGCTTTCGGCATTTTTCTTCTTCCTTGTAAAACTGTTAATTGACGAATTCCTGGCTAAGGTAAAGTTTTTTGAAAAGCACATACAAAAAAGTATTGTAATCGTGAAAAGTTTCGATATTGAGATTTTAATGGTAATACACATTTTGGCCATGGTGACGTAGCCTCGATAACTCAAAAATACCGAGTCGTAGAACAATGGAATTTTGTATTTGAGACTCTTATAAGACGTAGTTGTGCACTTTCCTTTTTGGATGAGATCGGTGGCGCCAAAAGGACACTTCTTTGACAGGATTTTCCAAATTTCATGCATAACTCAAAACCACCAACAACACCGCTAGAATGCAGATATTTGGTATTTAGGGCTGCTATAACATCCCAATATATATAAAATATTATGGAAAAGAGACGGAGTGAGATTGGGAGAGAGCCACGACAATTGCATTGCTTTCGTAATGAAGTTTATGACAATTTAGAAAGTTGTTGCCAAACTTGACAAAGTCTCCAAATAGACACGAGTTGCAGCAGCAAAACCAGCAGCATCAACGCCACAATCATCATCACTATCACCGCCAACAACAACAACAACAAAATCTGAGGAAAAACTTCAACAGTCAAAAAGTCTGTGGGTTTGATGGCTCTGAGGACCGCTCAAACAGAACCAATTGAAAGGACAACGGGGCAAACATTCGACTTTGGTGCGGCTTCACGCAGTTGGCCCAACGACGATTACAAAATGACTCCGTTGCCAGAGGCACTGGAGTCTCCATCATCGTCATTTCTTTTGCATTAATCCTTTTTCGAAGTCATCTTAACTTGTCTCCATCCGCTCTGGTTGTCTGCCAGTCTTTTCGGTGCTCCGAAATACTCATCGTGTCCGTTTGTTGACGCTCTTCGATATCTCCGTCGTTTCTCATCGTCTCCGTCGCTTGTACTCCTCTCAACATCTCTTTAATCACTCTCTCGCTCTTGGAACACTTTTCTGCAGTTTCTGGTTATTAAGTAGCCCCGCTCTCACCACACTCTCAGCCTTTTCTCCAGCCCAACATCAACAGCCAGCAGTTAAGAGCTTTTCTCCATTCAATAAAGAAAGCAAGGAACCGTGAGAGGGAGAGAGAGAGACAAAAGCACCATTGCAGCTGCCAGTTGTTGGTAAAGCAAGAAAATGTTTTACTTCATGGAATATATATAAAAAAATAGATAACAAAACAGAAACAACAGCAGCAAAAAAATAAAGGAAAAACATTAAAAAACCCACGTTGAAAAAGAAAAAACAATGAAGAAAGGTTTCGTGGTTCGTTTGGTCCAAGAAGTGAGGATGGAAAATGGATTGGATTGGGTTGTTTGTTGGAAAAAACGAAACAAAATTTGTACAAAGCACGCTTTTTGCACTTCGGAGCTGATTTGACAAAAGTTCAAGAAAGTCTGTCTGGCTACGTTTTTGTTATCTGCGAAAATATTAAAGTTCGAAGGGGCAACAAAGTCGAGACGTCGGGTTGTTGGCAAGCCGTAGTACAATCTCCGAGTACGTGTATTGCTACAAGCCACTGAATGCATTGCGAACGACGAAGCACAAAAGAAAGGCAGCAGAGGATGACCGAGTCTGTGAATTTGTACCTCCAACATCTACATACGAACATCTGTCTATCTGGAGCTGTTAGAAACCCTTTCACAGAGAGTGAAAAAAACGAGGGAGACAGAGGGAGAAGGAAGTTCCAGAGGTAATATGGATTTTCAGTCACTTAACGGTTAGTCGTCAAGCTCGTTCCAAATTCCCTGATATTGGATTTAACCCATTAATAGACTGTATTGTGTAACACTTTTCGTGGGTATTTCTTAAACGAATTCACATATAAAGCATTGCTAAAAAATCCTCTAAAATTTACATACAAGGAAATTTTAGAGCCGTCTTCTCATCGTCCATGTAAGTTCTAGGTCCGACACATTAACTAGCACATTTCCTTCGGTTGAACCGCCCGCTGGTATTGAAGTGGACATCGGAAAAACGACCCTAAATGAACTCCATAACGGTTTGAATCCCATTGACTTCTTTTGTTAAACTAGGGAATCTCATCGGCCTGTAGAAGTCCCAAAGGTGGAAGTAGTTAGGAAACCAATGTCGCCTTTATACTATATTTAACTTCTATGTAAGGCTTAATTAATCTTTAGAAATTAATGATATGACTCTCATAGAACTCTGACAAGATCAACAAGAATACAGAAGCTAAAAAGATGAAATTGGATGTACAACAAACCTCAGCCATTTCCTCCCTGTTGAATTCCTATACTAATGCAATACACGATAAATATTTGCGTCATTTGGTAGATAAAAGCGGATAATGTCCATAATTAACACATTTTTCAAACCGACTGAAATAACTTATGGATCATTATAGCCTTCAATAAATAATGTAGTTCTTGTTTTCCACACTTTGCATAGGACGAATAAAATCCTTCTTTTTGTCCTCTACCTAAATGATGAAGTTGATGGTTAATGGCTGCTCAAGAACTTCAACATCCAGTGAAGAAGCATTTATACTATTGTATATATAATACAGTTAATACATGAATTCACCAAGGAAATAATAGTAGAATTAGTAGTTGCAGAATAGTGTGCTAAACTGGTATCGGAGGGCCGCACTTCCCAACACGAAACGAATGCAAAAATAATTTGTAACTTCGTAAAAATTTACAGATATTGATTCCAGAGGAAAAGGCAATTTCAACTAAATTGGTCCTTCAAATGGAGTAAAATACACTGTGAATGACAGACAGTATTATTTTCTCACGATCTGCAAAAACAAAGACAAAGTTATTGCGAATTACGTGGGCACAGAGAACAATACAGGAAAAAGTCGTATGGTTCTGAACTTAAATACTAATATTACGAAACCGAAATTAATACAATAGATTATTAACCGTAATTATAATTATGCTAGGCTCATTGAAAATCAAAACTAGCGAAAACTATTTAAATGCTAAAGTGGAAAGTGGTCCCAGAATTTGAAATGCTTCGTGCAGAGGCTGTATTGCTTCAGGACCAAAACTGTGTATGTATATGTTATGTTATTATTTGTTATTTATTTATATATTTTTGTGTGCTGTTAATAATTTGAAAATGCGAGAATAATCGTAATTTTCAATGGTGACAATAGAAGCATAGGGAAAGGATAAAATCGTGTCAGAATATTCTGCACATGTAGAATCTAAGGAATTTGTTAAAAACATTTGTTTTTGTGTGAATCTATGTAATAAAATAATAAAATCTTTCATGCACTTGTGTAATTTAGGATGACAGACCTACTTCTCAATCCCTCTCTCTTTCTTTCCCTGTCTCTCCTCCCTTCTCCTTTGTCTACCGCTGTCTTTTTCTATCGTTCATAACTGAATAAAAGGAAGCTTCCGAAAGAAACTTGGGTTAAAGAAAAAGTATTATAAATTTACTCTATTTTTGTTGTTGTTATTTTTTTTTTGGGTTGTTGTTACTTTAGTGTATTTTTGTTGTTGTTCTTGTTGTTGTTGCTCTCCCAGTTTCCGTGTTGTTTTCGTGTTTTTGCTATCGTTTTTGTGTTTAGGTCAAACACCATGTCAAATTCAAATGTAGTCGAATTTCACTGAACCGACAGGCAACTACTATAGCAACAACAACAACAACAATGACAACACGAACTCGAACAATAGGAAAAGGAGTGACAACAACAACAACAACAATAATTGTTAGTTGAAGCACAACATCGACATTTTGTATTGCAGAAAATCGCTTTCTGTAATGAAATCTGTTATTGCTTTTGTTATCTTCTGTTGTTGTTGTTGTTGTTAAGGTTACTGATGCTTGTCGTCACACAGATTTTAGAGATTATCATCACCCGACAACACTGACGACAACAGCAACACCGACCACAACAACACCAAAAATAACAATAACAGAAACGAAAAATATAAACAACAGCAACAATGAATAACAATCGCTGTTGTTGTTGTATGTAAATTGATTTTATTTAAGAGCGTTGCCACCTTTCAGCGAATTGATTGTTGGAACGGTGATGAAGTAAGGAAGAGAGAGAGAGCGAGAGAGAGAGAGAGAGAGAGAGAGAGAGAGAGAAAGAAACATAAAAGATGAAAGGAAAATAAAATGTAGGAAAATGTTTCCTCTTATTAGAATATTATCGCTCATGAGTCATATGTGAGTCATATCAATAAGGTAAAGATATGAAACATGCATGAATTCGGTTCCAAGGTGACCAAATTATAATCAAATGGAAATATGTAATAATATAAATCTCTATTTAGAAGTAGAAAAAAGACGTATAAAGAAATATGTATGTATATAAAGTTCAATTTTGCATTCGTTGTAAAGTCCTCAAAAAAAGTGATTCCTTTTCATTGCTATTGTTATTTCTGTTATTGTTATTGTTGTTGTTGTTGTGGAGAAGAAGATTGCTCTTTTTCCTCCTTCACTCTTTCCTCTCGCCCTTCTTTCCTTATTACATTTCCTTAAAACATTCGTTATTCCTTTTTACATTATTTATTTTTCTCTTTTTCCCTGTTTCCCTCGAATGCTTCTTTCAATACTGAACGTTAGTTTTATTAGGAAAAACTAAAAATACAAACTCGAATAATCATAAAAGTAACGATAAAAAAGAAGTATGGAAAAAAGCAATAATGGAAAATCGAAACTTTTGACAATTTGTATATTTTTCACATGTTTTTCAATTCTATGTACATATGTAGTTTCTTTTGAAGATTCGGATGTGATTACAATCGACGTCGGGTGCATTCTGAAAGGGACTGAGAAAATATGGGAAAGAAAATTGATGCTGACCAACTTCAATCTTTCAATTTTGAAAACTTTGATTAATTGTTTAAATCTTAAGGATTGCTGAAAAACGTTTAATTGCTTACGCTTTAATAATATATTAATATATGTATATATTTAATAGTATTTCCCCTTTTTTTTGTTGGAGCAACTTGAAGAACTCACCTACAGAAATTTATTAAAAATCTCTAGGAAAGTAATTGTGAACATACCTGAAACAAGAAGAAGAACAAACAGTTAAACACAATCAAACATAACATTATTATTTATAAATATTATTCTTTAATATTTTTATCTATATATATAAAAATGAATTGTTCGTTTGTACGTTCATAACATGCGAACGTGAAGTCCGATTTGCTTGATTTTTTGGTATGTTTTCATTATTTGCCTGTAGAAGGTTTGTGTGAAATAATAATTTAAAAAAATTTCATTTAAAAAAAATTATTTTTGCATAACGGAAAACAGAGGAATCAAAGTAAATTGAAAAATAAATTTGACGTTTTAATTTTGAATTTCAATTTGACAATGGAAGTAAGTAAATTGTAAATGTCTTCCATTATTGCTTTGTATTATTTGCATTATTATTTTGACACACATAGAATTTTATTTTAAATTTTGAAAAACAATTAAAAATTATAAAAGGCTTAATGCCGATTAATTACTCTGTTTCGGGTGTGTCAAGTCCAAAACAGTGTTACGTATGACAGAAAATATGGAAGCGTTTAAAAGTGATGAGCAGCAAACCGAAGCGAATCAAGAAAAAGACGAAATGTGTTTTATTATAAACACTATAAACACTTATAAACATTATTTGTTTTTTTTTTAGTTATAATTATGCCGCGACCGAGACGTGGCGCCAATATTGGTCGTCGTACTCATAATACAAGACGAGTTGCATCTGTTAGAGCAGGTGAATCTGAAGCGGAACGTGAAGTGAGACTTGAACAGCAAAGAGAGCGTCAATCGAGATCGCGTTCTGCTCAAACAATCGAAGAACGATTCGCGAGTAATTCTTCGGATCGAGCGAGAATGAGTCGCAATCGCGCTGTTAGAAGTCGTGCCAATGACAATATTAATCAGCGAGTAATGCGTGCTGCTTTCAATTATGATAGTGAAGTTGACTATTGTTCTCTTCCATGCCTTTCAATCGGAACTATGACTAATGTCTGCGAACAGTGCAATGCATTGAAATTTCCATCGGAAACTCCTGGAATGTGTTGTGCAAATGGACAAGTAAAATTGCCTGTTTTGAATCCTCCTCCTGAGCCTTTGAGGTCATTAGTTTCTGGTTTGACTCCAGAATCGAATCATTTTTTGTCTAAAATACAGCAGTACAATTCATGTTTCCAAATGACGTCTTTCGGCGCCACAAATATAATCAGAGATGGATTCATGACTTTTAAGGTAATTACTGAACACGACACTAACAATGAGTTCTATCGTGAGATTGAATCAAATGTTTCATGTATGCAGATTCAAGGTCAAATCTATCATCGAATTGGATCGTTATTACCATGTTTGGATTCCAATCATTCCTTTTTGCAAATTTATTTCATGGGAAATTCAGATGTTGAAATTGAACGGCGTTGTGTGGTGGCACAAAATCCAAATGATAGTAATGCAGTGAGAAGAGGAATAATTGAAAGATTGCAGCAGTTTTTTCACGATGAAAATTGTTTGATCAAATTATTTCAAACTGCCCTTGATCAAATGCCTTCGGATTCTCATAGAATTGTTATTCGGGCCGATAAAGCACCTGGTGGAATTCATGCTGGAAGGTTAAACGCACCAACAATTGATGAAGTTGCCGTATTAATTGTGGATGAAGGAGCGAGCAGTCGAGATATTGTACTTCATCGTCGAGATCAAAGTGTTGTGCATGTTTCGGAAACTCATCGTTGTTATGATGCGTTGCAGTACCCAATTTTGTTTTGGCAAGGCGAGGATGGTTACCATTTCAATATTAAGATGAAACATCGTTTAACTGGTTAGTTACAATAAAATGCATCACACATTTTGTGAATTATTGATACTTAATATTCGCATTTATTTCAGGCTTGGAAACAGCAAAAAAAGTTAGTGCGATGAACTATTATTCGTACAGATTAATGGTTCGGCTGAACGAAATTAATCATATATTGAATTGTAGAAGGCTTTGCAACCAATTTATAGTTGATGTTTACGCTAAAATTGAGTCTGAACGATTGAATTTTATTCGATTTAATCAGAAAAAGTTAAAATCCGAACAATATATTCATTTGCGCGATGCAATTCAGAATGATGGGAATATCAACGATATTGGCCAAATGACAATATTACCAGCAACATATACTGGAAGTCCACGACACATGCACGAGTACGCGCAAGACGCAATGACGTACGTTCGGCATTATCATCGACCCGATTTATTTATTACTTTCACCTGTAATCCTCAATGGAATGAAATAAAGCAATATATGTTTCATGGTCAAAGTGCTTCTGATCGCCACGATATTGTTGCGCGTGTGTTCAAGCAAAAATTGAAAACGCTTATGGATTTTATTGTCAAACAACAAGTGTTTGGAAAAGTTCAATGTTGGATGTATTCTGTGGAATGGCAGAAAAGAGGACTTCCGCATGCACATATTTTGGTTTGGTTAGTTGATAAAATTACGCCAAATGAAATTGATAGCGTAATATCAGCCGAAATTCCTAATCCAATCATTGATCCAGGACTGTTTGAATCAGTTACGAAGCACATGATTCATGGACCATGTGGGGCATTAAATGTCAACTCACCGTGCATGGCTGAAGGAAAATGCACAAAACGGTACCCAAGAGCATTAATAGCGGAAACAATTTCTGGTAATGATGGTTATCCGTTATATCGTAGACGTTCACCTGAAGATGATGGCGAAACAGTTATGGTGAAATGCAAAAATCAAGACATTAAAATTGACAATCGTTGGATCGTTCCATATTCGCCGCTATTATCCAAAACTTTTGGTGCTCATATAAATGTTGAGTATTGTAACTCAGTAAAATCCATCAAGTACATATGCAAATATGTTAACAAAGGAAGTGATTTGGCCTATTTTGGAATTGCTGGGGATAAAAGTGATGAAATCACTTCATATCAATTAGGCCGTTATATTAGTACAAATGAAGCAATATGGCGAATTTTTTCATTTGCAATACACGAAAGGTATCCAAATGTACTGCACTTGGCAGTTCATCTTCAGAATGGTCAACGTGTGTACTTCACACCTGAGAATGCGGCGCAACGAGCAGAACAGCCACCGAAAACAACGTTGACTTCATTTTTTGATATGTGCAGAAATGACGAATTTGCTAAAATGTTATTGTATTCTGAAGTGCCACGATATTTCACATGGAATGAATCTGCGAAAGTTTTTCAAAGACGGAAACAAGGGCAACCAGTACGAGGCCATCCAAATGTATTTTCTACAGAAGCATTGGGTCGTGTGTATACCGTTCATCCAAATCATTATGAATGTTTTTATTTGCGTTTATTATTGATTAACGTTCGTGGTCCTACGTCATTTGAAGATTTAAGAACAGTCGATGGTGAATTGTGTGCGACTTATCGGCAAGCATGCCAGCGTTTGAATCTACTTGAAGATGATATGCATTGGGAAGCTACACTTGCTGATTCCGTAATTTCATCATCTCCACATCAAATACGAACATTATTTGCAATTATAATATCTACATGCAGTCCATCAAATCCATTTGAAATATGGCATAAATTTCGTGATGACATGACGGAAGACATTTTACTTAGAGTGCGACGTTCAGTTTCAAATCCTGAATTAGAAATCACACCGGAAATGCATAACGAAGCTTTGATTTTGATTGAAGACATGTGTATAATGATTGCAAACAAAATATTAGTGCAGTTAGGAATGATAGCGCCTAATCGTGCAGTTCATGATGTTATTAATCAAGAAATGCATCGTGAACAACAATATGATCGTAATCAATTGAGAACATTTGTGCAGTTAAAAGTTCCACAATTGAATAGTCAACAGAAATATGCTTATGACAAAATCATGGAAGGTGTGAACAATGAAGGAGGTGGATTTTACTTTATTGATGCACCAGGAGGCACTGGAAAAACATTTTTGCTGTCATTGATTCTGGCAACCATACGATCGGATAATAAAATTGCTCTTGCAGTTGCTTCATCTGGAATTGCTGCTACCTTATTAGACGGTGGTCGAACTGCGCATTCTGCACTTAAATTGCCTTTGAATATAACAACGATTGAATCTCCTACGTGCAACATTTCCAAAACGTCGGCAATGGCAAAAGTTTTGCAGCAGTGTAAAATAATCGTATGGGACGAATGTACAATGGCTCACAAAAGATCATTAGAAGCATTAAATCGAACCATGCAAGATCTTCGAGGAAATGAAAGACTTTTTGGTGGCGCCTTTATATTGTTATCAGGTGATTTTAGGCAAACTTTACCTGTCATTCCACGATCTACTGCTGCTGATGAGCTAAACGCATGTTTGAAGTCTTCAGTTTTGTGGAAATATGTTAAAACATTGCGTCTTAATCAAAATGTACGTGTACAATTGCAAAATGATCCTTCTGCAGCTGAATTTTCAAAACAACTTTTGGAAATTGGGAATGGTAAAGTTGCAGTCGATAAATCAACCGGATTAATAACATTACCAAGCAATTTTTGTAATATCACTCAATCGAAAAAGGAACTGGTTCAACGTGTGTTTCCAAATATATTGCAGAAGTACAGGAATCATGATTGGTTGAGCGAACGCGCAATATTGGCAGGAAAAAATAAAGACGTGAACGATTTAAATGCAAGTATTTTGCAAGAAATAGATGGCCAATTTTTTGCATACAAATCAGTGGATACGATAATAAATGAAGATGAGGTAGTGAACTATCCTACTGAATTTTTGAATTCACTTGATTTGCCAGGCTTGCCACCACATTATTTGGCATTGAAAGAGGGAGCACCGATAATAATGCTCCGAAATATAAATCAACCACGGCTTTGTAATGGCACCAGACTTTCCGTGAAAAAACTGATGGCCAATTTAATTGAAGCAACTATTCTGAGTGGTAAATATAGAGGCGAAAACGTTCTAATCCCCCGAATTCCAATGATTCCATCAGATATGCCATTTGAATTTAAACGGCTTCAATTTCCTGTCCGTCTTGCCTTCGCTATAACCATTAATAAAGCTCAAGGTCAGACTTTGAATATTTGTGGCTTAGATTTGGAGCAACCTGTTTTCTCGCATGGACAATTGTATGTTGGTTGTTCACGTTGTGGTAAACCCTCTGCATTATTTATAAACACAAAAGATGGAAAAACTAAAAACGTTGTTTATCAAAGAGCATTAAGTTAATTTTTAAAGTATTTTCATTTTCGACCTTTTTATTTGAAAATAAATTATTGTAAGAAATTGATTGTGGATGAGTTTTACTGAAAATTGAAAAGAAATTTCGCAAGTTTCTTTTGTGTATTCGCCCTGTGAAGCGGGCGAAGGTTTCGCTATCTTTTATTATAATTATAAATTTTCATAAATATCTTCTTATTATGTACAGAAAATATCTTATATATAAGAATTAATGTGGATTAATTAATCTATATATACGTTTAGGCGCCAGACAGACAAACAAGAAACATTGTTTATCCACGTGCATTAGAATAATTTTAGCACTATTATCTAGACAATCTTTTATATTTTCTTTTTCTAAACAAGTTAGAAAACAACAAACTTTATCTTTTTTTAACATTTTTAGTGGGGCAGCAAAGCGCACCGGGGCAAAGCTAGTTATATATAAAACTTATGTCAATTGTACAGCTGCAATCTGACTGGAGTTCGGATGAATCCCAATCAGAATCCAAATGAACTCTGATTTTCTTCAAGTAGAAATGTAAAGCAGAATCTTGTTTAACGGAAGCAGCGCCCAACAAAGGGAAACACTGAAACAGAGCAGCAAAAGTTTCAATCTCGAATAAAGTCCGATAATTCCACGCTTTTATTATTACACAAGCGCGAGGATAACTTTTTCACTTAACTCTCAAGGATTTTGCAAAAGGAAAAAACAAAAAAAAAAAACCTAACTGCGTCGTTATTAAAAGTTAACGTGCTTCGAATTTTTTATTGCGAAATAATTTGCTTCCCTAAATCGCCTCGTTGAAACATACGAAGGGAGGTCGATCGGGGAATTCATCATGTTGAATAAAAATATATTTATGTAAACGAATGTATCGCTGGCTGGAGAAGAGTGAAAGAAGAGAAACAATTAAAAAATATCCACAGCTGGAAAACGTCAAAGGGAACCAAGTTCACTTGACTTCGCTGTTGACGGTTTCATTTCAATGCCTCCTCAACTTCGGTTTTGATATTTCCTCATGATCTCATCAACGACATCGTTCGTCGGTCACGGTCTTCCCCTTCGCGCGCTGTTGTTGTTGCTGTCGTCATCGTCGTTGTTGTTCTGATTTTCTTCATCGTCATCGGGTCAAAACCTCAACGAGGACGCGTCGATGTTCTCTTTGAGTACGCCGCAGCTTGAAAGCGATGCTGCCTCGCGACAAGAAACGATTGCTGATTGCCGTCGGCTTCGGGTGGCTGCGAAACGTGTTGAAGAGATTTTCTTACTTGAAATTAAACTTCTTAATTCGTTCAAATCGCGTCTGCTCTCTACGCTCACAACTCGACTTGATATTTCCGCAACAGGAGAACGAGAGAGAGAGTAACCACTCTCATCATGCTCATCGTATCGACACACACACACTCTTCTTCCTTCTGTGGGCTCCTTCGTCGTGTGCCTGCGGGCCAATTAATTTATTTATTCGTTTGCAAGTTTTAATTTCAATTTAAACGCTGCTTTCATTATCATTACGAGCAACTTTTCGCCGTGGGCGAGTTGTTGGTGAGGAAACGATTTCGAATGCGTCGCTTCGTGGTACGTTTTTATGCGGTGGCATTTTTATTACGCGGCAGCTGAATTACGAAGCGGCAGCCGATGATAAAAATTGAGTGCCAAAGTTTTCTTGATTCGACAAATTGTTATTTTATTTAGGATAAACTAAAGAAAAAACTGAAAAAGAAAGAATTCAAATACAAGTAGAAAAAAACAATCATTTCCGCATTGTGTAAATTATGCAAGTCGCATACGAAAAGAAGCGAAAATCGAAAATCAGAAACTAAACAAAAGAAATAACTCGAAAACTCACACAAATACACACACACCCGCATAAACTTCCTCTTGGAAGGGAAGATTTACCATTTCTATGCAGTGCGCCATAAAGTAGGCAATGAATTGATTCTCAGCAGGCCATAAAAACTACAACAACCAACAACATGTTGCATCGAAATTGTTCCGTCGACAGTCAACAAAATGACAAAGCAAATGAAATCAACATTGACAAATGTGGGAAGAAGAAGAAGATGACATTTAAACAAGGGGTTTCAGAAACCATCGTTTATCGTTTAAAATATACAAATTAATACTAAAATTCTGATAGGAGAAGATTACAATTTCATTCTCGTATCAGAATATTCACTCTCGAATTAGATTGATACTGGACTGACAAAAAGGTGATGGAACTGGGCAGATTTTCCCTATTTTCAATGTCAAACTTTCTATTAATACGAAGAATATTCGTGAAAGAATTCATAGCTCAGTTCCGTCAGTTTTCCATTCAACATGATTACCACAGACTGACCAAAAGTTAAATGAACTCAGAAAGTGATTCTAACCAATACCAAATGTACCTTCTATTGGCCCAGATATAGATATCTTCCTTGCAATCGTTCCGTTGCTACAGGAATCATAGCATAGAGAGCACGTCCCTCTTGCCATTGATAACGACACATGGTCCAGAAACAATCGGCCATATCATGAAGAGAACTTCACCCTTTGCCACAATTTCGAAATGTTAAAGTTCCATAAATTGCCTACCGGGAGCAGCTATAATAACAATATTGTTGATTCTCTGTGCCAGGTATTGTACTTAAAGGGCATCACCATCATAAAATCTATAAAGTCGACACTAGGGAAGAGTAGATCATCTGCAATGAAGTCCTCTCACTAGCTGTTCCTCTCTGACTTATAGACCCTAGAAGCGATACTCAACTTGCTGTGGGATACCCATACATATATTTAAAATAAGTCGCGGTAATAGCTGCTAAACGCTGTGAAGCAAATATTGTGTGGCGTGGACCCATATTTAGGAGAGGGGCATGCACGTACGAGAATATATGAATGCTTGTGGAAGAAGTCCTAAAGTAGTGGGTGGCAAAAAAGTTCTGCCCTTCAATGGAAGGTAACAATCATGTGAGTGAAATGTTCTCAATATGGACCAGCTGCACAGATCATGGGTCATGTCAACTGCAGGTACCAACATCTACCCTGAGTATAGCTTCTGAATGTATCAGGAGTCACGCCTAACGAACAGTAGGTGAGTATTTGCCGGTCCCTATATGGAGGAGTGAAGAGCTGATAGTGATGACCTAAGAAATACCTTGTTTTAGAACCCCATGGAGTTAACCGCGATTTGATCATGAAAAAGGGTATTAACTTCTTAATTAATACTGTATTAATGTGTAGTTAGGACAACTTTCAAAGCTGGGTAGCCTGCTTCTATGCAGCTGCCAATTCAGGTAACTTCCTTCGTAGAATAAGTAATAATGGACTGTTACCAACGAATATAAAATATGGAAATCTTTATAGGCCACGAGCCTTTCGAATACGCATCTAAGCAGTTAAATAAGATATGAATCGAAGTCACGAAGCTGCAGGGTATCAATTCCTCAATCAGATCGAATGTAGCCCTAGTACTTTTTATACAAACGCATTTATTGCAATTTTTATGGGTAATTTTTTATTCGCATAATTTTTTTTAGTTTAATTTCTTCAATAATGTTTGTGGTTCAACTTATTTCCCTTGAGCTGTTTTCTGTTCTGGTATTTTGTTTTTTACTTTTTCTGGTTCTTTTTTCTTCTTTTTTTCCCACTTTTCTTTTAGCCTGTGCACAGGAGCGTATCCAAGCGATGCGCTTGCCTCTTCTTTACTGTATAAATTTTTCTTCTGTCAATTTTTGTATATTTTTGGCGTGCCCTTCAATTGGATTCTCTTCTCTTCTGTTTTTTCTTCTGTCTGTGGTACTGGATATAATTTACTCCGCCTCAAACTTTTCTCAAGCTTCTTATTTTTTTGTTTATTTATTTGCGGTTTTTTGAGAAGTCATGAGATCAGCTTCTGTTCTGTTTTTAGTCAGAATATTAAATATTTTTTTTAGGTTTCTTTATATTGTTATATAAAATGAAAAGAAACAGAAAACTTTGGTTTTATTGTATTCAAAATTTGAAGCTTTTGTTTTGTTGTTTTTGTATTTCAATACCTAAAAATTTGTCGGTTAATTTCTTTAGTTTTTTCAAAGCCTTTTTGCTTTATTTCCTTTTCCGGACGTTTTTGTGTTGATTTAATTTAATTCACATGAAACAGAATCGAAAGTTTTTCTTAACATGCGATTTTAATGGCTTTCAGTGTTTTGTCTGGTAATTTTTGAGGTTGCTTTTTCCTTTTTCACTGTCTTTCGTCCCCGTTTTCTCAGTCTTTTTCCCAGCTTTTACCGAACTTAATTTTGGTTTCAAGTGTTTTTTTTTTGTTGTTTCCGCAGATGATTCAGTTGTATATTCTTTTGTAATATTGCCCCTTCTTTTTGACGTTTTCTGACTAATTTAATTACCGGCCGTGTTCTGTGTAGCGTGAAATTCCACGTGAATTAAAATTCAGCTTCTTTTTTCGCAACAAATAATTATGCTTTTTAACAGTTTTATGCGTTTCATAGAACGCGATCCATTGTAAAATGAAGCTATAACGCTGCAAGACCCTAGAAACGTTAACGCAGACCCTCTTCGAATACGTTTACGAAGTTGATCGTGAAGCTGTCGACCGTAAATGGGAATTGTGCCCCATTTTCTGCATGTAATAAAGGGTACATATATACAGAAAAGGAAGATCACGAGATTCCGACGTCAGCAGTGAGCAGTTAGTTAAAAAAGAACCCCTAAAATAAATAATAATACAGACGTTTCACGGAACAGGACAGACAAAATTGAATACAAGTGAAGAGAGATGTGAACTGTAGTACCATAGAGATTATCCAAATATTTCTAAGCCAGAAAGCTGTCTGAAATCATATGTATGGCATGCGAACTCAATACATATTATAATCTCTGTGGTAGTACGTTGGCCGAAATCTTCTTCTGAATAAGCGTTAAGTTGATTGGTGGTAATGCTGAAAATTTAGTTATACAGTTCATTGTTTAATCTCTACTCATAGCAATTTTAGAATTGAGTAACGCCAGAAGGATGACGAATGCTGCTGATATCAGCAAAAGAATGGTAGGCATTCGGAAGGAGGTCGTTGATGAGGATCAGTTGAAGGCAGGGCAGAACACATGAGACAGACGGAATTCCACCAACTAAAATCGTACCTAAAAACTCATATGGAGACCCCACAGATTCTTGAACCATTGAAGTATTGTATAAAGCCAACAAAATCATTCGTAGTTGTTTTTAATAAATTTATCGTGGCTTTCCCATTAAAATAAGGTAAAAGATTTGGTTTTTTCGTCCTTATAGAGGACTCCATATAATTTTTTATATCAATTAAACGTTGTATAATTTGTAAATTATTTCTAATTAAACTTTTAGTTAACTTTAGATTATATTTATTATTTTTCCTAATTTTTATTACTTATAATTGAATAATTTTAATTTATTTTTTCGCATTTACATTTTTTTTTTAGGATAACAATAATTCAAAATATTTTAAACTCTTTGATACTTAATTTATTTTATGATTAGATTTAATAATTAATTTATTTTTGATTTAAATATGAATAATATAAATTCCATTGAGTCTAAAGTAATTGTAGAAGAATCTCGGAAGAGTTTCGTCTTCATTATTTGTTTTTATGCTACGATTCTATATAGATATGTATATGTATATATTTAATAACCTGTAATCCGTGAAGAATTTAGCAAGCCAAATTGCCGCAACTTTGGCATTAAATGAATAATTAGTTAGCTTAATTATAGTCTAAGTAAAAAACTTGATCATAAAAGGCTACAATATTTATTTTATCTCATAAAATTCAGAATTTCAATTTTCTATATAGTGTCCCGATACTCACCAATTGTCATATATGTTGTAAACAACATTCCGCCGCGAACAGCAAACGAATTATTTAATATTTATTTACACCTATTTATTTATTATTAATATAAATATAATAAATATATGTAATTTTTTCGATTAATTTTCTTTATTCGAATTTAATTTTTTTTTTAATTATTATTAGAAATATTCTTATACAATTTGTTTATTTATTTATGTTATAATAAAATTGGCTTTTAAATTATTTAATTTACATTATAAAAAACAATTTAATTTAATTAATTATTATTAATTTAGTTTATATAAAATACATATTTTTAATATGTTTTACTTTTATGTTAATATTTTTTCTGATTGAAATTATTTTTATTAAATAATTTTCATTTAGTATTGTCTTTTTTCTAAATATTTAGTTTTTTGGTTTATATTTTCTTATCTTTATTTATTTCTTTTTATTATATATTTTTTCATTATTTTCATTTTTATTATTTATTATCTCATTACTGATTATTATCTTATTCATTTATTCATTTACGTAACTAGTTTTAAAGCTGTTTCGTTTCGTTTCGTTCCTTGTATGCTTTTCTCCTGTTGTTGTAGTTGTTGCTGTTGTTGTTGTTTCTCAAGTCTTTTGTGTTAATTTCAATTTTAGGCACGATTCCATGCTGAATGCATTACGTCAGCGCTGCCTCGCCGACGACAGACGACCGCACGACGAATGAATACAGACCACGATGACGATGACGAAGACGTCAACGTCGACGGCGCGACTCAGTTAACGTCGTTCGGTTTTAAATTACATAAATTCGACGTTGACCGTCGTCTTGAGTTGTTTGCTTCATTTTTGTGTTTCTTTCTCGTATTTAAATTATTTTATATGTAATTATTAAATCTTTTTACAAGTTTCTTGTTGTTAAAACTTCTGCTGAAACTAATTTCGACAATTTTATATAAATTCTTTAATAATACACAAAGGAAATGAGTTAAAAATAACTTTAAAAAAAACACGAATCACTTTCATTAAATGCATTAAATTCACCGTTTATTTAAAGCAAATTGAATATTTTCTCTATTTTCTGGATGTTTGCGTGACGACGACGACGACGCGTCGATTAAGAAAATCGCAGCGTGTAAAACGAAGTGTTAATTTTTGGGTTGCGTTGTTGTTGTTGTTGTTATCCACGCTCTTCGTGTTTCTTAAATACCTCTTAGACACCTTGTTGTTGTTGTTGTTGTCGGTCGTCTTAATCATTCTAATCACCGCGCTTCAGTTTAAATGCCACGCTAAACGCACGTTTTTTTCTCTTCTAAATTAATTGCTGTGGCACATGCGGCCAACATGACAGAACAGCGAGCAACGTGACAACATGCGATGGATGAGGTGGAGGAGGAGGGGGAGGCGAGGGGAAAGACGTGTGGAGCGAGAGAGATCCAAATCGAGAGAAAGCAGCATGTCGACAGCTCGCTAACAGCGCCGAAGCATGCGTCAAAACGTTTGTCGCAGATTTGTTCAACAAGCTGTTGAATGCTGTTGCCGGTGGGCGGGGGGAGGGGAGGGGCGAGCGGCGCGTCACTGCTTGATGATTGGTGGGCGGTTGCAAGTTGAGAAAACGGAGAAGAAACAAAAACAACGCGTGTGTGAATTGAATTAAATAACAATTATCATTTTTAAATTTATTTAAAATTAAATTAACTTTAGTTTAACATGATAACATATAAACTAGTAAGGGTACCTTCGGTCAGACCGAAGCTTATATACCCTACATCCCAGCAACCTTTATTATACATATTTATACATATTTCCGATTTATTTAAATAGTCCGATTTTCTTAAATTTCCGTATCAAAATGTTCGTGGGCGGACACGCCCATTTTTTTTAAAAATTTAATCTACCTGTACCGATGTATTCGGAAACAAAATTGAAGCTCAAAACTAAGTCTACAAGTTGAAATATTGTTAAAAGAATTAGTATTTGTTAAAAAAGTAGGCGTGGCGCTGCACCGATTTATCCCATTTTCAATCCCACAGAGTTTCGGATGACAAAGAATATACGTGCAAAATTTCATCGCGATAGCTTCATTCGTTCTCCTGTAATCGTGATTTCCACAGACAGACAGACAGACAGACAGACAGACAGACAGACAGACAGACAGACAGACTACGGACATGGCTAAATCGACTCAGGAGGTGACACTGATCAAGAATATATATACTTTTCCATACCTGCCACGCCTCCTTTAATGCGTTACACACGGAAGCACAAAGTGAATATACCCTCATTCCTTCGGATGTAGGGTATAAAAAGCATAATAAAATAAATTATAAAAGAGTGATAATAGAAAAACAAATAAAAAATTACAAAAAATGTAGTGAAAAATAAAAAAAAAATTCAAAAAACCATTAAAAACGATTTTAAAACGGTTGCTAATAGAAAGAAAAATCAAAAAAACAGTAAAACAAAATTAAAATAAAAATAAAATACATAAAAAAGCAAAAATTAGAGCTAAAAAGTGAAAAAAAAAAATAAAAATTAAATAAAAAAATATTAAAAAAAGATGTTAAAACGATTGCTAATAGAAAAAAAATCAATTTAGTAAATAAATTCTTTATTAAACTGCTTCGAAATATTATCGAAATGCATGTAAAACCCAAAGAGTTCTCGAAATCTTTGTAGTTTTCACTAAAATGTCGATAAAAATGAATTGAAATATCTGCGCCGAGTTTTTATCTATTTGGACGCTCGCTCCATCCATCAACTGGGACGTTTTTCACTCCGCTAATGGATCAATTAACGTCACGTAGCACGTAACACTTCACCCACGAAGCTGCCACAGACGCGCTGAAATAAATACACGCAGTCAGAACGCGGGGCGGCGATCAAGCGTCGTCGGCCGTCCGGCAGCGAGCACATTTTGACAGATACACGAGTTATGAGGACGGCGAGAGTCGCCAACAGAGGCGTAGAAGGGAGAAAAATGGTGGGGGAAACGAAATAAACAAACAATGAAGGGAACTAACAAGTTTGAAAAGACTTGCACAGCTTTAAAGAACTCGTTTGAAGTCTTCTTTTGTTAGGTATTTAAATCAACTTATTATTCCCCTTTTCAGCCCCTTTTAAGCATCTCCCCTTCCCGGCACTGCCCCAATCTCCATCTCCGACGAATGTATTTTAAGATTTTTCCATTTGTGATGTTTGTTTTGCTGTTTTTCCTTCAATGCTTGCTCTGACAGTCAAGAATTCCGCACAAGAAGTGGCAACATCGCCACAGCGTTGCCACATCGACTGAATGCGATTTATGGACCGAGCACTCAGCGTTGGAGTCTGAGGAGTTTTTATTTGTAGCTCGCTTTACATCAAAGTCGCTGCTGCTGTCGCTTGTCACTCCGTGTGTGCGTCTGTGTGTGTGTGGTGCAGGGAGGTCGCTCCGTCTGTCTGGCTGTCTCCTTGACTCGCTGCTTGTTCGCTTCTCTGCAACACGCTTGCTCAACGAGTTGTTCGATTTCCCTGCTTAAATCTTCCTCCGTTCGTTTGTTTATCTGTCTGTCTGCTCCTTTGTCCACTCTTCGGTCTGTCTGCCGAGCGGCTTCGTTGTGGCCGAAGTCTTGTTGCTCGTCGCCAACACGTTTGCCACTTTAACCACTTGAAGACGTTGCGTCCATCGCCGTCGCCGTCGTCCTTCGCTCCAGCCAACGCTGCGAATGTTTGCCAACGAAATATTTTCGCTGAGATGTTCTCGAAATAGTTTATAGTTTCTGTGACGATTATTTTTTATCGCTTTCAGTTTTGATTTCTTCGTTTGCGAAAGAAGTCGTCTCGTCTTCGTTTTCCACTTCAACGTTCGTTTATTCGACGACATTTTGTTTCTACTTGACATTTGCAGTTTCGTCGGAGGACTTTCGAGCAATGAAAAAGAGGAGGAAGCAGAGGAATTCCTTTACAAACGTCTCAATGTTGAATGAAGGAAAAAAGACGATGTAAAAGCATCAGCAACGCATTCATAAATCATGAAAAAGCTTTTACCGCGTTGAGGTGAATTTGCTTGAATCGCGTCTGTGTGGTTTTCTTCTTCTTCTTCTGAGGTGTTTATTAAACAAACGCATTCCACATTCCACTCGATCTACATTCAATGTCGCACGGTAAGCGGCTTCGCTTCTTCATCGCTTTCAAGCGTTCTTCTGTGCTAAGTAACAGCTAAGCATCGGCTAAGCTTAAATGCGGTTCAGGTTAACGGCAAAAGCAGCCAGCAGACAAAACGATAAAAAGTACAACAACAACAACACGTTCAACCGTTGCGTTTCCAAGCCAAGCAGCGTAGAGAAATTTGTAGAGAGAAGAGAATTTGACCCGCAGCGACGATGCATCACATCGTTACTCAGTGACTGAGAGCTGCTCGTTGATGTTCGTTCTACACTTCGTTGTTGTTGTAATCTACTGCATCCGAGGTGAACAGAAGCATGCAGTCGGCTTTCTGTAGGCGTGTTCGCTGAACGCCGTTCGTGGGTGTGCGTTGTTGATATTTCATTGAAAGATTTACACGAAAAATACTGCGGCTGTTTGTGGTAATTGACAGAAGGCGATTCTTTGTCAACGTCTTTTATTATTAATGTTAAGCTTCTGATGGAGATTTTTTTCCTTGTGTTGAAGATTGTATAGGAAGGAATGAATTAACATAATGAATTATTTAAATGCATTTTCTAAGTAATTTCTTTATCATTTAATTTATTAGTAATTTATTTTCCATTTTTAAAATTTATAAATATTGTTTTTTACAATCTCAAAGTTTTGGCAAAGCTTTATTTCCTTAGTTAAAGTTTGGTAAAGTGTTAAATTTCTTTCCAATTTATTATTTTTTATATTTCCTTTTTTTTGAATTTACGGCTTTGGGAGTTTTCCTACACTCAATCATTGGATTTTGCTGATTGGAGCTGTTCAATAACAACACTCAACGGCAGCTGCAATTGTAGAAGCGTCGAAAGACAGCGGCACGGAATGCCGAGGGAAGTCAGCGTCTTTTCAACCGACGACTGCTTGTATTACGCGCTGCTGTTGTTTGTTATGTGAAATCATTTCGGCAGCCTTGCATTCTTCTTCGGCAATCTTCGTCGTTTCTCTGGTTTCTGTTGTTGCGTTCGGGTCTTAACCCAAACCCACCTCCTTTTCAATGAGCATCTGCTTCGTCGTCGGCTGCTCTCTCTCTCAACTGATGCTGCTGCTGTCTGCGGAGTTGCGCTCCGTTTCCTTTGTCTTCTCTTCTTGACGAAGGTGTTTCGCAACGAGTTGTAATTACAGCTGCGCCGATCAATTCGTCGTAATGAAGTGAAAAATGCTGCGTTGCTTCACGAAGGCCCCATGGATTTATTACGGATTTAATTCGTACCTGTTGAGAAGTTTTTTATTCGTCGACGAGGAGATGTCTTGAGTGAAGATCGTTTTAAGATCGTGGAATGTGCTGCTTTTGCTATCGTTGTTGTTATTGTTGTTGTTTTTGCCGTCGGATTGTTGTGCAAAAAGCATTTAGTTAAAATAATAATCACTCATGATTCCGAGAATATTTGTTGTCCTTGTTGTTATTTAATATTAATTAAAATTCCTTTGCGAATTGTGAAATTGTCACAAGGAAAATCAACTTCTGAATGGATTAAGTTTGCTTATTAAAACATTTTTTCCGTTGTGATTTCAACGAGCTGCAAACACCAACGAACATTAAGCAAAGTGCAAAAGTTATTTTTCATCCTACTCCATGTTTTCCCCTCTTCTTCCAACCTCACAGAACCCTCGCATTGAATCACGTTTTTGCTCACTTTCGTCGTCCTACTCTGCAAGTTACTCAAGCACTGAAAACAACCAACGAAGTCCTTGTCTAGCATCCACAGTCGGATCCCCTTCCCCTTCCTCTTCCTTTCATCAATTCACAACCTTTATTTCACTCTCAAGAGAGTGACTCTTCATCCTTCTTCCATTTCTTACTCATCAACTTCCGAGTTAATTTTCGCAGCTTCTTGAATAATAATTTTTGAATGCGTTTTTGCACCGTTAAAAGTGCGTGTAGAGTGAATAAACGAGTACATACTGTAGTCAAAAGGTACGCTACAATCGGTCAAAGACGACTCTTTACTAAAGTATGTAAAACTTCAAAGGATTTAATCAAGAAAAGGAGATCAAAGGTTTATTAAAAGAAGCATATATTTCAAATAAATAAAATAGATTCATCATCGAAAGATCAGCAGTAAAGCAGACAAGAAAAAATGGGGAGAAAAGGAAAAGAAACACAAAACTTATTGTAAAATTTGGTTGAAAGTCGCGTCGGTGTCGCGTTGGTGCCGCGTTCGCATTGAAACCATGAAAAAAATGAGGATTTAAAATTATAGTTGGTCACGGTGAAGCGTAAAAAAAGGAAGATAGCCAATTAAACAGCATCAACAAAAACAAAGACCCACTGAGAAGGGGGCGACAGCGAAGCGACTTTAAAAGCTGAATCTGCTTCTGACCGTAAAAGTATCCTTGATTCAAATATTGCACTTGTGTGCAAGGCTGAGTTAAAGTGTGAGTGCGCATTCACGTACACGTCATCTGCGTGTGTGTTGTTGTTGCCTGATGTAACAATAACCACTTTGCATTCGTTGCATAAAGTCATCAGGGACATCGGTGCGGTCATTCGCATATTTTCCCGCACTCACACACTGACACACTTAATCTCCACCTCGCCCCTTTTAGCTTTTCATGAATGGAGTCTAAATTTAGGTGAAATCTAGGTCAAACGCACGCCAAACGCACGCCAAATTCCCGCGCGATTTGCAACTGTTCCTGTCGTTTTCCCTCGCTGAGCCACTGATTTTCCCGACATCCGGCGAAAATTAACGATTTCGCGTTGAACGAAGAGCGACGAGGAGTGACGACGGAAGATGAGGTAGGGAGAGAGGGGGTGAATGGCTGAAAGGTGACGAAAACAGAATCGGAATAATCGTCAGTTGAATCTCATTCGCTGCGTGGCTCGGTGGCCATTCAAGGATCTCCGGTCGCTGGTTTTGTGGTCGCCGATGGACACGCGACCGCTCGTCATGCATGTAGTCATGCATGCAGTCATGCGTGGTCATGCGACAGCCTGCAGAGCTGCCCTGAGGTATGCAATGGATTTGCGTTTTTGTTTTGTTTTGTTTTTGTTTGTGGAGTTTGTTTTTGGTGGAAGCGCCAAAAATCGTCGGCCGTCATCGTTTGTGGTCAACGGTGAAAATGAAACGAAAGAAGAGCGAACGGGGAAGGGAAGAAGGGGGAAACGTTGCACGAATGACGCAAATGCGATGCACAGCATCTGCGAATGCAACCTGTTTGAATTTAAATTGTTTCTAATTGAGTGCATCTCTGCGAATCTGATTCGTTTAAATGTGTGTGTAAATGTGTTTATGTGTGCGTTTGTGTATGTTTGTGCAGGTATTTACATAAATCCATCAAATCTCAAATCATTTAAATACGAAATTGTGTGTTGATCTAAATACGAAACTCAGCAGATTATCGATTCACACGAACAGTTTTAGACTCATAATCAATTCGAAATGAATTGGAGATGTATTTATCTGATAAAGTTATCAATGTCATAAATTCCTGAGTAGGAAAAATCCGATTTTGTACTAGTTTTAAAAAAATCTGATTGGAATTAGAATTAGAATTAGTGCAGAGTTAGATTCTACTCTAGGTATCGGACGTTGTTGCTCAGCTCTTCTTAAGTCCGTCATCATCGTAGCACACACATCTCTCACCGTATTCCATTCTCTAATCGATACCAGCATATGCCGCACTATGTTGTCTGGAGTTAAGGGTTCCCCAAATACTTCCTCTACACGATTTCTCTGGGGCTCAAACTGCACACATTTGAAGAAGGAGTGCTTTGCGTTTTCACATTCACCATCTCCAAAAGAGCACTCAATGCCATCATCATGACCACGTTTGAAAAGGTACTCTCTGAAGCAGCCATGACCGGACATACTTATACTATGTCTGGGTAAATTTGAAGAAGCTCTCTCTGGTAGAATTCAAAAGGGATTGAGAATAACAAGACAATGGTGCAAATAGGTGCGGCTCAAGGTCAACCCAAACTACAAGAGAATATAATGAAGGCCCTAAATTCTTACTAGGATTGTATACAAAAGCTTTAAGAAACTCAACAGGCTCTGAGCAAAAAACAAGTTTCACCAATTTTGCCTACCAGGAAATGTTGGTATCAAAGGCAACGAAGAAGCAGATCGCCGAGGTAGAGAGGTTGCCCATAGCTCACTAGTGGGACCCGAATCTGTGGATTCGAACCCATTATAACATGCCAGAAGGAGACATTTGAAGAACAGGAACCCCGATTGAAATACTGCAATAATCAGCCAGGCTTGGAGCGCTCTACAAAGGCGCTAGGGACATACAACCCCAGCGAATTATTCTGCGAATAATGACCGATGACCGTAACGTTCCACTGCATGCTGAGGTAACACCTATACAATATAGGAGTTCGACGACCAATCATGCATGTTCTGGATCGTGTATAAAGAGACCACATACCGAGAATTCACATACACACCTCATATGCGCCACTTGAAGCAGTTTTAATGCAAGAGCAAGCCCTAAGACCAGTGAAGCTAAGTAAAATTATCAGCTTCTTAGAGACGTTAAGGCTTTACAAGAAATGTGAGCTAGAGCCGAAGGCACAATAGATCAACATTACTACTCCTTAGCGCTAACTAGTAATCAGCATTTCTGATTTCTGAAAGCTCAGTCAAGTCATAGTTCCATGGAATCCTTAACAGTTGAGTTTTTAAATCCTTTTTAAAGTGCCTTACTACACTAACGAAGGTTTTTTATGATCCTAATGAAGCCTCTTAGATGTTTTGGATCGGTTAAACGGCCTCGACCTATTAATTTTGGGCTCTTCTTCAATCAAGTCAACCTTTCATATCTGGGTAAAACAACATCAACTCAATGAAGCCTGTGCTGGGATTGAATTATTATTCATCGTGAAGTGCCTCGATATAGTAATTATGCGCTTTTCTGACTTCCAGAAGCCCAAACAACTGAAAGTTCCATAGAATCGTGACAAAAGAAGAGTTTTAAAGCCTTGAAACAGTTTAAAAGAAGTCATTCATAAGCCAAAGTGCTGCCAAATAGCGATAATTTACGCCAAAGAGACTATCTGCATAAAGGACGGATTTATAATAAGTTTAATAAAGTTGTTTCTGATGAATACTTTTTCTATTCGTTCTATTTACAGACGAACAGAGACACAGAATTAGAAGTGAAGAGGATGCGAAGAGGAGAAAACGGGGAGGACTGACGCAATAACAAGCAGTCGAAGTGGGACGACGCAAGCCGATGAACAGAAGGCGTTAACGAAGGGCGGCTTGATGAGATTGTCGCCAACGTCAGCAGCGTCATCGTCGTCATCCTCGTCGATGTGGAATAGTGATAAGAAGTAGAGGAAGCAGGAGGCGTGGAGAAGAAACAGAAGACGTTCCCAGGTGGGTTTTTGTACTCGGTTAATTGAATTTCAGTGAAGCTGGCAATTAAAATGTAGTGAAGACGACGCGTTGCTAAATCAGAAGAATTCAATTATTTGTTGAAGAAAAAGGAAAAGTAAGACAAGGGGAGGCGGACGGGAAGATATGTAAATAAGGATACATATATAAATGACATTATATAAATAAATATGTTGGATTTAGGGAACTAATAAAATATCGTAAAGCACGATTTCAATGATTGAGGAAATGTTTGATTCCTCTCGCCTTCTCGCTCACTCGCTTTCTCTCTTCGTCTCCCTCTCTCTCATGCGCTTGTCTGTGAGTCTCTCTTCAGCATCGTATGAATAAAGCATCGTATGTTTTTCTCCACCCACGAATCGTTGGAAAACAACAAAAGTTACGCGTCAAAGTTGCAAATACGAGCGCCGTACAACAGCTCAACAGAAGCAACAGCAACAACAACAACGTCACCAACGAAGGTGGAAACATCGTGTAGTATTCAAGGTCGCCGACTTTTGATTCGTTTCAATCCGTTCGTTATTCGTTAATTCTAAAGACGCGAGTGCGACAGTGAAGGGAGACATGAATAACATTCCATTTGTTGTTGTATGATTTTCCAATTGATTGCAGCTGTGACATGCAGAGTGCAGTAACAGCAACAACAACAACAACAACAACAACATGCCGACCACCTACTGAAGGACTTTTAAACCTGAATAAAAATCAATAAAATTGTAAAATCAATAAAATCCTAAACGAATGCAGAAAACACTCGCATTTAAACTTCAGACGTTTCAATTATCCACTAATGAAGAAGTTTAAACACAAAAGAGAACAAAAACCGACGATGTTTTGGTTGTTGGGACTCACTTGTGGCTAAATCACACCAAAATTTATAATTTCGGCCTGCATAAATGGAACAGTACCGTAATCGTACCGTATTTGTACCGCATTCATACCGCAGCTGAAGGAATTTTTTATTTTCTAGCGCCCTAGGTGAGATACCAGGAGATACCGCCATCACAACGCATACCGCATCGTACCGTACCGCACCGCAACAGATTCTCTTTAATTTCGTTCGATTCAATTTGAGACTAACTCGAAACTATAACTACATATATTTATACCCTACATCCGAAGGAATGAGGGTATATTCACTTTGTGCTTCCGTGTGTAACGCATTAAAGGAGGCGTGGCAGGTATGGAAAAGTATATATATTCTTGATCAGTGTCACCTCCTGAGTCGATTTAGCCATGTCCGTAGTCTGTCTGTCTGTCTGTCTGTCTGTCTGTCTGTCTGTCTGTCTGTCTGTCTGTGGAAATCACGATTACAGGAGAACGAATGAAGCTATCGCGATGAAATTTTGCACGTATATTCTTTGTCATCCGAAACTCTGTGGGATTGAAAATGGGATAAATCGGTGCAGCGCCACGCCTACTTTTTTAACAAATACTAATTCTTTTAACAATATTTCAACTTGTAGACTTAGTTTTGAGCTTCAATTTTGTTTCCGAATACATCGGTACAGGTAGATTAAATTTTTAAAAAAAATGGGCGTGTCCGCCCACGAACATTTTGATACGGAAATTTAAGAAAATCGGACTATTTAAATAAATCGGAAATATGTATAAATATGTATAATAAAGGTTGCTGGGATGTAGGGTATATAAGCTTCGGTCTGACCGAAGGTACCCTTACTAGTTTTTTATTAATTCGGTTCCTTTCTATAGTTAGTAGTTTTTTGATTGACTTCTTTGTCTCTGTTTTCCTCTGTTCCTCAGTCATTGCTCTCTTTCTCTCTTTCCATCCACAAATTACGCTAAAGTCTCCCAAAATTTTAATCAGTTCCAGCGTTAAACTTAGCTATAATGATTATTAACCCAAATAATTTCAAAAGTTGGCTTTTCAACAGTTTTCCTGACGAAGTGTTGCCAACCATACGAATTTTATGCCTCTCGGTAACAATGCAAAGTTTTATGGAATCTTTATATTGCTGCTAACTTCATGATATAAAAATATTTCGACTTTTATTTCTATTTGTATTATTTTTTGTAATCTCTAATTTCTTCCTAGTGTTTTTTTTATGCATGGCATTTTAATTCTTCCTTTTGTGTGTGTGTTTTGCAATGGCAACAGCATTAAAACATGCGAGGCATGCATAAAATTTCGACATCAAAGTGAAAAAATGTAAACATGTTCATCCAGCAGCAGCAGCGGCGGCAGCGACGGCAACTCGTCAGAATTTAGGCCACAAAATATGCTTCGACGCGCACATGTTTGTCGCCATGTGCAGCAGCGGCTCTGGCAACGCCATCGAATAACCTCTGGCAACACTGCAACGTTGTATTCTGTTCTGTTGTGTAAAATTATCAACGTTGACAGTTTACAGCAAATTCATAGCGAAAAATAGACAAAAAAATAAAAAGAAATAAAATCGAATACGTAAAAAAACGATGCTCGCAAAACTAGATAAAAATCGAGGAAAGCTAAAACGCTTTTTACAGCGCTAATTTTTACTTGATTCGCAGTCATTAAAACGTACAACAACGAATCCGGATTAAAAAGCACAAAAAAAGAAGAAACTAGTAACGGTGTTGTCTACAGCCGGGCTGTAGCCGAAATACCATACACCTTAAAGCTGCATATATACTCGTATATATATTTAGAAGTGGTGCGATATAATATACTCGTATATATATATATACAATATATATATTATATATCTAATAATAAATATACAATATATATATAATAATAATAATAAAAACAAAAATTATTTTTAAAAGTGGGCGAATCACGCCCATATTTGGCATATTAACTGGAAGCATTAGTCTGAACCTACATATAAAATTTTCTTGTCTTCTCCCAAAAAGTGATGCTGATATGGCCTTTTTTAATAGGCAAAACAGAGGTACCTGCACTCTCGATATAAAAAGTAGGTGTGGTCCTCGGGCGATTTTGCCCATTTTCAATACGAAACACCCCAACATAGCAACGAATATTTTTGTCAAATTTCATTTTCAAATCTTAATCCGTTCTCCTGTGATCGTGATTTCAAGGGACAGACAGACAGACGGACAGACATCGTTATTTCAATTTTGGTGGTGATGCTGATCAAGAATATATATACTTTGCCATACCTATCTTGTCTAGTTCTATGCGTTACACACTCCGGCAGAAAGTGAATATACCCTCAACCTTAAGGTGTAGGGTATAAAAATAGACCATTATTGAAGAAAACCTAACAAAGAAGAAATTACAAAAAAAAAAAAAAAAAATTGAGAAAAAACCATAAATGAAAAAAAACTAGTAAGGGTACCTTCGGTCAGACCGAAGCTTATATACCCTACATCCCAGCAACCTTTATTATACATATTTATACATATTTCCGATTTATTTAAATAGTCCGATTTTCTTAAATTTCCGTATCAAGAATTTGTTATAAAAAGGAGGCGTGTCACTCCGCCGATTTTCCCCATTTTCAATACAGAGTTATCTATGATGGCAGAGAATATTCGTACCGAATTTCAAGTCAATTCTTCCAACCGTTATTCTGGAATTGCGGTTTATATCAATGTCATATGTTCGTGGGCGGACACGCCCATTTTTTTTAAAAATTTAATCTACCTGTACCGATGTATTCGGAAACAAAATTGAAGCTCAAAACTAAGTCTACAAGTTGAAATATTGTTAAAAGAATTAGTATTTGTTAAAAAAGTAGGCGTGGCGCTGCACCGATTTATCCCATTTTCAATCCCACAGAGTTTCGGATGACAAAGAATATACGTGCAAAATTTCATCGCGATAGCTTCATTCGTTCTCCTGTAATCGTGATTTCCACAGACAGACAGACAGACAGACAGACAGACAGACAGACAGACAGACAGACAGACAGACAGACAGACAGACAGACTACGGACATGGCTAAATCGACTCAGGAGGTGACACTGATCAAGAATATATATACTTTTCCATACCTGCCACGTCTCCTTTAATGCGTTACACACGGATGCACAAAGTGAATATACCCTCATTCCTTCGGATGTAGGGTATAAAAACAATAAAATATATGTATGTATATAAAGGATAACATGAAATTATAATATGAAGATAGTGAGGTCAGTAGGATTGCCTTTAATCACACACATAGACCGCTATCCGCTCCATTGTGCCAATGGATCCAATCACCCCTTTTAATATAGTCACGAGAACCCTTATATACACTACATAGATAATAATAACAATGATAATAATAGACATAAAAGCAATTATTAAAATTGTAAAAAGAAGAAACACAAGAAAACTAATAAAGAAGGACATAAAACACCAGAAAAAGTTCTTTAAAATCAAAAAAGAAAGAAAATGATATTTTAAATATGACAAAAAAATATAATAAAACCAAAATTAATAAAGAAATAACCACCTTACGACTGAATTATTATAGTCCATGATGAGATATGAAATAACAGAAACTTTAAATACTCAAAAAATTAAGAATGTTTGTAATAAATTTTTGTTACTGGTTTTAAAGTATTTTTCGGTACTTTTGTTTTAGAATTTTTCATATGCTTTCCATTCACACACACACCTTCAAAAAGTTCTTTAATATTTTCCTTTTTTGTTATTTTTTTGAAAATTCATCTTTTTTTTTGCTCTATTTTATTTTCAATTCATTTATTCATAGAAATTTCTGTTCAAAGTTCAGAGATTTTTGTGAGAGTTCATCTAGCAAAGTTGCGAAAATAGGAACAAAACGAGCGACAGCAATAATCCTAGCACCACGAAGAAGGACAACAGCAACAACGGAAATATTTCACCAAGCCGCTTAAGAACAAAAGCGTTGCAAACGTCAGATGAGAGATGATGCTGAGAACGAAACTGCTCTCTTTTCCATAACTCTATAGCCGCTCAGTATCTCTATACATCTCCCATGTATATACTCAGAGTTCTCCCAGAGAGTTCTCCCTCCTTTCTGGCTTTCTAAAAGGTGGACAACAAAAAAAAGGTTATTTGATTTGCTGAAAGATTGGTGATGGTTTTTCCGTCATGGATAGGAGTGGGGTAAGGAAAAATGGGAAGAGCGGCACCACACAGAGCAAGGAGTACGGCGTTGAAATAAACTCGGTTCGGAGTCGGAAAAAATCAAAAATGGGAGGGAAAAAACTGGGAAGTAGTAAGGAGTTGAACCAAGACGAAGGTAAATGAGGTATTTTTAGGCGTGCAGACGGATTGGGCGAAGAATAAACCCACCGCCTTCTGAGATATGCCATGCCGACGAATTGGGGAAAATAGGGAAGAAAGACTCGACCGAGTTTTGGAAAAGGAAGGAAAAAAACTCCAAGAGGAAGGAAACAAAGGCAGAGAACTGCGAAGAGAAAAGTGAGTCGGGAAAAAGCTGAGGAATCGAGACAATAGACGGTTCTAAGGAAGGATGGCGCTTGGTGGAAGACGGGAAAATTTAAGGAAGGACGACAGCATAAAAAAGCGAGGGGAATGAACTGAAGACAGTGAAAGAAGAGAACAAAAAGAGGATTAAAGCAGAAAAGTAAAATGGAACAAACTGGCAGACGAAGAAGGAAAGGGATTGTAAGGAAAGAACGCCACATGGAAGAAGAATCTATAAATTGCAGGGAGAAAAGAATTGATAATTTTCTGGACATCGGTAGGGTCCGATCTGTTAAAAGCCCCTTCGAAAGAATGAATAAAGAATGGCGTAAAGCAGAAGAAATAAGGTAGAGAAATTAAAAAACCGGAAATCTTACGGACGACGGAGAAATTTCGACAGTGGAGGGATTCAGAGGCAGTCAAGTGTGAAATATTTTTGCGTTTGTTTTGGCTTCGTGATTTTATTGTTTGTCTATATTTTCAGTTGTGCTTTTGGTGGCAATCAGGTTGATGGAGCGCCTCTGTAGCAAAGGCAAAAGAAACGAAAGGCAACCGGCGACAAAGAAGCCGAAAACGGTGACGTCATTTGTATGATATATAGCGATGTTGGTGCTCGTGATGATGACGTGTGTGCGTAGGTGCCAACACGACGACGACGACAGCGAAGAAGTTATCGGCTCTGATGACGATGGAAACATTGACATTAACGACAGCGATGAGATAAGGAAGAAGATGAAGAAATCGACGATGATCGTTGTCGTAAACAGAATCAACATCGGCTTCAGGATGAAGAAAAAACTGACAACGAAAGGAATAAGAAACGCAGAGAATAAATGACAGCGTGTTTGGAGGGAAGCGGAAACGGAAGTGACATATTCGCAGGTATTTAGGTAGCTAAACGGAATTTGCTCTTTGCGGGCGTGACAGGAAAGGACGAGGTGAACACCGAAGCACACGAAATGAGGTAGAAAAGCGCAACGCAAGCGAGTAAAAGTCCTGATATGCGAGGAAAGAAGAAGAAGGAAGACTTCTGCTGTGAGTGGATGAGGCGGGAGGGGAAGGGACAGATATACTCTGAATTAAAGAGTCTCTGGCACAGACAAATGTATGGAAGCAACGACACGTTGACGAAAGCACGTTGCACAATTGCGATGCTTGAACACGACCATTTTTCACGCTTCTTCTTCGTCAATTGTTCCTTCCCTTTCGTCTGCTTCTTTTTGTTTTTGTTGTGGTTTCTTGTTGTTCGTCAGCTTCCTCAGTTCCTTGCTTTTAATATAGAAATCATCGTCGTTTCATCTTCGTCCTTTTACTTGTGTTTGTTTTTCTTCCGTTTTCTTCACACTATTAATATTATTTTTATTATTTAATTCCTTTGCTTTGAATTTATTTCGCTTTATATTTCAGTTCGCAATCCTTCTCTCTTCTTCTTTGTCTGCTTCCGTCTAGCTCTTTTCCTTCTGTCGTTCCTCTCTCTATCCTTCCACCCTTTTCCTTCTTTCTTTCTTTATCACGCTCTTTCAATGTCTGTTGTCATCACATGAAAACGACGCCCAAGCAGAAAAAAGGACACAGAATCCTCCATTTTTCATTCATTCCTTCGTATTTTCTCTTCTTCGCGTCTCTATAGTTTTTTAAGCTCCATTTATGGAATCGCCTTGTATTTATGACAAAGAGAACATTGAATTTTTTGTTGTTATTTATTAAGCAATTGCACACATGATAAGCAAAAAACCCAACAACAATAACTTTATTTAAAGAAACATTAACAACATTTTATGAGCAACAGAGAACATTAGAAATTTCTTCAAAAAAACTTCAATAATTTTTTTAAAAGTCGTATTTATAAACGCAATAATAAATCAAAGACAAAGTCGAATGTTTGTTTTGTGTGATCTTCTACGAAGAAGAAGAAGAAAAGAACAACAAACAACAACAACAACAACGACGACGACATCGACCACAAAATGAATTTTAGCTTTGGTAAAACTTTGTCGTTGTTGCTCCTTGCATCGCGTCGAACCCAAGTAGAAAAAATCCTGAACTGGTCACATTTACCAGTCAGATTCCAATCAGAATCCAAAGCGTTTTCTACTCGGATATTTGCATTGCTTCTCTATTGTTGTTGGTGCTGTTTTAACAATTTTTGTTGTTGTTGTTGCTTCATTGTTCTGTCATCTTCAGACGTTTCACTCCCACTTTGAATTGAAGTGACAAATTTGAAAAAATCCGTCGGTTGTTTCTTTTCAGCTGCCTTCCTCACTCTTCCTTTATTATTTCTATATTAAATATTTAATAGTTTTATCTCATAATAAATTTCGCAATATATTGTTAACAGTTGTTATTTGAATTATTTAAACGTTGCTAAAAAAAGCTCAATAATTTTCAATTTCATAATAAATAATATATTATTAATAAATTTTTTCATTTCTCGGGAAGCTTTTGTTGGTGATTTTTCAATTTAAAATCACACGTTATTCACAATAATAAATTTTCTCAAAGAATTCTGTTGTTGTTCTTTATCGGAAGTATTTTTTCAACTGTTTTATTATTAAAACTGATTTCCATATTTTTTATACACTTTTCGCACTGATTTGTAATTTCTAATTAAGATTTTTTAAGTTTTCTATTCAGTTTTTTAATTTACTATTAATTAATATTTTTTTTTTATTAATATTTTTATTATATTGCATATATTTTCCTGAATTTCTTCGTTTCAATTTCCTTTTCAACACTTTTTAATATATTTATTATGAAATTTCAATATATTTTCGTTTCTTTTTGTGTTTTCTTAATTTTTTGATTATATTTTTATTTATAGGCGTCTCGCGATCCCTCTTTCGTCTTTTTTCGGTGCCTTTTGACGTCTCGAAGTGTTGCCAACCGCATGCAGCTTCACACAATTACAACAAAGTGATGTTATTTTAATTTGCAACACGTTTTTGCTACAATTTCCACCGCATTGATTAAGATATATGCATTTAAATATATTACAATTACAGAAAAATGCAAAATTTTTTTCAAAAATACACCACGAAAACCAACACCAAAAGCAACAAAAGAAAACGCGTTACGCCCCGACGTAACGACGCCGTCTACGTACCACGACGTCAACAGTAACATTTACGTTGAACGCTAAGTGCGCACTAAATTGCAGCTCGTTAGTTTCTCACTCACTCACTACACAGCCGAAGCAGCAGTGGAAGCAGCGCCAGAAGCAGCAGCCGCAACTGCAACAAAAACAGCTGCTTGTCGTTTTTCGTCGCTGTGACGAGCAAGAAAAGCTACCAACAACAAGCGTCCTCGGCTCCCCCGGCGCCTTCGTTCCAAGACTCATTCATGCCGTCGTTCGTTGCCTCGCTCGGCTCCAACAACGTGCTTCGTTCGTTCAGTTCAAACTTTCGTCGTCCATTCGCCGTTCGTTGCTTCGTCTGAGCTGCGCTGCTGCTGCTCCTCGTTTGGCTTTTTTCTCTCACGAAAGTTTTTTTCATGGCGTTTGTTTTTTACAATTTGTTTGCTATATTTTTTGAACTTCCCAGTCTCTCGGGTTCTTTTGTCTCTTTCGGCGTTGAATGAGAGTCGAGTCGTGTAGAACGTCATCGTGTAAACGTCGAGCTGCCACGCGAAGCCAACCAACTCCGTCACTTCGTTGTCTGTGTGTCTGTCTGTCGCACTGTCTGTCGCTTCATCCGTTGCTGTGTCTGTCTGGGAGAGACGCGTCGTTACTGCAATAAACCGAGCGAAAAAGTTGCTGAGTGTAATCGTAGTTTGTCTCTGCGAGTTTGTGGCTCTGTGTCTGTGTATCTGCGTTTCCTTTGCGTTAATGCTTCCCTGGGTGGAGACCTTCTTGTCTCCCCCTGTCCGCTTCCCATTACCCTTTTTATCTTCATCTCTTCATATTTTTCAACAAATGTCTGTTCTCAGTTTTCTATCTCCTTTCGTCCTTTACCGTTCGTGGTTTAACTTTCGTCTGAAAATGACTCATCGACTGCTAAAAAACGCATTCAACTCGCTGTAAAACTCACTCAAGGGAACAGAATGGAAACTGAACAAAGTTTAACGGAAATCCATGGCTAATACGAGTGATGTAAAAAACTGTGGCATACTTTTAGGATGTTGAAATGTTTTGTGGTTGGAAACGAAGCTCAAAAATTGTCTGCAAAATGATTATTATATGTTTTTTATTCTATTTTCTGTAACTCTTTTTATTTTACTTATTTTGTAGTTTAATAAAAACAGTGTTGACCTTTAGTATTCCTCATGCTCTATGAATTTCCCACGTTTCTCGAGGACGACTTATAAATCATGAAGTTATTAAATATTATTTTTTGCCATATTATAAATTCATAGAGGATTTTGAATTGTGAATTTATTTGGCATTTTGCTGATTTATGGATTATGTGTGAAGTGAACTTTATTTACTACTTTCTGAACTTTTATGGCGCTTTATAGCATTTCAAGTGCGCCCCATTCTATTGATTTTTCACAGAATTTCAAAGTGATGTCGTCGTCATCATCATCGTCATCATAAAACAAAAAAAAATAAAATAAAATCGTATATATAAAATCTGGAAAAATATTCCTCAACACTTCAGAACCCCACACATTCACATTTTCACCCACTCAAGAAACAGCCAAGATGAAGGATGATGAAAAGGAGAGGAACGGATCTCAGAAAACCGTCGTTGAATAAAATGCCTATCGATAAACATGAGCGTAAAAAAATTCCATTGTAAAAATTCTAAAGCCGAAGAAGAAAATCTATAAAGTGCCATCGTACACACACACACCCGGAAAAACATCCATCAAATCTACAGACGAGGAGCCCAAGGAACCTTCGTTTGCACACGTTTCCTCGGATTCGTTCGCCACGCCGAGCGCAAAAACAGTTTATTTTTTGCTTCCTTCAATGGAATATTTTTGCGCTGTCGCCGACGCCGTTGACGATTGCGATACAGACAGCGACTACTTGTGCACGTTGCGAACTCGCAGCAGAGATGGGTTAAGCAATTTCGTTCTATGAAAGTCGAGTTCTACTCTGGAGAGAAAAAGAGAGCGAGAGACTGCAAATGAAATGTGGGGAAACAGAGAACTTCTGTCTACGAAAGCGGTGAACAGAAATGCAGATAGTATTAAAAATAAAATAAATGAAATGAAAATGCAACAAAATAATTGCCTTACAAATAATACACTCTATTTTTGACTCTTTCCCACTTACGGTGGGAAATGATGAATGTCGCTCTTCAAGCGCATCTCTTTTCCCTTCCTTCGCGTGATCATAGTTTTGGGTTCAACAATGAATACTCAAACAACATATGGACCAAGGTTACTCACTCAAGAAACGTCGTCATCATCACTATTATTGTTATTATTATTATTACTACTATATGTGAAGGTCTCCATCATCAAGCTTCTGCTTGTAACCAAAAATCTTGAGGAGTGACGGTTTACCTTCTCCTGTCAGCACACAAATGGAAGGACCTTTTCATTATCTTTCTTTGTCACATTTCAAATTTAAATTAATTCATAATTAATATGAAAATTCGCAATATTTAAAGATTTCTTCGAAATATTGGTGTTTTCTGTCTGTTCTGGGTTTAATCGCCGATACAGCGGATCCATTTTAATCAACGATATATGTAAGTACAATTAATTCTAAAAAAAACTGTTAAAATTCAAACCTGTAATATATTATCTAAAAAACATAAATCTAGGAAAAGTATCGTCTCTTGAATAAAAATATGAAATTAAAATTAATAATTACATGAATAAAAATCAGTTTTGCTCCCGAGGTTAACAATAATTGAAACAAAAATCTTTGTTTTCAGTTTAAAAACCAATTTAAACAATAAAAGTCTGGTTGGCAAATCTGAACAACAGCTCAGAGCGTTTTTGTCTCTGGGCGCACAAATTGTGCACCATAAAATCGCTTATTATGTGAAATGAATTGAGTGAGAATTTACAGTTAGCTACAAAGTTGTGAAATATTCCCCCAAACCCCATGGAAACCGAGCGTTAAAAAATTTGTACCGTTAAAAGAAGGAAAATCCGTTGAGAACATAAACAAGGACGCTAAAGTACTTAGGCGACGAGTGATAGAGAGAGAGTGAGAGCGAGAGAGAGAGAGAGAGAGAGAGAGAGAGTGAGAGAGAGTGTGAGAGAGAGAGAGAGAGGAGAGAGAGAGAGAGAGAGAGAGAGAGAGAGAGAGAGAGAGAGAGAGATATAAAGATATAGGGTCGGTGAGGAATGAGAAAAGCGCCGATTTATACACTGGTAAGGAAAGAGAGAGACACTTTAGAAGAACGAGAGCGACATCATGATAAAGAGAGAGAATGCTTTGGGAAACGACAGAGAGGGACACAGAGAAATGAGGAATAGTTTGAGAAAAGAAGCGTCTAAGAGAAGAAGTAGAGGGAAGGAGATGTTTCATGAACAAAAGCAACACCCTGATTTCATAGAAGCGAAAAGCGGTAAAAAAATAAGAAGAAGAACACAATAAAAGACAATTGCTAGGGACCCGCTGAAAGGAATGAATGAAGGAAGTCGTAGTTTGTGGCTTGATGGGGCGACTCCACGGATCTGTGGTTGGCAGCAGATAGTAGAATACGGTGCTGAGGTAGAGTCTTTTAAGCTTATGAATTGTACATGCACAATAACAACTACAACGAACCCATTGAAGTTCCCTTAACAAAAAATACAAAAGAAGAGAAAGCTACAAATAATTTTGGTTAAATTAGAACATCACCATCTTTGGGTGATTTCGAAAATTGTGTGCATTATGTAAGTTGGTTGATGTTGTTGTGATTATTATTTCTATTGCATAACATAGCACAATTTGTAGCCATTCTATAGGGAAACAGGGTGCAGTTCATATCAAGAAATCGTTCTCGGAAAACGACTGCAGGACTAGCTCCTTGTATTTTTGGAGATATTTTCATACAAATGTCATTTTGGTCTTGCACGACACACTGCAAGACATTGTTACCAATGTTGTCTTAGACGAAAAAATTGCGAAATACCAATAGCGTACTTCTCTCTCTCGCTTTCTTTTTCCATTATAACTATTATTTAGTTTTTGTTGTCAGTGTTTTAAATTTTTAATAAGTTTTTAGACTCTATTCACTGTAAATTATACGCCAAGCTTTAACATTGCTCAAATTTCATACCGTCAAATTCCGATAATGTAGCGAAAGTCATTGACGACAACATGCAAGACATTGTGCTTTAATGTGTCCCCAAAGGGAATAAGTAAAAGAAAATTACGAATTATCTTGCAAAACGTCGTTGGCAAACTGTCTTCCACGATGCTTTGAAATGCAGAATTTAGCGACGTCTCGAGAGACAAAGAAATCAATCAGTCAATTATTCCTATATTGGTCCTCTGAGTTTTTCTGCTGTAGTGAGGAGAAACTAGAACAAAATCCATGGATATCATTTGAAGGCTAAATTCGTTAGTGTCACAATAAATTTATATTATTTATTGCAGTATAATGTAATGTCGATACGCCGTTCATATGATTATATCAATAAATAATAATAGTAAACAGCACACAACTTGCTGAATAAATTGCTGAAAAAATTAAGACTAGAAACCAAACCTGATATGGAGAACCTTTTACGAAAAACCTGTACAGAGAACCACTTTCATAGACACCAAATTTCGTAACTAATTGTAAATAGTTCAGTTGCACAATAAGAAAATTTATTCCTTTATAGTACAAGATATAATACAAGGAATAAACAATTTGAAACACATAAATCAATATAAAACATTATAACCTTAAACACTAGGAGAAGAGAAGAAAAAATAAATAGAAGATAGCAGGAGGATAGGAGGGAGTAAGAAGATAGAAAAGTAGTGCTATTGACAGGAAAAGTATTCAACTGCGGCACGCCTAAATTTTCCCATGTGACGAGCTTTACACTCGTTGGTAACAAGTACAAATGTCGATGTACAAAGCTAAATAGTACATCTATTTCATAGTCTATTTGAAAAAAAATGCTTTAGAATAAGATTTTTATATTTTTAAAGACCCTGTAATTTCCTTCTTTAGGAAAGAAAAGAACCCTTAGAATCCACAGAAAATATACTCTTATGTAATCTTTTGAGAGCATCTTTTATAGGAGTGCCTGCTCGAGTTCATTTTACTCTCTCTTGTTTCCCCTATCAATTCCTCTCACCTATTAATAATTTTTTTTTCCTTTTAATACAAAAAATACACAATTTCAAAATAATTGCATTCACAAAAGCCGATTTCCTTCCCCTTCCTAACATTTCCTTATTTTTTCCGACATATTTTTAAGTTTTTTATCATTGCTTCTCATTGATCTTTTTCGTTATATTTTTTGTTTAAGGTTTTTCGTTGTATTTCAGTTGTTTTCAGTGTAAATTGAAGAAGTGTTTCTATTTGTGGCTCGAATGAATTCGTTTTGATGCAGATTTTTCTGTGAACATGCGGCTTGCTATTGTTTAAGAGAATTTTTTAACCTCCATCGATGTCATTTACCTCGAACACACACACGTACATATTGGGACCTACACACCCTCATCTGGAGGTGTGTGTGTCAGCTTGAAATGGTTAGAAAAGGTTCCGAATTATTGAGGACATCAAAAATGAGCCAAACACATTTCTGTTTTGCATTTCTTGTTTGCTTGCTTTGCGCTTCAAAGTATGCAATGTTTTAGTTTACTGTGGCCGGTTTCGTTCCCTTTTATTTCTATTCTTAAATTTCCCTGGAGAAAATTTAAAGTTTCCTGCTGGAGTACACAAATAAAGGTGAAGTCTACTTTTAGGCTCATCAAATATAACTAATTTTTATTGATACAGCTTTTGACCAGCGCTATAAATTTAAACAGTGCAATTAATTAATTTAATTTAATTTACTTAAATGGAGTTATAAATAAATTCAAATTTTAATTCAATTCCATTCGATATAACAACAATTTGTCCACCCAGGCAAATCTTAATTAATAAAAATTTCCAAAAACTACCCTAAAATTCTATAAGCTTTATTAAGTACAATTCTTTAAATGCTGGTTAAATTTTAAAAGCTTGTTGAAATTAATAACGAAATATTTTATACTGTCCTTGAATGATTTAGCTTCTAGAACTACGAAGTATTTACAACAGTTTTAATTTATTTAGAGTAATTTTGTAGGACTTCATATAACATTTCAATATGTCAAAATTGGTTACTTGAAAGCGATGGAAAATCAGGGTCAACCGAATCAAAAATTAATAAAATTAAATAAATAATGGGAACTTTTCAACTTTGTAGTTTTCGAATTAATTTTTGTAGTGTTTTTTTGTAACAGAGCTCGATATTGTTTGTTGTCTGTCACAAAGTAACCGACTACTAAAGAGGCTGTGGTTGTTGTTGCTATTTGGAGCCATAGTTATAATAACAACAAAGTATAATATCCATCATCAGCATTGCGTATCGAGCACAGATTGGCAAGTCTGCAAAAATTAAGAAACGACTACAACAACTAACAAATAGCAGACGAATTCCTGGCGATTGGAGTTGATGACCTGGCGACTTGGAGTCTGCGTTGGAACTCGGAGCAGCTCAATGCTTTTAATCGCCGGCTCCAATGTGAATGACACATCTGTGAAGAACGTCGGCTTTCATTTCCAGCCGCCATAAGACAACAAAAACAGCAAAATCATTTGCAGAAGGAGCAGCAGTTTCAGCAGTAGTTAAGAGAGATCAAACGAGAGAGAGCGAAACAGGCTTTCAGTGTGCGAGCGCGGAAAAGCATAAGATCAACAACAACAACAACAACGTGTGCGACAAAACGAGAAACATTTGATTGTTGGAAGACGTAATTTAGCTTCACGATTGAGTTGCCAACGTTAAATTTTAGGCGAATTAATTTATTTCCATTATAATACATATTATCTATTATTCTTATAATTATAGTATTATTAGCGTTTACAATTTAAATAATTTTTGTAATGCTGGGAAAAAAAGGATGAAAATTTATGCTGCAAAAGTTTATGTCAAGGAAAGGAAAAACATTGAAGAAAATCAAATTAAAACAACAAAAAACGACAACTACAGCAAACGACAATAGAAAGAAGGAAAAGCCAATTGAAATAAACCAATAGCAACAACAAGAATAACGCAAACTTCTATAACAGAAACTTTCATAAATGATTTTTCAGCTTTTATCAATGGCATCAATTGCATTGTTGTTGTTGTTGTCTTCCTCGACCGCAGCCAAAGGCATCATCAAACCATAAACAAGCGAAGAAGAAGAGAAAATGGAACGGAGGCAATAGGAAATGAGTATAAAATGCTTCCAGAGAGAAAGGAAGTGATGGAAGCAACCAACTTTTCTAAAAACAAAAAAGGCAAAGCCAACAATAAAACGACTGCAGATTTTGAAATTAACAAAAAATATTAAAACAATTGGCAAAATATTCGGCGCGTTCTGTTCACTTCGCATCACGTTTTATTTCCATTGATAAAGTTTATTAGATTAAATTTTCTTCTTCGTTCAAAGGCGTTGGCAACTCGTTGGCTTGAAAGATGAGTTTCGAACTCGGCTCCACTCCTCTCCCAACATCAATCTAATCTCTAGCTCTCTGTCTCCCTTGTCGCCTCTCCAGCAAAGAAAACTTTGTTTGCACTTCAGAGCGTCGAAATCAGCTTCGTTTGCAGCCGAACTGAACAAACGAAGGATGTTCCCTCTTTATTCGCCGTGATAAGTTTCAATTAAAGTTGCTCGGAGTTAAGCGCTGAGTTAAGCGACTCATTATTGACTGAATTAAAAGGAGGAAAGGAATCACTAAGAGACTAAAAGAACAATTGCATTTTATCGATTGTCGACACGTAACAATTCCCGTTACTTTTCGCATTGGAACTTTCATAAAAGTTGAACAAGTTTTCCGCTCTTTTTGATAGTCTTAATAAAGCGCTTAACAAAAAGGAGAAGAAAAACGATTCAATTAAATTTTGTAAATTCTTGTTTTATGGATAGATTTCTCAGGAAATAAGGAAGCTGAAATCAATTAAAAGAAAGAGAAGAAAAGGAGAGAAAATGTAAAGAAACAAAATAGAATCAATTTTCTCCTTCTTCATTCCTCCAACCATCATCGGAAGGTCAACTTTCATCAAGGTTGAGTGGCATTTAATTCACTCTTCGATGTAGAACAAGCAGGCGACAGCAATTAATTTTGTTATGCGTGAAGGTGTCAGAATAACAACAACAACAACACCAACACAGCTAATTTCTCTCTCCTTTAGTCTCTCGATATTTGCGTTTGTGTGTGTGGTTCTCTTTCTCCAATGCACAGACAACGGATAAGACTTCTTTTAACACAATTTATTCTCAATTAAATATTTAACAAGATTACCTCGAAGTAAGACCGACCCGATCAAAGGATAAAGCAACGAAGTAGTAGCACCCAACAACCAATGCACAGACAAATTATATCCACCTACAACAAAAGCCAAGGCACTGCAAAACTGGAGCGAACAGTGAACCACACAACAAGGCGACAGACTTGATTGTGTTGTTGTTGTTGTTATTGTGAGGAACCTCACATTGTGCGGCCTCTCAACCAACCGAACTGCGTGGCAAAATAAAGCTCACACATAAAGCAAGGCGAATGTAGACCAATCCGATTGCTCCCGATTGCATCCCGAACAATACGAATGCCGCTTAGACACTCAACGAAAATCAGAGGTGACAAAATCACGTTTTAGATATGTAGTTAATAAATTAGAATTTTTTGAAATAGTGATATATTAAAAATACTAAAGCCCATTTTATTCACTTGTATTTAATTTTAAATACGCAATTATTAGGAATGAATAGAAAATATTCTAAATATTCTAATATTCTAAAATTTTATAAAAGCTTCTTTTTTACACCGTGTGAAGAGCGCTTCAGAGCGTAAAGCAAAAACAACAAAGAATAAGCACTCACCAGTTATATCATGTTGTTGCTGCTGCTGATGGTGATGATGCTGCATGTTGGGCGCACAAAAGGCACTCGAGCCGCCGCCGGCAGTCATCGAAAGAGTCGAGTGACCCTGTGCTGGAGGACCGACATGATGCTGATGCTGTTGCTGCTGATGCTGAGCGTAAGCAGCACTCGACGCGTTGCTCGGGTAGCCACGATGTGTTAACGGAGGCGGTGGAGGGGGCGGGGGAGACCCAGCAACATCGCAGCGTCCTGGCGCCGGTCCGTAATGAGGCGCCGGAGCGGCCATGTGATGGGCATAGTGATGGGGTGGCGGAGGTGGTCCATGGGCGTGCATAGCATGTTCAGGAACCGCCGGCGGATATTGGTGACCGTGTGCAGCGACGTACTGATGCGAGTGCTGATGATGCGCGTGCATCGCCGATGGTGACAGGTGATGTACGTGGTAGGCGGCAGCGGCGGCTGCAGCTGCAGCGGCGTACGACGGCGGCGGGGGCCCATGATCGGGCATGTGGTCGGGATGTAGTCCCAGCTCACTGGCCTGATAAATGCTCGAGTTAATTGAATCTGTGAGATTCTGGGCGGCCGCTGAGGGAGGTGGCGTTGTGTGACCTGGAAAAATGAATAGAATATAAAGAACAATACAAAGGGAAGAGACCGAAAGACGAGGAACAAAGCCCTTGAGATCGATTGTGAATTTGTAATTGAAAATGAAATTGAATTTAAACTTATAAGGAGGTTGACTGATGTTTGGTGTTTTGAGAAATATTTTTCGCGAAAAGGTTTTTTCCAGAGGGCTTAAGGAATATTTTCCTATATTTTACAAATAAGCCATATAAGCAATAAGACCCAAAGAGCCAAAGCATAATTTTTAAATTAAATGGTTCAAAGTCCACAAGCAAACCCCCAAAATACGTTCTTACTACAGTCTCTGTCTTTTCATTAGAATCCATGCAATGCTCCTTTCAGAGAACCTCAAATTATGGGCTTTTATAGGTCATCAGGTTAAACAAGGAGGAAGGAATAAAATTGTCATGTAATTATTGCCTCTCTGAACAACTTGATTTCCTCCTCGTCTTCCCAACCCATTTTCCACTTCGCCTCTTCGCGAAACAGCTTAAATTATTCACTTACCATCGCTGCCCACGCCGCCCGCACCGCTCGCTGTTGCACCAGGCGGCAGCATGCTTGAAAGGGCACCCAATGGCGTGTATGATTTGGGCGGCTCCACGGAACCGGGTCGCAGCACGCGTTCCTCGGTGACGCTCGACTGCACACGGTACTGCATTTTGCAGTAAGCTTCCTGGCTGGAGCCGGTGGTGGAGTTGACGTACACACCGGTAATAGTCACGTCCGTGTCCTGCACTATGACAACGCTCGAGGACGTGGGACGACTGCTTTCCTTGGCGTCTTTGGCGCTGCCCGAATCGCGAAATCCGGCGGTCGTCGTCGACTCAGTGTTGGTCTCTTTGGTTTCCTTCGAATACTTCGAGTCGTTGCTATCCTCGTTCAAGCTTACGAAAATAGCGCTCTTGTGGGTCTCCTTGTGCTGTGTGGAGGGTGTAGAGTCCTTGTGCGAGGCCGTTTCCTTCTCCTCGCCCGCCGCCACCGTCGCTGACGCTGTTGTCAAGGTGTTGCTCTTTTTCAGCTCCTTGGCAGCTTTGGCGTCCTTGACCTTCTTCGACGGTGACGAGGACACTTTTGCGTTGTTATCGTAGCTGTCGTAGCTGCTGCAATCGCTCGCTAGATTCTTGTCCAGATGCCTTTCCACTTCATACGTGGCCGCTACGATGGCGCTGGCATTCAGACTAGCCATGCGTTTCCGTGCCAAGATTCCTTTATAGTCACCTATGAGCTCTTCCTTGAATGGGCGCTTTCGTTTCTTCGGCGGCTTTTTCGCCTCAAGCTTGTTCTTCGATGACTTGTCCTTGTCGGCGTCTTCGTGCTCGCTGGACTCCGAGGTAGCGTCCTCTGAACTCGCTGTCTGAAGAAATACCATCTTCTTGAGTGGCTTCTTGACTTTTGTATATTTTCGCTTGACGCGTATCGGTTCCTTAGTCGACTCTTTGTCATCTCTATCTGCCGCCTCTGGATTCTTGTCCTTTCCATCTTTGCACTCCTTAGCTCTCTCCTTTTCGAGTTCTTTCTCTCGTTTGCTTTGTAGTTTCTTTTGCAGTTTCTTCTTCTTTAGTTTCAATCTTTCGATTTCTTCGTTTTCACTGTCGCTCTCAAATTCCCAGTGCTTACCGAAGCCACGTCCGCCGGCAACGTTGCGCAGCTCACGTTTGGTCTCCACTTCTGGCTCTGCCTCTTCGGGCTCCTCTTTATCGCTTTCTTCCACCTTGAGATTGTAATCTGTTTTGGCTTCTTTCTTCACTTTCACTTTCTCCCCCTCAACGGAAGCGTCTTTATCTTTATCTTTATCTTTATCTTTGCCCTTATCTTTGTCCTTTTCCTTGTCTCTATCGTCATCGCTGCCATCGACAGTTCGTATCTTCGGCGGCAACTGAGTCGCCTTGGACAGACCCAATTCGTAAGCAGTGCGGGACTCGTTCTCATAGAGGCACTGAACCTTGGCCAAGGCATTAAGCGAAGCCATACGATGGCGCTTCTGGCCGAACGTTATCAGTTTCTGTTCGTCTTCCGAGTCTTCAGACTCGTCATCGCTGGATTCCTTTTTGTCGGCTGATTTCTTGGATTTCGGCGACTTCGCGAATTTAACAGGCTTGGCCTTAGCAGGCTTTACCACGTTCTTTGCGTTGACTTTCTTCGTCTTGCTTACGTTTTTCTGGACGATCTTCATTTTGGCGGGCTTCTTTTCTTTTGTTATCTCTGCATTTTCCCCATCTTCGGATGTCGTATCATCGGTACCATCAGCATCCGTTTTTGAGCCTCGTCCGACTTCTTTAGTGTCCTCCTTGACTTTTGGTGGAGGTGATTTTGTTTTGAACTCCGGCTTAACTTTAATCAGGGCACCGCTTTTGGTACCCGTTTTCAGAGGTCTGTCGTCTTCATCTGAGAAATCGCGCAGATCCTTCAAAGCAGGCAGCTCCATCTTGATATTTTCCTCACACTCCGAACCAGATTCGAAGTCGTAGATGTCCTTCTTATCCTCGTCCAGTTTCCTTTCGCCTGATCCCGTAGCCACTTTGATGGGCGTTTTTTTCGGGGCCTTAAACGCTTTTGACTGAAGTGCTGATGGCTCGTATTTGGTTTGTAGGCGATGCTTTATAATTAAAGGCTTCTTCTTTAAGTTGTTAGAAGCATCTGTTACTTCGAAGACTTCATCGTTATTTTTTTGATCTTCCTCCTCCTCTTCCGCCTCTTGTTGCTGCTTCTTATTCTCAAACCTGTCTACTTCCTTAGCTACTTGTTTAGTTATGTCTTTTGTTGCAGTTTGTGTGTTGATAGCCTTAACTATTTCTTGTCTTTCCGGCATTTCTTCGATATCCATTTGCACCTCATCAGTATTTGCATCTGGCATTACTTTGCGTCCCGACTCTCTTCCTGTTTCTCCTCCTCCTTCCCCTATATTGCACTTGTCAATGTTTCTTGGAATCGGTTTGCTTCGTTTAGGTGATGCTGCGGATGTCTCGTCGCATATTTTATCTGGAGGTACTGAAGGAGATTTTTCCGCATTCAGTAATTTTTCATAATCTTCTTTGGATATTCTCTCGGCAGCTGCCAAATCGAGTGCGTTTTGCTCGGGTCGTTTCTCAGCTTTCGCTTCTTCAAGTTGTTTAGGAATCTTGGTTTTATACAGTCGCTTTTTTGTAGACATTTCCAAAGATCTTTTAAGATGGTCGGCTGGTTGCTTCTTTTCAGTCAGCAGCTCTTCGGACTCCTTCTGCTCGATTTTGATTGCTCCACTCCAATCTTCCATTTTACTTTTGGTTCCTTGAAGTTTTTGGCTTTTGGATGCTGTTTGTTTCTTACACATTTTCATCTTCTTAACAGTTGCCAGAGCTGCTGCTATTGCCGCTGCTTTCTTCTTTGCTTCCATGGATATAGCTTTTTCTTTTTCTTTCTGCTTCTCGTTGTGTTTGTCACTTTCTGCTGCCTTTTCGTGTGATTCTTTTGCAGGCTGTTTGTCGGAAGGCTTTTCTTTAGATGCTGGCAATGAATCCGACTTGAGCGCGTCGTCTTTTCCACTATTCTTTTCTCGCTTGTCGTCTTTTTCCTTACGTACGGCACTTGTCTTCGGCGGACTCAGAGACGCTATAACCTTGACGGCGGCGGCTCTTGACTTCGTCTTGACGTTCTCCGATATCGACGACTTGAGGCCCTCGTTTATGCGTTCCTCCTTGTCTAGTATGTTGTCGTAGCCGCTAATTTGGATATCGAGACTCTTAAGCATCTTACTGATGGCCTTTGTTTTTTCATCTTTTGCAGACTTTTCTTCGGAATGGTTCGCCTCTGGTTTGATGCTGTTGCAGTTGTCTGTCCTCCATGTGGGCGTCTCGCCGTCGTCATCTTTCTCATCTGTTGTTACGTCTTTTTTCTTCGACTGTTCTTCTTCGTTCTTCGCCGACACATCCGGACACTTTTTGAGATTCTCACGTGCAGGTGTTTGTTTCGTCGCCGAGTTTTTCTCCTCGTTATCGGAGTCTTCTTCGCGCTCGTCCTCGTCGACGTGGGTCTTGTTGTTGCCCTTATCTTTGGACCACTTTTGCTTCTTTGACGTTCCAATAACTGAGCTTGTTGCTGATGGCGAAGATGTTTTCCCGGCGATCTTCTTTACAGTTGCCGCGGGTTTCCTAGAAGCCGGTGAATTGGAAGCACTGCCGGAAGTCGTACGTTTTTTCGCTGTTGTGGATGACGTTGAACGTTGCTGGCGCTCTGCAGCTGTAATACGTTTCTTAGAGCCCATTCCACTGAAAGGAAAGAAGGAGAGAGAAAAAAGCATGAATTAGCAACAGAATGCGAACTGATAAAGGAAATGTAATGTAATTTTACTTCTTAAGAAAAATGCTTCTTAAGAAAAAGAAAGAAATCAACAATGGATCAAATGAGTCAAATATTTCTCGAGATTCCGTTGAAGTGTGTACTAAACACTCTACGACTTTGAAGTGTGTACTAAGGACTTTTAATGCGATGCTCGTACCGTTCGCGAAACGTTGCTCTTCTAACGTCTGTTTCATGCCTCATTAATCCACTCTTAAAGAGCCGAATACGAAATCCTTCTGAGCCGCTCAACATCATCTGTTTTGAGGTTAAGAGCGCGCACGTGACAAGAAGGTTTCTTCTTCCTTTCAAATAAAATAATCGCGAAACTCAGCTGAAGAACCTCTCAACGCTTCTTTGTTCATCTCATCCGGAGTCTCTTTGATCTTTCTTTAGTCCTGGCTCCAGCGCTCGTACACATGACTCCCACGTATAGCCGCTGGGAGGTTGGATCTCATACACGAGTGGAAAGAAGTTAAACGAAGGCTGCACGAGTTGTACGATGCACATGTCAAAGATGTTAACATGGAAAAAAACGGAACTGGTTCCTGTCAATAGTTGAAATCCGCTGCGGCAGGATAATAACAACGAGGACAACAACAAAAGCAAAATGGGACGCAGAATGTCGACGATGAGAAGAACAGAAAAGAAGAAGCACGGAGGATGACTACGACGAGCGGGAGGAGCAAATGAAAAAGGAGGACGGCGACGACAGTGATTCAAAGCTCTGGCGGGGAATACGACGGGAAGGAGGAGTACAGCGATGACGATGGCAACGACAAGATCCACAACTACAACAGGATAGAGGACGACTGCGAATGTGAAAGGACACTCACCCAGCGCCATATGCATGCAACTAGACGAATCATTCATGTCGGCTAAAATGGGCTGGAGCTACGGAACTCTCTGGACCCACAAGGATGGTTTTATCGTAAAACCCGTGAACTCACTCGAGTCCGGATAACAATTTTCCGCAATAAAATAGGTTGTGTGACGAATTTGACACGTTCCCCGCGTTATACTCTGTACTTTGCTCTATCAGGTCGGCCCCGAGATTTGTTTTCTACCGCCATTTTCTGGATCGTTTGTATAGAGGAGAAAAAGGCATTTTAGGAGCAGCTTTCGCTAGAAAATATACAGATCCAGAGAAGCTTGTGACCTAATGATAGTAGAAAAATTTCAGCTCTTGTTCCATTTTACAATAGATTTTCTTAGCCTTTTTCAAATCTTTTAATAACCTAAAAACGAAGAAAAATAGAATAGCCTAGGTGCGATCGAAGTTTTCTTTTAAGAAAAAAGGTTCATATTTTTGTTTTTTTAAGATCTCTTCTATATATTTACTATAAATAAATACCATGTTTGCACTGGTAGTTATCTCCTATCCAGTTGGCATTAACTGCGTTATATACCCGATTGCTTTCTTCGCAGTTTTTCACGTCTATTTGACATCTATTTTTTGAAAAATTAATGTCCCAAGCTCCAAGTTTTAATCAGGTACACTAACGAAAATTTTCGTGTACTTTTCCAATTGTCAAAGAAAACAAAAAAGTCTCGCCAATTCTAATTTTGATCTCCATTTTTTAGATTGACTTTGAACTGACATTGATTTTGGCTATATTTTGGGCCTTGATAGATGTCTCTCCCATTGAAACACATGAGATTTTCTTCAGTTGTTACAGGAATAATGAATACTAAATCTGTCCCTGATTACTTATGATGTACTAAATGTAAATTGTTACTTGATATTTTTGATATCTGTTGAATTTATTTCATTCATTGGGTTGATATACGTTTAAATTTAATTACTTAAAACCTCATAGCAACACAAAAAAGGCATCAAAATCAGAAGGAAAAAAATAAGGACTAAAAAGGGCAACGAATTCAAGGAGGAAAGAAAAAAACAAAAGCATGTCACATTATTTTTAATGCCATCACAAAGTTCACATTTTACGTATTCACTATTTATGGTCTAAAGAGTCATAAAGAAGAAGAGTGCGACATTCACGGCGGTTGGGAAGAGGGGCATCTAAAGTTTAGACGGGATTCTACGTGCTGTTATGAAAGTTTTGGTTAAACTGACAGCAGCGTCGACAGGAGCGCCGAGGGAGGGAGAAGAGGAGGAATAGTTTAGCGTCGCGGTCGTTCGCATTTTTGCCTAAATGCGAGTTATTCCACCACGAGTTCCCCGTCGAGTCCTTCTGCAACTCAGCCGCTCAACACGAACGAATTCCGGCAACGCGCACTTCCGCTGAACATTGATGTTGTTTGTTCTACATTCAGAGCAGCGGAAGAGGAAATAACACCATGCATGTGGCACAGTATGAGGTATGATGTAGCTGTGTGTGTGTGTGTGTGTGTGTGCGGGGTGTGTGTTTGTTTAGTTGTGTATGTGATAAACAAATATAGTGTGCAACACACGCCAGCGCCACATCCGGACAGTGGGAAATTTTACTAAGCGAAAAAACAGAAAATCCTTGCATCATAGGAAACACAACAGCAACAACAATTCGAGAAGCAACAAACATGGAGCATGGAGATTACGATAGAACAACAACAACAACAACAACAACAACCGCAGCGAAAATGTTTTATGGCTTTGTGAATAAAAACGCCAGGACGCGGCCCCGATACGTTTATACATGTGTGTGTGGGTGAATGTGTGCATGTTGCTTTTATATATTCTATTGAGGGTGAGTATTTTTGTTCTTTATTTGTGTTTGTGTTTGAAAAGGCGCGAAAAAGCTTTTCGGATTTTCAGCTTTTTAATTTCTGCACATTTTTGTTTTTCTTCTACAGCGTTGAGTAGTTTTTTGTTGCTTTTGTTTTGTTTGTTTGTTTTTCTTTACGCTTTACTGCTTTGGTTGTTGTTTTCGGCGAGGTTTTTGTTGTTGTCAACGTTGTTGTTGTTGTTGTTACTGCTGTTGCCTCAGCTTTCACGGTGTTAATTGCTGCTTAAAATGTTTAAAAGTGGGCAACACAGTTGTTTTTGTTCTTATTGTTGTTGTGACTAGCATAATTCGAGGTTATTTTTCCCGGACTATTTTCATTTTTATTTTTTTTTTTTTATTTATATATTTATGTAGTAAGTTATTTATTTATCTAAATATTTTTTTGCAGATTTACTTATTTAGGTTTATGCCTTTATATACATATATATATTTAGTTTTTTATTTTGCTATATGTACTATATATTTTCCTAATATACTAACTTTATTATTTTTTATTTATTTCTTTAATAATTTTATTTTTTGTTTTTTGTTATTTAATCTTATTTGCTGAAGTATTAATTAATTTATTTAGTTATGATTTTTCCTATTTTTTATTTATGTATTTATTTATTTAATTATTTGTACGTTTTTCGTTTAGTTTCTTTTACTATAGCATTTCCTACTGCTTTGCATACATGGCAATTCTTTCAAAGGTCATTAAGCAAAAAATGTGTTCGTAAAACAAAGCAAAAGCCGAATAGCCCCAACATCGTGTTCGTTTTCACTCTAAATGGTTTTTCTATGCAAACTCCCATTGCGAAATGAGTCCGTGGAAGGCAGAGTTGGAAATTACCAATACAAATGTTCACTTATTAATCATTGTGTTATTTATTTATTCATTGTTCATTGCAATTGTCAACGAAAGTCGCTGAATACAAAAGAATAACTCTTTTCTTTTGTTCCTTGTAAAGCCAGTGTAATTTTAGGAGAGAGGCTTTGTTTGTGACGAGCGAGATTTTTTTACAACATTTCCAATTGGGTTTTTAAAGATTAGATGGAAATCGACGCGTGATGGGCGACCAAAAATTAAATTCACAGTCGAAAAGTTTTAGCAAGAAAAATTTTTTTAAATTTCAAATAAGAAATAAAGTAAGGAAATGAGTGCGTGTGAAAAAAAAGATAAGTTTTATATAATTAATGGAAATTTTTAAATTTTAATAGGGAAGTGAAAATAATAATTTTATAAATAACTTTGAAAAAGTTTAACAATGAAATATTAAATAAAGAAAATTATTAAAAATCTATAAAAATATAAAAAGTTGCTAGAAATATTAAAAATCCCAAATTAATTTTGAGGACATTTAGAAGGTAAGTTTTTATATAACTGCTATAATATATGGGCATTTATTGAAATTTACTTAAAGTACGAATTTGCTTATTAGAACGAATTAAATATTAATAAAAAATTAAAGATTCTGGTGAAAAGGTGAAGTTGATTGCTTAAAGTTCATGTTTAAGTCTAAATTTAATTCTCTTCATTTGTTTATATGCCGCGTTAATGATTCCCTAATTTCCTGTCCACATTCTTCCCGCCTTGGGCATTCAGTACATTTTACGTTGTTCACTGTTCTACGCACAATTGAATTCAGAATATTATGTGAGACAGCATATGCAAGAGCATATTTGGCACATGACACACGCGGTTGAGTGATACCGACAAAATTCACTGCGCTTCCCTAATTTCAATGAAGTTGAGAGCGATTGGCGACTGCCTCATGGAGCGCAGTGCATCGTGAGCCATTGCGTTGAGAACAACAGCAACGCAAAATATCACAACAAGAGAGTCAAATTAGAGAAAAAAAGGGGAGCATTCAAATAAATAAACAAACACGTAGAAGTCATGAGACGACCTTGCAGCTTGTTGTTTATTTATAACTGTTTTTACGGTTCGCTCTGCTTTGGTATGGATTTTTATAATTTTAATCATTTATTTCCAAACATAATAATAACAACAGTAAAAGCAGACTCGACTAATAATAAAAATGTGAAAGTAATAGCAATAATATTGAAGCAATAAATCACAACTGTAATAATCAGAATAGCAGCAAATATTAACAGAATTGCTAATAAAAATATAAAAATGAACAATAAACACAAAACAGTTCACAACAAAAACATTGAAAATGGAAAAAAATTGAATTCTATTTTTGTGTTTTCAATTGTTGCATGTTAAACAGTTCTATCTTCCTCCTCCTTCCAACAACTGTTATTTATATATTAACTTATTTTATTGTATATACTAAACAACAATATTAATTACAATGACTCGTTTCTTTATCTTTCGTTTTTTCGTTTCGTTTTTTTTTTTTTGCTATTTCCCACACTTTCTTTCGTTTAAGATCTTTTTTCTACAAAACAATATACACACGTTTTTTCACTCCCCATCCGCTCCAAATGTATTTCACTTGTCTCTGAAGCTATTGGAATATAACGACAGAAATGCCTTTCCAAACAGTAGAGATCGAAGAGAGCGGGAAAAACGCTCTGTCTGGAAATTATTTAAAAGATCTAAGAGCATCGAATCGGGAGCCAGAACAGCAGCTCTTAATATTTTCGAACTTCCGAAGAGAGCAAGAGAGAAGGAGATGGCTGTTAGTGTAAAAAGAGTTGTTTTTTCAGTATTTTTATTATTTCATGTTGATGAAGTCTGAGATCAATGCACTTTGCAGAGAAAATCTACTAAATTAAATTGTGTGATATTTTCTACTTTTGTTTTGTGAATCTTCTAGCATCTGAAGATAGGTCTCCATTATGCGTGGTTGTCATCAGGATTGTCAAGTGAAATTTACTGTTTTCCCAATCTTTCAACACTAATTTCCCTAATTATACCCTACAACTTAAGGTTGAGGGTATATTCACTTTCTACCGGAGTGTGTAACGCATAGAACTAGACAAGATAGGTATGGAAAAGTATATATATTCTTGATCAGCATCACCACCGAAGTTGAAATAACGATGTCTGTCCGTCTGTCTGTCTGTCTGTCTGTCCGTTGAAATCACGATCACAGGAGAACGGATTAAGATTTCAAAATGAAATTTGGCAAAAATATTCGTTGCTATGTTGGGGTGTTTCGTATTGAAAATGGGCAAAATCGCCCGAGGACCACACCTACTTTTTATATCGAGAGTGCAGGTACCTCTGTTTTGCCTATTAAAAAAGGCCATATCAGCATCACTTTTTGAGAGAAGACAAGAAAATTTTATATGTAGGTTTAGACTAATGCTTTCAGTTAATATGCCAAATATGGGCGTGATCCGCCCACTTTAAAAAAAAAAATTTTGTTTTTATTATTACATATTATTATATATACATACATTGTATATTTATTATTAGATATATAATATATATATTGTATATATATACGAGTATATATGCAGCTTTAAGGTGTAGGGTATTTCGGCTACAGCCCGGCTGTAGACAACACCTTTACTAGTTTTTATTATAATTTTTTCCTTAAAGAGTTCTCAGCAACTCCCAGGAAATAATTTCTACTTACTAGGAAAAAATTATGGATACGTTAAATGAAATGTGAATTATGAACCGAACCATATCAATTTGACAGGTTAGATTAGGGTGAGAGGGCGTATGAAAAAAAATTAGAGCGACCACGTCCACCGAGGCTAAGCGGCCCATTGTGATTGTCCTTAAGGTGTTGGGAGATGGGGAAAGGATATGGTAGAATGGGATGTGGTAACACTAGTTGTGTCCGTCTTTTTCCCATATAGCCCCCCAATATAGCCCCCCCCCCCTCCCGTAATTACTCCTATCACTAATCGATGTTGGTCTCTCGAAAGTGAGGGAAGCGCCTTCGACTTGGTCCAGTTCAAACCATGCCATTGTAACAATCAGATCTCTTTGATCCAGGTTCAAAAAGTCATGTGATGCCCTAATGAGGAACTATTTTTTGAAATGGGATGCAACAGCTCGTTGCTATCAATATTTGAGTGGCCGAGAAGCCAGCAGAGCTTCACCGTAGTGTCCTTCATGAGGCTCTTAAGCCTCCTTCTGCCTTCAGGGCCGCCATACTTTCAACAAAATAGTTGATATTCTCATTGAGTATCTTTTCTTCAACGATAAAGCATAGTTATTCAACTGGCTTACTTGTCAAGTAATAAATGATGTTAGAATTACTTTTGATTAAAAATTTATGAATATAAGTAGTTGAAGTGTCGCAGGGCTCTGTATTAGGTCCTCTTCTATTTTCTTTATTTACTTATTAATGATATTTTCTCCGTTACCAATTATGCATGTATTATCATCGTTACCAATTATGCATGTATTATCATCATTCTTTAACTTAACCTTTACAGATCAAGTATATTTAGTCCTACTTACTGTACCTTGCGAAATCATAGGTTATCGCCTGCATCAGTCCCTCTGTCAACTCGCCGTAATGTGGCACTTAAGCTAATAATGCCTCTTGTAACTTACTCGGAATAGATTCACTGTAGTTTGGACGCGATATCTCATTATAAATATTGAATATTCTGCTAAACAATCTTACTCGCTTTGGGCATGGTTTAAGACGGTGTGATAATTTAGGTAATTTAGATAATTCTTAAATTACAGTAATGTTTGTAAGGAGTCACTACACAGCCTGATGTAATGCTACTTCGATTTATCGCTCCGCTAGCACGCTTTGTTGCTATTTTCTTTGTATTATTTTTTCTATCCTTTTGCAACCGATCGTAAGAAAGAAATACTTAAAGGTTCTTTTTAGTGAGTAAGCATCATTGAATAATTTGCTGTTTCTTTGAATAAAGCAAAGAACTTTTATCAAAAATTTCCGCTTTGAGCTAAAAGTCAATTTTTCATAAAAATATACCCCAAGATCCTTAACAATGAGCAATAATTGCAGAAGTACATTTAGCAAATATTTCAATGCCGGAACCGAGAAATATTTTATCGAGTATTTTTTATATATGTTCGCTGATTCGAAAAATTCTTTTTAAAACATTGCATTCCCAATTCCGACTCGTAGGAAGATTTATTCATAAACATTGAACTCCCCTCGAGTTGGCAACACTGCTGTGTAAGTTGCAATTGTATGAGAGAGAAAGCAATATGGCAAAGAGAGAGCTAAGAGCGAGGAGTATAATTAAAAAGTCATTTTTGGTAATTTTTATTTCGTTACTGTTTTGTTAACATGTACTTAAGTTCGATATAAAACTCAATTTAATATCACATCTTACATGGAAAGAGTTGTCGCTCCAAGAACTCTGCTATCCACTGGCGTTGAATGGAATACGTTGAACTTGGACTTGGTGCGTTTGTGTTTTAATAGGAATAATATTTGGGCATTTTATAGCCGCGGAGGAAACTCCACTTCGTCGATTTCCTTCGGCCTAAAAGCACACTCACAAAGTTAAATCGATTACATTGTTACAGCCTTTGCATTCAGCGGTTTTTGATATTAACGACTTTATACATTTTCTTCACTTTATGATTTTTGAGACACTTTCTTTGTTCTTTCAATTATTCTATCGATGTTATCATTATGAAGCTACATTTCAACGGATTTTCTTGCTTCTAATATGAGTTTTTCCATCGTTTTTACTCTTCACTGAAAATTTAAGATAAAAACACCAAAAAAGAAACCAAATAATTACATACTATTATTAATAAATAATTATTTATAAAAAAATTATGAAAATTATATGCATTTGTTTACATATAATTTATTATGAATTTATTAAGTAAATATGTACCATAATTAAATGATTAATTCATTGATAAACAATTCTTCTCCACTATTCTTAACATTTTGGAGGTTCTAATAAGAAAAAAAGTCTTATTCCCATTCAAATTCACTTAAATCTTGTATATTTTTTAAAAATGAAATTATAAAATGAGGTAATTAAAAAAAAAACTTTTTGAGCTTTTAAAAAGTTTGTTTTAAGTATTTTATTTATTATTACTAATTTTATGTATACAGTTCACTCACGATATCGTAAACTCATAAGAATTGCATAGTTTTTCTTGTTCTTATTAGTGTTTTGTTTATTTAATATTCTAAATATCCTAAATTTATGTGTTATGTTGATAGTTTTCGTCACTTTGTTAAGTTAATTGAAAATATCACGAACATCTTAAATATTTTTCTTTGTTAATGGAGGAAACTTCACGTTTATCTTTTTCAATATCATACAATTTTTTATTCGATTGATTAATCTTTAATTATTTTCCATTTTAATTAAATTTAGTTTATATTAATCGTGTTCTATATGCTTCTGGGGCACCCAGTCCAACATTTACTCAACTGGCAATGCTTTTGGGGACAAAAACAAAAAACTGAGGGAGGATTTTTCCAATTGAATTTCAATGCCGTGCGAACGCATATGGCGGCACTCTTCTAACACACGGCAACACAATTACAGATCTCTCGCGAACTAATTCGAAGGATGAGAGCGAGCGCAGTTTTTTCTCTTACTTTCGGCGCTCTTTTCCACGACAGATTCCGAAAACGCTTAAAATTGCATAGATACACAAACAGCATGTTAATAAAACACAAAAAAACAAACAACAATTAAGTAAATAGACAAATTTACAAAAGAAAAAGAAATATTACACGAAAAACGATCACAATATCGACGAATAAACGAAGTGACGGCGACGAACGCAGAAAAGTCATCAGAAGTGAGTGAAAAATTTCAATGTTTCCAAATTTTTTTATTGATTAAGCATGAAGAGGAAGATGATGTAGAAGGAGGTGGAGAAGGAGAGGGAGGGGCAGTTAATTAAAAATCTTAAAATGTGAAAAATCCTCAGTGCGATGTTCGTGTGTTTGTATTTGTGTGTATCTTATGGATACATTTGCATTTGAGGAAGATTCGTCGGTGTGGCGGGGGTGAAGATGTTGGTGAAGGGGGTGGGTGGTGGAGGGAAAGCGAAAGTAGGCGCGGACGCAAGAAAACCACTTTTTCACAAACTTGCTTCTGCTGTTGCTTCTTCTTCTTCTCGCGGTGTTGTTGTTTTTTCTCTTTTCCAATTTAATTTCAACATCGAATTTCGTGATTGCATCGCTTCATCTGAGCGTGGCTTACAATTCCATGTTTTAGCAGCAGAGCCGAATTTCGATGATTATTTTCATTTCATTTTTTTTAGATTTTCTCGACTTTTTACACTCAACACACGAAATTCAAAGGCGGAAAACTCCAACCGAAGTTCCGCTAAAAATACAATCACAACGCAGATGATTCGCTTTCATCCCCAATCGCAGCAACATCGAATTTATCTACAGGAGGTTGTTCAACTTTTTTATTCGTTTGATTAGATGTTGAATTTGGCATTTCATTTAAACGAAGCACTCGCGATTTTTATTCCATTCACCTTTTTGGATTAGAAACTCTTTTTTTTTAGTTAGTGCTTTTGTTTCTTTTACGACCACGTCGATTACTGCAATCGTAACATTGCGCCAATAACAACTCCTCTGCAGCCGCACTCGTCAACGGAAAATCGCACACTGATTTTGCAATCCAAGAATTCCAATAAGTTTCCAATTTGAGTGCATACACAGTCCAGTGGAATATTAACCAATAATCGCTTTTTTAATCCCATAGTCCAGAGTAGATTAAGTATCCGAATTTTTGCATGTCAAGTGCCTTAATCCGACTTCTTGGAACGTATTGATTAACTTAAAGGTGGTTAACTTGGAAAAGTTATCAAAATCAGCATTTTGAAAAGACAGCAAAATTTTGTATGGTGTGGTGGTTCAACCAACGCTGAAACAGAGTTTTTGTAGCGGTTTAGCGCTGAAACAGCGATCGGTTTTGGACTCTCAGGTGTGTTTCGCGTTGCGCCATCTACCTGTCACAAATTGTGTGTCATTCCAGTTCGTTTGTCAATGGAATTTTGACGAATTCCCATTGCAATTTCACATGAATTTAAAATCACGCAAATCACGCATTTGCCTTGGTGCAAAGTACGGGGAAGTTTGCGTGATTTGCGTGATTCTGGATTAATTTCTCCTTCTGGAAGAAATTGGAAATCCATTACGTGGTGGCACGCACTGGGAAAATGCTGATTTTGCTCAAGAATGATAGAATACAAGATTGCGCATTGCGCAGGTCCGTTATTCGATTTCCAAATTTGTGACAGCTGGCTTTCCAGTGCATGACGTCACACCCGTATAAATTGCTTTAAATCTGGCTGTAAACAAGTGAATATTGTGCTTTTTAAGTGAAAAATTTATAACAAATATACACAAAAATTAAAAATGTAGTGCAAAGTGAAAGGCTGTGATAGTTTTGGTAACCACAAAACAAGTGAAATTAGTTTCTTCAAATTTCCTCGCGAAAATAGCCGTGCGAAGTTGTGGAAACATTTTTGCCGGCAAAGAATAAGTTTCGATTCAAAAAATGCAGTTATTTGCATGAAACATTTTAGCTATAATGACTTCGAAAATTAAATGCAATTTGAAATGGTTAAGCATTTTTTTAAGGAATTTTTCAGTTTTTATTCGGTATTAATATGTGTCTAAATTAAATAGGATTTGCAAAGAAGAGACTCTTGAAGCTTGAAGCTGTGCCATTAATATTTGATCCACTTGCCGATATCCAATTGCTTTCTTCAAAAGTTGCCGAACGAAACCATAGACGGGAGAATAAGAAAGTAATCGACACATTACTCAAGAGTAAAGATTACGATACTGTAGTATCACACGAAGGTATGCCAACAGAACAAACATATTGTGGAAATATGAACATCAGCTTCTTTACAGAGAATGACGAAAATGATTCGTCCGTGTTCAATGCACATTGGGAGCAGCTCTTAAATATAAATAATTGCAATGTCGAGGAGGAATCTTGCCAAATAAGATCAGAAGTTTCAAGTCAATATTTTGAGGAAATTGAAAACTTAGAAAAAGAAATGTAAGTTGAACTAATAATAATGTAATAATAAAGTTCGTTACATAGTTACATACATGACATAGTTTACGAATTTATGTTAATATAAGTTAAATTATTATGTAATGTAATATAAGTTAAATTGTTATGTAATTTATTTTTTAATCAATAAATTTATTCTAAATCAATAAAATTGTATTTTTATTGTTATTCCAATTATTTGGTCGTTAGATACAATTTTTTTCCTTTTCAGAAATTTAATTATAATTCACAAAATTGCTTCGCTTCTTTGGCAGAATTTTCCAATTGTTGTGCGAGATTATTGCATCGTTCGTTGCCTTATTATTATATTTGTTTTAGTTTTTTCTGTATAAGAAATGTTCACTTTACACAATTGTTACAATCATTTTATCCAAAACCGCACAATTATTATTAATTTCAATAATTTAGCTCAATGTTTACACTTTTACTTCCAGTTTGTATACTAATTTCACAGTGCGGCCATATTTCTATACTGCTATGACGTAGATGCGCAGAACGAAGCATTTTTGAAACGCGATCTGCGCAATCTTGTATTCTATCATTCTTGGATTTTGCTGACTTTTTCTTCTTTTTATGATCGGAAATCCACCACAATGGATAGTGGTAGATTTTCACGGATAGTATTTCCCTCTCTCTCTCTCTGGCACTGTTTTCTAAAATTGGTCCAAAATGAAATGGTTAAATTCATAAAAGTAGGATAATTTGGAATTTCCTTTTGTAGAATAGGTTTAGTTACTCAATAAATATAATTCTAGATACAAACCGGAGAAGCGGCGACCATGTCAAAAAAATCATCGAAATCTACACTTTTCAAAAATAATTAAAATTTTGCACGTAAAGTGAACTGCAGCAGCAAAATACCTATTTATATAATCTTTGCTAAACAGATTTTATCACAGAGGGACGTTGGCCTATTGTAGAATTTTCAGTTCTCTTTGTTCTCGAATTCGAATGTTCTTTAGTTTTTGGTGATTCTGGCAAGAGCTGGTGATTCTGTGTTTTTGTCTGTTGTTATATTGAATGAATTGAGACTAGACTAAAATAGCGGATTTTTTCTGCAATTTAAGTAATTTTGATGAAAATTACTGCTTGATTCTATGAAAATACATTCTGATTTCAATAGAATGAAAATATATGTTTTATCCGAATTCATACCAACATCGACTGTATAAACCAGGAGTAAACATGACCAGGCATTATTCAAGGAATTTATTTAATCTTTGCTAAACAGATTTTGTCACAGAGGGACGTTGGCCTTTCGGGTTGAGTATTTGGTGCGTTTAGCATTCATTCCCATAAATTATCGCCGGTTCAATTCTTGATTTCGGCTTCTTTAAAAATTCTTATTTATTTATTTCTTCTTACGCCCATCTTACCGCCGGTTTGTTGCTGGATTTTTCCTCCACCGGCAGCGACCGGTTTGCGTTCATTCGTTACAGCTGGGAGAAAAATTTCTTAGGCGTGCAAAGCGAGTGTCGTCGCACTTTATAATATTTCTGTAACAGATAGATTATAATAACCTGGACACTTAGTGGAGCCAAAAAGCACCCCATCTAAGCTACAAATAAAAAACTTTTTTATGAAACGATATAAAAAAAAGATTTTCTAAAACTTCTTCCCAAAATCGAAGCTGTATGTTTTTAAACACTTTCATGTTAATTCACGTTATCATTTTTGTATTATTTGTAATAATATTCGAGGGATTAAAGAAATTTAGAAATGAATGATTTTAACTTCTTCGAAAAAATAATAACTACTAAGAAAATAAATCAATTAAATTTGCATTTGAAATATCTTGCAACAAAACATTTCTTGATTTTTTACAGTTTTATATTTAATTTAAATCTAATGACAATGAGTAGTATTAAAATTTTTAGTATTGACATAAATTTTTGTAAATTTTCTAACAAACATCCAAAAACAAAACCTTTTGGAATTTATAAAGGAGTCGATTAATCACGATCTATGGATTCCTATCTCGATTCCCAGCGAAGTTCACATTAACAATGATAATTCCAAATGTTTTAAGCTTTTATAATTTTGTAATTATGTAATTTTAATTATGTAATGTAATTAATTGAAACTGTATGAATGAATTCATATAACATCCTGCTGAAAAGCTCGTTGGAGCTTTGGAGTAGTGCCAATGTTAATCTGAACTGAATTGAATTTACTACTACTGCGAGTTGACGACTCAAATCTGCTTCGTTTCAATCTTATGTTTCTGTTTGTTTCGTTTTGTTTGTTTTGTATTATTTCCGTTTATTTTTTTTTTTTTTTTTTTGATTTATATTAATTTAATACTAATACTAATATGTATTCTATAATCTTTCACCAAATTTATTAATTATTTAACAATTGGTTATTTTCCCCACTGAAATTTCAACGTCCCAAAGCACCATCTGTGTGTGAGTTCAGACAATATTTACCACAAGACTGCGTGGTGAGTTTAGTTACGAATCAAGAGCAGTTGGTGTGAGTCTGTACTGAGTAGCGTGTTGAGTATTACAGCAAAGGTAGGTGGCTCCACTACATATAAAACCATTTGAAGATAGAATTTACAAAAGTTTCAATGGCTCTGGTGGCTAAAGTGTGTTTATTTTTAAGATGAGTAGTTCAATTCTGGCTCCAGTGAAGTGATGATTGTGTTTTTTCTTTACCCTGCCTTTATTACCGCCACACGTCGGTTGCTTTTTCTATAGCTTTCTAACGTGCCAAAACGCAGGGAGATGAATTTTCTCACAAGGAAGCTAAGTTTGTCGTCGAGTTCGAATTCTCGGGCTCACTAGACGCTTAGTGCCAATGCAGATGAGAAACAAAATTCTTTTTGCATTAAGAAATTAAAATTTAATTAAAGCATGAATATAAAATAATATGTGTGTATATTTATACCCTACATCCGAAGGAATGAGGGTATATTCACTTTGTGCTTCCGTGTGTAACGCATTAAAGGAGGCGTGGCAGGTATGGAAAAGTATATATATTCTTGATCAGTGTCACCTCCTGAGTCGACTTAGCCATGTCCGTAGTCTGTCTGTCTGTCTGTCTGTCTGTCTGTCTGTCTGTCTGTCTGTCTGTCTGTCTGTCTGTCTGTCTGTCTGTCTGTCTGTCTGTCTGTCTGTCTGTCTGTGGAAATCACGATTACAGGAGAACGAATGAAGCTATCGCGATGAAATTTTGCACGTATATTCTTTGTCATCCGAAACTCTGTGGGATTGAAAATGGGATAAATCGGTGCAGCGCCACGCCTACTTTTTTAACAAATACTAATTCTTTTAACAATATTTCAACTTGTAGACTTAGTTTTGAGCTTCCATTTTGTTTCCGAATACATCGGTACAGGTAGATTAAATTTTTAAAAAAAATGGGCGTGTCCGCCCACGAACATATGACATTGATATAAACCGCAATTCCAGAATAACGGTTGGAAGAATTGACTTGAAATTCGGTACGAATATTCTCTGCCATCATAGATAACTCGGTATTGAAAATGGGGAAAATCGGCGGAGTGACACGCCTACTTTTTATAACAAATTCTTGATACGGAAATTTAAGAAAATCGGACTATTTAAATAAATCGGAAATATGTATAAATATGTATAATAAAGGTTGCTGGGATGTAGGGTATATAAGCTTCGGTCTGACCGAAGGTACCCTTACTAGTTTTTCTTTTTTGTTTCAATTATTTAAATGACTTTATATATATTTTATTTAAATGATTTTTTAAGAAACAAAAGTTGCTTTTATTTGTCCTAAATTTAAAATGCTTTAAATATAAACTAGTAAGGGTACCTTCGGTCAGACCGAAGCTTATATACCCTACATCCCAGCAACCTTTATTATACATATTTATACATATTTCCGATTTATTTAAATAGTCCGATTTTCTTAAATTTCCGTATCAAAATGTTCGTGGGCGGACACGCCCATTTTTTTTAAAAATTTAATCTACCTGTACCGATGTATTCGGAAACAAAATTGAAGCTCAAAACTAAGTCTACAAGTTGAAATATTGTTAAAAGAATTAGTATTTGTTAAAAAAGTAGGCGTGGCGCTGCACCGATTTATCCCATTTTCAATCCCACAGAGTTTCGGATGACAAAGAATATACGTGCAAAATTTCATCGCGATAGCTTCATTCGTTCTCCTGTAATCGTGATTTCCACAGACAGACAGACAGACAGACAGACAGACAGACAGACAGACAGACAGACAGACAGACAGACAGACAGACAGACAGACTACGGACATGGCTAAATCGACTCAGGAGGTGACACTGATCAAGAATATATATACTTTTCCATACCTGCCACGCCTCCTTTAATGCGTTACACACGGAAGCACAAAGTGAATATACCCTCATTCCTTCGGATGTAGGGTATAAAAACGATAAAAAACATCAAACGAAAAAACGAACATGTGAAAAATATAAAATGAAATAAAATAAAATAGAAACATTAATAAAATAGAACGGAAAGAAATAATAAATCAAGCAACAATTGAAATTTTAAAAGGAAAAACGAAGACGAATCCAAAAGCGAATCATTTTCCCGAATCATTTAAAAACTTAACGATGTATAAGAAACACACACATCCAAACATGGGTCCGCATATGTAATTCTTCTTCTTTTTCCTTGCTTCAATCGTTTTCAATGCCAAGTGGAAGTCAATTGGGACAAAAAACCAAAAAAAAAACAAAAATAGCAAAGAAAAACTTGGACGAAAATTCGGGGATTTTTAAAATTATAATAATAAAAAAATTCGACACAAAAAATACAATAAAACAACAAAGTTAAAAGATAAAGTTGCACGCATTGAATTGTGAATAAATGCGAAAAGGGAAAAGAGAAAGTTTTTGGCTGACATCCAGAGAATAAGAAGAAGAAGAAGCAGAACGAAAATTTCCTTTCCTTTTTAAGTAGATTGAAGAAAAAAAATGTGATTTAATTTTAAGCTAAGAAAGGGATTTGAACAGCGGCTCTTCAGTTAAACACAATAAAGCAGCGACGGCGAACGATCGCTGCAGCCGGAGCACAATGAAGCGACAACGTCAGCGGCAACCAGGAAAGATTTTCTGTTCATTTTTAATGTTGAAAATGGTGATTAAACTAAACTTGCAGTTGAATTCATTAACGTTTGTTAATATTTGTTGTATTTTGTGCTTTGTTTTATTTATTTATTGTTCATTTATGTTTTACAAGAGTTTTTGGCGATCAGCAACGTCTTTTCACCCTTTTTTTTCTATCAACAAATTGCCTTCTTTCCTTTCCTTGATTGCCAACTGAACACTCTTCACTTCATAAACAAAATCTAAAAACAAAACAAGAAATCATTGATTTAAGTGCTGACAGAAACTTAGAAACGAACAAAAAAACATTCATTCAATCACCGTTTGAAATGTCAAATTAATCTTTTGTGTGGCGCTTTTTATTTGCATCTGCTCGTTGCTCATTCTTCATTGATTCACTTGCTGAAGAACAACCAATAAAAGGAAGAAGAAGGAGACGAAGCACATTACAAAAACGAATAAATTCCGTTCTGCACAAAGTGAGTAAGTTTTCTATTAAAAATACATTTCGACTTTAAATTTTAAGTGATGCATCAATATTAATGATAAATTCAATGCCGCGGCTGCGTGACCGTCTGCGTCCCCGCCGTCGGTCATAATTGATCGGCGTTGATCTGTCAAAGTGAAGGCTTCGGGTGCAAGTGTTGCTGCTTAACCCTAGCATGCCGAAAGAGTGCTATTTGACCCAAATGTCTGTCGATGAAATTCGAAGAATAAAACACAGATAATGAAAAATCAGTGTTGGGCTTCCAAATCGATTATTTGTACTGAAAAAAGGGTAAATTTATCTTTTATACTCCCAATTAAGGAACAAAAGGAATCCGGGAATATATATTGGTTCCAACTTAAGTCATATTCAACCAAAATCAAGTGCTTTGAGCTCATATATAATCAATTGGAATGAAGAGATTCCATTTTATGTCAGATAATCGGATATATATTATATTTCTACAGTTATAGATCCTTATTATTATTTTCTTCCTTTCACTTTATTTACATTAATCAATTACATCAATTACAAATTAAGTAATTAACATTTCATTTCGGCTATATTCTGATTTCATTCTGATTTATCGTTATAATTTGTGAATCGAATTCATTTTCGAACTCAAAGTCTTTCTATAGTTTTAATTTCTATCGATTAAATGATTGAGGAGAGATAAAGCCATTGAAAAATGAAAAATGACAGAAGAGAGTCCGATTTCGTTGTGCTTCGATCTTACTTAAAAACCGCGTCACCGATTTGTATGCGGTTTTTGATAATTTCATTAAATGAAATTTAATATCTCGTTTAAACCTTGTTTTGCGGTAAAAGTGATCAAGGAAACTGCACAAGGAAATCAGCCAATGGACGGAAAATTTGTGGTCATGTAGAATGAAAATTCACACGTAATTTAATAAAGCAAAAGTAGTTCATAATTATAGCAAAATACTTGGTTAAGAAGAACACAAAGAAAAGAGAAGACAAGAGAAAAGAAGAGAAAATTATGCGAAAGTAAATAAGACCGGAAAAATTAAATGGAATTAATATAAATGAAAATGTTCACATTAAAATTACTTATGAAGCTTTCAATTTATTTATTTAAGGTAATAATTTAATATTGAGTTTAATGAAAATAAAACTAACTTTAATAAATGAAAATAATAATGTTAAAAGGGAAAGGAAAATAAAATCATCGATGTTTTTGCAAAGCTGATGCATTTTCTGGCTAACTAAGGGTTAAGCTTTCAAATTATTACTCACCTTTTGCACTCTGTTGTTGATGATTTAGAGATGTTGTTTTTGTTGTAGTTGTCGCGGTTGCTATTTCGCTGTGCTTGCTTCCGATTCACATCGTTGCTCTCCGATTCATCTCGTTGTTGTTGTTGTTGTCGTTGTCGCTGCAAATTATTCAACATTCCAGTTGAGTCTCCACTTGTCTCAAGTTGAAGTTTGTGTTGTCATGTGTTGTTGTTGTTTTTCTCTTCGCTGTGCATATAAAAACGGTTTTTGTTTTCCAGCGGGCGTCAAGCGCTTGAAATGCAGTTTCTGTTGTTGTTGTTGTTGTTGTTGTTGCTGTAAATCAAGTTTTTTGCGTGGGTGCGAAAACCATTAAAAAGTTAATTTTATTTGCCGTATTATTATTTTTTTAAGATATTTATTTACGAGGTTGCAGTTTATCCCTTGTTTTGCGTTTGTTTTGACTTTTTTCATTCGTTACTTTGTTAAAAGTTGCACTTTTTTTTGTCGCTCATTAAATTCACTTTTGTTTTTGTTTCTTGTTTTTTTTTGGTTTATTGTAAAATAGATGTAATTTATTATTTACGTTGTTATGTTAGGCATTTGTTGTTATATTTGTTTGTGTCTTTTTAAACAAATTTTCTATATCTGCATTCAATTCATTTCGAAAACTTAATCAGCTGCTATTTTTAGCTCTTCTCTAATTCAACGCTTCGAATTGATTTCAAAGCAGCGCATAGATTTAAATGACAGCTCATAAAATTTAAATGCAGATTAATGAATGGGGCAAATGCAGTGTCAACAACAACAACAACAACAACAACAAAAACAACCTTCGCTGCCGCCAGGAAAAACATCATTAAATTAAATGATATTCGATGATTTTTCTTCTCTTCTTAGAATTATATTATTAATAATTTTTAAGCTTATCAATAAAACAAATTGAGAAAACACATAAATAAATAAAATAAAAGTACATTAAAATTCCAATTAATACTAAAGAATTGCACTAAAAAATGAATTAATTTTAATTAAATTTTCTCTTTTCCATATTTTCTTTCAATTTAATTTTGGTTAAGGGGAAAGAGAAGAATTCTCCTTTCGTGCTAAAAGTTAATTTAAACACTTTTGGGAATATGTAATTACATTTTCACAAATTATTCTCGAAAAACACACCAAAAAAAAAAAAAATAAATTATTTTATCACAACACCTAGAGAAAAAAAACGAAAACACAGAAATTTCCATACATATGGATTTACAATTCTACACACACTCACACATTTAAGCACATGGCTTCTCTGTGATGCTACCGAAAGTGATTACATTTCATTAAAAGCATTAAGCATTTCGATTATATTTACTCGATGAAGCGTGTCAGCTTTAAAATTCAAAATATGTACGCATTGAAGAGCAGACACGCCCACCAACCGACCAAACGGGTTCGTTTTTCTCTTCGGAAAAGCGAGAGCAGAACAAAAGTAGCCACAAGAACAACAACAACGGGAACCAGATTTAAGGCATCTCCAACAAGAACAACACTGAGGAGCAAAAAGCGTTCTAATTAGGTTAATGAGATTCAGACGAGCGTATAAAAATTGCAGCCAAAGCCAGGAGAGGGAGAGAATTGCAAAAGAACACAGATCCACTGAGCAATAAGCAAATGAAGACTCGAACGCATGTCGTTGGTCTTCGTCGCACGTGCTACGAGTCATGAGGCCGCCCTCGCAATCACATCGCTTCGCTGATATGTAAAACAAATTAAATGCGGTTGACATCATGAGGCTGAGCGTGGCGTAGAACGTTATTGCGGTTGCGGTTGCTGTGGTTGTTGTCGCTGTTAATTACACATGCTTTTAATAATAATTATTTTGTTAGTTAATTGCTGCATTAGCTAATTATTTGTTGTTGTAGTGTGATCTCTGAGAGGTACGCAACGCACACAAACATTCACAGTACTCAACATTGTCTTGCGGCTTTTTGTAAAGAGCGGCGTCGACGTCGGCAGCGTTGGCGGCATCTTTTCTATCGTTTCACGTTCGATTGATGCTTTAAATTGTGCATCGCAGACAGAATACAAAGAGACAAACGGAAATAAACGAAAGACGGACAAGTAGAAAAGTCGATAGATGAATAAAATCTTTGGCAAGAAAAAGGATTTTTACGAAATTCGATTGAAATCGCCAACGAAAATGAATTTTTTGCTTTGATTTTCTAAGATTTAGAATAATAATTAATTGAGTTGCACTCTCGTTGAGCATGAGTATTCATTTACTTTAATTTAATTAAAACGAATCGCGTTGAATTGAGTGATTAAGTGAATTGGCAGCCGAGAGTCCTTCAACTCGACCTTCAATCAATTTTACAGTCGATGGGCTGCACCTCAAAAAAGCTTTTTCCATTCAAGTCGAAGCTGAACTGAGTAAGCGACGAATAAATTAAAGAGTCGCTGTAATTGAATTTAAAATGAAATTGCAATAAAGCGAAAAGAAACTCTAACTTGGAACCAACTCGAAGTGATTCTCGACTTTTAATTTAACGTTTGAATAGTTGATAGTTTGTTTTTCTTCAAGCAACAACAGCAACGAAATTGAATTTGAAATATTTTTCAAATGGCGCTCAAGATCAGCTCTCAATTCAAACGTTATTTAAATGCACACACACACGCACACACACATACATGTATATACATTTCTTAATGACCAGCGACTCATTTATTTTCGAAGCGGTTTTTTGAGGTCAAGCGTTTCGCTCGCACTTTTCGCATATTCAATAATAGATGCAGTTCATTGTTCTCCATGTTGTTGTTGTTGTTGTTGTTAATATTCGTGTCGCTGTCGGATTTGTTGCTGATCCTGCCCAACATTCATTTATCGAACAAGTTACATGACAAGTTCATCGTCTTGTCAGCGAATTTCAATATTTAATTGCGATTTACAGTCATAACTTGACTAATTCCAATGCATATTCCAAATCTGAGTCTTCATTTTTATTTTATGAATCATGGATGAACTCATCTAAACATACATTAACTCTTTTATTCCCTTATTGATTCACTTTACTCATTATTGATCCATTTACACATTCATGCAGTCATTTACTTTGATCACTCATTGATTCGCTCATCCATTCATTAATTCATTTACGCTTTCCATTCACTTTACTCACTCATTTCATTCACTTTCATCATTCATCCGTTTATTCATCCGTTTATTCACTTTACTCATTCTAAAATTCACTCATTCATCTTTCTCATTCATTCACTCTTCTATTCACACAGTTACTAAATCATTCACTTTTTTACTCACTGCATTGTTCCACTCACTCATTACTCAGTTATTCATTCAATCGTTTACTTTCCGTGTTCGTCCATTTAAGTATTCAGTAATTAATCCATTCACTCAGACATTGACTATAGCATTCATACATATTCACCTATCCATTCACCCGTCCCTTTAATCATTCACTTTACTAATTTATTCATTTAATCAATTTTTACTTATTTATTCACTGATTCATCCATTCTTTTGCTTATTCATTCATTGTTTGCAGTTGCTAATTTAATCATTCACTTTACTCATTTATTCATTCATTGACTCATTCATTTATCCATTCATTCATTCATTTTACTCATTTATTCTTTACTCTTTTATTCACTCATTCACGTTAATCATTCATTTATTCGTTCCTCCACTCATTAATTCACTTCACTGATTCATCCATTCACTTTAAGTATTTATCTATTCACTTTATTGATTCATTAATTTACTCATTCATTCCGTTAACTATTTCATTTATTCCATCATTCCCTCTACTCAATCATTCATACATTGACACATTCATTTTACTCATTTATCCATTCAGCCATTCACTCTACTCATTCACTTCACTCATTCAGTTTACTCATTCATATATTCACTCACTCAGCTTTTTATGGATTATTCGGAAAACGAAGATAATGCATACATTTTTTTTTATTTGCTCTTCTTATTTAATACATAATTGAAACATTTGCCTTATTTTCGCCCCCGGAAAATAACTTTATTTTAATAACACGTGCTTCAAAACACGAGCTTCCAAATCGGTTTTTATTTCACTTTTCACCACGAAAAAAAACAGAATAATAAAGAAAAAAGAAAGAGTGAATAGAAATCCAAAAATTCCTTGGAATTTATAATGAGAAAGTTCAACTTCGTTAACAACTGTTAAATTTAAAGTTGGAACGATTCAGATCAGTGAATGTTTTGTCATTTGATGCATTTCATTTAATATCAATTCAAAGGAATTGCATGTGATGCTTTTTCATCTTTTCATCTGTCCTTTTCACTCACACACACACACAGATTATAAGCAATCTCATCCTGGTTTTTCTTAAAAATAACATTTTTTGCCTCTTTTCTTTTCTTGAAATCGTTTAAAGAGTTTGCAATTTTGGTTTTATTTTATTCTTAATGTTGTTGTTGTTGCTGTCGTCGTCTTTATTGTGTTTCTTCATCTTCCTCTTCTTCTTGGGGTTTTTTAATAGTGTTCTCTTCTAGGGAATTCGTTTTAGGGAGGCCGCCACTGGGTCACGATGCCGTCGCCGTCGTCGCAGTCGCCACGAGTACGTGACTTCGAATGCAGTTGAAAAAGTCGTCGTTGTTGTTGTTGTTGTTGTTGCGATGATGATGATAATGATGATGTTTGTGATGTTGTGGCTGTTGTTTTTATTGGCGTGGTGTTCTTTTGAGTAATTTTATTGCTGTTGTTATGCTTTTTTCTGGTTGATGTTTTGGTTATAATCCTCCACGAGCTCCTCCGATCCTCCTCATATCCTCTTCCTCACCCCCTTCTTTACAGGCGCCCACAACAGTTGTTATTCTTCTGTAAATTGGCTTTTAATGGGGATTTCTTGGCATGTGAGTGTTTTGTAATTCATCTATGATGAACTCTGAGTGCATTCAATGAATATTTATTGAGCGTTATTAGTATTTACTTATATATAGACAAATTTGTTATGTCTTCTTCAACGCAAAACGTCGAATAATCTTTCTGTTTCTCTTTCTCCTCCGCCTTCATTAGCGATGGATTCTCATTGTTTTTCAAATGCAGATTTTCAAATGAAAATATCAATAAAGAAACATATTTTCGTAACTAAGATAATAAAAACAGCAAAAATGATCCATATCAAAAGAATAAACAATTTAAAATTCTTCTTGGAACAAGTTTTTATTGATGCTTTTCTGTTGCGTTACTAAAGCAGCGATTGCAATTATATAGCAACGAAAATTCAAGGAGGAAATCATAAAATTTTTACAGCGTTGCAAATGAAATTTCCATTTCCCTTCTCCGCTCTCTTCGACCATCCACTACCACTTCCACGACAACAGCAACAACACTTTCATGAAATATTCGCAGCTCTCATTGTCAAAATTGGGCGCCGATAAGGCCCAATTTTAGGTCTATTGAGGCCCTTTCTTAGTACTGTCCAGTGCACCTTCTTTCACAGGAAACTCAATTTGAAACCGTTAGGGTGCTTGCTCTTTGGGGCTTAATGGGATCCAAGGTCCTGCATCCTTGTGTGCAGTTCTAGGATTGCCGATAGGAGGGAGCTCCATTTCACTGCATATAGATCGGAGAAATTCGGAAAATCGGAGAAATTCAATTTACAATTGCTTCTAAAAAACCGTTTTTAATAACTACTTCCAACGGCAAATTCCGAAAGAGGATCTTCTGAGAATTATTGGCGATCTTCGGGCAAAAATATGCAACTTAAGCTAAGATTATAGCATAAATAGGTTAAGAATTTTCTCTATTCATAACTTCTTTGGGCAGATTCGAAACAATATCACAAAAATTTGTTTTATTCAAATTTAAAACTCTTTCTACGGGATTTCAAAAATTAATCTAAAGCGTTATCGAAAGGATCGCGAAGGAAAACACAAACATTTTTATTAATAAATTACAATTTCGTTTAAGTTTCATAAAAGCAATTCTTCAATTTGAGCGTAAAAATAGAATTTAAATTTAATTATATTCGCGGAACAATTACATTTAATAACAATGTATAATAATAATAATGGAATTGCTTATAATTTATTAAATTTATTTTGTTTTTTTCAAATGGTTTTTATATGCAGTCGAAGGAAAATAATAATAATTAAAGACTTTTTATTTAAGCCTCGAGTGGATCGTGCAATTATTTAAATCAATCGATCGTTTGATCGTTCTAATGATAGCTTAAGCACAGTGCTGCCACCTTTTCCTTCCAGTCTGTAGTCTATAATAGAACTTAAACACACGTTATCATTGCCAATTGAAGCTGCGATTAATTACGCGGCTCTGATTTATCTAAATATTTTGCAATTGACTAAAGATTACTCGTTAATTCGCTTATTTGCTGTTTCTTTTGCCTCCATCTTAATTAACGGTCATTGTTGTTGTTGTTGAGAGGTGAGAAGAAGGGAATAATAATAATAAATTACATTCGTATTTGCTTTGTCAGCAGGTTGCATTGATTTTTGAGTCACGATCACGGCGAAAAATGTTGAAAGGTGGCGCTGCGAGCGTGTGGAATTCTAGACGAGACACGATCGAGTGAGCGACGGACAGACAGAGTGACTGAAGGCTCCAACGACACAGACAGAGTGGCTGCGAAACAACAAACAAAACGAGATATAGAATCAAAGATGATTGCGGGAAGACTTTGAGAAAGACAAGAAAAGCAATAGAAATAATAGAAGAAGTGAAGTGATAAAAAGGTGTAAAAAGAAAAAACCTAAAACTCTATAGACTCCATTATAAAAGTAGTTACAGCATCGCGTAAGTTGTGACTCATCGAGTTGTTGGATTACAAATTCAGAAATCTTAGAATTTTCTGTATTTATAAAGAGTTTTTTTGCTCATTAAAATGAAAAAAATAAATCATCTTCAATTGCTACAAAAGGTAAAAAGCAATATAAAGAATTTTACCATCGAAATTATTAAGATTTTAACAAGAAAATCAACAATAAAAGCAGCAGAAAAGCCAACAAAAGACGGCAATGATTTTGTAACATTTTGTTAAACGGATGTTAAATGAAAGTTAAACAAAACATCGACTAAAAGTTTTGTATAAAAATTAGCAAGAAAAAAGGGAAAAATAAAAATACAAAAAATAAAATATAAATACTAAAAATAGCGTTAAAAAGATCATGGAAAAAGATACTAAAATCGTAAATAATTAAATTGTAAAAAACCATAAAACAAACAGCATCATTCGTGTCATAAAAGAGAAAAGGAAAACGAAAATATAAAAACAGAGAAAGATAAATAATAAAATTAACAGCTTTTTACTTTAACCACGAACATTTTCTCTGATTTTTGAACGGAAGCGAAAGCAATAAAACAAATAACACTAAAAAATCCACAACAAAGGAAAAAACGGTGAAGAAATAAGAGATAAAACTTATTCCAAGATATTTATTATTGAAAAAAAAATTGCGAAAAGGAAATAAAATTAAAATATTTAATTTTTTAAGCAAAAAACCTGTTAAAAACCAAAATAAAAATAAATGAATAAAATAAAATTAATATTAAAATTAATAATAAAATTAAAAAATAAAATAACTAATGAATATAATTAACGAATAATAAATAAGCAACTCATAAAACCGAGAAATAATGAATTTAATAAATACAAAAATTCTTGTTGAATAAATATTCAATAAAATGAATAATCGATGAATTTTGTTAGCAAATAATATATTTAGCAAATTGATAATAAATAATAACAATAACAAATAATAATAAACTGTAAATAATAAATAATTTTAATTTAATAAATATTAAATTAAAAGAATAAAGAGTTAATAAAATAAATGAATAGTGAATATTATTAATAATGATTAAATAATGAATATAAACTTTGATTTCAATGAACAAAAAATTATTAAATTATACAAAAAGGATTTTAATTACTAACAAACTATTTTAATAAATAAGAAATGAATAAAATGAATAAATAACTATTTCACTAAGTAAACAATGATTTTAATGAATAAAAATTAAATTATTAAATTGAATTAAATTATAATGAGTGAATTCAATGAATGAATAATTCATTTAATGAACAAAATGAAGAAAATATACTTTTTGTGAAGAAATTCTTCAGCGATTGACACAATTTTCTTCGGCTTTATGTAACAAAAAACTTATGTACGATATTAAAGCTGAAAATCGTTGAAAAAATTTAAATGCAAATGAAGTAATAACAATTAAAATGCAAATAAAAGTGAATATTTTAAATAGATACAGTTTATCAAACAATGCTTTAAAGCGATGGATTAATTTGGAAAATTATTGGATCTATCCACAGTTGTAAAGTGTTTACATTTTTGCCAATCTTTCAACCGTTTGCATTTTCAATTTAAATGCAAAATTTTCCCAACAACAGCAACAAACTAAATTTTTTTTTCAATTCTTTTGCCACTATTTTTGCAACGTTTAGAAAATAGAACAAAGACTAAAAGGCAAGAAACGCAACATCGATTGTATTTTAGCGCCTTAAACACTTCAGTTTTGTTTCGTTTTACTTCTAATCTATTTATTTTATTTATTGTTGGTTGCATCTTTGCACAAGTGCAACTTACTCATTCTTGCTCATTCATAAACATTGCATTTGTAATTCTATTTTATGGCCGCATGCATTTTATAGCATGCAAATGCAATGGCTTTTCTCAGAAATCGCCTGACTTCGCAAACACGATGTTTGTGCGTTGTACTTCTCGCAAAACCTTCTCCACCTCCTCTCATCCCTCCCTTCCGCAACGTGTTCATCGTCGACGATTAGCAGCAATCTCTAAACTTTGCAAGGTTGTTGAGTGTTTGGACACTTTTATTATTTTGGCAAAGAAAAATATTTGTTAATTGTTGCAAATGAACGAGCATTTCAAAAAGAAGACCCAGCAAAAGAATATTAATGAAATAAGCAAATAGGAAAAAAGAGAAATGCTACAAAAATTGCAATTTGAAAAAGATCTACACGAATTTCTTTTTTTTTTCTTTCTTTTGAATTTTATTGTCGACAGAGTGTTCAAAATAACATCGAAATGTTGACATCGAACAACTAAATTTAGCGTCAAAACGTCCACGTTTGAATTTAGAAAGGAAACAAGGAATTAACAAAGAAGAAGGAAGAACGAAAAAGAAAGGAAAAAAATATATAATATTATATTACTGTATAATATCTGCTTTGGGTCCCTAATCATCTTATATTCAGGTCTTTTGTCGGCTTAATTAAAGCAAAATTAAAATTTTATCTAAATTTGTTAAATGAATAAAATTTAATTTAAAATTCTAAGATTCAAATGTGCTTCTATTTGAATTGAAAAACATAAAAATGTGTGTATAGAAGTGTTAATATAAACAAATGAAAAATATACATAAATAAAGAATGAAAATTAATTAAATATATAAATAAATTTAAAACAGCAAATGCTTTTTCTATCTCAATAAAAATTAATACGAACGACAAAAAATGGCTTTTAAAATATGATTTTTAAGATATTTTGGATTTGCATTAAATTTCGAAAAAGAATGGATGAAAAAATTTAAATTTATTAAAAACAGGTTTCTATAAATTTAGAAACGTTGGATATAAATTTATAAATGTTTGATTTAAATAAAATTCAGCTTCAGGTAAATAAAACGAAGCTTGCTAAAATATTTAAATTTTTTGTTTTCTTGATCTCTATTTTGGTAATTTTAAATATACAAAAAACACTGTTTTATTGCTTATTTTATTCACATTTTATTTAATTTATTAATAAGTTCAAATTTGAATGTAATTTATTTTTCGCTTTGAAAACAAAAGAATTGAAGTTAAGTTAAACAAGATAATAATAGAAAGATCTGATAACCTGAATAAACTTGGATTATCTGAAAGAACATTTAAAGGCAATTACAACTAGTAAGGGTACCTTCAGTCAGACCGAAGCTTATATACCCTACATCCCAGCAACCTTTATTATACATATTTATACATATTTCCGATTTATTTAAATAGTCCGCACAGAAGAATTTGTTATAAAAAGTAGGCGTGTCACTCCGCCGATTTTCCCCATTTTCAATACAGAGTTATCTATGATGGCAGAGAATATTCGTACCGAATTTCAAGTCAATTCTTCCAACCGTTATTCTGGAATTGCGGTTTATATCAATGTCATATGTTCGTGGGCGGACACGCCCATTTTTTTTAAAAATTTAATCTACCTGTACCGATGTATTCGGAAACAAAATTGAAGCTCAAAACTAAGTCTACAAGTTGAAATATTGTTAAAAGAATTAGTATTTGTTAAAAAAGTAGGCGTGGCGCTGCACCGATTTATCCCATTTTCAATCCCACAGAGTTTCGGATGACAAAGAATATACGTGCAAAATTTCATCGCGATAGCTTCATTCGTTCTCCTGTAATCGTGATTTCCACAGACAGACAGACAGACAGACAGACAGACTACGGACATGGCTAAATCGACTCAGGAGGTGACACTGATCAAGAATATATATACTTTTCCATACCTGCCACGCCTCCTTTAATGCGTTACACACGGAAGCACAAAGTGAATATACCCTCATTCCTTCGGATGTAGGGTATAAAAATAAGGAAAGTTTTGATATAAAAGAAATATTAACTTTGACAATTTGCTGTGAAATATAAAAGAATTAGCAAAATTCTTGAATAGATTTCCTGTAGCAATCAGACAATCAAATGATTTCATTATATTATTTTATATGTATATTATTCAGGTCTTGATCTAAAGATTTTATTTTCTTTCTTCTCCTTCCAGAATTTCTACTTAATTTGTAATTTTCATCAATTGCTTAAAACTGTTTTTAATTGCAGAAGAATTTCCAAATTTAAGTCAATTAAAGTTTCACGCTTCTCTGTCTCTCTTGATGGGGGTGAGGCCACAATTGTATAGGTGTGTGTGTGTTTCTTAAGAGTTGCCATTTTTCCCAATTTCTATTCCCATTTCTGCTCGAAACGTTTCTGTTTTAAACAAATTTCATGACGATTTAATTAATTGTCACACAAGAAGCCAGAAAAGAACCACAAAGAAAAGGGCAATGATGATCATTATGATGATTATGATTAATATTGATTAAGTTGTCCCAGTCCTTTTTCGTTGTTATTCGATTAGTTTTGAATTAAAATGCATATTTTTCTGTTTAAATTTGTTATTAATAATAGTTTTATTATACCCTACATCCGAAGGAATGAGGGTATATTCACTTTGTGCTTCCGTGTGTAACGCATTAAAGGAGGCGTGGCAGGTATGGAAAAGTATATATATTCTTGATCAGTGTCACCTCCTGAGTCGATTTAGCCATGTCCGTAGTCTGTCTGTCTGTCTGTCTGTCTGTCTGTCTGTCTGTCTGTCTGTCTGTCTGTCTGTCTGTCTGTCTGTCTGTCTGTCTGTCTGTCTGTCTGTCTGTCTGTGGAAATCACGATTACAGGAGAACGAATGAAGCTATCGCGATGAAATTTTGCACGTATATTCTTTGTCATCCGAAACTCTGTGGGATTGAAAATGGGATAAATCGGTGCAGCGCCACGCCTACTTTTTTAACAAATACTAATTCTTTTAACAATATTTCAACTTGTAGACTTAGTTTTGAGCTTCAATTTTGTTTCCGAATACATCGGTACAGGTAGATTAAATTTTTAAAAAAAATGGGCGTGTCCGCCCACGAACATATGACATTGATATAAACCGCAATTCCAGAATAACGGTTGGAAGAATTGACTTGAAATTCGGTACGAATATTCTCTGCCATCATAGATAACTCTGTATTGAAAATGGGGAAAATCGGCGGAGTGACACGCCTACTTTTTCTAACAAATTCTTCGGAAAATAGGAAATATGTATAAATATGTATAATAAAGGTTGCTGGGATGTAGGGTATATAAGCTTCGGTCTGACCGAAGGTACCCTTACTAGTTTTTATTTTTGTTTTATTGTTTTCCTTGTTGCTTTAGTAATTTGCTATAGCTTCAGATGTTTTATTATCATTCCTTTTCTGTTTGTTGTTGCAGTCAACCTTGAAGCGTGCTTAACTTGTGATAAAAATAACATTAATAAAGATTTATTAAGCGACAGTCGCTCGAATGCAGCGAAGATTTAAAGAGCTTCAACAAAGTATTTTCAATCGTTAATTCCTTTTGTTGTTGTATACGATTTGTTGTTGTTGTTGTTTATATTTTATGTTTGTTATTTTTTGTGTTCTTTTTACTATATTTTTTATAAATTTTTTCCTAATTTTTTGAAATCTTTTAAATCTTTAAAGAAATAAACATAAGTCAACAAAATTTATATTATTATTACTATGTTATTATGTGTTATTCCTTTGTGCTATTGGCTTATTTAATTGAATTAATTTTGTATTTTTAATAGTATATCTTTTCTTTTAATTATTTATTTATTTTTTATTTGTATTAATTATTTATTGTTATTATTATTTAATCGATTTTTCTTATTCGATTTTTTTCGTAAAAGGATTTTCTTCCTTCGAATTAACTGATGCCGCACTCATGTTGCTTGGTGTGGCAGCGCCCTTTTAATGGAATTTAATCGCTTCTCTTCAATCAACTGAGAGATGAGCCGCGAAATTTCCCAATGTCTGTAATAATCAGTGCGTAAAATAAAGGGAAGAGAATTTGAAAGCGGTAAAACTTCAAATAGAATGAGCAAAAAGTACTGATAAATCGAATAAACTTCTTCTTCGTCTTTTTAGATTACGATTTTTAATGAATGAGTTGCAGTTGTTGGTTCTTTTGTAGTGTAAAATTTTGTTAACTGTATAAAATTAGGAAACTCATTAAAAATTCTTCTGAAAACTGATTTCATAAATTTTCAGTTTTTCACTCTTTCTGTTTATTGCAATTTCCCTTTAAGCGTTGTTTAATTTTCTATAGAGGAACCCCTTTTCTTTTTATTTTACTTCCTCTTTAAATCGTGAAATGAAGGAAACAACAATCCAAAGAAAAACCCTTACATTTAATTGAATTTAATTCTTGTTGGAGAAACTCTTTCGTTGGGATTGAAATAATTATTTATGTTGCATTTATTGAATGAATGAAAATGAAATGGAAAGCGTGGAAATGGAAAGTGGTGAGGGGAGTGAAAGAGAAAGTTTTTCGAGCTGAACTTCGAGGTTGTGAACAACCCCGAGTCTGAACTTCCTTACAACGGTTTTTTACCCACCACGGAATACAACAAAAATAACAACAACAACAACAACAGCTGCGACTCATATAAATTTACTTCGTAGAGAAGACGAATTGCTTTTTCCACCATTCTTCTTTTTGTTGTTGTTGTTGTTGTTGCGTTTTTGTTTTATGGCCTGAAAGCCGAGTGTCATGAAGACATCGACGAGGAAGCGACTCGTTTATCGCCGACGGTGGTGTCGTCTTCGTTGTTGTTTTTGTTGTTGGTGTGGAGCTCGTGTTACTGGGCTACTGGGTGAGTTACCGCTGCGTTGTTGTTGTTGTGGTGTGGATAATGCCACAGAGAGCGATAGGGACAGCAACACAGCAAAATGGCAAAATTGTCGTCGGCAACAAAGAAATGCTCAACAAAATGATTTACTATTTTAGGTCTCTGAAAACAACAATAGTTTTATCTTTAGAAAATTCTTTTTAATTAAAATTAAATCTAAAAAAGAAATAAAATTTTAAATAAATAAAAAAATTTTCAAACTCGTAAATTAACATGGACCAAATAATTTTAATTTATTATTAAATTTTTAATTAATTTTTATTTTATTTAATTATTATTTGCTTATTATTTATTTATTTTTAATTTAATTAATTTTTAATTAATTACGAGTAATATATGTATGTATATATATTTTTATTGACATTTTTTCTTTAGTAAATTTAGTATAAAATACTATTTATAATATTTATAATAATTATCTGCTCAGTATTTTATGGGATGATTTTATTAAATTATTTATATTATAAATCTTTTCTATATTTTCTATTTTCCAAAGTTCTACACAAGAATATTACAGTTATAAAATAAATATACAAATAAATAGTTATAGAATGAAGTGAATTGAAAGAATTGAATAATAAACATTATAAAAATTCAATTTAAATTTGGTTTGATTAATAACCAATTAGAGAATAATTGATTAATTAAAAATAAAGAAATTAATTGAAATATTTCCATCCTTCTAATTTTCCTTCGATTTTCCTTCCAAGCCTGGAAAAGAATTAAATCAATAAATATGCAAAACTGTAATAATCGATATTTACATATGTAAATAATCATAAATCTCCTGCGAATTTGCCTGCCTTCCTGCGAACAGCATCTGAAGGCCCAATTTTAAATAAAGTACAATTAATAATTGAATGAAATTAAATATGCTAAAATCAAGAAATAAAATTAGAATTAAATTATATTAGAATTACATTTAAGGATTAGCTATTTGTAAATATTCAACGTGCTTTTTACTCTTGAAAAATCAATGTTTTTGGTTTTCGCTCTCTCTGTCTCTCTCTCACACACACACACTCGCTCTCTTTATGCATTTCAATGCTAGAAAACTTTTCTACAGACGTCACACGTGGCATTTTTTCGACCACTGTTCAATTTTCACGCATTTGCTTAAAGTTGCGCTGAAGACCGACGACACACGACGTTCGACCCACGACCGACAACCGTTGACCCTCAACTCACTTCCTTCCACAGAAACTTCACGAGGAAATGAAAAGGAAGTGAAAAAAAAACATGCACGTCGTTGGAAACCCACAACGACAAAAACTGGAAGAATCGTTAAAATCAACAAGATGGAAAACGTGGGGGAAAAATGACAAGGAAAATGAAGGCAGAGAAACAAAAGGAAAATGAAGGAAAAGGTGGAAAAGAAGCATTAATCCGAAATTACAATAAAACGACAGCAACAAGACACGAACTGGAAAATCCTGGCGCCAGGATTCTTTGGCTCGTTGGGTTGTTGGCGGCGTTCGGTTGTTCGAGTCGCATTTTGTTGGCCAAATCGTAAAGCCATCATAAAGAAAGAACGAAGCTATGCAAACGGTTTTGCGTGAGCGAAATACAATAAAAGCGAACAGCGAAAGGACACGAGCAAAGCAACAACAACAACAACAGCAACCGCAGTAAACTAACAGGACTCTGCCATCGTCCGTCCCATGGATCAATATTTTAATGCACCCCACGCTTGGCACTTAGCAACGGGGCTGCAAGAAGAAGAGCGCAACAACGGAAAAAAGGCATGTTTAACGAAGCAGATGTAAGGAAACAGGAACAGAGACAACGGAGAAGGTGCAAGGAAGTAGAGAAGGGGAGGAGGAGGAGGAGGAGGAGGAGGAGGAGGAGGAGGAGGAGGAGGAGGAGGAGGAGGAGGAGGAGGAGGAGGAGGAGGAGGAGGAGGCGAAAGCAGTATTTGCGGTGGAGAAGACGCCGAGGAGCTCGCCGAGAACAGAAACCTGCGAAAGGCGAAGGAAGGACGAGAAACTAATTTTAATAGAACGTGAAAAGATTTTTAATGTCCTATAAATGCGTGTGTTTGTGTGTGTGCGGCCTGGTGAATTTTGTTTTTATTTTTTTTAGTTTTTTTATTTTTTTTTTTTTGTGTTTTTTTTTTTTTTGTTTGCCGGAGTGCGAATCTTTCAACCTTTGCTACCAAAGCCAACCTTTGTTTGTCTGTGTATGGCTGTTCGCATAACCTTGAGTAAAGGAAAGGACCAGGAGAAAGAAAGGAAACACAAAACAAGGAACAACAAGGAGAACCTGAAAATTATTTCTCATGCAGAATATATTTAAAACAAAAAGTTTAAACACTCACGAAGATCTAAGAAAAGTAGGAACACCAAAAACACGACGATGAATAAGATAAATAAGAAGAAAAAGAAGTCGGCGGAGAAGACGAAGAAGAAAATCATCAGAATTTCCTATTCAATCTCAATGCAAAAAACCCTTTTATGCTTTTGTTCTGTTTTTAAATTGGCTTTGGTGTTGCTTTTCTATCTTCTTTTCTATTTTCCTCTCTTCCTAGCTTCTTCTCAATCAACGTTTTTATACTTTTCTTAGTTTTCCCCTTTTTAATTTTGTTTTTTTTTTCTAAATTTTCCCTTTTTGCCCAGTCTCCTTCAATCTGCAATAATTGATTCGATCAATTATTTAATCAATCATTCGTTGCTTTTAAGTGGTTTTTTCGCTTATATCTTTCGCTTATATTTCTCTTTTTCAGTCGTAATTTTCTTCCCTTTTTTATATTTTTCCTTCTTCATCTTTCTCCTGTTTTCTTGCAAATAAATAAGCAGACAAAACTAACAACAAAAGCAACCAACAAACTCATTTCGATTGTTTACAAATTATTATTATTATTATTATTATTATTATTAGTTTAATCATTATTAATTAATTAATTTTAATTGCTATTGCTTCTTCGAATTGACGCTTGGAAAAATTTTCACATTTGCTGCAGTTTTTCACGTCGAATTCGTGTCCTTGGGGATGCCAACATTAATTAACCGGAATTTATTAACAGAAACTCAATAAAATTTTGAGTTTTGCAAGTGAAATTTTTATACATGTTTTTACTTATTTAGTTTTACATTTATATTTAGTTTTTATTTAAGGTATTTTTATTTATTTATTGTTTATTTTTTATTTATTTATTTTTGTTTAATTTATTTACTATTTCTTTAAATATCTTCATCAATTAAAGATTATAAAATCACTCAAATAAATTGATAAATAATTATTGACGATAAAGAAATGATTTTAATAGTTAAGAAAATTATCATTTAATTTCTTATCTTATAATTCACTAATCCGCATGAATTTACTGTAATTTAGTATTGAGTGACCCGTTTTTGTTTACCAATTTTTAGAATTTTAGACAGTTTTAGGGAGGTACATGTAAAAAACATGATCGATCGATTTATGTTAATTTACTTTAATCATAGAGAAAGAATTTATTAAAGTATTTTCTATTTTTTTATTTTAACCATGGTCGATACAGGAAAATATATTTGGTCAAGATTCGCCCAAGCTTAGAAATTTTGTTTTTTAAAATGTATGGTAACATTTGTTAAATAAAAAACTTTGCTTTCAATGTGTATAATAAAATTTATTAACTTATAAAATGTATGAAAGTGTATGAAAACGTTTAATAATTTAATTATTGCAGGTACCAAACTGTCCTTACTTTTAAACAGCCAGTCGCCAAAATAGAAGTGGTTCCTTTTCCCAGCTTTCAATTTGACTGCTTATAAAACTTAATCACATCAAACTAGGGAAGTTTACCGCTGCACCTCTTCTATTTTTCGATCAATGACGCTTTTGGGAGTCCTTTGCCGTAGACGTCGATCCAAATCGAGTTTGGAAATCGATTATTTTCGTCGATATCACTTTAAATATTTATTGGTCACCAAAATCCTTCCGTAAAGAGACTTCTATAGGTATTTCAATCTACTAGAAGCTAATTACAGAAACGTTTCACACACGATTCATTTCCTCGAGAATTTTGGACCTGAAAACCTTTGAAGTTCGTTCAAAACACGTTCCATTAAGTCTTTTGGGGATGTCTGTATAGAAGCTCCTCTTTAACAGAGTCTACCGCATACCTATGCCATTGCACAGAGTTCTAAGTTTTCCAGACTCGTGTGTGTCCCTCCTTGATTCAAACAGTTGCGAGTCTTTTATCGTACCAGAAACCGGGCAGACTTCAGAGGTTACAGAGTATATTACACCATACAGATTATAATAGATAATATCACTATACCCATGATAACCATAACCTTTTATAGGTTGTTTATTTTTTGCATTTTCTTAAGGTATTTCTGGTTTTTAGTGCTTTGAGTTGTGTTCAAAAACCAAGGTCTTTTCTGTTCGGATTCCCCGAAAAACCCCAAATTTTACCTGATGACATTGAGCTATATAGGTTTATGTTAAATAACCGAAAAACGCAGCTCTTCTCATTCTCAAGTGGCTGCATTTTCCCCTTTGCTTTTTCTCAGTGTCTACTTCTCACTGAGATTCTCTCCTTTCGGCTTTCCATGAGCGGTCTGCGGTTGAATTCGATTTGTGTTGATGAATGAAGATGTCAACCGGATATGGAAGATGACAAAAGACTTGACTTGAGTTTCAAAGCTTTTCAACCGCAGATTTGCGATTGTATTCCAATGATGCCGCTAGAAAAATTATCGATTATTGATGCAGTCGTTAAAACTTAGCTGTCAATTTATTGTCAACTCGGAAATCTTAAAATGCGCTTTGTTAAGTTTGAAATATTTCATGTTTTTTGCACTATAAACTAATTTTCTTTGTCTTAATTGAGGAGAAGCGACGACGTGACCTGAAAATGACAAACATTTCAATCTGTCACTTGTTGCGCGGAGCAGCGCGGGTCTCGGCTGCAATTAAATACGCGGCTTTGTGTTTAGTTCGACTTTAGTTTGAGTGTTTTCAATTTTCTTAACTTTTGACTCCTGCTTAATAAATCTTCATTCAAAACCCTGCAAATAATTGAGAAAAAATTCGAACTGTTTGCCACTTCGCACTCCGCACCTCGCAGCCCGCTCTCGGCGCAAAATCAATAAAAAGCAAAGCCAACTGAATAATTTATGCGGCTTCAGTCAATGAATCAGTCTAATATAAACTAATAACGATCGCATCCGACGGCGCGCTGAGTGAATTTCGTTAGTCGCAGGCACAACAATTAGAATGAAGCCGGCGTAGGCAGCGCAGAAGCCGGGTTCTGCATCGCGTGGGTTGGCAGCGACTTTGCGTTCCGTATGCAAATCGGGGATCAGCAAAGCAGCGTCGGTTGTGGGGCCGCTTTGCTACCTCGAACAATTTTAAATCTAATTGATTAAATTTCGCTGTGTGCCGTTCGGCGATACCTCATCTACCGCGGGCGCCCCACGCGGCCCTGTTCAAGCGACGGCTGCTGTTCGTGCTGTCGTTATTTGGCCAGAGCGCGTCGTTGGCAGCTTCGTTGTTGGCGGCGACTTCGGCTCGCCTGCAGAGCGAAAAGTGAGCGACCAATCAGCGACGGCGATGGCGTGATCGCCGCCAAATCACGGCAGCCGATGTTGCGAGTCGAAGGCTAAAAATAGACTCTCGCATTCATCAAGCAAGCCGATCATCGTGTTGGGGCTGTGGGACGGGGGAACGTTTCGTTTCTAATGCATTGGAGCAACGAAAGCAAGCGCGGGGCCGTAATCGTTTTATTTATTATTCGTTCTATTCTTTTCTTTTGTGCCCGGCAGAATTTGTGTTAGTTTCAAAGTTTATCATTTGTTTTATTCGCTGTTTCGTTGTCGATCAGAATTCGTGTCATGTTGTTGTTGTTGTGGCACTTTGCGCTGTGCAGCGGGCCCGATTTCGTTGCGATTGAATGCGAATTGCTGCCTCCAGATGGAGCTGCAGCCTAACGACGGATCTACATACGAAATCCCAACGAGAGTCGCTGTAAACGTGTTCACAAAAGCGTATCTGACGAATTCCGAAACACAAATGAACGCAAAAATAAATGAAATGATTGATGAAGTGAAATGAAGGGGTGAAAAATGCGTGGGAGGGGAATTGTGAATTTGAAGGAGGGGGAGGAGAAGGTGGAGGAGGTCGAGAAGAAGCGCAACAATGAACGGCGCTGAAGTGTTGCATTATACTCCGAAGCTGAGCTTAATTAAACGATGGAAAGAGCAGAAAAATGCAGAAAGAGAGATAGGGAAGAGAGGGAAAGTGATCTCGTGGAATGTGGAAGGCAAAAATGTGCCGCGTTTATTTTTAGAACTGGGTTAAATGATGGCTACGAGTCTCCGAAGCTTCACAGCTGCAACGAGTGAAACGAAGCGAAGTCAGTGATCAGTGGATGCGCAGAGGGGCGTGTCTGTTGTAGACTGGAGACGGAGGGAATGATCATTCGCTTCAGTGGTTCTAGAATTCACAATAGACACAAAGAAGTGGCTAAAAGCGTCATAATAAAACCGAAAAAGAGGAGGAAAAGAAAAACCAAAACTAGAATTATACAATAATAATCGAATAAGGCAAAGATAAAGTGAGAAAAAGATGAACATTAATTAGAAAAGGTATTTAAATATATACACTCAATTTAATTATTCGTTTTAAGCACAATTTTTGATAATTTCGATTTAAATGAATCTTTAAAATGATCGTTTGAACCGTTGAAAAAGCTTTGAAATGAATGCAAAAGATGCGAAGTTCAACTAATTTCAATTGCATTTATTTTTAATTTATTTCGAGTTTTCGCCTCTTTTTTGAGAAATTTATTCTTTATAGCAATCTTATCAAATACCAATCAGCATCCATCGTCAGCTCCATTGAAGTATTCACAATTGTCGCCAAAGTTCAACAATGATAATAAAATGCGTTGCTATTATTATGTTTTTTTTTCTGATTTGAAAACAACAACAAAGGAAACAAGAAGCTTTCCAGCCGAAAGTCGTCGTCTTCGTCAGTCGCCGATCGTTCTTCGGTAATTGAAATGCTTTCGGTTGGAATCTAATCGACATTTCGCCTATTGGAAGCGACGTCGATCGGCTTTCAACTACGTGAAAGCGAACGTGAATCATGAGTGTGTGCGTGTGTGTGTTATTTGGCTACATCTCGTAGTGATTCTCATTCATATTCTTCTTTTTTTAGATAAGATTCTGAATATTTGTAAAACGATTCACGTTAATTGACTGAAAAAACAGCAAAAAATTTCTTTATTGCCTGATTTTCATATTTACTTCTTCTTCTCTTTGTGGATTTGTCGTTTTTATTGTTTTCTATGTAATTTTACATCTTATTTTGTGTAGTTTACTTCTTGGAATTAAAACTATTTCCTTTAATTTCTCATGGTTTTTGAAGCTGAGCGTCGAAGTCGAAGTCGACAAGCAACGACGCAATCGCAGCAGCCATCGACGTTGTTGTGTTTTCGGTGCATTTTATGCGCCGTTGCATTCACAATAACAACAAAAACAACTTCAAGTTTAGCCTTCACCTTGTCCAAAATTCAATAGAATAAAAGCATGTTACTTTCCGTGTGTTGTTGTTGTTTTTAGCGATTGAACTGACTGTTGTTGTTGTTGGCGTCACGGCATCTAACATCGAATTGAGAGGAGTGAAGAGTCACGCATTCTCGCTTGCTGCTTCGTCTCACTGCATCAACATATCAATTCATCTGCGTATCGATATACGCAGTAAAAAACCAAGCAACAGCCAGCAGACAACAACAACAACAACAGCAAGCATCACGCTTTTAACCCACTCACACAGTAACTTTGCTCGTTGACTGCGTTGTGGAGCAGCGAGCGAGGGTGCTTTTGAATGGCGTCGAAAACGTGCACAAAGAGAGTCTTTTGTGTTGCTATCGAAAGAGAGCCGCGGTTCTGCTGTCCAAGGAGCTTCCGAAATGTGCGCTGCTCCACCGACAGCTGTTTCACGAACCCACGACGAATGGGCGTGCGAAGTGGGAATGAGTGAAAAACACGCAAACTTTGTTTTTACGGCGCTTTCGTTCGCATGCGGCCGGCGTTGAGAGCGGAGGCACTTCGTTCCTTTAGCACCTCGTTCAATAACGAAAACGACCTCTTCTCTTTCTTACCCACGCAAGCAAAAAAACATTAATTCCATCGTTGTTGTTGTTGGTGGGGCTTTGTTTGTTTTTCCATTCATTTGACTTTTTGACTTGCTTCGTTGTTGTTGTTGTTTGTATTCGTTCTTCAATCGCCTGCTCTGCTTCATGCTCATTTTCGTTGCGCAGGCGAAGTTGTGCTTTGCACACACACACACTCGCACGCACGCGAACGCTTTTGGTTGTTCCAGTGCTTCGTCGATTTCAGTTTTCAACGCGCGCCGGAGCCGAACGAACGTTTGTGCCGTTGCTGTCGTTGAGATCGTCTGCTCACAGCGCAACTTTGCTTCACACTTCAAAGCATTTCGGAAAAAGTCTGTCGAATTATTATTGTTGTTCTATGTGCTGTTCGTTCTTGTGCTTCACAATCACCCACCACCAACGGCTGTTGCTGTCCCGCGCGACACCCTCCTCCATCGACGTTCGTTAGAAACGAGCATCGCTGCTCGGCGTTTGTGTGTCGCCAGAACAAGCGAAACGTTTGTTTGTCGGCGGATGGACTCGGCTCGTGTTTGTGTGTTGTTCGGTCGGTCGACGTGCGGCGGCGGCAAACGGAAACCGACGCCGTTCGATCATTAGAACGACAGAACACACGACGCTGAAAGGCGCGGCGATTCGGAGGCAGCGCCGACGTTGACAGCGCCGTCGGCAACGCTGCCAACGCTGCGAATTAGCAAATTGAAATTCTCTCAGAAGTTTTATTTGACATTTCGTAGTCGTCGCGAAAGCAACGCGCATTCTGACACGTTCGCTGGCGTGAACAGCAAAACAACGAAGTCCCAACCTACAGAAAAACCAATAAAAAATCCCATAAAAACACAAAAAATTCTAACAAAACAGAAAATTCACCCTAAAAAATTACAATTAGAACCAGAAGAAAGGAAGGTAAAAACGAAAAACGGAGAATTTTCACAGTGAAAAATAGAAAATCTTGTTTTTGGTGAAAACAATGAAAAAGTTGATTTAAAAAAATCGCAAAAAAATTGAAACATTCGAAAGCCGAAGAAACAGAAAATGTGAAAAATTCTAAATGAAAATTGAAGTTTATTTGAAAATTGTTAAAAAAATCAAAAGAAAAATCGAGGAAATCCTGCTAAAAAAAGAGCCGAAAAAGATAAAAAAAAAATTTAGGATTTAAGTTAATAAAAAACAAACAGAAAAACAGCCAAACGAAGTGCCTAGAAAATCGAAAATAAATCAAAAACTATCGTGAAAACTTTCCTAATAAAGAAAATTAATGCAGAAAAATAAAAAGTGCCTCAAAACTTCCAAACCAAAAAAAGTATTCGAATAAAAAGCTAAAAAAGCAACAGATTTTTGCAATTTTTAAAATTTGTTCTTTTAAGCACATTTTTGCCTTTGACCTCAACATTGAAAAATTTTTGTTGAACTCTGAAAAGAAATAAAAAGCCACAACAGAATTCAATTGAAGTAAAATCCAACAACTACAACAGCGATTAATTTAAAGACTCATCGTCTGTTTTGTTGTCAGCGCGTTGCTGCTGTTCTTCTTCTTCTTTTCTTCCGCTTGTTGTTGCTTTGCATCGAATGCAGCAATCTTTTTGCTCCTCTTCGGCAAGCAAAAGCACTTGTTACGCAACACAGAAGCCGACCAGCAGCTGATTGGAAGTTCCGCATCCAATAAGAACGGCATGGAGGAAGTATCAGAAAAACAATCAACAGAATAAAAGCTGAGGTGAGTCTATGAAGTAACACTTGTTGTTGTTGTAGAGAGGTGAATATTGAGGCTGAAAAAACAAACAAAAATATTTAACCTAAGAGATTAAAAGAAAAAAAGGGAAAAAATCAAAGCAACCACGTGAATATTTATACAAATAATATTAAAATATTTATCTTCAGTTTTCATCGATCTATCGTGCTGAATGAAGTTTTGAATTACAGATAATTAAAGCGTAAAAAACTTTGTTTAAAGCCAAGGAAAAGTTTCAACCTTAGCACCCTCTGAAACGTCTTCCTTTTGAAGATCTTCCGTAAAAATCTCGTCCTTTAGCAGGCTTTGAAATTAATTGCAATGGACTGTAGTCACTCTTTCCGAAGAAACTGCTGTAAATTCCAATAGAAACCGACAAACCTCGAGAAATGTGGAATAAATTGAGGATTAAATACTTGAATCAAATGTCGAAAGAGTCGATCAATCCATGTATAGAAAAATAGATATAATATAAAAGAATCATTGTATTCTCAAGTAATGAATTAAAAGATAAAGGGATAATTAATCGCTTTTAAAGATTCCCATGACTGGAGTGAAATTTTTAATAAATTCAATTGAACTGAATCGAAAATAAAGATTAATTCGATGATAAAATCGCGGAGATGTTGTGGCTTTGAAGACGGCTCCATTGATTCCCATTGATTTTGCTCGGCATTGGAAAATGAATGAATAATCAGTTATTGCATTAAGCGAAAATATTAATTTACGCGATAAAAAGTATCTATTGAAGCATAAATTATTACACATAAAATCATAGAGATTATAATAGTTTATCTGATTATATTAATTATATGATTATACTTATTATAATCTTTGATTAAAGGTTATCAAAATAACATTAATTAAGTTGTCGTAAAGAGCATTATATTCATTCATTCATGCATTTTGGGTTTTGAAACAATAGTAAATAAATTAATTAATAACAATGACGAATAATTAAATTTTCCCCGATAATAAAAATTCATTTCTAGTGCAATACGTGTTTTTTAATAAATAAATAAATAAAAACAAAAAAATTAATAAATAAATAAATTAAGAATTTATAAATATATTTTTAATATTTTACAATTTTAATGCAATTTTATTTATTTTAATTTATACTTGATTTCAAAATTATTTAATATAAAATTCTATTCTCAATTTTATTGTCCACAGTTTAAAGCATTGATTTATATTTATTCAGAATATTTATTTATTTATAATCTTTTACTGTAATTTACTTTTTAGTTATTTAGCTTCATTTTATTTGAATTCGAATTTTATTTCAAATTTCAATTTTTCAATAATAAAAAAAGTATTTTTTGTAATTACATCAGAATAAGAAATCCCATAAAATTTGATTTAAACTAAATGTAAGATTTTTTGGAAGAATTATTTTAAATTTGAAGAATTATTTTAGTTTATTTAAGTGCATATGGAGCTAGAAAATTACTATAAATGAACTGTTAAGTTAATTTAAAGTGCTTATTAAGTTAAGCGTGGATATTTGCTTTCTCAACGACTGTATTTGTCCGTTCTTTGTGCTTTCCTGCCCACTCAGTCCATTCACAGTTGAAACTGTTAATTAGAAAAGACAGAATCTTTTAGGATGTGACAATTCGCAAAATCAACAGAGAAAAATCCATTGATAATAAATTAACATCATTTATATATTTATAAAAGATCACAAAGAAACTTAGTTTAAAAATAAATTTTAAATGAACAAAAATTTCGTTTATAAGCCACGAGCGTAACAAAAATATAAAAATAAATCTTAGTTTACTTATAAATAATAAAAATTCATATCATAATAATAATATAATATAAATAATAATAATAATATATATTGTATATTTTAATAAATAATATACAATATTATAAATTAATTTAAATAAGGTGCTAATGATTTAATAATTGTGATTTGTATCATTTGCATTTATTGCTATGTTGCTACTGATCCAGATGTAGATCTATTCGCAGTTAAAGCCTGAAAAGTTAATGGTTTCCAATTTGTACTGGCAATTTTTACCTATTTTACATTCCCAAAGATATGCAACAACTGTTAAAAACACTCAAATGATGCCATTTGATCTTCAACTTTGCCATGGTGAAATAGATCCAGGATCAGGATCAGTGACTATGTCAATGCAGTCTATTTTCTAGGAATTCATTCGATTTATTTATTATTTATATTTATTTATACTTCGTCCTTAATTTATTAAGTTTATTTAGAGTATTTATTTCTTAACTTGACTCAAAAAATATATTTACAGTTTACTGAAATCTTTTATTGTCATTTAATTTTTACTCATTTAGCTGCGACTTTTAAATTTAGTTTTCGTTTTAATATTTCCATGACAAAAAAGTGTTGTTCGTCATAAATTCAATCAGGATTCTGCTCGGTTTTCATTGATGTAATCGGTTTTACGACTTTTAATCTACGTGTAGCAACAATTTGCAATTTTTTCTAAAGTGTTGCTATCTTCCCTTCTCCTTTTTTTTTCGCTGTTAAAGTTGCTTTTTTATGGAAAAACTGATCGTTGGCTTTAATTGTGTCATAAAAGTTCAGTTAAATTGCGTTTGTGTTTGTTTAGTCGTAAAAACTTGGAATTGAAATTGATTTTGACCATAAAAACATTTTGTGCGACCCTCTAAAAAGGAAAATTCTATTCATTGTTTATATAAAAATAAATAAACATCTTTGTATATACATAATTACGTAGATATATTTGTATATAGTACAAAAAATAATGAAAAAATAACAATAAATAATCCATGATTTATTGAAGTAGTTTTTAGGATTTCTTTCAAATGACTTATTTTCATTTTTCTCATAATGAGGAAAGAACGGAGTAATTTTAGTGCAAAAAAGGGGCAGTAGGGTCGTGTAGATACATTCGTCTTTTCTGCCTCCGTTCATTCATCACATCGCTTTTCAATGCTCAGATGAAAACAGGTGCTGCTTTTGTTAAATATGCAAATGTTATTTACACAATAACCTGGATATGATTCTGCTGTGTATGTCATACGTGCATGACAAACAACAAAATCGCTATTTGTACACTTTTATTTGCAATCAACTCAACGCAAAGCAACGCTTGAGCTTTTGCAGGCAGCTTTTGTTGTTTTTGTTGTCGTTGTTCCACACCTCCGCCCTCCGCTTCCACGCCTCCAACACTATTTAATTTACATTCATCGTGAATATCAATAAAATATCATTTATTACAGAAATCCTCTTCAAAATGACCGCCTCGAGAAGCAATTGTTTCTCTTTTTCTTGTACAGTCGTGGAATATAACTAAAAAAACCCATTCTAGTCTTTTTCCTCTTGTCTATTTCTTGTCTTCCTTTCTTTTCACTTCGATTCTTGTACAGAATTTATTTAAATTCATTTCATTTGACCACTTTTTTGGCAGCTGTTTACAAAATTTGACTGCTTAAAATTTGGACAAGTAGCAAAAAGAAAACCTCATCGAAAATATTCGTGCAATTGTATATAAATGCAATATAATTAATATTATGTCTACATAAGCTCGTTACCTTTTCATGGATGAATATATAATATAGCAAATAGTTTGAAAAAATTAGAATTTTTCGTGAGTTTTTCCAAGATGAGCGACGGCAACTTACTTTTTTTTTGTCGTAAAATGGTTGAATTTCGAGCAACAGCACCGTTTGCACTACGACAACCCGCTCCACTCCATCATTTACCCACCCCCATCACCCTCTCCAGCGGCACTTTCTTTTCTTGCTTAATTTATTACACTTTCGTATCTCTCAGATGCGGATTTTTGCATTAAAAGTTTTGCAAAAATTTGCTTTGCTTTCGCTTCAATTCGAGCGGCACTAATTTCGGCTTTTAGAGGGTGGCTTTCCACCGAAGCGGGGGTTGTTCGTGGCGGAGTTGCTATGAAGATGAGCGAAGGCATCAAATTCATCGATACAACGCTGCAGATACGCGGAAGAAGCACGTTTCATGAAATTAATGCTGCTGCATTCCTTAAAGTGCTTCGCTGTGGAATATCCATTAAATTCCACGCACCGAGTTGAGGGTGAATTCGGTGGGCATCGCTTTGTGTGGCTTTAGACAAGATGTGAACTATAATCGCGTTGCCCATCGCTGAACGAAGCACTTCGAATGGTTTCTGTGGCGAAAAAGGAGCAAGATGGAGGAAGAGGCAAAAAAATAAGCCAACCTTTGAAGAACATAAAATAAAGAATTCGTTTGTTCTTTGCCCAGAACGATTGGAAAAATTAATGAAAGAGAATCTAAAAAGTCAGCTGAAAGAAAAGGAAAAAGTAAAAAAAAAACAAAATTGACTATAAATAAATGTAAATTATGTATCTTAAAGAAAAGAAACAAAAACTTCTTCAATGTAATTCTACAAAAAGGAGAACAATAAATCACTAAAATCGTTACGCATTTTGAACTTTTCAAAAACTAATTCTGAATCATTTCAAGTATGCAAAAAAAACTTAAACAAAAAAAAAAAAATTTAAATTTCAGTGATGCTTAAAAAAAAGAGTAAGAGAGCAAACAAACTACAAAAAAGCTGAAGATTTTATAAAGAAATAACAAAAATTCGTTTAAAATTAATTCCCTTTCGTTTTTGTAGTTGGCTGTTCTTGAAATTCCAGTTTTAATTAAATGATTAAGCGAAATTAATTAAAATTGAGCGAATTCAAACAAAACGCACATCAATAAAGAATTTCAATTTAAGAGATTCTTTTAGAAAATTGATTACCAAAGAATTTAGGTGAAAAAACTCCTAAAACAATTCTCCATAACAAGGACGAAGAGGAGGAAAAGGCATAAAGGAAGGAAAAGGCAGAGGAGAGTTTTTTAATAGCGTTGCAATTTTTACACATTTCCAGACCTTGACACAAATTTTGACGATTTCAGTGACGCCACGGAAATGCAAAAAAGAAGCTCTTGAAAATCCATTACAACAATAGAGGACAAAGTAAAAAGGGACACAAATTGGAGTGAATGGAATTCCTAACCATAACAGATACGAGACAAAACAGTAAAGGTCCTTAAGCAAGGAAGGAGCACAAAAGAGGGAGCTATAAGGGAACGTATAAAATTGGCGGAGTCAAATGAAGATAAAAATCAATGAATGAAAATAAAAAGAATGCAGCAGAAGAGGTCCACGAAGCCGTGAAGACTGTCGCTCTCAGTTATTCCCTTTTCAGGAGCTTTTGTTTTACCCACAACACTGTATAGCCCCTTATAGTGTTTATAGACAATCTCTTGTAGGGCTCATAGACAATCCTAAGACCCTCAGTCACACTTTGTAATCCTCTTTCGTCCATGCTTAGCCAGTGTCTGGCTAAGTACATAAATAGATCTCCTAAATTACTGTATTTGCTCTATCCTTAGACACTGTATGTTGCTTTGTTTCTCCTCAGGGTTTCAGAAGAAACGTCTATTCTCTATACTCCCCATCAATTTTCCGTTCCTCAACTATTCAGTTCCCTAATCCTCCCCTCACAGTTTTACAGGTTAATTTAATTCCCTCAGAGATGTAATTGAACATGTTTTGGCATTCTCAATTATCTCTTAAATTTCGCCTTCAATCTTCTCCCCCAAAAACAATCATTTTTCGTGGATTGCTTAGCGTTTCCCTTAATAAAACTCCTCTCAAGGCGAAAATGTGGAAATCTTTCGTTGCAATTTAATGCCTTATTAACGGTACTTAAGGAAGGCTGTCAAATGAACTGTCAAATGAGCTGTCAAGTGGTTTTTATGTATATGAAGAACGAGGCACGCTTGCGCAACTGTCAGCTGTCAATTAAAATAAAAAGCAGTCGTTTGTCCGCGCTGTAAACAGCAAAGTAAAAAAAATAATAGATATAGAAAGACATAATAAATCTTTTAGAATTTTTCATTTTTATTTTTTAATAGATAATAATTTCTTGCAATTTTATTTTTACGCTTATGTAGAATTTTTCCAGATTGTATGAACGAAGCGTCGGCCATGTTTATTTAATGGCTACCGAATTCCGATGGTTTTTGTATTTTTTTAAGCCATGTTGTTGTTGATTTTGTTGTATTTATTTTTTGAAATGCTGCTGGACGTGCTGTTTGTTGGCCATACATGAATGAAGACCGGCAACCAGCAGCTCAGCAGCATTTCTGTGCGTGCGGAGCGAGCGATTCGAAGGCGATTCGCCCAACATCTCGACCTCCAGATCGCCCCCGCCGTCATGTACTCAATCCCACAACCGCTGACTTCTTCAATTGTTCAGTTGTTCAATAAACCATGTGTTTCGCATTTGTTTCTCGTTTTCTTCGGTCTTTTTTCGATTCCGCTTCTGCTCGCGTTAATGGAAAGTAAACAAATTGTTTGTAAAAACAAAACCAGGAAAGCAAAATTGACAACAACAGCATGGAAGTCAAATAAAATTAGACCGACAGACAGCCAGACCAGCGAAGATCTCGAATTACCAACGTGGACCGGGCTGCGGCTGGCGGCGGTGACGTTGAAAGTGGCCTTGATCAACAAACAAATGGAAACTTGCTCAAACTTTTATGAAATGCATTGCAAAAACTTGAATTAATACAAAATTAAATGCATTTTTAAACAAATAAATTGATGAATTAATTAATTAACGAATTAATTCAATTGAATAAAAAAGAAGTTATTTGAAAATAATGCCAAAAAATACCAATAAAACAAAAAATAGATAATAAATAAAGAAATGGATTTTATATAAAAAAACAAATTAAACAAATAAAATTAACAAAAAATGTTAAATAAAGTAAAGTTAAATTGAAAATAAGAGTGTTAAAAAATCAAAATTCAAATTTAAATTCATATCTACTTAAAAACATTTTTTTTTATTATACACCTCGAAAATTCTTGAAAATTCATGAATCAAAAAATGTAAATAACCTTTAATTAAAATGTGGTTATTAATTTCGTATCCAATTAAGTCAAAATTGGGACTGAAAAACATAACAAAAGAATTTTCAGTAACTCGAATCTTGTCTCGAAATAAACGCCTCATTTATAGGCTTTTGTAATCAATTGTGTGGCCCCGGAAGTGTTTCGGAGTATCTGCGATACAGTCGCGAGGAAAGTTTAATTATTTTATTTTGTTGTTCTGTTTGTTGTTGGACGATCCAATCGATGTGTTTAATTTTTACCAGCACAGTTGGCTTTTAGGGTCACTTGGACTATACGGGTTGGTCTTCTCTTTTCTCTAGAGATAAACAGAGTAAAGGGTTTCCATTGGGAACAAACTGTAATTAATTGAAAGCAATAAAAAATTAGTTCTTCCAAATTGTTCAATTATATTTAGAGGTTGTTAAATTATATTACTGCTCTTATTACTTTTATACCCTTTATAAAATACTAAAGAAAAACTATGAAAATAACCAAAAATAATAATCTAACAACCGTCAAAAAAGCTGATACTGAAAATAATTACTATAATAATAATAGTTAAGCCTTGAAGCGATCCTGACATCGCCGAATGTCCAAAAATTGCCATTGTATGAAGCATTGAATGAATTTCATTGTATTTTGTTATGTTTTTCAAAGAATTACATTTCACAATCTGTTATTTATTAATTCAGTCTATAAAGGAATTCTTTCTAGATGTTTTTTCTTGTAATATTTCGTGGTTCTTTACACGGAAGGGGAGAAAAAGTATTCAAAGGCGGAAGAAATTCGAGACGTTACACAGCAGCAACGCAGAAATAAGGAATTTAAAACTCAGTTGTTCAAGAAATAAATCAACCTTGAGTTGAAAAATGAATTCGAATGAATGCCAGTGGATTGCAATGGATGCGAAGAGATTTATAAGCGTTGGTATGCAGTGCGGAAGGTAATAGGAAATTCCTTTTAGGAATACTGTACAAGGGGACTAGAAGTGAACAGGCCTCTACTTGCATTCATCTAGCTTCTAAAAAAACATTGGCAATTACCTCTAGACGTCTTGAAATAATCCCTTAATGAATTTAATCCCAAAACTACTTGGAATTCTTAAAAACTAGAAAAGATGGGTGGAATACTTGAGTAAAATGGGTCTTTTATTAGTATTGTTTTCTAGTACAGTGTCTTTAAATACCATCTTCCATAAACTTATGGTATCAGTATGGATGTCGATATAAACCGGTGTCGGTAGCATATCAGAGCTCTATTGGTCCAATGCTCTAGTGAAAGCATTAATATCTATTTAGCTGTGAACTTTCCCAATTGAACAGTCGAAAATTGCCTATACATAATTTGAGCAAATAATTTTGCAAATACATACATAATTTGAGGGGCTTAAGAACGGCTTTATTCCCGCAAAAAATTGATTGAAATAGATTAGGGTTAATTTCATTAATTCCATTTCCAATTTTTAAAATTTTCCTCCTTAGTTTTCCTTTTCTTTCCACTTTTTTCCATATTTTATATCTTCTATTGAATTTTCGGTTACATTCATTCACTTGATGGCGGTTGTTATCGATTCTTTATTATTGTTACTTTTATTATCATTTTTATTACTTTTATTATTACAGTTGCTGCTGTTATTGTTTGCTTGAGAGATGCCAGGGTGAGGAATCGCAGCAGCTTAGTTAATGGCTTAATTAATGGCTATTCATGTCTACATCATTTTTTTTTTTAATTTGTACAGTTCAAATGTTTTTAAAATGTACAAACGAAAATAGACAGTTCAGTAAAGAAGCAGCGTGCTTTAATTTCTTTCAATAAATTCTGTTAATTGTTTAACTTTTCGATTGCCGGAAAGCTGTGTTTTTTTTTTGTGTTCGTGGTTTATTCGATTTATTACCTGATGCGTTTTCGTTTCTGTATTTCTTCCATAATTTCCTTTTATTTTCGGCGTCAAATCCAACAGGAATTTCGTTGTTGTTCTCGTTTTTCTGTCTTATTAATTATATTTTTGCCTGATTGGATATTATTACAGTTGCTCTTGTTGTCACTTTTATTTACTTCTGCTTATTATTATCACGATTATTATTATTATTATTATTTTCATCATTGTAACCTTGAAATCTTATTGAAAAATTAACATTGAAAAATATTCGTTTTGTTGTCGTTTTTTCCCCCATTTTTCGTATTTTTGTACTTTGCTGTTGTTGGTTAACTTTTGGGTTTCTGTTGTGTTTCCTTGATTTCGGTTCTTGACGTCAAACACCAAAATTATTAATTGCCATTGTTATTATTTTTTTTTTTTGTTTTTTATGTTGCTAATTGTTTTTTGTTGTTGGCGTTACTTTTGTTGCTTTTTAAGGAGTCTTTTTTGTTATTATTATAATTTTTTATGCTTGTTTTTTATGAAGTTTTGTGTATTTGTTTTTACTAAATATTTTCTTGTTTTTGGTTGTTGCTGTGTAACTTGTTTATTATTGTTAAAACGCGCTGCTCAATAAAAAAAACCAACATCAGCAATAGAATTTTTTTATTTCTACTTCTTTTTTGGTGATCTTTTTCATTGTGGCGAATATTGCTTTGTTTCTGTTTCCTCTCCTCTTTTTATTAATTTTCTTTTACTTTTTTATTATTTTCTATTCGACGCTTTTTTATTTCTTTTATTAGTTTTCCTGGTTTCCATTTTTCCACAGTCCAAAATTTATATATTTTTTTCTTCTTGCTTTAAATACATTTCATGTGTTTTTTCTATAATTTTTCTTTATTTTTTTGAAATTCTTTAATGCTGCTTTTTTCCTTTTCATGTCTCTTCAGTAACCTTGAAACTTCCTTCTCTTTTTCTATCGCAAAAACCCTTCTTTTTGTGTTTGATTGGACGAGAAGATTCGGTTTTTCTATGCTTTTTCCTTTTTTCTGCTTCTTAGTATTCTTTTTTTTTATTACTGCGGATACATTTTACATTTTCCCTTTCATTCGTCTCCCTTCTATGCACATCTTCGCCACTCGTGCAGCTCCTCATTCGACTTTTCGGTCACGTTCGCCACGCTTCGTTAACTTTGTATGAAGCACGGGACTCGACGAGGCTCGTTCAATTTCCAATCCTTTGCAACGCTGTTCGATGTTGTTGTTGCTTCTACGTGCTTCATATCAGATGACGTTGGATTTTTTCCTTTTTCATATCGATTTTAATGCAATTCCAAAGACTCATGATTGAACAACAAAAATAGCACAACAATCCAAAGAACTGTTTTTTTTTACAGTTATATTGTGAAAAGCAGGTCAGCAAAAGTGAACTTTTGAGCAAGCGAAAAATAAATGCAAAGGAAACGTGAAAGGAAAGCGGTATCGAAGGACTGAGAGACTTCTGAAGGTACTGTAATTCCTTCTTCTAAATTATAGCCATTCGAAGGGTTACAAAAAACCATTGCAACCTCTCAGAATTTTGTGGAACTCTCATTATAGTGGATATGGTCCATATTGATGCGTCTTTGAAGGCCCGAACGCATCAGCAAAACATATTTCGGGTTTCCAGGCGTTGTAATTTCCCCTTTATACCAATTTCTAGCCTCACTTCCTCTTTTAGAGAAGATATCCATGGCAGATCTCATCCCTTATTTCCTTCATATTATTTATTATATGTTTTTGTATTAAATGTTTTTATTTTTCTATATCTTCTATAATTTTTCTGGTTTATTTAGTTTTTTCTTTTACGTTGGTTGAGGCGTGGTTTTCGTGTATGTCAGTCGATGTTTTTCGGATTTTATCGTACCTTTTTTATCTTATTTCCGAAACATACATATTTCAATAGTATTCAATTTATTATCTCTGCCTTTTCTTGTTTTTGTCAATATTTGGCGTTAGTAATTTATTTTCAGAGTCGTTTTCTGTATCGTTTTTTTAAGTTGTTATTTTTTTTGCTTTTTCTTTTGTGTCTTGTTACAACTGCGTTTTAAACTATTCTATAATCTGGCTTTAATTACGTTCGTAGGCTGCTTGGTTTCCGCCTGAACTCAGCGTTCACATAGTTCACTTTTGAAGCTTGAGTTGAGTTGGGGTTCAGCTTGTTTTGAAGTTAGTTCTTTTTAGCCTAATCCCTAAATATATCATTATGAATTTTTAATAAAAAAAAACTTTCAAGAAGGTGTTGCTACAAACATTAATTTCTTAAAAAGAGCCCTTATCTTTTTGCTTCTTTTTCCTGTTGTTTTCGGTGGGAATTCGAATTTCTACAATACACAAAGGCCTATCTTTACAAAGGGCCTATCATAAAAAGGAAAAAAAGAGCAGAAAGATGCTAAAGCAGAACAAAAAATAAAAAAATGCGTAGTTTAACAGTGGATAAACTGGTCTAGAGGCTTTCAAGATCTTTGCCTCGGCCTAAGGAACAAAAAAAATCCCTGCAGATTTTGTATCGACCGATGGCTTGATGGGATGCTCAATCAGCATGGAGAATTAAGGAAGAATTATTCCAGACATTTCCATAAAGAGTCCAAGCAATAGAAAGTCTGCAGTAAACTGGGCCCGATGCGGATCATAAGTCAAGAGTCCTAATTACGACTTTTAAGGCAGCATCAATGGATACAGGTTTTAAAAAACCAAAGGAAAACAATGAAGAGCTACATACATATTTGAAAGGGACTATTTATGTACGTAATAACTCCTTTTTTGCACGCTTCTATAATCTATGTGACAGAGGGCAAATAAAGCCCTCAGATGTGATTGTATCTATTGTATGCTGAAGACTAGTAGCCGAGTGCTATAATGCCCTGGGATGGAATAATATTGTCTTCGCAACCTAGTACCCATTGAACGTCCCGAGAACCCTTTGTATGCGTCGAAAAGCCTTCTGTGGGCTATCAAACAGTCGGAACCGGTCTGTTTATATTTAAGAAATAAGCAAAAGTCAAATTGGACAAAGTTTTGGTCGGGAGCAGCTAGGGAAATCTAAGAGATTTCTTAGCCCATACAAAGCAGTTTCTAAAATCTTCTCTTTCTATCTGAAGTTGCAATCTCAAAATTCACCTGAAAATATCAGAAATTCTGAAGTTTCGTTTGTATATCGATCGATATCCAGCGTGGAGCACTTCGCTTTCATGTTTTTGGGGCCTTATAACTCCGTGAGGATCTTTAAGCAAAGGAAAAAATAGGGCGAAAGACGAATACCTGCTTATTGTCCATTGGCGAAAGCAGTAATGAAAAGGATCGAAGAAGCAGAGCATTCAGAACATTAAAGGCTCGAGGGGACAGAAAAACATGTGTATTCGGAAATATTATTGCTTTTCCTTGATAATTTCTTTAGTTTTTCGTGTTTTTACTTCCTTGTATACGTAGTAAATACAAGAAAGTATTGTAATCATGAAAAATTTCGATATTGAGATTTTGATGGTAACACACATTTTGACCATCGCGGAGTCCATTTTGACTAGTTTGGTCGTGACGTGTGTACGTATGTACGTATGTACGTCTGTACGTCTGTACGTCTGTACGTCTGTACGTCTGTACGTCTGTACGTATGTACGTATCCTCAATAACTTAAAAACGGAGAATCGTAGAAACTTGAAATTTGGTATTTGAGACTCTTATAAGACCTAGTTGTGCACCTCCCTTTTTGGATGCAATCGGTTGCGCGAAAAGGACACTTCTCATATATTACTTCCTTGTTTTTTTCAAATTTCATACATTACTCAAAAACAAACACTCCTAGAAAGTATATTGGGCCTTACATAAGACACAATTTTGTAGCTCCAATTTTAATGATGGTTCGCACCAAAAGGACTCTTCGCCAAAGGAACACGAAGCATGCATTATCCGAATTACATAAATGATAATGATAAATTAATGTTATGCTGCTATATCTTTTACAAAAATTGGTTGTACCCTTACAGAACTAAACAGGGAAATCAAAATTACTACGATTGATAGTTAAAGCTGTGTGGAAACTAATTTGTACTTCCTTGTTTTTACTTACTAATATTTAAATTATTTAAATTAAGAGAAGCCTATGAAATTTTTTTCATTATGGAAGTAAAAATATTTAAAATTTTTAAAACTTCAATTTTAAAATATAAATAAAATATATCAACCACTCTTGAAAGAAAACCATACAATTGCCGTCATACAAGGAAGTTATGTGTTGCCCACATCAGATATTTTCGGAAAAAAAAACTAATTAAATGTCTAATAATAATTTATTAATCAATAAAGGCTAAAAATAAAAAGCCTTTGAGCTTAAAGATGAAACGTTTTTTGAATATTCGTAGCTCCGTCATTGAATTTATAAAAGGCTTTTTTCGGTTATAGTTTCTTGTCTGGTATCTTGATGATTAATGAAACTCATTCTTTGTGGATGTTGTTATTAATTTATGTGGTTTAATAGGCAGTCGCTTCAGTTGTAATTTGCTGAGTTCGTCAGTCGTCATTCGTTCGTTCGGTTGTTCGTTCGTTCGTTGGTTCAATCAGTTGATGTTTAGGTATCATCTCCATTGCGTGTTAAGGTTATAAGCAAAGGATTTTTTCTTAGTTACACAGTTTCTTATGCAGTTCCTAAGAAGCTTGAGAGAGAAGTTCGTGGGAATGTTTTTACTTGGCAAGTTCTGTAATTAACAAAAGCGAAACGAAACCAAAAGTCATTTGAAGAAAGGTCGAAAGAAGTGACGAGGAAGTTGATGTGTTAAATGACTGATATGAAAGATGAATGGAGCAACAGAAATAATAAGAAAAAAAAATCAAAATAAAATAAATCAAAAAACAAAATATTTCAAAACTAACATAAATCTTTTTTATTGAATTATTAATTAAAAAACTGTTTAATTGCGTTGATTTTACTTTATGGGATTTTTCTAATCAACGAATCTTTCCATTTAAATCTCTTCCTATCACAATTCCTCTTTTACAATTTTTCTTTTTCCTATTTTCTTTCGTTCTTTAATTTATAGTATTTCCCTACTTGCTCGGAATCTCATTAATTCCTTATTTTGTCTTCTTAACCCATTTACTTCAGCGATAAAAAGTAAAAGCGAAAAACTTGTTTTTCGTAGTAGAAATATTTATAAACTCATCTTCTTCTTTGCTTTGCTTTCGTTCCACCTTCTGTTCTCGGTTTCACGGTCGCCGTTGTTTTTGTTGTTGTGCTGACCTTGAAATTGAGCTTATTTATGGAGCTGCTTTAATTTTAGACGATTCTGCTTGAGACAGAAAAAGAACAAAAACACACCAAAAAAAAAAAAACGGAGGAGTCGCCTGCAAACGAACACGTCAACTTCTTCGAATTAATAGCTTGTGTTAACTAAAAGTGTTCTTTCCTTTTTACTCCTCTCTCTTTTCTAATAACAGCCGAAATTCTTCTCCGCCTTCTCTCGTCGCTCAGACAAGTAACAGCAGCTCCAAAAAAGTTGTTCTGTAATTGGATTCAAGTCGATGAGTATCTTAATACAACGAAGCCGAACGAAGACGTGTTCGTGTTGCTAATGAATTGGTCTCATTGAATGCGATACGAACATCGCGTATATCGTGAAAGAGTATTAATGACTGATACACTGCTTGCTGGTTGGTGGTGGGTGCCGGGGAGCGACGACTCATCGCTCTGCTCGCGTTTCTAGCGCCATTTCAACGACAAACACAGAGACAGGCGTTCGTCGTTTGTCGGCACTTCGGTTTAAATGATGCCGCAGTTGATTTGCATCGGCAACTGCACAATCGAAAGTGAGTTGTTTTAGTTTTATTCAAACAGCACGAAGGTTGTTTTTCGACGTGATATTTTCATTTAAATAAGATCTCATTCAATGTAATTAACCCACAAAATATTGAAAATAGAAAATTCAAAAAGGAAAAAAATCCAGTATGTAACAGGAAAAGGAACAAACACTACATATAAAAACCGAACAAAGGCCGCCAGTCGTCGCCGTTTTATTATGCTTTATGTATGCAAATCTCCTGCTTCCGAATGACGCTCTAGCGCCCCAACTTGACGCCGCCGCTGACGTCGACGCCACAGCAGCAGCCATTTAACGAAACGGAACGAATCGCTAAAAATACTACATTGCAACTGCTGCTCAAAACTAAAACAAAAGCACGTCGATAAACAAAAAACGAACAAAGAAAAAACAATTTCAAAAATTATTTAATTTAATTTGAAAATTGCTCACAGTAACAACAAAGTAATTGAACAATGTGCTGTGTTGTTGTTGGACAACTTTGTTTTAGGCGACGACAGCGTCGACGAGTGACAGCTACTCTGGCGCCCAGTCGCCAATCAAAGGTCAAAAGCAGTCGCGTAGACGCAGCGACTGCAGCAAACAATCGAACGACAACGTAACAGCGCCGAGGAAAGCAGAGTAGAGCACACGAGAGCAGCGCCGAACTGAGAGAGCGAGTCGCACAGAGAAGGGCAGAGCAGAGCGTCAGCTGAGCGAAGCTTCGCTAACTTCAGTCGAATGCAGCGCAGCGTTTCAATTGCGCTTTCCAAAGCGGAAGCTGTTGCGCAGTAACTGCTCCACTTTGTTTATGTCTCTGCTTTCCTGTTTCTTGCTTTAATGAGTTGAAGTTTAAACAATGAATGATTTTTTATCGTCCGCTTTTATTATCAATTTTAGGAATGATAATAAGTTTTATGTGTGTGTTGCAAATGTTCACTGCATTTGAAATAAGTTGAAATTAAAAACCTTCGCGGATCGTTTGAAATTCGATACGCCGCAGCAGAGACCGAGCAGAAGCAGCGTAATTTTCAGACGATAGCATTTTTTTTATGTACAAAGTTAACGGTTTCGTTCTTGCTTCTCCCTTTCATGTGCTTCCTCTTGCCAACTCCCACCATTCATGGATAGCTTCTAATTCTAATTAATTCACATGAACATTTATGGTCGCCTTTTATTAGTTAAGCAATTAACGCACGCAATTCGTGGAAGCAGCGCTGCTTCTGTCGCTGCCGTCGCTCTCTGGCTCTCTCCGGATTCCATTTAATTAGAAGCTTGGAAAGGCGCGTTGTTCGACGTGTTGACTTAAGCAGGTCGTGCATTTAATTTATTGTAGGCTGCGTGTCGTAACTTGGCATAAAATTTGCTTAAAAAACGGCATCGAATGAAAATGGATTCCCACCGGAAATCCGCACTAAAAGACCGCAAAACGCACCGAACTTTGATGAGCGTTTTTATTGTCGCGTCGTGAGCAAAGCTGAATTTCTGGCGACAGTGCGTTTTGAATACGAAGCGCGACAGAGACAACAACAACAACAACATCAGTGAAAAAGCAGCGCTGACGTTGTAAGCAGTACTCTTTGTAAAGCGAGAGAAAAGTGAGAGAGCGAGTTTACTGCGAGTTGGTGTGATTGTGTTAACACAATCCAATTGGATCGTCGGACGAAGGGAAGGCGAGGAATAGTAATAAGCAGATAACACACACAACTTATAAATGACCCATAAAAATTAGCAACAAAAACGAACAGCAGACAACTGCTGCGTGTGTGGGAAGGAGAGGGAAGATGTGAGCAATTTTCGAGGTAGCCATAAAAGTCAGTGGAGTTGCTGAGTCGGTCGTTAAAACCGTGCCTCATGCATTAACATGATTAACTGTTGCTATCTAAACGACTCGCATGGAAACTCATTACACGAATGCAAAGAAAAGTGTAGGAAAAAGCAGCAACAACAACAACAACACGAATTTATATTCAGCTTTAATCACAGCAAAGCACAGAAAAAAGAAGGCACCTGAAATCGTGCTTTGGAAACATTTTGTTCGACTTTTATTGAGTGTTTGTGGTGTGAGAGCGACGTGTGAGGGACGAGTGCGGACATCTCACGTCCCCATCTACATACATAGCACGCCCCGGTCCACGCCCCATTTTCCGTGCTCCACGTCGAAATTCCCAATTCACAGGACGTGGAACGCCGAACATGGGCTTTAATGATGCTTTTCTGAAGAATGGATGCAGAAATCGGGTTTCCATTGTACTGAAAAATTATAAGAAAAAGGATAAAAAAGAACTCCAAAGATTTACTTCTTCTACAAAAAGAAAATTGAATGATTTTGAAATTTTTGTGTCTCCTCTTTTTCTTTCGTTTGATTATCGTTCGTCTATCATCGTCATGATCATCATCGTCGTCGTCATTGTCGTCGCTTTTATTGTCTTTCTGCGGAAGCAGAGCGCCCATTTCGACCTCGATCTCGATCGCCGTCGATCTGCGCCACGCACAATTTTCATGAATGGAATTGTGAAAAGTTGTCGTCGATAAAAACCGGTTGGCAACGCTGTGTCGTCGATTGTCGAACGTTTGTTGGTTGAGTTCCATAATTTGACAGTTTTTTACGTTACGCTGCAGTCAACCGCCCACAATCAAGCCACTTGCTACGGCAACACAGACACAGACACAAAAACAAACACAGCGACATGCAAAGTGCCAATTTTATCAAGAAACCACCGACGACGGCGTGGCTGCCACCCACCATCAACAACAGCAATAATAATTTCAGGGCAACAATAACAACAACAACAACACTCTGTTGTCTGTTTGTCACACTTTTTTATCACCTGTTTTCCCAATCTCTTGATTCCACGTGCGAATGGATCCCAAAAAAAAAAACCAACAACAGCTGCTGAATTTTTTTTGCTTTTGTTTTTATTTCTTTGAGAATATTTTAATTTTGATATTTTACATTATTTATTATATGTATTTATTACAAAAGAATTTAATTCTACCTTTTTTATCCATTTTTTCTTTCCTTTATTTTATTTGTTGTTGAAAATATTCACAAATTCGCTTATTTTTAAATTTTTAATAATTTTCTTTGTTGTTCTTTTTTCTATTTTTTTAAGAGGCGCAACAAAAGAAATTTTAAACTTTTTATGAATTTATTTTGTTAATGAAACGCGATTTTAAAACACGTTGTCTTTTATTTCAAAGCTTTAAAATTATTTTGCCTACAATTTAAAGCAAAAATATACAAAAATATATCATTGAATGTTGAATAAAAAACAAATTATTTACATAATAAATAATAGAAATAGAAAACTTATTCGATGCTAATGAATTTTGCTTAATTTTATGGTGATTTATTATGAATATTAATAAATCATGGTTGAAAAAGAAACCCTTTCTAAAGAAACCCTTTTTCTCTTTTTCGTCCTTGTGTTGCTCTTCATCTTCCTTTTCTCTGTGTTTTTATTACAATTCCGTGTTTAAAGGATTTCTGTGAATTTCTCTGAAGTTTATTTACGTTTTTTCCCCTGAACACTATTAATAATTAGATTTTCTTTTATATTTTATTTTCATTGCTTTTTTATGTTAATATTTTCCCATTTATTGCTATTATTAGCGATGCTTTTTCTTTAGCATTGAACTGTCACAAATGCATAACTTCACACACTTTTTTTCCATTTCGATTTCAATGAAATATACATTTAAATGATCAGCAACAACAACAACAACAACTTCAATAACAAATTTATTAACAAATCGAATGCGAAATTAAACCAAACAACAACAACAGCGAAAGCAAAACGCTGATGATGATGATGATTGATGATTGATGAATGAACCGCACGTGAAGACGAAGAAGAGAAGTAAAAAGGGAAACCTTTGAATATGGAGATTCTCCCAAGATGCTTAGAAAGGAGATGTAGAAGGAGATAAAGAGAGGGAAATATACATCGACTGAATAAATAATTTTAAAAAAATCTCCTTGCTTCGTTATTCAATGGAATAAAAAACTTTCCCAGCAGCTGTAATTAAAAAAATAAAACATCGAGCTGAGAGGAAGAGGAAAATGAAGCTTAAAATGAATTATTGGATTGGATGTTCATAAATGAACCGATGAATCAATAAATGAACGAATAAATCCACGAATCATTGCACAAATCTTTAAGTGAAGTAATAGACCCAAGAATGAACATTCAATGAACGAATGAATTCTAGGAATGAGCAGTAAATCGCAGCATAAAAATTGGATGCTGCCATGAATCATATAAATTATAAAATTTATCCAACAATGAATGAATGAATAAATCAATCAATGAAGGAATGAATCCTTAGATAAAAGACATGAATGAACTGATGAATCAATTAATAGAGAAATGAACGAATAAATCCATTCCATTTAAAAATTAATAATGAATTTATTAATAAATTATAAAATTCAATGAGTGAACGAATAAATATATTAATCAATGAATGAATTCATGTATAAATAATGAATATAATAATGAACGAATAAGAACATGAATCATTAAATAATTCTAATTAATTAATGAATAAATAAATAATTTCTGCACTGAGAAATAAATCCGAAAAAGAGCATTACGAATACCTGAATGAATCAAAAGTTATAAGTGAATGCAACATTGAAGAAAAGAGAAAAGAGAATAAAAGCGATGAATAAATGAAATCAGAAATGAACGAATAATTATATACATCTATATAAAGGACTCTAATGAATTAACTAATAAATAATGAATAAATAATAATGATAATAAAGTAATAATAAATAATGAAACTAATAAGAATGAATAAAAATGACAAAATGAATTAAATGAACTATTGAATAAATTCATGATTAAAGTAATGAAACGAAGAATGAACGAATAAAGCTGTTAATCATTTGAAGAAGCAATTACTGAACGCATTGATTCATTAAATGAACGAATTACTTTATAAATGAACCTTTGAATCACTTTATAATAATTTGGATGAACGATAAACGAATGATTCAAGGCAGGAATAAGAATTGCGCTGAATCAAAGCCGCTGAATTTGACATGTGAACAGCTGATTGATCGATCAAGCTGACAACTGTCAAAATGTTTCTTAATATTTCAACTTTTTATTGATTTTATTTAAATAAACTGAAGAAAAGACTTTGACTGCATCATTAATCGCATCAAATCATTAAATTGTTGTTTGGTAATCAATTAAATAAATGTTATAAATTATTTGAGTACCGATTGCACCTCTTTTTGACTACTTTGCAGTACTTTTAAGGAACTTAAAAACCATAATTTCTTTATTTTTATTGTGTTTCTCTTCTGAAAATATCACTTAAATTAATAATTTTAACGATTTTTAGTGAATATGGAATTTAATGGAGTTTGTTTTCATTTTGGTTTTTATTTTAGTTGTTATTTTGTCTCTCTGCACCCACATTAAATAAACGAAACCGATATTTCACTTAACATTGAATATAGAAACCTGAAATTGAATTATTTGCATATTGACTGAAATCTGCCCACAAAAAAACTTTTATTAACGCCTACAAATGATGCAAAATTCGTTGTTTCATGGTTTTCTAAGGTCAATTTGAAGCTTTAGAATTCTTTTAGTTAGTCTCAATGACGTTTTTCCCCGCGTGAGCGATTAACGATACTTTTTCTGTATTCAAAAATATTTTGGAAATAAAATAAATGGAAATAAAAAGGTGAATGAATGAAAAATTCGCCTTGGAAGTTGATTGATTGATGTTGTTCTTTTTCTAATTGATTGATAATTTCCTTTGCGTGGATATTTATTTCTATTTTTATTTATTTCTGTATTTATTGTGGGATTTTTAGCTATAAGCAAGTTGATGAAATAACTTAAATAGCATTTTTTGTAGGCTGTTTGTTTCAGATACTAAATTTCTATTGTTTTCTTATACTTTTTTCATTAATTTTAAAAATAAAATCTTCGCTTAGTCTCGTTCTGAGTACATTTCAGTTGAGAGCACGTTGATTTGTTGTTATTTTTGTTGTTTTTTATTAAATTTAAATTTAAACTTAAATTTTCTCTGGCGATGGTTCGTATCCTTGCTTGAATTTCTTTCAATTGCATTCTCATTGCATTTGGTTTGTGTCTTCACTAGGAGTCGCCGCTGTCGCCGTCGCTTCTTTTTGTTTATGTGATGGAGACGCAGCCGAAGCTGGAAATGGAGCCGAATACGCGTCTCCTTGGTTTTTCGTGTTTCTTCTCCTGGTTGTGGTTATTCAGAGATTTGCAAAGGAAATTTAATTCTAATTTAATTCTTTTGCTGGCAACATTTTCACTTTTTCTCATTTCTTTGTATTTTTATTTCCTTCAGTTTTTTATGATGTGCTTTTTAAGATGATTTTTTATGAGTTTTTTGTTTCTTTGACACAGAAAAGCGCGTGGAATGGAGTGGAATTCCCCAGAAAAGACATAAAATGGAAAATGTCCGCTTTTCAAATTCAGCCGCAGCTGCTTAAAATTTTAGTGGCTTCGGTTAAAAAATCTTTTTATTAGAATTGCCGTTGTTTGACTTTGTTTTTGAGTCTTCTTTACGCTAAGTTTTTATTTGTTATTTTATTGTTAACTGGTTTTTTATAAAAACACTGCACGAAAAGGTGTTCATTTCAATCACTTCTGTTCACTTAATTTCAGTAAAACATTCACCAATTTGTAGCTACTTCTTTCCTCTTCGACAGAGAAAAAATTTGGTGTGAAAATTTTAATTGTATTCAAAGTTATCAGCGCTTCTTCACGCTCTTCATTCAAATTCTTAGCTGCTAAATATTGTTTATCAACATATGTTGCTAAGCCCGAAAGAGAATCTAAGCACGACACTTCGCTAGTGAGAATCTTCGTGCAATGAACACACATCCACGATTTTGCTTGTTGTTGGTGTTTGTTCCGAGGGGGACACGAGGAGGTTTCGTTTTTCGTGTGGGATTCTAAAAAACGATGAAGATGTCGTTGTTGTTGTTGTCTTCGCTGCTGTAGTGAACGACGCGACGCGCCTTTAAAACACGAAGACGGAAGATGGAGACATGTTGTCAACAAAGTTCCTGACGGCGTCCACGTCGTAAAACACAGCAACCACCCAAGTTGACGTTGATGAAATTTTTTCTTTCTTATTTGTACTCGTAAATAAAAATTTTCTTCTTTATTACAAAATATATTTTTCCTGCTGTTTTTTATTATTTCTAAATATAAGTAAATGTGGTTTTTATATGTTAAATTTTTTCTCTCTTCTTTCACTTTTTCATCAGTTTTTTAATATTTTTTTTATTTCAGTTTCCAATATGTAATTTATTTGGTTTTTCTGCGGTTTTCCACGACCAAAGCGTCTGGAATTTTAATGCTTTTCCTGAAATATGTTTTACACTATATTTTAAAAAGCAATTAAAAAATTGTTTGTTCGAAATACCACACAATTTTCATTGGAATTCCCTCATAAATATTAAAAATCTATTAACAGCTCAATAGAGGCGTCTAAATATTAAAACAAACTAAAAAAATAAAAATTAAAAGCGCTCAATTAAACGTCGAGCAGCTTTAAGACAACCGCAGATAATTAAAACAGTTTTTATGTAATTAAGTTTTTCATTAAATGCTGAATAATAAAGTGTTCACCAGTTTAATTCACTTTTCTTATTAGATCGCCGTTGAGCAGTTCGTTTTTCTGTTCGGCAGCGACGTCGGCGCTTCGTTTGTTATAAAGAGCAAAGAGAACGCTAAAATCGCGCTGTCGACGAAGCACCAGAGCGACCGCAGCGATGCTATGCTTGTGGTTTAAACATTCGTGTCTTAAGTCTCTTATAAGACTGCCTAAAAATTTCTGATTTGATGTCGGCGTCGGTCAGATTGTAGTTTGGCTGCATGATTCTCTCTGTTACACAGACGTATTGATTATTTTTTAATATTCAATGTGATGTTTTTCCTGCAAGTATTTCCAATATTAAGGGCTAGAAATTATTAATACTATTAAATTATTAATAATTTAATCTCCACAAAAAATAGAAATTGAAAAATACGGAGTTCTAAACAAATTTCTCTGCTTTGAGATCTGAAAGCGGTAAACAAAAGAAGAGAAGAGCACACCTAAAAACGACGTAGAGCACTGAGAGAGCATCGTGGTTGCGTTGTTGTTCACCATTGCGACAAAACAACAAGCAATTCAAGTGCTGCTACGAGTAAATAAATAAATAATTAGAACACAGAAAATTTAATGAATGAAGCTTCTCTATTATTAGATATGTATGTACATATGTATGTACATATGTGCCATCATTATAAGCAACTATTTAAATAAATTTTGTACATTGTTTGCAATTCAAAAACAAACACAACAAATTAAATTTAATCATTTCCCTCTAGTTTATTGTTATTATTATTTTCAATATCTTTCTATTTACTATTGTTTAAACAGTTTGAGAATTTGTCGAGTGAAAAAGTCGCTAATTTTCAAAGTGAAGCATTAAAAATTCAAGGAAAAAACAAATCACTTAAAATGAAATTAAAAACTCATTAAGTTTGAAGAGTTGCCACCCATTTCGAAGGTTTCGATTGCATTTGACAAATGAAAAACCTTATTAAGAATATTTCAACGAAAATTTACAACGAAATATTTGCAATGGAAAACGTTTCTTTTAAATGGTAATAATAAAGTAAATAATTCAATTTAATTTTGACTACATTATTAATTAATAATAATGAATCATTGATCATAATCTATTTGCAAGTATTAATTATGTCGCAGTTGAACGCCATCCACAAATCGCACAACTTCAACGAAACAATGTCTACTACGCACACAGAATGCAGCAATTCTTAAGAGAAGGGCTTACAAAATGCGTATATAAAAAACGCATGTCCCCAATAATCACAATACAATAACAACAAGGCAACGCCATGCTAAGACATTCGACATCAATACATCAAAACTCTTCGTGTGTTCCACAAATGATCCACATCGTTTGGACACGAAGCAAGGAAGCTCTCTTTTTGATTGTACGCGAATTCAACTCCATGCACGAGCAGCAAAGCACTCGCGTTGAAATTCTTATTGGATTTAGCAGCATGTGTGAGTTGATGTTTAACAACTGTGACTTTGAGAATGGTTTCCATAAGCGTCAATTATATTTCAAATATCAAAATAATTGTAAATTTAGGAAAAATTACAGTGACCTTCAATAATAACAAAGCCAACAACAATAAAGTCATCAAACGTTTGAAGTTTTTTATCAACTTAATTCAAGGTGAATTTTTTTTATTAAAAGGTTTTTTTTTGTTCTTTTGGGAGAAAACAATTGTAATTGTCCAAATTAAGTTAATAAATTGACATGTTTTTTCCTTTAAAATTTGCTTCAAACAACTGAATAAATAAAAATGCTTAGAAAAGCCAAAAACCTAAAAAAACACGAATTGAAGTGAAAATAAGATTGAATAAATTAAATCACGTTTGGAGGTCACTCGTAGTCATCATCATGACGATCGTAATGATGCTCATTATTGCCGTAATGATCGTTGAGGTTGTAAAAATCATTCTTCTGCTGCGGTCCTCAATTAAATTCAATTTAATTCAAAATAAATTCAACATTATTTTCAATTAAATCAAAGTCCAAATAATAAATAGAAAAAAAAGAAAATCAAAGACAGTTAAACAAAAAAAAACAGAGAAAGTATTTTCATTCATCGAAATCAACAAAAAGAAGAAGAGGAAGCACGACAAGAGAAGAACAAAGGAGCGTAACTACAACAACAACGAAATAAAATGACATTGAATTTTAGACTTTGAATTAAATTAGAAGCGTAATTAAAGCAGAAGTGAGCCAATTTTTCTGGGACTGTGAAGAAGAAGAAGGAGAAGAAGAAGAAATGGAAGAAGGACGTTTTAGTGTAATTGTTGTTGTTGTTGTTGTTACGTTTGAATTCTTTTACTACACGAACGCAACTCGTTCGTCGCTCATTCATCATCGCAGCATGAATTGAATTCTTGAAGAAGCGTCGTTATCGTCGCCGCCGCGATCGTCCACTGCTGACCTCCACAAGAAAACAAAAAAATAGTGGATTTTCAAGCGCAGAAAGGGGAAGAGCGACAGACAAACGACAGCATCACTTCAAAGCATCGCGATTTGCAATCGTTTTGGGTGGAGAAGTCGATTGATAGCACATAAAATAAACGAGCAACTGGCAGATCAACGACACATCAATGAATACATCGCCGTTGAAGTCGTCCAACAGATCGACAAACACGAAGAAACACATAAAAACGTCTTTCAGAGGCGACATTAAAAAAAATTAGACTCGAATTGAAATCTTTTGGAAATTTATAGAAAAACTGATAAAACAAGAAACTATCAACGCATCATTGCAAGTAAATAAATTAACAATTCTATTAATTAATTAAATTAATTTAATTTAATTAATTTAATATAAATTGAAATAAACACGTCAACTAAAACCACAAAAAAATGCACACATTAAAAACAGCAGCAACCACAACAAAAACCAAAGAAAATTCAATGTATTTAATTTTTGTTTTAAGTTTTTTTAAATTGATTCAATTTTTCATGATCATTCATTAAACAACAAAAAAAGAACCACAGCGAATTCTCGTTGTTGATGCCTGTCAAATGAAAGCTGAGAGGTCAATCGATGGGTCACTCGCGCAAACACACAAACAAACGTCGATAAGCAGTGAGTTGGCAGCATTGTTTCGATAGTAAAAAGTTTCTGCGGTTTTTTTGTGTCTTCTTTTGTCGATCAACGGAATTTTCATTGATTCGACGAGCTGAAAACTGAATGCGATCGAAATCTATGAATGATGTGGTCATTGTTGATGGGGGCTGGGGGAGGGGCTGAAAGGGATAGCATTTCATTCATTCAGACAAATTGAGAAAACAAGAAATTCTTTAAAGAAAACTAATCAAGGGCAACGTTAAAAGAACGACAGAAAAAACAAACCTCAAGTCAAGTGAAAAGTATGCTAAAAGAGAAAGAAAACAGTAGATAAAAGAAAATTAAATATCGGGAAATTAGAGAAATAAAACAATAAACAAACAGTAGTTATAATAAAAATAAATAAAATACAAGAAATTAACAAAAAAAAAAGAGGAAACAAATCATTAAAATTAATCTGAAGATAAATAAAAATTAATATAATTAAATAAAAGAAAATTAACATAAATAAAAATAAAATAAAACATCCATTTAATACAAATTTAAGTCCAATTAAATTAAATTAATTAATTAATCCAAATAAAACAAATTAAATTAAAATAAATTAGAGTAAATTAAAATACTCTTAAATTATATTAAAATAAATTAAATTAAATTAAAATAAAATATATGACAGTTATAAAATAAAGAAAAAATGTCTCTAATAATAAAATTGAAGTAATTTGTAATCAAACCCATTAACTTAAAATGATTTAAAGTAAATTAAAAGTAATCAAAATTCAATCAAATTAAAAGAAAGTAAAAAAAAAGAACCATATAAATTTAATAAAATTACATATAAGTAAAAACTAATTCTACAAACTTAAAAATAAAGTGAAATTCCTTTAATAAAAGGAAAGAAAAAGAAAAAAAAAACAATAAAACTAATGAAGTTTTTCTTCACAAAAACTTTATTAGTATACGTAGAAATTATGTCAGAAAGTGTAAATAGTAGCTGCTTAAAGGTTAAGGTTGGAAACTATAAAAAATCCACTTTTAAACTATGTATTTCGAATTTGTTATTGTTCAATTATTCCTTGCTTTAATATTTATATAATTTTATGATGATTTTAATGATTGGAAGACTTGACAGCAAAAGCACCAGCAACAACAACAACAACAGCGACAACCTCTGACCTTGCACTGTCCTTGGAGAGCTTAGACACAGTTAATTAATGGGCTGAAATTAAATAGCAATAAAAGAAGAAAAATAACAGCCATAAAAATAAATATTAACAACAACGACAGCGGAATTCAACTTAATATAAAAAACATTCATAAAATTGTTGCAAATGCTTAATAAAAATTCTGCATTTGAAAAAAGCCGCAATAAATAAATTCAATGATCGGGCGATTTAAATAAAATGTTGCATAGAGTCGCTGTTTTTTTAACTCGTATTTAACAACAACAGAAAAGGAATAAAATTGCTCACAGAGACTCATAAAATTTTATGGACTTTTTTGCTCCATTCGATATACAAAAGTGCAAACAATATTAAAGAAAAAAGATCATCATTTTTAGAATTAAAAATACTGCATTTGGGTTGGGTTTATTATGCATTTTGTTTCGCTGTCCACTCCAAATTAATTCCGTTCATAATTTGTCGATTTATATACACATTAAAATTGCCATTGAAACTTTAAACAGAACGATTAAAACCCGTTCGCCCTCATATCTTTCCCCGTTTCCCTCTCTTCCCTTTATTAAAACTTTCTTTAAAACGAAAGACATACCTTTTTTGGATTTATATATACATTTTATAGCAATGAAAACCAAACAAGGAACGCAGAAAATAACAAAAATAATATAAGAATAATCAAAAAAGCAATAATAAACAGAATTCAATTAAATTTTAAATAATATAAATAAATATGAAACAATATTAATAAATCTTAAACTGAATTCCATATTAATTTTTTCTTTAGTATATATAAAGCTTCAGTAATAAATAAAATACTGCAATTATTGTTTAATTTTAATTGAAATAAATACAAAAATATATGTATATATTAATTTTTATTTTTCTTCTATTTACAGCATCCACAAAATGAGAAAATATGGTAAGTTTTAGAAAGGATAAAATACAGACAACACTAAGAAAGAAATCGAAGAAATTGCGTGTCTTCGATGGATCCCATATGGAATTTCGGTCGGGTTTCCTCTCGATGTATCGCCTCCTTCCAGATAAAGTTTCGGCCCCATGCTCACGTCTTTATTAAAACGTCGCAGTTGCCTTGATATGAATAAAATGGGGACTCGGGCAGTTCACCGGAAAAATAAAAGATGGCAGACGTTTCGGTGTATCTGACGGCCCTAACCGAACCAATTCCGTTGACAGTCTGTTGAAGAAAAAGTCTGTATTTTAAGGTGTGATTAACGAAAGGCGCCTCTGAAGGAATATCCGAATCATTACGGCTCTTACAGCTCTGGCGCTTCTAGGTAATGATATGGAAAGGGTTTCAGCCTTAATAAAAACTACAGGCTTTATATAAAAGAGTACATACCGTACATAAAATAATCATACACTTTACAGTGGATTATAGACACCAGAAACAAGCTATGGACACTATACAAAAATCAATGCAAACTACAAATACAACAGACTGATAGACACTATACAGTAGACTCATACAGACTCTCAATCGCTATATTGTGGTAGTCTTGTACTTGTCCTTTTAACATCTGAACATTAACCTTTCGACGATTATTAAAGACACTTACATGAAGTCTATACATCAGTATTAATATTAACTTACATTCGATAATACCAGGGTTACTATATACTTATAATGTACATTACTTCTTCATAGTTCTTTTATTCGTTCCTTTTTCCTATTTTAAACAAAAAAGTTGTCGGTTTTTTTCGCATCGCTCATCAGAACAAATTCCACATATTTCAACATTTCCTCAATTCTTCAAAGCACTGAAATTCTCATCAAATTGGAATGGAATTTCAAATCAAATCAAATCAAGAAATTCTAAAACCAAGCAGCACAAAAACCTTTTTACGTAATTTATTGATTAAATTGAAAGAAATATTCAAAAACGCCTGCTTTTCAATTCGTTTCATCGAAATAAACAATAAAGCAATCGATGTTTTTTGGTTATTTATAATTTTTTAGTAAAAATATGTACGTTTTTTCTCTTTTCGTGCAGCTCGCAACAGAACAAATTTTTAATAGATGTCGGTGAAAGACACGTAGTTGTTAATCGAATCGTGAAACACACAGCTTTTTGCCATTTAAAATTTACAAAAATAGAATAAGAAATAAAAAATTCAAACAATAAAGAAAAAACAAGAAATCACAATTTATAAAAACATAAAGTTTCAATATTAAGAAGAATGGTTTTTAATAATTTTTTAAGATTAATCTTGAATTTTGAAGTGTAATTAATCTGAGGGAAGGACAGAAAAAAGGATATCGGAGTAAAAGAATAGAAAGAAAACTGTTGATAGCAAATTTTTAAAAACTGTTATTGCAATTTAATGTTTATCGTGTGAAGAAGTAAGAATTTTTCCGAATTTTGGAAGTTTTGAATTAAATACGGCAATATTCAAATTAATATTTTTCGGTTATTGAATTCGAGATCTGTGTCAAGAATAATTCTCCTTATTATCACACTACACAGTCAAAGAAAAATACAATAATCTACTATATTGAAGATTTATTTTGAAAGAAAAGAGTTCATATGATTAATAATCTTATGAATAATTAGTGTACGGATCGTACTAGGTATAGTATAAGCAGTATACTTACACGATCGATAGGAGGATTCCAAACACAACACACAAGAGAATCAGAGTCGAAAACAGATCCCTTTTTCCTTCGAGTTTCCGTAGGAAGTCCCGAAATAATTGAAGTACACCTCATTATCAATAGTGGCAAATACCTAAATGTATTTATAAGAATGCGTGATTTTAACCCAAATTTTATAATCATTCATATTCTAAATCGTTCCAAATGTTTGTATGGCTCTAGCAATATTTTCTGATACTAGTTCCAGCTTCTCCAATCAATTTAGTCCAGTCTGTATTTCGAAATATAGACGGAAACCAAACTAAAAGCAATCATAGAATTATTATTGAGTTGAAGGAATATCAGTTGGTTGTTCGCATTCGTATTGGTGGTATACAGTGGTTAATTAAGTAGACTCAAGGCTTGAAAAGCACGCTGAAAAAAGCGTCCCGTCAACTGTACACACGTGAGTCAAGATTTGTATCCTTCCGTCAAGCTCGTCCGCCATTTCACTATCGTAGATGATCCGAAATCCATAATTCGGTCGCTTTGGTGGCCGCTTTGTGGCGCAGACTTTGGGGACGTTGCATAACTGAACTGTTTTGAATTAGAATTTCACGGAGATTGTCTTGTCTTCTGGTTCGGGGAAATGTTAGCGTTTATCACAGCTGTACAAGCCTCCAATTTATGTAATTTGATTACGTTTTACTTATTTATGAACAATTATTATTAATTTAAAATGACGATTATGTATTTTATTTTATTTATTTTGTATATTTTTTACATACATTGATAATTAATGACGTTTGAGTATTTATTATTGTATAATGGAAAATATTTATATAAAGCCTGAAACACATTCAAGGAGAAAATCAATATTTAATTGCGATAGTATCCCGTTATTTACTTAAAATTGAAGATGGTCAGTGGAATTTGTGGGGAGGTAGGTCAGAGTTTATCTCCACCGGCACCGCAAAGAAGAGAAATCGTTTTCTGTCTCAGATTAAAAAAATTCTATTCGATGCTTCCGTGGTGTGTTTTGTGAGTTGGAGAAGAGTTGGGAGGGGAACTCGAGACAATCGGACGCCATTGAATGTAAATAAAGAGACTTGTGTACAGCATAAAGTCCTCGAAAGCTGTTGATTAACAAGAGAGAGAGTGTGTGTGTGTGTAGGCGTGGGTGTGTGTGTTGGAGAGGGACTCGCAGAATGAGAATGAGAGAGAATTTATTTATTTAGCAGCTGTTTTTGCCGTCCATTCGAACGACATTTTCATTATAGACGCTCATTAATAAGAAAGTGCTAAATTATCACAGCTTTCGCTTTGGTTCTAATGCCGTTAAAGCGAAATTTTATGAGTGAAGAAACTAGACAACAACAACAACAACAGCGATTTAAAAAAAAATTAAAGAAACAATAAAAAAAAAATCGATCGGCATAAAAATAATTGAACAGAAACGATAAAAGCGAAAAATAACAATAAGAAGAAGAATTTCGTTTTTATATCCTCTTTAATTTGTGGTTTGTGGCGGAAAACATAAAAATAAGCATTTAACGAGTAACATTTCGATCGAGTTGAATTCATTTGCACTGCCATAAATTCGAAGAAGTGATTTTTCATGCTTTTCCTGAACTTTTTCCAATTAGTAATAAAATCAAACTTCACAGCAGTTGAAATTTTCACCTCGCATGGCCTCACCTCGTACGGAGTCACTTCACCACACCCATTTTTAAGCAATTAGAGCTCTCACATACATGTGTAAGTATTTAATGCTTACTTTACGACGAGCCTCTCCCTGAGCTGTCGTTTAAATCGTCGTGCCTTCATTTTTCACCACTCTCACACCTCCCATTCACCTCACTCACTCATTCACTCACTTCCAAGAACTTTCAAGGATATCACAATCATTAAGCAAGCCTGTTTTTCCAAAGCCGGCCTGCTTTGCACTGCTCTCTGCTGCTTTGCTCTGCTCTCCCTCGCTCTGTTCTGCCCGAGTGCTGCTCTCATCCTCGGTAAGCAACGCTTGCGGCTTGCGTTCATATCTTGCTAATTGACAAACGCCGCCGCACTCGCAGAAGCAGAGCAGCAGCAGCCAACGAGTGGCGGTGGTGGTTACTTTGAGCAAGGCGACACGAACGATTACGATGGCGCCAGTGTTTCCGAGTCGCTCCCGCTTCCGCAACCGCTCGCTTCATGGACTTATTTCGCATTCACCACAATCGTTTTGTTTCGTACAAAGCTCATATTGAATGCTTTTTACGAGGTGTCAATTCAGCAGTTTTTATGCTTTCGTTGCTGGCCATCGCATTGGCTTAATTTTAATATCGCTGTTAAAAAATAACCTTCGCTGTTAAAAATAACGCTGTTTAAAAAAAGGGTGAATCTTTTGATTAAATGTTCATTCATGAAAGTGAATTAAATTTTAAAACTTTGTTGTTGAAAATATGTTTAACGAAATATTTCTAAATATTTTTTAACGTATCCAAGTTGGCATTCCTGAAATTAAATTTTATTGTTTGCAGTGTTTTTCATGGCACCGAGTTTTCTGCATTTAATGGCTGTAACTAAATTAAAATCTCCTCCCTTCGACAGCGAATCCTCGAAATGTTATTCTGAGTGTTTTCGTCCTTTGAAGTTTTTAGACACGCAACTCGTTTTTTTCTGCAAATATTCATATAAAAATAAAATTCACGTTCTTCGCAACTGAAAAAAAAATTTCCTCTTTTTCATTTCACATTTTTCAAAGTCGTGAAATTTTTAGAGTTTTACTCGTTTTAATTCAAATCCTTCAACATGACAAGAAATTCATTCATTAAATGAAATAAATGAAAGTAAAAGGAACGTGCAATGGCTTTCAATTTGTTGTATACACAATAAATGAGAAATCCGACACTACAACAACAACAACAACGCCATCAACGAGTCCCCAAGGACTCATCATCAGTGGCTTAAACTCAAAGGACACAACAAAAAAGAAATGCAGCAAGAAGTTCCATTAGAGTTGCATTAAGTTGTCGCATTATGTCACAAACAAAACATGACCCAAAGCAAAATGGATCAAAATAAAACTATAAAAGGCACAACAAGGAAAATTCGCTTACTTCCGATTGTTTTAAATTTCTTAATTCACATCAATTCGGTTGCTTTAAGATTAATTCTTTGATAATTCTTTAATTCGTTCGATTTCCGTGTCAACATTTCCCCTAATTCAGCTGCAATTTAATTGCAAGCGTCAATTTAGCAACATTTCCGAAGGACGAATTCAAAATAAAAGTCAATTAATCACGAAATAAATAAATGCAATTGTGGCGAAGAGAAGAGTGAGCAGAAGATGGACGCCAAAAATATTAAGAATTTAAGAGAAAAATTCTAGAAAAAAATAAAAAACCTGTGCAAAAATTTGCAAATTAAAAAATCACCAATTCAATGACCAATAACAAAGTTGCAGAGTAGATTACCGTAACTCTGGTATTGCTTTTCTGGTATTTCTTCCCTTTCTACATATATTTTGTAATATTCCTGTAAATGTTTTTTCAAAATATGCTTCCAACACAACGCACTTTCTTCGGGCGACTATATAGCACCATTAAGAGATGAATATGACAGTTTCAGGTTCATTTTATAGAAATACTTCGTGATTTCAGACTCACTTGATTCAGTCTTCAATTTCGTTAGATTGTCACTGAAGATAAGCTGTACACTGTTTTTAAAACAGAGTCTCGCCTGTTTCTAAAATCCCGAAACTAATGACCAATTGCATTCAACAAATTGGATGTTTCGGGCAAAATTCTGTTTGTATTGTATTTGTAATTCTACTGTACTGAATTATTTACTTAAATTAAATGGATAAAATAATTATTAAATAGACTTAAAATAATAAAAATTATGTTTGTTAGGATCTTTCAAGAGTGATTCTTTGTATTAATTATGGTTATATACTATGGGTATTTTTGGATGTAATTTTCCATGTTTAGTAGAAATTTTTCACTTTATTCTTCGCATTTGTTTCTTATCGAAAACCTTTTATTTACCAGTTTTCTTTTCAGTAGTAAATAGAAAGAAGTAAATCTAAAATCTTCATTTTTCATCTCTCGAAAAAAGGTGTAATAATAATAAATTCAGTCCCATAATAACTCAATATTATCCAAGAAAGTTGAAGTTGTTAGTTTTCCCTTTGCTTAATTGAAGAACCATCGATTGGGTGTATTTTAATAATTGCAGTGAATTTTTTAAATGTAATTTTTAATTTGTAATTTTTGCATTTTCATTTCGTTTCTTCTTTTCTGTTGTTTTATTTGTTGTATTCACCTTTTGCGTTGGTTGTTGAGATTTTACCCGAAATTCATCGGTGTTTTTTACAAATTTTTTGTGTCCTCAACCTGAATTCGTGCAAAATAACTGCGGAATTAAACGATTTTTTTCCCGGAGAGTCTTCGTTTATTTTCGTTATTAAAGACACGCGTCCTTTTGACGTTTCTTCCTCCTTTTCTTCTGTATTAATTGTACATTCGTGAGCCATGTGTGGCTTTCTTTTTTTCTCTAATGTTTTTTATGTATTTCCTTCTGCGTGCCGCGTCTCCCGTCGTGCTGCTTCCGAGGTGTTCGTCGCTAATGCGATGTTGTTGCTTCGTGGCTTCGATTAAAGCGGATTCGAGTTGATTTGCAGCAGCAGCAAAAAAACTTCAATTCAGCTTTAATCGATTTTTTCTCTAATGGATGGCAAAAATATTGTTTTTGTTGTTGTTGTCGCTCCTCTTTGAGATTTTAATAAAAACGATACCAAAATAAAACCTTAAATAAAATTGAAAACAAAAAACCAAATCGAAACCAAAATAAATCAAAACTAAAAATCAAAATAAATATAACTAAATTAAAATATATATAAAAGAAAATAAATTTATCTTCAGTCAACTTTAATTATTTTTTGTGGCTCAAATAAAAACCGGAAAAGCTTTTAAAGTTTCATGGTCACACATCACAACAAAAACAACAAAAACAATTCAAAAAAACCAATAAAAACTCATTAATTATGTAAGTTTTTCGTTTGGTTGTTTGTTTTTTAGCCGTTGTGTGTTTTTCGTAATTTTCTTTGTTTTGTGGGACGCAGGAAATTAAAAAAAGATTATTCAACGCATTTGCATTTTGTAACCGATGTTGATGTTGCTTATTATTGAAATTATGATTATTATTACATTATTTATTATTTGTTGAAACTTGGCTTCAATCGGAATTCCGATTTTGATTGAAGCCGATCCTTTTCGGACACAAAATTGCAAAAAGCAACGAAGTGTTGTGTTTAGATTCTCGTTCGCAACATATGTATGTTGATAAACAATGTTTAGCAGCTGCTAGACACAACTTTTAATGCAGTTAATATTTTTATACAATTTTTTTTCCTTTGTCGTAGAGAAGAAAAGTAGCTACAAATGGGAAAATGTGTCATTAAAATCGAATTAATGATTCAAATGGAGTCATTTTCGCAAATTTTACGATTTTTATTCAAATGTTTCATCTTTTCTTTGCTCATTTGTCTTTCTATCTTTCTCTCACTCGCTCTCTCACACATGCAAATCTTTTACTTCGCTCTTTTTTCTCCTTTTTTATTGCTTTTTAATTGAATTGTTGTTGTTGTTGTTGTTGTCGTTGCTCTTGCAAGGACGTTCATAATCACTGCTTTTGCTTTTTTGCAAATAAATTTCTGTTATCATTGTTCTTCTTCTTCTTACTTTCATTTGTAGTTTTGTTACAGTTGTTGATCGATTGATGTTTTTCACGTTTTTCAATTTATTCGTTATCATTTTGCTGTGGAATGTTCTGTGGAAATTCAATCCGTATCACTACGAAAACAACAACAACAACAACAACAACCGACATAAGAAATTAGCAACGCGATTATGTACTAATTTTTGCGCTGTCATTCCTCAATATAATCACTTTTCCTTTAATTCTTTCTACTCCTTTTTCTATCCATGTTTTAGCTTGTTACTACCTTTTTTAGTGCTTTTTTAACTCAATTTTCTACTACCTTTTTAACTTTTTTTTAGCATATTTTTTATTCTCTCTTTTCCTCCACATTTTACTCCTTTCCGCCATTTTTACTATTTATTGTACTCGTTTCTGTTTTTACTCCTTTCTTACTCTCTTTTTTATTCCGCTTTTGCTCATATTTTTTGATAATTTTTTTCAAATAAATAACTAAAATAAAACAAGAATGTTTCGCATCTCTCTTTTCTACTTTCTTTTTACTACTTTTTTACTCCCTTGAATAATACATATTTAATACATAGTTTTTTTTACTCTGACATTTTTACCCTTTTTCACTTAATAAATAAATAAAGAAAAAACTTTTTACTATATTTTCATTACTATTTCTACTATTTTTACTGCATCTTTTACTACTCTGTTTTACTACACTTTTTAGTACTCTTCTTTTTACTATACGTTGTACTACACTTTTTAGTACTCTCCTTTTTACTACTGTTGTTACTACACTTTTTACTACACTTTTTACTACCTTTTCTACTAACGGTGACATTACTTTTTAATTATTATTTTCCCTCCAAATTTCACTACCTTTTCCCACAGCTCCTCATTTTCCTTTTGCTTAATATTCGTCGCTTATCTTTCAGTCATTTCTCTGACATGTTGTCAGTGATAACGCATTCCTCTTGCTCTCTCCCCGCTCATCTAAAAGGCAAAAAGCAAGCAAAAATGTGTTAACAGTTTAATGCCTTTGCTCCATTTTTTCTTCTTCTTCAATTCTCACTACTAAATTAAGTGCTACAAAAATCGAAACCACAAGCAGAACCAAAAGAAATACAAAAAAGAAAAGCTGTAACGTCGGCGGCGGTAGTGAATTCAACAAAAAATGTCTGCAATTTTTTAATATTAAACAATAAAATAGACGCTGAAGCGAACAGCAGACAAAAAAACGTCGTCAGCTCGTAAAGACGTCAGCGCAGAGCCGAGCGAACTGCACGCGTTCAATGTGCTGCCAGTGTTGCCAGACGCATTGTCTGTGACCCATTTTACAGTGCTAAACAATTTCCATTAATTTTGCTTCTGTTGTTGTTCTTCGTCGGCGTTGCTCTCAGCAACTCTGTGCAGCAGCGGTTCTGTTTCTCTTGTCTCTGTCATCGTGCTATGGAATTTTAATAGTTCTTGAAGGAAAGTGCAAAGGGTGCAGCAAAAACAACAACACGCCGAATAGACACAACGATAATGAATAGAACAACAGCAGTTATAATGCAATGCAAACTTCGTCTGTAAGCTTTCGTCGTTGTTTTGGCTCCCACGAGAGACTTTTCTCCATCATCGTCGTCGCTTGGAGTTGATGAGAGGCGACGTTGTGACGCTGAGGCTCTAATGAAGATGCGTCGATGAGAGCCGATGACGGCCGTCGGTTGTTGCTATCCGAACACGAAGACGTTCAACAAAGGCGCACTCATTTCGCGTGTGTCAGCGGCGCCCACTTCAAGTGAATGATACTCAGAGAGCCTCAGAAGTGAGCTTAAGCATGGAGTAAGAATTATTTCTCTCTCGTTGAATACAAAGAAGCTTGAAAGTTTATGGAGATGTTTAATTCTTGATTAGCAAATTAAAGCGGAAAATTAAATGACGTTGTCTCCACTCGCCGCACGATTTCCACCTTTTTCCGTAAACTGAAACTCATTCCACGTTTAACAGACAAACAGCAAAACTTTTTGGATTCCATTCATTTTTATGTGCTTCATTTGTTTCGTTTGCAGGAAGCGAACGGAAGAAACAAGAATCTAAAACAAAACTTTTCATGTAGCAGATGATTGCAGTTTTTTAACTTTTAAGTGCCGAAAATTGTCACACAAGAAATAAGAAAAAATAAGAAAATGTCAAAAAAAAAATAACAATAAAAACTTAAATTTTTTAATGTCTGGAATTCACAAAAAACCAAAAAAAAAACGATTGGCAACAAAATGGAGGCTGCTGATGAATTTCATAAGGAGAAGTGGTTTGAGGGGCGTGGTGGGGGCGGCGATGGGAGTGGCACATAGCATTTGGAGCGACTGTAAAAGGCGAACACTAAAAAAGCGATTCATTTTACGGCTTTTTTCGGTGTGATTTCGGTGAGTTTTGTCACCTTTTTCAGTCGGTCGAGTGACTCGAATTTATTGCATTATTCGCGATTAAAGTCACTCAGTTGAGCAGCGCTTTACGACTGCGTTTCCATGTTAACGAGGCTTTCGTGCACTCAAAACAAAAACGCATTAAATTTAATACTTTTCTTTAAATCTTCACGTCGATGGCGGCCTGTTTTTTTTTTGTTGTTTTTTGGCGGTAATACTTTTTAAAAACGTTTGTCAAAATCGTAAAGTTTTTAAATGCTACGATTTTATAATGGGTACCGAGTTCTTGGATGCCTCTTCATTTGCTGCTTCTGCGTCCTTCTCCTTCTCTTCTTCTTCTTCTTCATCCTGCTCTTAATATTATCAATGGCACCACGTTCACATTTTATTCATTCATTGGCTGTTTTACACACTTTTGTTCCTTTTTTACTCCATTTTATGTCTTTTTATTACTTCACTACCTTTTTATGGCTTCAGTCTTCCTTTTTTTTAATTACACACTCCTTTTTTCTCACTTCCTTCCCTTCTTTACTCCAGTTTTACGCTTTAGCCATTTTTTCTTATTGCTTATTTTACGCTCTTTTTTATATCCTTTAATCACTTCTGTTTACTATTACTCCACTTCGCTTTTTTACCTTCTTCTATTTAGTTTTTACCTTTTTCTTAACTTCTTTTGTTCTTTCTTTTATGTATTTCTGCTCTGTTCAATGATTTCTTTACTCCTTTTTATTTGTATTTTATTTTTTTTCAACCGTCTTTCAGGACATTTTCTTATGTTTTTCCTTTTCCCTGTTCTTGCTAATTTCTTTACTCCGTATTTACTTTCTTCTCCTCTTGTTCTTTCTCTTCTTTTGCTATTAATTAAATATATTTTTAGCTTTTCTTTGATTTATTTGTCTTTATTCCATCGTTTCCCTTTTTGCAAGTACATTTATTTGTTTTGCAACTCTTGTTTTTCTTTTTATTATTTATTTTGAATCCCTTATGGCTTTTTTATCGATGCTTTTTCACTTTGTGCACTTGAGGTATGAGATATCAAGTCCATTTTTGCCTATTCTTGGGCTCTTTTAACAACTTATTCCACTTCATATTTTGTTTATTTCCTTTGTTTTAATTTGTATTTATTTTTGTTCTTTTTTAGACCGTTTGTTTTAAGTCCTTTTTCAATAAGTTTAATAATTTTTCTTATTTAATTATGGCTCATTTTCCACACATTTTCCCTGCACACATTTCCTTTTTCTTAACTTTAATATTTTAGCTAATTACACATTATTATATACTTTTATTTCTTTTATTTTTTTTTCTTCTCTCGTAATCGTTTATGATTCCTTTCAATTTAATTTTCCTATCTATATTCGATCTTTTTCTTCTGCCTTCTTCTTTCTTTCGTCTTCTGTTTCTTATTCTCCTGAGTTTAGAGGCAGTTTTTTAACTGCAAGATTTGCAGTCCTTTCGCTCCAAAAACTTCGAAGGATTTCTTGGGTTTTTGTCCCTCTTCACTCCACAATATCTTTTTCATCTACTCCTTCTCCTCTCTTCCCCTCCTTTCTCACTCCCTCATCGCTCCAATATGTCTTTGGAATGAAATTACGATCTATCCAATCTTTAAATCCCATTAAGGAATTTAGAACTTAATTTAAAATTGGTTGAAAAGTTGTTGGTGTTGATGGCGACGTCGACGTTCTTCATTAAAATTCTCTAATTAAATGACATTGAGAAATAAATTTGTTCATTGTTTTTTGTGCTGTTGTTTTTTGGTGCTTCTTAAAGAAAGGAGAAACTCATTCACCTCCATAGGCATCAATTTCATTTCCTTTTTTGCTGTTTCACATCGTCTTTTATCTCCTTTTATTTTTTTATTTCTTCGTCGTAGTGTTCTCCCTCTCTCTTCTCCTCTTCTTACTCCTTTTCTTCCTCTTACACCCCCAACATTCTTTGTGTTTGAATTTAATATTAAACTTCTCACCAAAAACAAAAGAAAATATTTAATCTTTAGAAAAGTGTTTGCTTCGGTTTCTTCTTTGCAATTTTCTTTCTATTTCCAATTTTCTAATTAATTATTCTTTTGTTTATTATTCATTATCTTCTTCTTCCTTTACTTCCTCCCATATCTCTGCTGTTTTCATATCTACTGTTGCTATATTTTTATAGATATTCTTTTATCTATTGTTTGTGCAAGAATCCAATGAATATAAGTTTTGCTGAAGGATGTTGTTGTTGTTACTGTACTTATAAATACTGCTGTTGGTTGTTTCGATTGCTGCGTGGAATGTACACGATGATTCAGCCGGCGCTTTTGCTGTTTTTATTATTATTATTCTTTTAAAAAATAAAAAGTTACAAAATAAGTGGAAAAATAAAACCGAGCTTAAAGAACCGCGATTCCGATTTTGGTTCCGAAATTAGCTTCTTACCTATTTTCGTCTGCTCAGATTTAAAACCGTGAATGTTATTCAATTGAAAAACGCTAAAAAATTGGAATTATTTTAGAGAATTTTAAAAATTTTTAAATGAAAAGAAATTTATATTTTTTTATTTTATTTTATTTTATCTTAAGACAAACGTTTGCTTTAAAATTCATTAAACAAAAGGTTTAGGAAAATTAGTCTCCTTTTTTTTATTTAATAATAAAAAATAAATTATTTAGAGAATTTAGTGCACGGTTTATGGAATCTATCTTTTTATCCACTAAAATATTGATTTTCTAAGTATTCTTTCCAGCGACAGTATTTATATTTGCTTTCTTTTTAATATTTTGTGTCTGTCCATAGTATTTGCCTTTTAATAACTTTTGACACCTTATTCACCACGTGGTACTAAGCAAAGTCACACAAAGCGATGTAGCCACTCCACTTCGTGTCGTCGTATAAGTCGCATGTTGAACAGTCTCGATTCAAGTAGTTGTTGGCTTCGAGCGTTAAGTTTCGTTGGTTTTGCAAGTGTAAGAAATTTTGTTGAGTAAAAGCGAGTTCAATTCCGGTTTCTGTGGCATTGTTACTTTTATTTAAATCCTTGTAATCACGTCCGATGATTTGCTACTTTTCTGGCATTCAGCGGGTTTTCCAAGCCGAGGAAGACTAATTTTTCTCATTTAAACCTATCTCCAAGATTCGTCGAATTTAAGAATTCTTTGAGCTCTTTAGGCGACAATTCTATAATTGGGCAGCCGCAAGTGTTTCAGTTTGTAGAATTTTCAAGTTCCTCTTTGCTCTCAGAATTTAAAAATTTGCTTAGATCCCTTGGAGCGTGAGATGAGCTACAAAACAAACCACCAACTTTTTCTAGATTCTGATTTTTTTATTCATTTATTCAAACTTTCTTAAAATTTGACATTTTTTTAGATCCTGGAATAAGCTCAAAAATTATAACTTATTTTTAACAAAAATAATACTGAAAGTATTTTTTTTTTTTGTTAATTTCTGAAGAATGCATGGAGAAACACACGTCAAAAAATAATGTTTTCTGCGATCTCGAAAGTAATCGATTCGAGTTCGCTTTTGTGAATTATTCACCACTAAGGAAATGTACTCACCATTCCAATCTTCATATGAGTCGGTAATCAAACGAGGCGATTATCGGATGTTGATAGCGTGGACCGTTGACGATTCTTTTGTAATTGTAAAAATTGTGTGCGAGTTCAATTCCTGATTCTTTCTCGACATTTGCTTTTTCATACCCTGTTTATTATCCGTTGTATTTGCTATTTTCCAGGCATTTAGACGCTTAAGTGAGCAGCAGGGAGAATAATTTGTCTCACAGCATACGAAGGTATCGTTGAATTTACGATTTCCTGAGCTTTTTGGAAGTAAAGTTCTTTAAATTGTCCGCAAAACTTTGTTTGTAGAATTTTAGTCTTCTTTGCTCTCAGAATTCGCAAATTCCTTTATCGATCCCTTCTGTCTATATTCTTCAATGAGCTACATGCAAAATTATGTAATATCTCTTTTTAGTACAATAATTAAATACTCAAAATTTGAATGCTTTTTTGATCCGCAAATGAGCTTAAAAAGAATAACTTTTTTAAGACACAAATAGCTTTTTTTTAATACTTTGCAACAAGAGAAGTTTTACATTTTCAGTTAATTTAATGTTTACATTGTATATATATTTAGGAATGTAATAAATTTATATTTATTTACAGTGTCATTTTGGTTCTGCGATGGCTTCGTTTTTCAGCGAATTAGCTGTTAAATAGCGATAAAACTATTTTGAAATGTTATAGTAATTCATGTTTTTTCTATACATGTCTAAATGGGATTTAATTCATTAATTTTTATTTAAATAAATTAATTACAAACTCCAGAAAAAACCTGCATAATGCATTAAGAGATCAGTAATTAAAAACTATTATTAATTAAAAAAAAATATCTATTAAAATAATTAAAAACAATAAAAGAAAAATAATTTAATAAAAATTAATGGAAACAAAAAGTTACCTCAAATGGGATTCGAACTCGAAGCCTCACGGTTCGTAGGCAAAGGCCTTACCTACCAAGCCACTGCGATGCGAATCTTTCGTTCAGCAAATACGCAATTTGAACATAGGAGAAAATACGTGAGCATGTAGATAAAAAGGAGTTTGCTGTAATATATTTAATTTTTTTATATATATGTATATTTATAAATCTTCTTTTAAATTTATCTTTTATTACTCTAAATAAATTAATTTTAATTTGATTCTTTTTATAGTTTTTTCCGTAATTCTTAAATAAAATTTACTAAATCTGTTCTTAAATTTTACTTTTATGTTTATTTTTGGTTCGTTGTTGTTAATTGTAAATTAAGATTTTGTTTCTTTTTAACTTTTATTTTTTTTTACAGAACGGAAAATCTGAATTCTTTTATTTTAATTTTTCTGTATTTAAAATGTTTTGTTTATTTTTATTGTTCTTTGGTTATTTGTTTAGTTCTTGAATTTTGTTTTTTTGCTTTTTATTTTTGATTTTTGGATTTCGAGTTTTTCGTTGTTCGTTTCGTTCAGTTGTTAAGTTTGTTGTTAATCTTTTGTTAATTGACATGAAACAGCTGCCATTAAATTTTGTTGGCGTTGTTATTGGCTTCTTCTTCTTCTTCTTCTTCTTTTTATTGTTTCTTTTTTTTGGGAGATTTGAAAAGTTCAGTTCTTATTGTGGTTGTTGTTGTTTTCGTTATTGCTGTTTCTTGTTAAATAAAAATGTAAATATTTGGCGAATGTGTTTCTCTTTAGAATCATAAATATTAAAAAAATTCAGCAAAAATCCAATGAAGTCGAAAACAATGAAGATGCTGTGAAGAATGCAAAGAAGATGAGATAACACATAAAGAAGAAGAAGGACAGAAGGAAAAAGAGAAAAAAGAAGGAGAACGAAGAAAGAAGAAGAAAAAGAAAATTCTTCTGTGGCTGCTTTCAATTCTTCAAATTTCATTTAAATTTTTGGCATTTATGCTACAACGATGCGAAACAGTTTAAGAATTGAGAAGTTTTTGGCAAATAAACCTCAAACGAATTTCATTATCTTTCAATCAATCATCACCATCGCATTCTCATTTCTTTTCCCTCATTTGTATCCTTGCTTCTTCTTCAATTTCATGTCTTTGAAAATGTGTCATTTTTCCTAATTAAGTCACAAAAATTATAGTTAATTGCGAGCTTCAAAAATGTCCGCTACTCTGAAATGATTTCGACTGATACTTCAAACATCATACTCATACTTCAAACATCATACTCATACTTCAAACATTACCTTAAAGATGCCAGAAAAATTCCAAAATAGCAACAACAACAACAACACTAATGAAATCAACAAAAAAGCAGAACAAAATCTTATAGAATTAGGTATTAAATAGAAACCAATAAACAAAGAAATTACAAAAGCCAAGTCAACTTGATTTGTTGACATTTGTACCTCAGGGTTGCCCATTTAACCAAAAAATCCAAACAGCGTACATTAAACATTAAATAAATCAGCCAAAATGATTACTGAGGAAATTTAATAATAAACAATATGAAGAATTTAAGAAAAAATCCTGACAATTAAAAGAAAAAGTACAAAAGCAATTCTAAATAAAAATAACTGAAAAATCAAAAACAAAATAAAAACAACATATGTGAAAAAAAAGGAAAATAAAAATAAAATTGAACAGATTAAAATTAAATTAAATAAAGAACAAAGCATTTCTCCATACAAAAATACGTAAATAAATTAATAAATAATTAAATAATGATTAAATAAACGAATAAACACAAGGTGAAATAATATGAAAAATATCGACCGACGGATAGGTTATGTGGCTTCTATATATTACAAAAGTTTCAAGAAACGAAAATAAAATTAATAATAGAATTGCTATAAAATTAATCTGTTATAGGCAGAGTTGTCGTATACTTACCATTATTTCGTGGAGTTTGTATTGAGTGGAAATTTATTTGGCTTTTTGTTTCTTTTTGTTTCAAGATAAGCATGAAAACGACGCGAATGGAGATAAGAAACAGGTGAAACAAACTCATAACTAATCGCAATGGAATTCGAAAGAACATCAAATGCATTAAATTCAGCCAGATAATGTTATGATTATTTGAAAAATAAGAACAGCAAAAATTTGATAAAGCACACATTTTTATAGACCAATAAAAATACTTGATAATGAGCAATGTTGTTGTTGCTATTGTTTTATAATTAAAACAACGCTGAGAATATTTATTTATTTATGTTTTTCCATTTCCATTGTTTACGTATTTCCTTGGTTTATTTTCTTAAATTGATGGTTTATTTTCATTTATCGTCTTCTGTTTTTCGCGCTCTCTCTCATTTTTTACAACTGAATCAACAAAGTTTATTGCAATTACTTTTTTAAAGCGTTTCTATTGAAATTCGGGTAAACTTTTTCACAATTTCTTTTTAACGCACAATAAAATTAAAATTATTTTAAAGTAAGTTCAATGTTCCAAAGTAAGTTCAATGTTCCAATGTTCCAATGTTAAAGTAAGTTCAATTCCTGGGCCCACAAGATCTCTCCTCGATTGATTCCTTCTGTAAGCAATGGAGCCATTAATGAAGAATTAAAGATACGAAGAATTAAAACTGACAAAGCGACAGTATCAAATAAACTAAATAAAAATACGCCTTGATGATATTTTTCAATTGTTATTAAATAAAAAACAATTCCTTTTCTTCTTTTTTTCAAATGCATTCATTGAAAAAATGTGTGAATATTGAAATGAATCGAAATCATTTTAAAAGACACTTGAACAATTCTTGTTTCTTTATAATTATTATTATTTAATTTGTAGTTTTTAATTTGAATTTATTTTTTTTTTTCTGCTGCGTAACTCATTCATAATTCATGATATTAAATTCTGTGATACAACAAAAAACACGCCGAGATCCGGTTATTTATTTAATGTACAAGAAAAACGACAAGAAAAAAATAGAGAATAAAAAAAGTTCAAAGACTAGAATTTTTTTTGTAGAATATTTGCTAAAGACTTTATTTAAGTTCGCTTTTCCAATGATTTTCAGTGTGTTTTTATTTGTGTTTTTCATCGTTTAGATTAAAATTTAGTTAAATTGCTGAGAATGAAGTTGCTGCGCTGTTGTTGTTTTCTTTATTTGTTTTATTTGCAGTTGGCAATGTACTTTTTTGTTGATTTTTTCTGTATTTAAGGTCAAATGAATTAAAATGTGATGAAGTTGGAAATCAAATGCGAACCTTTTAACGAACGCGTTGTTTACAGTGCGTAAATAATTCGTTGTTGTTGTTGTTGGGGATTTCGTCTCAACATTCCAATTGGAGTTTTGATTTGTTGCTTTAACCACTGAAAACTGCGTTCGTTGCATTCCAATCAATTTTATTGTTGCGTAAATTGATTTTTTGTTGTTTTATTATGGAATTTATTGTAATTATTATCATTTTTGTTCTAATTTTTATAATTTTTTACTTTAAGTTTTCATAATTTTTGTTGTAAATTTAAATAATTTAAAATTTAAATGCTATTATTTTATGCAGAGTTGATAAGAACTTTTATAAATATTGTTTTTAATGTGTTTTTAATAAAATTTCTTTGCTTTTCCCCTCTTCTTCGCTTCATTTTTCTCTCATTTTACATTGCCTTCAAATCTCTCAATTTTTTTCAGTCGAATTTCGAATTCTTTCTCTATGAATTTTTTTGAAAATCATTCAACAATCGTTTGTTTCATTTCATTTAAAAAATATGCAACAAAAAACATGTTAAAGTGGTGAAGAAGACGAGGAGCAACCAGATCAATGCTGAACTTTTGTTCTACTTGCGGCTGTGGCATCAATCAGCGCCAGAAACAACAACAGCCACCGACTTCAATTCGTCAGACATGCCTTAAGAACAGCAACAACAACAACAACACCATCATAATCCATTCAGAAAAAAAAGAACAAATAAAATTTTAGCAGACGACGAAGAAACAAAAAAAAAACCTTCACCCTCCTTCGATTTGGTTGCTGGATTTTTTCTTTTCTGGTATTTTTTTGGCCACTCGACAGACTTTTTATGATTGATGTTAAGAAATGATTGCTAAAAATGTAAAAATGTTGCCAACTAAAAACAACAAAAAACATAAGAAAAAAAAACCTTTTAAAATACAGAAAAATTTAAAATTAAATAAAAATAAAAAACAAAAACAAAGCCACTTAAAAAAAGCTTCATTTGTTTGAGTTGTTCTTTCATCTTCTGCTCCGTAATTTTAGGCTAAAAATAACGAAAAAGTAAAGCATTAAACAAATACATACAAGAATCCATTTCTGCTGTCCAAAAAATAAATGAATTTCTTTTGATTGTTTCTCACGCATTCTTTTATTGTCCTTTTGAACAAAGTCCATTTTCAGTGTTTTCTTTCGGGAAAATTTTAAAAAAATTATGTTTTTGGCATTCAAATGATTAAGCTAATTAAGTAAAGTAAAAAAAACTCAAACACACTTAAAATAATAAATGAAAAAATGTTCTTTCTTTGGATATATTTTCAAGATTAGGTTTTTCCTCAATGAAGCCTCAGTTTGCATTAATTTCAATTTTTTCTTGTGTTTCAATTTGACGTCAGCTCATTCGTTATAATCATAAGATTTTGGTTAGAAACTCGATGATTTTTTGTTTATTTCAAGTGACGAATTACAAATAGAGAATAATAATAATCAAATAATTTTTAAATAAGGAATAAGCCAATAAAACTGCGGCAATATTTATTAAATAGTAATAATAAATAATAATTAATTCCTATATTAATAATAATTTATCGTATGATGACCTACACTGAAATTAATAATTGTCCAAATATTCTTTAATATAAACATTCTTCCTATTTAAGATTTTTTTCTTAAGTTTATTTTATTATTACTTTAATAATTATTTTATTTTTAATATTTTTGGTACTACTTTGTAAATTTTATTGTTGATTTCTGCTTCATTTCTTTTCGTTTGCTGAAATCTCATTTTCTTTTTAGTTGTTTATTATTGTATTCGTTGCCTATCTATTTACATATATATTTATTATACCCTACATCCGAAGGAATGAGGGTATATTCACTTTGTGCTTCCGTGTGTAACGCATTAAAGGAGGCGTGGCAGGTATGGAAAAGTATATATATTCTTGATCAGTGTCACCTCCTGAGTCGATTTAGCCATGTCCGTAGTCTGTCTGTCTGTCTGTATGTCTGTCTGTCTGTCTGTCTGTCTATCTGTCTGTCTGTCTGTCTGTCTGTCTGTCTGTGGAAATCACGATTACAGGAGAACGAATGAAGCTATCGCGATGAAATTTTGCACGTATATTCTTTGTCATCCGAAACTCTGTGGGATTGAAAATGGGATAAATCGGTGCAGCGCCACGCCTACTTTTTTAACAAATACTAATTCTTTCAACAATATTTCAACTTGTAGACTTAGTTTTGAGCTTCAATTTTGTTTCCGAATACATCGGTACAGGTAGATTAAATTTTTTAAAAAAATGGGCGTGTCCGCCCACGAACATTTTGATACGGAAATTTAAGAAAATCGGACTATTTAAATAAATCGGAAATATGTATAAATATGTATAATAAAGGTTGCTGGGATGTAGGGTATATAAGCTTCGGTCTGACCGAAGGTACCCTTACTAGTTTATTTATTTATTTTTTTATTTAGTGATTTACTTAAAATAGAAACTAAAAACTGATGATAAGACATCAACTAAGAAGTATTTTGTTATCTATTTGATAAGTTTTTATAATTTGCTAATAATTCTGTGAGTCTTTTGTTAATTATTTTATATATTGTTTTTTTAATAGTATTTGGTATTTTTTCCTTTTCCTTTTTTGTTAATATTCTTTGCTTATTAAACTATAAATAATTTCATTTTTGTTTTATTTATAGAACTTGTCAAAATTTATTGATTGTAATTATTCTGAACGGCGAAGACGTGAATGAATAAATTTTGAATAAATTTATATTTTATATTCTTCAGGCTTTCGATTTTTTTTTTTGCTATTTTTTTAATTTGAATTCCTCTTTGTATGTTAATTCTCTCATTATAACTGTGAATATTTCTTTCTTTGATTGTTCTCAGTTCGTGTGCTTTTTATTTTAACAAATTTTAAAAAAATTTAAATTTTAATCACTTTTTTATGTTTTGTTTATTTCTTTAATTTATATATTTATCAATTTTTTTCTCCTATAATTTTTTTGTGTGTTTCTTTTAATGCAAAAATCTGAAAAATCTTTTTTATTTGTAATTTATTTATTTTAAAAACGTGCGCTTCTCCCAACTCAAGTTACAAGGCCACAAAAAGCAAAAGAAAAAGAAGAAGCTTAAGTGGCAAAAGGAAGAAGAAGATAATGAATATAAAAAACAAAAGCTTCAACACTTCAAATGTGCTCCAGATGGTTTTTGGATTTGCTATGTTTCATTTTATTTGTTATAATTTTATTTTGTGTTCATTTTATTTGGTTTTTTTTTTGGGCAAAGGCTTAAAATTTTATGTTTTTATAGTTATTAATATTGTTGTTGTTTTTTGCTATTTTTTTTTATTTTTTTGGGAATTTTTTGGAGCATTTTTCATATCATTTAAAAGCAATAATTTTTTGGGCTGACATTTTAATGCGTGACTCCCTCTTTGAAGCCTCTTCTTGCTTAATGTATTTTTATATTTTTTTAATTGTTGTTGTTGTTGTGGTTTTTTCGTGCTTCTAAGATTGCGAAATAATTCTCCAGAACAAATTTAATCTACATCTGTTTTCGGTTAAGCAGAAGCTTCGAGCGACTTCTTCCCTAAAAGAATAAATAGTGAAAAGGTTGCCGATGAAGACGGATGAGGAGACACCGAAGAGGGAGAAAAATCGACAGAATGTGGTGTAATGCTGCTTCTTCTGCACATCATAGAAAATTCCCAGCAGCACATGGAACAGAAAACTGAAAATTCTACTAAAATAAATCAGAAATAGAAAAAAGTCTGAAAATTTGTCTGCAAAGAAATATAGAAATCCATATAAAAATAGCAAAAAATTTATTAATTTTGCTGATTTCATTGGTTTTTTCTCTTTTGCTTCATCTATTTGTGTGTTGTTCATGTTGTGTTTTTATTTCTGCTTTTATTTCTGTTATTTTATCTGTGTTTTTTGTAGATATTCCCAGCAACCATTTGTTTCCATCTGAGCTACACACACCCACGCACACGTCGCTTTCTCTCCAAACAAATGATTGCTTCTGTTCGAAATGTGTTGCATGTTTAAATGCTTTATTTACACACAGAAACGCACACAGAATTCGTTCGTTTTAAATGAAAATCATATGAAACCCCAACGCGCTGGAATTCAGCCAACAGAAACATTAACAAATTCGTTCTGTTCTAAATTTTCATGTGGCAATAAAATTCGCTGCTCTTTAATCCATTTTCCTGTTGTTTGCTTTTGCTGCTCGGCTGCCGTGACTCCATTCGTGTTTATCAATTAATTTCAACCAGCAACATCATCAATAAAATCAACATCATCAATAAAATCAACATCATTAGCAAAATCCGCATCATCAATCATTTAGAAATCATCGCAAGAATCATTGTGAACCAAGCATCATTAAACTCAACGGAATCATCATCATCATGATGACCATTATTGAGTTTCTATTTTTCTATATACTTATGCAACTTCTTCTATTATTCGGCTGCTTTATAGTTGAGAAATTACAATTTATTAAAGAAAAACTGACTTCGATTTAGCATCACTTCATCAAGAAACAATGTAAATGACCACAGTCAACTATTTAATACATTAATACAGTAATAAATGCATTAATTAGTCCATTAATAAGTTGGAAATAATCTTAGAATAACTTTTCTAATCGGATTAGTTAAAAAAGCTGAAGTCTTTCAGAGACGCTTCAAAGTGTTTGGAAGGATTCTCATAAGATTTCAAGGGATTTAAAAAGGTCTTAAAGGCATCAGGGGGTCTTGACAGGTCTGAAAACCTATTTGAAATGGTCTAACTGGGTATCAGGGAATCTATAAGGAACGATTTGACTGTATTTCAGTGTATTAAAAGCCTTTAAAAGGTCTTAAAAATAAATGTTGACAATGATGCAATGATTTATCATGCAATAACTTTAGATTCATAAAATATTTTAACGATTTTTAATAAAACCAGTAAAGGTTTAAACAGGTTACGAAGGGCTGCAAGGGTCGGAAAGTTCTCCAAGTCAATCAATTTAAAGAAATTAGAAAGGAAAGGAACAGTAGAAAACAAAGCCTCAAATAAATCTTAAAGATATTGTTTAAATATTTTCAAACAAATATATAAATACATGTATAAATCATCATCAAGCAGGAGTTGTTATCAAGTGATTTTTACCAATCGTCAGCGAACTGAAAATTCGGTCTCCTCATTTATATAATTTTTGTAAATGATTTAATGTTGTTTTAATTGGAAATCTTTTTATTTGTTCCGCTGAAGAAATTCTTCTTTTCTCAAGAGTTTTTCTAATTGAAATTTATTCCTTTTTCTTGTGTCTTTTTCAGAATCAAAAACCACGTTCAATCTGCTGGCGTTTCTATTTTGGAGCAACAAGTGTTCGAGCACGTTTCAGTGAATCGAAAAAATCATTATTATTAAGAAGTTTTGATTACGCAGAATAAAATAAATGGGGAAAACCCACACAATTCGAGTGAAAAAGCAGCTCCGAAGAATTGTAATCAAGTGCAAAAAAACACAGATCGCATTCTTACAAAAAATACTTTTTTTGCTGTAAGCTCAATAAAAAATATGATTTAAATATTAAAACAAAGGTTTAAGAGAAGAGAAAAAGGGTTGAGACCCTGATTATTGACCTTGAAGGCCTTCAACTGTGATTTAGAATTTACCAATAATTAAATAATAAAAATAGTTTTTAAAATAAAAGTGAAATTTTATAATAAGGCAAAAAGAGCTTAAATTATAACTAACAAAAAAAAATCACAAAAATCGGACAATAAATAAAGAGTTACTGATAACAATTAAAACAAGAGTCAAAGTCAACAATAAACAAGCACCACAAATATGTTCAATCTCAACGTACCGCCGTCTTCCCTGCTGGGCATCGAAGGCTCTGGCGGCCTCTGCTCGACGCCCAAAACCCCGGAGATACTCAACTCATTGATCGCCATGACCAATCCTTTGGACACGTACAGCTTTTCAAATGTGAACGGATCGGGCGCTTCGACGCCGGGCAGCCACGTGACGACGAGAAATTCAAATGCAGCTACAAACCTACAGGTGAGTAAGAAATGGGCGTAGAAGGACGATAGTTAGGACAGAAGAAAGTGGGAAAGGGGTCAATAAAAAAGACGGTTAAACAATCAAAAGAAAAGACAAAAATGAAGGACTCTTTTAAAACTAAGGTGCACCAAGGGAGGGAATTAAATGTATAAAACCTCAGAGAAACAGGAAAGGAAACAGGAAAGTTATTAAGAGAAAGAGAAAAGAGCTTCGAAGAGATGAGTGAATTTTACAATGGGGAAATAATTTATAATGGGGATATACATCGGGTATCTACATATATTATAGAAGCAGAGTATTGAAAGGAGTAAAATGCTGTCTTATTTTCAAATTATATCTCTTTTCATTTTCCGTTTTTCCTTTTAAATTGCAGTGTATCTCTCAGGACAGCAGCCATTCGAGCAGCTCGACTTCGCCGTTGGATTCTCCGGCCGGGAGCAATGCAACGCCGAGCGTACAACAGGTGAGCAAAACTTTTTTCCTTCTCTTCCTCTCTCTCCCAATATGTTTTTTCTACGTTCGTCGATGTCTTCTGTCTTGCAGCTCGTTTATAATCATTTTAACGATCTGTTGATCTGTCAAATTAAAAATCACCGCGTTTTTTTATTGCCCAGACTTCAGCGTGGTTTTATAGATGGTTTTTAATAGTTTTTCTCCTCTCACACATGCCACAATTCCACGCCCGTCCTTCCATTTGTCCGTCCTTCTGTCACTTTTCATATAATTAATTAAATCAGCTCTCCACGTCGTGACAGACGCCAAACTCTTATATATCACTTTAATAATATTTCTTTTCCTTCGGCTTGTGACGTTTTTGTTGTTTCTTGAGTGGGCGCTTTTCACGCCCATCCATTCATGAGTTTTTATTTTTTTTTCTTATTTAATTTGGTTGTATTTTACTTTAGTCTATTTATTTTATTATGATTTATTATTGCTTTTTTTGGTACTTTTGTTTTTCTTTTCCCTCTTCTTGCTTTTTTGATTACTTATGTTTTTGGGTTTCGTGATTTTTTTCTTGCTTTCTTTTCTATTTTTCCCCATTTGCCCCGTTTCTTTTGTCACCGAGTTCAGGGTAAAAAGCGACATTCGGAGCGCGGACGACGTGACGTGCCGTTTAAACGAACCGCCCACGCCTTGTCACATCCACTGAATGTCCATTTATTTTAACAGAATAATATATTCCACAGTAAATAAAAAACAAACAATTTTCTCCTTCTTTTTTTTTCCTTCTTTTCGTTATTAATTTGCTATTTCTGTATGTATTTAAATTGTTCTTTGTTTTTTTTTTGTTGTTTTATGAACAATTTTTTGTTTTTATTTATTTATTTATTTACGTTTTATTTTTGCTTTTTTTCCTTTTTGGTTTGCTCTATTTTTCTCATTTATATGGTGATATTTTTAACACCAACCTCGACCTTAATAAATATTTAGTTGCACGTCGATGCGATGCGATGCGATGTGATGCGTTGATGTGTTGCATGCGAGGCGCGTGAGCTCTGGATATCGGCGAGTCACGCAAAACCACATCTGAAAAGACAAACAAACGAACGAGTTTTTAATTATTCACAATTTCAAACGGTTGCCAACTTTTTTCTTCTTCAATATAAAATGTATTTTAATTTTCTTATTTTTTATTGTTTTATTTTAGTATTTACTTAGTTTTTGTTTATTTCTGTTGGTCATTTTTAAAAATGTCAAAATTTCTCGTTCCATTAAACGACAGCCACAAATGAACGCCATTTGCAAATATCAAAGCATTCGCCGCCATGATTAATATTGCATTTCCGTTCTCGAATGCATATTTTTCCATTCCCATTTCAAACTCAACTTAATTACAATTTATAACGTAGAATAAATAACCATAAATAAACTGCGCTGTTGAGATGCGCGCAGATACAAATTCCAGATACTTCAGATCTGAGTTCGAGTGCTCCGCAGAGTAACTGTTGCAAAGTCACTTATTTCAATATAGAATCATTTTCCTTATCATTCATTATCGATTTTGAGTGATTGAGTGGGTGAAGCGACTTCCTGCCGCTGGCTGTTTATTTGGAACCGGTTTTTAATAGCTTTACTTTTTCCCCATTCTCTTTTTTAACTAACCAATTTTCCATAATTATAAATTGTTAACCTGATCTATTAAAAAGCAAAGCAGGCAGCTAAAAATCGGCGTTTTTGCCCCCTGTCAAAGCAACTAAGTAACAATAATTATATAGTATTCGAAATCGAACACGATCTCGATCTCAACCTCAGTCTACTGACGAGTCTCAAACTCGATAAATTCCAATAACACATAGTTCGAGTGTTGCTTTCGGCGGAGATGTCGGCTTCGTACTCAGTCATGAACTTCATTTAATTGCCCAATAGATTTAATGCTCATGGAAATAGGATTTATAGTTTATGAGTCTGTAAATTATATGATATCAGGTAGTTGGTAGCCAATTTCACTGGTAATCTCTTAGTTGCTTTTTTATCTGGTGTTGGGATCGTAATAAAACTCGTAGTGGGTTCCATAAACGCCGGGTTATTAACTGAGGTCTCAGACAGCTTTAAACAATCCAGTATTATCAGATATATATACCGGTACAATACTCGGTCTCGTCATCGATCTCCTATTCGATTTATTAATTGATCTAGATGGGTTTTATCGACGCGCTACTATGTCTCGTACTTAATCAGTCCTCGCAATCGTATCGCACTTTTCAACTTTGACTCTGTCGTCGAACTTGCTTTCATACTTGGTACCGTACCCACGAATACCAGTTTTCTATAAATCGCAGTTCTTTATAAGTCTTTCATTCTATTTTCTCAATCGAAATGTTTTTCTAATCGTATTTTTTCCCCCTGTATTGTATTATGGGCCTTATAATCGGTCACGTTCCCAATACTGCTTCGGTTCCAGCAATATAGGCCGCCTCATATATTCTTATAGATATGTACGTATCGCTGACAGTATATACTTCATTTGTCAATTTGTGAGACTCCATGTTCGTACTGTATATCGTTTAGGATTCGATGCTTTATGTTATACTGCGTTTTTTATACTCTTTCCTATTGAATATTCCATCGTATACGTTGTGCTGTACGTTTCTCGTACCGTGACCCTCCTAGAGTTTCTCCTGACGATTTATTTATGTAAGAAATATATTTTAGCAGTGTAATATTCCGTCTATTGTTGGTTCTATTGTTTGACTATTGCTGGGTCCATTGAATAAACTATTGTTGGGTCTATTCTTGGTTAAATTTCTTGGTCTATTTTTGGGTCTATTGCTTGGTCTATTACTTTGTCCACTTCTCAGTTTAACAGTCGGTTTAATACTCGATTGGTACCCAATTCGCATTCAAAAGTGTTTTTACTTTTCATAAAGAAGCTGCTTTTTATTTTATTATTCTTTTTTTTTACTGCATCTCCGGTTTTTATGGCTTCTTTAATTGTGTAATTTATTGCATATCATCAGTGACTAAAAGTATTAATTAAAAGTTAAACGTGAACTGTACAGCCTGAAACACTTTTCAGGTTTTTCTATACGATGCGAACATGCAAATTCAATAAAAAACATTCTTGAGCAACGTTGCGATGTACAACGTTTTAGCAAAAAGACTTTGTGTTATTTTTATTACAATTCTTTAAAACTAATCAACTTACAACAACTAATCAATTTACAGTGGAAACCAATTAAAAGCAATGCAATTAAAAGTCTTTTTAATATCTTATTTTGTTGCGCTTTAAATTTTTCACATTTTTCTATATAATTTTGTTATTGATACGAAAGAAAATCCGTGTTAAATAATCGCAAAAAGTATTTAAATTATTTCACTTTTTATTCAACAATTTTCAAAGGTTATCGAGTGAAATATTTTTACTGCTTTTCTTATAATTTATTAAAATTATATAAATAATAAATTATATAAATTAAATATATAAATTAATAAAGTTTTCTTAAAATAAATTTAAATGAATCATGAAAAATTATTTGAAAAATCAGTTATTAAATGTAGTAACATAAAAATAATACAACGAAATTTTTGCTCAATTTTTCTGTTTTTAAAAAGGTGCTAAAAATACGCGACGAATCGTAAGCAACTCAAAGATAACGACAACTTATGGAAGAAGATAAAAACGAATAAATAAATACAAAAAAAAAACATAAAAGGCACACTAATAAAGAGATAAAAGTGGAAAGATAAAATGAATTCCACTAAAAATCATCGCTGTGAAAAGTAAATATTTAGCAAAGCATCGAAAACACACGTTCAAACACAGTGAAGCTTTTTTATTGTTTGGCATCCGCTTCAAGGCCCTCATAACGCAAATCCTTGATCCTACCTGTCCGCCGATTCTCACTATATCCCATAGCAGCCAAGTTTTTGGCGAAAAATTGAAGAAAAAAGTGCGTCATTCTTTTTTTTTCGCTTCTGTAAAGCGAAGGGAGGAAAATTACTTCACAGGCGTTGAAATGGGTTACAAACGAAATATTCTGGATTCTTCGGTCAACGCATTCGTCCTGGCCAACAATGGCCCACAAAATTCCAGATATTAATTTTACCTTCCAAAAAAATTCTTTCCTTTTAATTTTATGCTTATTTCGTGGTTAACGTTTTCTCTCTTGTGGATTATTTACTTTTAAATTTATCACTTTTTAATCTTTAGCGATTTACTTTTTTATTTCTTATGCACTCGATTTTATGTCTTTTTTTATGCATTATTTTTGTTGTTCGTCCTTCTTTTTCATTCTTGATTTCCATAAATTCATTTATGTTTTTTTAACATTGTTTTTCATTTATTTGTTTATTCGGTTGCTTGTTGCTGTCAAAATGTATCGCGAAATTGCAGAAATTTTGTTTATTTACGCGAGTGAATTCAGCCAAAACTGCACAAAAAAAATTCGAACCAAACCACAGCTAAAAAAATAAACAAACACAGCCAAAGCAAACACACACACACAAACAGTTACCTCGATTCTACGTTGAGAACGTGCTAAAAACGGTGACTAACGATGGACATAAACAACGATTTTATTTATTTTTTAATGTTTCAACTAAATTCGTAATTGCGGATCTCTTTGAATCAGCTTCAAATGATTCATTCACTCATTCATTTAAGCAGCCAAATCAAAGAGAAGTAAACAAGAGAAGCAGAAATAAACGAATCTCCCAAAGCAAAGCAATTAAACGAAAAAACGACATAGAATGAAAAATCATTGGAATGGTAAAAGTATAAAAAGTGAAATTTTTTATAAAAATTAAGCATGAATTTCGTTATTCTTTTTATTATTAATTTTATCATGTTTGCAATTGCTGCCCTTTCGATGCAGTGATATAAGCTCAAAGACCATATGGTCATTCGGTGAATAAATCTTGACAAATGTTGTTGAATAAGCGAGCTACTGCGTGTCCGTCCGTCCGTCTGCCCTTCTTTCGGCGCTTCATCTGACAGCAATTAAAAAGGGAAACTTTATTTCTTCTGCGGCTTCTCGGCTTCTTTATCAGTCGACCCGATTCGAAAGCAGTGACTCGAAAGTCGAACACGAGCTTCAAGCCGTCGCTGATACCAAAATCTGTTCGTTTGCCGACCTCCTGCTGCAGGCACGAGCAACGCAACCATCGAAGCCGGTGACCATATGGTCGCCCGTCCAATTGGAACGCCTTCGGTGGCTTCTGTGCACCTTCGTGCACGACGTCGGCTGCGAACGACGTGAGAAACGCAAAAGACTCACGCGTTGCCGCATTCAACGCATTTTAATTGCCAACGACGACGACGACGACGACAATGAAAATCGAGCAGTGAGGAAACGAAGTTTAGCGATATTTTTTATCAGTGCAGAAGAAGGTGAACGTGACAATAACAACACCAACAGTAAGAAGAAGAGTGACCATCATCTTGACCAAATTCGGGTCAGTCAAGTGCACGCATTTTGACCATTTACGGTGTGTTACAGGGTGCTTAATCGACTGTTGTCATTCCATTTGGTGGCCAGACACTCGTCCCTCTTCTCTTCGTAATTATTTTACGTATTTTTGATTATTTATTTCATTTTCTTAGAGTTTAAATTCTTAGCATTGATAAAATTGATTTGTTGTTGCTTCTTTTGTCTTTATTATTAATTTTTTTTAGTTTTTATGTGGCTGAGGTTACAATGAATCGAAAATAATCGCTAAAAACGTCCCAAGTTCGAAAGAATTACATGCTAAAAAAATACAAAAGAATAAAGAAAAAGAAAGGAATAAAAATAAAATGTATAAAAATAAATTAAAAGTAAAACCAAATTTATAAAAATTCACTTTAGAATTAAAACAAAATGCGTTAATAATTAAAACAAAAGCAATTAAAAACGAAATCAGGTACAAAATCCAACGTAAAAAAGATCAAAAAATAAAAATACGTTGCAAGAAGCAGAAATATAAATCGAAATTCTTTAAAATTTTACTTCAATTAAGGAAAAGCATAAAAACCTAAATATACTAACTAAAACTATTTAAAATCTTTGAGTTTTAGTTTTAATAAATGCATAAGGAAATGCATGAAAATAAAAAAACAACACATAAAACTATTTAACATAATAATTAAACTGTTGAAATTTTATTTAGAAGTTAAAAAAGAACTACGAAAATAAACTAAGAATATTTAAAACCATTTATAATAATAATGAAAGTGTTTAATTGTAATTAGAAATTAGGGAAAACTATAAGAAAATTTGTTTTTATAATGATAAAAAATGCTTTTATGAGTTTAAATATTTCCGAAATCTTTTTTAAACAGATTCCGCTGTGGATAATCAATTATTGATTACATTTCTTTACTTTGTTTTTGCTTCATTTCGTATGCACATCCGTTGACCCACTCTTGACCCACTTTTCTTCATCCGCTCCGATTCTTGGCCAATTTATCAAGAAATGTCAAATACTTTGACGTGTGTGAAACGTTTAAAATTTTGACAGTTCGAACTACAGCTGATCGCGTCGCCTCTCGTTCAGCCCAAGTTCTCACGAGAATATTCCACAAGCGAACGTCTGTGTGAAGCGAGGACAAAAGCAATTCAATGAAAAGCCAAAAAGTAAAGTGGAAAAATTAAGGTTCGCTGTTATTTTGGACCAAGTTGCGATTTCTTGTTAATAAAAATGGCGAAACGAGTTGCCGTTTTGGGGAGATTCGCAGCGAGTCGAGGCGCGTCGAGCAGCCTGGCGACGGAGCTTTTAAAATGTGTCGAACGTCAGTCTCTGCGGCGGACAGGCGCCGTCGTCCGTCGTCCGTCGTCCGTCCGCTGGCCGCTTACGCACTGCGGTTGCCAACAGCAGCTGCTTTGGAGATCGACGACGGCGACCGGTTACGCTGCAATCTGTCGGTTTTTCCCTTCGCTAAGAATCGCTTTTAAACGCCGTTTCAATTTCATTTTCATTTCGATTGTTGTGTAATCGCGAAGCTGGCAAAAGTCAAAGTAACAACAGTTTAAAAATAATAAAACGAGGTCGTGCGTGAAACTTTGAAATGCTGAAAACTCTGAGTGATAAAAGTGAAAATTTACACCGAGAGAAAATCAATTCGCTTAATATTTTTTTTTTCAATTTATTCACAAAAAGTTGTAAAGTCGTGTGATTTTTGTTAATTTCTGAAATTTATGACAGTCGTAAATAATAATTCCGTTGGAATTGATTAACATCATCACCACCATCATCATCATCATCATCATCATGTGACTAATAGAATTACTCACTCATTAAATGTGTAAATTAAAAACGTGTCCTTGTCGAGGTTAACAAAAAATGCTAATGAAGGTGTTTAAAGAGAAAACAATTAAACAGAAGAATAGAAACATTTTTGCCATATTTTTCACAATATCTCACCAACAAAATTCACGATTTTTTTTATCTCATCGAAAGTTTTCATCAAAAACTCTGATTCAGACTTTCTCAGAGATTTCTTTCCGCTTTAAAACCAAACTCAAAAGTTTTTCTGAGCAAAAAGAATAATTTTCACAATATTTTTTTTATTCTATATTTTAAATTTATGACCCTTTTTCATCGTTTTGAATTTCTTTGATAGCCAACAGTTCGAAAGGTTTCGTTTTATCTCATTTTGATTACTTTTCCAGACTTTTCTTAATGTTCTTTTCCTCCTTCTCTTGCAGACCTGCTCGCAGCTGATCAAAGCTGGCCTCAAGTTGTCCATTCAAAGCAAGCGCAAACTTTCCACCTGCGAGTCCAGCTCCGGCTCCGAGCAGCCCAACTCGAAGTGCTCCCGGCGCGACGACGACTGCGACGACTCCACCGACGACGACAGCGAACACAAGTCCACCAGGAAGGGGCTGACGCCCGAGGACGAGGACCGACGCCGGCGGCGCCGCGAGCGCAACAAGATCGCGGCCACGAAGTGTCGCATGAAGAAGCGCGAACGCACGCAGAACCTCATCAAGGAGTCAGAGCAGCTGGACACGCAGAACGTCGAGCTGAAGTCGCAGGTGCGGTCGCTGGAGCGCGAACGCCGCCAGCTGCTCGAGATGCTCAACGCCCACGGCCCGACCTGCCTGCAACGTGGCGCCTTCTCGCTGCCTGCGAAGCTGCAGCAGTCGCCTGCCTTCAAGTACCTCGCCGATTTGGATCTGGAAGCGTCGTCTGTCACCCACTCGAGTGCTGCTCAAGCGCCGAGTGTGTCGCGCGCAGAGACGCGGCAGCAAGCGGCCCAACAGCAGCCGCTGCCACGCACCGTTATTCCGCCGATGTCGACCATCAAATTCTCGCGCAGCAACGACTTCAAAGCGGTCGCCAACAACATCTCGTCCCATCAAATGCATCAGCTGCAACAGCAACACCCACACCTGCCCAACGGCTACTGCAAAGCGTCGCCCACGCCGCAGGAACTCGGCTACTTGAACTCGCCGTCGCAGGAGAGCGTCTGCCTGCCGGCGCTACACTCCGCCCACCTGCCATCCGCAGCCTCGGTCTCGGTCGCCGCCCACCAACTGACCGACTACATTCCAAACTGCGACAACAGCCTCGGCTTGGGCCTGAGTCTGGCCGCGCACTCGCCCACGAGCGCGCCCTCTTCCACCGACTCCAACGTCCTCATCGGCGGCAACGTGCCCAGCCCACTCGCCTCGATGTCCACGCCCAGCACCGCCACGGAGTTCGTGAAGAACGAGCTCGTCGACTCGCAGAGTCCGTACACGACCGCGCAGTCGGCGGAGCGCTTCCTCTTCGAGGGCAACTGCGACAGCTACGTGGACATCAAGCACGCCGTCAACCTCAACAACAACTCGACGCACCTCAATCACAACAGCATCATCGACTTCCACTCGTCGCTGGCGAGCTCCTTGGTGCCCTTCCCCGAACAGATTTCCATCAAAAACGACTACCTTCACGAAGCCGATTTCCTGGCGCAGTTGGCGGCCGAAGGCGGCGAATTCGTGGATCTTGATACCGGAGTCGCGGCGGCATTCATGACGAATGGAGGCTGTTTAGCGTGAGCGGAGTGATGAGAGTGCGACTGGAGGAGTCACGAGAAGGAGAGAGAGGAGATGATGGAGGAACAGATCATGACGAAGAGGTGAGGGAGGAACTCAAAGAAATTGTACGCGAGTTTATATGAAATTGAAGCAGGTAAAACCATTAACAACCACAGCAACAAAAGCCATCTAAAGCCACAGATTGACAGCGGACCAACTGACTTACGTAAGCAGCAACGTGACGACTGTCAAAGAAAGACAGAATTAGAATAGGGAAAAGGGCCTTTTAAACAATCTCTTTCCGATTTTAAGGTTCTGTCACCGGGTGTTCTCAAATTCTAGCAACGACTCAAACCATGGATGCTCATGATTATCGTTTTCTTGATAAACGAGAACTAAATTAGGGAGTCAGCTCGAAAAACGGTACCGTCCTCTTTAAAAAGTCACTTCTTTCAATATGATTGCAATGGAAGGTTTGTGTACCAACTTAAATGTCTTCAATGTTCCGTGATAGCGATGGTTCGTAGTGACTCCTATTCCAAGAGACAATAGAGATCCGTACAGGTGAGAAAAGCTGTCATTATCTCTGACAATCTGTGGCTTTGTGACACTACCTCAAAAACAAACCAAACACAAATAAAAATAAACACAAAAATGTAAAAAAAAACTTAAATTTAAATGAAGAAAAATTCAATACAGCAAAACATGTAAAAAGCAAAGAAGAGAACCACAGAAGCTTATTTAATACCATGTCTCCATCGCAGATTAACTGCGACTGTGTGAAGGTTAATCGGTTTTATTACGGTGTCTCCATTAAGTAAAATGGATAATGATTAATTCTTTTTTCCTTTTGTTAACCTATTTTTACAAATTCTCTTAAATTCATGTGTAGTTCATGAAATATTTGTGTTGATTTGTGTTTTCTGCTTAATATTACGAATATTCAAATAGAGGCTCACCACCGAGACTATCTCATTGCGAGTTAATCTGCACTGGAGACATGATATTAAATTCCAAAAATACCATCAACAAAATTTCGCTAAATTAAAAGACGCATTCCTAGAAACTTTGAAAAAATTAAATTTTGTCCATAACATGATGAGAACAAAAAAGCTAAAATCTTACAACAGTAATTATTAATTTTAGTTGAAAATACATGTAAAATATCGTTGATAAACAAACAATATTTTTTACGTTAAAGAACAGCGAAAAAAAATGTTTTAAATTATTAAATTATTGATTAAATTAAATTAATCTTCATTTTTACACTGACGTAAAAAGCTTAAAGGAAAAAGTCGAGGAAATAGTTAAGGCACACTTTACGAAATAATAAAATAACACAAAATATTAAAGAAGAATTTTAATTTTTAAAAAGTCATTGAAAACTAATAACAAATACATTAAAAACTCATCGAAATTATAATAAAAATAATGTAAATTATGATTGAAAGTGTAATGAAAAACTTTATGAGAAAACTAATGGAAACATTATTAAAACATTATTGAAAAATAAGGAAAATAATCGGAAAATTCAAATATTAAAATGCAGAAATTAACATAAAAATTAAAAACAAAACCAAGAAAAATATATATGAAAAATTTAAACAAAATCTGAGGTTAATCATTCATTTGCACGTGTGAAGATTCATGAAAACCATTTTTAATAATAAAAATTATTAATTGAACATAATTATAATGAGAAAAATTAACTACCGAGATTATTATTATTAGCCCTTATATAATTATGCTTATTTTTATGATTATTACTGTTAATATTATTATTATAAAACACGATTGTTGAAATTTCTATGAGAAAACAAACGAAGCAACAATTTTTCCCTTGTCTGATGTATAAAAACCATTTTTATACCTAAAAATTATTCTCTTCTTGCTCTGTTTCACTCTCTCTTTGTCTCTTCTCTCTCTTGTCTCAAGAAAGATTAAAAAAGCGAAAAAACAATTAATTGATATTTCGTAAGTGATATGAAACTAACTTTAAATTGTAAAATGTAATTAAGTAAAATTAAAATATAATTCAGATTCACGTTTAAACTAATAATTAAACTAATTTAAAGCAGTATAAACTTAAAATTAAATTTAATAATTTCCAATGCAGAGAAAAACACTTCAATTCGAACTAGAATCAAATGAATCTAAAGAAATTCATTTTAAATATAATCTAAATAAATTAAAATTATAATAAATACAGAATCCATGTTAAGTATAAATTAAATTGAATTTAAAATTAATTATAACCGATAATTGGTGATATTTTAAACTCATGAAAGTGCATTAAATTTTCGAATATAATTGATTTTAAATTTAAGTAAACTTTACACAAACAAAAAAGCATTAAAAACTTAAAAATAACAACAATTCAAGTGCTACTTTTTTACAAAAGCTAGAAATTCGTAGAACCTTAATAAATGTGTCCTTAAAACTTATATATTTACCGTTAGAAATGTAAGCTGCTGCAGCAAGTGAATGCAACACGTCGTGGTCTTAATTTTGTCGTCGCTTCAGTGAAAAGCATTCAAATGAAGAATTCAAATCACTCATTAAATTCTTATTTGAATGCCAGATGAACATCTGCAAAAATATGCTTGTGTGTTTGCGTGTGTATCTGTGAAAAAGGTTTTAAGAACACCCAAAGCATCAAAATTATTACCATTTCTGAGCACTTCAATGCAGCTGTGACTAAACACAAAAAAATAAAAAAGGTTTATAAATAAACTTGTATAAAACTAAATGTTCATTGATATATATATATATAACTGTATATTATGTGGCCTTTACTGTTTTTTACCTTTTTTTCATACGTTTATAAAACCAGAATTTTGTGGAATTTTTGAATTTTTGCCTTTTTAAGAGATGTAGAAAAAAAACAACGCTTTTTTGCAATAACTTTTCTAACAAACAAAAACGAAAAATACGCAACCAAACAACTAAATGCAGTGCTTTATTTAAAAATAATATTAATAATAGAAGAAATAAGACAAAAAGATACTAATTTTAAATATTCTAAAATGTTTCTTAAACGATGTAAGAAAAAGGAGTTTAAATTGTTACATTTTTGTAAAATTTAAGCGCTTTCAATTGTATAAAAAAGCAAACAGAAAATGGAGCAAACAGCAAAACAAAAACCAAATAAAAAACAAAGTAGTTCATTATTAATTATTTTAGCTAAGGTTTTATGTATAATTAATGTGAAAAATTTAAGAAGATCGAAAAACAAAACAATGAATCAAGAAAAGCTTCAGTAAACTCAGAAAATGCGTAACTATTTTTTCGTGGAATACGTTTTCAAAGCATCACATCGAGTAAAAAATAACACTATAAATCATGGAATATTTGAATTAATTAATTTAATAAATGTGCGTTTATGATTAAGTCAAAAATCAATGTTTACCTCAAATGTATAGAAAACCTTTGAATAAAGAATGAAATTATTCAAGGAGAAGCAGAATAAATTATAGAAATATTAATCAAAACAGAACAGAAAATTGAAGAAAACAAAAATATTACACATAAAATTAAAATTATACATTAAAATTAAATGAAAATAAAAACAATCGAAGTTGTTGTTTGTGTTAGAAAAAAGTCTATATAAAACTATGCAAAATACATCAGAGTACATAATAAAAATAAGTTAAGATTCATAAAACTTGAAAACAAATTTCTGCCTAAAATTTAACATAATATTCTTTAAGAATCATTTAAGAAAGTATTGAAAATTTCGCCTAAAATGCGTTAAATTAAAAAAATAATGGATATGAAAAATTCGCGTTGTATACAAAAAGAAAAACAAAAATGCACACAAATAAATATTAACTTTAGATGCAATTCATTTACAGCTAAAACCATCTGAAATTTCATCCTTCATCAATCAAAGAGAAACAGAAAAGGAGAATAACATTAAAGCCTAAAATTTAATAATATAGTAAAGACATATTTTCCTTTGAAATTAAAGAAGCATAATTAACAAGTAAAATACAATTTTCTGTTTAATTTAAAATTAATATATACACAAATTCATCTACTAATTTAATTTAAATTTCTTAAGAACAAATTGAGAACTAGTGATGCATTAATGATGAATTCTTTGAAAGCTTAAAACAATTCTTAGTGAAAATTCGTTTCATTAAGAATCCTTTTCCTTTCTACCTTTTCATCTTTTTTTTTATCTCTTCCCTATTCGTCTGCTTTATATCTGCTTCTTACATCTTCAAACTTTAAATAGATTCCTAAAATTTTATTATAATTTCCAATTATTTTTAAGAAAGTGCCTAAGATTTTACACATCATTTCACAATTTAAATGAATTTTTATTGGTTTTGTTTTGTTTTTAATTTTAAAATAATTTCCGATTTTAACAAGCAATTTTTTTAAACAAATATTTCGCACTTAAGGGAAATCATTTTATTTTCGTTTAGTATCGTCCTTCAAATTCAAAGTAGCGCTACAAATGTACCTGATTAGGTTTAAATTTTAGAGAAACACAAATTAAAGAACAGAAACAGAACAAAATCCCTTTGAAATTAAAATTTTTTGTCCAAATTTCATGTCAATTCAGTTTTTGGTTTTATATCATTCATTCATTTATTAGAAAAACTTTTGATAAATAAAAATTGTGATTTGATTCAAGTAGGATTGAATGTACCTCGTTAACTACTCATTCGTGGCTCATTTATGAATCCCTTATGACTCATTTGTGAATTCTTTATGACTCGTTTATGAATCCTTCATGACTCATTCATGAAACTTTTATGAGTCATTATTGACACTGTATGACTCCTTAGTGACTCATTACTGACTCACTCGTGAATTTATGCAGAAGAAGTCTCTTTGCTAGTTTCTGCGGAACTTCAAAGCATCTTTTAGTAGTCTTTAGACTTTGTTGATTCGTTTTATCTGTAAAGATTCAAGGCTGAAATGAAACTTTAGTGCTCCTTTCGAGTTCCTTTAGTGATTCTTTCAAAACTCAAAAGTGATTCTTTTACTACATTTTAACGATTCTTCAGCAACTGATTCATGATTCGCTTGGTACGCGTTTCAATCTTTCAGTCCTTTAATTATAAAGGAAATTAATTTTAATAGAGATTCTGCCAATTGTAAAACTTATTGATTTTTTGATATCCAAGAATATTTACTATTAATATTATTTAATATTAATATTTAACCCATGTTTGTTAAATTCTAACATTATTTATTAGGTGTTAATTCTTCCTGAGTTTCTTGTAAAATCTATTCAAGGTTTACATTTTTACTGTTAAAGTCTGTTCAAGGGTCAGGAGCAGTTTTTTCTTAGTGTATTTATTATTTCCCTTCTCTCCTGTTTATTTTTTCTCCTATTTTTTCCACTCCACAAACCGTGTTAAAATTTGTGTGCATTTTTTGTAAAATATCAAAAATAATCTCGAGGCTAACTAAAAATAAAATAATTAAAATTAAAAATGAATAAATCCTTAAAAAAGAAACTTCTGCTAATAACAAAAAGTAGAAGTAAATTCTTAAGAAATTAAGGCAAAAGAAATTATATAAAAAATTCTGCAAATTGTTGACTTCTTTTTAATCTCGAAATTGCAATTATTTTCTTTTGTTTTATTTCTTTTAGTCAATATAATTACTCAAAGTATTATAATATTTTTGACTGGAGCAAAAATATTTTTGTAATATTTTTTCCTTGTTTTAAAACCATTTCATTTTTTACAAATAATTTCTAATAATTAATTAAAAATATTTAAAAAATTTCTTTTCATTTGGTTTTTTGTTCTGTTATTTAAATGTGTTTTGTATGGTTTTTGTTTTGCTTTTATTGTGACTTCTTTAAAAAGAAAAGAAATAAAAAATAATTCGAATTGCAATAATTATTATTTTAATTTAAAGCATTATTTATTTGTTAATTACGAGCGACACGAAAAAGGAAACAATCAAAAAAAATTATTAAACGAAGTAAATATAAGAAAACAGCACATTTTATATAATAAAATAAAATATAAACAACAAAAAACGAACACCACTAAATGTAATAATTTATTATTATTTTATAATATTTTATATTTAATTGCTAAACTGTGTTTTTATCATTGTAATTTAATTTTTCTGTAATTTGTGAAATTTATATACATACTTACATTTATATATACGATAATATATACAACAAATATACAAATATATATATGAAACTAATTTTATGTTCATCTACTTATTGCATAAATAATAATAATAATTATTTTATTACTTATCATTAAAATGTTTATTCATTAAGCAGCTAAAAGTGGAAAGTTAAAAAATTAAAGAATTTGAAAAATATTCGATGTTTATTATAATGTTGAAATTGTAGAAAATACCATAACAACAACAACAAAAACTTTTTTGAATGTTACCATCAAAAGATACTTGTGCATAGTCTTCTTCTTCTTCTTCTCGTCCCTCCATCGAGTCTTATATTCGATTATCCTCTATTCTATTGTAATTCTATTTTATTGTATTAATTATAAAACACACAAAAACAAAAACCAATGAATCCCAACAAAATTTAAGACACAAATAAAAATTTAACATTATCATTAAAAACTATAAAACAATTGTTTTTTATTCCTCCTCTTTTCACTCGCTTTTCTACTCCGTTTTTACGGACTTTTCAACGGAGTCTGTAGCGGACGATCGTTTCGCTAGCGTTGCTGGCGTTTCACGTACATCGTCAGGCAAATTTCCTTAAACCAGTCGCATAGAAATACCAGGCGCCCAGAAACAGCAGCAGGCAGTTAGCGAAAAAAGAGACAACGTCACACACATACAGGAATTTGAAGTGCGAGAAAGTAGAAAAGTTACGCTTTTAGCACAACGAGAAATGCGTGTGTTGTGTAACACAAAAGAGCAATGGGAAGTGGCATTTGATGAGAATCCCATCAACAATTACACAGTGGGAGATAGAAGAGCACAAAGCTCACATGCAAACACAGCAAGGAGCTTTGAACAATGTTAATGTAGGGGAAGTAACAGAGCTACTGCTGTTGCTGAACGCCTGTTACATAGCAAAGAGCACAGAGAAGATTTTACTCTCGTTTGAAACCAAAATCACACACCTACGTTGATTTCTGGGAGCCGCGTGCGTAGAATTCATGAAGAAGTTGTTTCGTCGTTACTGAGTGAGAGAGAATTTTTTCTTCCGCCTTTTTTTTATTATTTATTTGTTTTCAGAGCATTCATTAATTTTCAAATACTCAAAGTTTACTTAAGTGCTTCTCTGCCCTTTCCCCTAAAATTACGACAACAGAAGACAAGAAAAATAAGAAACTTAATTTAATAGGATTAACTTGAACATGAACTGCGAAGTGAAAACAGCAAAGCATAAAAAAATTAAAATACATACATATGTTGAAATTTGTTTACTTTTCATGCCGACAAAAGCTCAGCAGAAGCACGACAGAGGCTTAGCTTGGAGCTCTTCTGCAAAGCTTGAATTATGAATGACAGACTTCGTATCGTTGTCGACGATGTTTTCGGGTACGACGTGAAGCGAAGATAAGAGAAGTGATTGCAATGGTGACTCTGGTCGGGAGGCGGTGGGGAACGAATAAAACGTAGATAAGCCTACAAATTGTAGTGATTGTAGAGTGGACAAATCATGGGGAAAAGGCAATATTGTCGACGGCGATGGTTGCCGTTGATTGTGAACGAATATTTGACATCCAAAGGAGAGCGCAAAAGTCACGCAAAGAATTTACAGCAACAACAGCGACGACGAAAAATCAGATAGCAAATAATTTAAAGAAAAACTCATCTAAAGAAATGCAGAAAGAATTAATTTAGAATATATGTAACTTTATTTGTATGTATATGTAGGTAGTTCATGGGTTAAATTCAGGTAGGAAGGAAATAAAGAAGCAACAATAATAATATTAAAAATAAAAACCACGACAGTTTACAATTTTTTCACATACATAAATACAAATAACAAAAAATGTTAATCAATTGCTGCAGTCCGTTACACAAAATAAGTATTTAAAACTTAATTTCTCGACTATAATTAAATTAAATACACTTTTTTATAAAACCACAATTAATAAATTCATTAAAGTCTCATTTAATTTTAAGTTCATTCCTTTGAAGGTAAATTATTTAAAGTTATGGCATTTCAACTTTCAAAAATGTCGCTCTTTGAAATTGTTTTTTCTTTCATTTCAATTTAACTCTATTTTTTTATTAAAATTTATTCCATGATTTTTTTTTTTTACTGTTTTTACTGTTGAAACATTATCAAAAAAACGTATTTTCCATGTTTTCCCCACAGCGTAATAAATACCTACGTAATTTGTAATCTGAATCTTCGAATTTACACTGAAAACATCATTTGGACACTCACTCTGCAGTGCTTGTGGAGTCGCACTTTAGCCCAGCTTCGTGTCTGCTCGGTACAGAAAACAACGAACTTCGTACACATGTTGTTGGTGCTCCAATTGGAATTGCGTCGCAGTATTCAAAGCCACGTCGTCATTTGATGGAGGGGAAACACATCGTCAGTTCGTCTCGTTTCGTGTCCTGCTACTGAAAACAACAACAACACCGCGTCGACACTTGCTGTTGCTCCAATCGGAACTGCGTCGTAACATTGAATGAAGCATGAGGAGGAGTGGAGTTTTTTCCATATGATGATAATCTGTTCTTTACACATACATATCCAACTGCTTGTTGTTGTTGTTGTTGGTTTTGGCATTGCGTCGTCTGTTTACCACATGAACAAATATCGCAACAATAATTCCAGAATATTTTAATTTTAAATACATTTAGTGTATTTAAAATTAATGAGAGCTGAGTTTGTCCATGGAATTCTCCAGATCTGCTCCCCTCTCCTAATTCAAGCAATGTCGCAACACCGTCTTCTCTTCTCCTTCTTTTCTATTTTTGATCTATGATTTTAGAGACTTTTTCTTGTTTCTCTTCAAATCGTTGAATGTTTTTCGTTGTTTTTGTAATTGTTGACTGTCAACGCGTAATTGATCGCCTGTCATTTATTATTTATGTCATTTTGCAAGAAAAAAACATCCGCCACAAAAGCGAAATTCGAATTGGAACGAGAAAAAAACCACCGATCGGTCAAAGAATTTGCATTTTGCTTTTAATTGATGCTTGTTCTCAATAAAAACAGTTCAAAGAAAACAGATCATTTGTTAAAATTTAACGATTTTCGTGTTAATGTTGCTGGTTGATTTTTTTTTCCTTAGCAGTTTAATTAATTTCTATGGGCGTGGACTTTGAGCATAACTAAACGCTTTCTGATAAGAATGTCTATAATAAAAAGTGATTTATTTATCAGAAAAAATCATCGCTGTGTCTGTTACTCGTCTACGATTTCATACACAACCTTCAACTGTCACATCAACTGCAATTCTCAATGTTATGAAACCATTTTATAATTCCTTTAATAGACGTTGCGTTTGCCAACAAATATTTGCGAGTGAATAGAACTCAGGAATTTCATCCTTTGCTGGAGAAAACGGATTTAATTCCCTGATTCAAGTCCTGAGGACTTCACAGGATTACATTAAAAAATTTGTGCACCGTTTCTTGTGGGCGAAGAAGCTTATGAAGCCTATAAAATTTTAAATACAGTTAATAGTTACTTAATTAGGAACTAATCTTTTTTGCTTGCCTTACCACAAATTCAAGGATTCTTGCGCGTCACTTGGCACAGATCTGACCAAAGATTCTATAATATTAACTTCTTTGCTATCGTCATTTGAGGACGAAGCATGAACACCCTTTCATCATTCATCTTGAGGACCTCACGATGAATTTTCTTGTAATGACAGTAGTCGAAGTAGCAGTATTCTTATCAATATACTGTGAATATTAGTCTAAAGTCTTCCATTGAGGTTGCCAGAGTCGCCAAAAATTAAACCTTAAAATAAAGAAATTTTTCCAATAAAAATTTAGTTTAATTTTTCCAATAAAAATTTAGTTTAATTAAGTTTAATCATCTAAAAACTTAGTGATTAAATAAAGTTTGTATTGAAACACCTGTAAATTTCGTCGTTTAAGAGTATCTTTCAAATGCTTAAATTTGACCCGAAATTTGCGGTTCATTTGAGGATCGACGCTTTTCTTTCTTTCGCTGTTGTCAGCCTCTTTAAATGACAATATTGAAGCTGGCAGTGATCGCGATGAGAGTGTGGAATCCTTCTTGTATGCGCTGCTCCTTTTCCTTCCACTTTTGCCGATTTCTGAAGATCTCAGCTCCATCGTTGACCTCGTTAAATAATCAATGAAACCCTGAAGAATAAAAAACAAATAAAAGCCATCAAAACTTGTATAAATTTGCTTTATTGATATTTAATTCTTCGAAGTTAGTTGAAATTATTTTTTAAATTTTTCCTTTTCCTTCCACTTTTGCCGATTTCTGAAGATCTCAGCTCCATCGTTGACCTCGTTAAATAATCAATGAAACCCTGAAGAATAAAAAACAAATAAAAGCCATCAAAACTTGTATAAATTTGCTTTATTGATATTTAATTCTTCGAAGTTAGTTGAAATTATTTTTTAAATTTTTCTAACTTTAATATAAAATTATTTAAAAATCAAAAATTGCCAAGATCTTTAAAATTATTGGCAAATTATGAATTCTAGTCATAGAAATTTAACAAATGCATTGAAATGAATTCGTTGGAAGGTGTGAAAAATGCAGAAACGTGTTTGGCATAAACAAAAAATCGTATCGAAGCCAAAACTAATAAAAAATTGGGATTTTACTTTGTGATTATTTTATTATTATTACTCTTAATATTTTTTATTATTATGATTGTCCTCTTTTTCGAAGAGATCCTTTAATGAACGACAGCTCATCAATTTATAGAGATGTTGCTGAGGCATTTGTTTCATTAAAAGCTTCTTTTTGATCGTTAAAATCCATTAATTAATATTTTTTCATTGTTTTCTTGCTATTATTTTTCAGTCATATTTTCATGTTGTGTAGTAATTGGAACTTATTTATATTTTGCTATTCCTTTTTACATATGCATTTCTATATGCTTTTAATATGTATTTTTCACGTCGACGTTTCCCGATTTGTTATCGGCTTTTCATTGCTGGTCGCATCCATTAAGAGGTAATTTTTTTGTCGTTACTTCAGTCGTCAGTTTATGAAAATCTCTTGTTTAATGATCTCGTTTCTCGTTAATTCACGATCGTTAGATTTTTACTGTCGTCGATAATAATTGATTTGATGCGAAGATTATGAAGAAAAGGGTTTCGAAAAGTCATGTGGAATTTATGATTTTAGAGATGGTTTTTAACGATCATTATTGCTAGTTAAACACTAGTTTTATCTGTAAATTATATACATAAAAAATGAATATTTATCAAAGTTGTTTCACAGAATTTCTCATATTTTTCATGTTCACTTTTATTTGTTATTTGATTGGGAATCGGATTTGGTTGGAAATTTAGCATTAAAAATGGAATCTGTTTATCAACGCCCCTTCGCACCCGCCCCCTCCTGATTTCTCCTTTCCCCTTTTCCTCACAATTGATCCTCTCGTTGCTCTTGACTCACACTTGACAAAATAATTGCTTTTTAATTTCGCGTCGCTTTTCAATGTTCAAGAACTTTTGTTGCAATGCAAAACATGGATTTTTATTGAAATTAATCAGTTTTTCGTTGTTGTGTTTGCAATAAAACGATTTTCTGTTATCTTGATCGTGCGTTTATTACATTTAACACAATTTTATGCAAATTCGCCTGTGCAATTTTAACCTTACAGTTATGAAAAGTAAGACGCAAAATTAGCAGCCACAACAACAACAACAAAGACACCATTTGACTGAATGTCAATCATGACAAATCGTTGTCACGCTCCACGATCGCTCAGCGCTCACATCGAGAGACTCGCTTGTGAATAAAGAGCGACTCCGTTGATCCGAAAGAAGGTCGACGACGGCGGTTGTGGGTGGACGAGGAGGGAGAAGCGGCGGGGGAGAGCATCGACGCACTGACTGTCGAAATACTCACAGCACGATTTGCAACGAATGTGGCACACTTTGCCACAAATGCAAATGCGCACTCGTTTTTCTAGAGCAACGCAGAGCTGAGCCCTGACTCAGCGCCCAATAAAGCCGAATGCGCTTCGGGGCACATGTCTAATCGAACCGAATGCAATTAATTTGCACTGCGAAGGCTCTCAGATTAATCACTGCTCATTAAGAGACGATTGATGCCTTTGCTACTGTCACTTTTCCCACATTCGCTCGAGCTTGAAGAGCTGCCAAGGCCGCAAGCCGGATACTTGTTCAAATGCCCCAAGGACCCGCTCAAGACCCGCTCAGTTCCTTCCATACTCTTTCTCCTCACTTCCAAATGAGGTGATATGATTTAATGGAGTCCAATGAAACGATACACGACGAATTTAAATCATATGAAAATAAGAAATATCGACAGCTGCCAATTGAACAAAGCCTAACAAATCCGCAATTTAGATAAGGTTTTAAAAGATCAATAAACATTAAAGTACAGACTAATTTCATTACTTTTAATATTTAAATAAATAAATAAATAAATAAATAATAAATAAAGTAAAATTATTAAAAAAATTAAATGAAAACTGAAATAAGAAATAAATAAATAAAATATGTTGAACAATGAAAAATGAATATCAAATTGTATTTATTTATAATTATTAGTTGAGTTTATTACAAGTATTTTTGTTGTAACATACAAATAAATTTATTTTATAACTATATTTCATTAAAGTTTCATATTGAACCGTTTCTATCAATATTAAAAATAATTCGAAAATATTAACAAGTAATAAATAATAAATTAAATTAAAGATATTAGAAATGATTTTTCCAAAAAGCTGCGGTTTCTCATCTTTAATATATTTTTAAGTAGGTTTTCTATTGGGATTTTTCTCGTAAATTAATTAATTAATTTTCTCGTAAATTAATTAATGTAAATAATTTAGAACTTTTGTATTTTCTTCTCCATCAGATTCTCACTTCTGAATTTCCAACTGGAGCCCAAATAAAAATTTGCATAAAATGTTAAGTTCCTTTTGTTAAAATCACATTAAACTCACAATTTGTTTAATCATTCAATTAACAGCTTCAATAAAGACAAAGTCTTTTGTTGAACAGCCAAAATTTAAAGTGCATTCCTTCATTAATCATGATTATTAAAAACTCCATGTGTACAGTAAAATTTGTGATTATTTAAGAGTGTCTGCAATTTTGATGGCAGTTTAATTTAACGATCTTTAAGAAAAAAGCAAAAATTGTACCCACAGCAAAAAGTTGAAAGCCTAAAAAAATGCGTATAGCTCGAAAAAAGTTGACTTTTAAATTCGTATTTTTTTAGTGGATTTCAGAAATAATTGTCAAACAATATGAACGAATAAATAGAGTCATTTTCCACCTCCTCCTACTCCCCACCCCCTTTAAAATCACTTCAACGCTTCGTTAGCCAGGCAAGCAAATTCAAGGGCAGCCTCAAAGTGCGAAGTGCGCAGTTTCTGAACTTTTTTAAGAGTTTTATTTGCGACGTTTACTCGTGTTTTTTCCTTTAAATTATTTGATTGATTTATGAGTGCTGTGTGCTAAGAACTTTCTGCGGATCGCTGAAGTCTGCTCCACGCTTTGCTGCATACTAGAGCCGTTGCTGGCTTTCAGTGTGGCTGAGTCAAGATTCTGCGATGTTCCAATTGTTATGCGGTTGTCGTGTGTCAGAAGAAGACGCAAACATACAGACGGAACGAAGGACGAGGCACAAAAGAAGATAAAAACAGACGTCTGCTTGTGGTTCGTTGGCGCTTCGACTGGAGTCGAGTTTCGTAAGGAGCGCGCCTGTTCATATTGATTATTACATAATTCTCTCATTCTCCTTGTTTGGCCGATCTCCTCGATTGCGGCTGCGTCATCATCGTCGTCGGATTTCATTCTTGGCGCATGCCACGGCGGCTTCTCTGAACACCAGACGGTGCGCCGCTGGTGACATCATAAACAATCAGCGTCAACGTGAGCAGTTTTGCCACTTTTCGTTTTCTTCTGTTCCTCGTTTTCACAGGCATCTGAAGTTTTGCCTTCGGGCAACAGAACGATTTCAGTTTTTTATTGCTCTGTGTTGAAATTGTGGACGAGGTGCGAGGTGCCGCTGCAGAATGTTGACGTCGAGGGTGTGTTCAGTGCAGTAGCCATGCAGAATAATTAATAAACATGATAATAAATCTGAACAAACGTTGAGTAGTTTTACAGCGTTGCAGATCGATTTAAAACTGCGAGAAGTCGAAGCTAAAAAATTCAGTCGTTTCTGCTTCTGTTCTGAAACTAATCAGGAAGAACTTTTATTCACTGAAATGGAAGAACTGTGAAGGTGCTGAGAACAACCTCAGGCAGATGATCGAGCATATTTAACACTTGCAGCTTCTGTTGACTGCTTCGAATAATGAAATTAACAAAATGTACAATCAATAAAATGAGCCTCGGGTTTCTTTTCAAAGTCATTGCGAAGAAGGTCAACAATTAATTTAATTTATGGTTTTTTAGTACTTTTTTCTAACAAAATGATTTCAATACATTGTCTCTGTTGTGGGTTGGATAATTGTTGGCGGAGGAGAGAAGAAGGAGGTTTGGGCGGGTGAGAAAACGTGAATTAATTATTCCTCCGTTGTTGTTAAACACAAAATCAAAAGATCACGCAAACGAAACCCGAACTCGTTGCTTTTTATGTGAATGAAATTAATTCGCTGTGATTAAATTGAAAAACTCAGAAAAAACTCGCATTTTGTGTTTAAATGACTGTTATTTGACGCTAATTTGTTATTATTTTGTTTCTGTGGTCGTTTCCTCATATTAAAATAATGTCTTCTGTTGTATTATATAAAAAAATATAAAAAATATTACAAGTGATTTCGAAGCAAAATGTTCCAAGTCATGGTTTTGCTAAACAATAAACTAATTATTGGAAATCAAGTGTGTAAATAATGTAAATAAATTAAAACCCGAACTTTCATAGAAAAAAAAAACTTTCTTTAAAAAAAAAGGAAACTTTAGAATCATGTTTCCGCCCGGTTTCGAACCGGGGGCCTTCCGCGTGTTAGGCGGATGTGATAACCACTACACCACGGAAACTCATGTTCGTCCACTGGAATTCTTGTCATATTAGGTCCAAATTATCGCCAACATTTAACAAAATTAATGAAAAGGAACAAGAACAAAACTGTTACCATTTCAGCATAACACAAATAGGGGAAAAATAAAATTTGCCGTTATAAAGAAAAGAAGCAGAGAAAATAAAATTTTTATTGACGATAACGGTGGCTTTTTCAGCTAAGCTACTAACGACTTGGATTGGTTTTGTTTAACATAAATGTTCTATAAAATAATTGAAGAAATGTATTAATGAATTTATACTACACAAAAGTGTATGCATTCACTCAACTTCACTTTCTAAGGATTTTACTACTACATATAAGAATAGATGAGATAATGTCCGGTGACTTTACAAATTTAACGTAGCCACGTCGTAAAAGAAAAAAAAACGTTTTCATGAAAATGTCACCAACGATCACTATGGGCTCGTCATGCAGGCGTCTTCGACGATTCTCTTCTGTCGTGCTCGATTCCTCAAGGATGTCTTAAAGACAAGAACTGCAGGGATGAAGTATTTGTGTGGTTCCTGTAGTGGGAGCGTGATTTGGCTTTCCTAAGCTAAATTCACCATCCCAATTGCCAGATCTTACTTTATATAAAAACTAATGTATTTTTGCTGGCTAGAATTGCACAACGGTTAAAATAAAAGCCTCTCATTGAAATTCCGTAAAACGTACAAAACATACATACATGTATATACATGAACTAAAAAACGTCCTGTAAATTAAGATTATCTTCAGCTTAATACGTGTGCTGTCATAGCTTTCTTTGATTGATCTTATTATTAAATAATTATTATTAAACAATATAACTAGTAAAGGTGTTGTCTATAGCCGGGCTGTAGCCGAAATACCCTACACCTTAAAGCTGCATATATACTCATATATATAAGATATATAAGATAAACTATAATCATAGTTGCGTAACTATTTCTGTGCGTTACAAACACCGGCACTAAGTGCGTTTACTCTCAAAATTTAGGTGTAGAGTATAAAAATATGTTGCAATACTGCGTGGATGGGTAAAAAGGAGGCGTGTCCCGCCCATTTTTTTCCCAACAGAATATTATTGGTTCACAAACTACAATATTATGTACACCATTATTCAGAAACTGATATACTTTTCAATACAATCCATGTAAAACTCTCCATGACCTATGTAAACTAAAAGTGGGCGGATCACGCCCATATTTGGCATATTAACTGGAAGCATTAGTCTTTACCTACATATAAAATTTTCTTGTCTTCTCTCAAAAGTGATGCTGCTCAAAAAGTGATGCCTTTTTTAATAGGCAAAACAGAGGTACCTGCATTCTCGATATAAAAAGTAGGCGTGTTCCTTGGGCGATTTTGCCCATTTTCAATACGAAACACCCCAACATAGCAACGAATATTTTTGCCAAATTTCATTTTGAAATCTTAATCCGTTCTCCTGTGATCGTGATTTCAACGGACAGACAGACAGACAGACAGACATCGTTATTTCAATTTTGGTGGTGATGCTGATCAAGAATATATATACTTCCCCATACCTATCTTGTCTAGTTCTATGCGTTACACACTCCGGTAGAAAGTGAATATACCCTCAACCTTAAGGTGTAGGGTATAAAAAAGGTCTAAAATTATTTGAAATAAAGCTTTTAATCAAAAGTTTATTTTGTAGCTCATCTGCACCTGAAGAATCTAGGAATTTTCAAATTCTGATAGCAGAGAGAACCACAGAAGTTCTAAGAAAACTGATAAATCGCACTAAACTCAGATTTCACAGAAGTTCTTGTTCTAAAAAGCACAAAGAAATCTTAAATTCAACGATATCATTCAGTGACGTAAGAGAAATTAATCTATCCTTTTTCTTGCAAAACGCTGAAATGCCAGAAAAATAGCAAAGCAACGCTGAATGGAAAGGAGGATTTTTAAATAAAACTTTAACAGCAAACGGGAATTGAACTCTCGTTAAAACAGAATTTACCGCACTCGCACAGCCGACGAAACTCAACGCTCAAGGCCAACAACAAGCCGACTCATGTGAGTTTAACAGGCGAGATAAACGACAATACGAAGTGCTGTATTTATGCTTAGAATCACATGGAGAATCACTGATTATTAAGAGTTATTCACCTCATAGAGGTGAATCGGTGGAAGCGATGGAAAGTGCTGTATTCCCTGTTTCTGAATCTGGCGACAGTCTGCAGGAAAGATTTCGCTGCTTCGCTTGTAGAATAGATAGAAAGATTGTAGAATACGTAGAAGAGAATATTTTTAGATATTCTATAATCTTTGACTGAAGTTATCCAATAATACACTTTTGATATTAAATAAAATTTCAAATCTTTAAACATTCGTAAAAGTATTAAAAAAACCAAACTATGAATAATTTTAAAAATTAATTTGTTTTTTTTTTTCTTAGTTCTTCTCTGTTGTTTTACATCTGCTGTTTACCTGCAAAATATTCGCAGATAAGAATGTAAGATTTTGAATGCTTAAATACGGAAATTCAATTCATTTTATGTATGGCAAAAATAAAATATCTGATGTGGCCAACACATGACTTCCTTGTATGATGACATTTGTATGGTTTTATTTCAAGAGTGGTTGATATATTTTATTTATATTTTAAAATTGAAGTTTTAAAAATTTTAAATATTTTTACTTCCATAATGAAAAAAATTTCATAGGCTTCTCTTAATTTAATTAATTTAAATAGTAGTAAGTAAAAACAAGGAAGTACAAATTAGTTTCCACACAGCTTTAACTATCAATCGTACTAATTTTGATTTCCCTGTTTAGTTCTGTAAGGGTACAACCAATTTTTGTACAAGATATAGCAGCATAACATTCATTTATCATTATCATTTATGTAATTCGGATAATGCATGCTTCGTGTTCCTTTGGCGAAGAGTCCTTTTGGTGCGAACCATCATTAAAATTGGAGCTACATAATTGTGCCTTGTATAAGCCCCAAATACAAAATAGTGTGTACTTTCTAGGAGTGTTTGTTTTTGAGTAATTTTTGAAATTTGAAAAAAAGTATATGAGAAGTGTCCTTTTCGCGCAACCGATTGCATCCAAAAAGGGAGGTGCACAACTAGCTCTTATAAGAGTCACAAATACCAAATTTCAAGTTTCTACGATTCTCCGTTTTGAAGTTATTGAGGATACGTACATACGTACAGACGTACAGACGTACATACGTACATACGTACATACGTACATACGTACAGACGTACATACGTACATACGTACACACGTCACGACCAAACTAGTCAAAATGGACTCCGCGATGGTCAAAATGTGTGTTACCATCAAAATCCAAATATCGAAATTTTTCATGATTACAATACTTTCTTGTTATTACTACGTATACAAGGAAGTAAAAATCAAGAAAAACCTAAAAATTATTGCTTTAACTATTGCATCTTTAATGCTTCTAATGATGTTTCACTTGTAAAAATATTGAATTACGCATAGTTAATAAAAAAAAAGCAAGCGTACAAATAAATAGCAAATATGAATGATATATTTATTCCAATATATTTTTCTATGTCCCGCTTACCCATATATTTTCGATTAAAAAATCTTTAATTTTGGACCGATTAAAACATAAATTACATCGCGTGCGCGTTCAAAAATGAGCGTGCGCTTACATACGAATACAAAAATGATAACTCAAATTAACACGAAAGTGTTTAAAACATGCAGCTTCAATTTTGGAAAGAAATTTTAGAAAATTTTTTTTTATATCGTTTCATAAAAAAAAACCCCTTGTACTTAGCCCTCGGATTTGGCTCCACTAAGTGTCCAGTTCTTACAATCATCTGTTACAGAAATTATAAAGTCCGACGACACTCAGCTTCGCACACATAAGAAATTATTATCCCCTACATCACCTCCACCAAGTACCGATCGGTTGCCTGTGAATAGCAACAAACCCGGTCGTCCTGCAGGGTAAAGAAGTATCAGAAAAACAAGCCGAAGTCGAGAATTGAACCGGCGATAATACCATGAGAATCAACGTGAGCAACCAAGTCTTAACACAACAGGCCAACGTTACTCTATAATAGAGTGTGTTTAGCAGAAACTTTGAATAGATTTCTCAAACTTGAAAAGATTCTGAAATTCGTTTGTAAAATTTCGGAAAATAGCTTTAGTCAATGTGCTGTTATAAATGCCACTAAAGCTTAAAACATTTGGAATTTTCATTGTTAATGTGAACAGCTTTGAAGTGTATCTAGCAAAAATCGAACTTCGCTTGGAATCGAGTGAGGAATCCATAGATCATGATTAATCGACTCCTATATAAATTACAGAAGGCTTTTTTGGATGTCTGTTACACAGAAAAAAAAGTAGTTGTCATATTAACAATTCAGGATTTTCAAAATATTGCAGAGCAAAATATTTCTATCGTTATTGCACAAATTTGCAACTGATTGTCAATAAGAAAATCGCGCGGTTGTTAACATTTCAACTCGAAAAAAAGTTTCAGATGAACAACTTTGTTTTCATATCGAAAATGTCGGTTTTCATACTAACGAATCTTTATTGTTCCTTTATTGCCGTCGTGTCCAGCGTTCTTCTAGCAACCAAATATTCATATTGACAACTGAAGTTTTCATATTGACAACGCAAATATTCATATTTAAATAAAAGTATAAAATCTTAACGGGACCTTTATTGTCGTCGTCTCCGGAGTTCTTCTATACAAAAATTGGTACAGTACTATAAGTATATCGTTGGAAAAGAAAAGACGCCTGGCTGTGAAAGTGAAGTGTGGGAGAATAAAGTAGAAAATAGGTGAAGTTACTAGTGGAAACAATGGAGTGTTTTATGTGTCGTGCTCAATTCAACGAAATTAAAGAATTAATAAAACATTTAAAAAAAAACCACGATTTAGGACCACGTGATAATCTTGTATGCTTTGTAAACTCTTGCGCTCAGTGTTTTACCAAATTTCCAATTGGGGAACAAATATTTTTTGAAAATAAAATTGAAGAGTGGAGAAATTCCATCGGGATACCTTATTTAATTCCGTCTGGTGGATACCCAAACATAGTTACCTCATCAGCGTGCTCATCTCGTACCTCTTCAGTTTGCAGCCAGCCGCCTTGGTGGTGAAGACCTGAACCACCAGAAAGTGTTCATATTACTTTAACGTCAATTCTTGAAAAAAAAGCAGAGGCAAACTGCTCACAGACTTTTATAATGAAAACAACATGTTTTGAGAAAAGCAGCGGAATTTGTTGATTGACTTAGTAGCGCACTACTTTGTGGATGAAAATATTTCTTTAAGCTTGTCAAAATCTCACCGCTTAGAAAAAGAAATTGTGGAGCGATTTCCAAATGAGCAACTGGAATTTTATAGGGTCGGAAGGAGGGGGAAGCTTTATATGAAATACTACAATATGAAGAGATCATCGAAAAGCTTAGAAACGAAGAAAAAAGTGAACTCGCCTGAAGTTGCCAAAAAAATAAAATTATGTAAGATATATGTATATACATACATACGTACATATATACATTCACACATTATACAATATTATCTAAGAACTAAAAATTTGCAGGTCCAGAGGAAACAGCAGAATCGTGCATTCAGAGCTTAAAATTTGACAATTTGACCATGGAAGAGTTCGACAGCATTTGGCAGGCCTGCTCTCAGTATCGCCTGAACGAAATTATGGATGAAACCAATCAAGCCGCAATATTTCTCAAAGGCCTTACTATAAGAAACCGAATGGATATCGTTTGGTATGTTCAGAATTGCAATTTTAAAAGATTTATATCTTGTTGCTTTCTTTTGAACAGTTTTAAAAATAATTCTTTAAAATTATATTTTAATATATATATATTTTATATTTTTTAGATCGATAAAGACTTTAGAACCCTTTACCCTGAGGGTACATCAATTTTAACGTCTTGGGATACTTCCTTCAAAAAGTTAAGAAATTTTCTTCTCTGTAACTTGAAGGACAAAGGTGCTATTGCATCCCTCAAGACTTATGATGACCAAGATTGCAATAAAGGTAACTCAAAATTGCTACCGCTTACGTTAATGTAGACCAATGTGGCATTTCAAATTATGTTTTTATGTTCCTGAAGTAATTTTGTTTCTTTTAGATGCGGCTATATTATGCCTCATGAATAGTATTCATTCATACCTATTCCCGACGAAGCCACTGGTACAGAGCAACAAAATATTTAAGAGGTATACGATAAAGGATTCGCAGCAAGGCTTCCTATTCAAAGCAGACTCAACACAGCAGTTAGACGAGCACATTAATTTTTTGAAATCGAAGGGTATCCCTGTGCAGCCTTTAATTATGGCTTTGGGTACATCAGAGTATTATCTGTACATAGACAATTTTAAACTTAAATTTAATAATCTATTACGTGCGATCGACATTTGTTTGAAGTCATTTTTCGTTTTCAATTTAAAATATCCTTCGGCATGTGAAACTTTTTGGAAAACTATTGAAGTTTGTTTCTATCTTAAGGACAGTAAAATTAAACAGTGTTCAGCAAAAATGTGCATACTGCTAGCAGAACTTAATAAAGATTAAAAATATGTAAAATAATCTTAATTAAAATACATATGAAAAATAATCTAAACGAGAGTGTTTGCATTCCCTTTATTAAATGAAAATTGTGGTTGTTACTAAGAAGAATATAGTTGTTAGTAGGAAGATTACAGTTGTTAGTGGTAATATTGCGGTTGTTAGTGGGAAGATTACAGTTGTTAAAGGTAATATTGCGGTTGTTAGTGGGAAGAATACAGTTGTTAGTGGTAATATTGCGATTGTTGTCATGAAAATTGTGGTTGTTAATGGGAATATTTCGATTGTTGTCATGAAAATTTTCGTTGTTTGTAGGAAGATTTCGGTTGTTAATATAAAAATAATGGTTTCTGGTACATAAAATACTGTTTTCAATAGTACAATCCGAATTGTTAATATGAAAAGTATGATTGTTGGCGATACTTTCCATAAAGTTGACAATTACGTATGCATCATATTGACGAATGTAATTGTCGGTTGAAAATTAACAACTGAAATTATTTATTTAGCAACAACTATTGTTTCTATGATAACTTTTTTGGTTCTGTGTATATTTTCTAGATAGATTTTTGCAAGATTTATACATTATTTTTTCGAAGAAGTTAAAATCAGAGAAGTTTCAGAAAATCTTCTTTTTATATCCTTTCATAAAAAAATTTATTTGTAGCTTAGCGGTACCACGGTATTGACTCCACGAAGTGTCCAGGTATTATAATTTCATGTGTTACAGAAAACTATAAAGTGCGACGACACTCAGCTTCGCAAACATAAGAAATTTTTCTCCCTGCAGCAAGAATCGATCTGTTGCCTGTGAATCCAGCAACAAACCCTGAACTCGCAGGTAAAAGAAGTATCAGAAACAATCCGAAATCCAGAATTGAACCGGCGATAATAAAGTGAATCAACATTAGCAAGACCTCTCAACGCAACAGGCCAACGTTACGCGGTGATGCAAAGTGTTTAGCAGAGAGTTTGAAGTGATTTCCCAAATAAAAATTCGTTTGTAAAATTTCTGAAGAAATTCAAAAATCCAGGAAGCTGAAGAATAGATCGCGTTCACAGACAAAAGTTGTCGTATGGTGAATAAGAAATGAATTCCATGAACATTTAAAGGTTTGTGTCTGGCTAGAATTGCACCACGTTCAAAACAAAAACCTCTCATTGAAATTCTGTAGAACCTACAAAACATACATATGTACATGAACTAAAAAACGTCCTGTCGACCTAGTAAATGAAGATTATCTTCAGCCTAATACATGTGCTGTCTAAGCTTTCTTTGATTGAGCTTATTTAATAATAATATAAAAAGGTCTAAAAATATTTGAAATAACGCTTTTAAATCAAAAGTTTATTTTGTAGCTCATCAGCAGCAAATGAAGAATCTAGGAATTTTCAAATTCTGATAGCAGAGAGAACCACAGAAGTTCCAGAAACTGAATGCAGTCAGATTCAAAGAACTTCTTGTTCTAAAAAGCACAAAGAAATTAAATTCAACGACACACCATCCAGTAACGCGTGAGAAATTGATCTTCCTTCTTCTTGTAAAACGCTGAAAATGCCAGAAAAATAGCAAAGCAACGCTCCATGGAAGGATTTCAAATAAAAATTTACACAGCAAACGGGAATTGAACTCTCGTTAAAACAGAACTTCCTGCACTTGAAAAGCCGACGAAACTCAACGCTCGAGGCCAACACCAAGCCGAATCTCGTTAGTTTAACAGGCGACATAAACGACAATACGAAGGCTGTAGTATTTTTGATTAGTATCACATGGAGGAATCACTGATTATTAAAAGTTATTCTACTCTTACTCTATATAATATACAGAAGCCTAAATCAAGAATTGAACCTAATTTCAACGTCAGCAAGAGGTCTCAACGCAACAGGCCAACGTTGCTCGGTCATGCAAAGTGTTTAGCAGATATTTTGAAGTGATTTCCCAAATTGAAATTCGTTTGTAAAATTTCCGAAAAATTCAAAAATACAGGCAAAAGCCGAAGAAGATTGCGATGAAAAACAAAAGTTTTCGTATGGTGAATAAAAAATGAATTCCATGAACATTTAAAGGTTTGTGTCTATACTTAAAACACACAATAATATTACTGACAAATAATATTATTGTTAATGTTTATTGTGTCTTAATAACCCATCGCCTTAACTAAATTCAGTCTAATTGTCCATTGTTCGTGTAAATTGTGTTATTGTTATAATCGAATTAATATATTACGTTTCTTTTTAATATTTCCTGCCTCATGACTTTTTTATTGTCCACTCATTTTATTTACAAAAACTAATGACTAAAAGCTGCAACAGCGACTTGTCGATTTTGTCGCTGTCACAAAAACTACAGCAACAAACCACAATAATATTTCGCATTTTAATTTCCAGGTGTTTTCATCAGTAAAATTATTGGTGTAGTTGTTGCTGCGTTTGCCGCAGATGAAACCCACATATTTTTTTAGGGACGTGATTGAGCTGTCAATTAAAACTTGATGATGATGCAGTTCAAGGAGACGCTTGCGAGGGTGAGAAGCGGCTTCGACGTGATACGATGATTTGTTGACACTTTATTAATTTGTGTTAGTGTGGGTGTCGAAAAACAATGACAACAATTTATATAAATAGAATTCGTGAGAAAAGATTTCGGCATTTTATAAATAAACTTTAATCAAAGCGAGTTTTTATCATTCCTAATCCATCAAGCGAAACCGACTTACTTCGGAATTTAGTGGTTGTTGCATATCCTATAAACTGCTTTTCTGAAAAATAGGGTAGTGAATAAAACAACTGCCGAGAATCGCAGAGGAAGAAACTCCAAGAAAGTTAGACATGTTGATAAATTACAAATAATTAATGCAGATCTTCGGAGGTAAGCGGAAAGATATATTACCTGATTTTGGTATAATAAAATCGAAATATGGAGCTCTTCGTAACGACGCACGCAGCGAAGGCAATTTTTTGATCTATTAATAAGCGAATGCATTAAAAAACCCGACTATTGGATTTTTAATGCGTGCGAAAGACTTGAAAGAATCTTCCAATTAACAAAAATGAACTTTTTTTCTTCTGCTTTAGTTCCTTTTCTTATTTTTACAACGGTAATTAGGATCTCATGAAATCTCTTTATGTACCATATTGTTTTAGTGTAAACTTGTTTTCATTATTAAACATTGTAACGAAACTCCGTTTTCGGATTTATAGCTGGGGTATGCTCAGCGAGTAACCAGGGGTTCAATTACAAAATTTATTTAATGAGACGTTCTGAGTTCAATTTATATTCTTGATTTATTATTATTTATTCTTTAGCTATATATATTTTCTTTCGTTGAGGTCCTTATTTACGATCTAGCATATCTTCGAAATTTTGTAAGCTCTGTCGGCGAAAGAGAGATCGGTCGAGCTGGCCGCTGGAGCCTGTGTCGGACGAGGGTCACCTAGGGTATGTGACCGGCGCGCACGCGGTCGACGTATGCGCTGAGCAAGTGTTTAGCACAGCGTATGTATGCGTACTCAGTAATAAGGTTACACCACACAATGTTCGACGGTTTCGGATTTGCGTGACGAATGACGTGCGTTAGTGTGAAATTAAACAAAATGGATAACAACGTTGGGATCTAGTATGATATGGTATGAGCGCTATCGAATTTATTTGGTCCAGGCACTAGTTAACTTAAAGCCCCGACCCTGAGGCCGTGAAACTATATAACTTTAAGCTCCGACCCTGAGGCCGTGAACCTATATACTTTGGAGCCCCCCGACCCTAAGGCCGTGAAAACTGTATAACTTAAAGCCCCGACCCTGAGGCCGTGCAACTATATAATTTGGAGTACCCCGACCCTGAGGCCGTGAAAACTGTATAACTTAAAGCCCCGACCCTGAGGCCGTGCAACTATATAATTTGGAGTCCCCCGACCCTGAGGCCGTGAAAACTGTATAACTTAAAGCCCCGACCCTGAGGCCGTGCAACTATATAATTTAGAGTCCCCCGACCCTAAGGCCGTGAAAAACTGTATAACTTAGAGCCCCGACCCTGAGGCCGTGCAACTATATAATTTTTATTTAATATTATTTATATTCTCCTGGACCAAATAACCTTACTGTGGAAATTCTATAGAAATTCGCGAGCACGTCGTTCACACTAAACTGTCGAGGTGGTGTTGCTGAACGTTGTCTGCTGAACGTCCGCTCTCGTTGACCCGCTGAGGTCAATTCTCTGCGCGCAATGCGTGCTGGTGTCTCTGAGGCTATCTTCGGCGGGCGCCTGGCTCGCTATTTGGCGTTTAATTGTTTTCACTACGAAGCGTTGGCTCTAGCTGGTGACTGTCTTCGGCAAGTGCCTTTCAAGAACTGTGGTCGGCGAGCGCCTGTAATTATTTCCTTGCTGGTTTTCCTTGTACGTCTGTCTTCGGCGAGCGCCTCTCAAGAACTGATTGTAAAAGCTCAGCTCGGCGTTCATGTGACTGTGAAGTGCTGACTCTGACTGCAGCGTGACGACTGTCTTCGGCAAGCGCCTTTCAAGAACTGTTTGTAAACGCTCAACTCAGAGCTTGTGTGACTGTGACGCGTTGGCTTTGTCTTCAGCGTGGCGACTGTCTCCGGCAAGCGCCTTTCAAGAACTGACTGTAAAAGCTCAACTCAGAGTTTGTGTGACTGTGAAGTGCTGACTCTGACTGCAGCGTGACGACTGTCTTCGGCAAGCGCCTTTCAAGAACTGATTGTAAAAGCTCAGCGTGCTTCTTCTTGTTCCGTGTATGTTCGTTGTCGTCAGTGGTGAGTGTGTATTCATTATTGGTTTCGTTCCAGCGGTGAACTGGAAAGTCGTAGCCACGATCTCTCTCTCTCTCTCTCTCTCCCTCTCTCTTTCTCTCTTGATACAAAATTCTTATCATATATTCACATGAGTATTTGCTTATGTATATTGCTATTTAGATAGCTGTTTCTGTCTTAAACATAAATGTATAGTCCATAATTCTTCTATGATAATTAAATTCCAAATTCAAAACCTTAAGTATATAATCCATCAGCTTATAGTTTAAGTAGTTAATTTATCTTATTTAAACAAAAATAATTCGCTCTCCTTAGCTATTTTACAGAAAAATAAATGAAATAAATGTAGAATAAGAATATAGAAATTTGAGTTTGTGTACGCCAGAATTTCCTAAAATTGTGGTCGTTACACTGCCCCCTCTCTTTTATTTAAGGCTTGAGTTGGTGTGAGACCACTCCTCCGCGTGTCATCTTGAGGGTGTATATACGGCCATTTATGGTCTGCTTCTGGTAGCGCCGCAACCCTGGCTTGTGGTGCAGTTTTAACTCGTCCATGGCTCGTATGATCGTTTTCGGGATGTGGTGACGGCTGCCTGTAATGATACGTATGGTCGGGCTTGTGGCTGGGGGCTGATGGGTTTCCTGTCGGCGTCCCTCCTGGTTTCCATTCGATTTTGAAGTGGGATGAAACACTTTTAGGTCCGAAATATGGGCCGTTCGTTCGCGTCTTTCACCGGGTTCTGTTAGTTTTACTATGACTGGGGAGACGAACGATTTCACGATGTAAGGCCCGGCGTAACGAGGAGCTAATTTCGCGGCAAATTTGTCCACTGCCTTAGAAAGTGGGTGCTGTCTTAGTAATACTCGTGACCCAATAGTGGGTTTCCAGGGCCTGCGGCGGAGGTTATAATATTTTGCTTGTTTCTCACTTGCTCTTGTCATATTTTGATGTGCCAGGCGGAATATGTCTTTTAGTTTCCTTGCATGTTGGTCGGGCCCCTCCTCCTCTTGCCCTGTCCCTGGTGTTTGACTATCATAAAGGGTGTTTGGTAACCGTGGTTCTCTGCCGTGGTTCAGGTAGGCGGCGCTGTACCCGGTGGACTCTGACACGCTGGAGTTTATGGCGAGGCTCAGCTCGGGGAGGAGGTCGTCCCAGGTGCCTTGGTTCTCACCCGCGAATTGGGCTATCATCGTTTTTAGTGTCCTGTTGCTTCGCTCCGTAGGGTTTTCTTGCGGCGTATATGGTGCTGTATATTGTTGCCGTACGCCTATGTCCTGTAGGTATTTCTGGAAATTCCTACTTGTGAATTGGCTTCCGTTGTCAGTAATCAGGGTTTTTGGGACCCCGAATCTAGCTAGGATTCTTTCACGGAAAGCCCTGATCAGGTGTTCGCTTGTGGCCGCGCGTAGTGGCATCATTTCGACCCATTTTGAAAACTTGTCTACAAACACTAGCAGCATGCTGTTGCCATGTTTTGTCCTTGGAAGGGGTCCTACAAAATCGGCGGAGACTGTGACCCATGGGTTGTCGGCTAACTGCGTGAGCATTCTTCCGGCAGGCTTCATGTGGCTGACTTTATAGCACTGACAGCTTTGGCAATTTCGAACATACATACTCACTTCGCGGGACATGCCGGGCCAGTAGTATCTGCTTGCCACGCGAGCAATGGTCTTCCTTATTCCAAAATGGCCTGCCGTAGGGGCGTCGTGGCACTCTTCGAGTACTCGCTGTCGGAGTTGAGTAGGCACACACATTCTCCATGGGGTGTTTTCATTACTACCTCTTACCATGTGACGATATAGTTGGTTGTTCTGTACACAGTAGTCTGGGAACTCTTCAGGTCGTACGGTGACGTCGCTTTTCTTTTTACTGTACCAATCGCGCTCGGTCGCACGAGTTTTCTCTGTTGCCTGGTCTAGTTGTTGCTGGTTTTCCCCTACGACCATTCCGCACGTCGCCTCCACTGGGTGCCGCGACAGAGCATCTGCTACAACATTATGTTTTCCACGTCGATACTGGATGTCGTACTGGTACTGCTGCAGTTCGAGTGCCCAGCGTGCGATCCTTTCCTCTTCTGTTGCGATGCTGTCTGTCTGGACGAGCCCCACTCGTGGTTCTTCTTGGGGTTGTATCGCTGGGCAAGTTTGCGGGCCGATTTCCAGCGTTAAGCCGGCGACTTCAAGTACTGTACCGATTCCCGAGAGGAAGTCCAGTCCTAAGATTAGGTCGTCTATGACCTGTGGAAGGATGAGAAGGGCTATTCGCAGAGATTTGGTTCCGACGGATATGCAAGTTTCCAACGCTTCCTCTATTGCTTGTGTTTCGCCGTTTGCCATGTTAACGGTCGCCCGTGTAGAAATAATGTTCGTGGAGGTCTTAAGTTTCCGTGCAAAGTAAGCACTGATGAAGCTTCGGCTTGCGCCAGTGTCAATGGTTGCATGCATTTGTAAGTCATCTAAGCTTACTGTGGCTACGATGCGCTGGTCTGACAGCTTCAACGTTTTTAGTGGGTTCGAGGTCGTTCGAGTGGCGGCCCCGCATTGCCTCGGTTTATGTTGGGGACGCTGCCCGTTTCCCTGGACCTTCCTGCAGCATTCCTTTGTGAGTATGTCGCGCCGTCCGCACACCCAACAATGGTATAGGGTTCGATTTGTGCAGCCTCCTTGACGGTGTCCGACTTGGCCGCATCGTCTGCAAGCTCTGGTAACGTCGACTCGGTCTGAACCTTCCGCTTCCGTTATTTGTCGATGATTGATGTGATTGGTTCTTGCCGTCTGTCTTTCTACATTAGCTCCAGGGACCACCAAATTCTCATAATCGCCGACTATCTCTAACAATTCCCGCAGCGTAGTGAACTCGCTTCGTTTCACGTACAGTTGTATCTCACGTTTGCTGTTGCCATAAATACGTTCCAGTTGTTGGCGTTTGCCCATGTCGGTGTGACGCATGAGGCCTTGCATAGTGAGGACGTAATCCCTAAATGGTTCGTCTACGGCTTGGTGGCGCTGCCGCACGTCGTCTTCGAGTCTTTCGAAAAAGCGCGGCGGTAAGAAAAACTTCAGAAAATCTGATTTGAATGAAGTCCACCTTTCCCAGCGGCAGTTGTTACTTCGGAACCATTGAAGCGCACGGCCTTGCAGCAGTTCGGGCATGGCCTTGGGAATATGGTCTAGATTACACCCATAGGACTCTACCAACTCTTCTATACGTTCTACAAAACTCAATGGATTTTCCTCTCCATTATATTTTACTCCCCACTTGCGTACCCGGTCCATTAAGGGAAAAATCGTGGTCGCCGTCATTGGTGTTTCAGCGGGCGCTACTTGTCGGTGTGTCATCCCAAAAACCTGGTCCGTCAATCCGGCGTTATGACTTGCCGTTGACGTTGAAGGTTTGTTCTCGAACGTTGGGACACGAAGTTGTACAGGTGAATTCCCCCTTGGCGTAGTGGTACCCGAGGCCGGCGAAGTTTCTCTCTTGTGTTTTGTTTCTAGTAATTCAAGGCGTTGTAGGGTCTCTTCGTCATGGTCATCCTTTAAAGTAAACGTAGCGAGGCGTTTCCTTAATTCATCGACAGTGCCCTCTTCGTTCAGTCCAAATTCCTTTGCGTATGCTTGCAATTCATCCTTGTGCAGATATCGTACCCAAGTCACTCGTACCATTGTAGAACGTCGCTTGCTATTTTAAATTTATTTCTTTAGTTACACGTCTTGATGACCTTACTGTTGTACAACTCAGAACCGTCCCTGTTCGGGCGCCATGTAACGAAACTCCGTTTTCGGATTTATAGCTGGGGTATGCTCAGCGAGTAACCAGGGGTTCAATTACAAAATTTATTTAATGAGACGTTCTGAGTTCAATTTATATTCTTGATTTATTATTATTTATTCTTTAGCTATATATATTTTCTTTCGTTGAGGTCCTTATTTACGATCTAGCATATCTTCGAAATTTTGTAAGCTCTGTCGGCGAAAGAGAGATCGGTCGAGCTGGCCGCTGGAGCCTGTGTCGGACGAGGGTCACCTAGGGTATGTGACCGGCGCGCACGCGGTCGACGTATGCGCTGAGCAAGTGTTTAGCACAGCGTATGTATGCGTACTCAGTAATAAGGTTACACCACACAATGTTCGACGGTTTCGGATTTGCGTGACGAATGACGTGCGTTAGTGTGAAATTAAACAAAATGGATAACAACGTTGGGATCTAGTATGATATGGTATGAGCGCTATCGAATTTATTTGGTCCAGGCACTAGTTAACTTAAAGCCCCGACCCTGAGGCCGTGAAACTATATAACTTTAAGCTCCGACCCTGAGGCCGTGAACCTATATACTTTGGAGCCCCCCGACCCTAAGGCCGTGAAAACTGTATAACTTAAAGCCCCGACCCTGAGGCCGTGCAACTATATAATTTGGAGTCCCCCGACCCTGAGGCCGTGAAAACTGTATAACTTAAAGCCCCGACCCTGAGGCCGTGCAACTATATAATTTGGAGTCCCCCGACCCTGAGGCCGTGAAAACTGTATAACTTAAAGCCCCGACCCTGAGGCCGTGCAACTATATAATTTAGAGTCCCCCGACCCTAAGGCCGTGAAAAACTGTATAACTTAGAGCCCCGACCCTGAGGCCGTGCAACTATATAATTTTTATTTAATATTATTTATATTCTCCTGGACCAAATAACCTTACTGTGGAAATTCTATAGAAATTCGCGAGCACGTCGTTCACACTAAACTGTCGAGGTGGTGTTGCTGAACGTTGTCTGCTGAACGTCCGCTCTCGTTGACCCGCTGAGGTCAATTCTCTGCGCGCAATGCGTGCTGGTGTCTCTGAGGCTATCTTCGGCGGGCGCCTGGCTCGCTATTTGGCGTTTAATTGTTTTCACTACGAAGCGTTGGCTCTAGCTGGTGACTGTCTTCGGCAAGTGCCTTTCAAGAACTGTGGTCGGCGAGCGCCTGTAATTATTTCCTTGCTGGTTTTCCTTGTACGTCTGTCTTCGGCGAGCGCCTCTCAAGAACTGATTGTAAAAGCTCAGCTCGGCGTTCATGTGACTGTGAAGTGCTGACTCTGACTGCAGCGTGACGACTGTCTTCGGCAAGCGCCTTTCAAGAACTGTTTGTAAACGCTCAACTCAGAGCTTGTGTGACTGTGACGCGTTGGCTTTGTCTTCAGCGTGGCGACTGTCTCCGGCAAGCGCCTTTCAAGAACTGACTGTAAAAGCTCAACTCAGAGTTTGTGTGACTGTGAAGTGCTGACTCTGACTGCAGCGTGACGACTGTCTTCGGCAAGCGCCTTTCAAGAACTGATTGTAAAAGCTCAGCGTGCTTCTTCTTGTTCCGTGTATGTTCGTTGTCGTCAGTGGTGAGTGTGTATTCATTATTGGTTTCGTTCCAGCGGTGAACTGGAAAGTCGTAGCCACGATCTCTCTCTCTCTCTCTCTCTCCCTCTCTCTTTCTCTCTTGATACAAAATTCTTATCATATATTCACATGAGTATTTGCTTATGTATATTGCTATTTAGATAGCTGTTTCTGTCTTAAACATAAATGTATAGTCCATAATTCTTCTATGATAATTAAATTCCAAATTCAAAACCTTAAGTATATAATCCATCAGCTTATAGTTTAAGTAGTTAATTTATCTTATTTAAACAAAAATAATTCGCTCTCCTTAGCTATTTTACAGAAAAATAAATGAAATAAATGTAGAATAAGAATATAGAAATTTGAGTTTGTGTACGCCAGAATTTCCTAAAATTGTGGTCGTTACAACATTCATTTCGAAATATCTAGATATCTTATCCATATACATCCCATGTACATATGTATGTATACTAACCCTCCAAGAGTCCAGAATCTACTTCTTAAAAGCATAATTAATGACCAATTCGAAAAAAAGTTGTTTTCAATCACAAAAATATTAAAGAATTTCCAATTAATGAGAACTGGAAATTCTACAAGATGATGTCAATTGCAAAACAAAAATTTTTGGAGCGAATTCACGAACTGTAACCTGCTGCAACATTTTATAGAACAGTGGATATCAACATATAGTACATAATTACGTATTAAAAAAACATAACAAAAACAAAAAGAATATAAAAAATTTATTTCTATGTAGTCATGCGCGTTTTAACCAAATTTCTCTAAAGCTATTTTCGACGACAAACTCAGTTTCTCGAATACGCAAAACTATTTTTATGCCTGTATTAAAAGACGCTATTTCGCTTTGAAAATAGCAAAGTAACGTTCACGAGTTACAGGTATGGGGAAAAGTATTCTCGTTAATCAGTTTCGGGTAGCCTGAAACTAGAATTGAACCGGCTATGACTGCACTCAAATATAACAATTCAAGGAAGTGACCAACACCGCAGCACTAAAACCAATCATGATCATTTCACATTCTCGTTTAATATTGATTATGAACAATAAAGTAACCAATCGTAATATTTAAAAAAAATACTAAATTAGTAATAGAAATGAACATTAAAGTGTATAAGAACATGGAGCTTAGATTTTGGAAAAAAATTAATTAAAAGCATAAAAATAAATGTATGAAACATAGAAATAATTTTGAGAAAAGCAATTACAAAAATGATCATATAGTAATAACAAGTGTACATAAAAATAATCGATTGTTTTGTAGCTCTAAAGATATAACTGAGTGTCCAGTTATTACAAAATCTCTAGAATTTCTTCGACGACACTCAGCTCCCTAAACTTTGAGAATAATTTATCTGCCTGCAACTGTGAATAACGAAAGCGTGCTTGTTAATTTAGCAAACTTAGTTTGTTGAGCAGGGTAAAGATCATATGTACCCAGCAAAACCAGTTTACCCAAGTGGTACACACTCTCTCAATAATTTTGAGTCCTTACTAACACATTCAAGTAAGTTTTTAGCGACTTTTTAAGTGGGAAAGGGATGTCAAGAAAAACATGCCTGTTGTTTCATTCTTAATTGCAACTTGCAAAAATCGGACTGTCACAAAGCGAACTACAGCTGACACGTGTGCGCCGAAATATTTATAAAGTGAAATATAAGTGATATTTACTATTTACTAACAGAAAAAATACTAAAAAAATGAAGAGAAGAACTTTGGCAAATTATTTGTCCATAGAAAAAAAAAGATTCCAGCAATATGCTGAGAAATGCAAGCAAATGGAAACATTTGCTTGTACACAACGTGGTGGAAAAAGTGATGCAAATAGTGGAATAAGTGCTGCTGTGAATAGTGAAACTAGTGATTGTAGTGAATTTACTTTAGGAGACAGTTTGTATTGCGGAATTTCGGATTGTTCTTCGGATTGTGCTTCAGATAGTGAGTGTAGTTATAGTGGTAGTGTTCATAGCTTCGTTGACGAACCTAACCTCAAAAATGTGAATGTTGATATTTTCAGTGAGTTAAAGTTGTGGGCTATTAGAAATAGGGTTCCTAATAACACTCTGACAGACCTTTTACAGGTTTTGTCTCGGTCAGGAGTGCAAGGTTTGCCCTTGTCGGCTAAAACCTTGCTAAAAAGCGAAAAGGCGCCTGTGAAGGTTGTTTCTCTTTCTGATGGAGATTTTGTGTATTTAGGGATTCAGGATTATTTTACTTCAAGGTCGTTTGATATTCTTGAAAGTAGGGATGAAATTAGTATAGATGTTGGAGTTGATGGGTTGAACTTATATAAAAGTTCAAAAAAAGTTTTATGGCCAATTCTCGGGTCAATTGTCGGTTGTTCAAAAGAAAGGCCTTTTACTATTGCCTGCTTTTCAGGAACTAGTAAGCCATCATCGCTTAACGATTTCATGGCTGAGTTTTGCAAAGAGGTTTCTAATCTTCAAAACAACGGTTTGGAAATAGGTTTTAACGGTGCTGTGAAGAAATTTAGTGTTAGGTTGTTCACTTGTGATAGTCCTGCTAGAGCTTTTCTTACCAGTGTTCAGGGGCACAATGGTAAAAATAGTTGTCCGAAGTGTGGTCAGGTGGGTCAACATATTTTAGGAAGAACAGCTTTTTCTGTAGAATCCGGTTTTCTGAGGTCAGATTTATCTTTTCAAATTAGAGCCGATGATCGCCATCATAGTTCAGTAGCTAGGCTAGAACTAAATATATTAGAAAAATTCAGATTTTCAATGGTATCGCAGTTTCCTTTAGATCCCATGCATCTTGTCGATTTAGGAGTCACCAAAAAATTATTACTTTTATTGCTTCAAACAGTTGATGTGTCTAGAATAAATTCCAGGTTTGATGCGTTATTGCGGCAGGTGCCTTCAGAGTTCGGTAGAGTTTGTAGGAATTTAGGTGATGTTAAGATTTGGAAAGCAACGGAGTTTAGGCAGTTTCTTCTTTATTCTGGTATATACATTTTGAAAGGTTGCGTTAGTGAGGATAAATATTATCACTTTCTTCTGCTACACAGCAGCATTAGACTTTTATCTTCCGAAAAAACTTGTCACATTTATAATAAGGTCGCTCAGGATATGTTAGAAGATTTCGTTAGGATATTTGGCGAGATATACGGAGCACATTTGATAAGTTTCAATGTTCATGGTCTTCTTCATTTACCTGCATGTGTTCAGCAGTTTGGGTCGTTAGATAGTTTCTCAGCTTATAAGTTCGAAAACCACATGCAGTTCCTCAAAAAGCTTGTTCGGAAACCCAATAAAATTTTGCAGCAGTTAGTTCTTAGGCTTAGAGAGAGGGAAGGCTCAAATCAATCATGCTCCACTAAAATAGGCTCCTTTCATGTCGATCCGAAGAAACAGAAAGATTCCTACTGTTATAGTCTCACAGAGGGGGCGATTCAAGTGACTGGTTTGTCGGTTTTAGGGGGGGAGCAGGCTTTCATAGTACGGAAATTTAGAGAAATAGAAAATTACTTTGAGGAGCCGCTTAGTTCATGCTCGAGTTTAGGAATTTTGTTGGCTAGCGATTTAGATGATAATAGCATTTGTGTTTTAAAAACAGATATTCAATATAAATACTTCTGCATTCCAACAGAAACTAAATCCATTTTAATTCCTGTTCTGCATCACCTTTTCCACGATTTTTTTTAGCACCACTAACACACTTAACAGAAACACTACAACTAATCCACTTGATAATAACAACATTTAACATAGAATTCCTGTCATTACAGCAGCAGCAGCAGAAAACAACCGCAACAACAACCGCAACAACAACCGCAACAACAACCGCAACAACAACCGCAACAACAATTATGTCAACTAATGTCTTACGCCGAAAATACGATGCTGTCCATCCAGTGGAAGCAGAACCTGCTGTGGAGAGCATGCTGAAACGTATTTTTTACTTTATTAACATGTAGTGATAATATTATATTATTTTCCTTTTCACAGATCTGATTGGTATGGTTGCGCAATTAACAGAAAAAGTAGACAGCATATCCGAACGCTTAGATATATTGGAAAATAAAGTAAGTTCAATCAATAACATGATAGCATGAAAAATTCCTGTTAAAACTCTATTCGGCAGACTCCAGAAAAATCCGAAACAATGGCCCAACAGAAGACATTAAGGGAATGCAAAATCTATATAAAGAAGGTCTCTACTTCAATAGCACGCATGACTGGAGAGACCACAACCGAGGCGCAGATGGAGGTGAAGTCCTTGCTGCCGTTAGCGACAATGGATGCATGCCACGACGTGGAGCGAAAGCTCGAGACTGACGAGGAATTCGCTTCAGCTATGGTGTGTTATAGTTTATTTGTTAGTATTTATTTACTATTATTTATTTTCCACAACTTTTTACTGCAGAAAACTTATGTGTATAGTGTGAAAGGTTCAGCGGGTTCGGTTGAGTACGTCCTGAGGCAGTTGATTACGGACAACCTGCTGTCCTATTTCAACTGGAATGGAGTGTGGGACAAAAGGGCTCTCAAAAACTGTCGACTCTTCAATGAACTTTTATATGGTAAGCAGACAATATCTTATTTTGCTATATTACTATATTGATATTTCGATCCTAGATGTTTTCAGTGCAGAAGGCCGAGAGAATTTTGAAAAGGCAATGCGAAAGGCCATGGAGAAGGCCCATAATCGTGAGAAGCAAAACAAACGAAATCTGCGAACGAAACTGGAAACGATTGACTAACGATTTTATATACATTTACATTATCTCGAAATTTACATATTACGATATTTACATTTACAAATAACGAGATTTATATTTTCCTTTTATATACATTTACACTATCTCGAACGATATTTACATTTACAAATAACGAGATTTATATTTTCCTTTTATATACATTTACATTATCTCGAACGATATTTACATTTACAAATAACGAGATTTATATTTTCCTTTTATATACATTTACATTATCTCGAACGATATTTACATTTACAAATAACGAGATTTATATTTTCCTTTTATATACATTTACATTATCTCGAACGATATTTACATTTACAAATAACGAGATTTATATTTTCCTTTTATATACATTTACATTATCTCGAACGATATTTACATTTACAAATAACGAGATTTATATTTTCATTTTATATACATTTATATTATCTTGAAAGATATTTAAAAACAACGAGATTTATATGTGACATACATTTATACATTACATACATTATCATCACCAGAATGTGCGCTTATTTAAAGTTCCTTTTTACAAAGATTTTTTTAAATATATAATAAAATATATTGCAAATTTAAAATATGTGTCTTAGGTGCTAATTCACAAGTACGCGTTTGTCGCCTTAGACGACAAATGTTGCCTTCAGGTACCCAGAAGCGCGACGACGTCTTTCATTTGTCGGCAAAACATCTGTTCCGAAGCCGAAGGCGACAAAAACGTAAGAAAAGTGTATTCACAAGTATGTCAGACGACGCCTTTTGATTAGTTAAGCGACGCCTTTAAGGCGACAGCTATTTAGGTGTCGCCTTAGGTGTCGCTTCATATAAAACACATTATTTTGTTTATTGCATTTTGTATGAAATAAATATTCAACATAGCTGTAAGGCTAATTGAATTTTTTCCTAATTATTTATGGATATGTAGAAAAATGGTCTAGTAGTTATAGTTCTTGTTTTTTATATATTATGCGATGTATGTGAGAACATTTGAATATATAATAGTATTTACTTTTTGAAAATAATAAATCTTCGTATTCTGTTCACTTTGTCGCCATAGCGGCTTATCAAGGTATGATAGGTATTATTATTTAAAAATTTACTCCGATCGTTTGCAAACGAAAACCTTGATTAACGATCCATGTTCCGTTATTTTCCAAGAACTTCGAAAACCACAGTTAAAGTATTTATAGTGATTTTGTGATAGATTTATAATGGAGCCAAAAAGAAGGGGTAAAGTTTTAAATTTGTTAGCTATTACATAAATATTAAAATATTTTCTAAATTATAGTTATATTTTTACAACTGGAGAGCAGTACCTATAGTAATATCTTCTACGAGGTAGTCTGCTAAGGCATCCATAATATCCAATATTTTTATCTTATTAGCACTTGTTAATTTTCAACTATCGAATTCGAGGAAATGTAAATGAATCTATGAACTGAATCAGAGTTGCACGCCAAAAAAATTTAAGCAAAATCTCTATAAATTCTTTCTTCAATAATTCCGAAAAATCTCAGAAAATACGTAAATTATATAGGTTCTAATTAATTATTTCACCTATTCTGTATCATAAGTATATTTAGCAAGCAAAATTTGTTAAAAAAACATTAATTTTATAGCTTGATGTATTTTCCTCATAGATTTTTATTAATTAAACACAGCTTCAATGCTAAAAAATTTTATTGGCAACACCACCTTTCACTAAATGCCGAGGAGCTTACGAGTAGAGGCTAATGCGACGTAAGATAGAGTCGCCTTTGGCAAAGGCGTACTTGTGAATTCAACTTTTAGAAAAACGCGTCTCTCAAAACGTCGCCGCCTTAAGGCGACACGCGTACTTGAGAATTAGCACCTTATTTTCCAACAGGCGAACAATATAGTTAACTTACCGGGTAATTATCTGGTTAATTTCCTGGTAGCTTTAACCGAATCAGATGTTAAAACAACCGGGTAATTATCTGGTTAATTTCCTGGTAGCTTTAACCGAATCAGATGTTAAAACAACCGGGTAATTATCTGGTTAATTTCCTGGTAGCTTTAACCGAATCAGATGTTAAAACAACCGGGTAATTATCTGGTTAATTTCCTGGTAGCTTTAACCGAATCAGATGTTAAAACAACCGGGTAATTATCTGGTTAATTTCCTGGTAGCTTTAACCGAATCAGATGTTAAAACAACCGGGTAATTATCTGGTTAATTTCCTGGTAGCTTTAACCGACTGCTATGGCAGAAAGGCAATAAGTGCGAAAGAGCGCACTATACATTTTCGTTTATGGACTTAGATGTATGACAGAAAGGGATACGTGCGTATAACATACTCACATGTACACAAAAGTTTCTGGTAATTTTTTCACAAGGCCCTTAAGAAATTAATAGAAACTTTACCCGAAACATTTGGTAATTCTCCCTGTTAATTACCCAGGTAATTACCCGGTAGCAGTCTTGCTGGGTATTTACACAATCTAAAACAAGAATTAAGGTGCTAATTCACAAGTACGCGTTTGTCGCCTTAGACGACAAATGTTGCCTTCAGGTACCCAGAAGTGCGACGACGTCTTTCATTTGTCGGCAAAACATCTGTTCCGAAGCCGAAGGCGACAAAAACGTAAGAAAAGTGTATTCACAAGTATGTCAGACGACGCCTTTTGATTAGTTAAGCGACGCCTTTAAGGCGACAGCTATTTAGGTGTCGCCTTAGGTGTCGCTTCATATAAAACACATTATTTTGTTTATTGCATTTTGTATGAAATAAATATTCAACATAGCTGTAAAGCTAATTGTAATTTTTTCCTAATTATTTATGGATATGTAGAAAAATGGTATAGTAGTTATAGTTCTTGTTTTTTATATATTATGCGATGTATGTGAGAACATTTGAATATATAATAGTATTTACTTTTTGAAAATAATAAAACTTCGTATTCTGTTAACATTGTCGCCATAGCGGCTTATCAAGGTATGATAGGTATTATTATTTAAAAATCTACTCCGATCGTTTGCAAACGAAAACCTTGATTAACGATCCATGTTCCGTTATTTTCCAAGAACTTCGAAAACCACAGTTAAAGTATTTATAGTGATTTTGTGATAGATTTATAATGGAGCCAAAAAGAAGGGGTAAAGTTTTAAATTTGGTAGCTATTACATAAATATTAAAATATTTTCTGAATTATAGTTATATTTTTACAACTGGAAAGCAGTACCTATAGTAATATCTTCTACGAGATATTCTGCTAAGGCATCCATAATATCCAATATTTTTATCTAATTAGCACTTGTTAATTTTCAACTATCGAATTCGAGGAAATGTAAATGAATCTATGAACTGAATCAGAGTTGCACGCCAAAAAAATTTAAGCAAAATCTGTATAAATTCTTTCTTCAATAATTCCGAAAAATCTCAGAAAATACGTAAATTATATAGGTTCTAATTAATTATTTCACCTATTCTGTATCATAAGTATATTTAGCAAGCAAAATTTGTTAAAAAAACATTATTTTTATAGCTTGATGTATTTTCCTCATAGATTTTTATTAATTAAACACAGCTTCAATGCTAAAAAATTTTATTGGCAACACCACCTTTCACTAAATGCCGAGGAGCTTACGAGTAGAGGCTAATGCGACGTAAGATAGAGTCGCCTTTGGCAAAGGCGTACTTGTGAATTCAACTTTTAGAAAAACGCGTCTCTCAAAACGTCGCCGCCTTAAGGCGACACGCGTACTTGAGAATTAGCACCTAAAGCTGCTGATAATTGAAAATACAGCAATTTACTACAAACGTTTGCGCCAACCATTACTACGATCGGCCACCGACACCCGACAGATGCAGGGTTTAAAACGGATTTATACAGTTCGTGCTGATGTGAATATTAAACAAAACCGTTGTTTTTGATAGTAAGCGCGACGGAAATATGTCCAATAGTTATGTTAGATTCATAGCACACTCTTTAACTAAATAAAATAACTTTTTTAATATTTGTTTTCATACCATAAAACGTCATTGATCGAAAGAACCATTGTGGAAATGACGCAGTCCTTTATTCGTCTATTATATTCCTTTATTATGACTGCTAATGTTATACAGTACATTACTGAGTGAGAACTAGAATTTTATTAATGATGAATTATTATTACGACTTATGAAATTTTATTGTGAAATTTACACAACGCCAAAAGCAAACAGAAAAGGTAATAAATTGGTTTCCAAAGTAGGAAATCCTACAAAAAACAATTTTCGGCATACAGAAAATAAATTTGTGAGCCAAATGCAATATATATGTACTAATATTTGAGAATCGCCGAGACCACTTTTATTAATCTTTAATATTTTTATGTTACGTAAAATTTTTCATATATTCATTCTGAATCTTAAAAGTTGGTTTGTAAAAGTAACAAAATCGCTCTAATAAATAAAAATATTAAATAATAATCCCTAATGAATAAGAAACAGCAAAATTTATGCAGCAGCAGTGTTGATAAAAGCAGTCAGTGTTGCCGTCCAATCAATTGAAATCAAACTAATTAATTGTTAAATTAAAGTTAAATATTCGACAATCTTAAAAACACATTGCTTTACATTTTTTTAACTATTTTGCAAACTTTACATGCTCTCTATATATGGTGCTCCATAAAGATGTGTGTCGAACAAAAGGAAATCTGTTGCTATCGACACATATGCGTGCAAATGGCAACACTGTCGACCTGAAATGGAATGTTTCATTCCCCCATACAAATCAATAGAATACTCTGGAAGAAAAATGAAACTGGATGGCATTTGATGAAATAAGGGGTTTTGATACATCTTGCAGTAAATGATTTACTCTTCCTATATGCTAAAATATTTACTTAATGAAATACGTGAAAATTGATTAATTTCATTAGACGCTGGTGTAGAATTAAATATAGGTATTTTAATAACTCAATACGATAGCCAAAAAAAAGAATCTATCAACAAATGGAGATATAGTTTTAGGGAATAAATGCTAAAATCTCAGGATTGAGCATTGAAGCGGTTAGAACACAATAATCACATTTGTTTCTATGGACGATATATACAACATGAAATTAATTGTAAAATGTCTAAGAACAACTTTAGTTATTTAAAATAATTACTTTAATTAATTACTTAATATAAATATAATGTATCAAGTAAAATAAGAAAATAGCATTAATAAAAGATTAAAATAATTGCCTTAAATTGACTCTATTTTTCAACTTGTGCCAGTTCTAATAATGCGCGTCTGTAGCCAATAGCAGCCATTTTGTGCAAGCATTTTGTGTCGTTAGGGTTGTCAGTGTTAAAACGCTGTAAAAATTCGGGTGTTCCTTTTCGGGCGTTCTTCTCACAATAAAAAAAGAACTTTTAACCAAATTACATTGTTTTTTGCATAGGAAGCTATTCTAAATATCGAATAATGTTTAGGCATTGAGATTTTGGTTTACAAGCAAGTTTTCATTTTATTATTCGGAAATAATTGTTAGCTTGTGACGCAGATTCAAAGTGAGAATTTTGATACAATTTCATTAATCGAAAGAGATTGTATTTGAGTTGTTTTGTTTCCACGGCTCGGATTTTATCGTAGTATGCGCTGCTGTTCTAGGTTTTTGGTATTATCAATTTGAATCAGTTACAAAAAAAAACAATTGATTCCTTAATTTCTTAATAAAAATTTATTCAGATAAAAGATTAGTATAAGTAGTACGGTGCATCAACAAAACGTAGCATAGGAAAGCTGCAAACACAGAATCTGTGAAAACAGCAACGAAGCGCACAAAACATAACCTCAAAAAGACGATTGAAAATCCAAGAAAGAAGAGGAAGAAAATTTTGATAGCAAACGTCGCGCGCGGACGAAGTGGAATTGCATGAAAGTACAGCACGAGAGATTCAGCGAAAAGTTTTGCAGATTTGATTGAAAAACGCATCAAACTGCTACTGAGGTTCCTTCTGGCAGCGTGCATTAAATATTTGCAAACATTTCACCAAAACGTAAGCAGAGTTTTCACCACATCAGAATGGAAGTGGATGACGCGGCGGTGGCAGACGAGCCTTTGTCGGAAAATACCGTAGAATCCAATGACGTTACACATGAAAAAAACGCCGGTCAGAAAACTGCAACTGGTCGACTCAAAGGACGTCAGTCGTTGAAAGCAATTAAACTGTCCGAAGAAAAAGAGTTTCCATACGGAAAAGAACCGTCTGTGTCCGAAAGTAATGACAGTGACTTCGATAGTGAATGTGTAACAGATATACGTAATAAAAAGATGAGCTCAGTAGATGTTAAAGATGACGAGGACCGCAGTAAGTTTAGCGGAGTGAAGAAACGGGTCAACAAAATTGTGAAGTCTCGCTGGGATGTCAAAAGTTCAACACGTCAACAATTTCTCAATTCTCCAGCCAGAAACAGCAAGATCGCGCCAGGCGACACCGATGCTAAAAAGCGTCCGTGTTACTCTTTGCGTCGTTCCGGTTCCTTGGAGTTTCTGTTGGGATTCGATGAGAAAACTGGCGAGCCTGTACTTCTCTTGCATGATCCTTATGATGAGTCATCTGTAGTTGCGGATCCAGCATCGCCCAAGTCAATCTCACCACAACCGAAGAAGAAAATGAAAATGGTACGTTAACAATAACGATAAATTAGAAAATTTATTATTTCCACAGAATAACAATTAATATTTCTTCCGTTTTTACTTAGAGTTCATCTGAACCTACGTCTCCACAAAACTCACCACATCTGAAGGCTTCTCCTGTAAACTCTTTCCTGCAGTCTCCGCCACTAACTGCAGAGGACATGGAGGCTGTAATGAAAGACGACGATGAGCAGTCTTTAAAGGAGCACATCGTAGCAGACAACGAGGACCTGGAACTGTCTCCCGCTCGCAGTACCGAAACTGCAGCACGTATTCATGGTCTCCCACGTGAAATAACCACTTCCAACAAACCGCTCTCCATCAAAGATGAGTATTACAGAAAACCCTTCGAGTACGGTTGGAAGCGTGAACTGGTTTATCGCGCCAACATGGAGACCAGCAAGGAAAAAGCAGATGTGTACTTCATATCACCTGGCGGAAAGAAGCTTCGCAATCGCAGTGACATCATTCCGTTGCTTGAGGGCGACTTGACAATAGATCACTTTTGCTTCGTACGCGAGCCATTGGACGCAGCGCCTGAACTAGAGACCATCAGATACGCCAAACCGTCGCATCGCGCCACTGTTGCGGCAATTACTTTGGCCGCAGCAACATCGCCGCCTACACATCCAGGCAAGCGCATTTCGAAACCAAAAGTTCCCAAAGGTGCTAGTCCACCGCCGGAGGGATGGACACCCACACGCGCTCTCAAGACTAACAATGCCGCTCTGCTCAGCTCAGCTGGCTCCAGCAAGTACAGTGGCTCCAACTCCTCGACGCCGCCCAGCAGTCGCACACAAACCGGCAGCACCAATAAGAACAAGACCAAGAAGTAAGTTCCGAGAGTCTGTAGACTAAAGTAGTTACTCGTAGAACCGCTTCCTTAGGAAGTTTAGGCTGTTGTTGTTATGTTTCTAAGCTTTTGAATGATCTATTTTTTTTCTGTCGAACCTGAAGATGCTTGTTTTCCTTTACGAATCTTTTCAATCTAATCCCTTGTTTGATTTGTGACGATTTTCTCGCACTTGTTTTGCTGGTATTTGTATCCTATGGCTGAGTTTCGCACTCTTTCTCTACTTTCACCCACTTTTTCTTCCGAGTTTTGATTACTCTATTTTCAAGGCCGATTCAAGGCTCCGCCGCCATCGAAGCGGAAAACGCAACTACTAACAGAGCAGCTGCTGCAATCCACGAACCCTGCAGCATGATGTGTGCTCAGGCACGTGGTCAGGTGCCGCAGTTGCAGTGCGTCAAGTGCCTCTGCCTCTACCATCACGAATGCGTCGGCTTGAATCGGCAGAATTGCGAGTATCGCACTGTGGGCGATGCGCCGGCCGCCGCAGCAGCCAAGGAGTACGTGTGTGAGGTAACAACGCGATCGGGTACAGCATCCAACCTCACTAAGCTAACTGATAATTGATTATTTGCAGTCCTGCGTGCCTAGCCTAACAGCAACAGTCGCAATAACGCCAAGCAGAACATCAACAACAGCATCCATAGCAGTATCACAAAGCATTATAAAAGCTCCGACACCGTTGCCATCACCGTCGCCTGTAGCAGTCAAGAAAGCAACAGCCGTTCGACAGGCAGCGACTGTCGTCGAGCCAGCTGCGTCTCCGCAACGCGTCAATAAGCTTCCACAGACCATTGCTGTGGTCAAGGGCAAGAAGTATATAATGGTGTCCAAGCCGAAAGCGGGAACAAGAACAACACAGGCAGCAGTCTCCGCTGAGTGAGTGGGCTAAGTAGGAGAAGTGTGTGTCGTAGGGTCGGTCGGGATTCCTTTGCCAGAAATTCCAGAGCGGAAAGACGCGAATAACCTGTGAAATGCACCATTTAAACTTTCTTATGTTTGTTTTTTTCTTCTTGTTGCAGACACTTGAACGATATAGAAAACGATTTGAAGCAAATTAACGACAGCATCCGCCAAAATCGAAAGACGTCGTCGACATCGCTGGAGGGTGCTTTCCAGCCCATCACCACTGGCGCAGAAGTCGTGCAAAAATCATTCGCCACCAACTTCTTCGCAAACGTTTCCTTTGCCTACGATGCGCTGCTTTGCATCCTGAAGTATTTGAAGATTCATGTAAATCTCTTGAAGTCTTACGTATCTTTTGCTAAATGATTATTGTGATTCCTCCTCTATAGGAACGACCTCGAGCTGCTTCCGTCTGCAAACTGTGGCACTTGGCCGCCAAGGACACTTCGCTCTGGCAAACAGTTCGCATGAAAAACTCAAAGATCTCCAACTGGGCTGGTTTCGCCGCTGCTCTGCGCCGCGGAGAGACGAAGCACTTGGATTTACGCAAAATGCTCTTCTCCAACACAAAGGGCGACGAGATGTGGGCAGACTTCAGCAGCCATATCGGCACCGTGTTCTCCTTGGAGTCGATCGATCTGTGCCGTTGCTCGGCGAAGGTGGTGGAAGGTTTGTTTGTGAGCAACCCACAGTTGCGTGTGTTGAATGCACTCGCCATAAACGACGACTCGTACAGTCTGGAAAATGTGGACAAACTGTCTGCGCTGAAGGAGCTGCGTGTGCGCACATGCAAGCCGGGAACGCTCGAAGGTGACTTAATGCCATTGAAAACACTGACAAACTTGGTGCACTTGTCGCTCACCTCGCTGCTCGGTCTTGGTACGAAGACGGTCGAGGTGCTGGCCGAGCTCGTCAACCTGAGCTCCTTGGAGCTGGGCGAGTGCGGAGACTTTGATTCGACCTTCGCTCATGCGGTGTTGCCAAAATTGGCGAAATTGCAAAGACTGCGTCTGGAGAACGGCACCAAGACGACCTGTTGCACACTGGAAATACTCGATGCCGTCGCGAAGTTGGAGCAGCTGACGCAGTTGGAGTTCGTGAACTTCGACATCAAGCCAGGCTTCGACGATAAGCTGATGCTTTGCACAAACATACGCAAGCTGCTGATCATTCCCACGTACATTTCGCAGTCGGCCACCACCAATCAGATTGTTCTGTATGCAGTGCAGCAGATAGCAGACACGCTGAAGGTGTTCACGTGGGGCGTAACAGTAGAGCTGTTACGCGTGACGGCGCTCTACGTGGACCAGTGCGAGGAGTCGACGAAGAAGGAGAAGCACCATTTCGACGAATGCATTCCGGTGATGAAGCCTGTACCGGGCGCTCCGGCCTCCGATGTGCAAGAAGAGGACAACGACGACGACGGTCCGAACGCGGTGCCGCAAATCGAAATACTACCGCTGGACAAAGTGGAGTCGATATTGGCCGAAAACCTCACCACCACGAAGTTCACCATAGTGAAGATGCCGTACCAGGCTACGTGTAAGCAGCAGCTAGTAGAGTAAGGTAGAGAAATCAGAAGCGACTGAATCCTTTCACAATCGCTGGATTACAAACGATCGATCGATCGATTAAAATAGTTTTGATTTAATATTGAATGTTAGAACAGAGGAATATATTTTATATATATCCAGATGAAAAGACAACGCAAACACAGTAGAAACCGAAGCAGCATTTTAGAAAAAATGCAGATGGGAACGAAGACTTTTGAAGGACGAAACTATTTTTGCGCAACTCGTGGAATTATTATGTGCACCTTGTATATGTAAACAGCTACGATTTTATTTTCTTTATAACGTTAATTTTTCATTTTGGAGAAACCTTTCTTTTTAAGAATTTTAATATTTAAGTTACTATAAATCTAATCAATTAACACAAAACGAAGCGGGGAAAAAAAGAGAAACCGCAAAACATGTAGAAAAGCATGCTACGCCAACAGCATGCGGAAAAGGATAGATTTTCATATTATCTAGAAACCTAGACTTTCATAACTTGTATGTAATTCGATCACCCACGTACCATTTCATTCAAGGAACATTACGCTCCACCTGAACCGCGGCGACTTCAGCGTGTGCGAATGATCAGCTGCATGCAGAAGGATTCTTCATATTACTCTTAATTATCATTACTATTATTATTATTTTAATAATGTAATTAAACTTAAATTTTTTCCCTTTAAATCACAATACAATCGCAATAAAAATTGTAGATTTAAAAATGGAACAAATGAACTGGTTTGGATTAGAATAATACTTTCAGGCGGTTCGTCAGATATTTGGACAACGAATGGAATTGTTTACAACTTGGAGGTGAGTATGGAGTAGATGAAATAAACAGCTGACTGAGAATGGGACCAGATGAATGAATGGTGAAAATAATTGATGGCAGAGCAGACGACATGATTAATTTGGGAACCAGCTAAAATTCTAATACACCACGAAATATATTGCAGTGTTTGTGTACGCTCAGACGTTAATGTAGCTATGACAACACACACGTGAATATATTAATAAGTTTGTGTTGCTAGGAGATAAGATTAATTAATATAATAACTGGAATTGGGAAAAAAAATAACTGCATTCAAAAAAATATTAAGAATTGTCAGAAGTGGGATTCGAACCCACGCCTACAGAGTAGACTGCGACCTGAACGCAGCGCCTTAGACCACTCGGCCATCCTGACAAGATGAGCATCTTTGGTCAAAGCGCCTATTTCAAGACCTTCTATCTATTAAATGTGTGCCATGTTTTACAAGTCTAGTGGATTTATGAATTTTCACTATATCTGCTTCGTACAAGTACAGATCGTATTTTTAGCTTAACCACAGTGATAACTTATATATGAGGAGTTTTCATAGCTTTATAAGCAGCGCACTCAGCCAGGGTGGCCAAGTCGTGGGGAATTACTCAATGTTTAGGAATTTAACTGCCGCTGGGGAATTGCAGAATACATTGTTTTAAAAGGGGAACTGGGAATTCACAAACGTACACAAAAACGTAAATTACACCTTCAGTGTTTTTACATAAAATGGATTTCCATAAATGTGTCCACAAATCGTATGTGTGTTGCCTTGATATTGTTCTGGATTTATCATAAATGTCATTCAATTATGTACTGTCTTTATGAATTCAAAACCTAATTATATAACTAATATATTAAATATGAAGCTTAAGAAACGTTATATAAAGAAGAATATTATAAAAACTAATTAACTACGAAAAAAAAGTCGGATCATCCAATCAGCTGATCGATCTTCGAAAGCACAAACTCGGTTTCAGCATCGAAATCTTTGCCAGTATACATATATAAAAAAGCTAAATGATCCTATTATTTCAAGCAGTTCGAAATAATAGCCTTGACTTCCTTCAATTTGATACATCCATCTTATGTTGGCCATCAAGACGTTGGACATTGTCAATGGTCGATTGAGGGCATTGGTAAATTTTTCGAAATAAAACAATTATTAGAATGAAATTATAGAATTATTGGAATAGTTTTTCATATTATGTGTATTTTAGAAGTTGCCACGCCCCTTCAAAGATCGGTTTTTTTGGCAGTTGAACTATGACCTCATCACACGATAGACTTGCTCTTTAGGAAGAAATCTGTGTAAATCAAAACAAAAGCAATATAATGCATTTTATTTGCTTAATTAAATGAAACCAACTAAAGATGAAATTATAATTATTTGTATGATCAAGTAATTAAATATTAGGTTGGATACAAAACTTAAAATTGCAGTTGGATAAAAGATTTCAATACAGATCTTATTACATATCATTGAAACCTTAAGAAAATTCATTGTTTATTGTATGTGGAAAGGAGAAATGCGGGGTGTGTTTGTATGGGAAAAGGGTTCACAATAATAATGGTAACGAGATATCAGTTTTCAAATATTCAGCTTGCTCTTTTTTGTTGTTCGTGCGATCGACGAAGGTGGAGGAGTGTGAAAGTTGCAGATAACTTGATACATTTTATATCCATACGCTCACAAATTTCGTTAAAATGAATTGAAATGAAGGGGCGAAAAGCAGGTGGACAACTCCATTTGCAGCGATGTAAAGCGAAGTCTGCTTCGTCATTTTTGCCTCTACTTTTGGTAACTCGAATCGAAGCAGTGGAACAGCAGAAACAGAGCAATTCAAAAAATGCCTAACAAAGGGCAAGAAAGGCACAAACTGGCGTATAAAAGAATGCAGAAAACAAATAAAATAAAATAAAATTTCCGGTTTGTTGATTTTTCATCCGTTGCTGCGTCGTCGGCTTCTCGCCTTCTGCACATTCCCTTTTTTCCATTCCGCGCTTCCCACTGGCTTCTCCATTTACCGGAATTTGAGAAGAATTCGTTGGACACATGATCTGCGCCGCTCACCGATCGCTCGAATAAACGCACAACCAACAGCAATGGAGACGAAGAGAAGATTAAGCAACGAGTAGGATGGACTTATTTCTTATCTACGACAGAAACGCTGATCTTTCGCTTCTCGTTTTCTTAAATTCGCTTCTATGAAAACTTCACATTACGATGCAGTGGAGAATACGTTTACACTTTCGTTGAGAAGCGCAATGTACGCATCATGTCAATTCACAATAACGTTTTCTTAGTGACTTATTCGCAACGAATTGAATGGAACGAATTGACGTCTTTTCGCTTCGTTAAAAAGGAGAAGTTTGGGACAGTTCACTGCTTTCGGTTCTTAATCGGATTTTAATATAAATTTCTTTCGTTTGATTATATCTTTTATATATATATATATATAGTCATTTGCTTTGGAATAAACTGATTTATTTCAAAAATACATCACAAACACAAACAAGCGAAATTACGTTAATCGGAGCCACGTTATTGAAATGTGAAACATCGTTTGCTTTACGTTCGTTGAAGAGAAATAAGTTCGAACCGGAGTCTAAAGAAGAATGTGTAAACAACAAAAGCACAGTCGGCGACGAGCTTTCAAACGAGTTGGTTGTTTAGCGTGCGTTAAGAGTAGATTTGGAAACGAACGATCGCTCGAATCCGATTTGAAAAAACCAAATTAGCGCGAAGTTTCTCTTATAACGGCAAAATATTAATTCTTTATGAAGAGTTGTATAAAGGAGAGACAAGTACAGTTTGAAAAGAAGAAAGATAAGAGTCAAGTCCAAAGAATTTCGTTTTTTCTTAAATGAAAATTCTTTAAAACGATCGCGAAAATTTCTCGAGGTGGAATTTTATTGGAAACCGCTCACTTGGAATTCATAAATTGCCTCCATTATTATTTGTGTCCGGAGGAAGAATACAGCAGCCGAAGAATAATGAAGTTGAAGCAAACCACAACCGCCAACGAGGTAAGAAACAAAACGGTTTCGAAATGTTTAACCAAATAATAATCGATGTTCTTCAACACGCATTTAAAAACGGTTGTCGATGGGGCGATGTATAGGGTGATGTTGGCGGAAAATAGTACTTTGTGATAAAATCTGCTTGTGGAAAATCGTCTAAAAATGATTTTATTTACAAATGTATTTTAAGCTAATCGAAATTAAAGATGGACGCCGGTTGTAATTTTATTTCCTTCATTGGAAATCTTTCATTAAAGATTTCCTTCATTAAAGGACCTTCTTTTCAATAAGAACGACCTGCGAGAAGGTTCTTGTTATCCTCAATTTGCTGCAATAATAATTATCATTAAGTTGTTATTTGTTCCTTTGAATAATTTTGACACTTGTTCAAAGTTTTCCCGGTTGTCTCCTTTCCGAAGAATTCTTTTAATGAACTCCAAGAAATACTCAAATTATATTCAAATAGAGTGAAAATTCGTCTTCTTTTTCACTTGTCTCAGATTTTTGTCACCATTTTTCTTCTGAGTTTTTACTTCATTGTTTAAAGCAGGAAAACTACTGAAAACAGTAACAAAAAACAAATAACCACAACGACTACTGTTCAAAAAACCATGATTGATGGCTTTTGATTATTTAATGTCTGTGATGAAAAGAGAGAAAAATCTCGTTGTAATTAAACAGCAAAGAAACGCGATGAGTGACAGAAAATCAAGTCCGATTGGAGTTGAATTGGACTCATTTGAAATGCAACTGGATCGAGTTCGTTTGTTATATTTCAGGGTGGGCGTGGCACAGCATTCAGCATGTTGCAGCGAGTGATGCTGTTGTTGTTGTTGTGAACAAATGACATTCACAACGAATCATAAAACAAGCAAAAGTAGAAACATTTGAAAGTTTGTGATTGTTTTCTTTTTTTATATTTCGTCTAAATAAAATAAAACAAATAATAGAAGTGAGAAAAATGAGTTTCCCAACTTGTAAATCGTTACCTTAACCCAGATGTCGATGTTGATAAAAGAGAAGCGACGATTTATAAGGTAATCATTGTAGTTATATGTAATACTAAGCGAATAATAATAATCGAATAATGAACGAATAAAAATAATAGAAATAATAAATTTTGAGTTTAAAGCATCATAAATGGATCAATTTATTCCCCGCCTCGGATTTAGTTAAAAATCGTATTAATAAAATTATAAAGTTAAAAAGTCAAAATCATAGAAAACGCATTTGAAATTTATTACGAAAATAAACTACAAAAATTCGAAATTTTCAAAGTAGTTGATAATTTTAATAAAAATATCAATTTTATAATTCAAAAAGGTTAACAAAAGGTCAAATTTTTATATTTATTTAATTTAATTTAATTTTAATTTAAGAATAAAAACGAAACGATCAGCTGAAAATGGATTTAGTAATTTTTCATTTTTATTTCTATATTCTATTTATTTATATAATTTCCTTAAATAACAAATCCAAAAATTATTCAACAATAATAATTTAGCAACAAAAATGAAGATTATAATTAGTAAAATGACGATTGAATTGTTTTCTAAACTGAAACTGATTCAAAAGAATATTTTTTCAGTGCTTCATCAGACGCTGATCAAAGGTTAATTAAATCAGAGTTATTTTAAATAGAAAACTGATTTCTTTTTCTGTTGTATTTAATATAAACATTAAGAAACAGACAAGGAAAATAAAAAAAGAAGCTGCTACTAAAATTTCCCATGAAAACGTGAAACTTTTCTTATTAAACATTGAACTGAACGACGACCTTTAATAATGTTTTGAGCCCCGCTGTTTCCGATATTGCAGCAGCTACGGAAGCAGTATCAACAGGTTACAGACACATCACACAACAACAACAACCGCCAGATAATCAACGAACCCGCACATACGAGGGCTGACTGTTCCAATGAATGGTTTCGAGAAATGTACTTTCAGGGGAACAACAGAAAACTTCCATGTTACGTGAGGGCGTCGAGCGAATTGTAGGGGGAGAGACGATGGAGAAGGGGGATAAAAAGATACATAAAACTTTAAATACAAAGCTGAAAACAGATTTATTAACGCATTTATTAAGTAATCTGAATGCTTCATGCATGTAGATCACTTGATCATCGCCAACACTCGCTGTGCTTTATGCAATTGAACTGTTTTCCTTTCACTCTTCTATGGCTTAGGTACAACGAACTATTTACACAGTTTGAATATTAAAAATAACAAAAATAAAGGAAGAAAATAAGAACACGGAAATAAACATAAACGAAAAACGCACAAACATCGAAAACATCATTGAAAAGTTTCTGTTTTCCAAAAAGTTTATTTATAGCAATTGAACAGCTTTAAAGAACTTCGTATTTTCTATTGTTTTGCTCTCATTAATCATACACAAGTTACTTCAATATCTATTGGCGAAAAATAAGCTAATTTATTCTATTAATAGTCAATGTTTCAATAAAGGTTCTCTGAAAGTTTCTTTTTGCTAATGGAGCGATCATCTTTTGAGGAAATGGTTTCATGACTCATTGAATTATCTGTTTTTTGAAGAAATTAAAATTAAAAAAAAAAAAAAATTATAACTATTAAAACTATAGAAAAAAGTCAGCAATTGTTTAAAAAGAGAGCAGAATTGAATTAAAATATATGGAAAATTTCAATAAAAGAAATATTGAAGAAAAACCTTATTGAAACATATAAAAAAGTACTAAAAGCATCACAAAAATAGTTAAATAAATCTGAAGAAATAATCGTTTATTAATGTAACAATTAAAATAGTCCTCAATAAGAAGGAAACAATAGAAAAAATATGAAAAATTAAATAAAAAAAAATACAACTAAATTACGAAATAAAATCAAATCAAATACAAAACCAAATTTTGAGTAATAATAGAAAATTCACTAATGAAGTTAATTGCAAGAAAGCAAATTACTAGTTCACAAGAAATTAGTTGAAACTTTCGTAGAATTAAGCACAGCTTCTGCCTTAAATTAAGTTGTGAAGACTTGGAAAAAATTCAGTTAATAATGAGGCTAAATTGAATTGAGTTGAAGAAGGTTCAAACACGAAAGATAACCAAAAATAAACAAATAAACCACAAGCAAGGAAAGCAACACATTAAAGCTAACCGAAGAGAATTGAGCTCAGAAAAGTAAATTTAATTAAAATATGAAAAATCAGCCAAGCGAAAGGTAAACAAAATGAAAGGAAGATGATGGAGAAGGAGGAAAAGAATGGTAATAATTAGGCAAATATGATAATAAGGAGATAGGAAAAGAGGAAACTAGGAAAATGAAGAACAGTAATAATAACGAATATAATTCGAGTAATAAGAAAAACCATTTAAAGGAAAAATTAGCTACAAGGAAAAAAAGATGAATAATAACTAATATTAAATAATAAAATATAAATAAATATAAATAATAAAATATTAGTAATTAATATTAACAAGAGATAAAAAAGATAGGAAATAAAAGTAAACGAAGAATTGTAATAATAAAAGCACGTCAATTCAAATAATACTAATATTTATAAATATTTAATATGTATATGATTAAAGTAAAAAATTAATAATTTTTTCTTTTTCCAAAAATAATTTCCCAAAAACCAAGTTAATTTCTTACGTTTACGTAAAAATGTTGACGTTTCCTTTTTAAAGTTGGAATAAAAATTTAACATAAATATTTACGTTGTACCATATAGAGAGATAATAATATAATATTATTAATATAATCTCTATGGTTGTACTTTATTCCAGATTTAATTTTTCTGTTCTACTTTGGAACATCCACGACGGTGTTTCTTTTATTTTCCTTGTGATTTCAAGCAGAGAAAAAAATAATTCTTTTTATATTATTTTTTGTATTATTTATTCTTTGATTGAACGCATTTTTCTTGTTTCTCTTTATTAAAAATCCTCCTCGAAAGGGTCTTTTTTTTAAAGGCAAGAAATTAAAAAAAATTGCAGGTGTTTTAAAAAAAAACAAGAAAACTTCACTTTTATAGAGGATGTTTTCGTATTTATTTTTGTTATTCCTGTTGTTGGCTTTACATTTGGCAACATACAAAATAATAAACGTCATCGTTGACGTGTAGAAATAGAATTAATTTGCACAACAACAACTGCAAGAGGAGAAATGCCAGCGACGACGACATCGACGACGACGACGAAGGAGAAGAAAAGTTTCACTTCTTTTTGTCTGACGGTTGATGGCGAAATAATACTGCATCGAGCGCATGCGTTCGAGTCAATTAAAGTTGCTGGCTGCCCAAAGACCGGCCCCGGCCGGGCGCTCCAAGCAGCCAAGCAGCCTGATCTTGGCACTGAAATGTTGCTGTTTGTGTTGTGGTTGCTGCTGCTGTTGGTGCGATTGGCGCGCTCAAAGACCGCTGAAGAAGACGGCCTCTGAAATTGCGAAAACAGGTCCATTAAAAAACGACAAGTAAAAGGAAAACGACGAGAAACCGAGGAGGGAAAAAGCACAATGAAAAAGCACAATATTTTTGAATTTTTATTGAGTTTTTAATCTTTTGCTGGAGGTGCGCAATTCTCACAACAACAGCAACAACAACAACGATGAATGCCAACAACGACGATGATGTTGTTGTTGTTGCTGCTAATTTCTAGACCACGTGATCAACTCAACTCTCAAAGAATCTTCAAGAATCTGAATCCGAAGTCGGTTTTCAGCTCAGAGACTCTTCAACTCCGCAGAATTTCAATTAAATTCAACAAAAGTTTCCGCGGTTCGCAGAGAAATGGAAGCATGATGAAAGAGCGAGAGGATCGACATCTTGTGGTGAATCGTGGCAGGTGGAATCCACACGCGCGTTGCTCCGTTGGATTCGGTTTCGCGTTGCTTTGATTGCGCGTCACTTTGACGTTTGCCGTCAGCGTTTGGAAATCGTTTGCTCGGCGCCCAGCAGAAGTTTAATTGAATTGTAAATGTGCTGCTTTGTTGCAAGCAACGCTATGGAGAAGGTGCCACATGCGGGTTGTTCGTGGATTTCCGGTTATAAAAAAGTTTTCATTTTCGATTTCATTTCATTTTAGTTTTTCCCTCGCAAAGAAGTTTTGAATCATTTTTAATTGTGTTTTGTGTTGCTTAATAATAAAAAGTAATTTTTTTTGTTTCACTTTTTAATTTTTGGACTTTTTATTTTTCTACTGCCTCTTCTTTTACTTTCTTTTCCTTCGTCACAACAGAAATAGGAATAAAAAGCTTCAAAGTCGTGTAAAGTTTTTGATGGAAAAAGAGTTAAAAATTGAATTGAAAAATTATAAGAAAATAGAGGAAAAACAGTTTCCACTTCAATGGAGCTACGGATCCATTGTCCATGACCTCGAAAAATCACTCGAAATCGAAGCCACACCAAGTACGAAAAAAGAAGACGAAGAAGAACTAAAAGAAGAAACAAAAACTGACCCGCTATTAATTAATTTCACTGTTTCAGTTGCTGTTCTCTTTTTTTCGTATCATTTCCTTTGTTTTGTTGGTTTTTATTGGTTTTGCCGCTGAGGGAGTTCCTCATAATTAAGCTGCGCTTTAAACCTGTTCATTGAAGAGGTGGAAAGGAGAAAAAAGAACAGAGAAGGGAACCCAAGCAGCTTTAAATAAATAAAACCTGTTGTAAAAAAAACAACAGCCAGGAAATGAGTAGCCAGAATATTTTAATGATGATGATGAACGCGATAATTACAACGATTGTGGTGATAGTAATTAATAATAAAAAAATTATGAAAATGATTTTGGATAGAAATTCTTTAAGAGTGGAAGAGTTTTCAATATAGTAGATAAAAACTAAATAACATTAAATATAGAATATTTTCATTTTTATTAACCAAAAACAAAAAAAAAATAATAATATCTAATCTAAAAATAAAAAGTTATACATATAAACAAAAACCAAAGTAAAATAAAACCTGTAAATGAAAAATAAAATAAACTATTAAATACAAAATGAAATCAAAATTATTAGCAACATCTTAAAAAGAACAAATTGAAGAAGTGATATGAACAAACAAAATTAAATGAAGAGTAACTTAAATAGAAAATCCTCATCTTCAATATAAAATCTCTGGTACCAGGTCAGCATAGCTTCGTAGACTGCTTTTATTTAGCTATCTCTATAATTTCCACGATATCATTTGCCTATTTGAGCACTTGTTTCAGGCCTTCAAAGGAGCTCCTTGAAGAAGGTCATTAAATTTCCTTCGAATCGTTGAAACAGTGAAATCCTCAGAGATGACGAATGGCTGACACGTTTCTTGTGTCAAGTCATTTGATTATTTCCTATGAAAAATTAGGCTCATCAGAGAAAAAGCTGCTTTAAAAACCAATGACGAATGAAATGAGGTTTTTTCAAACTAATAATGGTCAATGTAATCGCTTAATATTCGCTTCTGCTGATTACTCTTTGATGGGTCTTTCATTGTTGTCATTCATCGTTTTTATCGTTTGTCATTTCGTTTGATTGATTTTGCTGCTTGACCAGCTTCGAACCTGTGCCGAACGTCGATCAACAACCATTTCCCATAGTTCCCAAATCCCCAAATTGGACGTTATTCTTGAGTGTGGAAGCGAAAGAAAATTTTACTTGAAGCTGCTGCACAATCGGTTTCTTTGTTGCTGTGCTTGGCTGAATTATTAAACACGGTATTTATGAATTATTCGTTGCAGCGTTGCTCAAATGTTGAGTAACCGGTTCGATTTAATTTTCACATCGATTGAAGTTTCATGCAAATGACGATCAAAGTTATTTTTTAGTTGTTTTGCTTTTATACAAAATGAAATCAAAAATAAGCGAAAGTGAAATGTTTTCATTGGAAGGAAGTTTCTGTTGTGAATTTATTTGCAAACATGTAAATGAAAAGGTGAAATATTCAGCATCATTTATTCAATTATTAGTTTCAATTATAAACTACTTATCACTAAACCATCAATGATTTTATTTTATATTTATTATTATACTTAAAACGAAGATTAAATCATCATTTAAAAAATTAAATAAATAAATTTAAATATACATTTCAGTTCAACTAGATTTAATTTTAATTTATACATATTAAAAAATTAAATTACTTTTGTATTATTTTATTTAATTTTATTAAGTGTATATTTTAATTATTTTGTTATTTAATTGTAATTATCAATTATTGTTTATTTTAATATTATAGTTTAAGTCATTAGGATTGTCGATTATTATTTAAATAAAGTGAATTAATTTTGCTTAAATTATCGATAATAAAATCATGATTTCTTTGCAACTCTGAATACTTTATTTAGGCAACTTTGAAACGCCTAAATGTAGCCTGAAATTAAATAAGTACGTTAATTAAATAAAGCCTTTTAAGATTGTAGTTTTTTCTTTACTTCTTTTCAATATGGTTTTTCATATATTTCTATGCATTTTGGTTATTTTCAAAGCCAACAGTTGATCAACTTTACGCACTGCAAATTAATTAACTTTTGTGTTTTATCTTCTCTTTGCAAACATTGCGCTTCGATCGCCTTGACTCCTAGCGTAGCCATTTTTAATGAAGCGCTTCGTTTAATGAGCACTTTATAAAGACACATCCAAAGATCGCGATCTTCTTTTGCGAAAGATCATTTTTTTATAGCATCGCTTTGTATGAGTTCAAGAGTAGTGAACTTTGCGAAATACTCAGATTTCAAACGATCAGCGTTTGGAATTTAATACTTTTTCGTTGAGTTGAAACTTTTGTTTTAAGTGCGGGTTTTGAGGCGTAATTAGCTGCACGACTTCATACGTGGCGCTAATGCAGCGGAGGCAATCTTGGAAAAAGCAGTTAAATTTGAACTACAACCGAAACCGAAAACAATTCGAATTTTAAATTAATAGTATTTTATGCCTGCAAAATAAATTGTGGATAATATTACTTAAATAATTACTAAATATTCTCAAGTTAAATAAATAAAAGTATTTAACAAAACAAATTAACAAAATACTTAACAAATAAGGAAAAATATTTCACTATCACCATCAAATTGAAATTAATCAAAATTAAATTAATTCCGAATCTTTTTGTATCGATTTTTTATTTTATAGCCTTTCATTATAGAGCTTTTATAGTTTCTCAGAATGTTGGATACTTATTAAAATGTTTAATGAATGGGATTTCCTAGAAGAAATAATGTTTTTTTGTTGCCTTAAAACGTTGGCTTCCGTCGATGAAAAACCATGGAAGGAAGCTGCTCTATAATATTAATTATCGAATGGTTATTTTAATGCAAACATCATCATCAACCATCTTCTGCGGTTTTTGTCTGCATGAGCCAACATTAGTCGGTTATTTTATGTTTGTTTCTTTACTCTTGTTATACCAAAGACTGTTGTAATAATAATAATAATGCTTGTTGTAGTTGTTTCCCTCTTCAATCATTATTTAAATGAATGAAGCATGAAACTGTTTGATTATAACGTGGCTTAGAAAAAGATATTTATAAAAAAGACTTTTCTAATTTATGCCCTGGTTTTCATTCTGCTTTTATTTATTTTATACCGATTTTTCCTTTAATCAGATGATTTATGTTTCGCTATTTTAGGTTACTACCTGAAATTACTTGAAATAATTTCCCCATTTTTGGCATAATTTACATAAGAAAGGGTGAAAGTTCTTCTTCCTCGATGTTTCCAATCCGCTGTTGCATAGAGTAGAATGTGTTTTAGATGGAATTTCTATAGTTTTATGTCGTTACCCAGATCTTTATTAGCTTGACCACGGAAACTTGACCATTAAAAACCGATTGGTATTTAAATGTTAACTAGATTTTTCAATTTTAAATTAAATTCTCCAACTTTCAATGCATTTTATAGTTGCGAACATGGAAAGAGACTCCTTCTGTGCCTTAGTCGAAGTTGTATGTTGCTGTTGCAGCTAAACTATTGACTCCTTGGCCTACAAATAACACCTTCTTTCCTCTTCTTTTCCTTTCATGATTCCTGTGGAATTTTAATGTGTGTCGTAATATTAAAGTGACTATCAAAATGACTGAGTTAATGTAAAATGTAGTAAATAAATGAAGATAAATTGAATTAAATTAAAAACTTCAACTTATTTATTATTTATATTTTCAATTGATAATAAACACCATGAATATATCCATCTTTTAATATTTTTAATATTTTTAAACTAAGAAATTGGAAAATTAATTAAGGAATTGAATTAAAAACAAATGAATATTTATTTTAATCAGTGTCGCTGTTCAATATCTTAATTTTGCCTTTTTAACTTGGACTTGAATTTGCTTTTTTGGATTTAACTATTTTCAATGAAAATCAGACGAATTTAAAATTTTTTTTGTTTTCTTTTTCATCATGCGTTTCATCGTTTTTATTGAATCTGTGTGTAAAAATTTTGCAAAAATCTCATTCGGGATTTTTCATTGTTCGTTAAGCTTTTTATTTGATTGTTTTTATTATTATTTAAAAGCATTTGTGTTATGAAATATTCCTCGTTTGAGTTTAAACGGAAGCGTGTAGAAAAAGTGAAAATTTAGTAAAGTAAATTAAGCAAAACAATATCATGAATTCATTAAAACGCCAACTTAATGATGCCTTCATCAAAATTAAAAGAAACAGAAACAAGCAGCAGCTAAAAATACATTTTTGTTGGGTGCTTTCATTCACAATTCATTTCGTTGCCATTGTTAATAAAAAGCATCGTTTCGCTGGTTGCTTTGTTTTTTCTTCTGTAGTGAGTTGACTTTATTCATTTCTTTGCGTTAATTATTGACACACGAGAAGCCGACGTCACAATTGGGAAAGTTTATAAAATGCAAAAAACTACATCATCAATTAAAACCTTCACCCTTTCGCATCATTCAAAAAAATCTCTTTCTATTTTCTCATTGAAAATTTTTTTAAAAATCCTCAAATAAATCGCAACATTTTATCAAATTTCAACATTTTCTTCTCAATTACAATAAAGTCAAACATGCAACACTAATAAAAATACTAATTACAATAATAAGAATGATAATAATGCCAATAATTGCAACGATAATAATAATAATAATGTTTAATTGATTAAGAGCAAATGTTGACCAAAGGCCAAACACCTGTTTGGAATGTTATTAAAGGCAACAACAATTGCTGTGAATTCGTAAACTTCAGCGATTTCGAATGGATTTTCAACGCTGCGCGAACGTTGACATCTGTCACCTTTGGCAGCACAATTGCCAAAGTCTTTCACTTAAAGCCAGTAACCACAAAAAGGCACACATCTTCACCCATCAAAGTACGTTTTAATATTCACATGCATGATCAAACAATAGATTTGTCTGCTCACAAACGTGAGATTAAAATAACCACAAAAGTCGTTGGTCTTCTCTGTGTCTTTGTTGCGTTTTTCCCTTAATGTTTGGCTTCACGTGGCAGCACTTTCATTTTCCATTCAATTGTCAAGAATTCAATCAAGTGTCAACCACCGACAGCCAACGATTCACAAACTGCATTCATGCATTCATAGCATAAATAATTTATATTGTTATATATATGTATAAAACTTTGATGCATGCATTCATTCATACAAAAAATAAAATTTAACACGTGACTTTGAAAAAACCCTGAACAATTACGATTATGTTTAATAAAAGTGTGAGAAAGAAGTATTTAAAAAGAGTAGTGAGAAAGTGTTTTAAATTTATATTTCATGATAGTTTATAGTTTATGTCATGAGAGTTTGCGTATGTATTTAACTAGATTAACATTTAATTGTTTCAAACTGATAATACTAAAAAGCAAGTAATGAATTCCACCTTTTAAGGGTATTATTAGCATCATAAGGTAATCAAATACTGAATCATTGAGGATTCAACATTCAATTAGTTTGACTCAAAAGCTGCAAATATTCAGAGTTTCTTTTCGATTAATTAATGGAATATTTTTCCTTTTAGTATTGTTCAGAGTTTCCTTCAAAATTTATCTATTTTATGTCTATGTATTGTATTTAGTCGAATATATTAATTTTTAAGGTTGTTTTTGTATGACTTCGTCGAAATCTTATCGCGAAGTGAGCTTTTTCCATAAAGTAAACTAATATTGTTTTGTTTTCAAAGTAATTTCACCAAAATTGTGATGGTTCGAGAGAAGTGAAGTGATGACAAGTGGATTGAGTACATTATTGAGTAACTCCCGGTATGACTTTCGTTGAAGGTTTTAATTGCAAATTTTAACAGTGAAGCGGCGTCTTTAATTGATTGCTTTGGAGTTGCTGTTGTTGTCATTATTATTATTGTTCATTTCAGCGAACAAAATTCACTTTAATTCACTTCTATTTTATCAAAGCAAATTTTTGATAACAAAAGAAGGTTTTTTTATCTTTTATATATTCGACGACATGTTCAAGTTTATTTGCGTAAAATTTATTATGACAATTTTTTTATGATACATACACAGCCAATACGTACTATATATATCTGAAAGTGCACATTTGCATCTGATTTTATTTTTGTGTAGAGACCATTTGCTGTCATTAGCACTTGTTTTTATTTATCAGTCCTTTTATCAGTGATTATTTTTTGTTACTTCTCTCTCCTTTCGTTTTACCGTATTGATAACACTTGTGCAAAAAAATGAAGGAAAAATAATTGATTCTGATAGTGATTTTTCTACTAAATTCGAATGCGATATCTTTTTCCCCATTATGCATGACTTTTCAATACTTTCATCCTTTTCAACTAAACGTTATGACTCATTAAAAATATAGAAAATGAAGAATTTTTGGTTTGGACATAATATATTTTTATATGCAATAAAAGCATATTCAATCTCTTAATTAAATTTGATTGATTTAATCTCTTGATCCCTCGTTATCATCGTTTACTGCATATTGCTTTTCGTTTTGAAAATCTTGAAATTTTCCTTACAAAATGCATCCAAAAAGTATGTAAGCCGACCAATCAAAGTTTACAGATTTGATTGGAGAAAAAATCTTTAATTTATGCAGTTAAAAAGTCTAACAAAACAGCTCTATCCATTATCATCAAGCTCATATTTTTTCCGAATGTTTATCAGCAAAATTTGATTGTTTCTCTTTGTAAATCTGTCATTTTTATCTAATGTTATAGGCCATTGAGTTATAAGTTATAGCACACAAAAATAATATATATAATAATAATACAAAATTAATGTATATTTTTTGTCTGTGTTTATAGTTATAGGTTCTTTGGTATGGCCAATTCTTCGCAGTACAAATTAAACCAGACAAACAAGCAAAAGTGTTCCTTCATGTGTTGTAATGTTAATGATGGATAGTTATATCGCTGACCACATGATGTTATCTATATATTACCTAATTCAATTGTAGAACTGCTCTAATTGGCGTTGGCTAGACGTGTATTCATTTGTTGCGTGAAACACTCGTTTATGGGAGAGAGAGGAGAGGAAGTGTAGACTTTTTCCATTGTGTCTCACCTCTCTCTTACATAAACGAGTGTTTCACGCAATAAATTCGATCATGAAAACTCTTTAAGACTGAGAATGGAATATAAAAGAATAGAGTATTTCTTACTTATTTGGTTTTATTCTAGTTGTTTGCTCTGATGTATCCGAGATAAGATAAGATTATGAATGGCTTTTGACTATGGTTTCGCTGCTGACTATGAGTCACTTGGAATAATTTATATCAAGTTTGAAATGGAGAAAAATTATATTTACAAATGCATTAAAGAGTTTCTAGAAAAACAATAGTTTTTTTAAAAATTTTTTTATCTATTTTTTGGTTTTGAATTTGCTTTTTGCATATTTAAAAATAAATTTTAGCTTAGTTTTAAATATTTTGTTTGCGAATTTTTCGACATTTTCTCTCGATTAAAGTCTGTTTTTATTATATTGAAAATTGAAACTTTTTTTTGTTATGTATAATGAAACATAATAAATTTAGCATAAAAATAGAGTGTGCTTTTGTTTTGATTTTGGTATTGTTATTCTTTCTGGTTTGTTATTGTATTTTCTATCGTAATCATCTTCTTCATTCTCGTTGCGTTTTGTCTCGTTTTCAGCAATTTTTGTGTTGAATTTTAATTCAATTTGGAACTGATTTATGCTCCATTGATGCCACTTGTTGCATTATTCAATATTTACTCATTGTTCTTTCTACTCAGCACTGAGTCAGTAGGTTTTTAGTTTATTTGACGCTTTTATTATTTAATTATTGGACTTCCATTTGTATGTGAATTATATATTTTCTTTTAATTATTTTATTTTGCATTTGTTTGCTTAATTTTAATTTTTCAACGTTGAATTTCATTGATATTTGCTTAAAAAACGAACTGCTTGAAGTTTTTGCGCAATTTTTTAATAGTTTTTCTCTATTATTTATCTTTAAACATTTCCTTTAAACACCTTTTCTAGTTTTTTCAAATTCTTATCACCAACAAAGATAAGAACATCGGTGAATTGAGGCCTTGAACTTCAAGCAAAAATGAAAAGAAAAATGTTTTTCTTCATAAAAGATTCTTTTAATTAACCGCTGCATGTAAAATAAATCTTTTAAAATCTTATTCAAAGACAAATTTTTAGCTCAAAACTCATTTGTGTAAGGTTTTTAAATAGATTCTAAAACAGAACTGAAGATTTTTAAACAATTCATAAACAAAACTAGTAAAGGTGTTGTCTACAGCCGGGCTGTAGCCGAAATACCCTACACCTTAAAGCTGCATATATACTCCTATATATATTTTGAAGTGGTGCGATATAATATACTCGTATATATATACAATATATATATTATATATCTAATAATAAATATACAATATATATATAATAATAATAATAAAAAAAATTTTTTTTTTAAAAGTGGGCGGATCGCGCCCATATTTGGCATATTAACTGGAAGCATTAGTCTAAACCTACATATAAAATTTTCTTGTCTTCTCTCACAAAGTGATGCTGATATGGCCTTTTTTAATAGGCAAAACAGAAGTACCTGCACTCTCGATATAAAAAGTAGGCGTGGTCCTTGGGCGATTTTGCCCATTTTCAATACGAAACACCCCAACATAGCAGCGAATATTTTTGCCAAATTTCATTTTGAAATCTTCATCCGTTCTCCTGTGATCGTGATTTCAACGGACAGACAGACAGACAGACAGACGGACAGACATCGTTATTTCAACTTCGGTGGTGATGCTGATCAAGAATATATATACTTTTCCATACCTATCTTGTCTAGTTCTATGCGTTACACACTCCGGTAGAAAGTGAATATACCCTCAACCTTAAGGTGTAGGGTATAAAAAGGCACTATGTCTCTTTAAATGTTTTTATTTGAATTCTATTGACATTTTCATACTATTTGATGTGTCAAATAGGATATAAAACAACGAAATAAATACAAGACGAAAAGAGGAGCCAATATTAATGACAGCTAATTATGCGCGGCAACCAATAAAGCATCAAAAAAAACATGTAGAGCAACTGAGCAACTCAGCTCAACAACCAGAAAATCAACATTGACAAAAACAACAATAAACGCAAAACTATAAAATTTTGTTAATTTTTATTTTAATTTTCTTCTTATTACCAGTATTTTAGTCAGTATTTACTTCTTTGTTTTGTTTCGCTTTGTTTTTTCCCATTGAACATTTATGGTAAAAGTTGTTTGCAAAAATTCATCAATTTTTTTAATGTGTTTTTCTTAATTCGCTTGGTTTTCTTTAAGAAACCGTCACTAATACCGATTTCGGGTTTTTCCTCCTCTATTTACATTAATTTACGATTTTTCATGGTTTAAAGTCGTCGTTTTAAAGCGGAAGTTTTTATGTGCTGACGTCGTTATGTAATCATATAAAATAATAAAGTTAATGATGATGGTGATGCTACTAATGACAATATTTTGATGAATGTGATTTCATTTTTGTTTTATGTGAATCCATTCAAATTCAAATTGTGATTAGTTTTTAAAATTTTAATATTTTCTCTCTTCACTTCGTTAAGTAATGCTTTCAAAATCTCCATCCTGAGAGACACATCGTCATTATCATTAGCATTATAATAAATTATTCATCACTATTTTTATTGTTATTCATCATCGTCATCTTCTATTCAATCTTTTAGTCGAAAGTCATTCGTTTTGCAAACTTTTAAATGACTTTTAAATGTTTTTAAAAGATTTTTCAGTTTGCATATTTTCGTTTTTCCTCAATCAATGAATCGATGAAGTAAAGAGACATTTTAAAACCTTGTTTACGTATCGTAGATGCATTAAATCGATAAAATACCTTTTAACGAAGAGTGTGAATAAACTTCGTCTGCTTGAACTTGGTTCATTTTTGTTCGTTCGCCTTCACACAGGTTTTTATATAAAAATTTTAAAAATTCAAATTTCATTTGCATTTCTTTGGCATCACTTCATGTCGAGTCGATTGCATGGTGAATGTTATTATTACCTTTTATTGTAGATCTCTATTTTATACACGAAATGCATTGATAAGGCATTTTTATATGAAGATTTTATATAAAAATGAAAGAATTAATGAATATTTTCATTATTTAAAATCAAAATCAAATTTGTGTCTCAAATCAAATTTGTGTAAATATTTTTTGCATTTAAAATGCATTTCTTGACATTGAATTTATCGTTAAGATTCATTTCGATATAGAAAAAGTTATTATTATGTTATGTGGGATTTTCAAGTTCAAAATTATTTCTAAAAATTCTCACGATTTCGCAGTTATTTTCGCATAAATTTCTACTATTTTTGAATTTAATGCCGATTTAATTTTAATTCAAAGCCACAGAAATCGCTTGGAATATAAAATTTATATGTTCATGGTCGAAATGAATTCTTTATTCTTGAGAAATGTTTACCCACACGATCATTTCTTGGTTCTATTTTCTCCCTCAAGCTACTGTTTTTCTTCTTTCTTTTATAAAATTTCTGTGTGGAATCGTGATCGCTGTATTTTTGTCTTGTCTTTTATTCGTTGCTTTTTTCATTTATTCAACAAATTCGTGACTCAAAAAATTCGTAAATATTGAACAAATTGTTGCTAATTGTTAATTGTTCAGTTGTTAGTGTTGCCAACTGCAAGAAAGAGACGATAACGGACGAGTTTCGTGTTTAAGATTATTTTTCGTTATTTTTTTAATATATTGTGAATTGTTTCCTTTTTATACCCTACAACTTAAGGTTGAGGGTATATTCACTTTCTACCGGAGTGTGTAACGCATAGAACTAGACAAGATAGGTATGGAAAAGTATATATATTCTTGATCAGCATCACCACCGAAGTTGAAATAACGATGTCTGTCCGTCTGTCTGTCTGTCTGTCTGTCCGTTGAAATCACGATCACAGGAGAACGGATTAAGATTTCAAAATGAAATTTGGCAAAAATATTCGTTGCTATGTTGGGGTGTTTCGTATTGAAAATGGGCAAAATCGCCCAAGGACCACGCCTACTTTTTATATCGAGAGTGCAGATACCTCTGTTTTGCATAATAGAAAAGGCCATATCAGCATCACTTTTTGAGAGAAATTTTATATGTAGGTTTAGAATAATGCTTCCAGTTAATATGCCAAATATGGGCGCGATCCGCCCACTTTTAAAAAAAATTTTTTTTTATTATTATTATTATATATATATTGTATATTTATTATTAGATATATAATATATATATTGTATATATATACGAATATATTATATCGCACCAATTCTAAATATATATGCGAGTATATATGCAGCTTTAAGGTGTAGGGTATTTCGGCTACAGCCCGGCTGTAGACAACACCTTTACTAGTTTAAATTGTGTTAGAATGAGAATAAAGTTGAGTTAGACTGAAATCTGATTGGAAATTGATTTGCACGGCAGTCGTTTTCCTCTTTACGTTTCTTCCTACACTGAAAAATTGAATTTATAAATCGCATGAGATATTTAAGTGTCGCTGTTGAAATCTCCGCGATCTGTAAGAATTTTCGCAATGTTATTTAATCTGATGATGTTCCTTAAACTAAGAAGAATCGCGAAGGGTCAATAAACTTTTAACGTTTGCATGCGATTTGAAAAGTCGACGACATCGACCGGAACACGCGATATTTTCTAATGACAATTATGAATGTGGTGATGGCGATGATGACGATGGTGTTCAGTATCCGTAAGTTGAAAAGCAGCCGGAGATCTCACACAGAGCTCGCAGCCGACAATCTTGAAATGAAATATTAAATTAACGCACGAAGAAGCACGAATGAAGTTGAAGGTACTCGCTGAAAGACGGCGCGGGAGGGGAACGCGGTTGAGCTAAGTAAACCTAGAAGATTCTAATCTCAAGTTTGTTTGTGTGTAGATCGCGATCGTGTGTCTGCTGGGTCGCTGTTGAACTTGACAACGGCGGAAAACACGCTGTAATCTAAACCAACAACAGCGGAAATATTTTCCTTCGTGACAGCACGTTAAAAGCCGCAAATATGCAGCGCGCGTTGATAGTTAAGTTGATAGCTGAGTTGATATCCGTCGCCGACGCAAAAATGTTTGTCAACTCGAATGGGATGACAAGAAATCCTTTTCTTCGGAGACGGAAAACATTTCAAAGATCAGATCGGAGTTTTTTGACCTTAACTGAGAGACGGAAAATTATAAATGTAAAAAACAGATTGAAAAATTTAATGCAAAAAACAAATTTCAATAGTTTTCACAAAAGTTTAAAGAAATCATTGTTTTTGTTTATTTCATTCCCTTTTCTCTGAGTGCAGTCAAATATCAACTTCGTACATACAAAAGAAGCTTAGAAAAACGAAAACTTTTCTCGGAAACATATACCAAGAAAAGCAAAGAGTGAAGAAATATGGGAAAGACAACTACGAGCAATATAAAAAGAATAAGCTCGGAAAAAATTTAAAGAATAGCAAAAAAACAGAAAAAGAAAATCACTTCTCTAGTCATGAAAGTCGAAGAAATTGTAGCTAATAATAACAACGATATAGCCTAAAAAATAATATTAACAATAATGATAATGACAGAAACAGTGATCACGAAATAATGATAAGTGTAGTAGCAATAGAAGACGTAATAAAATAGACACAAAAAAAAAACCTATAGAAACAAACCTTTATAAAAGACCTTTTAACCATTCTGTCGGGTGTCAAGCACGGAGAAACTGTTAAAATTGACAACGTTGTCACCAATTATAAATGCCATTTGCAATTTGTCACACTTCATGGCGATAGCGAAAAGACAAGAAATATGAGCTAAGAGAACTCGGCAGTTATAATAACAACAACGATTAGAAAAAGCAGAACAACAGCAACAACAACACCAAAAACAATTACTTTCGGAGTACGCATTTCGCGACGTTGTATCTCGATACGAAGCAATTTTTCTGTTAACATGCAGCAGGAAGTCATCGAAGAGTGGAACAAACGTAAATGTATCTGTTGCCGCTTCTTTTGGCTTCTTGTTGCTATGATTTTCGCTGTTGTTGTGCGGTTTTCTTTTAATTGGCAAACTGAAAATGTTGTCATCGCTGCCAGTGAAAAAAAAAAACACGCATCTACGAAAGGAGGTTATGAAAAAATAAATGAGAAAAGGAAAATGAAAATTGGTTAAAGAGAAACGATATAGGAATATTTAAATTTATTTTTTCCATTAAAGAAAAAAGAGATATTTATAAAAATTATCAGCGTAAATAAAAGGTAAATGAATTTGAGACCATTTTTTGTCGTAGTGACTAACATAAGAATACATAAAAATATGCATCAGAATAATTTTCAAGATAATTTTTAAAATAATATTCTCTGTAAAGAAATAATACTAAAAACAAGAAGAAGAAATCTCAAAAGTAGTTTTACAAAAAAGTAATAAAAAAGAAGAAAAGATCATTGAAATAATTTGTCGAAATATCTACTAAAAACCTTGGAAACCTTGAAATTAAAAACCTTAAACAGAAAAAAATATAGAGTATATTTTAAAGAATTAAAATTACCATTAATCATAATAATATTAGTATTTCTTTTTAATAAATTACAAACAATAATTATAAGCAATAAATTAATTACAAGTTGATAACCAAAATTGTACAGTAAAAATGTAAATAAAATGATTTAGAAAAAATAAAAGATTTATAAAAGGATGATATTAATAATAATAATAATAATAATAAATAATAATAATAATAACAATAATAATTAATAGTAGAAGAAAGAAATCATCGAAAGCAAACATTAAAAGAATTTAGAACAGTTTGTGCAAAAGTCCCTGCAGAAAAATTTTTCCTCACTCGAAACTCTATAACTATAAATATAAATAAATAAAATAATACTAATAATGATTTCATCTCAATGCGGAATCAATTTTAATGAGGTTAATTTTTTTTTATTTATTTATTTTTTTATTTAATGAGGTTAATTATTTTTCAAGTCTTCATTTAAAATTGAATCCCGTTCAAATCTGATATTTCAATTAATTCTTCATCGATTTCATTGGAAATATTTTTTTTTTTATTCTCTAGGCTTTCCTCAATCTTTTTTCTTGCTAAGGAAATAAAATGAATTGGAAAAAATTAGAGCAAAAACGTTAATCGTTCTTTGCGTGACCAAAGGAATTTTTCTGGGCGCGTCTTTGTTTGTTTGCTGTCTACTTGTCAGTTAGACTGCTGAAATAAACGGATACTGAATCAATTTCAAACAGATATAATAAAGACATGACTTTTTAGATTCGCCTTCGACTTTGTTAAATTATTTCGTGTATTGTGTGTTGTAATGTTTTCTCCCGGAATCCATTAATTCGGCCCAACCTTAAGAATTTTGTTGATATATTTCACTAGTGTTATTAAAGGCGATAATCTGTCCTTCACTGTCTTTACTTTCCTCAGGTTCGATTACCTATAGAGCTCTATTATAAAGCAAGTAGCACAATTCTGAGGATCCAATTAAATACTTTAAAATATGCTCTTAATACATTAAAGAATACGTCAATTAAGAAAGGAAATGTTAGAGGAAGAATTGAATTGAATCAAAGAATAATCAATACAATTGAAAGGTGGTGAGGAGGAAAAAGTGTATCGAGTTTATTTCCCATCAGAACGAACCGACTGACTTCTCTATGTTCGTATAACCTGTTGCACTTGTTTTGTCACTCGTCTTGCCACTTTTTGTCATTTGTTTACGAGATGAGGCGAGGCTTTTGTGAAAATGTTTAAATTGCTAAAAAAATATCTAAACGAAATGGAAAAATGCGAACAGGATTTTTCTTTTCCTGCTCCTTTTCTTGCTGCACGAACAACTTTCAATTATGAAAGTAGAATTAAAAGCAATCGAAATGCTGCTGTTGCAGCGACCGAGATCGGCATCAGGCAGCCTCTGCTGATCAATGATCTCTAGCCGATGCTGGTGTTGGTTGTGTCGTCGATGATAGCAGTGTCAAGATCATCGATGCCATCTGAACACGTTAATTTTATTTGTAGCTACTTATTTAGACAGCAAAATCAGACAAGTTTTTTTGAAGAATTGAGAATGAGAGATATAGAAGAAGATGTCGATAGGAATATGGAGATCATATAGGGAATTTTAAGGAATTTTAGGATTTTTAATTACCCTTAAATGCTTAGTTAAATTGCAATTCTAAGGTAAGATTTTTACATAATTTTTTTGTAATTTTATTTAAACTTCAGTTTGGATTTTATCCTTCTATTAGTTGATGATTTCTTCTGTTATCATTCGCAATTTAGCAAAAAGATTTTCAGGAAAGTCGTGCTTCTATCTTTGCACTTTATCTCTAAATTTCGTTGCGTTTTGAAATGATTTCTTCCCTCGATCAATTTAATTTTGTTACCACGATTTTATATGCATTATTTAAATCACCTTTTTAAACTATGTACAATTAAATTAAATGCAACTTTTTGAATTTTTTTCATAAGTTCGTATTTGAAATTTATTTGTTGATCTCATGCAAACGATGAACTTTTCAACACTTTATTTTTCTGCCTTTATTCACGAAGGAAAGAAACAAAAACTTGACTCTTAACACATTTGATTGCAATAATTTTCCTTCTTCTTCTCTTGGATGATCACGATCGAGTTTTCCAATTGAATATATGTACAAAATTCGTATAGAAAACATACGAAGATTGTTGGCTAAACTGAGGCAGATGAACAAAGCAATAACGGTTTTTTATCGGTCAAAATTTTGTCTTGATCAATCGACACAATCGAATTGATGATCGTGTTGCTAATTGAAATGTACAAAAGAACAGTTACAGCAACGAATGCAATCGTGCAATCGGGGAAAATCATGTCGATCGTCACTTAAGAAAGATTTACATGTTATACTCCAAATAAACCAGATTTTCACCACAATCAGTTTTCTGCTCGATCGGTGCTTTTTTCGAAATTGTGCTAATGATCGATTGTTTGGTCAACAGCATCTGTTCTCTCTTTGTCTAAATCACGCTGAGTTTGCTCGTTGCGGATCACTTTGCGGGTCAGTTGAAATAACTGAACAATTTTCCTTAGTATCGCGGAAGATCTCGGGCGAATCGGATCGGATTGAATGAGATTGAAGATGGGATGCGATGGTACGGAGCGAACTGGGTTCGCATCGGTCCATTGCGGCACGCGGCACGATTATTGATGCTCTTATTTCTGCTGCTGTGGCTGTTTTTATGTTTTATGTTTTTATGTAGATCAGTTCATCAACACCGTACTGCATCAGTGATCAAGAGGAATGAATGCACATGGTACATTTATTACGCCAAACAATTACAGTTCTGTTTATTTGGAGCTTGAATGAGCGGAGAAGTAAAGGAAGGCGAAGAGAAGAGGCGAAACGCTAGTGAAGATTTGCGAAAAATATATTCAATTGAAAAGATTTATTTAATTAAAGATCATTAAAAAATAATAAATTAGCGAAAAATTAAGAATTACTGAAGGAAGAAAAAAAGCAAAAAAAATACATAAAATAAATAATATTAAGAGTACATAAAAAGGAATAAAAATACATTACAATTAATCAAGAATAAATAATTTAAAAATAAAAATACTCAGTTTATATAACAGCGTAAATAAAATATGCAATAATAAAAAAAAGAAGAATGAAAAGTTAATGCAATCAAAAATGCGATAAAATTAAATATATTAAGAAATGAATTTATTTGATTTACTTTCATATGTAATTAATTCAATATTAAATTGTTTTTTCAGTACTTATTTTTAGTCTTTTATTTATATATTTAGTGCTTTATATTTCTTGAAATATTGAAATTTGAAATTGTTTTATTTTAATGATTAATTTTAATTTCGATCATTATTAGTTTTTTTTTTGTAATATTATTTATTAGTTTTTATATTTCTCTTTAAATATATTTTTATACATCAAATATGTTTCTATGTATTATTGTATTTATTCATTTATTTGTATTATTTATTATAAATATTTGTGTTTTCATTTTCAAACTGCTTTTATTTGGAGTTTTTCTCTTTTTCGCGCACGTTTCAATGCGATAGACGTAATATTTTGAGCTGAAAACAGACGTAATAATTTTAACAAGTGTGATATAATAAGATAAACAATGAAAACTGAAACAAAGCAAGAGACAAAAGCGAAAAACGACTCATAAAACATCAAAATAAACCACCTGCATGAATAAGGTGGAAAGAAACACGTCCAAAAAAAGAAAAACTGAAACTTGAATTCATTCATTCAGTTTTTAAAAAATTCAATTAAAGTCGTGTTTCAAATGTTAATTGTTGTTTAGTTTTTGGCCCGCATTCGTCATTTAACGTAAATATTCAAATTCGAACATAAAAGCAAAACAAAAGCATTTTTCTTTTCAGTTTCGAAAATACAATTAATTTTTTTTTTATACATAAATTTGTTTTTATTTAGAAAAGCAAAATTTTTATTGCCAAATATTTTTTAAGGTTTGAAAATCGTTTCGAAACTATTTTCGGTGTAAGCGATCAGCGTCAACTTTGATTTCGACTTTTTACATCCTTTGCAGACTCTACACCATCTTTTCCCCTGAATACTTGGCCCACTTTGACTGCATATTGTAAGTGTTTTTATTAAAATCGCGATCGTGTTTATTCTTCGATTGACTTTTTTCTGCTCAAAGCATTCGTCGCGATCGTGGGCATCGTTGCTGCGAGGTCGTGGCAGCACTCCACGCCACTGCAATTAGTGTCTGCATAATTTATCTGCTGCTGACAGGGTTTCCTTTTCGGTTAAACCCTTTGCAGCCGCGCCGCTGTCAGCGACGCCCACCCGAAGACAACCACGATCGATCCAAGCCTCAAGTTAATCGATGCAGGGTCAGCAGCATGAATGAGCAATGAACCAGAATACTAATGAAATTAGCAACGAGTGGGTGGCAGGCGTTGGGCTGAGGGAGGGAGGGAGGGAGATATGCACGGACGGATGGATAAATGTAGTGGAGGAAATGAAGCCGGACCTAAAGTAGAGCGCTGCGTGGCTTGCAGCTAAATGCGAGGGCGGAAACTGACAAAGTATCAGAGATATTTTCCCGGATTAACTTTACATTTAAGAAATGAGATTGTTACAGTCTTCAAGAGAATTATTTAGATTATTGTTCCACAATCGGCTCTCTGTGAAATTGCAAAACTCGTCGAGAGTTCTTCCCAATGGATTTATTCTTTTATTAGTTTTAGACTTTGACCATTTCCAAAGGTAATGTGACTATTTGTAAATGTGTAGATCGAATTTTACCACGTTCCTTTGACTTTTCGTTCTGTTTTTATATTTTAAGTCTATCCACGATTTGAATTATTTCCATTCGCACGCGTTCCTTTGATCACCGCTGCTTTTCTTTGTTTAATTTTCATGGCACTTCCCAAATATTTCTGAACTCTTTCCGATCAGCCAAGTGGAACTTCGGATCGTGCCCGTCGGCGTCGTTGCTCTTTTTTACATCGGTCGAATGACGATCGTGCCTGTGCTCAGTGCTGAACGAACTCTGAACTATGAAAAGGTACAATAAAAACTTGGAACTTCCATGCAACTGCAGGGCGTCCATACTGATCGCTGCTGATCTGTCTGTCGTTGATCGCATTCGTATTCGTGTGGTGTGCTGTGCCTTTCGGTGGTGGTGGTCGTTCACAAATTGAATTCGATCGTAGCCGAAGTAATGCACGCTTCTCGCATCAGTGTTTTTCCATGTTCACACGCTGAAGAGAACCGAAGTTCTCTGGACTGTAATTCAATGACTCCCGGTGTCTCTGCTTGAAGCTTAGTTCGTCCGTCCGTTAGTCTGTTCTTCGGTGTGTTCCTCTTTCGAGACTGACACGATCGGCGCGAGATCGGGCTTGTTTCTGTGTGAACAACGTTCAAAAGTCGCTGCTGCCTGCTTCTAGTGACTTGCGGCGATTCTCGCTGGGAAACCGGGATTCTGTCCGTCTGTTTCTGACCTCTGGCCAGGGCACGAGTGCAGTTTAGTGTTTCTAATTTCGTTGATCGGCATTGTTTTGTATCTTTTTGTGTCTTTGCATGTTTCTGTTCTTTTTTTCTTTTTTTTTATAAAATCACGTCCATTTTTTCAATTGACCCCTGGATTTGGATTAATGAACTTTCCAGCAATGATCGCGATATTAAATCTCATTCTTCCAATTGATTTCAGACCAAGAAAACGAAGAAATTAAATAAATTTCTTTCAGGTTCAAATAAATTTTTATTTTTTTTCGGCATTAGAGATCTTTGACAGCGAGAAAAACAAAAACAAAAGCAAAAGAAAGCTTTCCGAAAGAAGGAAAATCGATGCACTCGAAAAGATGTTCTCTTCTCTTCTGGAAATGTTTTCCGTTCGCTTTTTATATTTACATTATTACCCAAGGTTCAGTCGCAGGTTTAAATTTAGATGTCGAAAAATTCGATTAGCGCTTTTCACACACAATTAGCTTCGATTCAGCTTCAAAATAGTGATCATTAACGATGACTAATATCAATTTTGTGTGTTTCCAAAAAACTTTGAATATAGAAGAGACTCATTAATGAAGACAGACTCTTATTAATGAAGCTGGAGCCTTGACGAATTAAAAATTTCACATTGATTGTAATCACGTTTTGATCTTAATTGATTTGTGTTTTAATTGAGGTAAGGTAAGATTTACGTAGCCTCAGTACTTATTTTGCGATCGTTGAGATCCTTAAAAGCTGACATTTTGCGAATTTATTTGTGAAAGCATCTCATTTTTAGCTTCTATCTAGACAGACATTTAAACACCTAAAGACTTTCTTCTAGAAACGTCAGGTTGCACTCAGGGTGAAAAGAGTTGAGGATTTCTAGATTGTCGGTAAAAATAATCAGGACTTAATGTCACCGTTTCACACCTTTCGGGATTTAAATGTTGACACCTGACAAATCCAGTTTGAAACTCGTCTTTGGGCTTTTCAAGAGGTGCTCAGCCATCGTTAGACGTCTGCTTTCTTTAAAATTTGCCTTCCAGCAGTTCGCAATCACCTTTTCGAAATGCTTGAGGGAGGCCGCTTTGACCTCGAACAACTGGCGCTTTGACTTCAGCACGATATTTGTTGGTGTTGGTGCTTGGTTTGCCAACTGCAGCTGCTGCTCATCTCCTCGACTCTCTACTCGTCTGGCTGACCATCTGTCTGGGCCCGTGCTGCATGCATGAACTCGAAAGTCAAGTTGAAGTCGTCTTGAGGAGGGCAACAGCACATGCTTCAAGTGCTTGCAAAAAGTTTTAGGCAAAAGCAACAACTCGAAAACCTGAAACTACTTTTGCTTTTAATTTTGGCTTGTAAGCAGTGCGTTGTTGTTTTGAAAAGCCCGAATGCGGCACGAAGTTTCGTCTGCGGTTTTATCGTAGCTGCAGCTGTTCAGCGGCTCAATTTACGAAACCGACCCGTAGCCGCAGCAAATGCTTGCTATGTAGTAGCTAGTTAAGTTTTCGGTGTTGCATTTCATCTATCGCACTCGGAGCTAATTAAGGCGGAGACCAATTTCGGCCTAGAAGTTAGCCCGAGCACGAACAGCTGGAAGCTCAACATTCCAACACCTTCTGTAGGCCATCGATTGTCGACAGTGCTTTTAAATGGTTTCTTATTTACTCTAATTTTCATCGCTTGTTTGCTTTTGTCTTCTTTTCCAGCAGAAAGTCGATCCGTTGATGCGCATTCAGGAGGAAATAAAAGAAGTTAAGCGTCGAGAGCGGGAGTACCGCCAACTGAAATTGGGTGACTACGATGAAGATGAGGCTGATGCCAACAGCGGCGCCGGCAGCAATCATGCTGTTAAGAACAACAAAAACGAGCTTCTTTCCTTAAGTCCAGAGCCATCGTCCGGCATTCAGATGGAAAGCAGTGCCACCTTCCTGTCCGCGGCAGACGATCGCCACGACTCTTTGGCCTCTAGTGTCAACAGCAAAGAGAGCTTGGAAGAGCACAATTCTGATGATTCAGGTATTTCGGCTTCGTCAAGTCCGATCAACGGCAGTTCGGCCAACGGCCGCAAATCGACCAGCGCAGCAGTAGCCGCCAAGGAGCAACGCTACGTGGGCCCGAACAGTTATAACAGCCTGGCACCGATTCCCCCAACGCAGAAGCTGTTGACACGCACGGTTTCCACACCGCAAATTTTCATCCAGAACCGCATCATCGCTCAAACTCCGTCTCAAAAGGGTTTGATGCAGCGCTTCATTGCTTCACGCGGCAAACTGATGCTGAACAACAACAACAATGGCGCTGGCGGCCATGGCGGCAATCCCTATTACAACGACAACAACAAGCTGCTGACGTCTGCACAAAACACGTCCGCTATCATCAACAGCGGCTTCATACAAGACTTCGGGCTCCGCAATACAGCTTCGATTGTCATCCCGACGGTGACCATGACGCCGGCGGTCATCGAACGCGACGCTGACGGAAAACCGATACGACGAGGTTACGTCCCGGTCGAGGTGAAGATACAGCGTGAACTGAAGGACTACAAATCGCGTGAGAGCGAACTGAAGAAATATCGCAAAATACGCGACTCTACGCCTGATCTACTGGAGTCCATAGACATGGAGTAAGCCGGAAAGAAAATAGATTTTCATTGTTTATTTATCTCCTGTATTTGAAGAATTATCGAATCGGATGCGGATGACGACGAGGAGCACTGCTATGGACCCGGAAAGATGCGTTCAGCAAAGTCATTTGGAGAGCTTTGCGAGTCCGTAAACTCAAACAGCTTGTCACCCAGGTAGGTCGGGTAACCAAGTACCGCTTTATACCTTTTTTGCTATTTTCTGGTGATTATTTAAAACAATAACTCTTACAGAACCACGCCCAGTCCAGATTATGATGAAAAGCTTAATTATAGTCGCACCAACGGAATGCGTCCCGCCGTGTCTCTGGCTCAACTCTGTGATCTGGACCCGCAGGAGGCACCGTCTTCGCACCGGCTTATCGCTCAATGGGAGAGCATCATCAAGAAAAATGAGCAGAAGTGCGAGCGGAAATAGAGTGGGAATGGAGAGAATGGAGGCAGCGTTGTTAGGAAACCAAATGTTTCAAGATCTTCGACTAAAGAGTAACCTAAAACAAGGAATGCATTTTTTATACAATCACATCACTGAAAAGTTCCACTGTAAATGCACAATTGTTTAGGTTATTTACACTTTAACTTTATATCACAACTAATAACAGTTTCTTAAATTATTATCCTTATATTAAATTATTGATTATTAAAAATTTTATATTTGTAGAGTAGTCGGTACAATGAAATCTGAAATCCTATTGAATATTATAATTTTGTGTACTTAATTAAATAATGCTTTGAAATGCTTGTTTCGGTAATATTCGTAAACAACGATTGAAAATAACGATTGAAAAAAAACTATTGAAAATAACGATTGAAAATAACGATTGAAAATAGCGATTGAAATAACGATTGAATACGATTGATAAGAATTGAAGCACTTTTGCTATGAGTCACTTTCGAACAGGCAAAACGGCTGAATTTTGTTTTCTTAAGCTTTACCTCTGTAAATAAATTACTACTGTGTTTATTTCCTTCTCTATATCGAGTATATTTTTTAGAATTGTAAGTCATTTACTTGAACTACTTATGAATTATAAAAAACTTAAAAAAAATATTAATAAAACTATAAGAAAAATTATTATTATTATTTTAATTATTTCAAAACAGCAGATTTAAATTGAACAAAAAAAAATACCCAGAGTCTACCATATAATGCCCACTGTAGGCGTTAGTGACGACTTGTGCGGAGATTCAAGAAAAACGTTGCATTCTTTTAGGGATTGCTTAGTTAAAAGAGATGTACTGCTTTCTTTCACTAGCTATTAATGCGATTTTAGATAAAGTTTAATTACAAGAAAAGTCAGTATTACAGAGGATTTTAGACAAAAAAAACCCCTATTGGTCTAAACCATTGGTGAAAAGTACTCATTAAGGGACCCACACACAGCAGACTTTAATCGCGCCCATAGTTTGACATGGGACTGTTGTAAACGATGCGATCACAACACAGTTCCATACCGACACAAACTATAGGACGTTAAAAGTCTGATGTGTGCATGTACGCTTCATTTAAAAGAAATCGAAATGGACATCGTAAAAGTAAATATTTAGAAAGTTCAGATTTATTTAAATAATTACTATTTTTTTTTTCATTTTACGTATTCCCTGCTTTCAAATTCTATTGATAATATCCTCGTGCCCGGGCCTCTTCAACGATGGTCCTGATAGCCGCAAATGTCTCCTCAGCAGTAGGAGTGATCTGATCTGCTGGGAGAATAAACATGTCCTCGCTGTTCGGCGGTCCTCGAAGCTCAAACGTGAACGTGATGGGGATTTTCAGATCTTCGTAAGCCCAATCCTTGGATCCACCACTCGACGGATAAATCGTTTCATACACACTGCCACATTTGTACACCCGACCAGTCAAGTGATTGATTTTGTCGCTGGCCTTTTTGGCTATTGCAGACAGATCCTCGTAGTGCTCGACCCGTTCTGCAGTATGGCTGTAGGGAAACATGATCAGCTGCGAGTACGAGTGCAGCGACAGGTACGTGCTTATTCGCTCCTTCTTCTTGTTCTCCCTGACGAACTGCATCAAACGTTTGGTTTCGATTTCGCTGCCAGCTGCTGGGCCCGAGTAATCGTAGCGGCATGGATCGCCGCTAGCGCCCGTTGTATTCCAGTGATTCGGATAATTGCGGTTTAAGTCAACGCCGCGACAAATGCCGAATAGTTGACGATTCTTGCGCCACATGCGATCTCCTTCGAAGGTGTATTTGTAGCCGTCGGGATTCACAACGGGAAACACGATCCAGTTGAATTCATCGGCCAGCCGCTGATCACCGACCTGCTTTGACGTTAACAACTTGTTGATGAAGAAGGTGGCTGTGGCCGGAGCGATCCACTCGCGGGCGTGTATTCCACTCTCCATGAAGATCGTTGGGTTCGATTTGTTGCGCGCCAGCTTCAGACCCTTGATGCTCATGCCTTGAGCACTGGCGCCCATATCGACCAGCGTCAATTCGTTGGGATACTGCAATGAAAGTTGCTTCATCCAAGCGTAGATGGTGTCCAGATGAAAGTAATGCTGCCAATCGAAGTGCTTCAAATCGGTGCCGATGGGCAGCACCTCGGCAAAATTCTTATCGATCTTCTCTTGAAAGTTATAAGACTAGCAACAAAAACAAAACACTTGAGGATAAGATTGTGGCAATTTCAGCAAAGAAACTCACCAAAATAATATGCTTGACTTTGTACACTTGTAAAAGGTCAGCAAAGTCGGCCACTTTATGGGGCGCTACCATGATCGTCAGGTTCTGTTTCCGATGGCGCGCATGTCCGAAGAAGGTGCAGCTGTCGCTCTGCTCCTCGAGCTGCTGGAATAGCTGAACATGCCGATCCGAGGCCAGCTCCACGTAGTAAACACGATAGAAATCGTAGCGAGCTTGGTCCGGAAAGGGCGAAGTTGGTGTTAAATTAGTAACAAGTGTTGGAAGCACAAGCAGAAATGCAGCCACCAACAGAGGATAGATTGAGATGAAGCTCCTCATTTTGCACACAATTTTTCGTTTTACACAGGATTGAAGAATTTAAATTTCGAAATTAAATATAAAAAATATTTTTAATTGACATCGAAGTTTGAGTTTACTTGAAAGAATGCTTCAAGTGCGTCGATTAGGGTGAATGCGATTTAAAGAAAACAACGAATTTTATTTGTAATAAATTGAAACAGCAAACAATAATCTTTGGTCTTTCTTTTATGAATAATGAAAATAATATGCATATAGCTACGCTTAAAGGAGATAAACAGTGACGAAGAGCGATAAAGACGCAGAGAAATCAATGAAAACTTAAGCCCATTGAACCGTTTGAGAGAAAGACACAATAGGAAACCGAAAATGAAATAGCAAATAGAACAGGAATAGGAATAGAATAGGAGTAGCAAAGAGAATAGGAACACACTTCGCAAATCGTATAAAAATATCAATTAAATACTCTGTCAGTACCGTATCGGCGTCTTTCCCGACAGAACTTAATAAGTTGGAAATAAAGAAAATAGCTACTGATAACGTGCACTTTTTTAAGCTTCCAGCTTAGCCTTGTCTGACTAATTTATAACCGCTGATCCGTCGTTCGTATTTTTGTTTTTTACAATCTACCGACTCTATTCAACATCTCTGACCAAGTAATGCTTTTTTTTACTTATACGATCTCTTTTGACAGAGTTATTTATAAGTGATTCGAGTAGTGGTTGTTTTCCAACAAAAAATGTAAGCGCACTTGTTTTTCCGAGTTTGAGTGATACTGGTGGTACCAGAACTATTGTCAATACCGTTTTTGTTGGTGAGCGTGGTTTTATTCCGAATCGATATAAATGACATGTTTGGCAAACCTTTTCCGTCAGAAGACACGCAGTCCTACCCGAACTGAGCACTCCTGTGAAGTTATCCGAGCATGAATTTCCACAAGAGTTATATAAAAATAAGAGGTGTTTAGGTATTGCCTTTTACTTGAACAAGGATAAACATACTGTGTCCATGAGCTGCAGAGACGACTTCAGGGTCCGTTGATTTTAACCCTCCTCTCCTTAACGCCTAAACACCAACGACGGATCTGTATGGTTACTATATCGACAGTAAAGACGCTACTTCACCTTTAGCACTATATCTTGGCATTAAAAATTGAGCATTAGACAGACGGAGTTCTCTATGAGATAAGATATTGTATTCGATTTCGCGAGAACGTATAATAGAGTATAGTTTTTACGGCTTGTATTTCTTATACTAATACTTGCGTTTGTATTCATATTTCCTTAGCTAGCCGCTATGCTTTGTTTGGCTTATTCCCGAGAGCATTTTTGCATGGTGTGAATAGCTGAGAGAAAAAAAATGGCAGTTGCCTATGGCGTGGCCTTATGGGCTACTTAATTTACTTATGTTCATATTTAGAAGTCAATTTTTTATTGTACTTTCCACCAAATTTCAAGAAATTAAAAATTTTATTCCACTGAAGGGAAACGTACAATCACGTACTGCATATATATAACATGTTATATGGTCGGTGGTATAATCAACTTTAAGTTATTTCAGTCGCTTTTCAACTGCACTAAAGAGCTTTAGCTATAGAAGGCTTTTATAATAACTTTTTCCTGGACTGCTTTTTTGGTTGAAGAGCTTTTCATTGTATTTCGTCATCCGAAAGCTACGAAGAAGACGTGTTTCGAAAAAAGGATTCATTTTTTCTTAACAGCTGTCACGACCATGGATCCTGCGCACTCACGTTACTTCGAAATTTTCATCCCTTGGACAACCACATTTTTGAAAGTTCGCTTTCCAGTTCATTTTGTGAATGGTTTTTGTATCCTCATCCTCTGCGTGTGGCCGGAAAATCCTTCTTTTTGTTGACATCTGTGACTCATCTGACAGGTGGTGAGCGTCGGCGGCTGTGGTGAAAACAACGGCAAAAGCTTTGCGCTCCTGCCAAATTCGTTCGAACAACGACTGCGAAACTGGACGGAAGGAGTCAAGGAAGGACGGACGTCAGCTAGGAAGGAAGAACTTTTCTCGGCCGCGTCGTCGACTAACGTAGAGCCGAGTGTGTGTCGTCGAGCAGCGTTTCGTCGGTATGGAGAAAAGCGAAGAGAGACAAATGTTTTTTATTAATTCTTAATTGAGATAATATTTTAGAAAGAAAGTGAAAGAAAAAATAAAACTCGACGTTGCGAAGAACAAAATTTCAAGCGGAAATAAACGGAAAATCCATTCAAAATCTCAAGAAAATCTCAGTGAAAACGCGTAATTTTTTGCTTTTTTGTATATATACAACGGAACGGAGTCGGTGGTGGTGACTGCTGCTGATGTTGCGAAATTCCGTTGGATAAATTGTTGTGTGTACTCGGAGAAAAGGAAGAAAGTCGTTCCTTCCTCGTCAACGTCGCCGCGGTAACCAGTGCCGAAATTTAAATAGGAACGGACAAAGAATCCGGACAAAGAAGTGAGAGTGGTTGAAGTTTCCTGGCAGCCCTCGCTGTTGTCCATATCGCGACAAACCGTAGTGAAAGCCGAGCCATCAATTGAATTCATTTCTTCAGTAATAATATTCGGATATAATAAGTCGGCGTTCAGCCCACTCGCCTCCAAAGTGCGCCCAACAACCTGTAATCGCTGCCGGTTTATCTCTGCTATCTCGAGAGCCGACGGACGGACGGTACTGCATTAAAACAGATAGATAGACTCAGCGAAGGACCGGCAAACAGACGAAAGCTTTAGAGTTTCGACTTTAGTCATCGGCTTCTGTCTACCTGAGTACTTAACCTAAAAGTATGCAACACTGTGACAAAGAGATTGGAGAGGTGCGCTCGGCAGCAATATTACAGCTGCCACTTGAAATACAATAGCAACAAATAGTCGCAACTCTAACGTAGCAACAAAGCAGAAGCAGCGGCACGATGACAACTAAAAGCAGTTAGTTCAAGTGTCCTCTTAGATGTGCTCAAAGAGGGCTCCACATCAGCAGTTCCTAAACTTCCTGCAGCGGAATTATTCACTGCCCATACACTAGATAGTCAAACTTTGTGTAGATATTCGATAGTCGGTACAGCCGAGCTTCCCTCCCTCGCCATGGAACGCATGTGGCGCAAGGTCAACCACAGCTTCAGCGGACGCACCTCCAAGACCATCTCCTCCATACAGTCCAGCGATACTGTCAGTTCGGCTGGCGGTTTCGGCGATGGTCAGATCGTCGTGGCTGTGGCGGGTATCCCAGCTCACAATAACAATAATAGCAATGCCGGAACCAATTTACCCTCCAGCACAGCTACCGGACGACGTCTGGCTGCCAGCGGCCAGCTACCGATTCCGGGTGGAGCAGGCGGCAGTCACTCCGTTGTGACATCTCCGGGAAACTATCAGAAGTCACTGAGCCAGCATGTGTTGCAGAGCAGCACCGCTTCCTCGGAGCGCCGGAGACGAAGGCGTCGAAAGAGTCGGCCCAGACGTAGCGGGGGTATCAGTTGTGTTGGCGGCGGCGGTGGCGGCGGAGGAGGTGGTGATAACATGTCGTAAGTCAGAGTTTTGTATAGTTTCTCGTTGTTAGTCGAAATTAAAGTGAAAAGAGCTCCGGAAGATGGTTTTGTTACCCTCTTCAAAGCTCAAAGAGGTAACATTTTGCCGATGACAGAGTTAATTCCATAATTACACTTAACCCAAAAATATTTTTTAATAATGTTAAAAGGAAAGCAGTAATTTCGCCCCACACGCGGCTTTCCATTTTAGTAAAGAAAGGTTTATAAATAATTTAGTACCAGAAAACTGCCACTTTGAGTACAGCTAAAGAAATAACATAATGAAGACTAACATTTACAAACATTCGTAATTATATGACTACATATAATTGTTTGTGTCAGTAGTTTGAACCTCTCGACTGCAATTAAGACCACAATTATTCCTTATATGCTACAATTTTGTGAAGCGGTTAGAGATGAACAACCAAGTTAACTATAAAGTTATGATATGGAATTTGTAGGGAAGAAAACACAATACAGCAAAAAAAAAAAAAAATTATTAAAAGCGATTATGAGGACCTTCTTTAAAACTTAAACTCAAATAAAGTTAATGATAACATATAAGTAATGTAGTAAGTGAATTATAAAAATGAATAGAGCAGAAGACTGTCACGGTTAGAAATCTAGTAAAAATTTAGTATTTGGAATGTTTAAAAATATGTATAAGAATTTGGGTTTAAAATTTAGTCCAGGATATCTAATCGGACATTGAGGCCTCCCATATTAACTTTAATTAATCGGTTTACCCGAAACGAAGAAGTGAAGATTTTGCCCAGAGGCTTCAGAAACTTCTGAACATTTCCTCCATGATTGATCTTGATGGAGCTACTCGTAAACTTAGAAGGAAGCACTATCGCTGTTCCTGGACACAATTCTGGGCAATAACTCTTCAATTGAATAATCAAAGATATTTTAGGACAACTCAGAAAGTTCATTGCCTGTAATGCGTGTCAGGGTGACAAACTTGGGCTGTTCATACTGCTCACTTTTTATAATATAACTTCTGACTTTGTTAAGCTATAAATTTTTCCTATAAAGCACCGTGGACGGTGAAGATACATTTTGTTCTTAACTGACTGTCTACGTTAAGTTGTTTGCCACAACTTTAATGATGACGGAGAGAATATGTGGCGAAGTCTCGTGAGACTCCTCATTGCTGTATACACTTTGTAATGTACCATTTCGACGTCGACTAACAGATGTGTAGGCAGTTGGTATAAACCTTCCACATATCTTTGAAAATACATTGATTATCTTTTGAATTCGAAGGCCCAAAAACAAAAAAAAGTGGAAAAGTGTTCCAGTTCTGATTATGTTAATAAACATTATTATTATTATGATAACAATGAGTATAACCATTTTTGCTACATCAGTTGTCACCGAGTCTTTCAATCTGTCTCTTTCTTATGTCGCACGTTCTTCATTTACAGATTCTGTGGTTCGTGACTTCAAGAATCTGTTCGACGTCGAACAACAAACTTCAGCACTTGAGGCAACTTTTCCTTGGTTTGGGTCGATCTGAAGTGAGGACAGCAAGACTATTCTGCACTCTTTCCGCTTCTGATGTCCCCTGCGAGCCTTTACCATTCCCTTTCTGCAGTCCATCCTTGATTTCCGCTTTCTTTCCGCTTCGTTGATTTGTTATGCTTTGTTTTCTGGAGCTCTTCTTCCCGTCTGGCACAAATCAACTCATACGAATGCTTTTTTCTCCCTGACTCTTCATTGTATTCTTCTATTCTTTATAAATTGTTTTCTATAAAATCATTCAATGCTCTCTCTTCTTCGCTCTTTGTTTCTTTTTCTTTCGCAGCTCTTCGGGAGGCTTCTATTCGATCAGAGAATCCTCTGGTGGCAGCAGTCATCGCCGTCACCGTCACCAGCAGCATCGTCATCACCAGCATCATCCAGAACAACAGCCTTCCTCCGCTCAGCTGTTGGTCAGCTCGGCGCCCAGTGGCACGATGATGATGGAACCTCAGCGCGGCGGAGAGGCATCCACGGTTGCTTCTTCCGGAGCCGCTACACTCGCTACAGCCGCAGCCGCACTACAGACGACGGACGTCGCAACCACATCGACTTCAGTTGCCGGAGCGGACATCTCGCTGCGTCAACGCGCTGTCGCCAAGCTGCGTATGTTTAACTTCCACTTGAATTGGGATCTTCATATGACACACTGCAAGCCGTGCGGGTGAGTGCAAAACCTATGGACGATTCCTTTAAATATGCTCGAAACTCACCAGACCGAACTCAATTCCTCCATTCTCCATTTTCGATTCTCCAGTTGCTTTTACTTTTACTTTTATTTGCCTTTGTTTATTTTGACAAAAGTCGTTCTGTGAAGTGCTGTGAACTATTTTATGCTTGTTGTTGTTGTTCTTGTTGTTGTTATTGTTGTTGTTATTGTTTTCAGATTGCATCCTTTTTCATTGAGTTGGTTGAAATGGAAACACTGCATCTCTGTTGACGTCGTTGTTCTTGTTGTTGCTGTTGCTGTTGTCGGCTTTTGTGCAACAGTGATATTGTCTGTGAAACAAGTTTCAACTCAACCCACTTTGAATAGAGGCAAATGAAGGGTGAATAAAGTGTTGGCAAAGGGACGAGCGAGGTGCGAGAGGTGAAAGGATGCTAGATTGTTGCATTCTCCGCTTCGAGTGTAATTTAGAAGGTGCGACTTTCAAGAGAATCTCCTCAAGGAAGCTTGAAATATTTATTTAGGACAGGTGGAAATAGATGAAGACCCAGTGTTGTCACATGGAGCCGAATGATATAACAAATTGCACGATATTTAAAGAAAATCAAAAGGTATTCATAGAAGAAAAAGGTTTTCCATAGAAGAAAGTTGCATAGAGGTTATAGAAGATCACCTATTAATATCTATTATAAAGTCTACGATTGATGCTTTTACAGAAAAAAACATGTAGATAGATAAAGATTAAATGATATTATAAAAAACGTCAATTTGGATAGAAAATTTTATGGAATTGAAAGAATGATCCTTAATTACTCGCTTTTTTTCTAATTTGGCAATTTATTTCTCTAACAATCTGGCAACATGGACTCATATGGAGCAGGGAGCTGCATGAAAAAGAAAGAAAATGTAGCCGCACAATAATAGAAATCGCAGTGAATCGCAATCTGAAGAAGTGGGCTTAGACAACCACTCAAGGGCCTCTCATTATGTCTCTTTCACTCTTCCTTTATACCAAAAGTTTTAAATTTTTATTATTTTAGAAATTCTATGTTTCTTTCTGTTCTATATTTCTCTGTTTTTTTCTTTCATTTCGTTTTATATTTGAACACATGTTTTTGAATATTCGTTCTAGTTTTTCAGTTTTTTGGATGTTTTCACTAGTTTGAAAATGAAAAATGTACGAAACAACATAAAAACGGATATTACAATAAAAGAACGAAGCGAAAATGTTACGAACCGAAAACAGAAGCGACTCAAAACCAAGCAACAGAAGAACAGAGCGTGAATAGTTGGCAACGCGACCGAAATATTCGCTGTTGTTGTTGTTGTTGTTTCTAGACCAACGAAGATCTGTGAGGATGAAGGACAAAGGGGCACACGTGGAAATGAGAGCAACGGATGAAACTGAAACATGCCTGAATATGGATTTGGATGCCTTCCAGCGGTCAACTGAAAATAAGTGATGATTACCAAGCAGCTGTTGTTTTGCTGCATGCCACGCCTACAATGTAGTTAATGAAAAAACTTTTCCTCAGGTCGTTTATTAAGCAAAGCAACGCCCACGGCAACAAACAGAAACAACAAAAAGAACATCAACAGCAACTTCAACTTCGCTTCACAACTTCACCTCATTTGCATAAATACACACAACATATTCATCAGCCGCTGCATGTGTGTGTGTGCAGTTTGGTGTGTGTGTGTGTGCAGTTTGCTGTTTATTTGTAGGCTTAAAATAGATAAAATATGTATTTTCTGCCCCTTATTACGAGACGACCGGAAAACAAGCAGAGCCAAACTTGATTTTGTCACCATTTTTTTTTCTTATTTTGATTTATTTTGTGTCTCCTTTTCTATCCACAACACATTTAAATAAAATCAATATTTTGCAATGTAATAAAATTGAAAGTTCTTGAGCAGGGGAAAGTTTTCGAAGCAGAAAAAGGAGTTATTTTAATTAAAATATGCTAATTTTAGTTACTCGATTGTGTAATTAGGAGATATAAATAAGGATAACATTTTGGTTTTTCGGTATACTAAAGATTTTCCCTTTATTTCTTTATTGTAACTAAAAAAAAAAACTAAAAAAACCAAAAACTACAATCATCATATGAACATTCTAAATAATTAATAGAGATAAAAGAAATCAATAAAAAAACTAGAAAATATGTTTTTTACTTGAGTTTGAGGTCTTAAAAAAATTAACACATAAACTAGATAATATAAAAAAAAATAATAATAATAGAAAGTCGGTAAAAATGATTAAATTGTAATTAGAAATTATTATAAAAAAAATAAACATCACCTTAAATCAATAAAATAAATAATAATCATAAAATAAAATACTTTGTGATAATTTCAAAAAAAAAAAAAAAATAAATAAATAATAAAATAAGAGTAAAAGTAAAATTAAAATAAAAGAATCAAATTAAATTAAATATACATACTATAATAAAATCAAAATTGGTAAATAAATTCGGATTATATAAATAAACTCAATTTAAAAGATTTAAATTAGATTAAATTGTACAAAAAAATAATTAAATTAACTTTTAAACGATTTTTATGTTTTTTACACGTTTTATGTTGTATAATTTTTTTTGTGGGTTTTTATTAAGTTCTTTAAATATTCAAAATATTTTTTTATTCCTTCTTTTTTATAATTTTTTATTATTTATATTGACAGTTATTTTCATTCGCGGCTCTGCCAACACTCACCACTTTTATTCTGTTTTGTTTCTGGCCGTTTTTTCAGTTCTGCGCAAATTCCGGTCACACGTTTACGAATAATTCAATAGAAAAAAATAATCTTGCCTCTTCTTTTTCCCCTTTCAATCATTATCCATCATCCACCATCGCCAGCATTTATCGACGTAATTTTAGTTTTTTCCCATTTCGTCATTAATCAATGGTAACGTGGCTCTAAATCTCTTTTTCTTCCTCTCTTCGTTGTGACCTTTGCGCCGGAGCAGACCGCGTCTCGGCAGCGGCAGCAGCGGTGGCAGCGGCGGAGGAAACATAATCACGCGACGTCTCTGCCGCAACCGGCGCCGTGAGGACAACGAGCTCTATCGCTCCAACAGCTTCAAGTTTGAGCGCTTCGAACGAAAGGATTGCGTGGACGAGTTAACGGACACGCTGCAAAAACAGGTGAGTGCGAAAATTGTGAACATGTGCATACCAACACGCAGAGAAAAGTTTCAAATTAAAATAGTTCGTTGAGTAAACGGACGGAAGCTAATGGCTGCCGTCCACGAGACCGGAAATGGATTTACTTAGGCAACACTTGGCTCAAAATGAGTTTTTCAAGGCAGTTTTAATCGCATCGCATCACATGAATTAATGTGAGAGCGAATTCGAAGGTGTTAGTGTGTGATATTTGTTGTTTAATGATTGAAACAGAGTACAGAAAAACAAAACAAATAGTGAAAAAAATACTGAATGAAGATGATGAAAGCGGAAGAACAACAAAAACACATTTTGTTCAGTGTTTAATTATTCGCAAACTCGAGTTGAAACAAAATAGCTTTCATCCGAAAACTATGCAGCGTTAATTTTTCACAGCGAGCTTTTTTCTACGTTAGTTGCAGCATTTGTCACTAGATGCCGCACTATGAAAGGCAAACTAAAGAATTGCCAGCTGCAAATTAAAGTTACTTGCTTATTTATGCTTTAAAAATTGAATAAAGGAATATTAATTAATATATAATAATTAATTAAAATTAAAATAATTAACTGCAATTCAAATACCATAAACATCAATTATTAATTGATTAAAACCGTTTGCTAATTTTGCATCAATTCATTTTGTATCGTGACTTTTTTGGATTTATTTAGAATTTGTATAAAATTCTTATTTAGGAAATTTAATTTCTAATGTTTAGAAAATAGCCACACTTGTCGCTTTGCTTCGAAATTGCATTAAAATATTGAATCTGGGTACACTTCTTTTAATGCTCATTTTAACGCCATTTATCAAAAAGTGATTTTGTTCAGAAACCTTTTTCTATTGGGATAATTAATGCGCATCTATTAATTACGAAGGAGACTAATGATACTAATTAAAGGACTTTCGACTAGCAGATGTTCCCAAACTCAGATAAATTCGAAAAAGGAAATCAAGTTTGATATTTTTCTTACAACGCAGATCCAAGGAAACCAATAAAATTTTCCTTAAGAAGTTACAAGGTGGCCGTAGTCAATGCCACATTTCGACTTTTACAAACGTTTCAAATGCACAATAAATAAATGAGCTTTTAAAGAATTCTTCAAAATTGAAAATACTTCAGTAGTTTATTTCAGTGTTTTTATTAGAGTGGCAACGCGGCGTTATTCAATTTGGTTGGCAAATTTTATTAGGAATTCAATTCTCATGCAGAACCGGGCTTTCAATAAGCGTCTCAACTCATAAATATTAAAAGCCATCACAGTTGAAGTTCCTCTTCTTCAGCCCCATTTTTGTTTTCTTATGACTTTTCTGTCTCTGATTTCTTTAACTGCTTTGCATGAAAGTGTCAAGTTCGCAAAGAATCACCTGCCAGAATTCATAAAGTTTTCAGTTCACCTCCGCAAAAAACTTTAAAAAAACAAAAAAACTGTCTGTCGCTTTTCGTTGGGGAAATTTCGACATTAAAAGTTTTCCTTTTAAAACTTATTTATTTTTTCACTTTGTATAAGAAAAAGTAACATTTACACCATTATGAATAATTTTTATAGCATCCCTTGAAATTTATTCATGTTGCTTTGTCTATTTTTCTCCATCTTCATTTAGATTGAGGCTGGGTTGATGCCACAAGTGACAGGCCATCATTTATCAGGTCAACTGCGGCTGTCACAAGGCAGGAAGAAATGTTGCAATAATAGCAAATAGCTAACGGAGTGCTAACTGAGTTTATCTGAGGTCTGGGTGGAAATATGCTGTGAGCTCTGGGCACAGCCACTACCTCAAACTCTATTAAGAGAAATTCAATCAAGTCGCATGAAATCATTCCATTTTCTCAACCCTTCTACTTTCCTCTTGGCAATTCTGTTTTGTTGGTTGATAGCCTGTGCATTTTCTTCTTTTTTCAGAATATTTGCAGTCTTTTTCATCTTTTCCTCCTGTCGTTGGTGATTTAATTCGCCAGGTTCCCATCAGATCTGGCAGCGTCTTCATTCAGTTCATCAGCCTGAGGATTCCTTTGGCTCTCCTAATTCCCACTTTCTTCACATTACGAGTTCTTCTCGTCTTTGGAGCGACAGGTGACGTTGCATTCCTTTGGTTCTGCTTCTGCTGTTTCTGGTTGTTCTTTTTTACCTTCGCCTTGAATTAGCCGCGTCTGAGACATGCAAACCTCGGAAAAGCATTTCTGTTGCACTTCGTCCTTGCGTTTCTTGCACCAGTCACCCTTCGCTGGGTTCGTGATTGTGGAATATTTTTAATCCCTGATTGGATTATTAACACAAACACATTTGTTTGTACAGTCCCGTGCACAGTTCCGGGCATTTGCTGTATAACGACCGCCTCCTCCTTGCCAACAACTCGGCAATATTAACTTGATTTATTTATTATGTGAACAACTTCCGTTGGCAGCTCTGAAGTCAAGCAATTCGTGGTATTCTTGAGGGAAGTAGCGCTCGTATTCGAAACTAATATCACTCATTCTTGTGGGAATTGTTACCAACGCAGGAAGTCACTGCAAAGTTGTTTGGAAACCTGATACTTGATGGATTTCACAATATATGCACCATTAAATATATTATATCATGAAATATTTATAAGTCATACGGGCATATATCATGGCTAAGATATTGGATAAAGATTAAAGTATTAAATATTTATTTATGGGAATGTGAAATTCTTTGAATCTAAATGTGAAGAAACTTTTTGCAAGTGATTTTTGATATAATGCTATGTGTATACAGTCCCAAAAGGGAATTTGTAATCACTCATTTGAGAACATATTACAGCGCCTTCTCCTCATTTCTCCTAGGTTTTATATCTGCTGAGTAAAATATTGCATTTAGTGAAAAATTGTAGGAATTGGTAGAAATGGAAGATTTATCATACAGTACATCTTTAACAATTTTATTGTGGCGGTTCCATTGTATTAATTTTGTTCCACAAATATTTTTAAAACCTGATTCCAACAATTTTCATTGCATTTTTCTTACGGAAATTCTCTGCTCGAGATGGCAGAATGATTAAAAATATTTTTTGTTCTCATTTCCTTCAAATGAGATCATTATCTTTTAGAAAATCGCATGGGAATTATTATCATTTGGGTTCGCTGTAACCATAAAACAAGATAAGGGCACGAATGGACAGCAGAATCGTTAGTAAAGCCTCAAAGTTCGTCAGAGTCTCGATTCTTTTCAGCTTTTCATCAATTTTTATGAGTTCTTTACTCCATCAAAGAGTTGAATTTGCAACTTGTCCTCTATGGAGAGTAACAACAATTAATTCACGTCTTAATTTAATATTCCTCCTCTCTATGATGATCTCTCAAATGGCCGGATCTGGGTCAAATCTGTTGCACGGCAAAATACAAATCAAATGCTGAAGTACTTTCACAAGCAAATCTACTCGAAAACGCAGAATAATAGCAGAAGGAAGCAATAATGAGGAACTGATGGTTATTTTAATGATGACCCGTATGATGAACACAAGAAACGCGACGGGGACGCGACACGAGGAAAGGAAAATAATAATTTCGTGGCATTTCGTTGTTGTTAATCGAGGAAATTAGTAATCACAAGTGAAGCAGAAGACGGCGAAGGACGAATGGGGTGGTAAAAAAGGTCCTTAACTTCATGTGAACAATAAAAGACTCTTCGAAAATGGATTGTGTTGGGTGAACATGAATTCGGAGGAGTTTCTTTATTCGTTTGAATTGACTGATGTTCGTTTAACAAGCGTGAAATGTTGTGGAAAATCTTGTGAATTAACGTATGTGTGGCTGTGTGTGTGTGTTTCCGTGTGAAGTTTTGCCAGTTGATGGATGATGTGAAGGCGGCTAAAACAGAAACGTGAATAAAAGACGTGGAGGAAAACTTTTTAAATGTTCCGTCTTCTAAGTGGAAAAAATCCATGATGGCGAAAAGTTGGAAAAGTAATAAAAAATCTTGTCGATCTTTTATGGAATGAGCTGCTTAGAAGAACACGAGTGAAATTGATTAAATTTAAAGAGGCAAGAAAAAGCAAATTGCGACTAAATTGATATTTAAGCGATTTTTTGTTCGATTAGGAAAATGTCAGTTTTCGACAGGCGAATTCAATAAATTAATAATATTTTATATAATTGGCAATATTCATAATTGATAAATATTTGGTCTCAACTCTTAATTGGAAACTAAGTTAATTCGCTTCATAGAAAGAAATGTATATAAAAGATTGCTCATCATTTAAAGAGATAATAATTTTGCTGCTTTATAAATTAAATAATATTTTAAAATACTTTTAAATTAAATTATTATTAAAAAACTCACCACGTGATCTCTAAAATCTTGTTGAGTTTAAAAGAAAAACAACTTTTTTTTTTAACTCCTTTTTCAATGAAAATTTCTTAGCAAAACCATAACAATTTTTTTCTTTTTCATATCACTTCACATTTTCGCACAAAAAGAGATTGGAAAAATCATTGAGATTAATAAACACACCATTAAAAATTTTAGAGAACAAAAGAACACGACAAAAACCCAATTAAAATGCATTTTTCTTCATTGTTAATGGAGTTATTGTGACAAATTTTTCAAAGTGTTCTTAAATCGTATAATTTCCAGCAATTAAAATAGCAATTAACATTTATTTTAATAATTTTTTACTAAAAAGTCCGACGTAGACAAGCCAAATTCGCGCAGCAAGCGAAAAGCATGACGATTGATATTCACTAAACGGTAAGAAACGATTGCGCACGACAACAACAACAAAACAAAGATGCGCCGCAGGAAAAAACATGATTTTTAAAGCTCGTGTGGTGCTCGCAGCGTACGATTCTCGTACGATTGTGCATCGTTGTTCTTTTAATTGTGTTTGTTACTGTTTCTGCACATCATTTGTTTTCTCCGGGCGCTCTCACGACGAGATGATTACGCCGTGGAGCGAAAGTGGTCCTGAGAGAGATCCTCAGCAGAGAATGAATCAAGAGAGGTTTTTTTTTGTTATAATGTTGATCATTCCATCGTTAATTTGGGATGTCTGAGCGGATTATAAAGAGTTACCAAAGGTCAACAATGCGAAAAAGTGAAGTGTTCGAAGAGTTGCGCTCTTCGTGAGGGATTCGTTAATCGAGGTCGCACTTTATTTTAAATAAAGAAATTGTATTATTAGACGGAAGACGCCTCTTCGTCTGAGATGAGAAATAAGAAAGAGAAACGAAAAGTTGAAGATAGAAGAAACCTTCATACGGTAAATTTTGGATGAATTTTCCTCGTTTTGTTATTGGCATAATTATTACAACAGAAATACATTTAATCCAATTAAAATTAAAAGAGTGAATGGTAACAGACCCCGTATAGACTTATATACAATAGATAGAATATATCTAAAATATATATTTCAAGTTCCTTTAAAGATAAAAGAACCAGAAAACATTGTATGTTGCTGGGGTAAACGGCGGCAAGGAGAACGTTACGAAATACCATTTACGTAAATGCTTTTTATGGCTCTGATTAAAGCAATTTAAGCGTCCAGCGGGAGATAAACAACCCTTGAGTGATTATAAACACCCTTGAGTGCATAAAAACAAAAAAAAAAATCCATAATGAAGATGCTGATGACCGTTCAAAGCAACGATTATCATAAAAGACAAAAAGACTAAAACATTAAAAGTCTCATGATGATTGCCAATGACAAAAATGATAAGAATGACGAAGATAGGAAAGATGAAGAAAGCGTCAGGCATTTTCAGCCGTTATTAAGAATCATAACTCATCATCACCCATCATCATCTTGGCGCATCATAAAAGCCAACGAAATGGGTTCGGAAATCCATGTGCCAAGCGAAGGGCAGCAAGGTCAGCGTCGTTTGCTGTGAGACGAAAATCTGTTGGGGAAAAATCACAGAATGAGGCTTCAAGAAAAGCCGTCAAAAATGAAGAAGGGATTTAAAGAAAAAGGCGGCCGCAAAACGTGCAATAAAACGACAAGAAAAGATTTACAACCACATTCAACAAAAGGACGAGCATGTGAAAGCATCAGCGAAAGGATTTACCTCATCATTTCGCTCACTGACCTCAGCCCATGACAGTGGAACCTTTTAACCATAGAAGGAACAAGAAGAACAAGGAAATCTCTGCGTTTACTTAAGCTTTTCTTTCCCTAACATCAAAATAAAGTTTCGTCCTGTCCAAGGAAATATTAAATCGGCGGTATTAAAGGGTTCTTCTTACAAAGGATCTCCATTTTTCCCCACTTTTGTGCCCATGAATTGCAATAAACATTTAAAGGCGCCTTTAAACAAAGCATAACAAAATCATGTCATATCCCAACTTCAAATGAATGAATTCTTAATGTGCGAATGAGTGTGTGAGTTGTGTACGTGAGCGCGTAGCTTCACCATGCACGTTGCTTTCCGAGTTCCATAAATGTGAATAAATTATTCATGAATTTGATTACGACTCGTTTTCACACCTACGAGGAATTTTTGAAGGGTTGAAAAATGGGGTTTTGGATGGAACTAAAATTGATATTGGTTTTAGTTGTTTTATTAAGAAATTTCCTTTATTTTCGATAGATTTTTATAATATCGAAATGTTTTTGCGTTTTGTATAGGAAAAATAAAAATCGAAAGTAATATAAAAAAGCCAAAAAAGGGCTTTAAAAATTCTGTTAAAAGAAAACCGAAAATTCAAGAAGTAAAAAAAAGGTTTAATAAATAAATAAATAAATGAGGTATTAGGAAAAGAGTTTCTATGCCAGAAAGACGTCAAAATTGAGAGAAGATTGATGGGAAATAAAGAAATTATTATTCAACAAATGAATTTCCAGTGTTTTAAGCTTTTCTTGGTTTTTTGACGTTCGCTAGAGTTTTGCGTGTTTTTAAATGATTAATAATAGATTAAAAATGAGGGAAAACGAATGAATGTGAAGGAAATGTAAATAAAACAAGCATAAGAACCGCAGAAAACGACCAAAACATTAAAATTAAAGCGTTTCGCTCGGCGTTGATAAAAGAACGAAACAAGAGAAGTCAGTAAATAAATTTCGATAAATAAAGTTGCAAAAGGTGGAGTTGGAGGCGTACACATTGATTCACACACACGCACATGGATTAACATTACGCATGCGATCATGTGTGTGTAAGGAACATGCACTCACTCCTCAGCATTCACTCAGGCTCACTCGTGCTCACTCAGGCTCATTCAGGCTCACATTAATCTACTTTACAGGCGACTCCTTGGGGATTTGCTGTTATTTGTAGCTTTATTTTAACCGTAGAAGAGACCTTTGCCACCCCTTCACTTGATTGTAAGTTGAGTAATTTTGCTTAAGGATCCTTTTTCCTTCTCCTTTTCTTAGCCATTGGCGTGTTATTCAAATTTCCGATGTTTCTTTTCTTTAATAATTCACAGCAAATAAATCAAACTGCCACGAATTGCGTATTTTCTTACAAGAGTAAAATAAAAGTGAAAGAAAACCAACAGAAAACGAAATAAGGAAATTAATGCAAAAACAGAACACGAATCTATCGAATCTACTCGAATAATAACACTCACAGCTCATACCCAGAGAACACACGGGATTACGCAGGACTCTCAGGACTCACAGCCACGTATTTTGTAATAATTTTTCTTGTTTAGAGTCGGGAAATGGGAATGCGTCGACACAAAGGAAAACCACGAAAGGATCAAAAATCTTAACATATTTCAAATTCTTTTCAGTTATTTTGTGTTTTTTTTTAACTTTGTCGATGGTAGGACATGAAAAAGAAAAAGGGAGGGACTACAAAATGAAAAACATAAGCTAAAAGTGGGAAAATAAATTTTAATGTGTAAAATAATCTTTTCACGCACTTAACACACTGAGATATTCATGCATACACACACACGTACGGACCTACATTCTCACACAATTGGAGAACTTAAAAACTTAACTGAAGTTTGTGTTTTCTTGGTTCCTGCTGCCGTTTTATTAATTCAACAACGCCAATGAGAATTTATAGATCTCACAGAATGCATGACAAATTTTCGTTGCATATTTTTAGGTGAAATTCTTTTATGAATATCCTTCATTCGATATTTTTAAGTGGTTGCTGCTGGATGTTGATTTTTTCATTTTTTCATTTGCAGTTGTTTTTGGTATGCTTTGTTTTTTCGTTGTTGGCTTTGTTACCATTCCTGGTAACAAATTTTGTTGTTATTATTGCAATTGAAATTGAAAATTACGAGTCAAAGAACAAATGTGCTCCGTTGTCGTCTTCACTTTTGTTGTTGGTGTCGACTCCTTGTAAATCCCAAATTTATGCACAAATTCTCATCGACTCACACACATACACACACCTCTACATATGCACTTTGGCGTGTAGAAATTTATTCATTGTCTGTTTTTTGCTTTTTAAGGCAAATTTATTGCCAATCGGCAAAGAGTCTGAAATTTGGAAATTGCTGTCGTTCTTTGCTGTATTTTTCCTTTTTCCCCTGTAAAATATAAGAAGCTGCTACTTAAAATACATTCTGCAGAAGCAGCTGCTGATTTGTTCTTTGTTTTTTTACTGAATTGATTTAGATAATTTATATTTATATTCCTTCAAAATAATTCAATTCAATTCCATTGATTCCTTTCGATTCAATTCAGTTGGATTTATTGTGAATGAGTGTATAGAAAGGAGAAAGGCAAGAAAATAGATAAAGAAGGAGAGAAAGAAAGAGAGAAAGAGGGAAGGATTCAATGCTTTACATTTTTCGTTTCTACTTTTATTAATCCTTTTTGCTAAACTTTGGATTTTGTTTTATTGTTTTTCAAATGCTTTTTATTTGTTATTAATTTTTGTACTTTTATTTTACGCTTCTATTTAATATACTTTTTTCCTTGATTTTATTTTATTGCTTTCGTTTTTCCTTTCCTTAAGCCTTTTATTACATTGTATTGTAGTTCAATTCTTTCTTCATTTCTTTGTGTGTTGTTCTTTTGTTGAAACTCTTTTGTTTCTTTTCGGTTTGAGTTGAATTGAATTCAAAAGACTTCTGTATTCTTTTCTTTAACAAACAATACTTTTCCTACCTTTTTCTTCAAATTTATTGTCTTATTTTTTATGGTTTTCGTTGAGTGTTGCTTTTCTTTTCTTACGTGATCCAATAAACTAAATTTTCATATGTGGAACCATGGAAATTCAGCATTTTTATACACAAAAAATAAGAAAAGATCCGTCTTTAAAGACTTTTAAAAGAAATTCCCAAATGAAAAGGAATGTTTAAATTATTATAGTTAAATAGTTTATTTTGAATTTTGTTTTATACAAAGTAAATTAATTTAAAATTAAATTGAGAAAAGTAAATTAAAATTAAATTAATATAAATTTAAATTAGAGATGCTTTTGATTTCATTTTTTGTTCACATTTTTGTATCTTTTGTTTCTTCTTCCCAACGTTTATTGTTTTGATTCGCCTTCTGCTTATTTGTGTGTTCCTTGTTTCTTCTTTTGTCGGCTGTGGATTTTCTATTCCTTCTGCAAAAGTCTTTGATGTGTCGCTTATTTTCGGTTAACAACGAAGTTGCTGCGGTTTTTCGGTCTTCTGTGCAGTTTTTGATAGCTTGGAGGGAGGTACCTGGATTATTTTGTGACCAGCTGCTGTTTTTGACGTTTCTTTGTGTGCTCTTATCGCGGTTTTCTAAATTTCCATTGAGAGAAAGTCTCAAAGTTGTTGTTAATCAAAATATTTTTACTCAAATTACAGCTTTTATGTTACTTTAAAGGTTGAAAAGTATTAAATATATAAACAAACAATTAATATTTTGGTTTCATATTTATTTTCTCCGCTTTTAATTTCATTTTTTAATAGCTTTCCTTGTGTACGTCGTTCTTTTGTGATTGCAACTTTAAATAAACCTTTTTTGGTTCCATTAACACCGCAAAATCCTCTTTTCCATCTGGCAATTAATTCATTGAACTTTTCATCTCAATTAAGAGTAGGACATCAACTTAAAAGCTTTGCAAAGGACATAAATAATAATCGCCATTTTGTTTCGTGTCTGTTTTCGCTTCTGTTCATCATCGTGGATGAGTTTTCAAGTGTTTATTATTATTTTTAGCATTGAATACGCTCGGCTTGAAATTCCGTGTGCTTAAAATTGTTTTTTGTTCTCGAATTCGCATTAAAAGCAGCTTAAAAGCTCTGCTGGTTGGCCCGCTGCTGGAGTAAGTAAAAAAGCTATAAATTTTAAAGGATTTCCGGTGAAAATTTTATAACGTATGCAAATTTATGCCGCAGCGAAATGAAGTTTGTTTGGAGTAGAAGTAGAAGGAGAATGGGAAACGTTTTGAAGAAGTTCTCTTTGTCATCTTCTCCTATCGCGAAGAAAAATGAAAATATGTTTTCCTTCATCTTACAAAATATCATTTTTGCTGTTGTTGTTGTGATCATTAAATCTTCCAAGGATTTTCTACGATTTTCAGGTTGTTGACTTCGACATTGACCAGTTTTAATTATATATTTTTTCAATATTAAATTCGTCGGCTTTAATAAGAAAATTTAATTTATTTCGTACTCATACAATGCAAGAAACAGCTAAAAAACTAATGCTGCGGCGGCAAATAACGCGCAGACGGCGACTGAGCTGCGACAGCGCCGCGAAAGCCCACGAGCGCAGCCGAGCCACTTGAATGATGAGCAACAGCAGCTGCTTGAGCAGAGCGTCCGCTGTGATGCAAAGCCAACGATCTACGGCAAAGAGAGAAGGGAGAGAAGAGAGCAGAAGATGTTCAGTGTTGTGTGGAGAAGGAATCATTAACATCGCCACGTCGCTTACTCTTGTATCTGGCGTGGCACCGGCGGCGGCGTCGGCAGGTGATCGCCAGTCGCGCGGAAGCCGTTGCCGTCGGCCTTGTAGTTGACCGTGTAGACGTGGCCGTCGTCGCCCGTGTACGAATAGGATCCGCTCACAGCCTGCGAGCCATGAGGCCACCCGCCTTTGAAGTGACCCACTTCAGTGCGTCGCGTACCGTCGCCGGTCTCGAATCTGTCATCACAACCATGAGCATCAGCTTCTCCCACTTTGAAACACACGCCTTGAAAATACTCACTCGAAGTTGTAGTTGCCTTTGGCGTCGTTCGTGTAGCTTTGGCTCAGAATCGGCACCTGCGCCCGCGTCGCAGCGACGTGACTTTGGCCGAAGTGCGTAGCGAAGATCGAGTTCGAGCGCTCCAATTGGCGATTTATCGATGAGCTGCTGTACAGCTGCCGATTATAAACGCTGCCACGGGACGTGGAAAAGTGATTCTCTGAAGGATCGGCCAAAAAAATCGACGGCGGCAAATATTTCGTCGTCAATTTAGCGGCCAGACTGAAGCCAAGCACCAACGAAGCGAGAAATGCATGGAACTACGAGCGAAGAAGAAGAGAAAATTCAAAAGAAATGAAGAGAATACGAAAGAAATTATTAATTTTCCTTTTTGAAAACTTTGAATTTTTAACGAGATTCAATTTTTTACACAAAGAAAAAACTTGTACCGTTTTCATGCTGAATGTTTTTCGGTTTATTGTGTGTTTTCCGTTTCTATCCTTTTATATTTCACTTCTTCTTTCACTACTTCTCTTTTTTATATTATTTATCTGTTGCTTCTTTTGTCTATCCGTTTTCTTGCACTCGCTGCAATCGTCTTCATTGAACTGATGCTGGCGGATGCCATCGACATCGATTTTATACTCAACCAAGAATCGAGTTTTTTCGCTCTGTTGAACTTCACCAAAAACTCTTGAATTTTAGATTTCGTTGGTGCTTTCGTCTGATTTGTACCTTTTTTTCTAAACGAAGAACAAGCAACTAATTAACGTAATAACTGCAAATCGAAACAATGGAATTGTGCTTGGAATTCAGTTGCTGATTGCAGCATCAATTTTGATCTATTGGCGCTAAAAAACGAATGATTAGAAAAGAAGAAAACTAAATGAAGAAAATTAAATCACAAAACTAAAGTCGATGATTCGATTACATCCAAAATTATACTAAAAATAAGAAATTTAATCAAACGAAATCGAACGAAAGAAAAAGATGAAATCATGAAAATTATTTCAGAAAAATTATTAAATTAAATAAGATTAAATAAAAAAATATTTGCGACTAAATGAATCATTAATTAAAATAAAATCATACTTAAAAAAATTAATTATTCATATATTTAATAATAATATAAACTCATCTCGACATAAAAATCAAAAAGTAATAAAATTTCTACAAGCAGAAAATATTAAATTGAAAAAGGCAAGGCGGAAATTATAATGTGAAAAAAATAAAACAAATGATTAAAGAAATAAAAAAAATGCATTGAGATATTTTTTATCTTGGTTAACGCTTATTTCATCCTGTTCCTCCCCTATCCTTTCTCCTTATCCACCCTTATCCTTTCCTTCTCCACCATTAAATCACAAAAATATTAACAAATGATTAAAATCGACTCAGAAATGACAGAAACTCATCTCAACGACACTCTGAGTAGTCTTTCGACTGTATCGCCCTCTTTTACTGCCCCTTTATGTTCTTCGTCTGCTTCCTATTGATCACCGTCGCCTTCTCCTCCTTTCAATGAGCATTTCACCAAAAGTAAAGTAACCAAAAGTGACCGAAATAAAAATAAAGTACAATTTTATTAGAGTTTCTTTGGTCTACACAAACAGCGAAGAGAATTTCTACTTTTTATCTTCTTCTGTGTCTTCTTCTTCTTCACCATATGGACAAAAATTATTGCTGGACAGGACTTGGGCTGGACAAAATTTCTTCTTCACTAAAAATGTAATCAAATGTCTCGAACAAAATCGGAGCTCATCATAAATGTAGATTACAACATGTTTAAAAGATGTTAATGCAAAGATCAAGAAAGGATGATGAAGATGGGGGAATAAACAGAAGAAGAAGAAGAAGAAGAAGAAGCAGATATATTGGTACGATGGGAGGACGCAATAATATCAAAACGATTCTCTGTAGAAGAATTGAGAACGTCACGACTCACACGAAGTGTTATTTAATGACAGACAAATATTGGATGAAGAGATGAAGAGGACAAGGAAGGGACTTATAAGGAGCAGAAGGAGGAGAAGACGTGAGTGGCATTTAAAAAAGGAAACACACGTCATGTCTGCTCCCAAATGAGGAATCATAAAAAGGCTCTTTTGTTTATTTACGACATAGAAATCGAATATTAGACAAAAAAGCCACTAGAAATATCAGAAAAATCATGAAAATCATTTAGCATTTATTGACCAAAGGTATACAAAATAAACTCAAACTAGTTTTTGCAATATGTAATGACCGTGATGATGATTTATTGCGAATCTTCATATATTTATTTATTCAAAGATTTACTGAGTATTATGAAGTCATATACGCCTCAAAAACATGATTTAAATGCGAAAATATTCGTTGAAATAGTCTTTTAAATAGTCATTTAAATACTTTTCTTAATGCTCGATAATATCTACAGTGAAATACTCAATATATTGGTTCTTTAATTTTTATATTGAAAATTAATTGCAATCTTTCTTTGACTTTTACCAACTCTTCTCAATAATTTTTCGATGTTTCTTCAATCAACTTACGATTTCGTTTTGTCATAATAAAGATTTATTATATATTTTTATAGGTTTTACGCTTTTGAATCGAAATCTTCTTAAGTATTCTTTATGGTTTTTATTTGTTTGTTTACTTGTTATCAGTTGGAATATATGAGGAAAGAGTCTGTCTAACCTCTGTACATCCTTCAATCTGTCCTGTTATCTATTTATCTATCTTTCTTTCTGTCTGTCGTTTGTTACGAACTGCAGATGTGTCTGGCGTTTGACTTTAGTTGCTTCTTTCACGGTAGACTTCACAAGAGTTGCAACAACTCCAACATTCATTATCGTTCTTCTTGTATCCGTCTATCTGTCTGTCTATCTGTCTGTTTGTCTGTTTGTCTGCCTGTCCACTTCTTCCGCTGTTCGGTTGTTTCATTAACGCTCATTAACCGTTACAACTGAGCAGAACCAGGCGCTTGTTGACCGTTATGTGAACAATTCCAAGAAGCCGCCATTGAATTTGCTGCCTCCATCGTTTTTCCTCCAAGAAAGAGGACCAAAGAATCACGAAGACAATGAAAATAAGAAGACGACGATAAATATTCAAAATACGAAAATTAATCTTTGTTTGTTATTAGCTGCTGCGGTTAATAAACAACAGAAATAAAGCAACAACATAACACAAAAAAATTGAAATTTGAATAAAAAGATGATTTCTTTTTGGACTCTCGAAAATGGCGGAAGTAATTTGAGAATTTTGCAAATATTGATGTGTCTTTGAGTTCCATTTTTTCTCGTTTTTTTTGACATTTTTGACACATCAGCTGATGAAGGCCAGCGTTGCATAAATTCTGTCAATTACAGGAAAGAAAAGCAAATTTATTTCATGCTTTTTATTGGATTTTTGTGAATGAATGCTGTTGGTGGTTCTTTGATTGACTGGTGGGTGGGGTGAAGAGGAGGGTGAAGATGAGGGTGGAAATGATGTTAGGATTGCCTTGCTTCTTATAATTCATAATGTAATCATTTTAAAAGACATTAAATTGAACCGAAGCCTGTTCCGAAGCCTCTTTTTGTGTGGGTTTGGTGAAACAAAGAGGCAGCCACGAAGGGTGGCAATCGGTGGCAGGCTGCGAGAGTCATAGACGGAGTGAGAACGAGATGGAGGACGACCACAATTCGCAGACAGAGCAGATGTTAGGCAAATCTCGAAAATGTTTCGGGAAATGCAAAATTTATCGAGTGCGATGAGTGATAAATGAAAGATTAAAAGATTAGCAGATGCTAGAAAGGGAGAAAAAAGGAGAGAGAGAGACAAAGAGAGAAGGGAAATAAAAGTGGGGTGAAGATGACATAAAAGAAAGACCTATAAAACACAAAAGCTTTAAAATATTTGATCCTTCTTCCTGATGTAGCAAACTTTGTTGAACTTTGAGTAGCGAATAAATTCGGCAAGGGAATATTTGTTGTTGTTGTTGTTGTTGTAATAAAATTATTCCCTTCTGTAGACTTCAAATAAATTGATCCAATTCAATTGATATGAGCTCCACATGAAAGTCTAATGAAAAGAAAATCAATCAAAGAATTGATTTAACTTGCGAATTGAATTTTACGATTTACAAAGAAAATTCTTCGTAAGATTCTTTCTTATTTTTTTGTTCGTTCTGTTCCAGTTCATTTTGTCGATAAGGAATCTCTCACGATATTCAATGAAAAACTCGATCAAGTTTTAATCCGGCTTCAAGCAATTCTTCGAATAAATCAATTTAATTAAATATCAAGTGAATATTTCTGAAGTTTTTCTTGCTTTGATTATTTAATTGATGTTTCTGAATTTTTCATATTTTTTACCAACGGCAAAATTCCCATTTTTGACTCGAAGCAGTCAATTTAATGCAAGTTTCTAAAGTCTTCGTTTCCATGAATTTTTTAAGGCTCTGTTATTTCATTGCGTTATTCAAAGGGCTCAGTATTAAAAGGATTAAAGTATTGCTTATTTTGTTGAGATAGTTTTGAGTTTGTTTGAACGAAACTTAATATCCAAATTGCAGCTGGCGACGCCAAAGATCTTTGATGGTGGACCTTTTATTTATCTCTTTCGAGGGAGAAAAAGGAAGAAAATAAGTTAGAAAGGATTCAAGAAGAAAAACTTTCCTTTGGTTTGTTCTTGAAGTAAATAATTCGAAAAAGTTTGTGGAAAAGTGACGAAAAAAGTTACTTTAATTTTGTCGTAAAACAATTCCTAAAAAGAGGGAACTCAAAATTCAAAACTTTGACGAAGTAAAAATCGTGATTTTGTCATCGGAAAAGAATTCGAAGTCGGAAGACAAAAAATTTAGCGTTCAAAGAAGAAATGATTGAGAATAAATTAATGTTAAATAAATTAATTATTGTAAAATAACTCAGTTGCAGAATCACAACCAGTGTTGCCACAAACGGCATATAAAATTAATCCTTCTCTTCGCAAAAATGATTCCATTTATAAATAAAAAGGGTCATATATAAAATACACAACTGATGTTTTTTAAAACGGATTTGTCTTTACATTTTCTTGTACATGAAGAAATTTTTATTTCCACTCTCTTTTGCTATGACCGAATTCGACGTAAATCTCTTCTATTAACAGAGCGATCATCTGTAAACTCTTTGTTAAGCAGTCTCAACAGCAACGAAGTGATGTGTTTAGATTCATAGTTGTACTTAGCAACAAATGTTGATGGCAGCATGTTTCGCGACTGCGATTTGGTATGAAGAAAAAGAAGCCGATAACTTTTGATGTGGCTAGAATTTTTTATTCAATTTATTTACGAATAAAGGCAGATATTTCATTAAAATTTATTAAATTGAATATAATTAAAATTGAATGTAAATATTTTCGCATGTATTTAATTAAAATTAAATATTCATTTAATCGAGTATAAAGCGAGTTTCCTCTTTTTCTATAAGCGAAGAAGAACTTTTCCTGGTTTATTGAACTTATTGTTGTTGTACTAGTTGTTGTAGTTGGCGTTTTTGTAGTCATCTTTTGTTGCGTTTATGCAGCCTTTCGTTTTCTCTGCCTTTAATGCAGCAGCACGATTAAACAAGGATTGAAACGGAAATTAAAGGCGCACGCGAGCGCCTCCAACGGCTCACATAAATTCACAAACAAAACAACAGCCACGCACACACACACACACACACACACACACAAAACACGCACGCATATAAATACAGAAAAACAACAACAAAAGCTGTCCTCTTCAGTCTTTAAGAACCCCATCGCTGACCATATCCTCGCTTAAGGATTCCTGTGAAGATTGCGAGTCCATAAATATTAATAATAACAGCGGTAGCAACAACAACAACAACAACAACAACAACGGTAATCAAATGGAACACGTTTCGTTGGAAAGCTGCAATAATTATTACATCTCGAAAGCGATTCATGCAAAATTGATTGAAAGGAAGGAATTCGTGCTGAAATTGAGACTGAAACCTTTGCAAGAAGAAGATAGAGAAGAAGGAGTAGGAGGAAAAGAAGAAGGAAAAGGAAAGATTCATTGTCGATCGGAGAAAAATCATGAATTATGAACAGGAATCACGCAACGTTTCCACTGAAGCTGTAAAGAAAATAAACAAATTTATGGATATAAATGCCAAAAAAGACACACAAAGAATAACAATAAATAGAGGGAAGAAGTTAAAGACGAAGATGACGATTTATTACAGGACATTATTTAAAAAAAGGAGAAAGAAAAAGCGTTTCGCTTTTATTAAATTTGCTAAAATTTTAACAAGGAAATTTATTAATTAAAAAAATTCAAGCATTGAAGAAGAAGGTAAATCGAGAAAGTACAAAAGGAAAACAGAAAAAATAGAAAGCAAAAAAAATAAAGAATGACAGAAATTATAAAAAGGATAGAAAAATCCCATCAACTTTTAAAAGCTTCTAAATGATGTTTGCTCTGAAAACATTATTTAAAAAGGACCTTAAATAGAAAGGAAAGGGGAAATTATTGTCTAAGTATGAGGAAGAACCAATATATTTACAAAAATCATCGTCAAAAACAACAACAGCAACTGAAATAAAAAGTTGCGATGGATTTGCCGCTTGAGTTAATTGAGTTCGTCCTTAGAGAGAAGAAATCCTCGAAGGGAGAGCAAGAAATGAGAAAAACTGGACAAAGTTGAAGGAGAAAACATGTCCAGTCACTGAAACTCGGAATCAGAGCCACGTGATGCATAACAAATCGACTGAGTTGTGGCAACACGCCGATAAAAAACCCTTTCAAGCTGCTACGAGTGTCTCATCTGACAGAGTTGCCAAGAATCAAATTTCTTTAATGAATTAAAATTATTAAATTGAAGAAAATTCAAAATTGATTGAAAATTGATTAAATAAAATCAATAAACAAATCAAGAAATAAAAATGGAAAAAATCATAAATAACTAAAGAAGTAGAAAAAAAAAACATCCAATAAATAATTTAATCAATTAATAAATAAATTAATTGGGTGATTAAATTAAGAAAGAAATCAACAAATAATTTATGATATAAATACACTAATAAATAAATCAAGGCTTAAATCCGGGAACAAATCCTTCAAATTATTGAATGACAGATTATGTAATAAAATTAATTTATTAATAATAAAACTCCAAAAAATGTACTTTAATGTAATTTGTAAATTTCCATTATTATATATTCAAAACTACTTCCTAAAACATTTTTATTCTTCATTTTCATTTCTCTAAACGATCTTTCGAACTTTCTCTTCGCATTCTTCTATCGCATCCCATATCTATTCCACTTTCAATCATGTCCTGCAGCTGACCTCATCTGCTAATGTAATTACAAAGATTTCATAATCAGTTGGCAACTCTGCAGATGTTTTATAACTGTGCAAGGAACTCTTTAACTTTTTTTAGTTTCCGTTATTTTTAATATTCCTTTTTCGATTCCTATATAAATAATCGGTTTTTTTTTTGTCTCTTGTATGGGGAAAAATTTCCACATTGGTTATCGGTCGTAGGCATCCTTGAACAAAGTTCTTCTTCTCCTGGAGGACATTAAACTCTTGCTTAATGCAAATAAAATCTCGTATTCATATAATTTTTCCTGTCCAATGATTGATTATTTACATAGAGATTTTCAGACCTTTTTCAAATATTTATTTTTTGACTTTACAATAAAAAATGTATTTATTTATTTTTTATTATGAAGTATTTTTATTTATTCTTGAAATTAATTACAATGTTATTTTTCCATTTATTTTTAATAAATATTTTTATTAGTTAATTATTTTTATTTGTTAATTATTTTTATTATATTAATTATTATTATTTTATTAGAATTATTTGAAAAAATATTTTTATTGTTCTGATTAATTGATAATCCTTTAAAAGAATAGTGAGATTTCTTGTATTTTTCCCCTTAAGTCAACTCTGCTTCTGATCAGTGTTGCCTACTGTTTAACAAAGAGGGAGAGACGAGACAGAAAGAAGGTTTGAGAGAGATGGCGATAGGATTGCAATGGAGATAATCAGCGAAGCGACAGAATCGAGAGTAAAAGAAACCTTCTGCTGTTTAAACGCTTTCCTCAATTACAAAAAAACTCTCCCATTTACAATCCCGCTTCAACCTGGCAATGCTGTAAAATTTACTGTTGCTGTTTACTTTGAAATTCTTCAGGTTTTCATCCCCTTTTTCAGCTTCAATGCGTTTTAGAAACTGGAAGTGAAAAAGCTTTTATGCTTCTTTCTCTGTTGCGCAGGAAAAAGCTTCACAGCAGCCTTTGTCCAAGTTTAGGGTTGAATTAAAGCGGTTTCCCGCAAAGAATTTCCGCAGTTTTTCAGTGGATTTCATCGTGAAAATAACGAGTGATCAGTGAAGTCGAGCATGAAACGAGAATTGCAATTTACCAAAAACAATTGACTCACATTCGGTGTTTTTTTCAGTGTTTTCTGTCCGGTTTCCGGGAAAATCACAGCAAAAATCAACAGAATTTTTGAAAAGTCTACAAAAAGTTTTAAAAAAAGTGTCACACAAAACGTGAACTTAACAGAAAATATTTAACAGTTAAACTCTAAATGAAAACATATCAAAAAAGAAGAGGAGAAAATTTAGTTTTTTTGAAATTCTTTTCTATTGAACGTAATACAAAAAACAATCCATCCATTTAAAAAGTGAAGGAACTTTTTCCAAATAAAACACACACATTTATTTAAAAATAGTTTAAAAAAAACTCGAAGCAAGAAAGGAAGAAGAAAACAACAGCAAAAACTTTATAATAAGGTAAAATATAAGAGAAAAAATTATAATTTTTATAGAATTTTTGAGTGAATACTTTTAAAAGAGATTGTAATAGGTTTTTTATATTATGTTTTATATAGAAAGAATATGTTTCATTGTATAAAAAACAGTCTGAAAACAGTTGTCAATAGCGAGGAGCGCCCCGGGTTTTTTGAAGGACTTTTTTGTTGTTAAAATGGTTGTGATTGCAAGGAGTCTTTAGCGTAAATGTTGCTTGTATTTGGTCTAAATTAGAATGTCAATTGGCCAAGAATTTCAAAGAAAACTGATAATTGAAGGAGAGAAATCTGCAATTTTTTGTCGAAATCATAAGTAAAATTCTCAAATTTCGAGGAATTCATAAAAATCGAGGACAGAAATTAAATTAAATTTTAAATTAAATTAAATTTGAAATTATTTTCTTAGTTTTTTGACGATAAAATTTTTCGTTACGTTTTTCAACAAAATCTATTGGAAACTAACAACAAAACAGTTTATTCCTAAAAGATAATACTAAATCATCACTTTAAAAAAATAAAAATTGAAATCTTGAAAGCGCAAAATTCATATTTAATTATATTTTTAATTTTTCCCAGAAGAAATTGAAACCCAAAAAATCGTAATAAAGTTTTGGATTCAATTTAATTGTTAATATAAGTTAAACTGATATTACAAATAATGGTATTAATAATTACAGTCATATTTTATGCTTTATTAGTAGGCGATAAAGTGACAGCAATAATAATGAATAATAAATTATAATAAAATAGTAATAAATTCTGCGTAGATTGCCACAATTTTTCGCTCATAAAGCATCTTGGAACCTACCACAAATTGCGAAATTGATTTTTCTCACATGACGCAGAAGAGGACAAAACGAAAAATTCCGCAAGTCGACTGTCCCTTTCCCTCTCTCACTCTCTCAGGTCTTTCAATAAAATGCCACTCTGTCTGAGTTATTTTGCACATTTACGCGAATGATTTGTTGTTGCTTGGTTTTTGGTGTCCTTTGGAAGAAGAAATTCTCTCATTTCCGGCTTCAGGTTCCACTCTGAGTCACGCTCTCTGCTGTGCATGGGGATGCCAAGTCCTGCACTTGCCGGCAGTTTTTTTGCATTCAAACGTTTTTAGTACGTTCTTATTGCATTCACATTAAAGTAAAAAATCGAAATATTATGTCAAAGTTGTAAAATGGAAAAATTAGGACAAGCTTATCCAGAGAGTGCTTAGTGAAAGACGTCGTATCTCTTGGTTGAAAAGACGTCTTCAACGATAAATAAAGTTTCTACAGACAGACAGACAGTACTATTTTGATTATTCCGAGACTTGGATAAGTTTGAGTTCAAAAATATTTCTAAATAAATTCGTCGAAAAAACAAAGTGTTATGAAAAGAATTTCGACATTATATAAATTGATTTCGCTTTAATATTAATGTTATTCTTAAGTTATTTATTATTATTATCCTTTAATTTTATTTTCATCATGTCTCATTTTATATTCATCACAAAGTCTTATTTATTTAGTAGTATTTCTGTCCTTACTTTATTTAATTATTTCATTGTTCTTTATTATATGTTTATTGATTAATATTAATCAAAACAATTATAAATGATATTAGCATGTCATTTGCATTACTAGTAATTATTACTAGCAATAATAATAAAATATTTCTTTTTTATTTATTTAATAACGATTTACAAGTAAAATTATAAACTCTATAAAGTCGAAGCTATAGGAGCAAATGCAGTAATAACAATTGAATAACAATAATAATAAAAATATTAGCAATAATGTATACAATTTCGGACAATTTCGAACTTTATTGTATTGAGGAGTTGGCAACTCGCAGGTAGATGCACTGGAATTTTGGTGATGGCGCAATTGCGGGTTTACTACTCTCTTTCTCTTCAACTGCTCTCTCTCTATTTCTCCGTTCACGAGTCTCTCTGCATGTTGCTTTCGTCATGACCTTCATGACTCATCGTTTGCAGCTGACAGCATGGCGTGAGTAGTCGAGCAACCGACCACCCCCGACGGGATTTCCCGACTGAGTCAGTCACTTCGTCGTCTCTGCAGTCGTTATTACTGTAAACGGCTGCTGACTTTGCTGCTGCTGCTTCCATGTGTAGTTTTCCTTGTTCCATTTCGATTTTCCTTCAAATTAATGTGTAACATATTTTTTTCACATGGATTTCCTTTATTTTTGGAAATTGCGTGTTATTTTTTTTTTTGGGTGGAGGTGGGATCTGCACACCCTCCTCTTCCACGTATTTATAAATTAAGGGTTTTCCATTATTTTCCCTTCCTCTCATAATTCGAGATAATTCGTATTAATTTTAATGCTGAAAATTCAATTCTATCAATCTCAACACTTGGCCACGTTATTAGAAAAGCGAGTCGAATGTAATGCCGTCCCGTTCTTTCTCACCACTTTCCCCAAGAAGCGGAAGCTTCACTGCGCTCGTATTAATTACGTTGTTGCTATCGTTATTACGTGTAGTTGTTATTGTTGTTGTTATTGTAATTGTTATTAATAGTGATGTGGTTTTGTCGTCGTTATTCTTGTTCTTTTTGCTGCCGTGGCATTTTCTATATCACATTATCACTTTTCTTTGCTCATTTTCTTTGGTATTTCTTTCAATTATTATATGAAAATAACCAATAAAGGAAGTTTTTATTCTGTTTGTAGTTGTTGTTGTTATCATGAATGCTTTTGTTTTTGTTGTTGTGTTGGGTTGGTGACTTATAAATCTAATTAATTCACCGTCATCACCTCCTTTCCAAGGCAATAACAAGTTCAGCTCTTCAACGATTGTCTTAAATTTATGTGGGTGGCTTCGTTGGTTGTTGTTAGTTTTGTTGTTGTTATTTTATAGTAGTTATCATTGATTGTCTTAGTCATTCATTTGAGAGGATGACGTAAGTCTCCATTAATAATTCCCGTCGAACTCGGTAACTTTAAATGATTTATTTTCCTTTTTCAAGACAACACGAAGACTTACGACGCTCCTTTAAAGTTTCTTTTTAAAACCTTTTTTTGATGTTATTGTAAACTTTTTTTTTTGCTTTTTATTCATAACTGTTGAAATTGATATACTTTGTTTGTTAATACTTGAAAATTCGAAATGATTTTATATCTGTTTACTTCAGAAAAATTTGTTATTGTGTTCTAGAAATTTTCTCTAATAAATTTTTATTCCCTTGAAAATTATCTTCGAATCAGATCTTTTAATTCTATTAATAACTACGAAACTGTTTTTCGAATATTTTTTTTAGATAATACATTTACATAGTTTTCGTTATTGTTCACAATATTTATTTTTATTATTTAAACTTTTAACGCTGTGTTCCTCTTCCTCAATTCCTCTTCTTGATAAAATAAAATAATAAATTTCACATTAATTTTTAATTTTATGTCAAATTGTAACGCACCCAATTGTATTACCACAGAGAAATAATTACTAATTAATATTACTTGTCTGTGGTATTCCTTATGATTTATTGTCCCACATTTTGATTTGTCTTTGTCTTTTGGTGGCACATTTATTATTGTCTGCATTTCTTTTCTTTCCAGTCGCGTGAAATAAGAATTAAGAACGAGAATAATTCAATTTATTCAATGCTGTTAAAGTGCTTGTTGAAAATTTATTGATATTTTTTGTTGTTGTTTTATTGAAAGAGGTCGCCGACGAACGTGCAATTTAAATGGACTTCGATAATCGCAGTTAATCAAATTTAGATGGGCTAAATCCGCGTTAATTAACGTTTAACACACAAAAGAACGAAATCAGATATGAAACAAATTGGTAAATAGCATGTTAAATAGCATATTTATTTTATATTTATTTCTATTAACAAATAGTAGCAGAAATATTTATTCTTTCTTTCTTTTGTATAAGAAAAAATGGATAAAAATGGAAAAAGAATTCCTCCTCCATCTGTGATTCCATATTAATTTAAGCTGAATTCAGGCTTTCATTTCTTTTTCCCTTTCATTATCATGTAATTTCCCCTTTCTGCATCTTTTATTAGAAGCCTCGATTCCTTTGAATGTCACTGATTTTAATTCATTAAATTATGCACTTCACATTCCATAATTTTTAAGGAAATTCTGAAGGCGTAGCTGACATTCCTCATTGAATGAGAGTTTGAAGAAAACTCCGATTCTTTTCCATATTTTTTGCAACATAAAATGGCGTCAATGAAAGGGTTTCGAATTGTCCTCGTTATTCTAAAGAGACGAAAGGAACTGAGGTCGTCTGAGGTCAAGTGTATTCACATAATTTCCGTCTGCAATTATTTCTCGTTGGAACTTTCGTTTGTTGCTTTTGTTACTCGTTATTATAAATTACATAACATTAACTTAAATTAAAGAATATAACATCAAGGAGCAGAAAAAGGCGAATGGAAATACAAAAAAAGACAGTAAAACTTTAGTTTAATTCTATGCCATTTTCCCCCCGAATGAATGAATGACGAACGGAACGAATTTTTAAGCAGTTCACTTAAATTTACGAGATGAATGATGGAACGGAAAAGCTTGTTTATTTCTGCTCCTTCATAAAAATAACATTAACCGAACGCCTTCGAAAGAATAGAAGCAAAAAGTAGAAGACGAAGACGAGATCCAGAAGAAAAGATACTGAAACGAACATCATCAGAAAGGAAGAGAAGCTTTAGTGAAAAGGGAGTTAAAAATGGAAAATTGCATGCATGATTAATGAATGAACCCGGTGACAGAAGTAGAAGCTCGAAGTTTGTGAAAAATGCAAAGAAAATGCTAAATGCCAAGCGGAGAATCGTTGACAGATCAGAAGCCGCTCTTGGAGTATTTTAAAAAGAGAAGACAAAACTAAACAAACAGCGGATGACTGCGAAAAATGATGCTTGCCGAAAGAAGGGTTCTCCAGTTGCAAGGACGACCGACAAGGATAAAAATAACAGGTTTCACGGCAACAGTTCGTTTAGTGAAGAGTCGTAATTCATAGGAGCAGAGATAAAAAGAGAGGGGAGAAAAAGAATCGTAAAACTGCGACAGCGACGAAGCGCATAAAAAAGGAGCAACAATAGAAAAGGCACTAAAAACGACAGCCACACAAAAGCCGCTTAAAATGTGACGCAAGGTGATGGACACAGATACCCACAAAAAAAAATAAATGTAATTGTGCGAGGGTGACTCTGTGAAGGGTGTGACGAGGATGGGAAGCGGATGAAGCGCTTTCGAGAGACTCACTAATGATTAATGATGTTTCACCGAAGACGCCACGCCGCGAGGCGCTCGTCATAAACCCGAACATCTTCGCCGGGTGGAAAATCTGCGACTTTCTTCGGTGAATGAAAAAGAAACCCCAAAAATTGACGACGATTTGATGCTCAACTTATCAGTGCGATGTCAGCTGTTGCAAATCTCAACGCACATTTTCACCCTCCACTCAACTATTCACCACACTTTCCGCCATGAAGACAACAACAAAAACAATTTTACATTTCCACAGCATCTTAAGAAAAGCCTTCGATGGCGAAAATCAATAACCGTTGATTATTTGTAAAGATATCCTTAAACGTTGAATGGGATGAAGGAAAATATAAAAGGAAAGAGTAAAAGCAGCACCTTTCTCTTTGAGCTTTTTCAAGTAAAAAAGCCTTTACTGGATTTGCATTGATTTCTTAATTAAATCCTTCTAAAATCCATTTAAACTGTCACTTGCCAATTCTATAAAAAGTAGTAGAAATAGTACTAAAATGTTCCTTTAATAAAAAGCATGAAATTCCCCTTTTTCATGCCAATTTGCCCCAATCATAAATAGGCAACAAAATGTTGCAGTTTTTGACTCTGAAATAACGAAGCTCATCTAACAACAGATTTACTTTTCCATCTTCCTCGACATCCTCCGATGGTTTTTAATGTCATTTCCTATATTCACTCCTTCTTGCTTCACATCCCCTCTTCTGCTCCTTCTGCTCCGACGATGGGTAACTTCATTGCCATTTGCTCATGTTTTTATCTGTCGCTGGCATTTAAAGTCTTAATTTATGCAGAACTCACTCAGTCCACAGAGAAACGTACACTTTTTCAAGGCAGCATTGTGCAACCCTTTCACGGAAGACTTCAGGATGCATTACATAAATGTAAATCGCTTTGTACCGTTGTCTCTGGTCCCATCAGTCCGTCCGTGTGCTCTTTCCTTCACTCCCTCCGCCAGAGTTGCATTTGTTGTACCTACAAATTGACTATAAAGTAAATAATGCGTATTTTAAATGCGAGAAAATGGGAGTGAGCAGATATTTTAATAGCTTTTGGCAGCCATATTTGTTGTTGATAACAGAGGAAAATTGAAAAGCATAAATCAGCAACAATAAAAAGGACAAACAGACGATTGAGCAACAACAACAACAGCGCAGCAACCGTCCGTAAACATCAAAAATTGCGGAGCTGTCATAAAATCGCTCCGATGAACGAGATGCAAATTGAAAGGTTCATTCAACTGTATGCAATTTAATGATTGTGGTTAAAGCGGAGTCGGAGGAAGAGGAAGAGACGCACACGTACATGGAGCACATGTCCAAAAGTGTTTCAGCCAAAAAGCTCCACTATGTTACATCATCAAATGAAGCAAATGTGGTTTTTCTGGGACACGGGTTCCGAAGTTTTTCTCTCACTTTAACCACAAATAGAAAGAAGTCGGAGTAAGGATTGTGAAAAAAGGACGTGGAGGAGTGAAAGGAGACTAAAAAGAGGTTTTCTAAAAAGAAAAGTGCTAAAAAAGACTGCGGAAAAATATTGGACAAAACATGTAAAAAGCGACTGAAACTGTTGCTCCAGAAATGAAAGAAAAGAAGCAAAAAGGTGAGAACAAAACGAAGACAAAGCAATAGAAAACAGAACAAAAAACAAAATAATGAAACAAATCTTTCGTCAAAATGTTCTCCATATAAGAAAGAAAAAGTAAATCAGGTTTGCAATTAAAATATTGTGAATATTTGTGAATAAATCATATAAAAAAAGCTGAGTAGTAGTAATAGGCGGGTTCTGGGCCAAAGGAAATCGAGGGTGCTGAGGGTGCTAATTATTGGGTTTGTGTCTTCGCTATAAAATTGGGTAAGTATTGTTATAGTTGGTTTATGTCTGTGCTATATTTGCTTTTTTGTTATCGAAAAATTATCGATTTCGCATTATAGGTTTGTGGCTTTACTACAAAAAATGTATTTTTTAGTTATAGGTTGGTATAATTGCTAATTTTATTCTGATTTAGTGAATTTAATTTTTTTGTAGCATTCTTTTGAGGGTATTACTTTTAAATAGTGGTTGGTATATTTAGTTTTGTTATTGTCCAGGGTATTTTGTAGATTTTTATACACGTAAATTTGTATTTCTTTTGTGCAATAATATCATTTAGGTGTATTTCGTAGCTAGAATATCAATACACGTTAGGTGGCAGCACTCTTTTTGCTGGTTTTAGGAGACCCAAGTGGGAAAATTGTTAGTTGTTCAAAATAAAATTAAATTTAAAAAGCGTGTGTTTTGTTTTCTTTTTGAATTGTGTTACCAATTTATATAATTGTCTTTTATTTAGGGTAAGAAGCACTAGGTAAAGAGCTAAGCTATGAGTTTATTGTAGATGGCGTAATCGTGGGTGTTTTCCTTTTTGACTGAGTACAGGATTTTCCAATTGTGTTGCAGTTGCTTGTATGTATTTTAACTGCTAAAAAATTCCTATCGTGGATGTTTTTCTTGTTGGTCTGAGTTCAAGTTTTTGCTTATTGTCTTCTACTTTGGTTTGTGTGTATTTTAACTGCTAAAGAATTCCTACGGCAAGATCGTGGGCGTTTTCCTTTTTTGAATGAGTACAGTATTTTCCAATTGTGTTGTAGTTCATGCAGTTTGTGTGTGTGTATTTTATAAGTTGACGAATTCCTATGGTGCGATCGTGGATGTTTTTCTTGTTGGCCTGAGTTCAGGTTTTTGCTTATTTTCTTGTAGTTGTTGTTGTTGTTTTGTGTATTTTAACTGCGATCATCGCTTAAAATTAAGGCGCACTAAGTGTGGCAGCAAACGCAATTCACATGATCGCCGTACTAAAATTATCGCTTATCGAACCGTAAATTACAAAAGGAAAAATTTCATTAACATTTTATGGGTTTTTTCAGGAATTTTCCATTAGAAGAGAAAAAATATTTATATCGAAAGGCAATAAATTAGGAAGAAGTGATGAGACTCTCTAAATAGCTTTTTTATTATTTTATATTTGACTGCTTTTGTTCCGTTAAATGGTCCGTCTTCTTTGTATTTACGTCTATGAGCATTTGTACGATTTAAAATTTGTTTATAAGCTTCTAGCTCTGTGTTGTTATAGTTTTGAGGTTCCTTGTGAAATAACAGTTCAAACAATCCTGGTGTTAAGCTCCAATTATGATTAGATATAGATATCTTGTTATCAGTTAATTGAAAAGTACTGTTACCAATCCTCCATGTACCATCTGAATCTTTATGAGGTCCATACAACGTATCTAACTTTTTGTGCTCTCCTAATAATTTAGATAGCTGTGTTTTCGGGAGCATTGATGATTTACTCTCATTTTGAGTGTCATTTATTTGTGAGAAAAAACTATCTTCAGTTTCATCATTGCTCTGCATAGTGTTTTCAGTGTCATCCTTGAATTGGAATTCACTTTTTAATTTAAACGGTGTACTTGTTTTTAGAAAATGCTTTCGGCCTTCACTTATACTTGGTTGGTTACTAGTGCTATCATTTAACTTTGTCTGTTTAACTATTTCTTTTAGAGGTTTTGTGATGGGGCTAAATGTTTCTTCTAATCTTTTTTCCATATCGGCTTCATTCAACTTTAAGCTATTAAATTTTTTCTTCAATATATTTCTAGTCTTTACAATTTCTTTGAGTAATTTTCCATCCATTTTCCACTTTATTAGCAAATTATGTGATGTTCAGGTTAACGTTGGTGATCAGGTTGATGTTGATGATCAGATGATGATCAGGATGATGTTGATGATCAGGATGATGTTGATGATCAGGTTGATGTTGATGATCAGATGATGATCAGGTTGATGTTGATGATCAGGATGATGTTGATGATCAGGTTGATGTTGATATTCAGGTTGATGTTGATGATCAGGTTGATGTTGATATTCAGGTTGATGTTGATGATTAACTTTATCAGCTTAATCGTATCGAATGCAGGAAGATACTGACAAATTATAGTAAAATGCATGCAGTTTTATAGTTGAATGTATAAATCAAATCCCTTTCTATAACGTCCAACATCGATCGGATCGTCCTTGCTTACAACCATAAACCCATATTTATCTTTCCAACACTCTTTGCAAATTTGGGAAAACTTTTCAAATGACATATCTGTACACACATGATCGCTATAGATATGCTTCATATTCAGTTCATCTTGTTTGAATATAATTAAAAAATTTGCATTATCGCGCACCAAATGCTTGGGAATTCTTGTATATGTTTGGCACAAGTAAAAACTATCAATATTTTTGTGTCGCCCCATACAAAAGTATGCTCGAATATTATTTTGTTTTTCGCATGCAACGTCATCGAATATAAAAATAGAGTTGGCTTTAGCTTCTTCTGGTGCTAACACATCGGCATTTTCAGAAAATGTGTAGAAACCCAATCCTTTTATTGGATGTAATAACTGTTTCAGGTATTCATATTTTGGTTGATATAACGACTTTGAATACAAATATATATTGCGAAACCTTAGACCATTTGGACTCTCAATTAAACTCAGCATTGCATTAGTCTTTCCGCAATTCGATGGTCCAACTATAAGCCCTCGTATAGAATTCGGTAACAATGAACTGTGTCTTAGTTGTGATGTTTTATTTAACGAAAAATCGAAATTTTTAACAACAATATCCTTGTCTTGCTTAACGAAATGCATTTTGGCAATTGATATATAAACAAATATGTTCCGTACTTATATTCATTTCAATTAAAACAGTTTAGTTGATAACATATAAAATGGTTGTATGCTATAAAAAGAGATTTAGTCATAAGTCAAACGTAGTTGGCAAAGGTTTAATAAATACTTTAATAGACTCACTGCCAATTGAACTTCATTTACCGGGTTATCAATTTTGTGGACCAGGAACAAAACTAAAAGAACGCTTAGCACGAGGTGATAAAGGAATTAATTCCTTAGATGCCGCGTGCAGAGAGCATGACATTGCTTATTCTCAGGCGAAAGATATTAATAAAAGGCATATTGCAGATAAATTATTAGCAGAAAAGGCTTTACAAAGCGCAAAATCGGCAGACAACGACTTTTCAGAAAGGCGAAACGCTTTTCTAGTTGCGGCTGCTATGAAAGCTAAAACTAAATTTGGCATGGGAAACGTATTGAATGTCAAGAAAATAAAGAAGACCATTAAAAGGAAATGTATGAAAAAAATCTTTACTAATGCTGTAAAAAAGGCAATGAAAACGATAACTCAGCAAAAACCTGAAGATATTCCCGGTGCTATTAATATTGCAAGAAAAGTACTGAACAATTCCTTCAGGAAAAAGAAAAGGGCAATCGAGATACCGCGTGTTATACCATTACCTAAAAGAGGAGGTTTGCTACCACTGGTACCAGTCTTGACTGCACTTGGAGCACTCGGTGGCTTAGCATCTGGTGGATCTGCTATCGTCAAAGCTATTAATGATGCTAGAAATGGCAGAGAACAGTTGAAGGAAGCAAATCGCCATAACAAAACTATGGAAGCAATTATAATGGGAAAAGGTTTATACCTAAAGCCATACAATAAAGGATTAGGTTTATATTATAACCCCCAGACAAAAAACGATTAAAGAAGCTACCCAAAAGAGCACTCACTGATATTGATTTGATGAAACATGCCAGTAAATTATCACATTTTAGAGGTGTTTTCATGAGGGATAGCCTACCAAAGCGAATACATCAAAAAGAATGTGGAATTGTTAATCTGGATACTTGCAGTGGTCCGGGAACTCACTGGGTAGCTTATTATAAAAATGGAAATAGAAAGGAATATTTTGATAGCTTTGGAAATTTGCAGCCACCAAAAGAAATTTTAAAGTACATGGGTCCAAATATACACTATAATTACACTCAATATCAAAACTATAATTCTTTTAATTGTGGTCATTTATGTCTAGAATTTCTTTACAATGTAAATGAAAGTAGTCAGTAAAGTTTGATCAGAAAATCTGTTAACATTACTTAGAAAAAGCAAAATTGAGTTTTTCTTACTTATGAGTTGGTTTACCATAGCACATTAATATGTAAGAGTATTTCTTACTCTCTTTCCTTATGTCTACATGTATATAAATATATTACAATATATGCTGGTGTCCAATTCAATTTCTCAAATGTTTTACAAATTCTACTCGTTGTCTATTCTCTGATTCTACTCAAAGTAAATCTTCTATTTCTACTCAAAATAAATGTTATAAATAAGAAGTTCTTCGATCATGAGCATTTAGTTCTTGTCCGAATTCAATTTCAATTAGAAGTCTCTTCAACCAAACAGTGTTTAAGCATTTATACAGCATTAAGAAAAGTCTAAAAATGAATCAACAACCAGCAACATTCTATTCAACAAGTGCAGCCGAAGATTTTAACAAAAACAATTATACAAGGAAAAACGTGATGTCCGTAAAAGATATGGAAATTAATAAAAGCTACGCAATAAAACATGTTAGAAAAACCAACACCAAGTATGGACAGCGCATATTAATGGAAGTGGAGAATAGTCTAATTTTCCTACCGCCAAGATTCAATAATATAAGTGATGAAACTATAAAGGAGTTCTGCAACGGATCTTATTACCTCATTAAACTTATGAAGGAGGATAAAAATGGATTCTATCTGGAAGTGATGGTAGATTTTCCTGTAGATCAACCTGAAATGTATTTTTTAAATTAAATAATCTTATATAGTAAATAAATAAATAAACATAATTTTTTAAAGAATAATCGTCTATTTATTGGCTTGAAGTTTGTTTAATCTAGAATACAATAGCATCAATTTCTGTATTCTTAAAATTATATGTTCTAACATATAGCAGGCACATGTATCAGGACCATCCAAACATTCATCGGAAGACCAACAACAAGCTGAATAATGATGTCCGTGGGATGATTTTATTAAAAATTGATGTTGGTAATTGCTTAGTTTGATGTAGCAATTAAGAATCTCTATGAAATGCTCTTCAAGCAAAGTTTCTTTATATTTTACTAGAAACTCTTGAACACAGAACAAAAACTCTGCGATATTTATTTGAGGCATCTTTACTCAACAACTGTCTTATATGTACTACTTTCAACGTTTTTCATTTGTACGTTAGTCAATCATGTTGAAACATGTTTAAATTCATGCACACCTGCAAAAACGCTTCTCGTAAATTCAGAGCACTTTTCTGAAATTTTGTTACTTTTTATATAAAATTGTCTTCTTCTTCTTCTTCTTCTTCGTTTTCTTCTTCTTCTTCTCTCCTTTCGAAAAAATTCATACAAAACGAATTTCCTCTAATTGGCTTTGCTAGATAAGGGATAATTGGTTTATGGGATGATTCCATTACGAATCACGTTTATTTGTACACCTGCACAAGGAATCCTGTGAATTCAGAGTCTTATCACTTCTTCCTAATTTATTGCCTTTCGATATAAATATTTTTTCTCTTCTAATGGAAAATTCCTGAAAAAACCCATAAAACGTCAATGAAATTTTTCCTTTTGTAATTTGCGGCTCGATCAGCGATAATTTTAGTACGGCGATCATGTGAATAGCGTTTGCTGCCACACTTGGTGCACCTTAATTTTAAGGGATGATCACAGTTAAAATACACAAAACAACAACAACAACTACAAGACAATAAGCAAAACCTGAACTCAGGCCAACCAGAAACACATCCTCGATCGCACCATAGGAATTTGTCAACATATAAAATACACACACAAACTGCATGAACTACAACACAATTGGAAAATACTGTACTCATTCAAAAAGGAAAACGCCCACGATCTTGCCGTAGGAATTCTTTAGCAGTTAAAATACACACAAACCAAAGTAGAAGACAATAAGCAAAAACTTGAACTCAGGCCAACAAGAAAAACATCCACGATAGGAATTTTTTAGCAGTTAAAATACATACAAGCAACTGCAACACAATTGGAAAATGCTGTACTCAGTCAAAAAGGAAAACACCCACGATTACGCCATCTACAATAAACTCATAGCTTAGCTCTTTACCTAGTGCTTCTTACCCTAAATAAAAGACAATTATATAAATTGGTAACACAATTCAAAAAGAAAACAAAACACACGCTTTTTAAATTTAATTTTATCTTGAACAACTAACAATTTTCCCACTTGGGTCTCCTAAAACCAGCAAAAAGAGTGCTGCCACCTAACGTGTATTGATATTTTAGCTACGAAATACACCTAAATGATATTATTGCACAAAAGAAATACAAATTTACGTGTATAAAAATCTACAAAATACCCTGGACAATAACCAAACTAAATATACCAACCACTATTTAAAAGTAATACCCTCAAAAGAATGCTACAAAAAATTAAATTCACTAAATCAGAATAACATTAGCAATTATACCAACCTATAACTAAAAAATACATTTTTTGTAGTAAAGCCACAAACCTATAATGTGAAATCGATAATTTTTCGATAACAAAAAAAGCAAATATAGCACAGAAATAAACCAACTATAACAATACTTACCCAATTTTATAGCGAAGACACAAACCCAATAATTAGCACCCTCAGCACCCTCGATTTCCTTTGGCCCAGAACCCGCCTATTACTACTACTAAGCTGTGTTGAAGGCTGATTGTAACTGATCAGCTGATTGCTATCAGCTGATATCTAGTGACAGCTGATACGCGTTGACATCTGTTACCTGTCACTGATATCGATTGGTAATTATAGAAAAACTATTGAATTTCCACCAAAGACTTAATGACTGCCTAAAACATTATCATTTGAATATTATCCGCAGTTATTTTTCCTTTAAAACTCCTGGAATCACTTTTCTTTTTAAATTGTTCTTCTCTTCTTGTTCCCAGTTCATTCACTTTTGCTTTCTTTTGCTTTTCTTTAAGTGCAAATGCAAAAATGGGCTTCGACAGACGTCGGCAGGCAAAAGCCAATAACCGCACTTTGTTTTCAGCGCGATTAGGAGCAGTTTTCGCCCCTCTTCCCTTTTTAACTACGTCGTCATTCAAGCAACGCATTTCATCGACATTTTCCGAGTTAAGTGCTGAGCACTCATTGCTCCAGTTCGACAAACAAAACACTCTTTGGGTTAGTTTAGGTTGCTTCCAGGTTGATTTCAAAAGACGGCTTAAAACTCCGTTGCTCTGTAAATCATGCAAAATAAAAATGTAAAAGCTCCTTAACTAATCACTTCGACTATTTTAAATTGGAAAATCATGATTTGATTTGCATTAAAAACCACTTGAAGCTTGGAAATTGTCATCAGTTGGACTTCTCCTTCCGTCTCACTTCAACTCGTCAGCCTCTGCAACTCGTTAACCTTCCAGCGAGTTCCGGAAGCTAGTTCAATAAAAATGCACCTGACAAATGACATTGCTTACGTTATTACGTTACATGTGCTCGAGCTCACGAGGAATTCGTTTATACGATTCAATGGCATCCGTCGGAAAGTAGCGAGATTTCACGTTGTGTTTCCTCTCACTCTTTCGTCGTTAGAAGTGCTCTTATAAATTCCTCTCACTTGTATAACAAATAAATCAGATTTATTTCCCATTTCAAACTTAAAGAAATGCAAAACGAATGAAGCAATCGAAAAACTGCGAATAATCGAACGAAAATCCATTTCGAGACCGTCGTTTGTCGTCGTTGTGCGTGGTTTTGCAACAGACTTTTTTACCCACCGCAAAATTTACCGCAGACGTCGCCGCTGCAGCTGACACTTGTTTAAAATGATGGAAAAACGACGTATACATGCTCACGTTGTTGTTGTTGTTGTTGTTGTGGTTGTTGGCCGCTTCGTGTTCACAATAATTCATTCGTGTAGACTGTGCATATTTCATGAGCTGTTCGCTTCATGTGAAGGTTCACGGTGATGATTACACGTGTGTGCGAAAGCACCGCATGCGGTGGGCTCTGCCACACAGTTACACCCACTTGCGTAGGCTTTCGAGTGGTGAGTTTGGGGAATTGAAACAGTTGACAAATTCTCAGAAGAAAATTTGCTTATTTACAAAATTCACAGAAGCGGAGAAGGAAACACATTTCGCAACGATTAAAAGTAGAGTAAAGAAATCGTCGTAAATTTAGGAAAAACCTCAACAACTGAAAGAGTTGCTTTGCAAAGCGTCCAATGCACCGTTATTCAGGCGAACATCACGTGGACAGAACGTTCGAGTGGAATAATAATAGACTTTGGAGTGGGCTTCGAGGATGTGTCACGAGTTTCCATGTTATGTCAGCGGAATTCCATGTTTTCACGCGACATGAAAAGCATTAAAAATGTAGTTTCAGTTTCATGCTTGGACTCGCCACGTTGCGTAGTTGGAGTAACATGAAAAAGCTTTGAAAAAGACTACGAAAAAAAAAGAGATCAGCAAAAAATTAATGAAATTTAACGCATTACCTCATCTCTTTACAACTCATCGTTCTATGCATCTCCATCAAATCACCACTTCACCTCAACGAATCCCTAACAACTCTTAATTTCACCACAAAAGCTTGTTTACCACAGCTGTTACAGTTCACCTCTTCAGCACAGCGCTTCATCGAACCTTCTACAAGCCTCTTTCCACCTCAACGCAGCGACTTCTTTCACGAAATGCAAGTGTCAGTTTCTTTTGCTCTTTTCTTTTTGCTCCTTCCTTGTTCGTCTTCTCACTATTAATTTCTTAATGGACCAACTGTTATCCACGCTCCACCGCTCAACGGGAAATTACTCCAAAGTTTCCCAAACACGTAAGCGTCAACTTGTCAACTCTTCATTTCGAAAGAAGCAAAAGAAAAAAGAACAATTCTTCTTGAGGGAGGAAAAAAGTGACGTGCTCTCTACACAGCAATCAGAATGAGCTACTTATTTGTTAAGTTACACCAAAAAAAAGCGCAAAAATACAGGGAAAACTTGGCTCGAAGGGTCGTTATTCATTGTAATCCAACTACTAATGAAGGAGTTATTAAGAAGAAGATGAAAACGAACAAATTGGAGAATTAAGAAGAAACAGAAAAACGAAAGCGAATGTTCAGGAAAGGGTAAAGAGTGGAAGATTAAAAAAAGACCAAAGCATGTAGAGAAATGTTAAGTTTATCTATGAGAAAATAGTGAACGGAAAGGAAAAAACTAAATTTGATTGAAAGACAATCGAAAGGGACGTCGAGGTTAGTTATTGAGGTCCTTCAAGTACGCCTTTCAAGGGGCGTGCCTCCACTTAACAGGCTGCGATTAAAACCGCATGATTTATCAGTTGCTTCATTGAATCTTCTTTTGGTGAAGCGTAAAAGGAAAGCAACTAGAAGTGAAGTCGTGTGAGTACTTTTTCCTTTATCGTTTTTATTGGCATCTTCATTTAATTGGTTTTCGTTGTTTTCAGCAGCCAAACATTTCAATTTAATTAACTCAAGAGCCGAACAAGAGCTCAGTGCAGAAAAAATACCGAATTATTTGAAAATTCGTCGATTCTAATTAATAACTGCGGCGTAATTAATTGAGACGTCTCGTGAAGTGAATAAATTCACACTCGAGCAGCTCATTCTCTGAGACTCAACGGAAGTAAGATAAAAAATATCCCTAAATCGACACAAACAAAGAAAAACGAACAAGAAACTTCAAATAAATTACAATTAAGCATTTTAACTAAATTGCAGTGGAATAAAGAATAAAAATCGAATGTTTTCTTGCTTCTGAACATATTTTATCTCATGCGATATTTTTTCTACAAAGACATTAAAGTCATGAGAGTTTTTGCATCTACCGTGGAACGAAGCTTTGTTTTGTAATTATCGATGGTTTATGTTAAGTTTTAATTAGAGTACACAAGGACAAATACTTTTTGTAACTTAGTAAATGATTTGTTATTTAATTAAATTCTATTTCATGAAATTCTCAAATTAGAGCACGAAATTCATGGACCCAATCGACGTACTTCATCTGTTGAATGTTTTATTTATTGCTTTATCTATATTGCTTTGTTTGTTTCCTTAACGCACCTCTCCACATCTTTCTCACACGTCTTTCTCATCTGTCACCGAAGAATTCAAAGCAATTCAAGGCCTGTCAGCGAGTGCCTCGTTAAAGAAATTGTAAAGTGGAAAATTTTACAGATCCTACTAAAATCCAGTTCTGAAATTAGTTTTAGCGACTTGCTCCTCTCTTCTCATCACTCTGTCACACATCTAACATCTCTCTGTCTCGCTTATCACAGCAGCCGACAGTTTTGCTGCTGTTTTCCTCTCCCAGCGACGAAAGCATCACTCGGCTTCGGAAAATCTTCTCGAACCTCAACCCAAATCGGTTCCTGTCTGCCTTTTGTTCGGATTCAATGGCGCGAGACACGCGACGAACGACGGACTCACTGCTCTTGAGTCTTTTGTCGTCGATGGTTGCTAATTTATCCTTGAGCTGCTTATCGCAGCAGCCAACACAATGAAAGTGTTGAGTTTGCATGATGATTCTTTGCTTTTTTCTATGGAAAACTAACGTCTAAAAGGAATACACCATTGAAGTTAAATGAATTATGTATAAAAATAGAATAAAAAAAAGGTACATTATTCAAAATCAATAAAAGCAATCGCCGTAAAATTGTTCTGGTGCCAATCTGAAGGCATTTAAATTCAGTCAAGTGTTAATTAATGATGCAATCAATCGAATTGCTCCAATTTGCGACATTTCAGCAATGAAATTAATAAAAACGTGAATTAAATTGGGTATTTTCGGGCTCAGAATGTGGGAAATCTTCTAAATTTCTATTTTAATTCAAAAATTCTATTTAAGAATTTCTATTTGCTTTGTGAATCTGCTCTCTCTTTCGTCGTTATAAATGCTAATTTTTGCTGATTTTTTGTCGACTTTGAAGCAAGGAATTGAACATTTATATTAAGGGTATTTTATGCTCCTTTTTTGGTGAAAAACCAAAGGATTAACCGCAAGGAATTCAAAGGGTTGCTTTGAATTTCTTCACTTTCAAGTTACCGATGATGAAAAACCAAATCAAAAATGGGTTTTTTTGTATTTCTTTTTTAGAAAATCAACGAAACGAAAACAAATGCGTTTAAAACGTTGTCTGAATTTTAAATTAAATAGCCAAGGGTTTTTCTGTCCTTCTTGAATTTCTCTTATTTTTCAAAAAAACAAGGAAAACAAAATAAATAACGCAAAACTGTAAAATGAGGAAAAAAGGAAAGAAGAACCAGAAATGCATCGAGGTCGACCGAAAAATTGCCACGACACATTTCCGTTCGCATCCATTTCCGTTTCCGTTGAAAGTGTTTGGCTGCGGTTGGAAGCAGAAAAATCTTTTTTCTCCTTTTTCTAGTTTTTATTATTGAAGAAGATCAACGCAGATCTCTGCGGGGGTGTCTATGTATGTGTGTGTGTGAATGTATGTGTGTTTCCATCTGTGTGTGGTTTTTATGGCGTCAATTTGTTGCAATCAACCTTAAGAAAGAAAAAACTATTTTATTTCACTGCTCTTTTTATTCCTTCATTTATCACTTGACACGTTTGTTTTTGTGGTTCTTCATTTCGGCTATTTTTAACCACTGCTTAAGGCCATTGCTTCTTCGTATTCCGCCTTCTACTTCTCCTCCTCGGATCCTTGACGTTGGTTTTGTTTATTGCACATTAAATATTCACCCTTTTTTATCAATCGAAATCTTCGTTGCCTTTGCATCCATGATTCAAGACAAAAACCGAGTTTGTCTGCAAATGTTAACGCAATTTTATGTGACTGTGTGTGTAGTTATGCGGACTATATAGACATATGTTGGCCATTATTAGCGGAATGATGTTGGTACAAATTTGCTTTCAACTTCAAAGTTTTATTTCATTTCGAGCTCATTGACGCCGACATTCATCTCTTTGGGGATGTGTTACAGTGTTACAACAGCGAAATTAACAACAAAACCAACAACAACAACAACAACGATAACGATAACAACAACAACGGCGACGATAACAACCACATCAACAACCCAAAAGAGTGACTAAGTTTTATTTATAGACTTCATGTTTTACAAGTTGTAAACAAGAACATGAACGAGAGAAAGAAGAAGAAGGAAAGAAGAACAAGAGTGGGAAGATAGACAAAATAATAAGGATAAAATTTATATATATATTAAGGAAAATAGCAAGAAGTTTTGAAAACTATAAGAAGCAGTTGCGAAAATATGATTTCCCACACTTTGTCAACAAAATCTTTCCCCACACCCTCTTCTCGCTTCGCAATTCATCCTAACCTAATAGTCTTAAATACGTTATCCTTGCCAGGTTTTAATCTCTCCCTCGTCCTCCGCCTCCTTCCCCTCCGTAGACATCTCCATCGGCTGTTATTATAACTTTTTTGCTCTTCGTAAATTGATGAAAGCGTTTTCTTGCAGAATAATTAAGTAGAAGTTAAGCACGTTTCCTCCAGCAGCCGGTCCTCCCCCTCCAGCAATTCCTTCCGCGTCTTTAACGCACCCTCGACTCAACACACAATAAATTTTTCCCCTTTTTCACTGAAATTCTCCACTTCTGCGATTCGTTTTTGAATTATTAATGTTGTAATTGTTGTTATTTTTTATTGTTGTTTTTTTATTATATTTTTCATGGTTCACATTTTTCACCAACTTTTTTAATTGCAGTAATCTTTTTCATATTTATTGAGTTGTTGTTTCGATGTTAACTTTTCAAGCTTTTATTTAGCAGACTTTAAATTCAGGACCTTAAAAAAACAGACTCCTGTCAAGCATTTTCACGTTAAGCTGCTGATGGATGTTGCTTTTGTTGTCCTTCTCGAATGCATTCTACACTTGATACTCGAATAAAAACCTTGAGGTTGTGTTTTTCCCTTCTTTTTCCTTGTTTTTCCTACTCAGCAATATTTTTCCACTGAGCTCTTTTACAGAGCTTAACGAATACTCAGCATTTTCTACAATAAAAACACTTTCATTGGGTTATTTAAAGCGCTAAAGGAGCTTAAAAGGAAGGTTGCTCGGAAAATGACTTGAATAAATACTGAAAATCAGACATCGTTTTAGCTGAAATCATACGGAATATCATCTTGAATTGAGATAATATAACCCTGACATTAATACAACCTGAATAAATACCTTAGATTAGTTGTGCTGAAAATATTAACACATTTAAGCGATATCTTTTAAAATGCTTTCTTTCAAACCATAAAGTGTAAAATTAATGCTTAAAGTCCCTTAATTAGGGTTACGGTGTTTTAAGGGGTCTTCTGGCCTTTAATTGAGGTCCATATGTATTCATAGTAACCACCAAGAACTCTGACAAAAGCTTCTAGAAGAATGTATCACTGATTTAAAGTCTTTAAAATCGTTACATCACTAAAATAAAAGTTGGAGGACTCCATTGATGCCAATAAACTTTTCGGACATACGATTTTGATACGTTCCAAGGCCAGAAAAAGTTTTGCTGTAATGTAAAGCATGTTTAAGGTGTATTCAATGATTGACTAGAGTCCATGAAAGTTTCATAAAACTTAGTTGAGTTTCTATTTAGTCTTAGTTTTGATTCTTAGAGACATACAAGGAAATTCAGGCTTTACGGTACTTTTAATACAGACATAGCTTCGTAAAAACTTTTTAAAAAATACAATAACAAATTAAAGGCATTTTGAAACACTCTTGATTAACCCTATCCTATCTTACCAACCTGTATTTGAAGATTGGCCTTTAAATCATGCTCTAGACATCTCACATTCGAGAAACTCTCCCACAAAGTTGTTGAAAAGACTCCTTAAAGATTCTTTACTGTATCCACGAAGGAAGTACTTCGAAGTACTTTAATGGTATAAATTATTTATGCCCCGATGTACCGTCCAAAATTCTTCCGAGAAAGTTTTTTCATTTGCAGTTGAGACTTCACTTGTTTAATTGCTAATCCTTCGACAAGAAAAACCTGTCTCCATTTAATACCACATCCTGAATTGCATGTCCTGTCCGATGTCCTGCTTAAATTGCAATAATAAACATATTTGCTCTAAACCGGGTGGGATTTTTACAGCTTTCGCTACATCCCGACAAAAGCCGATTTAACTAAAAGAATAAATGACTGAGTGAAAGCAAGAAGGACCAGTCGTCCTTCGCTTGACTCCAAGTGATTCATCTGGACATTCGTAGAAGTCTGAAATCATTTTGTGGTTATTCCAGGGAACGCTTCCGATGACTGCTCCAATCTTTTTGTATATGAGTCTTTGAGTGTGTGAGCTTTAGTGGTGTCTGTATGCAGCGCACTGACCTCTGAGCGGACGTGAATGCCACTTGCATGTCACCGCAACGCATCGTTGATGCCTTCTGACGACTAACAACTTCTTGTCTCGCTTCCTGTGTATGATATTTTCCCCTCTTGACCCATCCAACGCGCCCTTACCACGCATAAGGTGAGGATTAGTTCCGAATGCTTCACAAAATAATCACATTTTAAGTCCACCTCGCTGCAAAAACATTCACCACACAACTTTGAAGGGTGAGTAAAAGTTTTATGGCTGTTGTTGTCATTCATTGTTATTTGTCTGTGTGTTTTAATCTTTTCATGTAGTTTATGGTTTTCTTGTTGTTGTTATTTAGTGGCCTCTGCTGTGTAAACAACTGAGTCACTGCAGCAGTATGTCGTTGAACCCTCTAAAAATCAGCAAAAGCAAAAATTAAGTGCAATTTTAGAACTTTAGAAACCCGTTTAAAGCTGCAAAATTCGAAGCATACCCATGAGGAAGAGAGAAACAGCGGAAAAAATTAGCATTATTAATTAATAATTAATTTAATGTAGAAACATGTGGAAATTATTAATTATAAATCCCTCAAATCCAAATATAATGATGCAATTACTAAACTTGTAGAGAGAAAATTTAATTTAATCAATCAATTTTAATTTTCAGTTAAAAATTAGATGCGAAATTTAAGGAAACCTGCTTTAATAATAAGAAAACAAACATAACAATAAAAATATTTGCAGCAAAGAATATAAATCAAAATTGTACACGAAAAAATATTCCTTATAATAGACGAAAGGACGAAGGATTAAGTAATAACAAAAAAAGGAAATTGTATCAAAGATTTGATTAAAAATAATACTCGCTGACTAAAACCTAACAATATATAGATAAAAATAGATCCATATATCTAAAGATATAATAAGGAATATAAGTTATAAAAAGTAATCAATTTTTTAACCTATTTTAAAAGCAATGTTTTAAAATTCCCGAAGAATATCAACTTTCCCGTTGAAAAAACCAATAAGGGTCCATTTCTAAAACCTCAAAGGTAAAAGTGTTTGATGTTTATTGTATGAATCCTATACAGTTGGTTTATATATACTTAAACATATCGTGACTGTCGAATTTCATGTCATTTGCTAACGTGTTAAGGAAAGCAAAGCATAGAAAAATGGAAGAAACTATGAGAAAAACAAGAAAGATGATGATGCAAGAGAGAAATAAGCAACATCGTCTTTTTCTTCCTTTCTTCCTCAAGCGAATGATGAAAGACTGTAGCTTTTGCTGTTGTTGCAAGGTGAAAAATACACGCATACCTTCAAAGAGAAGAAAAAAAAAATTAGATGGATGGATACGGGGAACCTTTGAAACATCCACAGACACATCAATGATTAAGTAACACACGTTGTTGCTGAAGTCGAGAAGTCAATAAGTAAGCGAAAAGAGGAAGGAGAAAAGACGATCTTCTAGAAATTAATTTAAGAAATAGATGCGAAATTTTTAGTGTTTTGATCTAGCGAATTTTCAACATTAAAACACTTTTATTTTAAAAAAGAAAAAATTCTATGAACTTCATAATTTCACAGCAAACATGAGACGATTTTTGATGAAAAATCATATTGAAAAGAAAACAGGATATCGAATGAAATTGATTCTTGCAGAAGTTGGTTCAGAGCGTCTCTGCGGATGCCACCAATTTTTCAATTTGTAGTTATTTACCTCCAAGAGCAGGCAGAGAAACTGAAGCAGCCTCACAAATAGACGCAGACGATACGCAGACAGACGAAAGAACAGACATACGAACGGACAGACAGTCTAAAGCACAGACTTTTTTGACGGCAGACAGGCGCAGAGTCATAGCTTTTGACTTTGTGTCGCTTGAGCGGCTCCCGTGTCTCTGAGTGTGACTAAAATGCGTCATTTTTGTCCTTATCCTGCGACGGCTTCAATGAGACGTGGGCGACGGGGCTGACTGCGGCTTGTGGAGCCTTTTTCACTGTTTTTGCTTCTATTATTATTATTGTTATTTTGCTGTTAATGTTTTGTAGTTGTTGTTGTTGATGCTTTTTTCTGTGGTTTTTGTTGTTGTTGTTGGTGATGCTCCTTTTAATTTTCGCAATGTACATTCGGCTTTTAATAGACTTTTTTCCATTTGTCTACTTTTATTGTTACTTGTTCTTCTGTGATTATAATTGTTCTTGTTGTTGTTTTAAAGAAATATTTTTTGGAAATTTTTAGCATTTAAAATTTTATACAAGGTTTTATTTCCATTATGTTATTTTTACGTTTTTAGCATATATTGAAACTTTTAATTCTTTGTTTTACTTTTAATTGCTCTTTCATTAATTAATTTATCAGTTCATTTATTTATTGACTTGAAATTTCTCTTGTAAATAACAAATGTAGAAATGAGGAGGAATTAAATTGAATGAACAGAAAAGTGCGAAATTGAATTAAAAGTTTTACTGTGTAGAGTTTTATTTCAAATCAGCAGCGACATTTTAAAACTAACTTTTAAAGTACATTTCAGCGGGTGGAAAGCGGGCGGCAGACGAAGAAATTCCCTTATGGAGTATTATTTTTGTCGCTGTTGTTGATCCTCTTTTGGTTTGACACGAAATTTAATTAAATGTTTTTTGGCAGATTCCAATAAAGGACTTCACAGTTCAATGTCCTGTTGTTTGTCCAAGTTGATGTTGTTGTTGTTGTTTCCTTGTGCCGCTTAAAACTTTGCTTACTTTTAACCCACCTCAATCCAAAAAAAACCATGCCAATCTTTTCACGTTGTTACTGCTTTTTTACATATTTCCATTGCATACTTTGAGGGATGCTTTTTACACACTGTTTACGTTACAATTACGAATGCGTTGATGCCGTTGTTTCTGTAAAATCACCCTTTTTGCCGCCCTCAAGCAACCCACAGCTACAAGGAGGCTGCGTAAATTTCTCAAATGAGATTCGGTGGATTTTTAGTAAATCGGTGGATGTTTCGCCTGGAAATTGAGAAGTTCGAAATGATGAGGGTACACAGATTCGGGGGAGAAACTCAGCTTTAAGTGGATTGCGTCTGCTTGGGGCTTCAGCGTTTGGAGTGTCTCAGTAATGGTTTTTATTTTTATGTATGGTTGCGTGCTTTCTTGCCTTCAAAATTCATAAATTAAGCAACTAAATCGCAAAAATCAAGGCAATGTAAATGCAAATGCAGATCAAACGTGTACATATTAATAATACACAAAACAATGAAACGTATACTCGTAGTAATAATTAAAATAAATAATATACTAATAATAACAATTACATTAAAGCAAATATTTGTAATAAGGCAGTCTATAATGAACGTTTCTCATTTAACTAACGTTAAGATTATGTTTATAGGTGACGTTAAATCGGGTCCATGATAGACGAGTCAATAAATTGAAAGAGAATTAAAATAGAAATTCAATTAACGAACTGTAAATAATAATACTAAAGACTATAATGAATTACTTAACAAAAACTCACAATCCTTCTATTTTATTTCTATCAGAATATCGACCACTGTGCCGAGAACCCTTTAAACAATTTTTTCAATTGTGATCTTTAAACGGGCCATGCTATATTCCTATCTCATCCGATCATAATTTCAATCGGTGAAACTTTTAAGCTGTAATAATATTTCCATTAAATATTTTTCGTCTCCAATGTTGAAAGTTTTTAAAAGTTCTATAATAAATTACAGGCTCAGATTTGTTCTTTTTCCTTTAAATTCCATATTTAAGTATGTGTCGGATTTTATTTGCATTTTCATAACTTTGCATTGATATTTCATATTGAATTGGAAAAAAAAATCCATAGACCACTTGAGGAGTTCCTCTCTCCATTATTTATCTGTCGCCGGGATGCGAATTCAAATTCGATTCAATCCAATGATATGCAGAGAAGCACTTCTTTCCCTCACCATTCATTTCCCTCAGCGTTTCTAACTTTCAACTCTTCTTATAGACTTTTCCGACTACTTCAACTGCAACTTCTCCTAATGCGTTTCCCTCTTCTATCTCTGTTCTACATCTCATCATGTTCGTCTTCATTTCCATATTGAAATTCAAGCTTTTTATCATTATTTCAGTCTGTTCAGTTCAGTGAAAAGTCTCAGTGAAATGAGCGCCAGGATGAAGTTTGGTGATGGTGAGGGTCTTTTCTTTTGCTGAATGAATCACGAAATGAATTTATGATAGATAAATATTGACATGTGGCGATGGTGCTATTGATTAAAACCAACGATATTCTCGATAATCGTATGACATGTTTTTTTTTTGTATTTCAGTTAAAATAACAGCGATTCAGGTTTTAGGAAAGCAGAGCATTAGTAGAAAGAGATCGAGAAAAAGACTGAAAAAAAAGGAAAAAGAAAAAATATAAAGGAAGACAAATCATACTGCGTGAGATTGGTAAAGGACAAGACCAGAAATTCCTGTCTGTGTTTCGGCTTTCTCCTTTGATGAGGATGGTTTTGCACTCAAACTATTCCATATTGTTGTTTTCTCCTCCGATCTAGAGAGACAATACCTCCCTTCTCTTCCCTCCTTTCCACACCCTTCACAAACCCAACTCACTTCTCATATTTATTAATCTATCGTCGCATGTGATGTGTCGAAATGCGTCATCTTATGAGGATATAAAAGAAAAACGTCAGCTGGATTAAAGGGGTGGACCTCGGGGTATAGCCAGGATTCAATATTACATATTATTCTCAATATTACATTTATTCGAAACGACAAGAAGAAATTAGAATCAAATAGAGAGAAACAGAGACGCAAGGTTTTAATCATCAGCAGATGTCGATGTCTGTCGGATAGAAATCCCCATCTAACTTAAGAAATGTCTTTAAATGACACTTTCAAAGTCTTATCTAAATAAAGTGCTTACATTTGCCAAACGAATTACAGTCTTAAACACTCCTTCAACGACGTTCGTGATTAGAAATTCATTAAATCTGTGATGGCTGCTGTTTAACTAGTTACAAATTTAAACACACGTTCGTTATTTGAACGCCCTCGTCTTTTCGGTTCCTTCCTTCGTGTTCCCCACCCTTCTCATTAAGTTCCCTTTATGACTTTAGGCTAAAATATTGAGACTTGCCTGATTGATTGAATGACTTCCTGCTAAGCTTTTGCGTTGGCGTTGGGTTTGGTTAACCCTAAATTAATCGTTAGTCTGCGTCTCTTAACCTATACGCCCCCGTACACGCCCACTCACTCACTTTCACACTGACACGTACGCATCTATTTGCACAAACACATGCACATCACATATTCACACCGAAGTAATTACAAAGCATTTCCGCTCACAAATTCATTCATTCGTTTTGCGGCTAAAGCGGAAATCTCTGCGCTCAGTGCTGCCAGCGTTAATTGATTTGTTATGTCTTTTATGCGCCTCAACGCACCTTCACTCGAACGAACTTCCGCTGCGTTGCTGTGTAGTTCCAGGGGCGCTCATAGACGAAGCAAAAGCCTAAAGGCATTCGAATAAAGACAGAGTTCGTGCGGCAGAGATTGGGGCTTCTATGGGGTAGAAGAGAGAAGGGGGAGGCCAGAGTGGGGCAATAACTACAAGTTAATGTTTTGTAGGTGTTGTTGCGCTCCATCAAATAACATATTTCAATTTGCTTCTCAGACTATACAATAAATTAATGAACAACAATAATTTGGTCTTTTGAATGCCCCCATTTTTCACGGTCACATTTTTACGGGGAAAAAATCTAATGAAATGTAAAAGTAAATAGAAAATTCTCGGTAATTAATTGCAATGAATCGTTGGTTGTGCTTCGTTGCTGTTCACGTTGTGTGCTTTGTTAGAAAATGCAGAAATCGAGGCAGATGATGGACATTGAATGGAATTTCATGTCAAGAGCAGAGCTTTATAAAAAGAAAAGGCAAAACAACTGCAAGGCACAACAAATTCAAGGGAGAAGGAAGAGTAACAGGGACTTAATTAAGTCCTGGAGCCGAGATATTAAGCAAATGAGCACCGAATACGATTCAATGACGATTACAAATGAACTTCACCGATGATGGCTGCAACTTCATCGACAAAAGGAAATTCAGACAAATTGGAGCATTGAAGAACGGATGAAAGTAGAAATTAAATGCTTCTTCCATCAATAAATGATTTCTAGGAAAACTTCTCAGTGCTTTTCTTTCCATTTAAGGAGGACGCTTCTTCGGAATTTGTTGTTGTTGAGGTTGTTAGGAGTTTCTTATTATCACCCTTGATTCGCAGTCTTTCAGTCACTGAAAAGTATTTCAAATAAAACTGTTGTTTCCTTTAAATTACAACAGCGAAGCAGACAGTGACTGCAGAGGTGGGCGTCGAGGTTCAAGTGCAATTAGAAACGAGCAAAGCCTCACACCGACGTCCGTGACGACGTCCCACCGTCGTCTCCCTCTGCTTTCCCTTGTCTACACCTCATCCACAAACAACTTGAAGCTTTTTCTTTCAATTAAAGTTGTTGTTGTTCTTTTGATGCCCCTTCGATTTCAGTTTTTCCCTTATATTCGATTTGATGTCGCTCTGTTTCTCGCTCAGTCTTTCCTTCATCAATTTTAAACAACTTATTCTTGGTCTTCTTACTTAATAGCCACCTGCACACAGCCGCTAACAGGCGGCGTTCCTCGAACAGCAGAATATTATTAAAAACCCAAATGGCAGCCAATCGAGTGGAAGCACTTCGATAGACGACGCTTTTACTTTCTAAACGCGACGTTGAAGTAAACAGAGAATAAATGAAGACTATTTAAGAACGAAGAAAAGTGGTTCTTCTTCGGTCTTTTCTTGTGGATTCATATAATTTTTGTTGAGGGTGAAATAATGGATTTGATATTCTCCTTCGCCATTTCCTTTCGTTTGGAAGACTTGCGAAAGCTTTAATTAAGCTAAAAGTCTATAAAAACACTCGGAATTGTTATTGTTTTTAGTTTTGTTGCTGTTTTAGATACGCATTGTTAATTCAAGTCAATGGTTTATTGAGCAATGATGATGATGATGATGTGTTTATTGTAGTTATTCCTGTCTAACTTCTTCAAAGTCATTGAAACATAAAAACATGACGACGGAAGCAGATTCTCATCTTTGAATGACTCCTTCTTTATGTTAAAGTGTTTAAGTTTATGTTTTTAGGCAGAAATAACAATGAAATAAATGGGAGGAAGGAAGAAAGGAAACCTTTGACAGCAAAGAAACAGGCGGCTTAAACAGGATGCTTGAGGAAGGGATACTAAAATGTGTTGTTCATTGAATTCAGTTGGAGTTGTTAGTTTTGACAGTGTACAATGCTATATTTCAACATGTCAGTTCATGACCACATATTCACACTTTCAAGAAACGCAGTAAAATAAACGAAAAGCCTTGAAAGCAGTAAAAAATGGTGAAGCAGTTGAATGTGGTCCTAAATTTTTGTGAATCCTTAAGAAATTCATTGAAGTTTCTATGAGCGTTTAAGAGATTCATGGGATATTGTGTGAATCATGTGAATGTTTTTCCGTCTGAAGTGAGAATTTGTCAGTGATTCAAGTTTTGTGTGTTTGTGAATTATGCAAGCTTTCATATGCTGTGAATGTGAGTCATGCAGCGATTCACAGCAATGCATGCGGGCTTTTACACTATTCAAATTTCTGTGAATCAGCTCTGAACTTTTCCTATAAAGAAATATTCTGCGTAGTTTAGTTGGCGCCCCATTACCCGTCACTCGCTATGCTTTGCTTTCCCTCTCGTCAAGTTTCCTTCGATATGAAAAAACAAATCATAGTCACTGTTTTTAATATCAAAGTCTCTAAAAAGCAGCACTTTTTTAATGAATAAACGTTTTTGTTCAACGCATAATCAGCATGAGTCATCTCATTGCTTCAAAGCGTCTAGAAAAAGGAAAATAATAGCTGAAAATGAACTTTAGGCTAAACTTTTTGGCCGAAAGCCAAGAAACTACGACTTTTTTCGTTGTAGTTGCCGCTTTCAAAACACTTTTGCGAGTTGAAGATAGTAGATATATAATATCTACTTGCTGTGTTTGTGTGGTTGTATTTAAGTCCTAGTTTGAGTAAATTATTCGTTATTGCTGTGGTCTTCTGTGGATTCCTCTGCTGGATATTAAATATTATCCTTTCGAAACTCAAATCGAAATTTCAGGTTTTTAATCGAATCGATTGTTATTGGTTTTTCTTTTATGGTTTTTAGATAGTTTTGCAGTCATTAAACTCGATTTATACGGCGATGTTGGCAGCCGATGGAGTTGTGGATAATATTTAAACTTCCAACCAAGTTTTAATGTGTGAATCTTTAAGAATTCCAACCTTAAACAGTTCTAGAATTGGCTAAATGTAAGCCAATTAGAAACTTTTACCCTTCGGCGTTATTTATTTCTGTATGTAAATCGTTTTTCTGCTTGTTTACTTTTGATTATCGGAGACAAGTGAAACCCTCAAGGTTTCGTTGGCTTCTTTCACACCGTAAAAATAAATATGTAAGTGAAATAAAGAAAAGGAAAGAAATAAGAAAAGCAGAAATGTGTAAAAAACCGAAATCAAAAGCAAAGATAATAAGAAAAATAATAAAAAAATAGCCAAGCCAGTGAAAAGAACCTTGGCTTTGCGTCGTTTTTCTTTTTGATTCTTGCTTGTTTACTCGTGTTTCTGTCGAAAGCTTTTTCAGTCGCCGTGGTACACCGACTTCTGATGCTACATGCGAAGCAACTCGACTCGAGTCACCTCAACTCAACTGCACTCGACGTGATTTTCTTTCGCTTCACAGAAGATTTTCAAATTAAAGACTGTTGGCTGTCTTCACCGATAACGCCATCTGCTGGGGCATCACGTAGCAGCTGCGACAGGATTTTTTCATTAATTTTAAATGCGACTGCTTTTATTGGCAACTCGAGTAGTTATTACACTGCGGCCCGAAGCGCTGTGGCGACGAAGGCTCACCGCATTTAAGTGTGTCAAACCCTAAACTGCAATCTGCTTTCTCTTCGAAGGTTTTTTCGCATTTCAGTAGTTTTTTTTCTTGTCTTTGCTTGTCTTTTCCGCTAAGTTTGCGGCGTCTTCAGGCGTTCAATGCCGTCAACTGCACCACTTTGGATATTCGCCAGCGTGTTGTGGGTGCATCTCAGTTCGCCCCCCTGTATTTATAAAGTTGCACGCTTTGAATGGCGTTGCCAGGCGTCCGTCTGGCTCAGAGCGTCTTTCGTCTTTGTCAGCCACGAGCTGCTGCTTGATGGAATATTATGCGAATGTGTTTAAGCGAATGCAATGCGATGCGATGTGATTCCGAGCGATTTTATGTGATGAGCTCCACAGCAGCATCGTCAAAGCGCTGCCTCGTTAACAGCCCGCAGCCGGTCGAACGCAAACACGAATTGTGTAAATGATCTGCTCTGTTTGCAAAGCTGAGCGGAAGCGGAAGCTCCAACTTCAAAATGCGCTCATAATTTTTAATGGCGCCCTAGGGACTAGAGCAACGGGCCTCCGTTTGGGGGCCAAAAAGGGAGCGGGTTGAAGAGTCACGGACAGTCATGAAAGGTAACACTCAAGAGTTTTCCCTTTTTTTAGCTCGCGTTTGCCTTTCAGTTGAGTTATGAGCTGTCAGAGGCGCGCACGCAGCTGTCAATCGTCGCTCTGAAATCGGTGCACTTTACAGAAGTGGGTAAAAAATAAAGTACTTATTTACAAGAACGCGTAATAAAATGTTCTGTCGACGCTGCTGGCTGGATTTCGCTCTTGACGAATGCTTTATTCAGTGCTCCGGTCCCTGCGCCTGGCGCTTTCACGGACGCTGCGTCGATGTGCCGCCAGCTGTGGTCGGCGAGATGCAGCGCAGCGGGGAACTCGAGTGGTACTGCAACAACTGCCGCGAAATGTATCGATTGCAGTTGTACTTCGAGGTGAGCGGTAAATTTTGAAGTGTCTAGAAAGTCGAAGCAGTGGGAAAATTAAACAGAACAGAAACTTGAAAAAGGACGTGAAAAAGTAAGAATATTCAGTTCAATTTTAATGATGGAACCTCGACAAAACCAGAACGAAGTCATGTGCCAAATGAAATCGTAGTTGAGAACTTTTCTACTGAGTGCATAAATGCAACATTTTCCACACCTTTGCAACTGTTGCTGGTGAAAGAATTGGACTTGAAAAACATCGGGGACAAATTATTATAATGACAGGAACAATTAATGTAGACGGAGGGAGAGTAAAATATGTGTGCTTGGCTTGAAAAATCTTAGAAACGGACACAAACCACCGTCAACTATTACACACGTAAATGACGTCATTATCGCAAGGAGAACGGAAAAACCTTCTGAAAATCCTCATCACACACGCAGCATATTATTACAGCACCAACAGGCATTTATGTTTAAATATAACTCATATCTGGTCCATTAATAACTCAACATTTCTGCCAGTAAAGAAGATATTTATATATAGCTTTATTTTCAGTAAAGGAGGTTATATATAGATATATAGTTATTTTTATAAATATGCTTTATTTGCTGTCTAATAGAATGTTTGAAAATGAGATGTGTCGTGATAAGATTTGGAAATGTCTCGGATCCGTCTACATTTGAAAATTAATATTTGATATCAGATGCGTGAATAAGTAGATAGAAACTTTATTTTCAAAGGAATTTAATTACATCCGTTTGAAATTAGCACACATTTCATTGTATCTCCACAAAATCCAGAGATAGTAGTTGTTCTAATAAATATGTTACTCATACGTCGTGGTGTTCAAATTGTATAAATTATCTCGTAGATGAGAACAAATTAACAACATTTACATTAAATTAATTAGTTCTGTAATTATGCTATGCTAAAGCTACTATATAATGCTTTATGGAGGCACAGTTTATAGTTTAGGCACAGTTTACGAAGAAGTGTATTTGTAAAGAGTGACAAACCTTCGGCACTTCTTTCAGGCATATCTCGAGTTCTAGCCACCGATCGTGCCAAGGCAGGTATCAAGTGAAAGCTCATTAAATAAGGCACAGTCGCGCTATATATTATTTTCGCCTCACTTTTATAGTTTAGACACAGTTTACGAAGAAGTGCTGCATAATATTATTACATATTATTATTATTTTTATATAATATTAACGCATTTCAGTGCGTGTTCTGAACGCCTTTGGCGTTTTAATTTTCTTCCTTTTGGGTTACAACACTTCAAAGTTGAAGGTCACGTGTTACGTATTACGTGTTACCTTCTTTTTAATGTCGCGCCCTCAAGATATAGTCGTTAGGAGATGGTTAAAAGGTGGCGAAGCTTTTGTCAAAGGTGACCACGTACTTGCTAAAAATAAAAAATAGTAATAATAATAAAAGAGACGCAAGAAGTACAGAATTTTTTGTGTTTTTAAGAACAAAAATGCATAGGATGCAAAATGATGAAATGTTAGAGAAAGACCTAAAAGTAAAAAAGAAATAGAAATAAATTTTAAAAATGAAATTAAATTTTGTAAATGCAAAAGAGAGAAGAACTTAATTTCAAAGTTTTAACAATAAGTTTCAAGTGATTTTTTGCTCTTCTTCATCTTTCTCCAGTTGTTTTGTTGTCCTTCTCCCCATTCCGTTGCTTTTGTTGTGCTTCCTTTGGTTTCTGTTTTTTTTTTTCTCTTAGTTGCTTTATTTTCCCCAGTAATCATCGCCTTTGTCGACGTAACAATAAACATTCAGCTCAACTTTTAATATCTTCGTAGTAACTAGCAGCAGAAACTGAGGGGAACTGACAACAAAAACATTTCTATCATCTCCAATCTTACCTTTCTCTTCTTCATTCCCTTCGCTTCTTGGAGTCACTGCTTTTAGTTGGAATGAAAATAAAATCTTTATCCTGATCTGCTGTTTCGCTTTCCACAATCTTTCTGCAAGTCCAAGCTTCGACATCTTCCATAGTCGTCACTGCGTCTTTCTTAACATCTTCCTGTTTCTTATTTCTTCGTTGTAAAAGCGAAAGGGTTTTTACAGCAGCCTTTTCTATGTTTTTTCTCCCCGCGTTTTCCTTACATCCATTGAAAGCAAACGCGTTGGCAAATTATTGTTAGTAGAATCGCGCTCGAAGCTACGAGGAGTTTTTAAGCTTATGATTATGAAAATGGAAACGAATAGAGTTCTTTTTTTGTTGCTAATCTAATGTTTTTATTCTAATTCTTCTTCTCCTTCCAGATCGCCATCTGTGATGATTACAGCCTGCCAGTTGATTTCGTGAAAAAGAGACCGTCCAGCTTTGATCCCAACTTGGCCGAGGCACTTCCTACGAATCCGGAGAATTGGACAGCGCCAAGCCCACAATCGGAATTCGTAAGTATTTCGAAATAATGAAATTACGATTTTTAACTACACTCTTCACTTCATCTTCCAAATCACATTTTCTTTACATCTTTTTTGAAATAAGTGTAAATTTTTGTTTCTCTAATTGCTTTACTAAAAAATTTAATTATGAGCCGGTCGTTGAGAGGAATTTCTATCACATTTAATCATTGATAATGAAAAATTCCACTTATTATTTGAGGGCTCGTGGTGAAAAGTGTAAAAAAGGAAATTTCGCCTCTTCACGGAATTTCGCAGTGAACACTGTATAAGGGATAAAAGGCTGCTTCATATTTTTACGAGGGTGCAATTGGCTTTCAGCCGCATGTCTGCTCACTTCGACTTGCTATGACGATACGTTCACAGACGGTTTCCGCTGTGCACAATACTGTGCGTTTATATTCGATACTCTTCATTTCCGAAGCATCCCCTGCATGTTGATGTGTCTGTGATGTTTTTTTGGGGATCTGGTTTTTTATACTTATTCTCAGTGACTTTTGGTTACCGTGGTGAAAATCCTTTTAATAGAAGCGACGTAGAAGCGGCTTCATTTATCGACAAGAGGCCTGCAGCTGTGTTTGAATTCTATTGCATAGACAACAAAAGCACCAACAACAGAAAAAACCTTTACAACAACAGCTTAACAATAACAACACAGGCGAAAGTAAAAAGCAAGACCTTCCAAATCCAGATATAAAAATAATAATAATAGAGAACAAAGTCAGGAATCACAACCGGCAGAAGACCAGCATAAACACCAATATAAATAACAGCAGCATGAAAAAATATGGGATCAGCAGCAACAATAATAACAACAACGGTACCCATAAACATCAAGTCATATTTTTGAAAGCTTTTTAGGTTTGGGTTTGATTTTGTTCTTGCTTTTGTTTTTCATCTGCTATGCATTTAGTGGTTTCTATTTCCCGAAGACTCTCTAAAAGACTGGAAAGGCTAGTGGAATGGGCAAATAATGGGAAAATAGAGGTCAAAGAGTGGGAATTGAGAATAACAGACAAAGATTTGGTATTGAAAGAAGATAAGCTCAAAATATAATCAAAAATTTGTCCACTGAGGCTACTAAAGATGATATAAAGCGTTGGCACAAGTTGATAAGAAAACGAAGTCTATGCAGTTCTCAAACATCTATCATAAAATGAAATTATTGTTGCTCATACGACACGATGAACAAGCAATTTTAATGAATCTATTAATATAAGTGGAATGTATTTGAACAATGATTTAGACTGAAATTTATGGAATTATGTCATTAATTCTTTATGTCATCATTTTTATAAATTTCCAATTCACTTTTCTCATAGAGACTATCATTGAAAGTGTCTTAAAGGTTTGTTTGCTGTTATTTTTGGTTTTGTCTGTTGTTTTGAGGTTATAGTTAGTATTAAGTGAAGTATTGTACAAGGTAGTCACAGGTATAATCTTTTTTAGGAGTTGAACCTCCAATTCAAGCGAGCAAAAGTGATTTTCATTTATGCTATTATAAATTCTATTTTGATCTTGTCATTCAAAACATTAATGTTTTTTCGATATTACATTACAGTTTCACTCTGATCTTTTTTGCGTTTTCTGTTGGTGGTATTATTTTGCTTTCTGTGGTAGTGTACATTTAACAGCAGTTTACATTCTATCTCCACAGAACGCCCCACAATATTTATCACAAAAGGCTGTAAAGATAACTCGTAAAGAGGGCGAACATCAGCACATGAAATATCAAAGCACACACAATGCCAAACAAACACATCAACCATACGAACACACACACATATACACATATATTAACTACCACAGCATGAGACGCTCAGCGACAATCACGTGCTCGGTTTCCGCTTTATTAATTTTGGTTCCTGCGGCGGCCTTTTAGTCTGCAAGCCAAATAAATAAATAAATATTTTTGTTACTTTAACATATATACACATTACCACCTCATCTTCTGTGTCTGTTTGTCGTTATGTGTCTTTGGGTGTGTATTTTGTATTTATTTTTTGTTTTGTGTAAGAAATTGTAGCAAATAATGATTTCGAATTTCCCTTTTTTCATAGAATTTCCAATATTAAATGGAAGCCACTATAATTTATCACACTTACATCGAAATTGCCATATGAGTAACCACAATTCTGAAAAAAATTCTTGCACGCGTCTTACTGAGTGCAATCAAAAATAAATCTATTATGAGCACAGGAATGCCTGCAGCTGCCTCGACTCATGGAGTTGTATATGATATTAAATAATATTTCCATCATTCGAAAAATTGACAGATTTTTTCTGTTTGACTTGTCTGATACTCAATATATTTGCGTCTTATCGCAAATGTGAGTGGAGATGTTTACATTTGTTGCTTTTATGTGTCTTTGGTCTGAAGTTGTGAGTCTTTTACTTGGTGATAAACGTCTTCGCGTTGGTATCCAATCAATTGAAATTGCACAAGCTAAGTCTTGTTTCTTAGCTCTGCATTTTCTACTACTTAATGACTGTGTCTTTGAGTCCCTTCGGTCTTACTTCTTCTTATGCTTACCTTCCTTCTCCTCATTTTGTCGTTTTCAATTTTAATCCCCTTTTACATTTGAAAGCCCCTTATTTCTGTGGTAGATTAAAGTATTTAGTGCTAAGACCCTTTGAATACCCCAATATTTTTACAGAAGATTAAAATAATTGTTAGCAAATAAAACTCCTTTCTTTTTTAATACCCTTTTACAATTGCGCTTAGAAAAGCCGTTTTCATATATCTTCAGAATTTGTGCTTCTTTTGAATGGATAAGATTTTTTATAACTGCCTCGTTTTCTACTATTTATAAATAGCCTCATCGGATGAGCAGATAATGTTCTTGCATACGCATTGTGAGGGTTTTGATTCGAATACCATTACGCTTGGATGTTGCGATCGTTTCGTTCTATCTTTAACCTGTTTCTAATTTTTCTCTTTCCTGAACTGCCGATGGACTTCGTTGCTAGTAGTGTTCTATGCAAAAACACTAGTATATTATAATAACAATATTTCCGAGAAGCCTATTTAAGCAAAGCTTTCTGCTTGTCATGTGGTTGTCCAAAGCTCTATTGTTCCTGTGAACGTTTCGAATCTGCGCTCAGTGGTTCCATGGGAATCCTTTGATTAGCGATATATAAATTTATATATCTGACGAAAAACATGAAACTGGCAACAGGATTCTTCCAAGTTCAGTTGTAGATAGTACGCTGCAAGACCCTTCTTCCATTTCCATGAAAAAGTTAAAATTTTTCTTCCAAGAATTTAACTGCTTTGTTTTCTTAGTCATCACCAATTCCTTGTCTTTGTGTAGTTTCGGTACTTCGTAGTTGATTTATCATATGGTGGGCGCACGAACTTATCAAAAAAGCCCGCTGGCTAACAGCTGTATAGCTGAGTTTTTTACTGGCTTTTATAACTGCCATTTTTTTACGCGAAATGGTCGTCAAATATACATAGTTATCTGTATGACCACCCAGCATTAAATATTGCCAGCAGCCATAACTATGGATATATGTATATTATTCTAACTTTTTGAAACAGCGCTATATATATAGACCGGGCAGATATAGTGATTCGAAGAAATCAAGCGACTTAATCGCCCATCTCAGCGTCATTTTTATTATGCCATCGCTTTCGTCTCTTATTTCTGAAAAACTGCAGCTGGCGGTATCCTATGGTGTTTTCTGTTCAGGCCGAGAAAATCTACTGAGAATGCTACCATCAAGTGATACTTCGCGACCTCTCTGTAACATCTAACTCTAATACCTGATGAAATTTATCTCTTGTGTGCTACAAATGATGGATAATGAGATGGATGATGTCTTGGCTAATGAAGGGAAATTGATTACAGACATGCAAGCACACCAATTAAATTGATGACGGTAATCAACAGAAATTGAACACGCAGCTAACAAAACATAAATGAAAAAAAAACAAAAAACAAATACTGCACTGTTACATAAGAAGTTGTGTAAAAAGTGACGGTGGTGGGACGTTTTACTGTAATTTAGTACTGCAAAAACGCGATGCTCCAATAAAACAGAATCTCATTTACCAATTCGTGGAGAACCAATGTTGATGAAGGTCATAATTACTTATCTGAGCCCCATGATGAAGATGCGGATGACGCCAATTCTGTCAATGATGAGTATGATGCTGAGCTTAGATGAATGTTCATGTCCTCATGGAGAGGTTTGTGTGGCTGTGTATGTAATTTCATCTTCGTTGTTGCAAGTAGTCTCATTAATGTGATGTCATTTGTCATTTTGTAACAATAGCAGTGAAAGGATATCAATATCAGCAACAGAAGCAATGCAATTACACCGATATCCAATCCCCACACTTTTAACCACGGGCGGACGGTATAATAACGCACAAACACATGCTTAGACAATATATACACACATTAACGCAGTACGTACGTGAATTGCAGACTTTCATAGAAGCTCACAAGGATACAACACTCACTCGAATTTGCTTTTATCTGTTCGACAAGAAAGAATTTTATTTGTTTTGCTATTTGTTAGTCTCTTTATGACTATCTCCGTGTCTAGCTATCTATTTACGTTTCTCTCTCTATCTCTTTTCACCTACCTTTAAGTCCATTTACTCCTCCCTTTATCTGTTTTCATTTTAATGATATTGAAATAAATTGTCGGCAACAATGAATGACTAAAAAGCCTGTCAGTCAATTTAATGATTTGCACTGCTATACAGTGTGTTTAATTACACAATACAGAGCTTTAATTACAGCCGTAAATATGAAACGATCCATTATACAGATAACAAGCTGTGAACATATCTAACTCTGGTGAATTTCGGGTTATTTCTGAGTACGTGAATGGTTATAGAGAAATGCTTGTTCGTCGGCTTGGTTTTGGGCATTACATATTTAAAATATGTAAATTTTTTGAAGAACTGACATCACTTGGGGTATGTCAGCAAGGTTTCTAGAAGAAAAATATGGTTTTTGTAGAGTTATGCAGATAGCCGTGAATTTCAGAAGAGAGTTAGGCTCTATTTCAGATTCTTCAGCGTAGACTTTACACTCTTGTTCTTCTTTTTACACATAGTAGGCGAAGATATCAACGTTCTTAAATACAAAGTTTTAGTAGCCGAGAGCCTTTAACCTTTAGTATCTCTAGATTCCTGACGTCCTGAAGCATTGGTTAAATCATGTATTATGTTTTTTATTCAGAAATGGACATTTACCAACGAAGTTTAAAAAGCCGGCGTCTTTCGAAAGATTTTCCAATTTTGTTTTAGGCAATGTACACTTTGCTAAAACTCAACACCCTTGTAAAAAATTCGAGATTAAAATCGTCTAAACGGGGATTTAAAGGTTGGTTTATCTCGTCTTTTAAAGTACCTTAACTTAGCGGCAATTATGTACATGAAATTTACGGTAAAGTTGCGAGTTGAAGGATAAAGACAAGCTTCTTGTGTTGCTGCGGCAACTCTACTAAAATTCATTCGCAACTTTTCGAAAGTAACCCCGACTTTAACGAAATCGTCCCCAAACCAGGCCCAAAAACAGCAGCAACCTTCGTTGCCAAACCACCACCTCGAGTAGCATCCATGAAGAGCAACGCCGACCAACCGCAACATGCGAGCCTCGTAATTTATGGCATTTCTTCGAATGTCCTGGTTGTTGATGGTGAAGGTTTGTTGATGGTAGCAACAGTAACGTTGTTGGCTCTATTGCTGCGTCTGCAAACAACAAAGGTTACAACAAACACCATTTTGTGTTTCTGTCTCCTGATAAATTTTTTTAATTCCTTTTTTCAGATGCTTTTTCTTTTGTAATGTTTTGCTTGAGTGCAGTTAGCGGTTGGTTGGCAATCCTATTGAAAAGTCGTAGGCAAAAATGTCCAATCGGCCTACGGTAGAAAAAAATCACATCTATGGTACATACGTATATAAAACACCAACAAAGGCTTCATGTAGGAAAAGGGGAAGAGTTTAAAATAATCCCCGTTAAAGAACGATTACCTCTACCAATCGTTTGATTTGGAATGATATGAAAAGAGTTGGCGACGCTTTGGTATTGAAATATTACTAAAGATTCAAGTTCTGTATTTTCAATGATTTACTAAAGTCTTAAATTAATAAAAATAAGCATTAAATCAAGAGCTGAAATAAGATTTAAAATCCTGTTTCATTTCATTGCATATTTCATTCACTTAACCAAAAGTATTTACATAAAGATTCTATTCCGTTCCCCATCCAAATCCAATCGACCCTTTTCAAACTTGTGGCATTTTGTTTCCGCAGGGTTGAAAACTGAAACATGTATTTGCGTTGTTGTCTATGAAAAAACAGACTGTTTCAGAGGATCGCTGACAGTGAAAATGTCATACATGAGGTCGGTGTTTATTTTGATTTAGCGACTTAACGCTTTTCAGCAACGGGAAGCAGAAAGATTCTAGGAAGTTGGAGAAATTAACTGACAATTTTTCTTTTCGCCGCCGATTTAAGAATTTCGCGAACGTACAACCACAGAAGCGCTATACTCAGGAGGCGCCTTCATTCTCAAGCATTATGACTTGATTTAATTACTGGGTATTCTGCCATCCTTCACAACTCCAATTCGTCTCTTTTTCCTTTGATAACTTCTGTTTCTCCTTCGAGTTTTTACTTCAAAAGAAAACTGGTATTGGAGCGTTGCCAGAGGCACTTTTGAAATGGTGCGTGTTAGTCAAATGAAAGAGAATATAACAAATTTGAAAAATAATTACTTGGCAACCACATTAATTAAGTTTGCTCAATTTAAATGAATTTCGCTGGTGTCTGTGGCGAAAGTTCGATTTATATTGAAATTCGTCGAAATTCTATTTCAATTATTTCGCTTACTTTCATTGCAGATTGCTTTGGCTGACCCTCAGCTACAACAACAACAACCACCACAGCAACATCAACAGCAGCATCAACACCCACAACAGCAGATACCGTTACCGCCTCCACCACCGCCGTCACAGCAGTCAACAGCTGCTCCACCCAACGTTAACGTAGGCGGTTTGACAACAATCAGTGTTGCCAGCTGTACTCTGCCGGGGCAAACGCACCAGCAGCATCAACAGCAACAACACAGGCAACATTCGATACAGCTTAAAACGCACAATCAACGTAGAATCTATCAACAACAACAACAACCGCATCCGCCCTTACCGACAACCATTAAAAAGGCTTCGGTTAAACTAATCGAGGGCTACTCGGATCCGAAGGATTCAAAGCGTCAGAAAAAAGTTTATCATAAAAAAATTAAACGACGACATCGGAACAGCAATACTAAAAAGCAGGCTCCACACAAACAACAGGATCAGCAGCAAATTCAACAACAACAACAGCAACAGCAGCAAAAGAAGCAACAAGAGATAGAGGTACACCAGCAAATACAACATCAACAGCTTCTGCAACAAAAACAACAACAGGACAAGCAAATACGTCAACAACAACAACAACAGCAGAATCAGGAACAACAACAACAATCATCAGAAAGTGGACAAGCAGTCAAGCAGGGAACCGCCTTTAACAACAACAGCACCACCAACGTCAGCAACCAGGATAAACACAGCAATTATAGTTCAGGTATGGCTCTCCGTTGGTCGGTGAATTCACTTAAAAGATGAATCACTAGGAAAGAGGGAACATTTATTAAATTAAACACATTGAAACAGCTGCTTTTAATAGCGATTAAGAACGCTGCCCAGCTTTTCTAACCACTTCTGAGCAGAAGATGCAGAAGATGCAAAAAAGGCATCCATTAAAACCACATGTAACCGGCCGTGGAGGCGTTTACAGTGTTTACTTTATGTGGTCGCCGGTTTGAAATCATGTCGGTCTGTGCATCGCGTTACGCTTTGATAACTAAAATTACGGCAGCGACAATTTCTACAACCAACTTTAAACGAAGTTTGGCAACTATTTTCCGATTTCTGGTTTCTCTTTCGAAACGCTGGACTTCAAGCTCCACTCCATTCCAAAATGCCTCTCATTTTAAGTTGCTTATTTTTCTTGCCATTTACTGCGAATTTAATTATAATAAAACTTCTGTTCTTTCTAACTTTTATCGCCATTTAGATTCGTCCGCTCCGAAGTCATCCGACGTTGAGGAACTAGCTGAGGTCGAAGTTGAGAAACAGTGCGCCATCCTTCCTGAACTCAATTCACCAGACAGTATTTCGGATGATCTCGTGCAGCCACTGCCTCCAAACGCTCTGCATCGCAGTCCTCGCAAACTAAACGCCGGACCCTCTGACACTAGCAAACGAAACCCATCGCCATACTATTATTCCGACTTGCTTAAACCGAAGGAAGTTTCAGTTGTTACCAAAGAAGCAAAGCTAAAAAGTCGCCAGTCTACCGTCTCAGAGCCCCCACAACTTTCTCACACTTACGCCCCTATCGTTGCCTATCGCAAGAGTACCAGCCTCGACGTACCTAGTTGCGTGGATTGCCCTGAAGACGGAGAAGCACAGGACACTGAAGAGGCCGAAGCTGAGGACAACGAGAACGCTAACGGCAACGACTACGACGAAAACGACGAGGACGACGAATTCGAAGAAGAAACCGAGCCAACCACTCACAATACTGTCCTTGCTGCTAGCTCTACCCCGAAACGGTACTCCTTCACCGAGGACGGAGTGCGTATCATACGCTGTGATTCCCCTTCCACGTCCACATCGGATGACTCCGATTGCAGCGAATGTCAAAAGCGCCGCGAATGGCATGCTAGAGCTTTGGCTTTGGTGCGCAAGACTTGCAACGTACAACCTTTAATTTCAGTCGCCCCGAACACTGCATGCGACTCGGAGAATCTGAAGTGCGGTCCTTTCGACAGCGAGAACTCGATGCCGCCACACCGACTACTAGGTCCAGCTGTTTGCGCCTGTGTAACACCCGCAATCGGTGATGACATAGACGAGTACTTCCGCCCTCGCAGCATCTTTTACGTCCATCCTCAAGGTGTACACGAATGCGCCGACTGTTCCGCTGATTCCAAGTGTTTCGCCTCTGCTGACGCGTCTCGCAACACCTTGTGTCCCACCAACCAAAGCCAGTCAGATAATACACTAGAAAGGAACTACGACAACGAAGACGATATGGCAGGCCGAAGGCGCCAGATCTACGAAACCGCTTTCGACTGCAAAATTGCAAAGTCCGACGATGACTTGGATGAGGTGGATCGCATTACTAATCACTCCGTGCTCCTACAGCTAAGCAATGGAAACAACTTACCACCTAAAGCATCTGAGAACCGCTCAACGAATGTGAAGAGTCATGCGAAGAGTCGCCTTGAAGGAAAGCGTCTAAAAAATTCCAAGAACCAAGCGATTCAGGAAAAAGCCAGCAATTCCGGTAGCAATGTTAGCGGCAGCGGATCGCCACACCGATCGTCTGCTGACAATAATGTCGTCGGCACAGCAGATCCTGTGGACGGGATTTCTACGAAACTGGAGAACACGCATTTACGAGATCAGCAGGTTGATCAACAAAACAACAGCACTACGTCCACTTCGCAGTTGCCTTTGCGAGGATATACACCATCGCCGCCATCGACAGCCCCGCTTCCAATGAAGTTTCCCGGCAAGCATGAACGTTTCTTTATGAACAGCATAAAGAGCGCGCCGAATCTGCCATCAACGAATCCGGCCCATCCACGCCTACGCGACCTCCGTCTTCCAATTCAATCGTCGCTACGGCAGCACCATCAACTGGGCGTCTCCTCACTTGGCACCAGCAACGAAAACAGCCTCACCGACAGCGCCTACGCGAATCCGCCCTCCTCAGCACATCACTTGGCTGCAAAACCTTCCTCCAGAGCTCGTGACAGACCACGTTCATTCGTCCTAGAGTCTGGGCGAGTTCTAGAGCTACGCAGGAGCCACGCTGCACACCACCACAATGTTGGAAATGGCGGTCGCAGACAGCACAACTACTCTTCAACCGAGAGTATCGCCACATCGAGTAGTGGTGGCAGCATGGAATCGCTGCGCTCGAGCACTAGCGAAGGCAATCGCAGCACTTCCAGCTCAGAGTCAAGGCACTCAACCTCGTTGAGTTCACATAGCTCTGAATCTGGGAGCTCGAGCGCAGCATTCCCGCTTCGTGCACCTGTCGTTATACACTCCAAGCTACATATCCTTAGCCCCATTTCGGACAAGTCATCGCAGGAACCAGCTTCTGATTTGTCCGAACAAAACAAGACCCAGAATGCGACACCCGAGGATGGAACGCAGAAACCGACACAGTCTTCTATTAACAGTGAAAATATACGTCCATTTGCACAGCTGCAAATCGACCCTTTGAAGCGCAGACGAGCACCACCAAACAAAACCTTGCTACATCTGGCGGACGAGATCCTCGGCTCGGACAGTGGAATTTCGCTACACTCGCGGGAAGATGGCAAAACGGTAGCGTTGACGGCGGGTCTACAGAAATTCACGCTGCCGAAGTTGAACTTTCCGTCATCGGATAAGGCAAACGATAGCGGCGTCAGTGCGGTGGGAGGAATTGGTAGCAGCGTGGGACTTCCGCAGGACCTACGTGACTTACCATTTGACATGCCAAAACTTAGACGCCGAAAGACTATACAGCAGGTATATTACCATATACAGCAGTATACTATAACTCTACAAAATTTACAAAAAAGATTCTTACCTCTTTCAGGATGCATGTACCTCTGGCAGTGCCACATCGGTTGATCTCAGAGATCTGCCGTTCGATATGCCGAAGCTGCGTCGGCGTTTGCGAGCAAATCAGGTGGAAATTAATAACTTGATAGTGCACAGCACCGAGTCGAGTGGCATTTCACAAGCGTCGTCCAGTCACTCCATGCGTGAGGAGAACAAAACCAACATAAAGTTAGGTGAGTTGCAAATAAACGGTTTCTATCCTTAAAAGTACGTCATATGATGCTTAAACGATGTCTAAACCAGCTTTCGAGAGCTTTGGTTGAATGTCTAGCTAATTAAATGCTAAAAATAAGCTAAATCAACCTGAAAGCATCTCCAAATATAGTCAACTCCCATTCTCCTTTAATGTCGGTGCATCCTAAAAGCAGAATATATTGACCACGGCGTGTGCGTTTTACCCTTATCGGCACGAAACCATGTGGTGCATGTGGAAACACAAACGTCTAAACGCTGCGTTTCGAGACCCTCGAAACTGCTTCGAAACTCGTATCCATTCATTCATTGGGGACCATTCATTGTCCGATGCAAAAACGTGAAAAATTTTTAATTAACCCCAGGCTTTAGAAGCTGCAATCTAAGCGCCATCATTTGGCAGGTTGGTATATCAGCTTTTTCCTGGATGTCTTGTAGAGAATGATAAATGATTGGTCAATTTTACCAAATATTTTGGCGTAGATATTCAATAAGGAGAATTTTACAAGGACTTATAAAGCCTAAGCCGGTATTAAAAAAAATTGTATACCAACGAGATGATAACTTATATAAACGAATATAGTTTTTCATCTGAGCATACTTAGGTATATAAAGCAGGCATTTATAGATGGGGAAAGGACAGCTACTTGGCCCCCATCTAATCGGCATATGTTAAAAGAATAATTTCTATTACAGACAACACCATTTTCCGTCAGAATCTTACCTTAAATTTAAACGAACCACGTCCGGCCAATAAATTTGGAAGCCTTGACTTACGGGGTATGTCTACGAACAAAGAACTCAACTTGAATCTGGCAGTAGCATCAGGCGTGGACCTGATCGATGTCTCGATACCGTTGGAGCGGCAAGGGTCAGTATGAAGCTCAAGCGAATGATAGAAAATTCTATTGATTTAAAATATTGTCTTACATATTTACAGTTGGTATCACGGAGCTATTACGCGCGTTGAAGCCGAAACCATGTTGCGTCCTTTGAGCGAAGGCAGCTTCTTGGTGAGGAACTGTGAGTCAACGAAACAAGACTACTCATTGTCGCTAAAGTAAGTTGTTTAAATCGCTTCAGAATCTCGCTATTCCAAAGTTTAATGTTGTTACTTTTCAGGGGAGCCAAGGGCTTTATGCACATGCGGATACAACGCAACGATGCTAGCCAATATATACTCGGTCAGTTCAGTCGGCCCTTCGACACCGTTCCCGAAATGATTCGTCACTTCTGTTTGAATCGCCTGCCAGTTCGTGGTGCTGAGCACATGTGTCTCATTGAGCCTGTGATCGCACAGTTACTTTAAGCACCTTAAGGAGCAACCAAAGGGAACTAACGATGTCGTTATAGGTGTTTATAGATAGAATCATGTTTCCGCGAGGAAGGAAATAAGGAAGGAAACAAAAGTAGAATTTCCAGACAATACGTTAATAAGTCAAATGAATAAAATTATAAAAAAAGGAGAATAGATAAGGAAACCAAAAAGAAAAAGAGAGAAAATTTTAGAGAGCGTAAAGCTTGAGGCGAGTATTGAAGATGTTAGAAAAAGTAAATACATATGTCATTTAACGAACATTATATAAAAAGAAAAAATTTAATCTAAACAACTAAACGTGCGTACGTAGAAAAAACTGCTTAATTTGTTAAGTAATTTTACACAATTTTAACTAACGCGAAGCAATTATTTAATTGAAAACGCTATATAAAAATTACAGCTCAAAGAGCAGAGATAACAAATACATTACAAAAAAGAAGAAAGTACTTAAAGCGAAACCATTACTTACTATTATATTCAAAGAGTTGTGTTTTAAACAAGTAAAATAAGTTCTTATACTTTTAAAGGCTTAAGTGAGTTAAATTTAAGTTGATGTTAAAATAAATCCAAATCAAATTAAAGTTGAACTGAAGTTAAATTGAAATTAAAAGGAAATTAACTTAAGATTTAGTTTGTAGTTAAATCTAGTTTCTTTGAATTATTCACTCAATAATAAGTGAAAACATTCGTCTTTTATGAATATTCTTGAAACTGAGCTTCACTTTTATTTTCTTTTATTTTCTATTTTGAGATGTGGAATCAATTTCCTGACACGAATTCTTAAAGCAATTTTTCGAGAAGAAACTCCATCGTTAAAAAAAAATTTTAAGTACTTATATAATAAAATTGGCGCCAATCTTCGTAATTATTAGGTTTAACATTATAATATATACCTTAAATATTTTATTAATTCATTTATCCGACGGTTGTTAAAAGAAATTAATTTAATTGAATGCAGAAAATCATCTTTTCGTAAATTTTTAATATGCACTTGAGAACTTTATTTGAACAGTTTATTTATATACATATATTTAAGAAATTTCTTCAATTAAATAGTTCCTTTAACTAAAAAGACAATTAATGCATATTTTAGATTTTTAATGTCCTTTAATGCTTTTTCCTAGTGCCAAATATTATCTTATGCCACATTTTATTACGGTCGATTTTTTCTTTTAAATTAAATTCAATCTAAATTAAATAATTAAGCTCCAACCACGCTCACTGAAACTTTTTTATATTATAAAAATAATAATTTAATGTGCAATATTTTAATTACATGCGTAGAACTACTTAATTAATTATTTATTTAAATAATATTTTAATATCAATTAAGTAAAACATTAATTATTATTATTATTATTATAACTATGCATCATTATATATCACTATAAATAAATTAAAAGTTGCCAAAAATGTAATTCTTATTAAAATATAAATTCGAAATCAGTCTTGTAAAGACACGAAGTCCTGAGACAATTGTAGTCACTCTTTAATGTTGAAGCCATTAATGATCAGTTTGTGCGATTTATTGTAATACGTTGATTTAAAATACGTTGAATGTCTTGCTATTTATTTTACCTAATTACAATAACGATGTAAAATTAATAAAATAAATCGCATTTAACTTCTTTATTGTGGCAAATTTAAAAACGTATTAAATCAACAAATAAAAGTAGGATAATACAACAAATAAAGTAGTAGAATTTCTTTATGCAACAAACGAGATCTGAAACATTTACTGATTAATATTTAAGTCGATATTAATATATTTATTTATTTTTTTATTGTTAAAAATGCTATTATTTCTGCCACACATTAAAATTATAAATTATTTCAATTATTTTCACAGTTAACCATTTCAACAGATTCTGATAATTGATTTGTTGATTTAACAAATTTTTTTAATTTTTTTCATTAACCAGAATCACGAGGTCAAGGTGATCAAATATTCGTTTAGCAGTTATTTTAACAGACTACGTAGTCGATCGTAGAACTAGTGATACTAGCGTATGTTGTACGTATTTTGGTATAGTAGAAGCGAAAAATAAGAAGAAATAAAAACGTAATGAGAATAAAAAAGAACTAAATTTAGATTTTAAAAAACTAATTTCAAATGTTAAAAAACTAAACTAATGAGAATTGTGTTGAACGTTTTTAAGAGTAGCTTATAAATGTTCTTTATAACAGAGTTTGTTCTAAATTATGCAGCAATTTTGGTAATGACTGCTGAAAAGATATCATGCCGTTTAATTTCCGTTTAATAAGAATCCTTTAATTTAATGAAACTAATAACTAATAATGTACGTAACTCGAATACATATGAACTCGTCATTAAATTTCACACGAAGTTGAATAACTTTAATTCCTAAAAATCTATCTAAATCTATAGAAAAACTCAGCATGGAAAAATGCTACTTATTTCATATATTTTTGTTATTCTGAAAAAGCCCTCAAAACCCAGACGGAGCTTAACAACAAAAAAAAAAAAAAAATTGAGAAGAAAAAATCGCTAAATATCACTTAAGGCAAAAAAGTTTAATTTTAATACGATGTGAAAAAACAAAAAGAAAACATACAGAAAATCAAATTCAAAACGAGTTTTCTTATACATGCATATATACATAAAACATATAGATACAAAAACAAATAAAAATAACATACCATACAACTACACAAGCAACACGAGAAACAAAAGCAAAAATAATTGAAAATAAAGTCGTATTTAGTCTTTTAGAGTTTCTGTACTAGAACAAAAAGCAACATATTAATAAATAAAAAAACAAGAAAAAAGAAAACTAAAATTCATCTTTTTAATTTTCAAGGCAAGAGCAATGAAGAATAAAATCTATTTATCTTGAAAATAAATATTCGCAATAGTAGCGAAATTTTGACTAAGTTCTTCTTTATCCTGATAAAAAATTCTGATACAGATTTTAGGAGAAACTCTATTAAACGAGAAAAATTATCTCGATACGTGTGTTCATGGGTTAATAACGGTATTTACACGTGAGTTACGTGTGTCTCAGCTGCTTAGCTTTCGTTTACTGCAGACACAAACCAGCGAAAAAGCAACGCGAAGAACCGTGCGCTTTCTGTTCTTGGTTGTAAAGCACCAACAGGAACTTCCGGGTGTGTTCGAAGATGCCGTGCTAGTAATTCCACTTATATTTGAAATATTACTCCGCTGGTCACTCTATTTCTCTCTTTCTGTATCTTTTGTCCACATCTCACGCTATTCCATTAACCTGGAAGCGGGCTATGTGGTCTCTCTTCACTCTCTCTGAATTATGGAAAGTTTCAACACAGTCAAATACTCAACTCGCTCGCACTGAAACGCTCTCGTGTTCCAATATTTTCGAGGAGTGCTTTATGAAAGTATGCAATGACTCTGCTGGATAAAAGTATGCAATGTTTTTTCTTTGTTTCATTTAAATTCCGCTTAAGGCGAAATTTAATGAAATTAAATGCGAAAAAAATTACATTGGAATGTGGCCGGCAGCACGGCGGACAGAGCAATTAACAGCGGACATTTTTTTCTGGATGTCAGCTTATAGTGCACTCATTTAAGGGACGTTGAGCCTCCTTTGCACACACAAACGAACAACATTACACTCATGCATACAAACGCAATAATGAAGACCGTCGGGCCACATATGAAGAGGATTTTTGTTGTTTTTATATACGCTCTCTTGGGTCTGCTTTTAGGAGCTCGCAATACAAAAACCACCACCGCGTTTTTAACAACTCTTCATAAAACTAAATATATTTATGTTGTGTAGTTGTAGGCGCCTGACACCGACATCACTGGCAGCAGCAGCATGACGACGGGCATCTCGGCCAGAGCCAAGCCGATTTGAGCGAAGTGCACCTCTGTGCACTCGGTTGTTAGCTTTATTAGGTGCATGTGTGTGTGACAATGCAGGGAATTGCATATCTTGAGGCGCACAAGCTGCACAAAAGGTGCACAAAACTATGCGTTGTGTGGTTAAACTACAAGGAATTGTTATTGTACAGAAAGAAAAAAAAAAACTAATGGAAAAAGAAAATTAAGAATTTTTCTACAGCAGAAAAAAGTGTGTCGAGAACAACAACCAACAACTGACGAAAAACAACTCAATTTGTGTTTTCTTTCCAAATTAGAGAATCTGCAGATGACACGAGTGTTCAGTATTTCCACCGTAATTCCTTTTACCTTAACCCAGATGAACGAATGAGTGGACACTTGTTGGTTTTCAAGTAGATGCTGCTGTTTCTTTTAGAGTTATCAGAGCGTAAAAACTTCTTATGTCTTCAAAAATTAAATTATCAGTAATTTAAAATCGGAAATAAGCGAACTTAACGCCACAGACGACAAACAAATCACCTCAAAGTCGGCATTGAAAGATCCAGAAACGATTCTTGAAGAAGTTGAAGAGGTGAAGAACTTAAAGTGCATGACATTAATGACTATACGTAAACAAATCACTCACAAATCATCATCAAATCATCAACTTCGAATAGGAATCGAAAACATTCGAATAGTACAAAATGGAAATTTTAAGAGCCGTTAATTCTACACCTTATGTAGATGCATGCTACTGACATCCTGTAATATATGTATTTTCGCAAAAAACTTATCATTTAGCGAACAATAGGCGCCATCAACAGACGCACAACAGGCATTCATCACGTCTCACGTCTGTAATCTGCAAAGCCTTAAGATAAGACATGACCTCATGGCCAACAGCTTCTCGAAATGAAGTCGAGAGATTACATGAAATATTCCCTGAGCAGTTCTGAGTTAATGCGATTCATAAATCAAACAATTCACATGGCATTTTGATATTATTTCGTCTACAATCCCGAACATTCAGAAATTATAAATAACAGAATATTTTAGAAATGCAGAAAGCGCCGGAAATGTGATGGCTCTGGGCTTTGCTGGACTTTAATTGCCCCTCGTTCCATTTAGCAACCACAAATTCAACAAGTTTGCATTGATTGATGTTGGTGTTAAATGCGAAAGAAGAAATGTGTGTAGTTTTATCCATGTACATGTAGTTTTATCCATGTAAGTATGTGTGTGGCTGTGTTTTCCCAGTGTACGTTTTTGTAAATGTGTTCAAGCATTAGCTTTAATATCTAATGCAATTAAAACGTATTTAAATTAAATTTCGATTCAATTAAATCCATTGAATTGCTACACACCTCCTCTCCTTTTCTCCCCCTCTCTCACTTAACTCCCCATCGCACTTTAGAATTACTGATTTCACACCAACACAACAGCATCGTCAGCGTTCCGTTATTGTTGATGTTCTAATTATTTCCTTCCGCTAAATTTTCAACCGCGATAATTTATTTAGCAAAAATTTACACAAAATGGAAAATGATTAAGCGATTGAATGAATGACTGAATTAATACTAAGTATCTAATCGTGCTTGCAAGCGATGCGGGAGAAATAAGTAAAGAGTGAGCTGTGCGGAGCTGTAACGATCATGAAGCACAATGAATTCTTAGTGGGTGCTACGTGAAATGGAAGCCAAGCTTGAAATTGGCCCATTGAATTGAATCCCTACCTTCGTCCCAACCTCTCACTCTCTTCCTTTTGTGCACAATAGAAACTTCGTGGTGCAGACGAATAAGTGAACAATCGGTCGAGTCCTTTGTTTGTAGTTGCTGCTGTTTTTCAAGTTGTTGCTGCTCCTGTTGCTAGTCTCTTGTAGGTGTATTGGGGCCTCTTTATGTGTTTAAGTTGTTTAAATTTACTACACAAAAACACATTTTACAGGAAAATAAATACCAGCAGGTTCCCATTCGTAGGAAACCCCACGAAATGTGTTTTATTCGACAAAATAGTTTTTATCAGAAAGAACTTTCAAAATACTCTAAGAAAAACACAGTTTTTAAATAGCTCCAAACATTTTTCAAAATACTCCTAGATTCTCTCCAGAAACTATTCTTGAAAATTCTATATACTTTTTCTTTTATTAATGACAGAGAAAAAGTGAAACCAAATGAAATATTGCCAAAATAGAACAAATACCCTGCAAGAGACTACAGGACAAATATTCACTGAAAACTATAAATCGAAGTAGAAAAATTAAATCACAAAAATACAGAACTTAAATATTATCTCTAGAATGCGAGATCATTAAAATACAGAAGCTCGGGCACACGCAAAGAACAAAGAGAAGACTCACATCCTTATAACAACATCCTTATACAACCTTATATACTTATATATACACGGGCACAAATGATAACTGGACATACATAGAGTACTTCACACTTACACATCCGCTGCAACCGGAGCAGACTATAATTTTCATCAGGCTCCCGGCAGTTGGAAAGCAGAGGTACAAAAACGAAGAAGAAAAATCAGATGATGATGATGCTGCAGAAGAAGACAACACACCGACACTTTGCGGTCAAGTAAAGAACTTTCACAGTAGTTTGGGACCAAGGATATCATACCTAAAATGTTTTCTTATTTTAATATAGTTCCAAGAATTAAAAACTCATCAAATATCTGTTTTATATAAAAAGAATAGAAAAGCAAGAAAGAAAAGAGAAGAGAAAGAAAAGTAAGCCAATCAAAATAAAAGAAAATAAGGAAGATGAAGAAAATAAGAGATCAGAAGAGAAAAAATAAAAGAAAAACTAGTAAAGGTGTTGTCTACAGCCGGGCTGTAACCGAAATACCCTACACCTTAAAGCTGCATATATACTCGTATATATAAGATAAACTATTATTATAGCTGCTTAACTATTTCTCTGCGTTACAAACACCGGTGCTAAGTGCGTTTACTCTCAAAATTTAGGTGTAGGGTATAAAAATATATTGCAATACTGGGTGGATGGGTAAAAAGGAGGCGTGTCCCGCCCAATTTTTGTCCAACAGAATATTATTGGTTCACAAACTACAATATTATGTACACCATTATTCAGGAAACTTATATACTTTTCAATACAATCCATGTAAAACCCTCTATGACCTATGTAAACTAAAAGTGGGCGGATCACGCCCATATTTGGCATATTAACTGGAAGCATTAGTCTAAACCTGCATATAAAATTTTCTTGTCTTCTCTCATAAAGTGATGCTGATATGGCCTTTTTTAATAGGCAAAACAGAGGTACCTGCACTCTCGATATAAAAAGTAGGCGTGGTCTTTGGGCGATTTTGCCCATTTTCAATAAGAAACACCCCAACATAGCAACGAATATTTTTGCCAAATTTCATTTTGAAATCTTAATCCGTTCTCTTGTGATCGTGATTTCAACGGACAGACAGACAGACAGACAGACGGACAGACATCGTTATTTTAATTTCTGTGGTGATGCTGATCAAGAATATATATACTTTTCCATACCTATCTTGTCTAGTTCTATGCGTTACACACTCCGGTAGAAAGTGAATATACCCTCAACCTTAAGGTGTAGGGTATAAAAATTGAAAAAATAATATAATCGAGAAATTCAAATTGAAAGAAGTATGTATGTAACGCATTTAAAAAATCAAAAACGGAGAGACGTTGAAATGTTGTATTTGTAAGACCTAGGTGTGCACCTCGGTGCCGCCAAAAGGACACTTCTATTGCAGGATTTTCAACAAAACCAAACACCGCTAGAAAGTAGATATTTGCTCTTTAGGGCTGCTATAACATCCCAATATAGTCTACCTTTTTTGGTGGTAATGATTGCAACCTTCTGAACTATCATTTCCAAAATTCTTTCGTACTTCTTCAGAATCTTGATTGTTTAATTTTGAAATGATGTGTTCTTGTTTTCCCGAAGGATTCTATGCGTAACAAGAATTCCATGTGCAACTTTTTTTAATTGAAAATATTTCCCCTACAAGAAAGTCTTGTGTTGGACACATTGGTATCCATTCGGTATAGCCATTCACATTGCAGTTGGGTTTTACTATTAGAATCCATTTGAGGAGGTTTTGTCACTTTCCAAGTGAGTATAAGTATACCCATACACTTATATTCCCCAGGCTATAGAAACTTAGAAAAGGTAAGGGGTGCGGCACCGTAGTAGAGGAAGTCGTATTGGAAACTATACAATAATGGCAGTCTAGATGGAATAAGTGCGTGTAATAAACCGTCAGACTCATTTCGGAACTGGCTCGATGGATACTTAGATCTTTCGGGAAAGTACTCATGCGTAAAGTTGATGGGCCTGATAAATAAACAGAAATACTTGTCCGGCACCTTATCGCAGTTAACGTAAATCAAGATTTTACTAAACAGCGAAAGAGATCTGCAGCATAGCCCCATATATACAGAGGTAATAGGTGCGCTCAAAAATTAGGCAGGCCGATACAGGTGCCTCATTTCCGGCTCTGTTCCCGGGGTGGAAATTTAATTCGTTGGAATTTTAATTCGTCGGTAATTGTTAAATATTCTCGCTCGCTCTCTCCTTATCTATCTCGCTCTTAACATTCTAAAGGGATCATCCAGTGTGGTGAAGTTGACCACACACCATAATTAAGCCTGAAAATGAACTCACTAAGAGCGTACTCAACCCAAAGTGGTCAGTTTAAGTACAAATGTGTTTGGCGGCTGCCTCAGCAATGACTTAAGTCCTCCTTGCAACAAGGCGACGAAGAGAATGGGGAACGTGCTGTTGATGCAGGAAGCATCATAAAGAGTTTTAGTGACTCGGATGAGGCTTTTAATTTTATATTCTTGTTCTTGATGTCGTGCCTCATATCATTTTTGGTTGTTGTTGGTGGTAAATTATTATTTATAGTTTTGTTGTATTTTGTAATTGCTTCTTGTCTGTCGTCGGCGTCATCAACTTGTTTGCTACTCAAATTCCACAAATATTTCCCTCTTCTTCTTTATGTTGGTTTAATTATTATTATATATTGTTTTTTGGTCTCGTTTGTCCCTGTTTTTTTGTTATTTCCTTTATTTTCTATATGATTGCTTTTGCATTTGTGTTGCTTTAATTGTTCTTTCCTTGTTTTTGTCTCATCAGTTGCTCTCCTCTATTCCCCCATCTTTCTTTTATCTTCTTTTCAAGGAATGCCTCGTCCTTTATTCTTTTTTCTCCATTGCGTGTCTCATTTTTTGCTGCTTTTCTATTTGTATTTTATTCTTATTGTTTATTTATAATTTCGTTGTTATTGTTGTTGTTCTTTGCTATTGTTTCCTGTTTTAGTCTTGAGCTCAACACCATCAACAGCACGAAGCTTAACTTTTCTACTCTCTCGTTTTTTATGTTTCGTTTTTGTTTGCTAGTGTTCGCTTTTGTTGTTTGCGCTGCTCTCTTTCAAACAAACATAAACACACACACATAAGCAAACACACATCCACATTAAAGCAGACAGCCATAATGAACATGCTGCATCGTTTCTCCAAGTTCTTCTTCTCTTCTGTATCCTGCATCCATTTTTATTTGATGATGAACATAGTTTTAAGCAAACTTTAAGACGAATTCTGCTCTGTTTTCCTTTTTAATTTCTTCGCCTTTCTTCGCTTGACTTCATTTCAACGATCTCAAATCACGCGTCACGCTGCATTGTTCTTAATTTCGCTCTAAAATTGAGAGGGCGACTGCGACGCTGACAGCGACGTCAACGTCAAAATCGTTGCTTGTTCTCAACTTCGTGGCAGCTCAGTTTTTACACAATTTTCTGTTTTTCTTCGAAGTTTCCTGACTTCTTTTCCTAGCATTTTTTCCAAAAACTCTTTTTTCTAGCGTTTTCTTTTTTAATTATTTCTCACAGTTCTTTTATTTGCTTGTTTTTTCTTGCGAGTCTTTTTCTTTTCTTTAGTTTTCTCACCATCCGCTTCCGTTACAGTTTCCGTTGTTGCTATTGTTTAATTTTCGGGCTGCTTTCTTTATTTCCTGATGTTTTTGTTTCTAGCATCGTTTCATTTCGTTTCGTTTCATTTCGTCGTTATTTGTTTTGTTGCTGTTCGTGCTTTCACGCATTTAACCGAATTTTATCCTTCGTTGAATTACACTTCAGCGTCGCTTTAAGGAGCTTTTTCGCTACAGATGTGTTTATTTAACTGTTATTATTTATATATAAAAGTAAATAAATTCCCTGTTTATTGTAATATATTTTTACGTCTGATTTGCAAAATCTTTCCACGTTCTTCACGCACTCGCCAACGCTTTGTATGTGTGCGTTGACGTGCGTTGATTTCCGCTTCATCGTTCGTTGTTGTTCGTTTCATTAAAAGCCGATTGTTGATATGAAATAAGATTAATGAAGACGATTACTCGGACTTAATAAACGTATTTATGTATGTTTTCTTCGTAATTTGTTGCAATTATCCTTCATTTATCATCGTATTATTCCAAGGACTTAAAAAATGTCTGATGCTAACGGAACAACTTAATTCAGCCTCAATCCAATTCCACAGAAAATCCTGCTAATCCTTAAAAAACTCTGTCTGGCAGCAAAAAAATATTCCAAGCCAAAGCCAAGATTTCTATTAGACAATTAGACATTCCTAACACCGTCAACATCCGCCGGAAGTTGTTCGTCGTTAGCTTCCGTTGACACTTTGCGACCTTCCAACAACCGCAAAGCGACAAACAAACAAAATAAAAAAACATCTGAAAGTCTTCCTGAATGAATCGGAAAATCGCTTTTCAAGAAATTTTAATACAACGTGACGTGGATGGTTTTTTTTCTGTGTTTTCGTTTCGAACGACCTTTCGGAACTTCTTGTTTTCTGTTGTTGAGTTTTTATCTTAATTCTCTTTAAAGATTATTTGAATATAAAAAATAATTAAAGTGACGCCAAAATATATACAGAGGCACTTCAAAAATTATTAAAAAAATGTCATTTTATTGTCTTTTATGGAATTTAGGAATTACTCACGATTGATCAAATTACCAATTGATTTTAAAATGATTTTTAAATGAAGAGGAGCTTAGAAAAACTCGTGCAAATTTAATTAAAAGTTAAAACAATTATCGCCGCCGCTAGCAACACTTCAAAGCAGCATCTCCTCGTCTCCTTCCACCTATCATCTTCTCCAACAACTCATTTCCTATTATTTTATGTCTATGTCAACAACTCATCTCCTTCCTAAACAACTCGTCTCCTCTTCCGTTCAGGCGAAGAAGATCTGCAGGGTTCGAAATTCTTCTGTGATGACATTCCAATTGGAATGGGACGAAATATAGACATCTGGCCGACATATGTTCTACTATTCTTCTGTTGCTTTCTATTATTAACAGTTTTCTGTCAGAACTCAGAATTTATTTTGGCAAATCGCTTTAAAAGTCGATATTATCGAGTTTTTCTCCAATTGATTGACGTTCAGTGAAAAATCGCAAAATAATTTCCAAAAATTTTAAATATTTCTTCATTTATTCATTATTAATTCCTCGTTTATCCATCTTCGATTGCTTCGTTCTTCACACATTCAAGATTTTTAAGCAAAGTGACAAAAATTTGTATTCATTTGTCAACTTGAAATTCTTAAATTTTTCATTTAAATGCATTACAATTTGCAAAACATTTCGTTTGATATTTATTTATACATGTTCTGTTAAATGAACTTGGCAATTATTCTGTTCTTTATTCTGTCTAACGTAGAATACATGAAATTTTAATGAGTTTATTTGGCACTTTACACAAAACTTTTCCCTCAATTTCAACGTAACCAATATTTTCACTGAAAACTGTATAAAGAAATGTTTACTCGGACTGTGAAACACGTGAATAGAAGAATAATAAATAGAAGATGCTTCTGAATACAACACAAAATCTTCTCCGCATTCTATGGACACAACAGAGAAAAACAAAAACAAAAAAAAGCTTATAAAATACTTGAAAGTTTTGAACGTATGTAGCTTTTAATTTTCTGGTTTTTCTTTGAAAAGAAGAGGCCAATTCAACTAACGTCTTTATGTTGTCCAAGAAAAGTTGTCCAGAAAAAGTGTTGTAGAAGGAAAATGGTCTACATTTGATATTCATTCTCGGTGAACTAGAAATTCTAAAATCTGAGTGACAATATTTTTAAAAGGTAGGGAAGAGTCGGAAAATAGGGACATTGTACACTTCACAACTTTATAAAACTCTATAATAATAACCTACTCGTACTTCCTTCCCTTCCCAACTCGGTCATTGTCTTTATCATCCTTTCCACTCTAGTTTTTGTCTCTTTTCTTCTTAGATTCTCTGCTCTTCTGCTCGCCATCAACGTATTTTCCATCTACGCACTACGCCGACCCTTATTTAAAAATATAATGCATTAATTGAAGCATACAATTAGGAGCTCATTTATTTTCATTGCTTGTTTGCAAAGTGCGCCGCTTATCAACCACTTCGCAGCTTAAAATGTGTACTGAAACAATTCAAAGAATAGCAAAGAAGAAGAGGAGGAAAGTAGAATAGAGAAGAACCAGAGGAAAGAAGAAAAGGAAGCAACTGAAGTGAATGAAAAACAAAGTTTAATGGACATTAGCAACAATTGCAAATGAAACAAATGCTTTAGAAGCATCTGCATAATAATTAATAATAATAATAAAAATAAGTTTTTAAACCATAATGAGACGTGGTGACAGGGAAGTGAGGTGAGAATGTTGAACGTTGAATGACAACAAAAACAGGTGGCATCATTGTTTTAATTATGTTTTTAGAGCGGAGGACAAAAAGTTTTGTGCCCAAGCGAAGGGGAAAATAATAACAATCAAAACGGAAAACAGAAAACCACAAGAGAAGAATAACAACGACGGAAATCAACACCAGAAAAACAAGAAACAAATACAAAACTTACAAAAACACAAACAGAAGCGGGAGCAGAGGCAGATACAAACGAAACCACAAAAATAAATGTCGAATGTGGAACGAAATCGAGTCCAAATGTTACACATAACAACAAAACTTACAACAACAACAAACAACTTTACGCAATATGAGTTTTTGAGTACAAAGAAATGGCGGGGACCTCCTCCTGGCCCTCTCCTGGCCCATAACCCATTCCATAAACCTTCTTAATTCCAACAATTCACTCGCTTTTCTCTTCTCCGCCCTCGATGATTCCCGCCGATGTCCTCATTAAGCGCCATTTCGTTTTCAATGAATACCCGAAGAACGTCGCTGCGGGTGAGAAGAAGGAAGGGGGCGTTGGTGATAGCAAAAGAGTTGCCAACAACCAAAAAGCTCAAATTTTCGCATCACTGATTAAATTTCAGAAGAACCGAAATGAAAGTGCTACGAGTTAGCGCAAGAAAAACTCGAGCTATCTTCGGGTTGTAATTCTTCCGCCTCACCACGCCCCTACCTTCATAACACCTCTTCCTAGTACCCTCCATCGATTCGCAACATCGCTGAAAAAGGTGAGTTTCTTTTCTGTTGGCGTAAAATTCTTTCTAATTTTTATTTGAAGTTTTCATTAAAGTAGCTCTTAAATCTTTTTTATAGCTCGCTGCGTGCCACTCCACGCTTCCGTTAAACTTCCTGGCCGCCGTTTAAGCAACAGACGAAGTGTCATAGAGAAGGCGAAGGGGCGGAGGACCACAACAACCTCTGTTAAAATTTAATTAACGCCGCGTTCGTTCGCGTGGTAGCTGCGGTGATCGCGTAGCTACCTTCGAAGCTGTCGCTCGGCGTCATTACCTTCAGCAGCTTCGTGCTTTTCGAGGCTGATATGACGACGACGTTCAGCGTGTTGCCATGAGTCTGAACCGGTTTCTACATGTGTCACCCGACGAGATTAAACGATGCTAAAATGCGTCACTCTACCTTCTTTTCTCTGCTCTTCCAGCTTCAACAACGTGCTGATTATTGTTGTGATGTTTAAAGTTGCTCCTTCACATCTTCAAAAGTGCGCTGTTTTTGTAAAAGTGTCCCCCTTTGCAATGCTGCTGTTGTTGTCACGAGGTAGGGCAATAAATTATTTCAAAAACCTTTAAATGAATTTAACAACATCAGCAACATGACTGCGACATGAAAACCAACAGTAGCGACAAGTACAACAACAACAACATAGACAAAAATTTCTCCATTCATCATGATTTCAGCTGCTTTATTCACAAATAAAAAGACGCGTCATCGTCAACAGACTGAAAAAACGTTTTCTGCAATTCTTTAAAATTGCTTTAATGTAAAAAACCGACCGATTACTTTCATTAATGACGCGAAATGAGGAAAAATTTCATTGAAATAAACGCCAAACAAGATGAAATAAACTACAACTAAATATTATTAATAAAATTGGTTGAAACCTTCAAAAACCTTCACTAAACTTCTTTCTATAACAACTACGATGATTTTCAAATGATGTTAATTTTATTTCAATTTATTTCCCTGTTTCGTTTGCATTTATTTCATCACTCAGCGATTTGCGAAATGAGTTTGTTCACTCAATCGCATCACTGTTGCTTTTTTGCTGCTTTCTCCTCTCCCTCTGCTGACTCTCTCTTCATCTTTTTCAGCCGTTCAGAAGCACTGTGACTTTTATTCTTATGCAGATTTCGCACTTTTCTGCTGCAACTTCAGTGCTGCTCCATTTTGTTGTCTCTAATCGCCTTTTTCGATCTGTGCATCTGTCAGTGCGACGCACGTCAAACGAAGCTGAGTACAGCGCCGCGAGTGACGGCCGTCAACATGCATCGCTGCAATTTAAGCGGATATCAAAGCGGATGTCGCATTCCGGGCGTTTGTTCGGACGCAATCGCTTCGGGAGCGATTTAAATCACTTTGGAATTAATTAGAAACGATCGATCGATTGATCGTTTGTCACTGCCATTGTCATATCCCCAGTCACGCCCCTTAATGCGGCCCCTGTGCCTTGGCCTCATTTATATTCGTTCCATGCGTGCAGCATCTGCAATCAGTTGCACTGCACGCGATTTTGCCGCATTTAATCCTTAATTATCGCATTCATTTCGCTTTGGTCAACGAGCGCAATTATTTTTCCTTGCAACAGAAATATTTGGGTGCTTTGCTTTCCCACCTCGCGGCCCCTTCTCTCGTCTATGTTCACGCCATTTGAAAAGCTGAGGAGCTTCTCAGCGTCCACTCGGCGGATTTATTAATTTGGCTCCGCTTCAAAGCACGATGATTTATCTAAATCCCCAGAATTTCGCCCCTCGCTCCCCACCTGACGAAATGGCGGATTCGTAATACCTATAAATTTCCAAGAAATGGTCTTTGAAACGACTGCACACTCTACACTCCAACATCAAACATTAAAAACCGAGACTTATGAAAGTAAATCATTTTATTGAATCGATCATTTTGTCAGAGTATCCTCCCGCTCCTTGTCTTTGTCGCACAACGAACAAAAGGTTGTGTCCGACGCCATGGACTTCGACTCGTCTGTCTCTTCCACGCTGTCCTTATCCGGTATCCGGTCGACCATCTCTGGATGCATGCACTCGCAGATCTTCGCGTAGAAGGACAGCTTCATGTGCAGAACGGTGTCGATGTAGTAGCGCTGGAAGCTAGACGACCGGATGCAGCGTTCGCCGAGTGCGTAGAACGTCGACTGGAAGCCCTCGAAGCGATACGTCACCATGATGGGATAATAGGTCGGCAGCAAACTGGAGACGTGCATGGCAAAGTGCACCATGGCGACGGCCAGCGGATTGGGACAGCGGTAGGTCGGCTTCGAGAAGATGGCGTCGACGAAAACGTGTTTGCCACGGCCGGGGATGACCTTTTCGCTTCGTGGCTCCAGAGCAAACTTCGTGGCTGGCGACAACTCCCAACCACTGATGAATTCGCGGATCTGCGACATGCCGTCGTTCAGCGTAAACTGTTCGATCGTCATCCATTTGACGAAGTCCGCGTCGTCCGAGTCGTACGACGAATCATCTTCCAAAAAGGGCCGCTTGTACAGGAAGTACCCGGCTTTGTCCTTCTTGATGAGGCTGTCCGCATTCCACAGCACACCGTCGACCAAGTTCTTGGCAAGACACTTTACCTGCCCGGGTTTGCATTTACGTGGTACGAAATTATCCATGGAGGAAGCTTTAAGACTGCGTTTTATATATCGGGAATATAGCAAAATATATAGGAAAAAAATATATTTAAAAGAAACTGCCAATTTGTGAAGGAGAAGATTTCATTTAAGCCTAATAATAAAAATGACAGAAAGGAAAATGCAGACGGATAGAAAAAATTAATTTTCAATGAAGAGTTATAAAGAAGTTCAAGGAGTGAGTAGTGGGTATCAATAGTTTACCCTGCACTGAAGACGAATTTGCTCCAGGAATGGACCTTGCTCGAGGAGTGACAGCTGAGAGATTGTGTAAAAAACAAGGTAATCCTCTTTAAAGGACATTGAAACGTGAAGTTAACGAAACTTAAAAGCCAACTCGAAGGTAATTTCAAAAGAAATTGAAACAGGAATGAAAAATGAATTTTAGAGCGGTTTGGAGGGTTTTTAATATCACAGAGAATTCAATTTTACAAAATTAAATAACTGTAGATATTAAAGGAAGCTTCTTTTAGTCAAAGTTAATCTTGTCACATGTTTTCTGCTCTTTAAAAAGGTTGAAAGAGACAAAGTTAGTTAACAATCCCCTTGACAGAGATCTAACTTTTAACCCTTTCCAGTGACCTATGTTCCGCCCTTCTCATCACTTCCCTGCACCGTAATTTACCTTAACTAATGGCCAACAACATTGATTTTAAGGCCAACCTTAACCCACTTAAATGCAAAAGCATCTAAATAAAGGACCCCGAAAAAAGTTTAGTCTGTTCTAAATACACTCGGTCCCTTAGCTAGTTAATATTCCTGTTGTTGTTGTTGTTGTTCCATGGCTGTTGATGATTACTTTAGGTAATGTTTTTTTTGCGGGGTTTCTTTTTTTTGTAATTGTTACTGTTGCCCGTTTTGGTTGTGGTTTGTGGAGTTTCTGTGCGAGTTCATGTTTTTAACCATAATTTCAACATTTGTATTCACGCTAGAAGACAAATAAACAAGCTCCACAACAACAACAACAACAACAATACAAGGCTACTTGAATCACTCGGCGCTGTTGGGTTGCTTCGAATGACTGACGACGATAACGATGAATCGTTGAATGCGATGTTGGCAGGAGATGCCACCAACTGTTTTCAAACATTTTGATTGCTAAAAGTCACGTACCGACGACTCTTTGGATCCGTTTCAATGCAACAGAAGAATGTGGGCGAGGGGAGGAGACGGTGAAGCCATTCAAGGCTCATGGACAGAATCTGTCGACATCCGTCCGGTCGGACATGCGCCAGCTTCCGTCGTCGCTGTTGCTTTCGTGTCGCGTTGCGCTGCGTTACGTGCTACATGCCAAATTCGTCCTTATTTAGGCATTTATTATGAGCTTCACAGCTGAGTAAAAAAAAAATGTACCGCTACAAATAATAATAAATAAAGAATAATAATTTCAGAGTAGGTTTCGAAGCATCTTCGTCGTTTTTAACTCTTTCAAAGCTTTGAATTTTGGGCTAACAACGACGTGATAAATTTTCTTAGCTCATTTTAATGCAGTTTCCTTAATTTATGGATAATTCAGGAATTTGTAGAGGTTTCTTTAAATTCTTAAAGCACATTTCTACAAAAATTCAAATTAAAATTTGATTTTATTTAAACAAACAAATGGCAACTCATGGCCACGTCATTGAAGTGTCAAATAAACAGCTGATCAACATTACAAATGTCATTCTTATTCGAGAAACGCAGCGTGACTTGGTTAAACTGCTTTGTACATTATTCTATTATTATTTCTTTATAATGCAGTGCGGATAACGACTGTGACAACTTCATTGAAATGTCAACTAAACAGCTGATTATCCAATCGATTTTTGTATTCAAGAAACGCAGCGCGGCGTCTTCTAAATCGTTATTATTCCAGATTAATCTATCTTTTTATTGCACCGTTCTATTGAGGATAACGATTTCAGTCTGGCAACATTATGGAATGTCCAATAAACAGCTGATCAGTTTTACAGCTGTCATTTATATTCAGGAAACGGAGCGACTTCCTTCCAATCGTCAAAGTCAATAAACACATTGAAGGCACCTCCACCACCGGACAAGCCACTAATAATGTCACAATAATCAATTGAAGGAATCGAAAAGGATATTTTGACAACGTTTGCTTGCAATTCTTTCGTTCGTTCACGAAGGTTTTTGTGACTTTCCTTTTGTACAATTCTGTTGAAATTAATTTTATTAAGATAAATTATTTAATTCATTTATTTACTACAGATAATCATATATTAGATATAATAATAGTAATAATAATAATAATAATTAAATTATACACAAATTTGAAGCTCAATTTGATTGTTTCATATTTTTTCTTTTTAAATATAACAAAATCACAAATCCTTTTTCCTTCCTTTATGTTTCTTCTTTCCACACACTTCCTCTTTGCTTCATTCAATATTTAAATCTCTTTGTTTGCGAATGAAATTCAAATTCGTCGTCTTTTTCCACTGCATTCACTTCGTCCTTGTTCAAATTAAATTCGGCTTCATCAGAGTTTCGCATCTGATTCGCGATTTGCACTTCGCTTAGAAGAAACTTCTTGAACTCGATCACTTTACTGAGAATGCGAAGATCGTCGAGGCTGCTGCAGCGGCGTTTCCGAATGGCAGACTGAATGAGTTTCTGAGTGAGGCCGAGTTTCGTCCGGCAGATATCAAAGAAGCCAGCATCCGGACATCGCATCTCCTCCAGATGACGAAATATCATAAAAGGCACCGAGTCAATGTTTGAGATTTGTTCTTCCTTCGATTTTGATCTGGCATCAAAGACGTTGGTTGAATTGGTTTCTATCGATGAATCCCGGTATCTTTTGCTGCACTGGAGCCGAGCTGAGTTCTTAATTGAAGTAGTCGTCAGCTGATCGAGTTTCATGCTCACTAATCAGGAATTTAATTTCGTTTACTTTAATTATTGTCAATGATATTTAAATTCTTTCCAAATTTTTGATTTTTCCCGTGGTTTTTGTGTCTTGAGGTCTTGTCTCTAACGCGTTTCGTGTTCTATTGACTGTTGCAGTAGCCAAAGCTGCTGCACATATTTAGCATAAGTGGATTTTGCTATTTTGGGTCTGCTTCGGTTGCTCTTTGCTCTGTGTACCTGAGCTTCTAGCGTTTAGCGAATGACAGCAGGTAGTCGCCGCGGCGTTTAATCCTGTGCGTTGGCCTCTGGACGAAATCAAGTCGTAAATGCACACGTTCATCGCGTGGAGACGGTTGCTTAAAAAGAAACAGAGCATCCTTCGCTCTTCCCGCTTGAATTGTAGAATGTTTATGACCTCATTGGGAAGCCGCTTTTCTTGCAGCGACCCCAAAAAGCAATCTTTTCAGTTTCACATATTTCCTTAGATCCTGTCCTGAGTCACTTCTGGGGACCTTAAATTCTCGGAAAACATTAAAAATCTTTGACAGAAGGATCACGAATGAGTGGCAAGAACAAACAGGAAAATAAGCGACGGAGAAGTGATGAAAAACAGCATTTAAACTTAGACAGGCTGAAGTAAAAGCAAGGAAGAAATGAAAAAGGAATCTTTGCGAAAGTCGAAGGTTGAGAAATTGTTTTATTTAACATATTAAAATGTGAGATGGATTTTCTTGTCCTTATGCTTTATGACTCTCGTAAAAACTCTTGATGCTGAAGCGTACATCGTCGTGGGCTTTCCTTTAGCTACGTTTAAGAACATCAACTAATCTAAGGAGCTGCAATCAACGCGCTTCCTCCGCCTTTGCAACACATGTCGAGGCAGCAGCTACACTTAATTTACACGAAAGCGAAGTAGCAGTCTTCTGTCAAAAGGCATAAACAAGCTACTAGAAAGCAGAAGGAGAACAGTTCATAGGTGAGCTCAAGTATGGCTACAAGTGCAAATATATTTTCTAATGTGCCCCATGTGTAAAACAGCTTGTTTATGCGTGCGTGTGTGGGTGTGTTTCGGAACATTTCCATCGTTTCCCATTTGCATTTCCGCCAAAAAACATGACGGAAATAAAACATTCGTTGGTTTTAGCGACGTCGCTTCCCTTCGTCCGGCAGCTGATGATGCACATCGTTGAACATAAGCGCCACACACACATCCCCACACGCACACATCTTTGGAAGTTTTGCCTGCGCTTATAAATCACTGCGTGACAGATTCGCCGCACGAAGCAGAGCGAATTTCTATTATTTATTCCCTGCCAGAAGAGGAAGAAGAAGAACGCAACGCGTCGTTGTTTTATTGCGCCTTCCGTATACGTTTTGTTAAAATATTAAAAGTTCAAAGTCAGGCTCGGCGCTTGGAAGAAGCTCACGGCTTGCGGTGAAATCCGTCGGCGCAGCAAAATGCAACAAAGCATCCGCTCGAAAAGCATGCGGCGTATATCAAAAGCCATGCACACACACACACACACGCACACTCGAATGAGCGCACTCATATTTCAAGTCGGTTGAGAGCAGGCGAAAATCTACAAACACCTTCGCTCACCTTCGCACATGCTGCCTGCTGCGTTGCGTCGTCACCTTCTTCGGCGTAGAGGCTTCAACACCTGCTGCGTTCGCTGCAGAAGTATCGGCTTGCGGGAGGCGGTGCTGGGTGCACCGTTCAAGCCGCAACACTGACGGCGTCTGTCACTGGCAGCCGCTGTCAACCGGCTGCGGCGACAGAGCGACAACCGCTGATTTAAGCGCGATGCAGCAGCGAGGTTAATTAAGCGATTCGAGCCGTACAATTTTTTTATGATCCGCAGCTAATAAATTAGTTAAGCTTAAAGCACGGAAGCATCCTAGCGAAAAACCAACACGCCCGAAATAAAGGACTTGCAGGAAAAACCCAATAGCTTCAAATTGCTGCCGATCGAAAGAGGATTTTTATTAAATCGATCAACGGTAAAAAACTGTAATTACCTTGAAATTTGTTGCTTTTTAAATAACTTTAAATATTAACGGAAATAAAGTTTTATAGAAACGAAAATTTAAAGCAAAGGTTTGAATACCAAAACTGAATAAGCAACGAAAGAATATAAAAGATATAATAGCTGAAGTGAGAAAAGAAAAAAGGACAAAATTTAATGAGAAATATTAAATCTAAATAAAAACTAAACTTTAAGTAAAGTTAATAAAAAATTATGAAAAAGATTAAAAGATGTAAGAAGCTTGGAGAGTAACAAATAATCCTCATAATCTTTATCATCGTCATTAGTCCAAGCTCGATCAGAAGCATTGGTTTATTTATATATTATATTTCCGTAATAATACTGAGGCACTTCCAAACTCTTTTATATCTCTTCTATATTTCTATATTTCTATTTACATATTCTACATTGTAATTAATTCAAGTTAATTTAATTAAGTTTAGCCTAGTCGGTAATTCAGCACTGATTTATTATTCACTCACTGACGAAGCACCACTAATTCAGCATCAAAACATTTCTGATTCATCACATATTCAGCATGGAATCATAACTGATTCATTCAGCACTGATTGTGAAAACATTCATCAATGATTCAGCACTGATACGGAACTATTTACGAATTAATTCAGAAATAATTCAGCACTAAGTATACATTCAGCACCGATTCAGCACGGCATTAAAACTGTACATTAATTCTCAATTCATCACACCATCAACAGTGACGAAACAACGACTAACAGCTGATTCGGAACAATAGTAATTCAACCTTCAACATTGTACTGATTCATCTCTGATTCTTTCAACACTTTTTTAAAATACATTAATGAGAAATTCAGCACCGATTCAGCGGCTGAAACTTCGCAAGTTTTATCAAGTTAAAACTCAAAGAAACTTTGTAAAGGTTTAAAACCTATTGAAGCTCCAATTGATCATTTGAAAAGAGACTTTGCTAGACATGGGAAAACGAAGTGAACGACTCATTATAAGACATGGTCACCTAAGCTGTCTTCGGCCAAAATTACAAATAAGATAATTTTTTTATGATTTTATATCCGTATTTTTATAATTTTTGTAATATTTCAATAATATTCATTTTAAGAATTTTTATAAAATTATAATAAATTAAACGAAATTTAATTACATCGTTTAACGTCGTGTCGTTTAACATGTCGCTAATGGCAGTTTACGGAAGACAAATTATGAAATGTATTGCAAAAATCGTTAAGGACAAGACTTTTAGTGAAGTTGGGAACTACAGGAAGTCAATATTTCTTGGAATGACCACTGAATTTTTGTGTAAAATGGCAACACATTTTTTAAAATAAATACAAGAAGTTATTCTAAGCCGAACATCAGCGTATCATTTTTATTTTTCTGTCATTTCTAGAGTTGAACTCTTAGCCCAGGCTCTTAGCATATTCTGCCGACCAAATCTAACAATTCAGAAATATAATATTTATATTTTAATATTACACTATAACCACAAACAAAGGATTGGTGAAAACATTAAATTTTTCTAAACTTGTATTGAAAACATAGAAAAATAAAAGAAGTAAAATTCGGTTATATTACTCACTTTTTGTCCAATTTCGTTTTATGCCTCATTTTCTTTTAATTTATTTATATCTTTGAAGACCATCTGAAAACTTTTACTTTATTCACTGAAATCACTTAAAAAAACACAATTGGAATTTAATTTTATTAAAACTGGGATTGTTGAATCGTGCACACGAAGCGCGACCGGTTGAAAAATACTGAATTATCAATGAACTCACTGCTAGAAGGAGACAAATGAATAACAACAAAAAGTTCTACAGTTTTCTGAAGAGAAAGCGACGTAAAAGATGTGTGAACATTTGCATTGGAGAATCTTGAACGGTTCTCAGCAAAGGGACACGAAAGCTCAGCAGCACCAAACAGTAGCAAAATTTAAAGAAAACCAAATAAACTCAATAGAATTTCGAGTAAATCTGAGATCATTGATTGACTGAAGTGTTGATAAACGACAGTTCAATTTATTTTATAAATTTTTTAGGATTTTTTATTATTGAACTACGCAAAATTTAATGGATTTACAGTGAAAGAAAAAATTCTTTTTAAAAACCACAATTTTTCAATCATTTTTCTTGTAATACGATTAATAAAGAGTTTCACGTATTTTAATATTCATTTCAAATTTTGCTGTCAGTTGCACTGAATTCACAAACAGAAAGCAAGAAAACTTCTTTCATTTTTTATTTGAATGAGAGTTTTTCTATATAAATTCTAATATTAAACGCAAAAGTTTTCGTTGTGACTGATGTCGATTTCAGTTGCTGTTTCGTTGTTGTTTTCCTGCGTTTAAGTTCGGTGGCCTTCGCATTGCAACGGGTTATTTTGAAGTTTATTTCTCTTCTTTTGCTTTTTCTCCATGCAACAGTGAGAGTTATTCATTAATATATAATCTAATAGGTATAGTAATAATAGTTGCATGTGACGTGCTCTCGTCTGCATTTTTTGCAGGGTTGCCAATTGCAATTTGTCGATTCTCCAACCTTAATAAAATTTCCCCCATACAAGACTTTTCAATAAATGAAAAAAAGTAGTTCTACTTATATTATCTCTGCTATTATTATATTATCCCATATCATATATGTATATACATATATCTCATATATTATTTTATTGAAAGAATTTAAATAATATAATAAGTAAAGTTATTTTATTGTCACGTCAAGTTACCTTTAATAAACTTCACAATAACGACTTCGACTTGTGAAAATCGTAATTTAATTTTGGAATATTAGAATTTATTTTGGGAAAAATTTAATGGGATTTTAGAAGAGTCAATTGAAATTCAGACTTCTACAAACGAAATTAACTGGAGAAATTTATTTTTCTAATCGGGATAAATGATAAAATTCTAAATTGAATTTGGGGTCCAATTGTTGATTCTGAAGTACATCTGGAAGAGGTGTATTGTGTTAATTTTTCTGAATCAAAAATTCCTCTTTTACAACAAGATTCTTCGATCCCCAATCGGTAGGCAAATTCCCCTAAAGTCCATTAATTCTTATTTACATGGCAACCATGATTTCCTGTGATGAGCGTATAAATTTGTTTGGAATGAAAAATGAGAGGCGAGAGAAACAGAAGAACAACAATAAAATTAGGAGAACTTCAAGAAGTCAAAGTGGAATTTTAGTCGGCAGGTAGAAGGTCGTCGCCTGCTCATAGCTTTCAACCAAAAAGAAAAGTCATAAAAACGAAAAAAGTGAAGGATCATGCAGTTGGAGTCGTGTGCAGCGGTTCACATCGGCGAAAAAGTCACACGCAACATGTATGAATTCAACGACGACCGCACATCGATTCATTGTTTTAAGACAGTTAATTTTACTGCAGAAGGAACCAGTCTTCGGAGATCCACTCTCTAGAAATCACTTTCGTGGAACAAGGCTTTGAAAATTACAATAATTGTACATCCCTATTCAACTCAGTTCAATTCCTGTCGTTGTGAGAATTAACAATATATCTTTTCTTGTCTTCTTTCCATTTATCTTCTGTGTGCTGAAAATAAATTTAAACCTCTCAGGAAACCATTCTGAAGCCGTTAAAAACTATTTTTTACTTTCTTTTGCTGTTTGTGTTGATCATTGACATTCGATGTCATCGCATTTCTCTGGGTTATCGCTGTTTGCGTCTTGTAAACATGACAAATCGTAGTACGCGGCAAAACATGGAGCAAATATTTGCTCAGCTTCGTTATTTGTCGAAATGTTGCAAATCGGCTGCTGTCCTTCTTCTTGTTTGCCATCTTTACACGTTGTCCTTCTCCTGCAGCTAATTCTAATCATCGTTAAATCGTTTTCCCTGCGGTGACCTCTTTAACGAACATCCTCGTCCTTTGTATCCTTGTGAGCTAACTTGAAAGAGCTGCTTTAAGCCGCCTCCTCACACGTTCAGCGTTCTTCAATGACTCACTTAAAAAATACTCATCACTTGCGTTTTCAACACGCGTCCCCTTCTCCAACGCCTACGCTACACGCCTTCATTGGACATGTGTCACTCTGCCAGTCACTCGTTCACTCAATCGACCTTGAAGGCCACGACTGAATGCAGCCGAAGACTGAAATTAATTTGTATGCGGTTCATCTTCAATGAATGGCTCAGTTTTGTTCAAGTTCCTCTCCTGATTTCCTGTCCTCTCCGCTCTTCAGCAGTGTTCGGAATAGAAAAGAACCGAGAAAGAGAAAGAAAGCACCTTTTAAAAACCTTTGAATCTCGAGGTCATCAAAGAACTGCTACGAACGACGGCAGGAGCCAATTTTACAGTGGAGCAAAGGATCAGAAGGCAAGAAAATGCCTGGGAGAGGAAATAAATGAGAATAAACGGTAACTGATAAAAGAAAAGTACGGAAAGTACGATAAAAGGATTAAAGAAGAATCACGTGTAATTGTCTTGTCCGTTGATCCTTTATTTTAAGTAATAATACAAGATTTTTCCTTATTTGCAATATAATTCTCAATTTTTCCTTTTTTTTTTTTGTAAACTTTTTTTCTAAATTCTTTTAAAAGCTTTCGACTATTTCCTGAAAAACTTTTCTTTTTCTTCTATGAAAGAGCGTCTATTTCCTTAATTTTCTAGTAATTCTTTTCAGTGAAAATTCGCCGGGTCTCGTGTGAGTATCGCGACCCACTGAAGAGTCGCAGCGGATTCCAAGGACTTCTTTGGACGTCTTTAAATCATCTTCATTCAGAAATTTCTTTATTTATAGCACATAATGTAAGTCTTCTACTTCGGTTGCTGTTTGTCTCCCTCCCTTGCACCACTCTTAATTTTTTTTTCTGTATGTAACCTTGAGAAGAATGCATCGTCGTCGTAGGTTTCTTTGCCTCGATTTCGGTATTTCTCTGCGTCATCAAGATTAATGGATGGATCTCGAGTTTTTTAAGTCCCTTTTCACTCACATCTTCAAAATTTCTGTGTAAAAAATTCCACATCCAGCATTGCTCTTGGTTTCTTTTTCTATAGCAATTTTCTGAAAACAAAAGTGTTTCTGACTGCTTGGAATTTTCACAAGTTTTCTTCTCTGTCTTAGAGTCACTCCGTCTTCCTCTCCATCGACGCTTCACTTTTGTACTTGTTGAACGTGCGAAAATTAAAATTTAATGACTAATAAAAGATTTTTACAAAGCTATAAATGCAGACTTTATTAACTTCCAATTAATTTCGCGAAGAGTGCGATGCAAGACACGAAGAACTCACATTAAAAAGTGGACTGAAAAAAGATGAAGTCGCTGAGGAAATGAAATGAAGCGTAAATGATTGCAATCTTCAAAAAGGCAGCCTGATGAAGGAGAAGTGGCCGCCCCCTCCAACGCAATCGTAAATAAAGTAATTGGATGTCCAAGTTAATGAAAACCTTCGAAATAAATGTAAGAAGTGTTTTTACTTTAAATGTAAACAGTTTTCGCGAATATTGCTGAGCAAATGCAGCTCTTGAAGCGAGTTGCATTGAGCTGAGATGAGACGCGAACTTTCCAACTTTCCCACCAAAAACGAAGGAAGTAAACTGTGCGAAGGAAGAAATAACGGGCGGAAAGGAGATACAATAAAATAAAAATGGATTTTTATGAGAGAAGTTTCGGAGTTTCTTTAAACACAGCAGAGCGACGCAGAACTGTCAGAATTTCAAGTAAAACTATTTGCAGATTGTTACTATGCTAAATACGAGTCTGTGGACAAGTGGACAGAGGAGGGAACAAGGAGGAGGAGGAGCAAATGAAATGAGGTAAGCAGGTGAAGTGGATGAAATGCACGTAGAAGCAGGTGACAGTGAAGTGCGTGAAACTGATGACGCGAATGACGCAGAAATGATGAGGGCGGAGGAGCAGCGACGACAGGAGCCGCTGACACACTGATCACGCTGGAAGAGGAAGGGCGATGAGGAGAAGTGACATGGTTTGATGAGCCACGAAGATAAAATCGATGAAGCAAATGAATCCAAAGAGATGAAGCGGCTTAAACGCAGCAGCTGAACGCGAGGAAGCAACGGGAGCGAAAGCAGCAAAGGAAGCTGCTAAAATGCGTATAGAAGAGGTGAAGCATGCGAAAGAGGTGAATAATGCAAAAGAGGCGAGAGTAGTTGAAGCACGTGAAGCAACTGAAGCAGGTGAAAATAGAAAATAGTTCGAAAGCAGCTCTCGGCGCGACACGGCGACGAGTATCTGATTAAAAACTGGAAGACTTGAAGGAAAACAAGGAGCTCATCAGAGCTGCTGATGATCCTTGTTGTGAGCAAAACTTTTCCCCGAACGATGCGTAGTTATTGCTGTAGAAATTCGAGGAAAAGCAAAACTTTTATTTTTATTTTCCAGCACATTTTTAACGCTTCGCAACATTCAGCAAATAATCCAATTATTTTTTCCCTTCGCACTGCAACAAAAAGAAGTAAAACGTGGAAATATTAATTGCAGCAATTGAAAGCGATTTAAAAGTTTTACACGACTTCGAGGACCTTAAAAGCAGTCCATTAATTAAGGATTACATTGAAGCCGATCTATTTAATAAGTATCATTAAAGTACACAGCAACCGATGGCATCTGCAATGTTAAAGAAATCGAAGGATCGAGTTGCTTAACCTCACATCAAGGTAAATGACTTTTTTTTTTGTTAATTTTTCATTAAGCTGCATTTTTTCAAAGAGGATACACGTAAAAGGGGAAAAATCACAAGAATATTTAATGAGATACTTTTTAAAATCCTTTTAACAAACGAGACAGACAAAAATACAGAGCATCGACGGGTTGACCGAAGACCAGATCAGAAGACAGACCAAAAACAAACACCAATACGTAAATAAGCCTTGAGCGGAAGTAAGTGATTAAAGGACGGACAGTCTAACACACGGAGCAAGCTGCATGAACGGGCGATGGGCCACGTAATAGATAAGCCACGGGATGAACCCACAGATCAAAGAATGAGCCAACACCAACATCAGACGTGGTCAGGATGCCCTGAAACGATGTGCAGAAGGGGAAGAGGTTGGCGAAGAGGAAGCATGGATTGGAATATTTATTAATCGCCGTGAGCTGCGCAATTCTGTATCTCTGCATCGTTCTGGGAAGCTGACCTCCCTTCATTGGCAGACAATTACAACGGAGACATCACGTCGTACGTTTACACACATGCAAACTCCAAGTTGAAATCGTTAATAATGAATTCAACCGCGTTTTACTGGAAATAAAAATATCCAGACGTCTGCGGTGCTCCCTTTAGAGCCCCTACGAGACTAGGAATTACAGCTTTTTAAAGGTGATCGATGTTTAAATTTGCCTAATTTGAAATCTTAACGTCCTACATTAATACTTAAAACGAAGAGACAGTAAAGAGACATTCGAGAGGAAAGTTCTTCCTCTTAATTTATAGTTTATACCTTTTTTTTCTTTAATTTCTCTCCTGGAATGTCTTTTTAATAAATTTTGGTCCCTAAGATCGATTATTCTCAGATATCCGTAATTCTTTTTGATGTAGTTTTATTTGCAGATTTGTACTTAAATTTTATTATTATTATTATTTAATTATTATTATTGTATTTATTAAAGTTTAAATGTATTAAATACTATATTAAACACAACATTAACTACAGCAATAATAATAATAACGATGACATTTAATTTAAAAAGTTTTTCGATTATAAAATCTGAAACAAAAAGTGATAAAAAAAGAAGAATCGACAAATAATTGTAGAAACATATACGACAGCGGAAGAAGGAAAACAGACAACAGGCAGTGATGATAAAAGCATTGAAAAGGGTTACTAAAATGGTGGAAGGGGGCGAGGTTCAAACTCATTTGAAGCATCGTCTGATGTGAAGACTGATTGAGGAAACGCAGTGGAATTACAACAGCAGCAAGAACAGAAGAAGGTGAATGGATGCTCGCATGTATTAGAAATGAATCTAAAACCAACTCGTATCCCGAAGGACTGGCGAAATCCTTCAACCTGTCACAAGATCGCAGATTTTCACCCACCGCGTGGAAGTTTGTGACGTTTTCTTTCAATTTCTCCCATTTCTTTACACCTACGTCAAATACATGTGTGTGCGTTAATGTTTTTGTCCTTGGCTGAGTTCAATAAAATCGAAATTTAAGCAGAAGCAGAGTCGTGTAGGATTCCATGATGGGAGCCTCGTAAATCTTGCTGCTGTCTCTTGACTGATAACTTTTGCTTCATTTCATTTCCATCTGCTGGTAAAATCGCAAATATTCCCCTCCACTCCCGCCAACGAGGATTTCTTATCGACACCCACACATTCTGCACTTTTTTGCTGAATTACATTAAAAATTCATGCAACTCGTCCTTCAGTCAGCGAACGAGAAACAATCTCAAGTCGCAAAACTCACAGCGTTCAATATCTTTTCTTGACTGGCTCGATAATATATCAGAAGCTGCACAAACACACACACACACACACACATGCAATTACACTTCCCAATACGCTCTTTTGCAGGCAAAAACAACGTGCCCGGGATTCATGTTACAAATGCATTCAGCTGCTTGATTTCAGCACGTCTTCGCTCTGCACGGAAGCTTCTGTCCGTGCCCCGCTTCCCCCTTTAACAACGATTTTTAAGTAAATTACGAGAAGTCGTAGGTTTCCTTAAGCTTCCCAAGGAGACTTTTTTGGGATTCTTAATCGATTTGACCACAAGAGTCTCCCTTAAGTTATCCTCTACTTTACAGACTTCCGCCTTCTCCACTTCCGGGATTTCTCTTGTAGCAATTATCGATTTATTTGGAATTGATTACCATTGAATTTCAGAATTTAATTGAGCTTCTAGCTTGAAGTTTTGCGAAGTGAAAATTTTATTGAAAATATTCTCAATAAGAAATTATAAACCTCAAAATAAAGATATAGAGATATATAATAAAATATATTTTTCAACATGAACAGTTCCACGGTGGAAGGAAAAATAAGTTATACCACGGAATCTTCCATCGACGATTGTTTTCGATACTTTTTTTTATTATTTTTATCGTTTGTTTTCTAGAAGTGCGAAATTCTTTTGCGTATTTGTTTCGTATTGTTTCGTATTTGTTTCTTCTCAACGGTTACTTGCAGCTCCTTTTTAAGTCCCTCCAATGCTTCTTCAGCACGTAGAGTCTTTTCCTGTTGTTATTGTGAAGAAGTGGAAATAAAAATTGGCTTGGAAAAGCTGAGAAAAAAGATGTTATGAAATCAAACGCTCAACTAGGAATTCAAGTGTTTGTTTAATTTGTGGAAAGTGTGACAAAGTGATGCGTGAGGAGAAAGGTTGAAAAGGAGGAAGTCAACTCCTTACTAGACTTCTTATAGCTTGAATAAGCTGTCAGAGTTCGGAGTGGAGCATCTTCATCGCAAATAAAAACGTTTTCATAGCCAATAATGTCATCGTCTTCATCGTCATCATCATCGTTCATAATGAAATCATCAGTCATAATGCCAGTGCTCGAAGTCCTCAGCTTCGTCTTCGTCGTTTTATTGATTGCCTCTCCGTTGAGTCTCAGAGCGAATTGGAAAACCTCGAACTGTGGCCACAGCAGGATCCAAACTCAACCCAACTCATCATCACCGTCACCAGCAAGGATCAGTCGAGGGACATCCGGGAAGAAGTCAACCACCTCCGTCGCTGTGCATTAAAATTAATGTAAAGCAAAACCGAAACGAAATCGACAATTCCAAAGGTTAGCATCTCCATTCTTCTTCCCCTCCGTCGTCCTTCTCTTTGCTCCGTTTATCTGCATTCAAATCAGCTTGAAATTCTTCAGGAAATGAAAACCAAATCGGGTTTGGAACGAGGCTGTACTCGGTACGCAAATGCAAGTCCTTGTCGTGCTCCATTTTAAGTGTTGACAACAGTGACATTCGTGTAACGTACATGGATCCCATCGTCGCCATTTCGTTTAAATATTTTCGGAGAGACTTTCGTCCCGGAATTCACTATAATCGTCTTTTCTTCACCATGATAATGATGGTGAAAGTCATCGTTGGCCGTAAAAATGATTGCATTCTTTTGATACTCAAACGTTATGAAAAACACATTTCGCTGAAATTGGATTAAAATTGAATGCGTGGAGAAGGTGTGCGGACACCAATCGATGATGGGTACAGAACAATTTCGTTTGGCTTCATCATCTGCTAGACTCGGACATCAGCAAGAATCTCTGCAGAGACGCAACCCAACTCCACAAGCATCAAGTAAAAGGAACAATAAAAGTGCACATTACAATGCGGTCCAGCATTAAAACACACGAAACTTCACAAACATAAAAATGTAAATTATTTCACCAACGCAGAGGAACGAAGGCGAAGAAAAGCACAAAAACCAACTCAACTCAGGATGAAGTAGTATTCAATTTCATTTATATTGCTGACATATGCAGATATCCAATTGGAACGAAGCGAAGTGGAGTCAGAGAGCGGAAGGGATTCGTTCGATGGGACTCGTGGCTTGGTGTGTGTGTGTGTGCGACGACCTCCTTCGGAAGCGACATTTAATATGCTGCTCGGCGTTGGCGATGTTGTTCGTTATTTTATTGTTTCACGTGTCGGTGCGAGGAATTCATCGATGATATCGCATCCACGGCGCATTCACGTCGTTTACAAAAACTCAACTTTACCTTTTTCCCCAGATCATGGCAAATTAATGCTGATTACTTTTATATATACGAAAGTAATATTATTTCGATATCGTTAAATAGAATCACGAAATATGGTAAAAGAAGTGAATAACTAATCAGCAATCAAGAAAAGGAACCGAAAGCCATATCGTAGTCATTATTTTGTCTGAATTCATTTACAATTCATGAGAACAACGATAGAAAAATATACAATGAACACAAATAACTGCCTTTAATCTCAAATTTCATCGAATTAAATATGTGTTTTATGTGATAAAGTAGAGATTCAACAAGGAGCATAAGTTTTCTCTTCCTGGAGCCAATTTTAGACATACTCAGCTCCGATAATGAATTATGTTAGAAATTTATTACTTATTATTTCAATGTGTAATTGATTGCAATATTTTTCACATGACAACGTGTTGAAAATCTCATAATTCTTAGTATATTTACACAATTTTCTTCAGTTCACTTTATCGTGAGTGGACTGTTTTTATAAATACGTCGAATTACAAGCTTCAGTTGAAACGTTTGCCTCTAATGACTCGACGGATCGATCAGCAGAACGAACGAGGTGGGTCACGGTTCAGTTGACGTGGTTGTATTCGTGGTTGTAGGTGGGTCACGGTTCAGTTGACGTGGTTGTATTCCATCTCAATACTTTTTACTCAATACTTTTTACCTTCACAGCGAAGACTGGAAAGGGGCAATTAGTACCTTCAACCTGTTAATTTACTCGAAGCAACGAGCATGTATACATGCTCGTTGCTCGAAGGCTGTAAGATGGCCAATGCTATCTATTCTCAATCATTTCTCTCGCTCACTTAAATATCAGCAAAACTCTCAGAGAGCTCATAAGGCTTTCAAGTTTAAAAGAGAGATAATAAGAATGTTTGTGAGCTGTTACGCTCTTCTCCAATTGATCAACGCTCTTCTCCCTTCGACAACATTGTCTTTCGGAGAGCGTTTTTTATCAGAGACGAGAGTGAATCATTTAGGAACTGCTTGATCAGTGAGAATTGGTCGATCGTTGGGACTTGGTCATTTATAATTCCAGAATTAATGTAGTAAATGATTTAAGATAACTAAATTAGATAAAAATGCTTGTGCGCATTAAAGTTTCTATCTTTATACAAGAAGACACACAACTGTAATTATTTATTTATACTTTCCATGTTCGTATATGTTTCTAGTGTCGTGTGTAGGGTGAAGTGTGTCCCATGCAGTCCGCATTTGTTTATATTTTAATGTTTTTATGGTTTCTCATTCGTTGTTTTCCTCGTGTTTGGCTGGCGATGTGATTACCTCTGAGCGTTTGCTAAGCTGATCGACACAACAGTCGCCGCATTCAACTGTAGCATTTCGTACACGAGTTTCGTTGGCCTGTGTGTATGTTTCTCGGTTAAGGTTAAGTTCAAAGGCGTTAAGTGGATTTTCTGTGTCTTTGCAATAAAACGTGCTCGTTCGAAAGCCCTAAAGATCTCTGTTTTGCACTATTTAATTGTATTTTTATTCAGTTTACCGAAATTAAATCATCTGTTCGCAAAATAAACAGCAGTAATTTTATATTCCGCGAATTATACTTGACATTGTAATGGATTTAAATGTTAACAATGGTGAGTTGAAACAATGACGTCAAAAATACAGTCTTTTCGACGTCGCTTTGCTTCACGTGACGTGAACTTTCTTGAAGCGAGCCCAGTTTAAGGCTTACAGCTGTTGACAGTCTTCCCATCGTCACAAATCGTCACTTATTCCTCATTAATTCATTTATTGCTATTACCGACGAATATAAACATGTACACATGTGTATTTAATTATTGTATTCAGTATATCAGCAGTTTGCGTTATCAAATAACGAACGAGAAATCATGCGATTTTGATTTCCCTGTACACACGTGCATATATATATTTATATATAATGTATATTTGCCTCTTCAACTGCATGAAGTATTTAATTGTAGTTGGAAATTAATTTTAAAGAGTTTAACAAACGAACTCTAATTTGCAAAATGCTTTATTTGCCAACTGGAATCACGCAAGTTATCCAACTTGTTCAATTATCCACTTGGAATTAATTTGCAACGTTTTTTAATACATTGTACAGGTGATAATATAAATTACGAAAAGAGTAAACAACTTTTTGCTTCTTCGCTTCTCCTTTAACTATTGTAAAAATCGTTGGACCGCGGATGAAGGAGCGAAAACCTCAAATGAAATCTAAATGTAGCCAAATTTCCTCATCTTTAATTAATATAATTCCACACCAAGTAATTTTTCTGAGTCACTCTTGTTCTGAGATGATTTCTGGTGTACAGAACAGATTCTGTCTATAGTTTATGTACCATCAACAGTTTTTTATATAAATGAGTTCAAGTTATCGTGAGCTGAACTTAAGTATTAATCAAGGGAAAGAGTCAAAAATTGGCTTCGGTCACCCCTTCTATGAATTTCTAAGTTCAGAAAAGCTTGTGTCGAATATTCTTTATATCCCCACCTCGAATGACCTTTTTCAAGCTTATCAGCAACATCCTAATCCAATCTCACTACAGAATTATCCATTTATCCACTCATAACGTAATATCTTATCTATTAAATATTATATAAAAACTTTATAACAAGTCATTTGAAGTTAACAACCCGATAACTTAACTTTTTTCTGTACGAATGTCATTTATATTTTCCAATCTACAAATGAACGATTGTCTTTTTGTAATGTGAATGGCTTATAATTTATACAACAAGTTCATAGAAAGGAAAAATGCTAATCGATTTTTATTCAATGTCAGTGTCAATGTTATTCACGTAAGCATCATTAAGTAAGCATTCATTATTCATATTAAAATGACTTGTTCTATAGAAAACTGATTGTTGAACTCATGTTGGATTATCGCAAAGAACTTAACTTTTTTACTTATTTCCCCATTTGAAGGACACGTTGATGAACACGAGGAGACTTTGCACCGCATCATCAACTCCCTCAAATGTACCACGATGGTGTGTGAAGGCACCCATTTCGACGGTCAGATTCCGCATACGTTCGTAATTTTCGGTGCATCCGTAAGTAGCTAAAATCTTGCTTATGTATATAGCTATTCTAATGACCAAGAACCGTAATTGCAGGGGGACTTGGCGAAGAAGAAGATTTACCCAACGCTTTGGTGGCTCTACCGCGATAATCTGTTACCCCAACCGACCAAGTTTTGCGGTTACGCACGCTCCAAACTAACTGTCGAGAACATAAAAAGCAAGTGTCATCAATACATGAAGGTGAGTGAAGTGTCTTAGGTTTTAGGTTCTTCGGTATACTCTGTATTTTTTTTTTCTACAGGTTCAACCGCATGAAGAGGAAAAATACAATAAGTTCTGGAAGCTCAATGAATACGTCGCGGGGAGCTACGACGGACGCACCGGTTTCGAGTTACTCAACCGACAAATGGAGCTGATGGAAAACAAGTCAAAAGCCAATCGGATATTTTACCTCGCTCTCCCGCCGTCGGTGTTCCACGAAGTCACTGTAAATGTCAAGGAGATTTGCATGTCCAGAAAGTGAGATCACAAAAACCATTCGATTCTTTACCTTATAATTGCCTAACCAATTTCCAGAGGTTGGAATCGTGTAATTATTGAGAAACCTTTCGGCCGTGATGCTGCCACTTCGAAGGAGTTAAGCGACCATTTGGCAGCACTCTTCCATGAGGAGCAAATGTATCGCATTGATCATTACCTCGGCAAGGAAATGGTCCAAAACCTGATGACCATACGATTTGCCAATAAAATCCTCAGCTCCACTTGGAACCGCGAGAACATCGGCTCCGTGATGATCACCTTCAAGGAGCCATTCGGGACACAGGGTCGTGGAGGTTACTTCGATGAATTCGGCATAATTCGCGATGTCATGCAAAATCATCTGCTGCAAATACTGTCGCTAGTCGCCATGGAGAAGCCGATCACCTGTCATCCGGACGACATTCGCGACGAGAAGGTGAAAGTGCTGAAGAGCATACAGACGCTGACCCTGAACGACATGGTGCTGGGTCAGTACGTGGGCAATCCCAGTGCCGAGGGCGACGCCAAGCTGGGCTACCTCGATGACGAGACCGTGTCCAACGATTCGACGACGCCCACGTATGCGATGGCCGTATTAAAGATCCACAACGAACGTTGGGAGGGTGTTCCGTTCATCCTGCGCTGCGGCAAGGCGCTGAACGAGCGCAAAGCCGAGGTCCGCATCCAATATCAAGACGTCCCAGGCGACATATTCGAAGGCAGCAGCAAGAGGAATGAGCTCGTCATACGCGTTCAACCCGGCGAAGCGTTGTACTTCAAGATGATGACCAAATCGCCGGGCATAACATTTGACATCGAGGAAACGGAGTTGGATCTGACCTACGAACACCGCTACAAGGACTCGTACCTGCCGGACGCTTACGAACGCCTGATACTGGACGTTTTTTGTGGCTCACAGATGCACTTCGTGCGCTCCGATGAGTTAAAGGAGGCGTGGCGCATTTTCACGCCCATTTTACATAAAATTGAGAAAGAGAAAATCAAACCAATACCGTACTTATATGGATCCCGAGGACCGAGGGAAGCCGACCGGAAACTCGAGGAGAGCAATTTCAAGTATTACGGCTCGTACAAATGGCATGGCAAACATAAACATTAAAGGAAATCACTGTATAGGCCCATAATAAAGTTTTCTGAAACAATTTGAGACAAGAATTTTATCTTAAAGATTTTTCAGATTTTCAAGTTCCTTATTTAGATGGAGCCCATATTATAATGATAGAATAAAATTAGAATTTAACTTAAGCGAATAGGAATACATTTTTCGGGTCATTTATGGCTATTAATCCCAAGAGTTAATTAAGCCGCATTACTGGGAGTTGCTCTTCGAAGCTTTTTATGATAACAATTCTCCGTTAATGGCTGTCATTAAGCACGTGAATGTGAGTAAATCGTTCCGAATGTTCTCAGTCCATAGTCCATCTAAGTCGAGGCCCTTTCTTTTCCCCCTTCTATTAATTTTCCCGAAGTTTCATTTCTTCTTTTTCGTTTGTTATTTGATTTTTCTTTTGTTTTCCTTTCTCTTGTTACCATTTCTAATTACAACTACACGTAGTCGAATTTACTGAGTCGTTGGCGAAATTTCGTCTTCCGTCTCGATGGCGGTCGGTTCTTGTAGTTTCCTGTTCCCGTATCATCATCGAAGTGCTGCCAAAGCTGCTATTTGCTCTAATTGAATGACTGTATCAGGGATTTGGAGTTTGGTACTGACAGAGTTGTTATTTGCACCTTTCAATTTTTAGTTTAATGAATCTGTACCGACGTGTGCTTTCCGCCCTTCCTCCGCAGTCCCTCACCGTACCCACGTAATACTACTTTCATCGCCCCTCAAATTACTGACTAAGATACTTTTTCTTTAAACTTTTCTATTATTTTCCACAACAATCACCCCGCCGTCAACCCCCTCGAGTACGGCATAGGTTAAAATTAAGCTGACGCTGTAAAGTAGGAAATAAAAAACAAATAAAGAGGGATTTTTCAATCATGTTTCATCGTCTTCAATGATTTTATTGAAGTCGCAAATAATGCGTAATGAAAAAGAGGGGAGAAGTAGTAGAAAGGTAGCGTGAAGGGGAAGGATAAAGTATGGGAAGAGAGTGGATCGAGGAAGGAGCTATCGACGAGTGTTCGGCACAAAGCAGCCAATGATGTAGTAAAAGGAAATGAGCTACGAAAACTCCTCTCAGCGGAAGATCCTCTGGCGGAAAATGAGCTAAAAGAAGTAGTTAAAGGGGATGTTTGAATGAGAAATAAATTCAGCCAGCCCAACCACCCAAACCACAATTGCAACAACAAGAATGCCAAAGAAGAAATGCTTCTTAAGTCGTTTATCGTGAGCAACACATAGCAACGTGTATGGAGCTTGCGTTAGAAAAAAATACTTTGTGAAGCTCGAGGGAAGGGAATGGGAAAGAGTAAAGAAAGCTGGAGAAACGATTTGAAACGTCGATTTGAACGTTCTAACGTCGGTCACGTAACATAAACCAACGTCAATATTTGCGCGCTTTTACGATTGTCATTTAACATGTTTACGTTGTGTGTGTGCAATAAAAATTACGCAAATGATTCAATTTTTTAATATCATTATTATTATTATGATTATTATTATGATTATTATTAAATCTAATATGCCAAAAGCAGCCATAAACCGAATACGTTAATAATTTTTCTCTTCTGCACAGAGTTGTTTAAATTTCGATTTGAATACAATTCAATAATCATTGTGAATATTATTAAATGTCAGTATATTTCTCGCTCTCACAATATCTCTGGCTTCTTCGCTCTTTCACTGCACGCGTGTGTTTTTGTCTGTTTATCTGCAATTTGTTTGGTTTTGAAGAGGAACTGAGGGTGTGTGAAGAGCACTTATTTGCCATTATTTGCAACAAGTAACGACTTTGAGCAACAACAACATCACTTAAACAACAACATTAAGGAGAGTTATGAACGAGTCGGAAGGAAGCGAATGCAACGAGCCAACTTTTTTTTTAAAAGCCATGAAATGGGAAATGGGTTTCATTCTTCCGTCCAGCCAAAAAAAATTTAAACACTAAAATACAAACAAATATTAAATTAAGCATCCGCACACACAAATGGAAACGAAATAGGCTTAAAATAAATTAAAAAAGGAAGTAGAAAAAGCTCATATAATCATAAATAAATAAAGAAATATAGTAAAATAAATAAAACAATGCGATGCAGTGGAAAAAATTCCTTTTGAATCATCATGGAAAAAGTTTTTTCAATCTACAAACGAAATAATAACAATACTAAAATACTACATACTAAAATTTAATTAAAACCTAATAAAGTTAATTTAATTTTCCTTCTTCCTCAATCATTATTCTTAAATTTATTGATTCGAAAATAATTGTAATAAAACACACTTAACACGTTTGATGTTTGGCTTTGATTTGAATTGGAGCCCGTAAATGCGACCATTTCTTTTCAAATACAATTTAATGTTATTGGATTGTCGATTTGCAACAAATTTTTATTGGCCACAAATGAAAATACATGCATGTCGAAGCTTCAATCAGATAAACTGTTCCCTTCAAACAACTCAATCCAATTTAAATCAATCCAAGTCGAAGGGAAGCCCGAAACCGAGTCCCAATCACACTCCAATCGGATCCCAATTCAACCCCAAAGCCACTCGTTCTGTGTTTAACCTTTTTATAACTTATTTTCATGGGAGAAGAGATAAAAATGCCTGAGAAATTCCATGCTTTGGTTGACACATTAATTCGTATGAATGTGTGTGTGTGTGCATAAATAAAATATGAAGTCATAAATTACCGAGGATTTGTTTTTTCTTTGATTGAAGTCACGTAGGGCGTTCGCTCCTTAAAACAGCACCCAGCGAGGGCGAATCAATCGATGTGCTCGCCAAGGACATCTTCCAAGCCGCTTCTGTTCGGGTTATTTTTTTACAATTCAACATTGCGCCGAGCCACGCCTTCGATTTGCGAACACATCGCAAGCTATAAGAATTGGAATGAATTCTTATATCTCTTGTGCTTCATCTTCCTCTTCCTCACATTCTTCTTCCTTTCGAATGACAACGTTTCTTTACAACTCAACGACGTCGTGCGCTTGTTTTCAATATTTATTTGATTGAATTGGAGTTGTTGCTGTTTTTATTTTCTGTTGCCTTCTATGGGAGTTTTTTCACTTCGGAATGTGCGTGTTTCTTATTGGAACGTGTTGAATTATGGATGAGAAAATGGAAGAGTTTTGCTGATTTTTGCTTCGCTGTTGTTCGGCTTAGATTCATCTTGCTTCTCTTTTTCATCTGTTCTTTTCTACGTGAAACAAAGCGGCTGGATTACGTTTTGTTGGATTATATTTTTCTATCTCAAAAGTTACTGTTTAAGGAAGTGAGCGCGCACGAGGAACAAAAGAATCCCAACGTAAGAGTTAAAACACGTTCTCGTCTTATGATTATCAACAGCAACAGATTCCACCACGAACAATGAAAAAAATACACAGCAGCGTGTGGAACAGTGGAGCAAATATTTATGTCTATTCGCAAATGTTACAACTTCCGTTAGAAAATCCACAACAGCAAAAATGCAACAATGAGACAGTTACTCACGCGTGTGAACAGAATCGAAATACAGCAGCCAGAGAAAAGAAGCAACTTATCCGTGGTGAGTTGTGTAGAACAACAACTCAACAGTTTCCCCATACATACTTATTTATTCGGCTTTTTATGAACGACGCAGTAACACTTCGTTGGCATTTACGACATATTTACGCAGCTGATCAGCATCAGAAGAGCATCAACCGCGGAGAGCAAAGAGCAGCAGCAGCGTTGAGAGTGAACCAGAACAACAGCAATTAGAGTGAGCTGTGAGAGATGAGTAAATGGAAAGACATCCCACTGGTAAAATGTCTCATCGTATCATCGATGAATTCTCGAAGATTTTGTAGACAGTCTTCGATGCTAGTTTTACCACTGGGATATGACTTGTTGGCAGAGGCTCGCGTCAAATCGACTTTAACCGATGAGTAATGAGAGATTTGGAAAATTGGAAGTTGGTGATAGAAGGGTAAAAGGAAGGAAAACATGGAAAGGTTAGAATGAGTGGAAGAAGACGCAAAAGAAAAGCCAATGTGAAAGGAAGTGGAAGAATTAAAGTGCGGCAGCACGGAAAGCGGCATGTGCATGTCTAAATGATGTTATCCATCGAAAGCGGAAGCGGAAACAACACACAGGCTGACAAACGCACAAACGGAGAAGCAGACGGACAGAAAATTCTCATGCATGAAGCATTCAAATGGCCGTCAACAGAGTTTCTGAAGAGTTTCTCATTTGAGGCGAGTTGCAGAGCGGCTGGCGTTGAATGGCGTGAATGATTGTCATGCAGACAGTCGATGGAGATTCCGAACGGAGTGAAAAACTGCCAGGAATGCCTTTTGCCGAGTTACATTGAATGGGGATAAATTTTAAAACACTTTCGCCACTGAAGAACATCAACGGCAACTTCACAGCTTCAACAATCGCCATAAATACGTTAATTAAATACAAGATTTAATTCAGAAAACAGATAATTAAATTGAATTTTTCAGCTTCATAAAATAATGTTGATGATGGTGATTGTGCTTATATTTTTTACTTAGAATTTTTCCTATTCAATTTTGAGCTTCGTGAATATTGAATTGAAGAATATTCTTTTTAAGCTCTCGCGGGAGGAGTTTTTCTTGTTCATTTTTTGTTTATTTGTTTGCTAAAAGAAGTGTAGAAGTTTTCTATGCAGCTCAAAGCTGCACGCGGCCGGAAATGCAATAAATCGCCATTTTGACAAATGAAAAATAAACAGGAAAACATGAAAAATGCTGTGCTGTTGTATGCGCGAAGCTGGAAAGCAACAGAGTAGATAAAAACATGCAACAACATCAACAACAGTCACAATTTTTGTGTCAAGCGCGCAAAAAATTGTCGCGATTTTTCGAAAAATCGTTCGCAAGGACGAACGTAGAAAGTTGTTTGCTTTAACTGTAACTCAACCGATATTCAGCCGCTGTAGCACATAAGGTTGTCAAACACACACACACACAAACATACACTTAAAATCCACCTCACATTTAACGTCATAAATTGTTATTGTGTTTGTTCTTCTTCATGTTTTCGTCTCTTTTGGTTTATGGAGAAAATATTATAAACAATGGAAGGTAAAAGTGCAGAAAAGGAGGAACACGGAAAGGAAAGGCGAAGCAGATGACGATGGTGGGTGAAGAGGCGGCGTAGGAGGCGTTAAGTTGATGGAGTGTAAACTCCAAAAGTGGAAAAAGTGTTAAAGTAATATAAAAAAGCGTGAAAAGAAGGTAGCTTAAAAGTTTTGGCTGTTTGGATTTCCGTTCTGCAACGGAGAGGCAAAAAGTTAACTGATAACTTGAAAACTTGAACCAGTCACCGAAAAAAAAACTTATACAACAACCTCAACACCAATAAAAATGGAAACAGCGATGGTGGTGACGGCAACTGACAAATATTAAAGAAAATTGTTTACAAAATGTTGACTGATCACTTGAATATACTTCGCATTGCCCCCTTCTTGAACCCACTCAGGGCCAACAATAAACTTTAACACAAATGCACACAAAATAAACACATGGCATTTGTACATATGAATGAACACAGCCACGAACAGGGAGAAAGCGTGAGAGAGAGAGAGAGAGTGAGAGAGAGAGAGAGAGAGAGAGAGCGAGAGAGAGAGACAAGCCACACTGTGCCAGCGAGTCACTGTTGAAGTGAATAGCGACGAATTTGGTGACTTTGTTGTTGTTATTTAGGTAGTTATTTATTTTCTCGAATTTTCAGCAACAACAACAACAAGACTGGGGAATGTGTAATGTGGATAGGATTTAAAGTATTTACACTCATCTATACACACATTAAGTTCATGTGCGACTCTATAATTGTGCAAAATACTCTCATCCGAGTCTCGCTTTCATGCAACTTCGAAAGCACTTAATACAGCTCAGATAACAATGAATGGATGCCAAGTCGACTTAGCATACAATTCATGTTTATGATTATACGAAATTAACCAAATGATATCCACTTCCACTAATATTATGATTTATACAAGGGACAATGAATAGTAAGTAATAATTTTAAGCCGATTTAACTACAATATTTGCTTCGAAAATGCACTCGTATCTAAGTGATTATTGCATCAAGAAGACCAAATAGGCTCACTCCATGACAAAATAAAAAAAAATCATTCATTAAAAATCACTTTCCGAGGTCAGCCGAAGCTGCGTGGCCTCAATTTCGTTTTTATACAATACATGGGTAAATGGCTATCCTTTTCCAAACACCAGGCCAGCCTTCAGACTTGGGATACCTCAATGTTGCTTTATAGATAGATATACTTAAAAATAATCCCATTAATGTAATAGGATTTTAATACTTTTTACTATTATTGATAGTCAAAGAAGGAGGTAAGTGTAACTTATTGTCTCATTCTTGCCATAGTCGTCATTATCTTCTCCTGGTGGCCTTTGCTTCAACAGACGAAACTGTGACAAACGTTGGGGGCCCTCACACATTGCATCTATCACATACCACTTCCCAACTCTCACAACCCTATCACCCTCTTTCTGCTCTCGCTCTCTCTCTCTCACACACACACTCTCTTTCTATATCTTTTTAGGTTGGATCAAGGTGTTTTCGACAAGCGCCAAGGATCTGCTAGGCTGACGACCCAAATTGAAAAACTCCTTACTCTTGAACGGAGCGTACCGAATATCCGGTAAAATATGGTAGTAACTATCCTTTCCTGTACACATGGACCTCTGGCTAGGCCGACAGGTAACGCTAGTAGACTTGGAGACAGAGGATGCGCTACCTGTTAAAGTTCTGTGCATTGTGCGATCAGCTAAAACCTCGAAAGGGTATCGATTCCTGTTGCTGGTAAATGGCTACAACACGATATTCTCGAATAGTAGAGGTTAAAGCGGGTTGTCGACGAAGGGAGGACCGAGTATTGACCCACGAAAGATATCAAAAAGAAAACCGAGACGACCTAGGAAGTTGTCCAAAGAAGCAATCTGAAACTGACCTTGAATTTGAGTATCAGAGAGTGAAAGCATGGTTATGGGAGAGGATAACAACGCTTCGAAACACAGGTGGGAATTTCATAGTACTCGCTGTTGCATTGTTTAAACTTGTCCAACTAGAAGGCTCCTTCGAGAGATCCACTCAAAATTATGGTAGGGATAATCACACGGCAGTATCCCATGCCCAGCCGGGAATATACTTCCTAGTAGAATGCTTGGACTTAGAAAATAATGTCTCTTCTAAAGTTTCTTCTTAGTTTTGTATTGTATTCATAATTTAGGGCTAAAAGATTCGTTCCTAACTTTCTTCGAAAACTTTCATTCCTTGTTTTCCTCAAAGAACACTTTTCAGATCTTCCCTTTATTTTGTGGGATGTCATTTCTTGGTTTGAAGTTTAAGTTTTACTTTCATTCTATTCCATGTTTTCAAAAATCATGTATCAGATCTAACTTAACGCAAGAAACCTGCGCTGTTTGCCGTGAAGAATCTGTGAGATTTCGCCGTCGTTGTTGACGTCCTTCAACTTCGGCCAATTGCCAAATTTTCATGGTACCTAAAGTCCTAAATACTCCCTCCACCAACCATATGTGCTGATGCTTGTTTATTATTTAATGAAGTATTTTACGAAGCACTTAAAGAAACGTAATATATTTTTTATATCGTTTTAAAATGTCTTTTAAACACATCCGTTTAGTTTTTTCGCTTCCTTTTACAATTTGACCGATTTTTTGCTTCTGTTTTTCCGCCTTACTTTTAATAAAAACCCTTTGCACAGCTTCAGTTAACTTAAAGTGTCACCAGGAATGAACATTTTTTTTGATTCCTTAAATTAATGTCCAACGCATGACCGTTTAATACTCTTTTTATAATCTACAAAAAAGTCCCCAACAAAGTGACGCTATAAAGTTAAGCCTCAGAACGGAACTTGACAGCTCGTTTTGGCCCAAAAAACTTGCTGTAAATACCGAAAATTCGCATGCGTTGATGCTACACGTTCAAAATAAAACTGCATTAAATAAGTGATAAAATCAAAACTCGGTTCCTTTTTATAGTTGAAAATGTTGCTTTATTATTGACTTGACTTAAAATGCAATTTTTCAGCAGAATCTTCAGATTCTTCTTCATGTTTGTATTTAGTTTTAAGTATGTTTTTAATATTTTATTTATTTCTTTTATTTTATATTTACATATATATTTAATGGAAACTTTTGCACAATTTTTAAAGGATATTTTATTGATTTCTTTTGACGTTTTTTTTTGGCCTTTTTAACTTAGTCAAGTGAGTAGTAAGTTAATAATTAGATAATTAATAAAAATGCTAGATTTTTTATTGCGCTTTTTAGTAGTCACTTTTTAAATTTCTCATTTTATTGTTTAATGTTTTTAATGTTTTTTTTGCAGTTGTTTCATTAGATTTTTATTAATACTTTTCACATTCATTATTTATTTGGCCCGATAATTGATGGCAGCCATTATTAGAGTTGCCAATTCGAGCTAGTTTTAGCTTCTATTCTAAATTTAATTATGAAATTCTAATGTTTTTTATGTAGTTGTGGGTTTGTTACTCTTTCAAATGTCTAAAATAGACAATTACATTAAAAGGTGATTACTGTGTGTTTTTTGTTTTTTTCAATCTTTTTTGTGTTGTTGATTTTAATTTTTTCCTATTTTTTAATTAATCTAAAACCTCATGTGGTGTATTTTAATGGCTGCTTCTATTCCAACATTAATTTTAAGGATGCAATAAATTTTTGGTTTTTTGAAGGTTGAATTAAATTAAGTTACATTCACACGTTGCTAGACTTTAAAACTAATTTTATACAATTTTACAGTAATTAAATTAAATTCATTTAAACTTTTCTATATAAATTTTATAGGTCATTCGATTCCAATTGTTATATGTAAAATGTGCATTGTTTTTATTTCATTTGATTTATTAAAAAATTTGTTGGGTTTCTCCTTTGATACAATTAATCAATAAAATTAATTTAATGGAAATTTAAAAAATTAGTTGAAAATAATATAAAAATCAATAATTTCAGTTAAGAATTGCAGGAAACTTGTAATAAATGATAACGAACCATGAAATTAGAGAATGAACGATGGAAAAGAGATAAAGATCCACAAAAACCAATGTTTTATAAATAAGTAAAACTCTTTAAATGGCGCTCACCCTCGAGTTGCCAGTTCAAATGGCGTCAAGTTGCATTTCCTGGCTGCGCAATTTCTTCAACGCCTTCTTTTATCGATGTGCATTTTTATCGGCCATCGAATCGACATTAAAACGGAGCGGCGCAACGCAGCGTATCACAAGATGTACCACAAAAACGAAGCTAAAATCCCATCTACACTTAATATTCGTAGTTTCTCGAGTGGTTTGTTACACTCCATTTCACAGCAGCGCTCAATTTTTTCCCCACAGAAGATTTATTCAGCGAACGGTAAAAATGCGCATGTTGCAAATTGATGGCAGAGTTTATGGCCATGAAAATGCAGTTAGCCATAAAAATGGCCGAAGTGATTGTTTTGCTGCATATAATTCTCAACTGATGCTAATCGCAAGCGTGTTGCGTACAAAGCACCAATTTAAATGCATCCGCTGAGAATTGAAGGAGCTTTGAAAGGGTTCGGAAAAAAGTTCAACAGCAAAAAATTATACAGAGGAGGAAAAACCAATTGAGCAAATTAAAGGAAAAAGAAAAGAAAAGCCAATTCAACAGAAAGGTTATTCGAACAAAATTAATACTTATTTTAATTAAATTATACTTAAAATTATCTACTTTAAATCGTCGTAAATTTACAAATGCTTGACTTAAATTTAATTAAATACACATTTTCATGGAATGATTTCTTTAAATTTTATTTATATACAATGAAAATGAAATTGATTTTGGAAATCTCAGAGAATTACTTCAATAATTCCCTCCACTTTCTTCCCTTTCCATATTACCTTCCTCCAACGACTAAATTCATCGCTTGTTTGACTTTATATCAGCTGTTAAGTTTCGACTGTATTGTCCAAAATATTTGAATTTTTTCTCCTTCTTTTTGCCACTCATTTTTCTTTGTCAATGAATATTTTTTAACACCTTTTATAGACATTTTCTGAGTGTAGCTCACTCAATGTTTTCTACTAAATTACACAATGTTTTCTCTCATTTAATTAGACATTCATTCGTACATCGAATCTAACATTTAAACTATCGTAGTTTTGTTTCAGAGTTTCACTTACAATTAAATCTGCTGTTTTAGTTCGATAAAAAAGACTTGCAATCGTTTGACTTGAAATAGGTTCTGCAACCAATTTTATAAGCACTGCCTTCCCTTACACGCAGATAACATCGCCGGGTGTCGACTTCATCTTGAGATCCGTCGTGCTGCTTCCGCTGCCGCTCCCGCTCTGCGCGTCGTCGCCCTCTCCGAGGCTGCTGCCGAAGAACTCTTCGCTCTTGTCACTCATCAAACTGCCGAGCGGTCACCTGTTCGGCTCTCGTCACATAAACACATCGGCGCCGCTCAACTGCGACTTGCGCGGCGTGGTCGGCACGCCGTGTGGACAGTGCGTCGCTGTCGTTCCGAGGCCGACTGTCGCCGTTGTGTGCCCTTTCGACTCGTCCTCGAACGTGACCATCTTTTCGCGTGGCTTCAGCTGCACGAGCTGCAGCTGCGGCGGCGGTGGTGGCGGCGGGGCGCACAGCAGCGTCTGTGGTGGGCCCAGTTGCAGGCCGTGCGGCAGAACGACGCCGGCGCCTACGTTCTGAATGGTGGGCGAATAGCGCCGCGGTGGAGGCAGCGCCAAGTCTCCCACGCCGGACAGATTGAACTCGCTGATGCTGCGTGGCACGTAGTAATCCATGTGATGCTCCGGAATGCCGGTGGACCGCCGCACCGGAGTGTTTCGCTGAAAAGCCGAGCCGGCGACGCGACGTGGCAAGGAGTTGTATTGTGCCAGGCTGTGAGCCGGCCCGAAGAACATCGTCTGATGATTGTTAATGCCGCTGCTGCCGGCCAACAGATCGGCCGTCGGTCGTTGTCAGGATTTCGGCGTCACGGCGACTGAGACCAGGGCCACGTCCTCCGTTTGCGGCATCACGTGATCCTGCACGCTGAACTTGCGCAGCCACAGCACGATTTCGGTCTGGATGAGGCTGAAGCACATCGCCACGACAGCCATGCCGATGAGAATGTAACCGGCGGCCAGGTAGAGGCTCAGATTGCCCGAGGGCGCAAGCTCGCCGAAGCCGATGGTGCCGAGCGACGTGAAGCAGAAGTACAGCGCCTCCAGGACGCTCCAATTCTGCATCTTGTGAAAGAGGAGAGCGCCCGAGGTGATGTAGCAGATCAGCACCATGACGCAGATGGAGATCGGGATGCTGGGCGACCCGGCCAACTGATAGGCCGGCGCAAGGACGTAGTTGTGCGCAGCGTGGAGTTTGCCATGTGGATGTGGGACGTGAGAATTGTAGTGCTTGCCGCTGTGTGTCGAGCTGTTGCCGAAACCGCCGCCAGCGCTGTTGGAAGCCATTTTGCCGCTGCCAGCGCTGTTGGTGGTGTTGCTGGTGCCGACCCCGGTGCCATTGCCGTTGCCGCTGCTGCTGACGGCACTCTTCGATCGCGCTTTCCGAAACAGACACCGCATTCCGGACGACAGTCCCTCGCCCATGGCTGATAAATAGAGCAGTACAATCGGGATGCCGAACAGCGCATAGATCAAGGCGGCGATTCGGCCCCACTGCGTACGTGGCGAAATGCCGCCGTAACCTGTGCGAAAGAGACAGAAAAGGGAAGGAAGCCGACATTAGTAAGCAGACAATTAAACAGACGCTTTCGCCGCCTGCTGCTAAACACCAGAAAATCGCAGACACGCGCCTTAATGACGTTGCGTGCCTGTCGGGCGCCTAATTATATGCAAACAAATAAACACTTCACGAGCAGAGAGTAAATAAGGAAGTGGCAGGCAAGCTATTAAAGTGCCTAACATGGGAGGCGAATGGGGAATCCACGCCGACTCATGTGGCCCATATCGAAGCTTCGGAAGGTGACGATGAAGGTGACCCTTTCTCTGCTCTGTGCTCCTCTCTGTGATTTTCCAAATTTTGGGCCACTTCTCTGGCATCCTTCTGACGGCTGAAACAGAATCGAAAACTTGGAATGCGAATTATGGAATGATTGAGGGAAAAATTAGGTTGGTTTTTTTTGTATTAGTGTGTATATATGTGTGTGAGTGTGTTGTTTGTGTGGTTGTGTCTCATAAGAAGTTTCGTCACTCAAATCATAAACTTTTTAAAGAAACTTTCTTTATGCATCGCAAACTTTTATAATTAAATCAAGTGCAGCGGTGAAAGAATTTAAAAATTCGTTTCTGCGTGTTCTTTTCGTTGGCTTCTTTATACGGTTTTAAGGTAATAAACTGAAGAATTTGAGCATCTTTTAAAACCGCGAAAATTAAATGTAAGAATAATTATTTTAAGTCTAAGTTGAGAAACAGTTCCATGGGAAATTTCACTATGCAAGAGGTAAATTTAGTATCTCCCAAGAATTTCTGTAACAATTTCTTTTTCGTTACAGTTTACATTAAATTAAACGTGCAGCTAAAAGGTCATACAAAGGCAAATAAGCAGAAAAAAGATCAGCAAAAGGATTCGCAACCCTTGACACTTGCAAACCATAAACAAAAATTAATTCCGCTTAATGAAAATGAATTCCCTTGGAAAACAATTTTAATTCACAGTGGCGAGTAAATTAAACATCAGCTTAAAAGCAATAAACTTCTTCTTATTCCCAGAAAAGACGAGCAGAAGCCAGGACAAGGAGACTGAATGACTTTTAAGGTATTAAAGTAAAAACAACACTCGTCACGATCTCAATTTCAATTCAGTTCGTTCCAAGTTGTCGCTCACCCTCAACACGTCTTCTTATAAATGAAGGATTACATCCTCCTTTGTACATCTTCATTCCTTATTCTTACAGCTGATATCTTGTTAAAGAAGCTCTAAAGTCGCAAGTGGCCATCATCGTCACAAATTCAAAGGAAGTTTATCTTCGTGAAATGGAAATCATGCGTAAAAACATCCGTCGTAAATTTCTAAATCGCAAAAAGTCGCAAATAAAATATTAACTACTATTATAAAAATTTTGTTGATTGAGTGAGTAAATCAACTGCATAAAACTCGAAAACAAAATCTCAAAGCGGAAATTCGACGTGAAAAACATCTAAAGTCAAAAGTCCTTCGCTTCAGTTCATTGAAGTTGAATAATAGCAGTTCAGTTCTTTCAGTTGTACCTCATCATTTTTGGCCTGGTACCTCTGGGTTTAATAACTCTTCCTTAATCCTTATCGAACCGTCCGAATGACCGACAAGAAACGATTGTGATAGAATGAGAAGATTGAACGCCTCAACGAAGACGATTTAATTCGTAATCGCACAACGATTTCTGGAATTTGCTGGACTTTACCAAAAGAAGTGGTAAAGTCCAATGGACTTAAGACAGTACGAAAAGGTAAAAATAGAGAAGTTGATCAATGCCTGGGAATGAAATCGCTGCCTTTATAAAACCTGCTGCAGGAAATCTGTTTCACAAAGTTATAGAAGTTATACAAGTTGCAGTATACTCATTTCCCCATACTTTTAAATATAATTCACAACTAGTTCTTAATCCATCACGAATTCAATACTACGAATTAAGTTCTAAATGCGATCAGAATGTAAGTTCTTCCAGAAGAAATATGTGAGCCATGAGCAACAACAAAATAATCTCTTTTCATGGTTAAAAAACCTCTTATCTCTTCAAAACGCCATAAAAACCCTTTCCTTAGCTTCATGCTGATGCGAAAAATCTGCCTTCGACGGATAAATGACGTAAAGGGTGAAGACAGATTCTAAGAAAGACTAATTGCATTGTAAACAGTGTCCTCACTGATGCCGATGACGTAAATTAGCACAACATTAGAGGACTAATCCGTTTAGTAATTAGTACAGCGTAATTGAAGGATGTTTTTGCAGGTAGCACTAATGGCTAACCAATAAAACTTATGAAGAGGTCAAAAATTGAACCCTTAAATTAAACAAAATTGTACCTAGAAATTCCCAGCGGTTCTTATAAAAGCGCATCACATTTAGGAACAATCGACAGTCAATTGATAAACAGCATCAAGCAAACATTAACCAGAATATTCCTCAGATTGACAGATAAAGTTATTTAAATTAAAAATATCATCAACAATTGATTAAAAAATGACTTCGTCTAATAAAACAAAAAGAATACAGCAGCAACAAGAAGTCAAACAACAAAAATGTTATGTTCCATACCAAGCATTTCTGTACCAGACGCTGATTAAACAATCCAACGCGAGTATCGCATCTGCAATGGAGACCAAATTATCGCTCACCATGGAATTGATTATTGGAGCTATGCGAGGAAATCGTTTGAGTTGCATGGATGACGTGGCAGTGCTTAGTAATCAGATTAAATATAAGAACAGATTGCTGCAGCAAGTGAATCGTATAAAATTGCTAAAGTCACCAACGAAACTGACGACGATTCTTCGCCACGACCAGGAAACTGCTCTCCAGAAACCACCGAATCAGCCATCGCCGCTGTGGAAGCTGGAGAAAGAGCATGAATCGAAATTGCTTATGAGTAAATATCTTCAAAGTAGAAATCATTTCGCTTCCGATTCTGATCAGCCACATATCACAAAATCACATGGAGAAAATCGGAAATTAGAAACGACGCAACAGAACTGCTTCGATGGAGTGACATTAGAGAGAAGCCAGATAGCAGAAGACAATCAGACAAGACACAAGAGCCATCTGAATGGAAATCAACAAGAGCAAAATCTATGGAAAAGTGGGACACACGAGGAACTGTTGCACAACAAGAAGAGGAACAATCAGACTGCCGGGCAGCATTTACAGCATCAGACGCAACAAGAACAGCAGCAACAACAGCAAAGCCAACAGAAGAAATCCTATTGGTCAACTTTAACAGGAAATATTGCTTATAATATTTCCACATCAAAATTCAATCCATTTTCTATAGCCGGAAATTCCACGCAGCGAAAGAAACCCTCAAAGAAATTTAAGAATAGAAATTCAAGGATTCAACAGCAAAAATCCGAATTCCACGATGATTTCGATACGCAAAATGCAGCTGCAAATAACATCTGGTGGACGAATCCGTGGAATAAATTTCAAGTGGCGAAAAGAAGACGATATCAGTAAGTAGAATGCAATGGAAAGTTACCAGGTTTAAACATCATGTATTAATTATCAATTATTATTCATTATTAATTAATTAAGGATCGCAATTTTTGCCATTCTTCAGAAAGCAATTTGTGAGAAGTAAATTATTCAGATTACATTGCTTATTTAAAATAGTTTTTTATTATTTTACTTATTTAAAATAAGTTAAAAGAAAATTTTTATTCAAAAATAAATAAATAATTGTAACAATAGAATTTTATACTAATTACTTTAAAATTGTTTAATAACCAAAAACTTTCCTTATAAAAATTCTCTGTAATCTGCGAAAATTAAAAAATATTGTAAACTAATTTGACTAAATACAATGATAAAAATAAATCAGTTTAATTTATTCCTTAAATTTAATATTTCCATGTATAATATATGTAAAACAAATTGAAATAGAAATTTTATTTAGCCTTTTTATAATGTTAAAATTTCAAATAATTCAATTAACAAAAAGTAAATAATATTTAAAGCTATAATGTAATGTGTCAAAAACATATTTGTAAAATAGAATCACTCTTATGAATATAAAGACAATAATAAATACGTCGCATAGCGTTGTTAATAAATACGTTGTATTATTTAAGCACAATAAATAAAAAATTTAATAAAATTAAATGAAAGATTAAAATAATAATTGAAATACACGAAACTATTCTTTTTATTTCGCACGATAAGTGAATTTGCGACAAGGTGAGTATGAAATGTGGAGGAAAACTATTGAAGTAAATCTAGAACTTCACATAAATTTCATCTTTATTATGGCCTACTAACTTCAATTTGAAAATATCATACTATGTATCATATAATCATATTATTTTCAAATTATTTATGAATATGGGTCGCTTGTAATAATTTCTTTCGTTAAAAGTAAAGACTTTAAGGCTCAAATTTAACATTCAGTATCTAAATCTGTTCTTTTCTCTTTTTTATTTAAATATTCAGAATTATTTTGCGCTTTCTAATATAAATTTTACTAATTCTGACATTTATTGGAAGCAGTCTGATTTACTTTTGCCAATTCTAAAATACATTAGAAGCTTTATGATGTAAATTTTACTATTCCGAATTCCATTTCTTTCTGATGTTCTTTTTCCAATGCTGCATTTCATTGTTGAAGCAACGATTTACATTTTCCAATTCTCAATTTATTCTAATGTAAATTTTGGAATTAAGTAAAGAAGGGAAGACATATTTAATAGGTTATCGATTAAATCACCAATTTTTGATGAAGTATTTTTAATTGAAGTCTTAAACCGTGTTGATGTGCTGTTTATAAACACCCAATTGAATTTCCCGCAGATTCTCTTTCCAATTTGTTAAACAAATTTCATATAATCGCCACAGATTGTGCAGTATTTAATTAAATACAAAAAAAAATCATTATCAACAATAATACGCAGTTTACGCATTCTGCATAAATAATTCTTTATGAGGATACACATGAAATTATGCAGAAAGGAAAATAATATCACAATAATAAAAAGGAGATTACAATAACAATAATAATAAAAAGAATTCGACAACAACAACAGCTACAATCGAAAATAAAAATAAAATCAACGGAAAAAATTAATTAAAAAAATAATTTGTCATTAAATTTTTTATCGCGGTAGACGCAGTAAAAAACAATACAATTTAATAGCAAGAAGAGATGAAGCAAGGACCAAGTAACAGTTATCATTAAAAATGGATGAAAATTTTCAGATACAACACCGACACCAACACCAACAACAATAAAAATAATAACGACGGTTTTTACGTGAAAATAACATGAATAAAAAACCAAGAGATATGAACAACAACAACAACAACGATTTTATTACATTATTCAAAAACCAGCAGCTGCATGGAATGGTTTTTAGTGGAATACAACGAGGAGCGATTGAGAGAGATAGAGAAAAAGATACGCAATACTGCGACACTTTATTATCTTTTTCGTCTTCACTGCTCCGATATTCGGAGGATAGCAATTTTTCAATTAAAATTGAATGATATTCAAACAGGAAAATATAACAAATTATTTTGTATTTAAAAAGAAACAACAGAGTCGATGCTACTTCAACAAAACCACGAAGTGACACTTAAACTGTTGACCCAAAATATTATGAAAAGCTCACAGCTGCTTTTTATCCTCATTCGGATCATTCGAATCATTAAATCAGAGCAGGTGAAAGCCATAAATCCAGCGAATATGGTTTATTTAAAATCCACTTTAAAAGCACTTTAAAACTGAACCAAAAGTGTTTTAAGTTCTTTAAAAACAACCAACAACATCATTCCGTGAAATTGGTTAAAGGACATGAAATAAATTGAATTGAATTCAATGCAAATTCGTTTAAAATGTCACTTATAGTGATATTTAAAGATTACTTTATAAATGACCCAACACTGAGCAAAGCGAGGAACTGAAAGTCACTTTTAGGACAATAGCGAAACGTGAAAAATCCTTCTTTAGCTTACTTTATCTTTTTATTATTAGATTAGCGATCATGAGGGCAGCCTAATTTTATAATAATCGCTTACGGACAAAGTTAATAGTAATTTAAATGTTATAAATGATCCTTCGAAGCAAATTTGCTTACTAAAAGTCACTTTTATTGGATATTCTCTTCATAATTTGATGGTTAGATGAGCTGACGATGCGATAATTCTTCGAAATCATCTCCTCATCATCATCAGCATCAGAAAAGACGCATTCTCAGCAGCATCGAAGCATTCTGGTTCCTTCAAGGCTTAATGATGAGCTAATGGACCAAGTTTGCTTTGGATCGATTTTATCGAAGAGCATCATCAAAAATAATGTCAATTACCAATCGAATATTTATTAACCTATACTTGAGAACAAGCAGAGGAAGGAGAAGACGAAGGAGAAGAAGAATAATAAAGAAGCTTAAATTTATAAGCAAAATTAACATCAGCCTCATCGATATCCGAGGCGTCGCGTTGTTTTCGTTGTGTAATCAAACCAACAGCCGCCCCTCAAGAGGATTGTTGTCAAACAAACACGACACCGAATGCCGAACGTCGACCCCGGCAACCCTTCGACCCTCTCTGCGCGTGTTCACATCATTTGACAGAACAGCAGCAACAGCAGTTGCCGTTGATGATGTAGTTGCGTGACATAAGTCAATGCTTGACAACCAGTGATGTCACTACACCCAACAGCATCTCCCTCTCTCTCTTTCTCTTTCTCTCTCTCAATCTTAAGCTGCTAGAATTTATGTGTAACCTTCTGTATCGAGGCGGGAGCCGATGGTTGCGTCTCTTCCTCCGTGATTTCGTATTGGATGTTATCCATGACGCATAAATTCGTTATTTGGCCGCACATCAGCAGTCCTCTTTTGCAATATTTATCGTTGGCAACCCTGGCCATTAAAATAAATTCACAGAAAATCGATGGTGGGCCGATGGACACCGCCTCCCGGCGCCTGCTGCTCCACTTTTTATGCCATCAATAATTGACCTTTGCAATCGCGCCATATTCACTGTATAAATCTATTTCCGAAGTTGAATGTGCCAATTAACGTGGCCCGGACGCAAAAAGGACCCCTTCAATTCGCACGTGTTGTTTTTATGAAACTTTCGGAGAGCGTGTCGTCGTGTCCTTTTGCAAATCTGCTTTTATTTATCGAAATAACGTCGACTGTTTTTGGCAAAAATGATTTGTGGTCCAGTGGAACGATCAGCAAAAATTACTCATGCTTGTGTAATTGACTTGAGGTCAGATCGGCGAAATTGTGTATGTATTGAAAAGCAGTAAGCAAGAGCAATAACTCAAAACAACAACAATTCTTCATCAGCCAAACTGAAAAGCAACAACGATTTGTGGCAGCTCAATTTAATAACCACAGGAGGTCCTTTTTTAGTGACGCATCATATTTTTATGACGTTTATTCGAGAGAAAATTTAATTTAGATATTTTCAACGGTTACATAAAAGGATCAAAGGATGGAATTACCAATAAAAGTAGTGAAGTAAATTAAATGTCAAATGGGTTTGTTTTTTCCTAAAAAAATGCTCAAATCGTGTGAATTGGATGGAGGTAGCGTGGGGTAAACGTTTTCTCATCATCTAACGGAGATTGAAATGAATTTCCCGTTATCGCTAAAGACTTGTTTTCATATCTTTTGGCAGCCTGAGACTGTCACAATTCATGGCGCAAAACTGTTGACAACGAGAACAATTCAATCAATTACAAAGCAATTTCAACTACTCGACAGCAGCATGAAGTTGGGAATGATTGAAGCGAGCGGGGAGCTGAAGCAGAAGTGGAGAAATATCTCCAGAGATTAGAGGAGATCGAGATAACAACAGCCGCCACCGACGACAAAATCACCACAAATAAAAGACTAACGACAAAAAACACAAAAAAACGCCCATCCTAGTGAATGAATGGATGAGCAGGCGATTTAAACTGATTCATGTGAAAAGAAATAGTGAAGGAAAGTGGAATGAATAAGTGACGTAAAGTGAAAGGACTCGACACAGACTGAGAGGACGAAAAACAAAGGATTCTTGCCAGCCTAATGGACAATGTAGTCGACGACTTCTATTGTTTACTCCAAACTGAGTTTTTTGCCAGTTTGTTGCTCTCATCGATCATTGAAGTGCAGAGGACTCGGCACCCATCTGAGGTCACCCACTCGTCGCAGGGTGGGGATGCATGCTGTTGCTGTTCCCTGTCACTTCGATGGCAGCTTCTAATTCTTGTAACGCTTGTCATATGTACAAATCAACATGTAGTAATCGATTACTTGCGAGAATTCAATGGAACCATGTCGGGATTACACATAATTCACGTCCGCATTCAACCGTCTGTGACGTGCCTGTCAGAGTTTTGCAATCTGCTGCCATCCCTCGCATCCCCCAAAGTGTGTGTGGATTGGGAACGCTGCTGAAAGCGCATCGGAATCCATGCGAAAGCTTTGCTCTGTAAAACAAATGAATCTAGATGCAAACATGACGCGAAATCCCGTATGTACCGCTGTTGTAAAAAGTCACACTAAAGAAGAACGTGTATAACCCATTTTCATACACGTTCCATCCACTCGGAGATATACAAAGTTGGAAGTAGACAAATGTAATGAACAGACAGCGAGACAAATAAAGAAAAGTCGTTTATACATAGATGATAATTTATGTAACCATAGTAAATATAGAACAATAAAATATAGTGTAAAACAAATCCTATAATTTATTAAAAACGCTGAGGTACGATTAGATTTTCGATAAGAAGCTGTGACTATAAAAAATAAAGTTATCGTTTTTTTGAAGAAACCTTGGATTAGTTGGAGTGTATAGTCACTGTACCAATCGCTACTGTAGTCGACAAACAAGTCACTTAAGTTTTGTCATTAATTCAGTATCCAGTCTAGTCCATAAGTCAATAGTACAGTGATCCCGTATTGCCCCACGTCTCGTGTAGTTTGCAATCATCAATGGACTACTGGCTCATCATAAAAGTAGCTTGCTCGCTAGTCTAGTAACTTTTAGAGTCACTTTTGTAACCTTCATACAATCGTTTTGTACAGTTACGGACCCCGTACGTGCTGTAAAGTTTTGTTATACTACTACGATCCTCAAATATCCTCTTCAAATTATAAAGAGGATTTCATAATGACTCCCAGGAATCGCATGAAGTCGACGTAAATGGGGATTCATGGGTATTTTGGGTCGACTCACAAAATTGAGACTGCCGCAACTGAGTGCGAAATTAGCTCCGCAAATGTAATTGTATATATTTTGCAATCAGCTGCACTGATTATTCATTTGGGACTTTTAAAATTTCGTGGCAGTCTAGAAACGGTTTTGAGCTATACTCGTTTTGGTTACGGAATAAATCATTAGTTATGGAGATTGATTATAACTATATAAACTCTGTGCCATTCAAATTGAAAATCGTAAGTTTAAATAAATTGTTTTCAAAAAATCGTATCGATATCTAAAATTTATAACTCATTGATTCCTCTACCACCGAACAGAATCATCTGCACAATTTCTTTAATCCTCAATCATTGCTTATTTTCTGTTAATCCTCTTCTTTGGTTTCTATTGATTATCTTCGGAATTTGGTCCTTGTTTGCTTTTCAACCACGTTTTCGAATGGGCTTTTATAATTTACACATTTAATTAACGAATAACTTAATACTTATGCAACTAAACTGTCTATGTGTGGATATATGTAAGTGTATGTGTGTGTGGGAGTAACGAGATGAGTCTGTTTATGATCCGCACACATTCACATCAAAATGCAAAACTGAGAATTAAGATTTTCCCTGTGTCACGTTGCGGGGCGAAATTCGCATGAGTTTGACAATCATTTTTGTTGTTGTCAGCCTCATTCGGTTCGCTTCAGTAGACTTTACAACAAATGCTTGCCAAATTTCGGCATTTCCATGTTCGCAAAATTCCAAATTTAAATAACATCTCAATGCTTTAGTGGATTTCAGCAGCTTTATTTTAGCAACTCGATGCTTTTGCACTTACCTATCGTAGTAATCAGTGTCAGTGAGTAGAGAAACGCCGAGGCGTACGTCCATTTGTGGGTCGGGGCGCTCATTTGGACGCCGGGATGATAGATTTTTGAATGGCGCACAGCACGCAGCAGAGTGTCCTATAACGAAGAACAAGCAACAGAAACCGTGGTGAACACGTGGACGATGTAGATATGAAAACGAAAAAATTGCGAAAAAAAAAGAAAATCCAACTAATTTGACGTTCATTTTCGAGAACTTGGCCAGAAGTTTTAGCTAATGAAAATAGCTTTAGTTTGGAAAATAATTCAAATGAATATGAATATCAAATGAAGTAATTAACACAAAGTTTAAAGAACCTAACTAAAAAAATAAACGAGAGTTTAATGTAATGTAAAAAGTAATTGAGTCAAACCTGAGTTGAATAAAAACTGAATAAAGTTTGAATAAGAGTGGCGAAAAACATAGAAAAAGTAAAAGTTAACAATTTCAAGAAGTGCAAAAATTTAGGAGAGATTTAGGAAGTCTAATGAAAGATCTTATTTAAAAGATAAATTAAATTGTATTGAATTCAAATAAAAACATTGAATTTAAGGAACGAATTCAATGTTCATGATACTAAATTTAAATCACCTGGAAATGTTGCACTTCCTGCGCTGCTAAACGTGTCCAGTTCTCTTTGTACAGGATATTCAGATCCTCTGTAATGGACCACAAGCGATCGACGGTTCTGCGGAAATTAAAATAGAAAAAAGAAGAAATCTATAAGATAAGAGAAACTAAAACTCACAAAATGTTATTAAATACTTAAATACTTCATTTCAAATTCGAAAAACGTTTGCAGATGCACTTCGATGACTTTACGATAGCGATTTTGTGGAAACGACTGTCGACAATCAAACAACATACACACACACAGACACGTTTGATGACCATCGTGTATGTATTAAGAAACAAAAATATGTAATCGAAAGCATCCACCAAAGTGCACTATCATCCGCCGCACACAGCATCCTTGGCCAACAACCCAAAGAAAGTCACGATGTGGATTCGAAATTTCAATTCCAACGCCACTGCAGATTATCATTTCGAAGAGAGAAGGGACGGGGAATGGAAGAAATGCGGCACCTACGATGAAATCTCATGAAAGCGAGAATATAAACGAAAGAAAAATGCAAATGCAGCATTTAAATGAAAACGACATTTCGGAAAGTAAAGAAACAACAATTCCACTATTTCGATTACAACTACTATCGGAACTGCGACATAAAAACCAACAGAAGTAATCCACAGGCCATCAACGAAAGGACTTGTCGACACAAACACACGCACACACACAACAATGCAATGTTTCCTCTACAGCTGCAATGTTTCTTGATAAGTCTACATAACGACTAAACTAAATCCATTCGTTTAACAAATACAGTGACAACACAGCATTATTTCAAGTACATCATAGATTATGCAACAGAACAGAAACTGACAGCAGTTACAACAATAAATATCGGACACATGTGGACCACCCAGCACCGATCCACCCAAGGTTCAACTCATTCCTCAACCCCTATTTCCCATTCAGTCCTAAAGAACTTCGAAATTCTTCTTTCTCGAGTTAATTTTCTTCACGTTCATTGTTTCTTTTCCCATGAAAAAGTCAACAAATTTGAGCAAAAGATTAATATAAGCCAAAGGAGAGGGTTTAAAGATGTAGAGAAAGTTTTTGAAACGAATCCGAAACGAATGAGAAAGTAAAAGAGGAAGTTTTACAACTTTGCGGATGTTGTACTGACTCGAAAAAGATTCGTGGGCGTTTTTCAGAAAAGAGTGTATCTTTAACTTAATTTAAATGCCGTTATTCTGGAAAAAATGAAGGCCTTTTATTCTGTGACAGCTACAACTGAATTATAAGCAAGCTTAAAAGTATGCAACATAGAACAGGTCTGTAAAAGAAGAAGTATGTCTTCAATTTCAATGAAGTTTTCCCCAATCCTATCAGAATCCAGAGGCTTTAATAAACTCGAAATAAATTCGAATTTCATCTTTTCTAATTAATTTTTTAACTAATTTTTTCATCTTTTTTAACTAATTTTTTAAGTTATTCCTAGATTAAATCATTTCTAGGCATAAATCATTTCTTTTTTCGAAGATATGATGTTGTGTTAAACTTATTAAATTAACCTAAGAAACATCGACTGAAAAATATTCTGAATTTTAAACAAAAGTTCGTTCGGTGTTCTGAATTGAGGTGGAATTTTATGGAACTTTTTACACCCGTCGAAGGATTGTCGAACAATATTAAAGTTTTCACAACTCGGAGTATGCTTTTTTACAGCTTGATCAAAGTTTTATTCTCCAACAAAAAAAAAAGTCGCAATAGTCACTCAAAAACAACGAAAGCCAAAGTCTACAATTTTTATTACTATAAATGGATTCCAAGTAAGAAAGTCGACAAATTAAAAGAACTTCTCCGACACTTAACGGAGTTGTTTGGAAAGGTTAAAGGAAACGTGAAGGACTCTTTTTGTAGGATTCACAATATTCTTGAAAAACCAGAAGCACGAAAAAAATAAACGAAACTGTTTCGGGCTTCAATGAAGCTTTGACCAAATGACAAAAACTGAGCATAAAACAGACCGAAAATTCAATCAACTTCTTTTCTTGCTGTCCTAAAAAATATCCGAAGTGGAGTTGGAGAAATAAGAGAATTAAAAAAAAGGAGAAACAATTTCGTGTTTTCTCGTTTTCGTAACTTAAAGAAAAAGTAGCATCAATTTGTTGCGTGACAAGCCACAAAATACACGAAATTAATTCTGTTTTTCCCCTCGTTTCTCTGACAAATGCATCTGAACGAGGTTTCATTAGTAAAGTTAAAGTGGGAGCTTCTCGTTGCTGTTTTGTGTGTAAAAAAAGAGATTAAAATACATGGTTTTCTCATGGTTTTAATTTCTTTTGGAATAAATAAACTGCTAAACTAAGTACAAACTGAACTACAAATTTTAATAAGTAAAACTTTTTATTAAAGTAAATATTAGCAATAACAAATTATATTTTTCAAAGATAAACAGATACAACAATATTTCTTAAATGAATTTGTTATAATAAATTATATTTTTCAACAATTTCCTGCTTTAATTTTACTTTAACAAAGTTTTCACGTGATTTTAGAATTTTTCAAAGTTTAAATTGTATTTTTAGAAAAAGAAATGTCGAGTATTCGAATTTCCTAAAAACTTTTAAGTATCCCTTCAACTCTTGTGCAGAAATATCATATTTTAGGTTATTTCTACTGCAAAATTTCCGTTTTAACAAAATTTCCGTTCTGATAATAGAATTCCAAAATCCCTTATATTTTATCGCCTTTCTTTCTATCTGTCTCCCTTTCTCTATCTCTTCCTCCTTCCTTTTTATCTTCGTTATTCTCGGATTCAGTTTCTTTCTGTCTAAAATTGTTGATGTCATCGGCGAAGGCAACGCAATTCAACGGAAGAAAGCTCAGAAGAAGTAGCAAACTTAAAGATTTCTCTTTCCCGTCACCCTCATCCCTAAAATTCACCAACTCGAAAACCATTTTCAAGCTTCTCATCCGTTCTTTTGCATCATCTTCAATGGCTGCTTTTTGAGCTCACTTCGGCAGTTATTTTTTAGTTTACTTTTCCTTTTACAGCTTTTCTTCTTCTACGGCTTCTTCTCTCTTGTTTGCTTATTTGGTTTCTTCTGCTTTTTTCCGTTCGTTTGTTTGTTGGTGTGTTTTTTTTCGATATCATCCATAACAAAGCTTCTCTTGTTACTCCATTAAAAGAACGTAAATTGCAACGCTTCAGTTATTTATTCCGAGCAGCGTTCCTCTCGGCCACTCAAGATGCGAGCGAGTCTCCGGATGTTGGATTTTCTATGGTTGCTCCTTTCGCTTGCTTCTGATTGTATTAAATTCAATGACATGAGCACACAAACACACAAACAAACGAACAGTCTCGGTGTCTATGCGACTGGAAGAGTTGGGAACATGTGCTGCATTGCATTTCGTATTCTGGAGAGACTCAGTAATCATTCAGAATCAACTTGTTTGCGCGCTGCGTCGTCTGCGGTTGAATATTTTATAAATGTGCAAACAAACAACCACATAAATGCACACATAAAAAAGTACACATGCACACAGTCACACCCACGCACACAGCCACGCCAATTCTAAGCTGTCGTCTTGTAGAGGAATCTAGAGAGAGGTATGGGCGACGGTGATAGCAAATGACGTGTGGAAAAGAAAGGGATATACACACTCAAGGGATTTGGCAGAGCATGAATTCTAATTGAATAAAGCCACTAAGAATGATTCTCCGAATGAATAAACAAGCAAATAACATTTCTCGTGGATCATTGTTGCATGCATTGAAATTAATTAAAGCTATTAGTTGGCTGAAGGCTTGCAACCACGAATTACTGATGTTCACGTTGAGCTTTGAGATGCACGGATTTAGTTTAGTTTCTACTTGGTTGGCTGTTCAGTCGTAAGTAAGCCTCAGTTACCTGATCCGTGCACGGCCAACAACATCATTAAAAGCAGTAAATGCATTCAATAAATCTTCCCTGAAATCAATCTTATGTCTTCTGCAGTCTCAAGTGAATTATCAGAGCAGCTTAAAAGTATGCAACGGCATTATGTTGGGAATTAAATTACAAAGTGTTCTTTTAAATCCTTTCTTCCTCATGGATGTCATCTATCCTTCTCTGTATTACACACTTCTCCTTCTATTATATTTATTAAGTAAATAATATAATTTTTTAACTTTTTGTCACTCACTAATCTCTTCATTAAATCTTCGTATTTATTTATATTCATATTTATTTGTATTCGTATTTATCATCTTTTATTCATTTCATTTTATATTACACTCATTGATTGGTCTCTCTGTCAATGAAAACCTCTCCTTCTCTCCTTTAAATAATCTCTTCGATTCGGCGAAGTCATTCATCACTTTATTTTCAACACCTCTTGAGGAAGATGTTTGTTCCTCCCTTTCACTGCTTTTACAACTTACTTATTGCACTAATTGACTTTCTACGACTCACGATAACAATGTAAATACCATAAATCAATATATTTCAGCCATCAATCATAATAACTGCCATCATTATAGCATAAAAAGGTGAGACTTCAAGTACTTTAAATTAAATATTTTGAAGTATATTCCTTATTTGTTTATTTATTCATTAGTTTATCGATTCACTTAGTTATATCTCCTGCTCATCGAATTACAAATTTATCCCCTTTCCTTTAAATATTTCCGTTTAATTTACCTTTGATTTCTGCTGTGGTATTTCAAATCTCTCCACGATTCACTGATTTCCTTAATACAAGCACGTCTTATGCGATAAATTTTATTACATTATAGCATAGAGACTATAATATAATCTCCTACAATATAATCTCTATGATTGTACTCTTCGATTTCTCGGAAATTTTATTGCATGTTAGCTTCTGATTAATTATCTTCTTAACCAGAGATATATATTAAATCTCTTCGTAATCTCCTGTCATTCTCGTAATTTCCTTCCTCACGAATAACGGTATTTCTGTATAATTTCTTTCCGCTTTTGCATCACGTCCTTGGCGGCAAAGTCACTGACTTGATCCGTAGTTTTTTCTTCATTTCCCTCTCTCATCAATCTTCTGTTAACAGTTGCGTTTTCGTCTATTTTATTATGGAGTTTCTATTTTTTCTCTCTTTTTACTAATTCCTAAATCGGGTGTTGCTTTATCAGTCTTTTAGTTTGTCACATTTTCCTTTCAAAGTTCCTATTTTTTAGTTGTCTGTTTAATTTTTTGCTGCTGTCACTGTTTCTATGAACGTTTATCAGTTTTTCCTTTTGCAACACTTTGCATCCGTCAAACTACAAAAATGTGAACTCAAATTCTTCGTTTTCCTTTTCGCTTTTATCTCCAGAATATTTAAACACCAAAATCGGGTAAAAAACGTTCTAAAGGTTGAATATTTCAAATTTTAAACAAAGTATTTTAATAGCAGAAAAATTTTCCAGAGTGGTTATATACAGTTCGTTCTCATTGTAACGGAAGAATATCTGCTTTCTTTTTTCTAGTAAAACGTCTAAATCTCTATCGTAAATCATTCTTTCGCTTATCTCTGTTCCAGTATCCCTACCACCAACTGTACTCTTTAACGTGGAATATTTTCCCTCAGCCACCAATTGCGTCTAATTCAATTTTTGAACTTTGAAATGAACTCACCTCGATCTGATTTCCGCATTAGCCAACTCAGTGCGCGGAAATGGCTTCGAGGCAGCCACCGCAGTCTCAAGGGCGCTGTTATCCTCCAGTTCGCCCTCGAGTGTCACGAATATAATGGAACCCATGGCGGTGTACATCAGCACCAGGATAAGAACACCTACAAAACGGAAAGAAAAATAAAGACCGTGTAAGAAGTTGAAATCTGTCGAATGATGGAGGATGTCAGCAAACACACCGCAGCTACTCACCTGTCGCCGAGATGCAATGAGATTTGGGGGCCTTCTGACATCCGCAGAGGCCGCTGTGATGGTCGCGTTGCTTCTCATGTTTGGGCGTCGTCGGGAAGCACATCGCCGGGCTCGATGAAGTGGCGCCAACGAAAGCCGACAGTGGCAAGGGCGGCTTCTTGTTCATTCCACTCGACGGCCGGCCGCTCTAATGTGACCTCACTCGTCGCAGCTGTGCGATTGCTCGTGTGTTGGCGTGTGCTAAGTTAATCGTTAGTAATTGGCACTGAACGTGGCCAATCTTTTGCTAACCAAATCTATCTGCTGCCTTTTTTCAAGTCATTAATTAAAATGCTATCAGCAGGATTGCAATGATTTAGAATATCAATAAACTATGAAATCTTATGCTGGCTCATTTCTTGTTATCACAGTTGTTGTTCAGTGTTTGTTGCTGTAGTTTTTCCGCTTCTAATTACACTCGTTATCATTTAAACGCTGGGAATACTTGGAAGCCTCCACTTGGAAGCCTTTAAAGTTTTAAATAGCCTCTGATCACGCCTTAAACATTAGTTTAAGAACGTTTTCGTAAGGACGAAGTGGGCGTGGCCGTACTTAGTTTAAAAACTGCTGCTGAAGACGTGTTTAAGCAACTTTGCCAACGAACTCCGTTTGAAGTTTATACGTGCCAGAAATAAATGATTTTATTCCGCATTCGCTGCAATGAAAATTAAAGTTTTGAATTATTAGCGATGAAATTGAATCGTCTCCAGGGGAGACACCCTGGCGACACGAAGCACTGGCAATTCGATGGAATTTAATATCAATTATTACAAAAAAAAAATTAATTTAATAAATTTATTTAACCTTTGTATTTACACAGTCATTAAAAAACACGACCGCAACGGAAATAATAATAATATTTCTGTTAGTGCAATTAAACAAAATATACAACAATTTTCTAAGCCTGTAAATATTTGCCATGACAATTTGGTTAAATAATTGCTTTTGCATCCGACAAAATTGTGAAAAAGTGGAATAAATAAACACAATAATTTACTTAGTTTAATTTGCTTTTGTTTTGCATGCCTCACTTATTTTATGCCATATTATATTCATTTAATTTTATGGATTTTGTGTGTCTTTTGTTGTCTTTTATTTTTATAAATGTTTTATTTATTTCTGTTGCTTGACAAGTTGATCGACATTTTTAGCAATCAACTTCGCATTTTATATCATTGGAAAATATATTATTTCGGATATAATGCAGATTCATTAATAATAAATGATTGGGAAAATTGAAATTCAAACCTTGTATATTTCACATTTATATTTTTATTTATTTTATATCCAAAGAATGTACATTTTATATACATGAACGAAAATAAAATATGCTCTTTTGATAATAATAATCCTTTGATCAATAAATTAATTTAGCAAATGGTTTTTAAATATTCCAAAAGACAATATGCAAATAAATTCTTAATTGTAACGAAATCTTTAACTTTATTATTATTATTTTAAGGATAATGTAAGTTTAATACCACACTATACTTTACAAGATTGCATTTTGGTCTTTTCTAGACTAATTTTTAACTTCACTTGACTATTTTTTTCGTTCTATAATATTTAGCGACATAAAAACATTACTTTTGGTGGTCACAGGTTCTTGTTTCTCAGCGACCATCGTTCCTATCATTTCTTCTTTATGTAAATATTAATTTTATAATACCTAACATTTCCTACTTGATTGGTTTCTTGTCTTCAGCGCAGTTCCTTGATGATCTGTGCTTTTTAATAAATATTTAAATTGTGGCGCTGTAGTTATTTTTGATGATGCCTTTGGTAGCGATGTCATGGCTTATTTTACAGTTTTTTTACATTCATTGATGCGTCTTCTTTGCTGATGGCGCAGTGATGATGCTGATGTTACTGATAAACATGTTACCAATGGTAATGTTATTGATGATAGTTTTATTCTTGGTGACATAATTCTTTATGTTGTTATTTGCAATGAAAATTATGATGCTATTAATAATATCAAATTAATTTTTATGCAGTTTTTTTTTATGTTTATGACTGATTGGCTAGAATTTAACCCTGCTTAACTATTAATATTTTATAGGTATTACAGCTACAGAAAAAACCAATTCGTAGTATGATTATCCCCTGTTAATATTAAGTAATATTTCAAAAAAATAACTTCAGACTAACGTCAAAGCTGTCCAAACTACAACTCTACTATGAAATGAACGTTAAAACCAGAAAATTAATTTTAAAATTCGCGCCCATTTTACATGTGGAATATCAAATTAAGGGTAAATAATGTAATAGCCTATAAATTACAGTGAAATACTGCTAAATTGATATCGTCCATTATTGGCTCAAATGTAATTTTAACAGCGAGTTTCTCTACGTTTTTGGCACAGTGTATTGCTAATTCAAAAAATAACTTTCTTATTGAATTTTTATCTTCTTGACGCTTCAATAATTATTATAATCTTTAGTTAATATTGTAGTTAATATAATTGTTTTTTCGTTATTTATTTTATTAATTCGTTTTTTTATTTCAATCCATATTTTGTTAATTACTTTTGCAGAACAGTCGAACATTTAAAAGCATTTCGCATCATAAAATCACATTTTTATTATATAAATGAATAGTTATTACGCTTGGAGTGAATATACTTTATTTTATGCGTATCTGTTTTTAATTAAATATTTTTTTTAGTATGTTTGCTTTAAGCAAATTGGTATTTTTGTATTTCTTCAATGTTTTTGTATCTTTTGTCTAGTTTAAAAAACAAATATTAAACCCATAAATCTGTCTCTATTATTTCTATTCTGTTTCTTCCTATTATTGTATGTTTTTAAAGAAATATCCCATTAAAAAATGCTTATTTCTTAAATAAAACGAACATTTTTTTGGCACGTTGACGCCATTTAAGGCACTTTAGCGAAATGAGACGTGGGACACGCTGAGCCACTTTAAGTTTCAATATTTCAACAACATATTCGACAACATAAACGACTGTGTGTGGGTGAAGCCTTGTATTTGCGTCAGTGTGTACGTTGCAGTGTTGCTGTGATGTCGTTCGTATTTGTTTTTACAGTCATAGATATATTTTTGCGAGCATGTGTATATGTAGGACTTTCGTTGGCAATAACGACGACCCCATCGTAAAACTTTAATAAAAAATGTATACAAAACCAAATAAGAAAAAAGAAAAAAACAAGTTGAACCATGTTTAAGAGTGCTTTTAAACAAACAGCAAACGAACGTCGACTTCCCGAAAACTCCGCAAATTTTACAATAACAAAAATTGAATGTTTAAAAACGCATTCAATTGAATTTAATTTGTAATTTAATTGAATTCGAACAGTAAAGAGCGAAAGCAGAACACAGAACATCGGAGAGTCAGTCGCACCGGAAGCGGATGTGACTGTGGATGCGTTCAACTCCCCAAGCAACAAATGCGTCAGCAGAAGCAGCACTTAGCTATGCAGCAATCGTCGTTGCTCTCAACTCAACTCTACCAGCTGCGGCAGAATTCGTTGCCGAATCGTGAAGGTGCAGCTTCTGACAAGCAACCCACAGATTCAACCATCCATGCAGCCAACTAAACTCATCGCAACCACCCAACGCCGCAGACATTCCCCCACATTGCACTCTCCCACTCTCCTCCTAACCCCTGTTTCCCGCTTCTTATGCTTTTAAATATTATGAATTCAACAAAATATTTGGGTGGACGGCTGCAGCTGACTTTTAGAAGCAGGAAAGGTTGAAGTTAAAGTGGATACTTGCACAGAATTCTTTATCCTCTCTGTTTATATATTCTGTTGTATACTTTTGTTACTAAGTGTTTGTTTGTTAGTTGGTTTGCAGCTGTTAAACCTGAACAAACAAATATCTGCACAAATAGAAACACACAGAATTACAATTCCCTCGTGAAAGAGTTTTCGCGAAATTCCTAACATTTCGTGGGGCTTTCATAATGCCACAGATTATTTCGGTCCATTTGATTTAAGAAGAGGAATTCTCTCAGCTGGTTAACGAAATCGGTTTATATACTAACATTTGTATAAATATTCCTATAGCAGATAAATAAAACACGTCAGCATTCGAGCAACACAGCGAATAAACATCTGAAGGAGGTCTTTTGGATACAGTTTTTGCGGCTATTTAAGGATTATTATTAATATAAACAAATGTCCAAACGAAAAAAAAAACTAATCTAGGAAATAAAGTAATCGAAAACAGCATCCTAAAATAACTCAAACAGCTTTAATTGGCAAGATTATAGCCTATTTTATCTATAATACGTACACCTGATTCACGCCTTTGTGTCAAGCTCCTAATCCTCGGTACTTATTATGTATTAAGTTATCTATTAAGTTACTTATTAAGTATAATTCTTTGTCCGTTTCTTGATGTTCTTATTTGTTGTTTTTATGATAAAGTATTATTCAGGTTCAGGATTATCTTACTGCTTGATCATCTATTCTAATATTACGACAAAATTCGTTTTATTTAAATCGATTAATTTCAATTTCTTTATTGTTTATAGATTCTACTGTGGTTATTATAGTTTTAGCCTCAGCTTGATTAGTCCTGTAATCAGTATTGCTGCTGAACCTCATTTATATCAATTGTCTTCCTAACTGCGGTCGACAGTGCATCACATATAGCTATGTCCGTCCTTATTCACACTGCGTAAATTGATGTTTATTAATCTCACTCTTGGTCTAGGCTATTCTCCGTCCATTCTTCTAGAATTTCCACATTGTTCGTTGTTGTCGCAGTCGAAAGTGCTAACAAATATCTCCGTACAGAAATACATATCATTGTATCTGAGTAATTCGAGCAAATATTTGCTCATTTGATTAAATATTCATTCTTAAAATTATCAGAAGTAAAGTCCTTTCCTTTCGTTGATTAATTGCATTCAACTTACAAAGGAAGGTTGCTTCTGCGTTAGAATTATCACGTACGTGGAGTGATGTGGAAATGTCATCAGTCAATACCACAAAACCATCAAAGGCGCTTGAGGCTTGAACAGAATTAAAAACATCGTCCCTTTTCCTTTATTTGATTTTCACATATGACTTGGAAGCCTCAAAAGGGGGAAAAAGCCCAGAGAGGCTGAAGAAGAAGGAACAACACGAGCGCACAAATCAATCCTAACCAAGAAAGGGAGGAGAAAGAACCGCAGGCGAATTGAAAGGTTTCTATCACAACACAAACACGTTCAGTTAATCTTCAGCGGAGGGAAACTGAAGGCAAGCAGCCAGTGAACACGAAAGTTGAATACAGCTGATAGGAGTGGAGGAAGGAAATCCGTGTTGGCTTCGACGCAACGAAAATCTACCCAAAGATAAGCAAGCAAAAGAGGTGAGAAGATGAACAGTCAAAGAAACAACAAGCACTTTCGAAATACGTACTTAAGAAGTAGCAAAAGATTTAAGTTGCCTCGTTTTCGTCCCGCATGGAACGAACCTATTTCGAGACTTTTCTTTCAAGTACCTCTTTGAAAAAGCCTTTTCTAAACTCTTTTGTGTATCCTAAAAATAAAACCCATCTACATGCAGCTAAAGTGAAACAACAACTTCTCATAAAGCCACACACCATAGACACACCAACATCTTAGATACAGACCGCTTCCTCTATCGTTTTCGCAGAGAAGTCTGAATTTAGATAACAAATTATATTAAAATCCAATATTTCGGCCCGTTTAAGTTGATCACGTTTCATGTTGGTACGCCGACAGCTGATACGAGGCAGTTTCAACATGTACAGACGTTGGGAGTTCAGAATTTCAGCGATGCAAGCGAAAACGTGCATAAAATATTAAACCTTCTCGCCTTCAGACTTCAAGTTAAACAGTTTTTAATAAAAAATTACATTTTTCTATACATACTTCTCTCTTACACACTCGCCTCCATTTCTGGTTCTTTTTCGTTTCCGTTACCGTGCCTTTCACTCATTTCGCTTAGATACTCAAGTTATTGCGGTTTTGTTTCAATAACTTTGGAGTGTCCTTGTGGAGGCGCATCAAAGGATGCGTTTGGATGAAAATTGTAAATGAAAAAGCATAAAACAAATTTTCCCTTTTATTTTTGAACGTCCGCTGGCTACTTTAATGGTTTGCAATCAATCTTTGTTCAGGAAACTACAATATTTTTTGCTTTCGAGTTGATTTTTTCGAAGAAATAAAATGAAGTTTCGTTGCTTCTCGGCCTTGACACGAGTTTAGTGTTAAACCATCGTGGGTTTCACTGTAATTGTTCTACAAATAAAAGCTTTAGGGGAAACTAAATAATGGCGTCGACTGTGCGAGGGAAGTAGTTTTCCGGAACAGTTTTGTGGGCCTTGAACCACTACCGACATCAAACTCTTATCCACAATATGAGAGTTTTAAATTATATCCCTCAGATTGTCTTTGCAAAGCATATAACTTCTAGAAATTGATAGGAACATAATTGTTGATATAATAATCGTTATGGTCCCATAAAACCTTAAAGCTTGTCCTGAAATTAATTCGCTTATAATTAATAAATCCCTCGAGATTAAGTGGTAGAAATTTAGTTATTCAATTCCTAACTTAAACTATTTTTTAACTACTTTTTACGACGAGACATTCTAACTTATGGACACTCAGAATCGTACACCTCACAATTTCAACCCAAATGAATTGTCTCTGTGCAATGAAATAGGAGAAGAAAATTCTGTTTTTACTATCTCACTTAATACTTACCTACGACTTTATATTTAGAATTCCTACCATGTCCTGAACTGGATTAAATTTTTGTTGTTTAATAATGTGGTTTTTGCAAGTGAATTAATGTTGTTCATACGACGCGTTGCACATTTCATTGTGTTGCATTCTACTGCATTTCACTATAAAACTTAAAACTTTGAATGATGCAATGAATTGACCTTCGTTGGACACATTGTAATTTGTCTGCTATTCGCTGTACCTTTGTTATATTCAAAATTGCTATGCTTCTTTCGTCCAATTTATTTTTAATTAATACTAAATTCTTTCAGTGTCGAAATTCCAAATTCTTCGAAGTTATTTCGGTGACATAGCAGACATTTTAATTAATATTGCCTCCTTTCTTTTTAATTACTTCTGCTTGATTTACTTAGCAATTGACTTTTCTTCTAGTCCTTAGAAGTCACAAGTTGTTTTACTTAAAAGGATTTCGTGTTTGCATTCCTCGCGCATTTCACTGCATTCAGTTTTGCTCGTAACGATCCACTTCAGCAGAAAGTGCCACTCACAGCATCGACGACGCCGTTGGCAATCGTCTTAATTAGGCCAAATGGAGCCGATTTTACTAACTTTTGTTGCTGCTGCTTCACTGAACCACTGATTTACAATTGCTAATGAAAGTTTCAATTTGGTATCAGTTTTTCGGAAAAGTCTTCAACTCGCTCTTTTATACTCTACTTTTTCCTTTTATATTTATTCTTATTATTCGTATTTTATTGCGATGCTTATCTCGTTATTTTGCTGTGCAAGTTTAAACTTTGCGAAGATTTCATTTAATGATGGAAATCAGACCAAACAATGTCGAAAGTCTGAAGAAATTTTATGCAAATAAATAGCAACCAAAAAACCTGAAACAAAAATATTCCCGCCTTCAAGGAGTACTGCATACTTAAAGCAAGAAAAAGTAAGAGTAAATTTATTGAAAGAAGAAATAATGAACTTATCTTACTTAAGAAGCTAAAATGGAGAACAAGACTTTATTGTTGCCTTGATAGTTATTTCTTAAACCCTTATTATGCACAACTTTGGCCATTTATTATTAATATTATCAGGTTTAATGAAATGAATCGTTGCCGCAATCGCTGCAATTAACAAAACCCATCCATAAATAACGCTGAGCTGGCTCCTATTTCATTATTGATTCACAGATGAACGGTCGCAGATAAACCTAAACTTGGTCTACGTTACCTTGGTCTTCAACTTTATCTCCGTATAGAACTATTCGAGAATTGAGCAAAAGAGAAACCAAATCACCGGGAGAAAGTGAATAAATGCATTAAATACCGTGGAATGTGTTAACGAACAGAAGAAGCGGCCGTAGAAATCCAGTATTATATAAAAAACCTTTATAGTCTGGCTTATTTTTATGTCTTGTAAAAAAATTATATGGTCAACGACTTCAAGTGAATTTTTCTTTTTGTGTGTAACTTTTCTCTGTTGTTTTCTTTTGTTTTTGAAATTCTTTAGTCTAGTTTTCATTATGCTTTATTTATAGCCTGCATCTGTTTTTTTATTGCGACTATTTTGCGAAATAATTACTACATTTAATAATTAATCTGAAAGATCTGAAAAATTTGGAAAGCTTACAAAAGAAATTTCTCATAGTTTTCCATGATTTCAAGTAAGGAATTTAATCAGAGTTACTTGCAAAAACTGGAGCATTGCTACGTTATGATGAAAATAATTATTTTACTATCGACAGATATTAAAAATTTATAGCTGTCAAAAACCATACCAGCCCCGATTGTAGCAATCTGTTGTTTGTTTGAAATTCCTTATAGCTTGGAAAGTTACTTGTTGAAAGACATTAAACTAAACAACATTAAAACATTGCTCTCTGAAAGTCCAACTGAATTTTATAATTGTTGCTTAATTCTTCACTCGCAGTGCTTTTAGTTTGCACTTTAAAATCTATTTAAAAAATTTATCCAAATGCTTTTCCAAACGGGTCGGTTGGGATTCGTGGTCCCATGAGGTGCGGCTAATAATCTACATTAGAATAACTCTTAAAACTCCTTTCGCAGGATCACAGTTCGTTTAACAACTTCATGGAGAATTACTGAAATATTTGCGATTGCAAAAAATGCCTCTTGGAGCTCTCAGTACTCAAACATTTAAATGTTACACAGATTCGCTATTAAGTCGCAGTTTTTATGGTACTAGTGACTTTGTATTCATTTCGTGATGGCTTTTGTCTGCTTTGAAGTGCCATTGTTCAAGGTGATGTTAATGTTTTTGCTGATGTGAAAAATTTGTTGCTGTTGTTGCTGTGATTTATTTACTTTTTTTGCTTCCTTGTGGCTTTCCTGCTGAAACAACAGCACAGATAAAGAACACACGAAAACGTAGAATCCTACAAAGCATCCATGAGTATGTCTGCCATGTTGGGAAAATTTCAAGAGCCATTATTAATGTAAATCCTTCATTGCTGCACTACCACAAAGAGACCCTTAATGAACACTAAACCTTAAACAAAAAAAAAAAAACAACAGACAACGAAGTCTGGTTAGGTAAAGTGTGCGAGGCACTAACTGCAAAAGACCAAAGTCAAAAGAAAGAGAAAAAAGAAGAGTCAAAGTGGTAAAAAGAAGCAGAGAATTGATTTCATTAATCGGCTGCTGTAGTCACATAAGCTGAGTATAAGCAGCAAGAATGGCAATAGAAAGCAACGAAAGAGAAGGAAGAAACAAGAACGAAAAGGACTGTAAAGGAAGCTGCAGGAACGAGATATCGGAATGGTAAAAATAAACAAAGCACAAATGGCTTGAGTGTAGAGAGGAAACCGCAAAACTTGAACTACATTTTATTGTTGCTGTGGTCGCCGTGGTACAGCTGCCTTTGTTGGCGTTGCTGTTGCTGTCATCCTGGCCGGATTCTGGGAAATTAGCACGGGCGGCATCGCGCAGGATTTAATTGCGCCGCATCAATTTCCCAACGCAAATCATGCCGCTCGATAAGCCGCAGTTTTTACGGTGGAGGCATCCGTTGCGGCACAAACAGCTCAACGAGACTGTCATTCGCAAACGTTGCTGCAAATTATCGTAATTATAAATTTAATGATACCGCAGGAAACCACGCCCTGAAAAGCTTCGCTGCTTTATTTGAAAATTTAAATGGAAAAATCTAAATCATTTACATAGAAAATGGAAGGAGATTAGTGCGAAGGGAGGAAAAAGATAGAGTGATTTTGCTTCTTTTACGACATCACTGCCGCCATCATTCAATTTAATCACCTTAATGACTTGAGTGTGGCCGAAACATTAGTATAAATTGAATTTTCAGTTTTAATAAAAAGAAATCGACACAAAACGTATAACAACAGCATCCAAGGAAGCAGCAGAACAAGAGGAAACAATGCAAAAGGAAGCGTCAAACAGCAGGGCGAAGGACGTAACAATGTAGCAATAAAAGTACGATAGCAAAAACTTTACTAAGTTGATTGCAATGAAGAGCGAAGCCGAGTCTTCGAAGTCTGTATTCTGCCTTGCGGCAGAGGAATCCTCGGAGAATCTTCAAGAAAAACAAAGAACAAACCAAGCTGTATTTTTTCGTGTGAAGTTCAGTTTTAATTAAATCGCTAGATGAGAAGATGTAGAAGAAGAAGAAACGAACGATGGGGATAGAAATAAGTATGAGATAAAGGAGTTGAAGTGCTCTCAGCCATCGACTAATTAGTGTTGAGATACCCTTGCAGGGAGATACGTGGGAGAAGAGACAATAAAATATTTGCTACTTATAAGAAATTAATAAAACGCAAGAAATTGAGAATAAAATGAGAAGTAAGAAAACATTAAGTATGTAAATATTTATTAGAGATTGGATTCAATAATTTTATGTATTTAATATCAATTAAATGTATCAAATATATCGCTTTGACCAATACAACATATACTATTATTAATTATTAACTCTTATAGATTATATTATTATTGACATTCTTTAACCAATCGCATAATTTATATTATTTGTACACCGTGACGTATGAGTAATGTTCAATTGTATTATAAAGTGATTAGGACAAAATATAATTACGTAATTACGACTATGTTTACAAAAAGACGCGATAAACAGTAATTTGAAGAAGATGTAGTTAATTACTATGCCAAAAAAAGACAATGGAAAACACAGACTGCAAATGCTATGAAAGAACATGAAGAGCTCACGAAAAGCGCATTCGTCACACACTTTATCTTTCTAAGTCTCATTTCTCCCTTATGCTTCAGTGGTCTTATTCATTTATGCTCTTTTTTTCTTCATTTGGTCATCTTATTGAAGGGGCATTTAGCAGATAGTAATTAAAATCTTGTCAGATACACCAACTTATTTAAGCGACCATTAATCATTTATCACATCACATTCTTTCGCTCGGCGATACATTTTTTCATCCTATTAATGCCTCCCTTTCTTTAACAATTACGAGACTATCACCTAACATCGTGCATTTCACTTCACTTCTCATCAATTGAATGTCATTTTCAATCACAACAGATTTTATCAAAGAAATCATTTCCAGGCAACTAAATTGACAAATGAACAGGAATTCATTTTACTCCAAGATTAAACATTTAACAAGAAACATTTTAAATAGAAACATTCTCGATAAATAGCAAAAAAGAAACAAGAAAATCTATCGCATTTTATAAAAATCTATCGCATTTTCTGGCCACTCAAACGGAATGTTTAATTATCGTGGCAGAGTAACTAAAAAACTTTTCATCTTTCCTTTCGTTTCCCATCCTCTCACACTTCTTATTTCCGTGTTGCTTTGAAAGTTGTTTTCCGGTCTTTACTTTTGTCAGGTTTTTATTTCCATTATTTTTTATTTATATATTTTCAATTAAAAGATTAATCGAAGGATTCAACGGAATTCAGCTTTGAGTTGGTGTCTTTTTACAAAGCAGCAGCAGAAAATGAAAAAAGGAGCACAAGAGCAAAAGGAAAAACGGAGCGACGAGGAATTCAGATATTAATTCGAAATGATAGCTAGAGAAAGAGAAAAATAGGGAAGAGGTACTGACTCAAAGGACACATGTCAAAATTTTACTGTTAACGAAAAGAATGGAATCAAAACTGATGGAACGAAGAAAATAATTGGTCAAAATCAATGAAATTTATAAGTTAAATGCTCGAATTTATTTAAAACGTATCTTTATGATAAAATAAACTATATAAATTAATATATATAAAAAATAAGTCTTATAATGGCTCCGAAACTATTTACAATGAATACTCTGAAATTCTGTATTTTTTGCCCTTCTCTTTCGAATTATTATTCCTTCTTTATGTCTGTTATTTGTTCTAGTTTTCATAAAAAACTTAATGAATACTTTTACCTAAATCCGTTTTTAAGCTCTGAATTTTAAACTATTTCTCTGTCGACTAAAATTTAAAAATTGTGGGTTGAATTTTTGTGGAATAATACTTTATATAAAATTGAATAAATTTCGACTCGCTTGTTTTTCTGTCAAAATGAAGAGAAACCAAGCGTAAAATGCGCGAAATTAATTAATTAACGTGCACGTTGCCAAATTTATTTGTGGTCACTATAATGAAAAATATTTTCGTGGTTCTTTGGTTTTCCTCGGTTGTTGTATTTTTTTTACGTTGTCACCTTCCTTTCTTAATTTGGTTTTCCTTTTTTTTGTCCTCTTTCAATATGAAAATTGTGTGTTTTCCACAAAGTTACTTTCATTCAGTGTCCAAGTGCAAACCACAGTAGTTCCGACCGCAGCTGCTTTTCAATTTCCCGGAATTTGAAGAATTCACAACAGCAAATAACATTCTGGCAGCTTTTATTTTCACATTGCACAAACTTTCATTTTATTAAAACAATCATAAAATTTACATGTCAGTTCTTTTACCGTGCATGAATATGTCCTTTGTGCTTTCTATATGTATGATCGTAAGTAAGTACTCATGAATGTATGTTATGTGTTTCCTTTCGTGGCTGGTGTATGCGTCTTTTTGTCATTTCAGAGAAAGAATTTAGAAAGTGCATTCAATCGAATAAAATTTAACGAAAAGGGAGACGACGAAACAAATGCAATTTCACCTGACATCAACGATTGAAATAATATGTATATAAAAATATATAGTTTCTAAAGTGACAAAAAAAATATGTGCATTCAATTTATTTTTCTTCCATCTTTTTGAAAAAATTACATATTTGAAGAATATTTTCATGAGAAGCAATTTTGAAATCTTTTTACCTTTCGTTAGAGAAAATTCTTCACTTTTATTCATTTTTTTCTACGAATCATGGACTAACAAACAGATAAAATAACTGTCAAGCAGAAATGTGTGAAGCGTGACTTCTTCTTCTTCTCAGAGAAGCTTCTTTATTTATTAAAACTTCGTTCCGTTTTCTATCGAAGCAACTTTCGATATGACTTTTTGATAGTTGAAAATGTGATGCGTATGAAGACGAACATGAAAGTATCGACATTTTTCATAGAAACTTTTCAATAGAATTTATTAATTATACATTTTTTTTATTCATGAAATTTGAAAGCTGAGAATTTTTATATTAGCAACGTGATTGTTAATTAAAAGTTGGACAGAATTCTGATTTTATATTACTATGTTACATTATTCAATAGCTTCATCGATTCAGTGCCGTTGCGTTGATGCCACGCCCGCAGCCGCCTACGCTCTTTTAACGCAACATCTTTACCATTCATTAATCAGAAATTCACAAGTTTGATGAGAAAAGTTTTGTGTTTTGTTGAATGAGATACGATTTTCCTTCGATATTCGAAACAAATTCAATACTCGCAAACTTTGACACATGACGGTTTCCTAGGAAGGTCTGTCTAATGGATGACAGATCAAATGATCAGCAATCGGAATCCCATTCCGAGCTCTTGAAACTTCACTGGGAAAAATCACATCTCATCTCATATTGTGACAGTTATAATGACGTTTCCGTTAAAAACACACAGCAGCAGCTGATAAGATGACGGCAATTGACGAGACATTCCGAAAAGTTTACGCAATCAAATGATTTACGTAAATAGCTGCGAGGAGATGTAACAGCGATTTATGACTTTCGTGTTCAAGTTTAATATATAAATTTTATTTTATTGACAAAAGTTTGACACCCGAAAAGTTCTTCGCAATCGCTTCTAATGTGCAACCATTAAATGCTGTGCGTTATTGGCATACAGTCCCTAAAATGCATGGGTTATCTGAGGCCGGGAATCTGCTTTGGATGTGGGTTGAATCGGGCCGAGGGACACTGAAAATTTATGGCGCAATTCCGCCCCTCTTCAGACAATGTTGTTCGAATGTGTGGGCGCACACGACCACAAAGCAGACTCCGGTGCCACTCGAGGACGCTGTCTAAGGGTCATTCCTTTGTGCTTTTAACAGTTGAACTGAGCTTTGTTATTACTTTGCGCAGCATTAGTGAACGAAGAACCGAAAAGGTCCACTAATATTCACAATGGTTCCAATCGTTGCTATTTGTGTAAGTAGAGAGAGTGAGAGTTTATTTAAGATGTGTGCCTCAGAGTCTACTAAGAATATATTCATGTGTGTGTGTGTGTGTGTGTTTAGTGACCAAAAATCCAAAGTTTTCTCTTGGTTGTCCTATAATTTGTGTGTTTATGTGCTTACATTTGGCTGCGTTTCGTTCTTCAGCAACCATTTGCATAAAATTTAATTTTATCGCGTGAATTAATGAAAACTTTTCGATTCTCTTGTGTGCCATTTTTAGTGGTGATTATTTTTCGATTTGTTGTTGGCTTGTGTTAAGTAAACGACATGAAAAGCTACAAAACAAATTTTGATGAAAAGCCAAAGAAGAAATTACTTTCGGAAATAAGCCAAACATCAAAAAGACAAACACAAGTTACGAAATTTCAGAGCAAACAGGAAGAGGAAGATAAGAGGAAGAGGAAAGAGAAGAGGAAGATAAGGTGGAAGAAGACGGAAGAGAGAGAGAGAGAGAGATCAAGCCATCAGTTTTAGCTAAAATGCAACATGAAAATATTTAAACTTTCAGGATAAAAGACGTTCTGTGTGATTCTATTTTGCAACACTTGGAATGACAAATATAAGTGTAAAATATTAAATTAATTTATTCCACAAAAAGAAGGTTTTACTTAAAAACACTTTTAGCTAAAATATTCAAAAAATTTAATTGTAGTATGGCGATATTTAACAAATGTGAATACTGAAAAATTCTTGAATTTGACTATAAATTTTGAACCAGTTTTGAATAGTTTTTAAACGAATGCACTTTATATGACAAAATTAGTTTTATTTATATTTTACTTTTGTCTATCTTCTTTTCTTTTCTGTTTTTATGTATAGAACTTGTTTCGAAAGTATGATAAATTTTTGCATATAGAAAAAAGGAGAGAAACTGCATCGAATACATTAAATAAGAATAATGTATAATTTTTTATTTGAACCAAAAACTGCCGAAATATCAGAAAATGTTAAAAAAGTGCTTTGTACCTGTTTTAGCGGTTTTAGGCGTTTCCCCGCCCACTCTTCAGTAACGGAACGAAAGCTACGTTGAGCAAAAATCGTTGGTCAGCAGAAAAATAGTTTTACGATGTGTTTCTTTCTTTTCTAATTTTTTTTTGTTGCTTGAATAAAAATCAAGTAAAATTTAAAACTTTTTTGCAAAACACGGAACTGATTTCATGACGAGGTTTGGTGCACATTTAAATTAAAGTAAATATTTTACCCGTTGCTTCACTCCGATTCGATTCGTTCCATTGATTTTTTGCTGAAAATGTTAACTTGCCTAACCCGTATCCTTTTCGTGTTAATATTTCATTTATTTGTTCATATTTAAAAGTGGATTTATTACGGCGTGAAACGCGTTTTAGTATTGCTCTATTTCAACGTATTTAGTCATAGATTAGAATTGATGATTATTCGTCCTTTTAAATGGGTTGTTGTCTGCATTTCCTTTTTATTTTGCTAGGATTGCAAAAACACCACCACCAGAAGAATGATGCGCCGAAAGGCAGCAGTAATAATAATACATTTCAATTTTGCATAAAAAATATCAAAAACAAAGCGACCGCTAAACAATAATCGCACAATAATATTTTTATTTGTTTGCTCTTCTATATGTTTAGAATCGTTGTGTTTTTATATCTTCAATTGAATATTTTCTAGGTTCATTTTTTGATTTGGGTGCTTGAATTCACTAGCTAAAACAATAGCTAAAACTGTTCAATAACCATATTCAATCTCTTTTGGATGGCTTCATTAAAATCCATTAAATATTTATTTACTTATTACAGTTTTTCAAATGAAATTATATCCAAATTTTGCGGCGCCAGCGGATAAAACACGGCCGTCCTTCTTGAAGATTCCATGCGAACTGGAAGTATGGAAATTGAAAGGAACTTGCTCAAATTCCAATGGAATATGTTAAACGAAATATTTAATGCTTTCATAATCCAATAGACAATAGTAGATTAAATATGTAAAAATTTGTATGCCAAGCACCTCAATGTGACATGCAAGGAACGTCGTTATTACCCTAAAGGTGGTTAACTATTAAAACTGGAATAATTTTTACGAATTGGTCCCGAAGTTCAAATCTGGAATCGTATTCCAGAAAAACCCGCAAACTTTTCAAGTTCGTTCGATAGCCAAGAAAAATAGCCTGAACACATCGAAAAAGACGGCAGACAAAGACATCTGGAAGCTGGAAAAAATACATTGGTTCTTATGGGAGTTGAGAAAAAATTTTCATTTTCCATTTTGCATTAATGTTTTGCATTAGGATTTAGGCCCAACCAAGCAATGCATAGGAATAGAAATCTAAACTACGAATACACAGAATCATATGTGGGCACCCATACAGTGCACAGTCACGGTTTCGTCAAGTTCGTACCCTTTCGTTAGGAATAGAATGCATAGAAATCATGCGGTCTGGATCGCACAATCAGTAGTGACAGAGTCACCATCTCCTCAAATATTAGATACTGAAATTTATACAAAATGCGATCATATTAATTTAATAAAGTGTTTCCTCTCTTCGAAAGTCCCAACCACTAAAACATAATTGCTAAGAACAGTATTTTATGCATCTTTATGTTTTTAAGCACTTTTATGCAATTTGAAAAAATTTCTTCACTGTTAAAGAAGCGTACGCAGCGATTCGCAAATCTATCTGTGTCAGTTGGTAACCCTTACTACTGAAAAAAATATTTCTGTGTTGTGATATCAGTCTTTTTCATACTGAAATAAAAAATGAATGATAGTAAATAAGTAACAAAGCTATTTATTTGAACTAATTTAATTTCACTTTCACTAAAATCTGTGTTCTTTATTTAACTTTTTGCACTGTAATAGTATGGTCACAATGAATCAGCTGATTGAATTCCATGCATTGCTTGGTCGTTCTACTGATCCGTGGAATGCATAGCTTGCATGTCGTTGAGTTCAGTGGCTTTCTATGCACTGCTTGGTTGGGGCTTTTGTTCTAATGCAGCTGCATGCAGGAATGATTTGTTCCCAAAAGGTATTTTATTTCCAACACTTCCATGGGAATTTAACACTCTACTGAAATGAAACTAGAAATCTGATCATCAGTGCAATTGTAGTGGTTGCAGAGGTTGGTGTGTGGCACTTGCCGCTACTATTCCTACAGAAAACATGAATTTCTGAATTGAATGAATGAATTTAAAATTTGAGATTGATTCTATTGCATGAATGGATCAATTATTATTATTTTCAAGTTATTTTCTTAAATTATTGCAGCACAAAATATTCATACTTGTGCTAAGCAAAATTGGAAAACAGATGACAGCTGATGCTGTGTCGTTTTCGATGTGTTTGCACTTTCCTGCATTTGTCTGCCGTCTTTTTCGATGTGTTCAGGCTAAAAGGATTTTCCGGACTGTTTTGGAATATCCTGGCATTCTTCCAAGAAGCCTGGAAAATTACTCTCTTTTTACTCTTTTGTTACCGTTTTGTGGGACTTTTCCCAAATTGGGATTTTTTAATTGGCTCTGGCAATTTTTCTTTATATCAGGTTCGCTCATATGCGCAATGAGGTTGCAAATATTCCATGATTATTACGTCATGATAGCAAAAAAAATTTTCCGCTTAAATTCAAAAATAAAGATTTTTATCTAAGATTTAAATCGTTTGAAATGCGAGATTTAAATCGCTTGAAACTTGAAATTTCATTGCCAATACCTTATGAACAACAGGCTATATCCGTTGGTGGCAAGTACCTTTAGGAAGGTGTAAAATATATCTTTCATTTATATAATAAAATATTTTATCGAAAGACGCTAGTTGTTGAGGAAAACGCTTTTAAAATTGACAAGAAAAGTAGTAAAGAATTTAAATCAGTTTTTCTCCAAACTATAAGTTTTTCAATAAAATATATAATATCAATGAAAGACACCTTTCATATCTTCATTATAGCACTAATACCAAGCAAATATGTACTGCGGTTTAGAACTTATTGCCCATAATTACTTAAATTAATAAAGATGAACCGAATAAAAAACCGGATGTTCGCATTTTTTTTTTTTTGTTGCTGTAATAAATATTGAAGAGTACACACTAATAAATAAAGCAAAACAAAAATCATGTGGGAAACATATAGATCTTATCCAAACAATCCAGTTTTAAAAAGGGATTGCTGAAGCTGATGGTGATTACTGAAGTCATACATATGTATGAAATGTATCTTGCCTCCAGTTGCTTTGGCTGTGTTTAATACTGACTCAATGCGGCTTTTTGCAACGCTGAAATATTTATCAATTTGTACAATTTATTTGTTTTTAATTTAGCGACACGTCATAAGTTGCTATTTTACTGAATTAAATGAAAATTTAAGCGGTAACAACTGCGGAAATCAACTGATATCGATTTCTCGAAAGTACTCGCTGTGGAAGTTAGTGAAGCCTTCTGCTATATTTTGTTATATCGGATACTTCTTTTAAGGAAAGGAAATTCTACTGTGCCAGCAGCTAAAATCCACTTCCAGAAGACATGAATTTTCAACTCTTATTTGCCACATGTGTGCTGCTATTGCTGCGTAAAAGTGAAGCTTTCATAGTCAACGTCGACGCCCACAACGAAGAATGTTTCTTCGAAAAGGTTGAAGGCGGCACAAAATTAAGTAAACAAAGATTCTGCACACTTCATCAGCACTCCTCAGTTCTAGACATATTTTTCTTACGTGATTCACAGGTATCACTTTCGAAGTAATCGAAGGCGGTTTTCTTGATGTTGACATCAAAATCACAGGTCCCGATCAAAATGTCATCCATCAGAGCGAAAAAGAATCATCTGGAAAGTACACATTCGTTGCAGCCAGCAACGGCATTCACACAGTTTGCTTCAACAACGAGAAGTCCAGCATGACACCAAAACTTGTCATGTTCGGAATCGAAGTAATGGATGCGCCACATCGTGCCCCCGGTGCTCCCGGCGAAGAGGAAGTTGGACATACCAAGTTGGAAGACATGATTCGTGAACTTTCGGGTTCATTGACCAGCGTAAAGCACGAGCAGGAGAGCATGCATGTAAATTGAAAGTTATCCATACAAAACTTTATTCTAAATGAATTTACGCAGGTGAGAGACAAAATCCATCGCGCCGTGAACGAAAGCACGAACTCACGCGTTGTATTGTGGAGCACATTTGAAGCCCTTGTGCTCGTGATAATGACCATTGGTCAAGTCTACTATCTAAAACGATTCTTTGAGGTGAAACGTGTAGTGTAGAATGATGCGTTGTCTGGCTTGAGCAGTCTAGTTTTTTTCCTGTCTAATTAATTTATCTTAGCTTCATGGTCAATTTTGTACATTTAAGATCCCAGATATCTATCATTCATTTGCTCTGAATAAAATTTTCATTAAATAATTTTGGTTTTTATTTATACCGACATTTTCTTTGCAATTCAAACAACTAAACAAATCACAATCTCCCTTGCTATATTGTAGGGAAAATTTCCAGAGCTGGCAATTATGTTTAGAAGAAAAATTAAGTTAGATTATTTTGTTTAGTTTTCATATTTAAATGTTATACCAATTAGATATCAATGCTAATAAAAGGATTAAGTAGATAATTGAAATCAACACCAATCCTTGTAAAAAGTGTATCAAGGCAAAAGCGTGTGCCCATTTCGATCGAAGTTGTCTTTCTTCAAATCTCAAATTTTAATTTTTCTTTCGTTAAAAAATTTTATATGATCATATTTTCATAATGTAAAGCATTTCTCGATATATGGAAAGCTGTTGTGAGCTATTTGTCGACATACATATTTATCACTACTTAATCAACTAAAATCCCACAAAACAAAAATACTCAATTACGAGCATTAAGTCGAGCAAGTTCAAAAAAGTTATTCGATTTACGTACTAAGTGTGACTAATCAGGCCTTAAAAGAAAGCGATAAAGTACTACAGCAGTGAAGAGAATATGCAAAATCTAGTTATGTTATTATTGCTGTTGCTTTTCATCGCATCATCTGCTACAGAAAAACCAAATATTCTGTTGGTGTTGACAGACGATCAAGATGTCGAACTCCACGGGATGTTACCAATGAAGCATGTGGAGCAATGGTTGGGCGACGGAGGAGCGACGTTTGTTAATGCCGTGAGTGTCTCTCGAAATTTAATTAGGTTCACTTTTAGTGTTTTACCAGTTTACCAGCTCGCCACTCTGTTGCCCCTCGCGTGCGTCATTGCTGTCCGGCATGTATGCCCACAACCACCACACCCTAAACAACTCGGCCAATGGCGGCTGCAACGACGCTCATTGGCGAAATAACATTGAGCCGCAAGCGCTGCCTGTGTTGCTGCAACGAGGTGGTTACCGCACATTCTTTGCTGGCAAATATTTGAACCAGTTCCAAGGCGAACACACGCCAAAAGGCTGGGACGATTTTCACGGACTCCACGGCAACTCGCGATACTACAACTACACTTTGCTCGAAAATGGTCGAAACATCAGCTATTCGCAAGAATATCTCACTGACTTATTGCGAAATAAAACACTCGACTTTCTCGAGTCGCGACAAAAGGATAAGCAGCCTTTCTTTGCCATTGTTGCTCCACCAGCTCCACATGCGCCGTTTACACCAGCGGAAAGGCACAGAAACATCTTCGAGGGAGTTAAAGCATTGCGCACACCCAATTTTAACAGACTTTCGCAGCCTTTGGGTACGTTGGTTTTTTTGATTTTTTTTGGATTTCTTTTCATTTGTGTTTTATTCCTTTAGATAAACATTGGCTGGTGGCCAACAATCACCTTATTCCTTCCGAAACTTTGGCGATAATGGACACGTACTTCCAACACCGCTGGGAATCACTCCTTGCAGTGGATGAATTAGTGGCGGATGTGATTACTCGGCTGCAGGAGCAGAAGGAACTTGAACGGACGTACATTATCTATACGTCAGACAACGGATTTCATGTTGGCCAGTTTGCTCAGCCGTACGACAAACGCCAACCCTACGAGACTGACATTCGAGTACCTTTGCTTGTGCGTGGTCCTACAGTGCCAAGTGGAGTTAAAATTAGTGCACCTGTAGCTCTGGTCGATTTGCTGCCCACCATACTTGAGTGGGCACATCTACCGGCAACATCAACAGCGGACGGACAGTCGATGCATGTTTTCCTAATGAATGCACACTACTACGATGCACTTTTGGATCGCAACTACCGCCGCAGTTTGTTGGTGCAACACTGGGGCGAAGGCAACGAGGACACTTATAATCCAGAGTGTCCCTGGCAGCGTAAAGATCATTTGGCGCAGTGCAATTTGGATGCTGACTGCCACTGTCAAGATGCTTGGAACAATACCTTTGCATGTGTGCGTCACTTTCGATATGACGTCGACCGTCTGTATTGCGAATTTCAGGACACAGAGGTGGGTCAGCTTGGTCGCTAGAATGGTTCACCCGTTACTTTTCTCTTTTTCAGAGCTTTGTGGAGGCCTATGATCTGAATGATGATCCTTATCAAATGAGAAATCTAGGATATGAGCTTCTGCCGATTGAACGCGCTTTATACAGTTTAGCACTGGCCAAGCTTACTCACTGTTCAGGATCAGCTTGCGGAAAAGTCATTATTTAAGTTAAAATAAAAAAAATTGAAGATGATGGATATGCGACGTTTGATATATAAAAAAAGGCAGATTGAAGAATACAAACTGAACATTTATTAGCTTTCCTCTGTTTTTTACATCGAGTTAAATTAATATAAAAACTTGCCCAATGTAATTTATGAAATTTTTTTTAAATGATTGGCAGATGTATAATGTTTTCCGACATGATTTCCCTTTGTTTTATTCGTTATCATTTATTTTAAGTTAGGCTTTGTTTGATTTCCAATTGCAATATGTTTCAGGGTATATGAAATATATCCTGATAATTGTTGCAATAAAATTTACATGTAAAAATGTTAAAATAATACATTTTGTCTTCATTAGGTTGATAGAATATGTATGTTTTCGGAAATCATAACTTGTCTGCGGTTGCCAGAATTGATAACAATACGCTACCGCATTAAAGAAATTAATAGCAATGGCTATGAACTTGCTCCAATTTGTCAGGTTGAATTATAAATTTATATCATTTACGTTCTTTTTATAATTGTTCTTGTCTTCTCTTCTTTTGGTGTTTCTTAACACGAACTTATTAAACTAGTTGTTGCTATTGAAAATGCGAACGATTTAGTCCGCGTTTTCTTTGCTTGTAGAGATTTTGTCGTCCTCGGAGTTGGGGGTGTGCCAAGTGAGTCGCTCTTCGTAGAATTGTATAACTACCTGTGGACACTTGATGTTGGCTTGTTTGGCGGGTACTAGATCCGCATCGTCGCTGCCCTTCCACTTCATCAGAAACATTAACTCGCCAGATGAGTCTGTTGCGCCAATAATTCTGGATGGCTCAAGACCGCGATCGAAGCCCATTGTCTTGCGGTTATCTTTCTCATCTTCGACAGCCTTTCGTTTGGCCTTCAGCTCATTGACTGGGGTGCTGCAAGAGCGTTTTTTAACATCTGAAGGTGAATTGAGACATCAGTAAAAGTCTATAAGTTTTATTCTTTTTACCTTTTTTGTTCTTTAGCGACTCTTCAAATGCGGCAATAAGGTCTGGGCAGTCCAAGTTTTCTACTGGCTCCCAAGTATTATCGCTGCGTGGAAATCCTTTCCACTTGAGATAATATTCGGTCTAATAGTTGTGGTTCGAATACTTTAGAATTAGTCTGCTTGAAAACTTATAGATAACTTACCTTTCCATTGGCAATACGTTTGTCTTCAATGCGTTCGACGGTAAACTCACCGGCTTCTGCTTCCTCGTTGGCCATAATATATAGGATTACGTTTTATCAATATTTGGAAAGATATAGCGCTTTGTTGAAATTCTGCTAATATTTTGTCTGAAATTTATTCGTTGAAAAATTATTAATACAAATAAGCTAGTTTATTTTGGTAAAAATTATTTTTGTGAAGTAGTTTAACCAGGTTTTTTTTTTAAATGAATGAGCCACAACTTATTCCAGCTAAGCTAACATATTTCTACCCCCAAAAGTGAACAATATTTGTGTTTATAACCAAAAGAAATAGCCAGAGAACCAATTGTTTAACACTTTACCTTTTTCTCTCGGATTTTAAGTAATTTTTCTGTAAAAAAATGGTGAGAAAATTCGAGTGCGTCTATTTTTGATATTTACAACAGGGTTGCCTTATAGTAATGCCAAAAAATTGTGTACACTTTTTAACAAATCTTATCTAAAAAAAAGATTATCTGATTCTAAAAAGGCAAAGTGCACACAAACAACACGAAAAATAAATCTGGAAATTTATCTCATTTCCAGAAGAGAGTAATTTCGAGAAAACTTATAATTCGCAGTAATATTAAATGATTAAATATAATAAAAACCAGTACTCTTGTGTAAATGCTCTACCGACATAATAAAAATATTTTTTTGTATGTTAACAGCGAATACTCTGGTGTGTGGCATGGATCTCCGGCAGACTTGGCACCACTATATATATCATGTCTTCTGTATATAATGTCCAAGAATGATACGATCTATAATCTTTTATCATTCTTGTACAATAACCTCTGACAGATTCTTTTCTACATATTGTACAGATTTCTTTTTCTACATATTGTATAATATCGTGCCTTAGTCAATACATTATAGACTAACAACTTACATTAAATAGGTCTCAATAAAGCAAATTGAATTTAAGTTCTTGCATAATGTCTATATGTCTGATAATTGAGTTCTGTAGCAACGGTTCTTTCTATTTTCTTTTGAATTTACGGTTGCATACATAAGGTCTAGTTTTTGCTGCTACGGACAACTACCAAATTATATTTACCAACTTTTTTCACAATGTTACCTTTGCAAAGAGGTGAATAAATTTTTCTTTAAAAAAAATCCTTCGTTCATAGTTAACTCCGAATTCATAGTGGGCAATAGATATTAGCTGTTTCTCACACAGTTTTTGCTATACAGTTTATTAAAACAACGATGATGGAAATTAATACGTATTCCCATTAAAATCTCAATATCGAAATTTTTCGAGATTACAATACTTTTTTGTGTTTACTATGTTTTAAAGGGAAGTAAAAATATAACTATGTTAATAAATTGTTATTGAAAAATCTATTTTTACCTTATAATATTTATGCTATCTACCATATTTGACGTTGTTTTTGGATTAGCGCTAATAAGTAAATATGCTTCATATAGAAATATTTTTAAAAAAGCGGCTAAATCTGTAAGAATATATAACAAAGGTACTGACATATGTATACTTCCGCAAAACCTGGAATTTCCATTTGGCAACACCTTCTTCTACAAAGGCTAGCGTACTCATTGTAAGTGGGAACTATAGATTCACGATTTTTTGCGTTATTTATATTGCAGAATGTAAAATTATTCAGGATTATATATATAATTCTAAAAGTATTTAAATATATAGATAAAATATTGTTGGAATAAGTAAGGAAGAGACATCGGAATACGACTGTCACAGCCATGTTGGCGTAACGTCACCTACGCTTCAACCTAACCAAAAACTGCAAATAAAATACTTTTCTTTTTTTGCAGAAAAATCTGAAGAATGTCTCGCTTCTTTGCAACCGGTTCCGACTCGGAATCCGAATCCAGTGAGGAGGAAGTTCAAGTACCAACTTTTGGCAAAGCTCCACAATATGTAAATCCATTGCTATAAGCATGCAAATTGACTTCCGAAAATAATTTCTTTTCTGTATAGCAATTCAGCGATGATGAAGAAGAAGTTAAACGTGTGGTGCGATCCACCAAAGAAAAGCGCTATGAAAATCTCGTCAGCATTATTAGGATCATTCGTAATAACAAGAAAATCAAGGATATGGCGAGCGTTCTTACTAGCTTTGAAGAGTTAACACGCGCCTATCAGAAGGCTTTGCCAGTCATTACGAAAGAGGAAAATGGAATCACGCCACGTTTTTATATTCGATGTTTGGTAGAGCTTGAAGATTTTATCAATGATGTGTGGGAGGATCGTGAAGGACGAAAAAATTTGTCGAAAAATAATGCAAAGTCCCTCGGCACTCTTCGTCAGAAAGTTCGTAAATATATAAAGGACTTTGAGGAAGATTTAACACGATTCCGGGAGTCTCCTGATCAAGAAAGCGAAGAAGAGGAGGAAAAGCCTGAGTCTGATCAGGAAGAAAAACCGGTTCACGCCGAAGTCAGCGCTCCACAGGCAGCTAAAACGCCTAAAGCACAAAAGGAAGAAGATTCTGATGACTCTATTGATTGGGGATCTGATTCCGAATCGGAAAGTGAGTCTTCGGACGACGAAAATCAGTACCAGAACATGCGGGAACGTTTCTTAAAGAAAACTACAGACAAGGACGATCGAGAGGAAGATCGCAAACGCGAAAAACGCGCCAAGGATATGAAGGTGCGTAAGAAGCGCGATGAACAACTTGAAGACGACGAAGAAGGTGAATGGGAAACCGTAATGAAAGGTCACACCGTGGAGAAACCAAAGATGTTCGAAAAGGACGCTGAAATCGATACTCCGCTGGTTTTGGATAAACTGCACGAAATCATGTCAGTGCGTGGTAAGAAGCGTACTGACCGTCGCCTTCAGATTGATCTGCTGTTCGAGTTGAGGGATATTGCTGAGCAGAACAACCTTGGAAATGCAGTTTCCGTTAAAATTCATTTCAATATTATGTCGGCCATCTTTGATTACAACCAGAAGATCTCAGAACCGATGAAGCTAGAATACTGGAGTAAACTGCTCGATATCATGCAGAGCATGATGAAGATTCTACTGGCCAACAATGACATTCACATGATTGAGATGGTGTCCGAGGAAAATGAGGAATTTACAAAGCCTCCTTATTATATACGCGGCTGTTCTCTAGCGGCCGTTGAACGTCTCGATGATGAATTTACAAAGTTATTAAAGGAATGCGACCCACATTCCAATGACTACGTCTCGCGGCTGAAGGATGAGGTGACCGTCACCAAGATCATTGAGAGTGTATTGCAATATTTTGAACGCGTTGGAAATAACAACGAACGTTGTCGTATTTATCTACGTAAAATTGAGCACCTTTACTACAAGTTTGACCCGGATGTGCTCAAGAAGAAGAAAGGTGATTTGCCAACTACGGCACACACCTCGGTTGAAACAATGGACAAGTTATGCAAGTTTATTTACTCCAAGGACGACACCGATCGTATTCGTACTCGTGCCATATTGGCGCACATCTATCACCATGCCATGCATGACAATTGGTTCCAGGCTAGGGATTTAGTACTAATGTCTCATCTGCAAGACAACATTGATGTTGCGGATCCGTCTACTCGCATTCTCTACAACCGCATGATGGCCAACTTGGGTTTGTGCGCTTTTCGACAGGAAAATATCAAAGATGCCCACCACTGTTTGGTAGACCTCATGGTGACTGGTAAGCCTAAGGAGCTTTTGGCTCAAGGTTTGCTGCCGCAACGCCAGCACGAACGCTCAGCCGAGCAGGAGAAGATCGAGAAGCAGCGACAGATGCCGTTCCATATGCACATCAACTTGGAACTCCTCGAATGTGTGTATCTAGTGTCTGCGATGTTGCTGGAGATCCCTTACATAGCAGCGCACGAATTCGATGCACGTCGTCGAATGATAAGGTGATTTACACTTTCTTATACACTTTTAACTGTGGTTAATTAATTGTTATTTTTTCTGTTCAGCAAAACATTTTATCAGCAGCTGCGCTCATCAGAACGACAGTCACTTGTTGGACCACCGGAGTCGATGCGTGAGCACGTTGTTGCTGCAGCCAAAGCAATGCGTTGTGGTAACTGGCAGGCTTGCGTTAACTTTATCGTCAACAAGAAGATGAATACTAAAGTCTGGGATCTGTTCTATGAAGCCGACCGCGTTCGTGAAATGCTTACGAAGTTCATTAAGGAAGAAAGTTTACGCACTTACCTATTTACATATTCCCATGTTTACACCTCGTTAAGTATACCGTCACTGGCACAAATGTATGAGTTGCCTGTACAGAAGGTGCACTCGCTAATCAGCAAAATGATCATCAATGAGGAGCTGATGGCCTCTTTGGACGACCCCACAGAGACTGTTGTTATGCATCGTTCGGAGCCATCGAGGTTGCAGGCTTTGGCCATGCAGTTCGTCGACAAGGTTACCAATTTGGTCGATGTGAACGAAAAGATCTTCGACATGAAGCAGGGCAACTTCTTCCAGCGGGGAAGCATGAATAACCGTGATCGCGGCTACAACCGTAATCAGAACAGCCAAGGTGGTAATTGGGGTGGTCAGCGGCGTGACAACCGCAATACACGCAATCGTAACACCCGCAACCGTGGTGACCATCACCACAAAAACCAGCAGCAGCACGAACAAACGCAAATTCAACAGCAGCAAATCATCGAAGAAGAGTAAAATAACAGGCGAAGAGAGCCAAGTTGCAATTGCAATATAATCCCACAGCGGTTTAAATTAAAGTTCAATTCACTTGAAACTTGGCGCAAATGCATTTTATTATTTTAAAATCTTTCCACACTTTAAAAAGCTACTTCCCCGATCCAAAGTAACATTGGCTTCTGCTCGTAGTTGCCTTAGCTTTGGATCGGGGAAGAAAGAAATAAATACATACATACTGTTCAAATAGATTCGAGACAAAACTTTTATGGCAAAGTGTTACATTGAAATTGGAGCAACAGCTGAATTAGAAACAGGACTAGAGCATTAATTTTCATTGTAATTTTTAATAAAATCAGTTGAATAAATTACTTATGACAACAGCAGATAATTTACGTTGTTTATGGAATTTTAAAACTATCTTTCTGATTAAAAACGTTACATCCGAAGGAATGATGTTACATTTACTTCGTGCTTCCGTTTGCAACGTGTTAAAGGAGGCGTGGTAAGTATGAAAAAAGTATATATATTCTTGATCAGTGTCACCTTCTGAGTAGCTTTAGCATTGTCCGTTCATTTCTCTGTATGTGGAAGTCACTATTACAGGATAAAGAATAAATCTAGCGTGATGAAGTTTTATACCTAAATTTTTGGTCATCCTGGAATGGTTTTTGTTGAAAAAGGGAAAAATCGGGCAAATGCCACAGCTACTTCTAAGGACCCAATGTTTCGGGAATTTTGGATTCGCATTCATTGCTTCAGGCAAAGAAAATATTTTTTAAAATGGGCGTGTTCCGCCATCGTACATATAACATTGACATAAGCGGCAATTACAGAAGAAAGAAAGTAGTATTCTTGAAATTTTGCACGAACATTCCCTGCCAGCAGTGGTTGTATGTTAATAAAAATGAGGTAAATCGTCCAGTGACACGCCCACTTTTTCTAATACATACAAACTCCTTGGTGTTTATATCTTAATTTTTCAGTTTGTGGAATGAGTTTGAACCTGAAATTTTATTCTCGAGTGTATCATCCCAAAACGAAATAATTTTTAGAAAATGAAAGACTTGAGGGATATAGGTCATACAAGTTTCGGCTGGGCCTAGGTATAAACAAATTGTATTCGGAACAAATTTTTACGCTAATGCTGAAATAACTAGAGTAGGAAACTGGGAAATAAAGAGTTTTTATGGCTTATTATCACTTGTAATTAGGCCAATAGGACCTTTTAAAAAACAAAGAATATGGCTTTATAAACCTTGGCCAAATAGTCCAACCGATTTGCCAAATAGTCCTTCTGTAGTAGTTAGACGCAATTAGAATTTAAAAAAAAAATAATGATGAGGGAAATTTCATCTTCGTCTTTCTTTTAAAATTTCTTTTTGGAAATAATCAAAAATAAAAAATGTAATAAAGATCAGGTTATAACAAAACACGCACATACATTGAAATGAAAAAGCCTTTATAGAAACCTCGACAAACCTTTATAGCAAGCTCGATAAAACGATTTCCAATTTATGATTTTTGTTTGCAATTGAATATTGGATGTATTTGTTTTTTTGGAAAAATAAATTCTGCACTATTACTTTTATTCCACCTTTTTTAATGTACGTGCTTCACATTGGCAGCATTACGAAAAATCCCTTTTCGGTCTTTTATTAAACTGGATAACGGAACCTACAGACCATTAAAAAAGTGGTCATGTGATGAAAGCTTGATTTTAAAATTTCAGTGAGAAGGTTGACGCGTAGAATTAGCGAAGCAGTATGTCCGTGGATATATGCAGATATCACATTTAAGAGCTAAAAATTTTAATTCCTTCAAAAGAATACAAATAATGTGATGAGAAAATGGTAAGTACATAATAATTTTTATTATTGTTCGTTCTATTTGCAGCTTCAAATTTTCTTTGCATTGTATTTTGAAATGCAGCAAGATTTATTTAAAAGTAGCTTTAAAAATTCCTTAAATGAAATTATGATCTACATTGAATTTCTACATTAGCTTTTTTAATAAGTTTGTAAGTAAAAGTTTAAATCACTAAATCTTTAACATTTCTACACTACGCCACAAAATTATGATTTAAAAAAGAAAGTTTTACAAAAAAAATGTCCTCTTCTCATTTTCGTCGTTTGCACAAATGGTTACTTTAAAATTATATCGAGGAAATTAAACAGAATATTAATTGTAGAGTAATTTGTGAGTTTTTCATTATCTAAAGTTAAATGTGAAATTAAGTAAGTAGTACATTTTATTCATTCATGCGCCACTGCTTTTTGTACATAAAACAATGCATTTTCCTTTTTCAAAAATGATATTTATTGGTAAATTATTGCGAATGCATTTTCCTTCATTTTAGAAAATATTTAAATGTATTTTGCATTTTTAGCACGAAAACTAATCATCAAAATCATTATAAAATAAACATTTAATCATTTTGAATTTTTGTTCGATTCGTATCAACTGCGGAGTGTTGCGTTTCAGAGGTTCGCAATGAATTCGAAGACACAGTTTTTCATGTAGGTTTATTTTAAAGCATGAGCTAAAGCGAAATAGAGACAACTAGACTGTAATTACAACGTTACAATTATTTTGCTGTTCTTTTATACCATGAGATCTAAAATCAAAAACAGAGAACTGAACTGCCAGTCGGTTATTTTTCCTATTGTTGTTGTTCTATCTGTTTCGAATTTGTATAGTTTTCTGTATAATTCAAATATCAATAATATGCTGTTGTATTACTTATATATTTATTCCATTTTATTAAGCAATATTTATGCTACTTTCTAAATAATAAAAAGGTTTAGATTAAATAATGCCAGATCAGTTAGGGCAGCATACACAGATAAACTACTGAAGTATAGATGGTTTAGGATGGTTTGCATTTTAGGTTCTGAGGGGAATGGAGGCGTTCTACGAAGGTTATCATAATACGTATACAATTACTTAGTACAAAGTACGTTAGTTGAGTGTGGATTAGTATATGTATGTATATTAGACAGAGCATAATTGTGGGCAGAATATTATGAGAGTTGTATAATGCAAACATAAATACATACTATATCGTATATATATAATCACTACGGTTACATGCGATCAAATATTTATATAATTAGTAGATATTATACAATATTGTTACAGTTACATATATTTTCTATCGTTTCAATGTATGCATTTTTATAGTTCTTTTTCAACACTTCTACTTGTGGTTCTTGTAGTAAATGGTCGCCTTTTTCGTTTCAAAAAATATATAGTATATATCATTAATTAATTATATATATTATAATTATTATTTCTTTAAAAAAATGCTGTTTTTCGATTTTTCGCGCTTCGATTTACATAAATTAATTACATAAAATTTTATATATTAAATATCTTTTCTCTGCTTAAATTGAAAATTATAAAAATTCCTGGTAATTAAAGTTGTTTATATTTTATTTTTTCTCTTAAATGTTTTTCGTGCTTATTTATGGAGCACTTTATTTTTGTGTGGACTTTTCGTTGAAGAGATCGCCAAGATGAAAGCATTAACAGATATTGAGTGGGAGATAGCGACGGGAGAGAGAAATAGAGAGTACTTTATAGAAGTATATAAAAAAAAAAAATAGTAGACAATATCAATTATTCATTATTTACTCATTAAACTATTAAAGACTTGTAAAAGCCAATTTCTCCGACTTTAAAGCTATTCTTCGATCGTGGCCGGTTTGCGTGATTTCCTCTGCTATTCTAAATCTAGTTCCAGCGCGCAATTCCAAGATTTTGGAGGTTCAAAGACTGCGAATTACTTTTAGCCTCTTGTGCATTTGTTATGTGCCACAAAATTACTTTGTAGAGTTTGAATACAAATTCATATATATACGTACTTCCCTCTCTTTTCTGCATTCTCTTGTGTACCAATTTTTCGTTCTTTAAAACCTTCTTCGCTTGGTTGTTTTAAATTTAAATTAACGTTGTATCGCGTATTTGTTGATCGTTTTGTTAGTTCATTTAAGCGCTACTAAAATCTTTGAGTGTGGATCATTCGTGTGTGTTTACTAGTTATTCATAGTAGTAGCTTCGTTGACTCAGCTGGTTTGTGTTGTCTTCGTCGTCCATCGAAAGCAAACTAAAAGCTTGACTCTGAGCATTTTATTTAAAGTTTTTTGTACCAATACAAGTAATGCTCCCCGTCTTCGACCATCAGCTCATCCACACCTGTAGGGTGAATAATAGAGAGACAGAAAGAGAGTGTGAGATCGGAAGTGAGGGGTCACATTCATGACATCCTTAAAGCGAACTTACCAACAGGAGCTATCAGCTGGTTACCTGGAGCATTATTCGTATCTGGCAACTCGGGCAAACGATACAGTAACCAGTAATTATAGCTGAGAAATAAATAAAGATTGATAGAATGAAACAACCATCAAGTAAGACATTTTCATTTGCAAACTAAAAAATCTTTTATTATTCATGTTTTACGTTGGTTTCTAAATTCTTCAGGGAAGCCTTTCAATGTATTCTACTCACCCTCGTGGTTCTTCCTTCTTGCCAGCCAAGGTGTGTACGTAATGACCATTCGGCCACTCGCGGGCCTCAAATGAGAATCTGGAATTTAGCAAAATAAGTTTGTTAATCTCACTCCTGAATGCAGCGCCATCGCCAACTAACCTGGGATCAATTTCGGCCGCCTGCGTCATAGCTTTGAAGAAGCTGGTGTTTTTGGGCGAGACCAACGACAGCGAGAATACTTCTGTCACATTCGTGCCCAACCACAGCGTATACGTGTACGAGACGTTCCTCGAATCCGATTCCTCCGCCGATGAAGTGAGACCGAAGGGAACCGCAAGTTTCGGTTCGCCATTTTCTATTCATTCGGGTAATTTAGGCCTAATAATAAAGTAGTGTTTACAAATGAAACTAACCTGAAGTCGGGTCGCTATTCTCGCGAATCACGTGATCGCACTGCAGCGCACGGACGGCTCCCAAACCCTTCCATCCCAGAGCAAGTATAATGTCAGCGGTAAGGCCTACGCCGATGCTGGGATCCTGTCCATCCTGCAGAGGCTCTTCAGTCCAACCTCCATCCGGTCGCTGACGACCGAGTAGCCAACGCGATGCCGCAGAGCGATTCCATGCTCCCGCCGGGTCTCGCTCCAGATCCTGCAGAGCCTGCATGGCCAGAGCAGTGCTGCGTAGCGATCCGAAACCACCGCGCGGGTCTTGAAGCGAAGCCAGTCCGCGAGCGGGCCGTCGCACAAAGTGTTGCAAATGCCGATGGCGGTGGTCGGTGACAATGCAACGCAACGCCAGTATCACCATGGCGATCGTGTCGACGCTCTGATCGGTCACTCCGCTGGCGATGTCAAGTAAGCGTCGTATTTGTCGCTTCCGCACGTGCGCTGCCGAGCTGCAGGCCGATAAAGTGGTTAATGCGAACTCGATGTCCTGAGCGGGTTCGTGATGTTGCAGCGTTGCCACCAGATCGTGTCCGTGGAAATGCTTCGGATCCTTGCACAGCGATCCCAAAGCGAGCACGTAACGAGCCAATTTGTCCAGGTTCAGCGGTTTGGGCAGCGTGTGATGGCGATCCAGCATCGCGAGGATCTCGATTTCCATCTCCTTGACCGAGAGCGTATCCTCTAGTTCCTGGATGACCTGTAGATGGCCGTCGGTGTCCGTGGGATCGCGAGCACCGGACAGTTCCTTGGCGAGAATGACGACGTGTGTATCATTGCCCCAGCCGTAGTCGGGGGCTCGTTTCTCCTTCAGCCAATCGAGGGCTTTCAGGATAGCTTCCTGCTCCTTTTTGTCGGGTCCAGCGGAGCCGATTATTTCATGATCCGCCCCAGCAGCGCTTTCCGGGGTGGACTCCACGCTTTCCTGCGACTGTGCGGTGACTGCGCTTGAAGTGGGGACAGTTTGAGCGCCATTTGCACTGACAGCGGCCGCTGGCGTGGTACTAGGAGGAGAGGACGTTATCGTGCTGACAGGCTCAAGGCCGTTGACAGTGACACTTGTTGTAACAAGATCACTGATCACGGAGGGCAGCACAGTGGCTTCTAACGTCGAGGACGTAGCGCTCGTTACCGTTACTTGGAGTAGACTCCACAAGATGCCGATCAATAAGGCGCTGCTGTGTTGGCGTTGCCGGAAGTTGATTTTAGTATCTTGAGCCATTTCACTGAAATGAATTAATTGAGAAAAATTTCAAGGAAGGATTATGGAAAATAATTTCCCAGTCTATTACAAATTTCTCATAGAATTACAATATAATTAAAGAGGATAAAAGGATACGGAAGCTGATGATGGACGATTATGATAAATGAGTAAAGTTAACGTTGTCCCTCTGCAAAGGTTCAGCTTGAATAATGTCCCTCATAAACTTATTCATGGTATTTCACTTCATTGTTTTGGAACCTCACCCTTTCCCATTTATTTGCTCTCTTCCTTTTCTTATTCTTATTTCTTTTGTTCCGTTACGCGGGGAAAATTATCCAAAGCCGAATTTTCGCAACTCAGCAAAGCGTGAAATAAATGACTCGAAAGCAAAAGCAAAAACTCACCAAAAGACATACAGAGCACACAACTATAGCTTGCCTAGTTTACGGCGCTCTAACCACTCGTGCCGTTTGTCTTCGAGCGTAACCAACGATGAACTGTGAGCAAGTATCTGCCAAAATTCCACAAGCACGACGCGAAGAAGAGTCTTCGGTGGCCGAGCAGCGTTTTTTGGCTTCGATTTGTGCAGTTGTTATTGACGACCGAGCGACTAACTGACGACAACAACAACGGTAGCAGCAACAGCTGAAAAACCCATGACGACGACTACCGACCGAACCGCTTAGGTCAAAGCCATTTCATTAAAACCTTGTGCCGGCCACTCAGCGGACGCGGCTGTGGTTAATCGGTGGCAGCGATGCGTGGCGAGGGGATGGCGTGATTAAATCCAACTTGCAGCAAATGAGCGAATGAATGGCTTACGAAATGAGGACGACGACGTCGTTCGTCGAGGGGTGGACAATTGGTCGTTGCCAGGCCGGCCGGAATACTCGCTGGGTGTGTTCCGTGCGGCACAGGATCTCGCTGAAGCCCTACAAATGGGAATAGATGTCCGACCGTCACCTCAAACCAAAAATCTGACTACACGACTGACTATAAGAATTATACGAATGATTAATGCGCACTGGTTTTTGATTTTGTCGAATCAAGGCATAATACATTCCTCAATTTAAAGCCTCTCTGTAGTTATGGTGATTACACTCGGATGAAATTAACAAAAAGGGATGAGAGAAGATTTTAAAGAAATTAATTAATGCGATTATTACAGTTACTCACAACCCAAAAGGTTTTTTTTTTGTATTTGTTTTGAGAGATTCATCAGAAAAATTTAATTGATTCTGAGAAATGCAGGAATTATCATATAGTACATCCTCATAATGCTTTTTCTGCTTCCTTAATTTTGGTTTTCTGTGTGCCCAATTTATTTACAATTCTTTTGAACAGACTGACTGCAACTGTTTTCCTTCCAATTTTATTATTGAGCTTATTTGAAATACTAATTTATTTAAATACGTATTACAATTTAATTTGTTTCAAATGTTAAAATTATGAATTTTCAAGTCGTATGAAAATAAATAATATTTTTTTTTTCGCATTTGCTAAATGAAGCTCAATTCACTAATTTGGGTAACTTGATTATCTAACTTTTTTCATTCAAAAACAAAAGAACTTTTGTTAGATTTAATATATAATCGATTTGTTATTAAAGAAATAACATGTTTTCTCTCAGTGCTTCATTTAAAAAACAATGACAATCATCTAATTTACCCACTCCTTCGCCGTTGTTTGATTCATCATCATCGCACTCGAAACTACACACACACACACACATATACACCCACACCAACACAATGACGCATCCTTCATAGGATATTGAAATTTTTGCGAAAGGAGAATGCGACAAAAATGTTGGAAGAATGAGTACAAAAAGGGGAAACAAAACAAAATATATGTATGTATTTTTTTTAAAACGAGGAAAATATTTGTAGTTTTTTGTTGGGTTTTGGTTGGAGGAACAATTTCTCTGGCTCTCAGTTTGTCTGGCTGCTCAAAGACGCGCGTCGAGCAGCGATGTTTGCGTGTGTGTGTTTGCAGTTTTGTTCGCTTGTTAGCAAAGATGGAAGACTTCAATGACAACAACAACAAAAACAAGGATAGAAGTCAATGTCAATTACTTGTCCAACGACAGGAAGATACATAAACAGGAAAAGTTGTTGGTGGAGCAGGAGCAGAAGACGAAGCATGAAGATGACGGTAAAAAAGGAATAGAGAAGTAAAAGAGGAATGAAGACGAAAAAGCAAGGAAAGGAAGCAAGAAATGCGCCAGGCATCCAACAAATCGTTGCTGATGCCCCTTTATTTGTGCTCTTCCAAGTTCAGCTATTGTTGCTGTTGTTGTAGTTGCATTAACCAATGTTGCAACACCACATTAGCTGCTATTGTCAGTTTGTTGTTGTTGTTGCGTTTGGAAACTCTTCCGCTGCTTTTCACCACTTATTGACAACGCATACAGAAGGAAGTTGCGAGTTGCGGCAGGTCCTCCCAAACACATCGACACTTATGAAGATGCACACACAGCCACACACATAATTACGTGCTTATATAAGATGCATGCACTCCATACGTACGTCTGTTTGTAGCTACGAAAACAGTTTACTTGCAAATACATGTATGCAGCTCTTAGAGACGTAGATGTATTAATGTCAATATTATGTCTGTGCTTCTGTGGAAGTGCTGCTTCCTATTTTCCGTTATCATTTCCTTTCCACCCTCCATGACAGTCACCAAAAACGCATTTACAACCAGCTCAGAAAGCAGAGGTTCCTTTTTTTTGGAGTCACTTCCGTCGCCTTTTTCCCCATCATCAACGGCGAATGTCTTATTGATTATTTGTAGACAGTGGAACGAGTGTTTCACTCCAATGAAAACTTTTTAATGGTAATCACATCACTGCATAATTAATAATATTATTCATTATTAAACGAGACCACGATATAACTACAATTTCGAATTTTTAATTTAATTTGTTTTAATTAAAAAGATCGTGTTTTAAATAAAAGTTTAATTCTCCCTTGCTTCACAGAAATTAATCATTACATTATTAATTATACTGATAATAATTAAAATTATTATTAAAGAAAATTAAAATAAAACAATTATTTTTTTTTCTCTCCATCGTATCACTGTGCAACGTGTTACTGAAAACTGATGACATCAACCAAAGACCCAAACAAGCTGTTATTTATTTTCCCATTTCCCATCCACAAATTATCGGAAAAAATAATGCTCTTCTTTAAGTTGGTTTATGGAAAATTTTGACAAGTAAATCATGAAAATTAATGCAATGAAATCCTGGCGAAGCAACTAGCGCCGCCGCTTGCATTGAAGCCCACCCACGACAACAGCTGATTACATAATAAAATATTAAAATGGCCTGCGGTGTCGAAAACACGAAATTCGAAAGCGAAAATGCAGCAATTAACACCACAGGATAACTATGATAAGGATAAAACTAATCGTTGGTGGTTATTGGACTTTATTTCGGTTTGCTGATGTGAATGACGGCCTGCTGAATGGTGTGGCGATGAACAACGCCGATGACGTTGAATGAGATGCAGTAAATTGATTTTTCCTTTTAATTTACAAAACAGTTTAATTACCTGATAGCCTGACCCTCTGATGAATATATCGAACAAATATTGTACGAAATACTTTGCGCTTTACTGATGAATCAAAAAGGATTTTTTCGTTGCAACGGTTTTATGTAATCATGTAGTTAATATTAAAAAATTGCACTGACAAATTAATAACACACGCGATTGGAAATAGATAAAATATTTTTATTCTCTATTTGTTTTTTTTTTCGTTGGTTTGCGAATTGCTTTCGTTTGTTTTGTTATTATTATTGATTTGTTAAAAAACTCTAATTTGTTACATAGTAAATTATGCAATTTTTAATACTTTTGCACTTTACGTTTTCTCACGACGTCGGGATTTCGTTTGTCCTGCCAGCGTTTTAAACCAAGTTTTAACCAATTATTCTCTTTGCGAAAAAAAGGACGACTGCTTCAACCACTGCACACGCCAAAGTTACTGTTAATAATAACAAGAGTGTTGCCGTTCTACAACATTTCATTTTGCTGAAAGCATCACGGTTGTAAAAGTTCATACGAAAGCACAAACTCGCTCTTTACACTCTTTCCGAAAAATTTATTCTGCAATCTGTTTGGGAACATATTTCCTCCTTTTAGGAGCCGAAATTGCTTCGGAAGTTCTCGGTTTTCTCGAAGATAATGGAAAGCCGCTCCTATAGGCATCTCTAATGCGAAGTTTTCAAGGAAATTTTGATGACATTCGGCGTTGCCGTTTGGTTCCAAATGCAAGAAATCACATTTTACCAATTACTTAATGCACTGACCAAAAATTTTACAATCATACATATATTGTGCATGTGCGATTCTTTGAGAGAGCTTTTTAGCATAAAAATTCCCTCTGCACGGTAAACTGAAGAGAGTGTTGTGAAGCGACTGCGCACACTGTGTACTCTGTGAGTGTGTAGCAGGCGCTATAAAATTGTGTCACCTTTTATAGCTTAGCCTTCAACCTTTTATTTTTACAAACCGTTTGTTTAATTAAAGACCCCAAAAGGCACAAATTCCAATAAAAATTCCAATTGGGGACGTCACCAGAATTGGCAGTAAAAGCTGCATTCACATTATTGTATAAATTCCTTTCATTTAGTAATTGTTCTTTAAGTTTTATTTACTTTTGATGTTGTTAAAAATGTATTTCAGCGTATCTTTAATAGTGTATGGAGCAATTAATAATTGCCACTGGTTTATATGCATGGGCAAATTGTTACGGTTTGAACTAAAAACTTTTTTCACATATCGTAAAAGTGTAGGATGTGTGATGGGACAATGAATTCCTTGAAACTGGAAGATCATCCAAGGCTTGTCATCCAATTTTTTTTATACCCTTCACCCTTTAAGGGGTTAAGGCAAAGATTATAGAATACTCTTCTATAATCTTTGGTTAAGGGTATATTCACTTTGTCCCGAAATATGTAACGCATAGAACGAAAGGAGATGAATATAGAGAAGTATCATATCTCGAGTTCTAACTGGCTGATCGTACCAAGGGAGGTATCAAATTGAAGGCAAGGGTATGTCATTTGCGTAGTTTAGGCGCGTTGTAGAAAGTTCAAGCTCAGCAGTTTAAGAGGCGTACTTTGGGTTCCAAAGGCATATTCCAGCGATGGTCTAACAAGTGATGTTTATAACAACTTTGTGGTATCCTTAAACTATTTATCCCAGCGCTTTATAGATCCAAAAGAACTACGAACTTTAGTAGATATGTGATTTCTACATCTATGAAAATGTAATTTGCGATCAAGAACTACTCCCACATCAAGAATAGGATCAAGCTGATCTAGTTTACATTCAGCGATCATGTTTATTGATAGTTATATAGCGAGTATTGCATGTGTATGTTTCTTTGGAGCAAAGCAAATTATGACTAATAAATTTATGTCGATATTCGAAGTACATAGTTAGGTTTATAGTTTAGCATATAATAAGAGTCCAAAAAGCGTATGATGCTCTACAGCATTCACTAATATTTAGCCGTAGCAAAGCAGGGATTAACCTGAACCTCATTTCTTCAACTTGAAATTAGTAGCCATTTGCATTTAAAAAGCCAGATTCCACAGTTTGCTTCTATTTTTATATAATTATGATGAGACAAAAGGAAAGTAAGTAGACTTCGGTTTATGGTAAATTTTTCGTGATGTGACTGTGTCTAAGGAGTTTATTGATAGTTCGATATTCCATTAGGGATCGGAACAGTAGCTAATAACTTTAAAGAGCTCAATGAGAAGATTTTTCCAAATATCGACGAGATTGATAATATTTCTATGGAATGGAAGAAGAGTGGATCGTTAATTACATCCCGTCTGTTCTTCATAAATGCTATACGCTTCTGGAACTCCCTACCAATAAGCTTACTAGGTTCCAATGGTGGGACGGCCTTCATGCGTCGAGCTCTCATTTTTGTTTTCTTTTTATTTCTTTCATAATTTATTCCTTTCTCTCATCTGCTACTATTTCTTATATTTTTTGTGAAATTATTGCATAGGTTTTAAGGTTATTATTAGGATACATTGTTGTATTTATATTTTTCGTTCTAAAGCCAATTTCTGTGTACTAAAAAAGAATTTATTCTTTTTGTACTTTGCAATAAATGAAATAAAATGAAATAGTTATACGACCTTCACTCCAAAAAATGAAAGATGTGCTATTATTAGCGATATATTGTTCAGATCGATTCCATCAGCGAAAAAAGAATATAAGTCCTTGGATTCGGTACGGAACGGATGATTACCTTGTTCATTAACCTGTGGAACTTAAATATGCTCCAAATCTACCGATCCACAAACTTTTTCAGAGAGTTAGCAGTCCAATCATCGAAGCATTGATGAACGCAGAAAGAAATATCGAAAAAACGCAAAAAAATTTTCAACATTACAAACAAGTCATAGGACAAATGCAAAATAAATAATGAAAACAGAAAATGCTCCGCACTAATCAACAACACATATAAGTCCCGAAAGTAGAAGAAAGAAAAACACTAGATGTGGTAAAGACAAAAAATTAAACTAGTTGGTCAATGGACCCACTAATCATACTAATATAAAACATAATTAATAAATAAAATTAAGTCTTAATAAACGCAAATATATAAGATGCAAATAGCACCACAGTGGACCCTAATGGACTAAGTGTGCTCGTTTCAACAGCTGTATCTACCTAACCTACCTACTTTTATATCGAATAGCACAAAAACAGACTTTAATCGATTAAAGTTCTTTAGCTTCCCCGTTTTGCTGGAGATTAATAAAAAGCACCATGACGTCAGATCCTTTTATCCTCAAGTCAGATAATGTTATTAAGTTATGTGCTGTTATGCACCTATGTAAATTTGTGTAAAATTATTCATTTAATTACTCAGATTTGTAACGATATAAATAATCAATACCTTCAGTATGTCGCATATACAATAAGAGTTATAAGACTTTGGGTAATTTAAAACTTTAGAATATGTGCAAATCTCAAGTATAACTACTACTACTAACGATGATAAGAGATCAAAAACTGTGCTCTCATATCCTAATTTGTCTTTTCTGTTTCTCATGTGTCAAAGAAGAAGCATTTAAGTACTACAAAATAAAAGTGTTTTCTTATTGAAGGTAATAATAATAATAAACCTTATGATCTCCTTAAAATTAGAAAGAGATTTTAAGAGATTAAGTAGTTCTAACAAAACGATATTCAATGAAGAAATGAAGCTAGACTTGATTGAGAAATTATCTTATTTTTATACAATGAGCTTAAAAAGATCACAAAGAAATGAAGAAAGTTTCAAGAGTCCTCTTAGTCAACGAGTTTGTATCCTGGAGACTTCCATTGTCCTGTTGCTTTTATGTATTCTTTCTAATATATTCCCCGTTATTTATTGCACCCCTCTGCCGTCTTTTGCCTTACTTAGTTTAGCCCCAAAATTAGTCGATGTCAATGATTTGGATGAGTCTCGTTTGTTGCCGTTACTGCTACGCCTGCGACCTCGTCCTGGGTGGGCGTGGTAGTTATGGGGCCGCTTAACGGCTTCTCGCTGTTCGCCGGCGGCTTCCACTTGTTGGTGATGCTGGTTGCCCTCGCCTGATCCTCTGGGCGACGTTTCAACAGATGCTTCTGCCTGCTGTTGCTGTTGTTGCTGCAAATCCTGCTGTTGTTGTTGTGCATGCTGCTGCTGCAGTTGCTGTTGACGCTGCTGCAAATACACGAAAGCTTTTGTACTCACCGGAGCAGGTGGATGCCGTTCGTAGGGTCTGATCGATGGCAACGCGTGCATGGATCCGGATCGATTCTCTTGCCCGTTGTTCGGTGTGAAGCGTATCTGTGTGTGAGTGGGACGTGGGTTGTTCTCGCTCGTGTGCAGTTGCTGCTCGTACTCATGCAAATGTTTCTCCGGCGAATAGATGGAATGATGTTGCGAGAGATGAGGATCTGCTTCTGGAGCTTCATAGATGGGGTTCGCCAGAGGGAAAAGGAACAAGGGATTGTGGTCATAGGAGTGGGTCATGCCTGTGGATAGGTGGCCCTGTTCGTAATGATGGCCGTGTTGGGGGAAGTAGTATGGTGGTCCTGGAGCGGCGGGAACGTCCGCCACATGATAATCCGTCTCTGGGCAATACTCAGGTTCAGAGTGAATGGAAGAGGAGAAGTCGTGTTGATGATGATGTCCCACGTGCTGCGGGTGGTGATTCTTATAGCCGTGGTAGACGTCCTCGACGTCGCTGTACGCAGGTGGCGATGGCAAATGCTGCACAGAGAGCGGCTCCTGTTGCTCGTAGTCGAAGTGTGGCTGTTGCTGAAGAGGGGATGATAAGGGGGCAGAGGGTTCGAAATGTTGTCCTTCGTCGTAGTGCTCCTGCGGCGCTTCGGAATATTGTTGCTCTTCCTGTGACTGGTGCGGCGCCGATGAAGTCGCGTCCTCGTACTGTTGTGCTGCGTATTGTTGTTGTTGCTGCAGAGACGCTGAGTCCTCTCCTTGATAGTCGTTTTGCAGCAGCTGCTGTTGTCCATGGTACTCGTCTTTGTGAGCCGAGTTCTCGAGAATATTCAGATATTGTGTGGCGCGCACTTGAAGGTACTGCTGCAAAAGTGCCTGCAAATGGGCGGCGTATTTAGGAGGCCCCGGGATACGCAGCACGATCACAGGCTCTTTGTATTGCTGCTGGTGCTCCTCCAACGGTCCGGATCCGCCCGGATATGAGTGTCCATCGACGGCCGGAAGATCGGCTTGGGGCTGTTGAGGCACCTCATAGACTTGCGGCTGCAACTCGTACGAGTACGAAGGCTGCACGCTGACGCTGGAGCCTGCGTGGCTGGAGGCCGGGTAGTAGCCGGGAGCATCCGCCGCGATGTCCTTCTGCGAATACGGATAGAACATGAACATCGGCTTGCGATACTCGTAACCGTTGTTTGAGTAACCGTAACTGGATTGGGAAGAAAGTGGATCCTTACTCATGTGAGTTTAAAAGTTTTCTTCACTTACCCTAATTCGCCATCGATTGTACGCTTCGGATTTTTTGAATCCGTTGAGTTGTCGCGCTCAACTTTAATCTTGACCTTGCCGCCATATAGACTGAACTGTTTCTCGAGGGCCGCTATGAACTCGAGGTCATCGCCCGCCAGCTGCGTGAAATCAGTCGCATTGTTCGGCGGTGCATCCGGAGCCGTTGCTTCTGTAGCGGGTGGTGATTTCGTAGGACGTTTCTTGCCCGAGTTGGCTTTCTTCGGATAACCCAGTTTCTCAGCCAATTTCATTGCAACGTCGGCTTCACTTCTGTCCATTGCGATGGCTTTTGTTTTTCGATCTCCATGCGCTGTAGTCACGATAAGCAGCACGAGCAAAGCCACCGAAATCTAAAACAAACAACCAAGGAAATCGTATGAATGATGTTTTTAATCAGTCGCCATTCGATGGGTTTCTTGAAAGCGATGTACATGTATTGCTTAGCTGATGTACTATATAGTTATGAAACTAACGGAGAAGAATAAAAAAAAAGCAATCAAAAGTAATCGTGCCGCTGATGCTACCGTGCAATCGGCTTCTGCTACGTTTGTTGCCAGGCTGTAGTGCATTTCGCGAGCTTCTGTAGATAATCGGCATCAGCATCATTGAGGAAGTGAAAGGTGATCACATATTAAGCAGCTCAAAGACTCCAAAAAATATTTGCAGTAAGAAATTTTGCATTAGATTTTGAAATTTAAGGTTTTGTCCGTGTAAAACAAAAAAATTCAGGTAAAATATCGCTAAATGAAAATCAATTTCGAAGTTTAAAGTTACCCAAATACCATTTTATTTAATATATATTTTTTTTTTTTTTTTTTTTTTTTTTTTGGTGTAATAAATTGTAGCCAGTAATTGAATAATTGATAATACATAATAATTTCCTGAAAACTTTTAACGTAGATCGCGTAATCAACATTCATTGGCGACGATGTGATTGACACTTGTAATTTTTATATTGATGAGACTTTCAGGAGATGCCACACTAATATACACTTTATATAAGCATATAACGAGCTTCTCTATGTAAGTTTGTTACCAGGAAATTTAAAGCTGCATCGTAATAAAAGAAAACTTGTCTTAATGTATACATAATAAAAAATAAAAACAAAATCGTCCGTTTGTTTTAATGTTTATGTAGGAAATGAAATGCTTCGCTTGCATTCGAAAATAAAAATTTAAATAGAACCTACGTAAGCTCCGCACCGTTGCTTTACGTCAACTTCTGTCAAAAAAAAAATGGACTGATGGAAATCTTAATAATAAATTTGATCGCCAACACAAGAACTTCAGCATATGAGAGCTACTTGTAAATAATCAGGAAGTTCGGCAAAGGCACCACCATTACCCCCGTCAGGTAATTATCCAATCAGGCAGCTAGTCAATTATCTAGCCAAGAATTCGCCCAATTGAGAGGAGTTCAGGCATTTCTAGCATTCAGCTACTTAGACTTTTAATTCCAATCAAGCTCTGGACCATTCAGTGAGCTCATAAAGTGATTCATAATCAGTCATTCACTTTTTCAGTCACCCAAATTGTCCGTCACTTAGCCAGTTCAATAAGTATGTTTCAATATTTCGGAATATATTTTATAAGTTGTTGTTTCTACATAAATTGCAAGTCTGTTCGCTGTCGTTCTTTTTATATCTCTTTTTATTTTTATATTTTTTGTATTTTCTGATGTGATTTCTTTGTACATAAAAATTTTATAGCAGTTTCAATGTTGCTGCCATCACGTCATTATGAAATCTATGCTTTTTTATGTTTCTATAACAGTTTTCCCCAAAATAACACAAAGTTTCTTTGGCTTAAAGCTATATTAGTGTTTAATAACATTAAATGGAGTTTCTATGCGCGAAATCTTTGAAACAAGTTCTTCTTGTTAATATTGTTGCTGTTGGTTTTTGTTTCCAAAGCCGATTATAGTAAACATGGTTGAGACAAGTGACGTTAACCGTGGCTGAAACTGAAAGTTTTACTTTCATTGCTTTTAATGTTTTGATTTGATTTCATTGTCGTGCTTGACCACGTTCAAACGACAATTCCTATGATCAAAAAAGTCATTGTGATGACAGCGATGATGATGATGATGGTGACGTTCATGTTGTATAAAAAGAGCGACTACCAAGAGACGTGCGTTTGTGTTGTGTGATCTGCTGTGGATGTTGATATTTTTGGTAATAAATGGTCACAGTAATTGACGGGTTTAACCAACGTATTTGTCTGTATTTCATTTTGTTATTTCAACGTTGTTAGTGTCTGTTGCTTTGAGAGAAATTTGCTGTAGATAATTAATTGTTGGAGTTTGTCTTTTCTTATCACTTTATTTTTATATCCAAGGATTTGATGATTTCTTCTCCTTTACTTTAGTTAGCTATTTAACTCATTTTCTGTCCCTTTTTATATCATCTGCAGCACTGTTTCTCTTCAGTAGTTAGTGCTTTCTTACACGATGTCGTTGTTTAATTAAACTTAAAGCCTCACTTTCAATGTTAGTCTTTAAAACATCAGTTTAACAAGATTAAGTTTTTGTAGTTTTTCCTGTTTTTTAATTGCAGTTGTTTTCCTTTTTTGCAGCATTCCCATTCAAAGCAATTGTAATTTTTTGGTTATTAATTGAATGCGGTTGTCATGCGAAGAAAAATTAATGGGAAATGTAAAAATTCTTGAGAAATAATTTATTGAAAGTAATAATTTATTTCCATTTGAATTTAAATAATGTATTTAGAATAATTTATTTAGAATTTATAAAAAATATAAAATTATAAATTACTTAATTAATATAAATTATAAAATTATAATAACTAATTTATTTACTTCTTACATTATCGCGGAGATAAATTTGATTACAATTTATTTCTGAAATTTTTTATTTGGCTTCAGCAATGCTCGTTGTTATTTTAATATTTTTTATAAGACGTGACTGGAAGTTTCCTAACATTATGTTTCATTTCGAATGAGTTTTTAACAATAAAATTGTTTGTTAATAGTTATTGCTCAAGATGACAAGCAGCAGATTTTAATTTAAAGTGAAAATTATACAAATAAATATTCATCATGTTTCATTGATGAATTGGTTTAAATCAAAAGATGATTTATCATCCATTCATACAACTCAGCTTTTGTTAGCGCCATGAATGATATTTTCGATACATATTTATGTTTGAGTATGTATTCAGTGCAGATGTTTGATCTGGCGTTTGAGTTTTCGATAAAACGGAATGGAAACTGGTTCAACATGAAATGTGTTTGTATTTAGCCTTGTACAATTACAGGTTATGGAAGGAAATTAAGACTTGAAGTTCATTAAAAGATGACAGATCGTGGTCAATTTGGCATTCGTTGCATGTTTGGCATTGGTAATTGTAATGAAATTGAGTTTTTGGATGATTGGCAACAAAATCTTATTCATAATCAGGTTTTTAATTAACTCTTGCTTACAAGAGGTGAAGGTTCATCCTTTAAGGTTTAAAGATACATCCTCCAACTCATTTTAAGTAAACTGAATAAAGATTGATTGAAGATAAACGTACTTGATCTAAACGTTTCAATATACATAATCTTGAAGAATAATGAATTGTATAAGTCCAAGTCTAAACCGTTTATAAAACCTCACGATTTATGGCGAAAGATGCGGCTGTAAATTTCAGCAGACATAATCAAATGCAGAAGTAAAAGTGATGAACAATGAAAGTCCAATGAATAAATAATAAACAGAAGATTGCAAGAAATCCAAAATATAAAAGAAGCTCACATTTTTACGATCTGCACACACAAACGCACGTACTAATCTTTAACTTAATAATTACGAAGCAGGTAACTTTCCTGATCAAACAGCGGTGCCTGTTGACTCTACAGCAATAATAAAATATGCATAAAAGCCAACAATGATAGCAAATGAAACAGCACCAAAATCAGCCAACATTTTATTACAATGCTACAAGATTCACATTAAACTTATTTCATTCATTGTTGAAACCTCATTTCAACACAGTTTTGCTTCCTCGAAGTGCGTTTGGCAAAAGATTCGATATCATGCGATGCGTACAGATGCGATGTCATGTAGCTTAGAGCCGAACAAAAGCCATTCTTTAATTAGGTGCAAAGATAATTGTACATATGCAACGTTTTATTGCGGCTCAATTTGATCTCACTTTAGTTTTTTAATTGTTTTTGCTCATCTCTCCTGTTGCGTCTCAGTTTGGAGTCACTTAGACGCGAGAGAAAATTAACAACTTAATAAATTTGGAAAAAAAATATATAAAGAAATATATCAGAATAGGTAAATAAAATATCTGATGTGGGCAACACATAACTTCCTTGTATGACGGCAATTGTATGGTTATATTTCAAGATTTGTTGATATATTTTATTTATATTTTAAAATTGAAGTTTTAAAAATTTTAAATATTTTTACTTCCATAATGAAAAAAATTTCATAGGCTTCTCTTAATTTAAATAATTTAAATAGTAGTAAGTAAAAACAAGGAAGTACAAATTAGTTTCCACACAGCTTTAACTATCAATCGTAGTAATTTTGATTTCCCTGTTTAGTTCTGTAAGGGTACAACCAATTTTTGTAAAAGATATAGCAGCATAACATTCATTTATCATTATCATTTATGTAATTCGGATAATGCATGCTTCGTGTTCCTTTGGCGAAGAGTCATTTTGGTGCGAACCATCATTAAAATTGGAGCTACAAAATTGTGTCTTATGTAAGGCCCAATATACTTTCTAGGAGTGTTTGTTTTTGAGTAATGTATGAAATTTGAAAAAAACTATATGAGAAGTGTCCTTTTCGCGCAACCGATTGCATCCAAAAAGGGAGGTGCACAACTAGGTCTTATAAGAGTCTCAAATACCAAATTTCAAGTTTCTACGATTCTCCGTTTTTAAGTTATTGAGGATACGTACATACGTACAGACGTACAGACGTACATACGTACATACGTACATACGTACACACGTCACGACCAAACTAGTCAAAATGGACTCCGCGATGGTCAAAATGTGTGTTACCATCAAAATCTCAATATCGAAATTTTTCATGATTACAATACTTTCTTGTATTTACTACGTATACAAGGAAGTAAAAACCAGAAATCTCAACAGCAAGTTTCGTTAACTGCTCACGTGCATTTCCATGTGTAATTAACTTAGAGATTTTATTCACATACTTATGTTCTCTTTTCACTCTTAATTTATTTATTCCTATTTATTGAAGTACTTTTTCTCATCCGTCTTTTTTTTATTTTTCACTTTTTTTATCTTCTCGTTTCAGTACAGTTCTTATCTCTATTTTGTGAACCATCTGTTCTCATTGTCTTTTCTCTACATACACTTCCTTTCAGTTTTGATTTTTCAAGTTCTCGTGTATGGTTTTTCAGTTCTATCTTTGTCTGCTCTTAAAATTCTTGTCCCAGTTCCGTTGACATTTGCAATACAATGCGTTCAAAAGCTGTGTTTGGATATAAAGAGTATTTTTTTTTTATTTTACTACATTTATTACATTTACTACATATTAAGTAATCGTATTTGTTAATATTGTTAATTTTGGTAAAATGAGAAACTAAATCAGATCCCAAGATAATTTTCCTCTGCTGGGTAAAGAGCTTCCAAAGATAATCCAATTTCGAACTGAAGATTGATTTCAATATCAACTGTTGCGTTTTGGCATTCATTATTTACTAATACTACTCAATTTTCAATTTTCATTGAGAAAGGTTGTTGTCAATTGGTTTATCTGTCCTGACTTTTAGACTAATTTCATATCTATATTTAAACTCGACTGAATTAATTATAATTAAATTCTTTCGTTGCAACGTGTACATATTTTAAAGTTTCCGTGGATTCTTATTGAACTAATATCACGGAAATCAAATCAAATCAAATCCGCGTAAATGAAAAAATCGGGAATTTTTAATATGTTCTTAAAAATAAATGATAACAATTTTTTGGTAACAAGAAATAATGTAACGCTTACTAATTTTATTGTTCTATATTTTTTTTTTTTTTTTGTTGTTATTGTCAACATTTTATCATTGTCGTCGGCTAACCAAGAAACGAGTTCGTCTCTAGAGTCTTTTGATTCTGATAAAGGGAAATATATTCCTACATTCCTTTTTGTATTACTTTTTATTAGTAATATTTTAGTGTTCATATTGGAAAAAGCTTTTATTACAATAATGTACTTTTTGATTACTAATTGTCTTTTGCCATTTATGAGAAAACTAATTTTATCGTAGGAAAAGAAAAATTATTATAAAAATAAAGAGAAGATGCAATTGAAAACATTTTAGATGCTTTATAAAATGATTATTCAATATGTAATACAGAAAAACCTTATCGTGTAATAAGACAAAAAAATTTATGTTTTATTGAAATTGCTTAACGACTTCCTGCATTTGAGGCTAGATCCGCTTTAGGTTTAATTTCAGTGATCAACAATTATATAATTTTATTTAATTGAAATTCAAATTTCTAATCAATTTGTGTGTCAATTGAAATCGAAATCAATCAGTTGAAATGCATTCGATTTTCTCCTGATGACAAATTAAAGGGAAAGCGAAGAAACTAAAGAAATATACATATAAATAAATGTAAATAATTTGGTTAATCTACTTTGTATACAACTTGAGTAACCTCTTTGCATTTTCTCTTGAGGGAAATTTTAAAAAGCCAAAAATTGAATTTAATTGAGACAAGCAAAAGTTTTTTGTGAAAAACCACACCAAGCAACGATGAGCTTCAGTTCAGTTCAGTGCTCCGCGTTGAAGCGGTGTGAGCAAGTTTTCAGCAGGAAGAATGAAAAACAACAACACCAACAACTGCATGAACAACCGCCACCACAACTACAGCAACAACAACACCAAGCAATCACTTCCGGCAGCATGCAACATTGAATGGCTCTCAGTCTGAGCGTCGGTCGAGAGGACAAACAAGTTCATTCAGTATAAACAAAGAGTGGCTGTTGTTTATGCAAATTGGTTGATTTTCTTGTTATTGTTACTGTTATTATTATTTTTTATTATTATATAAAAATATCTCCTTTTCTATATTGTATTTATTTGACCTACCAAGAAGAAACATCTGCTGCGCATTTTTGTCTATTGATTTATTTGATTTATTCTTAAAGGTTTTCCGTGCGAGTTTTTGTTTCTGTCACTAGCGGAATTTTGAAAGATTTCCGTTTTTTTTATTGGGTATTTTCGCACTTTATTGTTGTATTTATTATTTTACAATTGTTTGGATAGTTTTAAAAACCGAATGTAGCTAAGTTAAATAAATTATTACGTGGTTGGTTTCACTTCTTAGTTTCGCTTCACTCTCACTTAATCACGTTAATTATGTTAACTTCTTGCTTTTCTTTGCACATCCTTTATGAATAGTCGCTTTTCATCGTCCTCTCGTCTTTAAATTATACGCTCTACTGTGGCTGGAGCTGTGCTTGCATTTGGCTTTTATATCAAAATCAGCTGCGCACGAAAAACATGAAGAGCAACAAAAACTCGCATAAAACTCGTCAACGGCAACGTCTTCGCCATCGTCATATCATCAGCGAATTCACTGTTTATACCCCTTTGCCGAACCGAATTGTGTTGAGTTTTCGTTTAAAGATGCGTCGTAGAGTTGCTCGGGATTTTTACGTCAATCGTTCTGATTCGGTTCAGACGCGCTGCAATTTCTTTCAGTGCAGCTTTTTCTGTAAATCTGCTCTTTAATGCATCGTTAAAAAAAATATAATTTTAAGAGACTATTTATAAATAATATAGTTAAATAAAATAAATTTAAATTACTAACTAAATCAACTTTAAATATTCAAATTAAATACTAAAAAGAAAATAAATAAAACGAAATCTTAAAATTTACCAATTATTTTTCAGGAAATTTAATTTTATTTTTACGAATAATATAATTATAATTTAATTTACATAACAGTAGAGAAAACACGGACGAAGTGTTACTTAAGCCCAATCTTTTCTGTAACTTTGTTTCTATGAATTGCAAATTTAATTTAAGTAGCAACAGAGAATATGTACGAGTCGAAACCTTGCCTTAATTCGCAGCAATTTTCCATTTTTGTGCTTTAATTGTTGAACTGTTGTTAGCTTTTCTACTCTTTTTAATTTTTCTTCTATAGATTATCTGTTGTCTGTTAGTTTATTGTTTGTTGTATGAATCAATGTGGGTCCCTTTAGCGATCCTGATAGACATTTCATCATGTTACGATGAGAATAATAAATAATTACTTCAATTTAATCACGCTTTTTCCATGCCACACAATTAATCAACTGCTGTCTGATGAGATAACATAAAAGAAACGACGAAAACTTAAGTCATCGTCTCGTCTCATCTCATATTCAAGGAAAGTAAAAAGTTCCTGCCAACGATTATCGAATAATTTTTCACAAAAGTTTTCCCAAAATATTCAGTTATTCATATGTCTCTTTTCAATCCTTTGACTATTAGCATTGTGAGGTTATTCGGCGCTGATGTAATTTTTAGGCGCCAACTCGTGCTGCGGGTTTCGGCTGACAGATTGGCACGAATCGGAATTTCGGAGTCGGCCACAAAAACAACAGAAGAGCGTGCAAGAGCTTGCATCAAACGATGAATGATAAGATAAGATTGTTACCGTCATTAGAAGGCGAAGAGGAGGGAAATGAAGTATTTAACGATAAAAGCTACTGTTAAGAGATGCGCTTAGAAAAATGCAACGCTTGAGCGACACTTGCATGAAGCATTTTTGTTTAATAATATTGTTTTTGCTGGAGTAGCTTTTGCAACCGCTGTGACGTTGATTATGATTTATTTTGCATTTCGTTCCTTGTTTCTTATAGAAATTTCGGTTGTTGTTGCTGTTGGAGATGGAAATTTATTCATATAGGAAGCGTTTAGAATTTGTTAGCAGCTTTTTATACAGTTAACTGAAATTATTTATTGGTAGTTGTAGATCATACATTTATCTATGAAATCAATTTTTATATGAAATAGAAAGAAATTAGTCATTAATACTTTCAACTCCAACGCTGCCAGTCAACTCAAAGTGATGCTTAATTCACTTCGCAATTGAGGCCTTGAAAAAATTGAATTTGCCCAATTTTTCAAAGAAATTAATGAAAACGATGAAACACAATTTAATACAAAAACGAGTCTTTTTGTGTGCATATTAAAATTCATGCTTTTTGTAAAGTGTTGAAAAAGAAGAAGGTTTAAATAAATTCATCAAGTCTTGCGAAAGAAAACTACAAAATTCAAATAAGAAGCAGATGCTGACGGTGGCTTTTCTGGCCAAACAATTGAAGTTATTAATTGCTTTGTTCAAAAACCACGATTTTCAAGATAACTTGAACGAAATTTCGCCGATGCTGATCTGATTTAATTCGCATATAAATTAAATTCGTAGATGATTTTGATTTATGTAATAAATGAAAAATTAATTTGGAGATTTATGTAATTGCATGAAATATTGCTTTTATTGTTATTGTTATTTAATGAATCGAGATTTTATTTTTTAATAAGACTACCTTTCTTTTATCATTTGATATTTTGCGCTGAATTTTTAATAGCTTTTTATATTTATATAAATACATAAATACATTTTATGTACAAATTCCACTGTTTCATATAAAATGGTAATGAAACTGAAATGGGTATGCGCGTTTTATTTTAATTTCTCAATATTTTGCTAAGTTTTCATTTGAAATAATTTTATATTATGTGGTTTTTGCCTATATTTATACAGGGTGGCGCTTAATGACCGATATGGTTTAAATGTTTAATAACTTTTTAAATTTTTCATTTTTTTATTTATTTTTATTTCAGAACTTTGTGAAGAACACTTGGGGAATTTGAAACGGAATACTACACAACAGAACAGCGATCAGCAATTGTTGAATTTTATTTGGAACGCATTATTTCGCGCAGAAGTAATGTCACCCGAATTGACAGCGCCAGACTGTTTTGTTTGGGATTACTTGAAAGAAAGGGTATACATTAATAATCCACCCACCATACCACAGCTAAAAGAAAACATTCGCAATGAAATTCAAGCCATAACACCGGAAATTTTACGAAAAGTTATGCAAAATGTACTGGAAAGAGCACGAGCCGAAAACGGCCATCACTTGCGGGATATAATTTTTCATACTTAAGCCAAAAATAATAATTGATTAAACAAAAAAGTTATTAAACATTTAAGCCAATTTTATATCGGTCATTCAGCGCGACCCTGCATATAGTCTTGATATTTATTTCATATTTAAGTTATATTATATGTATTGAAAAACTTTTTTATTATCATTAATCCTAGAAAATAACACCAATTTGGAATATAGTGGATATTCCTTTAATAATAATTAATAATTTAAAAAATATATTTATAACGCAAGCATTGAATCGTTTATATTATCGAAATGGACACAACATTGTTCTTCTTCTTTATATTTTCGCTTGCGTTCGATTCCCGAGTGACTCCCGCTTCGTATGGCGTTTATTAAAAGGCAAGTCCAGATGATTGTTGGTCGTGGAATAATTCTCCTGGTGCTGCAGCAGTTTGTTCACCACCCAACTCGGAATGTAAGAGTCGAACAGCGATTTTGGCTGACGCTGAGAGAAGAAATCAGGCACTAGAAACGGTTGATCAGGACGCGTTCCCGTTGCAAAGTGTTGTTGAGAAGTTACAGCAAAGTCAACAGCATCTACTGCAGCTAACGAAGGTCGACGAGTGGTTATACTAACGAACGAAGGCGGAAAGGGCAAAGTGGGTGCGGTCAGGGTGGCCGATTCGGCGCGCTGTGGCGCATAAGCAAGTTGATTTGATTGTGGCCTCGCATGAGCGGATTTACCCGTGAAGCGAAGGCGATGATCAGGAGCTGGTTTGTCGCCGTAGTTGATGGAGTTCGCTGCTGTTTCGCGCAATGAGCTTCTTGCCAAATACTGAACGCCAGAGCCAACGTATTGCACCGCAGCGACAGGTAGCGTTGACGCGTCAAAGTTGTACGACGGTTCTTGGCGTTGGTGTTGAAGGAGTTGCTGATGAAGATGGCTGTCACTAGTTTGCGGTAGCTGTTGTCGCTGTTGGTATGAATTCGTTATAATTACGTTGGGTTCGCGGTGACCAGCGGAGCTGAAATTACAAACAAACGAAGTCAGTGCGGTAAAAATTATAATCGTTTTATAGATTGTGCAAAATTGTTTAAATTTCCTTGCGTTATTGGAGCAATGTTTAGAGTCGCAATTCAGTCTTAAAGGAGAAGCTTAGCTTAATTATTAATACATTATTCCGATTGATGTCGGTGTTTATGGTTTGTGACTAAAACATTACAAAAAGTTATCTTTCTTAGGAAAAATTGAGCCATTTTTTAATTACTCAAAAATATCGTGCAGCCATTCATAACAAAAAAATACTAAAATACCATACAAAATTGCTGCTATAGTAGTAGTAAAGAGAAAGAAACGAGAAGGGGAATTATTTAAAATATCGTTTTTACTTATATAAATCATAAATATTTTTAAAATCATTTCGACTGCATAATTTTATAACAGGCAACAGTTGTTTAAAAACCTTTCCTTTAACAATACGACGAAGTTATCTAAAATTTCAACACTTTCTCAAGTGAAGTGGAAAGTAAGACATGAGCCGTTTATTTTAATACTGTCAGAAACTACTTTGTTTTATATTTAAGGATATGCGTTTAGAATTACTAACCGAAGATTAAATAAATTCAAAGGAGTTTCAAAAGCATATTTTCTTTTAAATGTAGAAATAATATTCAACTACCGAAATCGCACTGAACAAATTATAAAATAACGATGTGAACTCAGTGACCAAAAACATTTGTTAATATGAATCTGAAAGAGCAACAAAAACAGGAAAAATACGTGTTATAAAAAAAGTTTCGCTGAAGATTTTCCCAAAAAATTAATGGTTTCAAAAGAAAATAATCATCACTGCGTTTCTTTTAATTAATGGAAAAGCAAGTTGTGAAATATGTATTGTATAATACGTTGAAAAGGAATAACAATGAAACAACAACTGGCCTACGCCGTTAAATTTAAACTTCCTGTTTAACTAAAAATATTTAAAATTGACGAAATGATTTGACACATAAAATTTTAACAAAAAGGAAACAATTAAATGAAATAACCAAAAATAAAAGATAAAAGCAAATCCAATTAGGAGAACAAGCAGAAGAAAAGAATGAAAAAAAAACATAAATATAGCTAAGCAAAAAGTAAAATGAAGTTAATAATAATAAAAGAATTAAAATAAAAACGGAATTAATGATGCAATAATCAATAACAGATAATATATATTAATTATATAATAAAGTTTGCAACTTTAATAATTTTTATTAATTTAAGATTTAATTTAAATTTTCTGTTTACATTTTATGAGTTTGTATTTAATTTTTTTTTATATAAGTTTGGATTTTATTATTTAGAGGCATTTTATTCAACCTCACAATTAATTTTATATTACTTTCAGTTATGATTTATTTGTAAACATTCGTCGGTCGCATTCATATCAAACTTTTTTCGCTCTTTTGAGTCAACCTGTGAGGTTGAATCCTAATCGTAGATTTTTCAATAGAAAAGTAAAGGCTTAAACCAACATTAATAATAGTCATGACACAAACCAACAAAAACACAAACTATCGTGCTGATAAACAGTGCTGATACCAGGCATAATAATAAAAGTAGAAGAAAAAGATAAAAAGGAAGAGATAAAAGAAAGAGAGAGAAATATTATTATATACCTTCCTGTTCCATGATTTGAGTGAGATACGAACTGAAAAGCAACTGACGGAGTCTGTTTAAAATTGTATGCTTCTCCTGAATTTTCAACGCTGCTTCTAATCGGTTGCAGTAGCGGGAAATCGTTTGGGTGTGTAACAAAGCTTTGCTGCAGTTTTGACAACTCAGCAGCATCGGCGTCAACGCTGCCGTTATCGTCTTTGGCGTTGTTTGCAGCTCCGGTGATGTGGTTGCTCAAACTGGAGCTCGCACTCGGAGCACGAGAAGTTAATGGTTCGCTTCGATAGCGATTCTCCACGTGAAAACCTCTCGTGAAAATTGGAGGATCTGTCGCTGGAAGCGAAGAGCTGCCTGCATTGTCAACGTGCTCATCATCGCCGTGTCGCTCCGGATTCACTTTTTCAATTTCTCTGTTTGCCGAGTGCCTAAAATATTTATTGTCTGCTCTTAGTGATAATGGAATGAACAGTTGCAGGTGATGGCTCTGCTGATGTTCACCTTCCAAATCTTCCAAGTTTAATCTGCTTGCCGTTGGCTCATCATCGTATTGAGCTTGCGCCATACGCAAGTACAACGAGAAGATTAACGTTGCGACTAGACTTAAGCCGAAAAGGTGCTGCACAAGAAGAGAAAGGAAAAGACAAAGAAGTATAGGAATAAAAGTTAATCGATTGTAAATATTATGCATATCTAAGCGATTAACGATAACTAAAAGATCATAAACAAAAGACATAAGAAACGAACTAAACCTGAAATTCATAAAACCATATTTGTTTGGCTAAGGGGTCGTTTATGATTAATTTATTATGGTTAAAAGCAATATATGAAAGTGGAAGAAAATGCATTTGTGTGCTTGGCGAAGTGATTGTTACAAACAAAGCATAAACACATCAACTTGTGGCAGGATTGTAAAAAGTTGAAGCAATTGTTAGCAAGGATTCAAAAGCGAGCAAAATCGGTGATGCAATCGATGAACTTTCCTCTAAGCAGTCACTAAAACTTGGTCATTAAAACGTGGAAGTGGTTGAAATGATTTACTTTCAAATGGAGCAAAGGTAATGCCAATGCGTCATTAGTAATTCGTTGGCTCGGGGCAGAATTGGATGCTTTGTTAGATGCACATCAATTCCCATTGCAACTCAAAGGCAATTAACCATGCGAATGAAAGTGAATTGTCCAGTGAAAGGAGAAGCGTGTAGTTCATGACCACAAAAATGAAAACAGGCAGCAAGAGTTGAATTTTATGATGATTGTAAAGTGAGCTCTTTACACTTTACAAATATGAAAACGTTTAACAAATCAGGGTGTAAAAAATTTTTATTGGCAGTATAAAATTTTTAAAAGTTCACAATAACAGTAAAACAAATTTTAGTAATAATGAATAATGTTATGTTATGAATAATGAATCCTTAAATATCGAATGAAATTTTAAAGCGAATGAATAAACTTATTTTTAGTTGGTTTTGGTTTTTATTAGATTGACGTGGACCTTTGAAAATTGCAATATATATCGTTTTCTGTTATAAAAATTTAGTCAGACAGAAATAAATATAAGACTTAAGCAGCAAACTCGGTCTTTTCTAAGAAAATTTATTGACAAAGCAAAATAGAGCTTTGCAGTAATAGAACATTTGTCTAAAAGAATTTATTATTATTATAAAACTTTATTACTACATTAATTTATATAAAAAACTGCTAAAGGCAATATTAGCGGGGGTTTAAAAGAATATAGTTATAGTTAATTTAAAAAAATATAAAGTATTTTGTGTCTTTTAATAATAATACATATAATATTAATATTTATTCTATTATGGGTCTGTCAAGTCATCAATCAATATCATCGTCTCACTGGCTTTGGCAGCTAGTTTCTTAGACTCAAACGTTTTTTGTCAAACATTTAACGCGGATTTTATATATTGTTGGTTTGTTGTTTGTTTTCTATATTCCTGATTTTAATTTTTATCTGTAGTTTTCTATTATTTGCATTCTTTAATTCAACTCTTTAATTGAACTCTACAACTCTTTCTATTGTTACTTATTTTTTATAGTAATTAACACTTAAATTATAATATGAAAAATTGCATTTAAATAGATCTAATATATATATTTCTTATGTATAAACTTTTAATTTTTACTATTTTATATCTTCATCTATTTTGTTTTTATTTATAGTACATTTTATGAGATATAATGCCCTTATTTATATCCTTAAATGACTTTATTTAGTAATTGAATAGTTTTTCTTCTAGTTTTTAATTTTTTTTAATTTATTCTTTGTACCGTTTTTTGTCAATTTCCTACTGAATGCTTGGCAAACATCACCTTTCACAAACAAACTGAAATCACTGTGTTGTATTTTTAAAATTGCTCCTTTGGATGATGACTGAAATCACTGTGTTGTCTTTTTAAAATTGCTCCTTTGGATGATGACCAAAATCACCACAACAGCGACAACAACTTATAAGCAACATAAAATTTGCAGATCGTCACATTTGTGTGCTTTAATTACGATTGAATGTCGCAGTCACAGAATCACTAGCAAAAAGAAAAATAGGCACACAGAGAATAGAATGTGTTTTGCGGCCGTATAAGACTGGTATTTTTTGTTAATAACCGTTGGATGATTTCAGTCTTGAGCCTGTTCACCTCAGCGCATTCATTAAAAGAGCTCGAAATGATTTACAGCTCATGTGCAGCAGCAAACTAAAAACAGATGAGTCTGGCTGATATTATTGTGATTGTTGTTGTACCGTTATTTGTTTTACAAATATAGTAACAGATTTTTAGAATGTTGTTTAATTTAACATTTAAAATTTATACTTAAATATGCACAAAAAATGCAGAGGTCAAAGTTCCTCAAACGGAATCAACAGAAGGCTTTTAAGCACAAAAATATATCTTATTAAAATGGATATAAAAGATTTTTCATTCGTATTTTAATATTTTTCATCTGTTTATTGTTTGTTTATTGGTTTTGCGTTGAATCTTTTATTTTCATTTTTATTTCGTTTGTTTGGTTTTAATTACCATTTTATAACTTTTTGCTGACAATATCTTTTCCACAATTTTCAATTTAATCTGCTCATAAAAAGTTCTTAAAGCGAGGAACTAAACGAAACAATTCTTCAAACAACTTGCGAGAACTAAAAATTGAACTTCTTTGTTGCTACGTTTATTTTCATGAAAACGCGCGTCCAGACTGCGAACGTGAAACGTTTTGCTGCGGAGTTTTATAGTAACCACAAAAACAACATCGGAAATCAATGCAAGCGCCGCTCGATCACCCGGCAACAAGTAACTGTTTTTAGTATGCATTGTTGATGTTGCTATGATTGCTGCATGTGGATGCAGAATCTGCGACGGGTTTCTACGAACTTAAGTTCCACAAAGTGAGCGCATTTTTTGTAGTTTTATTTGATTTTTTGTCCAAAGATTCGCAAAGTATTTAAAAGTAGTTTGTTAAGTGTTTTTCTATGCATTTATGCATGTGCGTGAATAAAAGGTATTTGTTTTTGATTTATTTTGCTCGCAGCGACATATTTGTTGCGTAAAGAATTGCTTTAAAAACGGAGCGACGATTTTTTGAATTCTTTTTCATTCGTAATTGAATTATTGCAACCATCTACGATAGATTTTTAATGAGAGACCGGTTGCGGGAATGACAGACTGCAGTAATAACGACTCAAACATTCTGCGTACTTTCCTTTTTTTGTCATCACGCATATCATAACAGTAATTAAAAGAAAATTATTATGACTACGGCAGAAGATTTAAAGCACAAACTTGAGTGATAAACTAGTTATAAATTACAATACAATTTACAATTACAATAAAACTAAAATATAAATACGAATAAATGACAAATGTGGGATGAAAGTTTTAACTATGAAATTCGTGAGGAAACTATATGATTAAATTCACATTTATATAGATTTGTTCTTGCAATTTTTTACCTTCAAGGTTCTTTTTCCGCGTAGCACTGCGAATTTAACGCAATTCTCATCATATACTTTTTCGCATCCAAAGGACCACATTTTAATTTATATTATATGGAGTCTCTTGCATTCATGAATTATCTCTCTATTTAAATTAATGCTCAAACAATAACCATGTCATTGAAAAAGTCTACGAAAAGCTTATCTTCCAAAATCAGAAAAGACGTTTATTGTATCAAATCTAACATAACAACTTCTTTGATGAAAGACTGAACCTAGAACTTAAGCTGGAAATGTTTACACATTAACCTTTGAATACGTACGACTACAGTGTAGAGTTTTGCAATAAACACATTTAAAGAGTTTAAAAACAAACTTCGTATAGAAGATCGTGTAGCAAATGTATTTTTGTTATTTAATGTTAACAAAGGAAAACCTCAATAAAATTCTTCAAGTAGCCAAAGGAAGTTAATATTACTTTTATTATCAACAAGAAGATCTTACATAATTATTGTTTTATTATTTTTAATATTATTATTGGAAAATTATATGAATTGAATGTGAATCTTTTACGAGTTCGTTTTCAGTATGGATTTTTATCTCAGAAGTTTCGATAAATAAACTGTGTAACACTTTTATCAATGGATCTCTTAGTTGTACCACATGTACCGAGAGTTTAGTACATCACCGGCAGATATTCTTGCATATTTAGGGTCACCGAGGCTGGGAGTGGCGAGTAATTTCTCTGTTTGATGTCCCGGTTAATGCGGTAGCTTCTGTAGGGTTGAAGACCCTGGGCATAAGTTGGCAGTCCGTATGGAAGCGCTGACGCTGCGGGTATCTCCACGACGGGCGCCGCAGCTGGGGCTGGGGGCGCTACATTCACCGGGACGGAATTTAGCAGAGTCGGAGCATGTACGCTGTAGTCGGTGATCGTGTTGGACGCTATAGCGGGACCTTGAGGGTGTTGGTAGATGTGGTTGTTGTTGTTGGCGACGTTGGCTGTCATCTGAGAAGTCGCTGCGCTCGCTGCTGGAACGTAGTGGCCAAGAGGGACAATCAGTGGGCGTGTGGGAATCAGTTGCAGGTACTGTACCCCGGCCTGGTGGACCGTTTGAGGGAGATACTGCATGATAACGGGTTGAGCACCGGGTGTCGAGGCACCGGACAAAGTGTGTGTTTGTGTTTGAATTGGCGTAAATTGAGTCTCAAACTCGAGCAATGGACGTTTGTTGTTGTTGTTGCTATGGTTGATGCTGTTGTAGTTGTATGATGGCTTAAAAGCTACCGCTTTGTTGCTAGTGTGATCATTGTTGCTAGAAATGCTATCGTAGTTGGTGGCGTAGACCGTGAGCGACTTCAGGTGAGCATCTTGAGGATTGGATTTGTACTGAAGACGTGGTTGTTGCTGTTGCTGCTGTTGTTGTTGTGGCTGTTGCTGCTGTTGTTGTTGTTGTGGTTGGTGTATTTGACGCTGTAGCTGCGGCTGCAGTGAGTTTGTAGTGGGATCAACTGCAGAGCCGCCAGCTTGGTTCAGATTTACCGACTTGATGACGATCTCTTGGCCGGTAACTGGACCAACGAGTGCAGCCGATAATAGAGCTGCATATGAAAGTAAAAGTGGTAACAGCATCGCTGGTTTCAATCCGGTTTTGTGTTGCGATGACATCTACTGATGGCCATAGTTTATGAAATAAAGCGAGAAAAATGTAGCATGGTGAGCAGTTAAGTGTTTTAATAATAAGTTAAGTGTTATAAGCGATGCGAATTTATTATTTATATCATTTAATGTAAATGAAATAATAAATTTAATTTCAATTTAATGAAAATAAAATTTTATCTTAAATTTTTTTTGATTTCACGAAGTTTTTATTTCTATCATTTAATTTTAATTTACTTCTGCCGTAATATTAAATGTCTCTTATTTTCATTTCATACGATTTTGCATTATTTTTTGGTTAATTTTTCATTTACTATCATTTAAATTTTAATTTAAATTTTTAATTAGTTAATTAATTAAATTTAATTTATTTTCACTTTATATTAAGTTTAATTTGAATTTAGTTCATTTTGATATCTATTACAATTTATTTCATTTTAAACTTAATTCAATTTTCAAAAGTTTGAATTTAATCTGAATTTAGTTCAATTATTGTTAGCTTTAGTTTACGTTTATATTTAAATGTAATAAATAATTAATTCAAATCGTAATTTGATTTCCTTTTCAAATATTGTAATTTTAAGCTAAATTAAAACAATTGCAATTGAATAAATTCTGATTGAAATAAAATTAATTCTTAAGAAATAATTTAATATTAATTTTTTGATACATATTTAAAAATCTTCAAATACAGACGCACGGAGCTGTTTTTCTTTTTTATCATCATTTTCATTTCAATAATCACTTTTATTTTTACTTAAATTTGTAATAATGATTTCTGTTTTCATTTCGAAAGACTCAAGAAGCAACCGCGGTGTTTTTTTTTTGTTTTTTTTTTTTTTTTTTGGGTATCAATGAAATTCTTCAAAAGTTGATTTTATTTTTATGTCCCTATCTTTATTCGCTTTTAAATCCACTACCTTCTCTTTTTATTGCTGACCTTAACGCAATCCTTGTATCCTTGTTCGTCACACTTATTTATTTATGTTTAATCACTTCACCGCGTTATTGACTCTGACTCGAGTTTCAATGTTGAAATAACTCATGGCGCGCCTGTCCATAGGTTTTTATATAAAAAGCGTTACTTCGTGGAGAACGAAATCGGCAACAGAAACTGCAACTGCAACAGCAACTGCTGCTTTGAATTCACTAAAAGGAAAACATGCAACTCAGCTGCAATTTCAGTGCTTTTCCGATGAAAGCAAAGAAATGCAAACTAATGAATAAACGCACACCCGTTCGCGGGAAAAGGGAAATGCAAAGAAACCTGCATAACATGGAAAAAGCTCTGCTTAAGAGGATTTTCTTTTTTATTCACGAAATTTTGCTGATTGTTTTTATCTGTTTCGTTTTAAACAGCAACAATTTGTGATTTCTCGTGTTTTTGTTGTCAAGTGCTGCAATTATTGCAATGTTGAGACAATAGCAGATCATTTATTTTGTTTATAGATCTGTAAAATGAAATGAATTGTAACATTACCTCGGAATTAACTTTGTAGTTTTCTTAAGTGTTTGTTAGTCTTTGTTCCTGGATCGTTTCCATCAATTAAATTGCTATTATTTCCAATTTGGTTGATGCGTGATGCGGTGATTCGCTATACAACCAGCAACAACACAACGATATCATTCGTTGCATTTTAACATTTGTTGGTTGAGGTTTGAAATTAAGTAATACTGAAATTTTTGTAGGTTTTTCCGTCTCTATTCATCGCCTTAACACAGCTTAACACCTGAGCTGCGAACGCCATTATTTGGAATACTAAAGACAATTAAGTTCAATGCACTGGTTTTTCTTCCTGAACTGGACAAGCAGTTTAAAGACTTTAATCGGATCATTAAACTTTTTTGAAATGCGCTCTTTTCTTTTAATAAAAGATATACTTCACAATTATTGCGTGTTTTTGTATTTCATAAATAGAGTCAAATAAGTTGTTTATCCAGTCAGAAAAATGCTGACTTTTACGTCTTTACTTCCCGGCTCATCAGCGATTTGGCGGTTGGAAATGAAGTTAAGGAAGTGAAACGGAAATATGAAGCGAGCGCTTATAAACGCGAATCTATGAAATTGCACGATGCTCATAAGTTATATGAAATGTACACTGAATCAATCAATTTCAATTGAAAAGCTTTTGAGGTTTTTAGCTAAATTTAAAGTTTTGTGAACTAAAGTTTGAAAAAGAAATTAGTCTTTTTGATGAAATTAATGCACCTTTTTAGTTCAAATAAGGTTTCAAACCTTCGTTTATTAATTTGAGGGAGATAATTTAATATTATGTTTTTTCCATTATTAACTTGTTAATTGAATTAATTGTACTCATATTGTTGCTTGGAATGACTCAATAAAATTTCAATTTCAATAATTTCCCAGTGGCAGTGGTCGTGATCGATATCCATTGATTCCAATTGATCCATGATTGATTGAGCCATTATCAATGTATATCGATTGCGACTACTGCCTAAAAGTATGCATCGAAAATGTGTTCAAAAGTTTCTATTGACTTCGATCTGGTAACTCAAAAGTTTTTGTTAATTGTGGAAACTTTAAAATAAATGTTTAAATTAAATAAAGATTTTATTTGTAATTTATTTTACTATATGGAAGTTTTTATAAGAAAACAATAAAACATTTTTATAATAAAATTTGTTACAGCCAATTGATTATTAAAGTGGTGGTTGCTACACGTAATTAACTCGCTTTAATTTATATTTAAGTAGCGTAAAATTAGTAGCATGCATATTTTTTATTACACTCATTTGAATATTAGAGATATCATAAAAACTGACGACATGAAAGTGTGAATTTTTTTAATATCGTATTATTTTTTTAATTTATGCATGAGTAATTTTTTCGCCACTGAAAATACAAAAGCGAAGACAAAAGATTCAAATAATAGTGTTGTTTTTTCATATAAGAAAAAGAGTTTTGCAATATCGATGATCTTTTTACGTCGTCTATGTTTTCTTTATTTATCAGATTTAACCTTCAAAATCGTATTTTATTGATTTTGTTTCTATTAATGAATTTAACCCATTTTTAAGTTTTGCAGATTACACAAGTAATATAGAAACTGGATCTAGGCAAACGACAAACACAAAATAAGACAGAGTTTATTGTGTATTTCTTGGGTGTTTTTTTAAAAAATTGCTAAATTAGTGAAAAAGTGATGAGTTTGAAATCGTTAAAAGAAATCTTGAAGGGAACTGAGGTATTTTAAATGATATTTAAGGTACATTAATGTCGATGATATTTCATAAATTAGGTTTATCAGGTGCTTTTTCTAGCAGTTCAAGAATTTAAATAATTATATAATAAAAGTTGACGATGGATCTTATTATTTCATTACAACATATTCGTTTGGCTTTTCTTGAATTTCAGTAATTTTTAATTATAAAAAATTAAATATAGCCGACTGAATGATCCATTTTCATACAATTGCCAAAATGCCTATGACCAACATAAATATTCCACACTAATATTAATATAATACGCAATATTAAATATGTAACAGATGCTCAATAATAATATAAATGACCAATAAAAATCCTGCCGACGCATTTAGCAATGGAAAATCTGTTAATAAATTCCAAAAACTATCACTTTCGATTACGTTTTGCTGTTTTCAAGATAAAAAACTACTTTTCCTGTTGTACCTTTAAAAACTGCACACAAAAATTATTTCCTATATGAAAATGTAAGTTTAATGTGGAAACGTTATAAGTGTTTCATTTTTATGTGTAGTCATATTTCAGGTAATATAATTTGTTTGAGCTTATTTTTAAATCTGCATCTCTTTGAAGGTACAAAAGAAAATAAAAATCACACATAAAACTAGAAATTGAACGCCATAACCCAAAAGTGAATGTCAAATCAGCATTAAAGAGCGCGAGCGAGTTTAAAGAAAGAGTTTAAACGTTAAAGAGAACAGCTTAACGGACGTTGACTCAACGCGAAAAACAGATCAAGAGGAAAATCCGAATGCTTAAAATAAAGTAAAAACAACTGTAAAAACTTCATTATACTCACAACAACAAGGATTGCAATAATTATCTACATTTTGTATTTGTTTAAATTTAAAACAGTTGGTATTACTGTGTGGATTCTGTGGACTGTGTGGATTTTGAGGACTGTGTGAGTTGTGTAGATTTTGCGGACTGAGTGGATTGTGTGGATTTTGTGGACTTTATTTTATGTAGATCTTGTGGGTTGTGTGTATTTTGTGGACTGTGCGGGTTTTATGGACTTGACGGATTTTGCGGATTGTGTGTATTTTGTGGACTGTGTTGATCTTGGATTGTGTGACTTTTCTGGACTGTATGGATTGTGTCGATTTCGAATTCTGATATAATAATTATTTATCTCATTATTATATCATTTTACATAATTTTATTTTATTTTAGTTCTTTATTTTCATGAACTTAGTTGTGGTTATAAAGTTATATTATTTTTGACTTGATTTTATTTCGTAGTTTATTAAAGTTTAAATTGAGAACTGTTTACAGTTATGTTATTGAGTTGCATTAATATATTATTTGTAGCTATAATATTGCTTCTATTGTAGGTTATATGGACATCTACTTAGGGTTATCATATTTTATGTTGCTTTAATTAATGTCTGTTATATGTTTGTTATAGCTTATGTCTGTTATAGTTAAGATGATAAGAAGATAGACATCTCTGTTTAGTGTTTAACATTCAACGTTGCGATGCATATGAATGACCAAGTGAGAGGAACAACGTTAACCGCACAAACATGAAAATAGTTAAGTAATTAGATCGTGGGAATTGACATGCAGATAATGTCGCCAACAATCATTATGCAAGAGAACCATGAAACGCCTCAATCGACCAAATGCAATTTGGATGTATCTCGGGTGGCAAGTAGTTGTGAAATTTTTGGCGATATCCGCGCAGATAAGCGAGCATTTCTTGTGTTGTTTGTGAGTTTTTATATCATTGTTTCCACTGTTCATTTGGAAAACAAAAAATATGTGAGCTGAAATAAAAACGCAACGACTGCAATCGAAATTTAAAGTGAATTTAAATGTAAATTATAAATAAGCTGTAATAACATTGAAATTTAATCAATTACTTTCATATTTATTTTTAATTATATCTATTTTTAAAATATATTTTGTATTCGGATAGAGGTTTTTCTACTTCATATTTTTATTACTGTTAACTTTGTAACGCGGCTCCGGTTTCTCCGGTCTATAGCCAGGGTATGCTCAGCGGGTACCAGGGGAGCTCGATACAAAAATTTATTTGATTCAAGGCACTTTTAGGTTTACGATAGGATTCTTTATTATTACGTACTATAATTACAATATTTATCCTGCAGGAGAGAGGGGGTACCACCGGCTTGTGTTCCTTGTAGCAGAATGCGTTGACGAGGAGCGAGTGCGTGCTTGTAGTGAGCCTGCACCTCGTGCGTTGAATGATTACGCGTTGGCGTTGGCGAGCAGACGAATGCGTTGACGGGCAGACGTATGCGTTGACGTGCAGACGAATGCGTTGACGTGCAGACGAATGCGTTGACGTGCAGCGAGTGCGTGCGTATAGCGAGCATGCACCTCGTGCGTTTAATGATTACGCGCTAGCGTTGGCGAGCAGACGAATGCGTTGACGGGCAGACGAATGCGTTGACGAGCAGCGAGTGCGTGCGTATAGCGAGCATGCACCTCGTGCGTTGAATAAGCAGGTTCTAGCGTTGGCGAGCACACGAATGCGTTGACGTGCAGACGAATGCGATGACGTGCAGCGAGTGCGTGCGTGTAGCGAGCATGCACCTCGTGCGTTTAATGATTACGCGCTAGCGTTGGCGAGCAGACGAATGCGTTGACGGGCAGACGAATGCGTTGACGAGCAGCGAGTGCGTGCGTATAGCGAGCATGCACCTCGTGCGTTGAATAAGCAGGTTCTAGCGTTGGCGAGCACACGAATGCGTTGACGTGCAGACGAATGCGATGACGTGCAGCGAGTGCGTGCGTGTAGCGAGCATGCACCTCGTGCGTTTAATGATTACGCGCTAGCGTTGGCGAGCAGACGAATGCGTTGACGGGCAGACGAATGCGTTGACGTGCCGCGAGTGCGTTAATGAGCCGCGAGTGCGTTGATGAGCCGCGAGTGCGTCGGCGAGCCGCGACTGCGCTGATGAGCCGCGAGCGCGTCGGCGAGCCGCGACTGCGTTGATGAGCCGCGAGCGCGTGCGTGTGGCGAACGCGTTGACGAGCGAACGAATGTTTTACCGAATAGCGATTAATCGAGTACCCGGGAAAAAAAAAAAGCGGTGAGGTCACGGTGCGAGAGGTATTTTCCTATTTTTACTAACCAAGTAGTGCCGATTCGGAAAAGAACCAACGTACACTATATACAACTAGTAGTGCCGATTCGGGAAAAGAACCAACGTACACTATATACCAAGCAGTGCCGATTCGAAGAAGAACCAACGTACACTATATACAGAAACACGTCCCGTTACCCCTCGCACAATGACTAACTAAATTATAGCGTTGTTTTCTACAAGAGTGGTTCGCGTTACTTCGTACCCTGATGCTTTTATTTATCGATCTTTAAAAAGAAAACGCGCGAGTGCGATCTATCGCGGCAGCAGCACACGTCTGTACGGTTCGAAGTCTCGGCCGTCAGTGGAAACTGAGAATAAAACTTATTTCACGATTGTTGAGTCAGCAGCGCACGTCTGTGCTGTTCGAAGTCTCAACCACGAGTGACGAAATCAAATAAACTCTGCTTTCGATTATTAAAGCAGCAGCGCACGTCTGTTCAGCTCCGAGTCTCAGCCACGAGTGAAGTATGTGAATCTGCTGAAGCGATCGTCTGTCGACTCGTTGCCTTAACTCCTCCCCTTTTTCATCGTTCGCTTCTATGCTTTTCGTGTTCTGAAACTGTTCCGTTGCTTTGTTGCGTTGTCGTTCCCAAACTTGTTTTCGTTGTGTACTTCTTAATACACAAACTCGTTTTCGTGGTGTATTTCTTCTTTCTTTCCCTCACGACGGTGGATGTTTGTGATGATCGTTCCCTCTCTCCCCTCATACATTTAACTTACGTATACAATTCTTATGCCGTCGTCACGTAGGGCGAACAAGGAAATTATTCAATACAGCAATAATTCATGATTTACGGTGATATTAGCAAATAACTAGCTTAATTAATAAATAAAGAAACTTAATTATTAGAATAGGAAAAATATATATATATTTATTATATAAAAAAAAGAAAATATATGTGTGCCCCAAAATTGGCCACATATTTTGGGTGTCACACTACCCCCTTCTTTCGGTATGGCTCTAGGGAAGGCTCATGTATCGGAGCTGACCGTGGCGTGAGAGGGCGATGCGGTAATTTCGGCCGTTGATGCTCACCCTCCGGTTGTGGCGTTGGCCACGTCTGCGGCGTTCCTGGAGGCGTCTACCTGTGCTTTCTAGTTCGTCCTTGTCGTCAGGATGGACATCGTTGGCCGAGCCCTCTGCCCGTTGTGGTCTCGGGGCGCTTGTTGGTTCATCGCGATCGCAGCTCGGCCTTAATTGTGTTTTTCGAATGCGACGTAAGCTAGGATGAGAAAAATGTGCTTCGTGGGTCTTGGGTGGTATCGTGGAGTTCTCCGTGGTGGGTGGCACATTTTCGTAGTATACTTTTAAATCTGATACATGGGCTGTTCGTAGGCGGTTTTGGCCGGACTTTTTTAATTTGACTATGACGGGGGAAATAAAAGATTTCACCTCATAGGGCCCATCGAATTTCGGAGCGAGTTTTGCTGCGAACTTATCTACGGCTTTTGAAAGTGGGTGCTGGCGGAGCCAGACTAATTCCCCGATCTGTGGTGTCCAGTCACGCCTACGTAAATTATAATATTTACATTGACGTCGTGTTGCGTCCGTCATATGTTTGCGGGCAAAGCTAAAGGCTTTCTGGAGGCGTCGCTCCAGTTCCTCGGTAGACCATGGCTGTTTCTCTTTTGTACTTCCCTGTAAACGTTCCTCGTAGAGTGAATTTGGTAAGCGGGCCTCCCTTCCTTGTACCAAGTAGATTGGGCTGAAACCGGTCGACTCGGATATGCTCGTGTTCAGCGCCAGACTCAATTCTGGTAATAGGTCATCCCAAGTGTTCTGTTGATCTGTGACGTATTGGGCAATCATGGTTTTAACGGTTCGGTTGACGCGTTCCGTCGGGTTCTCCTGCGGGGTGTTTGGTGCAGTTAGCTTTTGGTGGACCCCGATACTCTGAAGGTAGTTTTGGAAGCCCCGGCTGACGAATTGGACGCCATTGTCAGATATGAGTGTCTTTGGTACTCCGAACCGCGACAGGATTCGTTCGCGAAAAGCTCGGAGTAGGTTCTCGGTGGTTGCCGCTCGCAACGGGATCAGTTCTACCCACTTTGTGAACCTATCGGTGAAAACCAATAACGTGTTGTTGCCGTGACGTGTTCGTGGTAGTGGTCCTACGAAATCAGCGGCAACAGTATCCCATGGCTCCCCTGTCCTACTAGGAAACATTTTCCCGGCCGGTTTCCTCTGGGAAACTTTGTGGCGTTGGCAGCTCTGGCAGCCACGCACGTGGTTATTAACGTCGCGGTATAGTCCCGGCCAATAATAGCTGGCGGCCACTCGGGCGAATGTTTTGCGTACCCCCAAGTGTCCAGCGGTGGGTGCGTCGTGACATTCCTCTAAAACTCGTGTGCGGGAATAACTAGGTACGCACATCTTCCATTTCCCAACGCTATAGTCGGACTTTGCCCTGGTCCCATGGCGATACAGTTGCTCGTTTTCGACGAAATAATCTGGGAAATCCGTAGGGCTTCTCTGGACCTCCTCTTTCATCCGATCGTACCAGCGGCATTTGTGCGATTCCACGTTTGTTGCCATTGTAGCGCATGTGACTTCTGTGGGTTCTCGTGATAATGCATCTGCGACTACATTTTGCTTGCCCTTTCTATATTGGACGTCGTACTGACATTGTTGGAGTTCGAGGGCCCAGCGTGCGATTCTCCCCGATGGATTGTTGATTGAATTTAACCATTTCAATGATAGGTGGTCCGTTATGATGGTGAATACGTAACCCTCCAAATATTGCCGCATCTTACGAACCGCCCAGACTATAGCGAGACATTCTTTCTCGGTGGCCGTGTAGTTGATTTCGGATCGAGTCAGGTGACGGCTAGCATAAGCTATGACCCTCTCTGTCCCTTCTAAGTTTTGCGTGAGTACAGCCCCTATGCCGTAATCACACGCGTCGGTTTGGAGGTAAAATTTCTCTTCGAAATTTGGGCAGGCTAGGATTGGGGCTTCTGTGAGCAGCAGCTTGATCCGCTCGAAAGCGTCTTGTTGTTCGTGTCCCCACTTAAAATGTTTACCTTTTCGCAGCAATGTCGTTAGCGGATGCGTGGTCTTTGCGAAGTCAGGAATAAACCTTCGATACCAGGAGACGACTCCGAGAATTCTTCTCACACCTCTTACGTTGGTCGGCGCCTCTAGCGCTTTGATGGCCATGACTTTGTCCGGATCTGTATGTATCCCGCGTTGGCTCACGACGTGGCCTAAGTACTTTATCTCTTTTTTAAAGAACTCGCACTTATCTCGATTGATCCTTAAATTTGCTCTTCGCAGCCGCAATAAAACTTCCCGCAAGTTTCTCATGTGTTCGTCGAGAGTGGCCCCAATAACAATAATATCGTCAAGATATGCAAATGCGTTCGGTTCCATGTCAGGTCCGATGATACTGTCTAAAGCCCGTTGAAAGGTGGCAGGAGCGGAATGTAGTCCGAATGGCATCACGGTCCATTGGAACAACCCTCTCCCGGGTACCGTGAACGCCGTGCATGCTTTGCTACCTTCTTCCATAGGGATCTGCCAGTAACCGTTTTTCAGGTCTATCGTGCTGACATACTGTGCATTTCGTAGCTTCTCCAGAATGTGCTGGATTCGAGGCAGCGGATACGCATCGGGAATCGACTGGGCGTTGAGCTGTCGATAATCTATGCAAAGACGCCATTGACCGGTTTTCTTCCTGACCAGTACAATGGGAGCACTGTGTGGACTTGTCGAAGGTTCGATGTGTCCCTTTTCCAGAAGGCTATCTATTTCCTCGTCGATGATTTTCTGCATTGCAGGGTTGCGCGGGAAATAGCGTTGCTTAATAGGCCTATCATCACGCATCACGATTCAGTGTTTCGCGATGTTTGTCACGCCCTGCACGGTCTCGCACTTTTGGAGTTCATGTTGTAGAAAGTGCTGGATTCTTTCCTCTTCGCTTCTCGTCTCCATCCCTCGACATAGGCCGATCCGCAGATTGGTGGCTCCTCCTGTCTGGGGTCCAAGCTGTAGCGGAACTCCTGCGCATGTAATCGTGCTTTCAGTGGCTGCCAGGAAGTCTAGACCGAGAATGAGGTCGTCCATTACGTGGTGGAGAATCAAAATGTTCATTCGAAACTGCTTATTTCCGAACGTCACGACAGTGTCGATAGCCTTAGTGACTGGTTCGGTCTGTTCGTTTGCCATATTAACATCTAAGGATACTGTCAGGAATCTGGAGGGATGTTGCAATTTCTTTGCAAAATATTCGCTTATAAAGCTCCGGCTGGCTCCCGTATCAATAGTCGCACGCATTAGACAGTCGTCCAGGGCGACTGTTGCGACGATGCGATGGTCTGCAAGCATCAAATTGTTTAGTATTTCTTGTGGGGCTGACGCTTCCTCATCTCCGCACTGCCCCCGTGCATGCGAAGATTTCGCTCGTTTCCCTGTTCCTTTCTGCAGCATTCGTAGGTGCGGATACCTCGACGGCCACATACCCAGCAATACAATACAATCGGGTTGTTGCATCGAGATCGGAAGTGACCAATCTGACCGCAGCGTTTGCATGCGCGGTTCACGTCAATACGATCAGTCTCCCTTACTTCGGTTACTTGTTGATGGCGTACCTGACGTGATCTAGGTGGCTCGCGGTTGCTTTCCACCCCGTTGCTAGATAGCGAATCGTAGTCGCCGACGAGCTCAATAAACTCCGCTAGTGTGTTGAACTCTCGGCGTTTAACGTACAGTTGGACCTCCTTCCTACTGTTGGTGTATATACGGTCTAACTGTTCTCGTGGAGTAAGATCCGTGTGTCGCATTAAGTTTTGGAGTGCAAGAACGTAATCCCTGAAAGGCTCGTTGGCTTGCTGTACATGCTGTCTCAACTTATCTTGTAGACCCTCGAAAAATCGGTGTGGTAAGAAAAACTTCAAGAAATCTCTTTTGAATAGTCTCCAACTATCCCAGCGGCGGTTGTTGCTGCGGTACCATTGGATGGCCCTTTTTTGCAAGAGCTCTGGCATAGCCCTCGGGATCAGATCCGGGTCGCATCCGTAGGACTCCATAAGCTCTTCTACTCTTTCGACGAACGTTAATGGGTTGCCTTCACCATCGTATTTAAGTCCCCATTTACGGACTCGATCCATTAAATGGCCCATGTTTGGCTGAATTATAGCCGATGTGTTCGCAGGCCGATTTACCTCGGCGGTAAAAGATTCATTTGCCGATGTCCTCATAGTCGGCGCTGGTATAGATTGCATTTGCGGGAATTCATAATTCGGCGTCAAAGGTACATTCAATATATGAGCCGTAGTGCCTGGCTTATCTTCAAAGGTTTGCGTTGCACTGTTATGTAGTGGGGTAGGAGTGTTTGTTCCGGATGCGGGAGAGTTGTCCCGTCGATGTTTCTCTTCCAGTGAGTTCAAGCGTTGCGTAGTGTCTTCATCGTATTTATCAGATGCTATGAAAGCGGTCAATCGTCGTCGTAGTTCGTCAGCGGTGCCTTCAGTTCCCAAGCCAAATTCGATGGCGTAATTCTGTAGATCCTCTTTCCGGACGTAGCGTAACCACGATGTTCGCACCATATTTATTGTTTGCGTACGCGGTGTGTAATAACTTATATTTCTATGCCTGATAGTAATTAATGTTGTTTTCTACGGGCGCTGTTATCGTAAAATTTTAAAAGTGTCCCTGCTCGGGCGCCATGTAACGCGGCTCCGGTTTCTCCGGTCTATAGCCAGGGTATGCTCAGCGGGTACCAGGGGAGCTCGATACAAAAATTTATTTGATTCAAGGCACTTTTAGGTTTACGATAGGATTCTTTATTATTACGTACTATAATTACAATATTTATCCTGCAGGAGAGAGGGGGTACCACCGGCTTGTGTTCCTTGTAGCAGAATGCGTTGACGAGGAGCGAGTGCGTGCTTGTAGTGAGCCTGCACCTCGTGCGTTGAATGATTACGCGTTGGCGTTGGCGAGCAGACGAATGCGTTGACGGGCAGACGTATGCGTTGACGTGCAGACGAATGCGTTGACGTGCAGACGAATGCGTTGACGTGCAGCGAGTGCGTGCGTATAGCGAGCATGCACCTCGTGCGTTTAATGATTACGCGCTAGCGTTGGCGAGCAGACGAATGCGTTGACGGGCAGACGAATGCGTTGACGAGCAGCGAGTGCGTGCGTATAGCGAGCATGCACCTCGTGCGTTGAATAAGCAGGTTCTAGCGTTGGCGAGCACACGAATGCGTTGACGTGCAGACGAATGCGATGACGTGCAGCGAGTGCGTGCGTGTAGCGAGCATGCACCTCGTGCGTTTAATGATTACGCGCTAGCGTTGGCGAGCAGACGAATGCGTTGACGGGCAGACGAATGCGTTGACGTGCCGCGAGTGCGTTAATGAGCCGCGAGTGCGTTGATGAGCCGCGAGTGCGTCGGCGAGCCGCGACTGCGCTGATGAGCCGCGAGCGCGTCGGCGAGCCGCGACTGCGTTGATGAGCCGCGAGCGCGTGCGTGTGGCGAACGCGTTGACGAGCGAACGAATGTTTTACCGAATAGCGATTAATCGAGTACCCGGGAAAAAAAAAAAGCGGTGAGGTCACGGTGCGAGAGGTATTTTCCTATTTTTACTAACCAAGTAGTGCCGATTCGGAAAAGAACCAACGTACACTATATACAACTAGTAGTGCCGATTCGGGAAAAGAACCAACGTACACTATATACCAAGCAGTGCCGATTCGAAGAAGAACCAACGTACACTATATACAAAGTAGTGCCGATTCGGAAAAGAACCAACGTACACTATATACAACTAGTAGTGCCGATTCGGGAAAAGAACCAACGTACACTATATACCAAGCAGTGCCGATTCGAAGAAGAACCAACGTACACTATATACAAAGTAGTGCCGATTCGGAAAAAGAACCAACGTACACTATATACAACTAGTAGTGCCGATTCGGGAAAAGAACCAACGTACACTATATACCAAGCAGTGCCGATTCGAAGAAGAACCAACGTACACTATATACAGAAACACGTCCCGTTACCCCTCGCACAATGACTAACTAAATTATAGCGTTGTTTTCTACAAGAGTGGTTCGCGTTACTTCGTACCCTGATGCTTTTATTTATCGATCTTTAAAAAGAAAACGCGCGAGTGCGATCTATCGCGGCAGCAGCACACGTCTGTACGGTTCGAAGTCTCGGCCGTCAGTGGAAACTGAGAATAAAACTTATTTCACGATTGTTGAGTCAGCAGCGCACGTCTGTGCTGTTCGAAGTCTCAACCACGAGTGACGAAATCAAATAAACTCTGCTTTCGATTATTAAAGCAGCAGCGCACGTCTGTTCAGCTCCGAGTCTCAGCCACGAGTGAAGTATGTGAATCTGCTGAAGCGATCGTCTGTCGACTCGTTGCCTTAACTCCTCCCCTTTTTCATCGTTCGCTTCTATGCTTTTCGTGTTCTGACACTGTTCCGTTGCTTTGTTGCGTTGTCGTTCCCAAACTTGTTTTCGTTGTGTACTTCTTAATACACAAACTCGTTTTCGTGGTGTATTTCTTCTTTCTTTCCCTCACGACGGTGGATGTTTGTGATGATCGTTCCCTCTCTCCCCTCATACATTTAACTTACGTATACAATTCTTATGCCGTCGTCACGTAGGGCGAACAAGGAAATTATTCAATACAGCAATAATTCATGATTTACGGTGATATTAGCAAATAACTAGCTTAATTAATAAATAAAGAAACTTAATTATTAGAATAGGAAAAATATATATATATTTATTATATAAAAAAAAGAAAATATATGTGTGCCCCAAAATTGGCCACATATTTTGGGTGTCACAACTTACTTTATTTCTTACTATTTATTATACTACTTTTACCTTCTATTATACGTTTTATTATAGCTTTTATCTTCGACTATTTCGTGGTCACTTTTTACCTTCTATTTCTTCTCTTAAAACTCTCATTAAAACTGCAAAATTTTGCAATTCAGATCACATTCGGACGTTACGTAAAACTTTTATTTTCATCATGCGCTTATGAATGAGGAATAAATTCAAATTCGGTGCACATTCGGTACACTTTCGATTTCCAATCATTTATTTCTTTGGTGCTCTTTTGGTTTTCTTTATTTTCAACTCAACGCAATATGAAATTTAAAACGAGATCAAAAAATAAACTCAATATTTAAATGTCAAAAAATATCTTCTTTTGGTTTTTGTTTTTAATATTGGCATGAAAAAAATTCCGCTTCAACAGCAAATTAAAAATCCTGGCGTTATTTCAAATTTCACTTAAGTGCATCTGTGATTCGAATTATTAAACAAATTCAATAGAAAAAGCCACATATAAAACGAAAACTAAATCATTTTTTTTACAAAATTTGTTCTCATTTTTTATTAAAAAAATGCATAATTTTAAAAAATAAATAAAGAATTCTATGTTCATAAACGTAGTTAGTGACGATGTGGGGCTCCATACGATTTATTGGGTGGTAAATAAGAACCTCCGGGCGTCACTGAGGCCCCACCGAAGCCCGACTCATCGCTGTCTTGATGATGCGGTGGAAGGTAACGAGAAGCGAGGTGATCATCCGATTGCAGCGAATTGTTAGAGAGTAAATCTCCGTTTGAAGACTCGTGCGCGGCTCCCAGTACAGCATGCAAGGGAACCTTTGAACGGCTGGAGCCGAAGATGTCGGTATGTCGCTGATGTGGCTTGGCCAGCGTGTAGCTGTTGTAGTGGCCGAGGCCCTTGTGACCCGCAGCATAGCTGGGAGACGATCCTGAATGGAGGAAAGAGGAATCAGAAGGTCCTTCGTAAGAATAGCCTAGGTTTGGCGCCCCTCCACGACCAATAGTAGGTCCATGCGTCAGCGTAGCATCCAGTGAAGAGTGATCGGAGCTGTCATAATCGGACACGGGACCGCTGTTCGTTACCGGCGGATACTGATACCCAGAACCGCCTGAATGACCTTGGTGACCGAAACTGTCACCAAAGGAGTGCGGACGTCCGTCGCCGCCTTGACCGCCTGAACCAAAAGCAACGCCATGACCACTGGGAGAGCCTCCATAATCGTTGGAGAAGCCGCCGATGCCATCGTAGCCACCCGAGAAGCTTCCGTCGTTTGAACTGTGCATAGGAACTACGATTGAGTGCACCCGGTAACCGTGGCCAGATTTCGGGAAGTATGATGATGGCGAAAACGAAGAGTGACCGCCAAAGCTTCCGCTACCAAAGGATCCCGTCGAGTGAGAAGAGCCACTAGAAGGTCCAGCGTATTTATAGCCACCAATTCCAGCACCAGTACCACTGCCATGCTCCATGCGTACCAAGTAAGTTTCAATCTTGGGCCCCGATCCAAAAGAGCCTCCATGACCAAGCGATTGAATACCTTTTACGGTAAAGACTCCGCCGGAACCGCCGTGACCGTGGAACGAACCTCCTCCAGAAGATCCCAAAGAGGACCCACCAAAGTCATATCCAGAACCAGTCGTAGATGGAGAAGGCGGGAGATATTTGTGCGACGGTCCATGATACGAGCTGCCGAAGGAGGCTTCGCGCTTCGGCTTTAAGACCGACGCTGCTGCAGACGGAGTCTTCTTGGCCGCCAAAGCAGCTGTAACGGAAATAGCCACCAACAAAAGTAACTAAGAGGAAGACAAGAAGGAAAATAACGAGAACGCGGTTGTTAAGCTTTTACGAACTCACAGAAGCCTTCATGTCCTGGATGAAAATAGTTTCAAGTTGATAATTCACACACTTAATCCACCTGATTAAATCTAAATCCACTTGTTTGAGTTTTCGTTGAATGCCTCAGAAGAGCTTCTCTTCAATTGTCGCGACAGTCGCCGTTGTGATAATGTTGCCAACAGATTCGCCAGCAATGGTTTTTATAGAAACTTAGCTGCAGAGCAGGAAAAAAGAGCTGACGACCGGCTACCAACAAAAAAACCCCAATTTTTGGCAGGTTCCAAAGGCAAATGCAACAAAATATACAAAATAAAAAGAGACTTGTTCAACATACTTCTTTCCTTTGCCACTTATGGCTCTCAACCTCCTAGACAAATTAAGTGAGTTTCCGCTCTTTTCATTTTCACACTCACTTTGATGAGTCTCAGCGTCGGTTTTGATCAAATGTTTTTATGAGTACAGCGCTAAAGAGCGGAGGATATGGAGGGTGGCCAACTTTTGAATTTTATATTTACTTATTCACTCAGATTAAATGTTATGGCAATCCAATTAGAATAACTTCTTTGAAAGACAGAAAACAATACGACATAATAGTAAGTTTAAGGAAGATAATAACAAATAAATCTGCACAAAAAATACAAATTTGTGTAGACCCGACAAACTGAATTCCTCAATTCTTCAATATTGAAGGTTCTGCGATATATTACAATAAATTTTTTCAGACAAAGTCACGAGTTCTTTGGGCCTTCTCTCATAACCCATCGAAGACTCCACACTTACTTTTCATTTACGTTTCGTTCAAAATAAAATGGATAAATTGGCAACTCTCCATTAATAATTTCTGTTTCCCTTTTATTCGCTGTTTATCTCTTTCGCTGTTCATCTCTATTTGCAAAACCATTTCTCTTTCTGCTAACATTTGCAACTCAATTTTAATGTTTCCTGTCTTCCGAGTTAACAGCAACGATCAATATTACCATTTCTTCTTCGTGTCGTTGTTGTTGTAGTTGTTGTTGCTGTCGTTATGCAGACAATTTGTCTAGTTTGAAGTTGATTGTTTTTTATTTAAGTTGTTGCTGTTATTGGCACCAATCATCAGCCTTAAAACTCACTTCTTTAATCTGCAATCAACCGTCATTAACCAACAACAGCAAAAAAATAGAAACATCAAAAAACAACAAAAATCGTAGTTGACAATCGAAGCTGTTAATTTTTTCCATGTGAAAAAAGAAGTGCAATAAGTGAAACATTGCTGTTGTTGTTATTCTGATTGTCAATTTATTGTCAGTTAAATTTTTACTGTCATTCAACGTCAACGTTTCCATGTTGTTGTCAATAAATCCACCACAAAGTGAATTAATTACAAAGTGTTACTCGTTTTTGCTGTTGTTGATATTTCTTATTGATACGTTTTTTATTTCTTTTTAGGTACGAATTTTTTCTTAATTTAAGCGTAATAAATGATTTTTAACGATGGCTTTAATTTTATTTCGTTTCTTTGTCAGCTTCTGTTGTCTTTCGCTTTACCAGTTTTCTTTCGGTCGTTATGTTTTAAAATCAAGCTTATATTTTGCAATAACATAAAAAAACATGACAATTCGTGAAATTTAAGTCATTCATTCATTCTTCAAATGGTTTCTGCTCAAGCTACCAATTGGACATAATAGACAGACAATATACTAAGTGAAAACTTGTTTGTCACTAATTTTTAAAAATGTGTAGGGTTATTTCGTCTCTTGAAAAGCGAGTAAATATTTTGTGGAGACATCATGACGTATTTTGACGGACCCTCTGCTGCTGCGTGCTGCGTTGTCACTTCGCGATTTTCTCGCGGATGTTCGTAAATAGGTTTGACGTAGCGATGATAATGCGTACCCATGGTAATTGGTTTCCAATTCCCCAGAGAATCACCCAAATGAATCTGCGATTCTCCGCCGTCCATAGAAGACCGTTGATTTTCCTTCGACTTTTCCTCACTTCCATCTCCTCGCACATCCTTCTTCTCAAGGCTGTAGCCAATGAAATGAGACGGTCGAAAAGAAAGCGGAAATTCTCTAGTGGATGAAGTCATTGCTCCTGTGTGGGGTGAGTTATAATGCTGGGACTGAGAAGAAGCGGATTGTGTTGATGGTAGCACAAGTGAAGGAGGCTGATGTGAAGGTGGAATTTGAGCTGCAGGATGGAAAAGTGGTACCTCAGGCAGATTATTAGATAAAAACTGAAGGTCAGCACCAAAAATAGGATGAGATTGACATCGATATTGAGGTGATAAATCAAAATGAAGCTGTGACTGAGGTTGATATTCGTTTTCAGGTGAGTTAAATTTATGTGGAAATATTTTCGACCTATAAGAATGAAGAAGCTGAAATGGTTGTAACTGGGGAAAGGGAGGAGGACGACGCGGACCATCGTATGGCGGCTGTGCAAAAGCTGAGTAAAGTTGTTGTGCGATCTGCGGATAAAACAGATGCGAAAGTTGATTAGACGCTTGATCAGGAGCAACAGGATTTTCGGCCGGCAGTGGACGAGCTTCCGTTGTGTCGGGAAATAAGTGCGAAGCAGTATTTTGAGGATTTTCGTGTTGTTTCTGATTATGCTCGAGTGATTGATATTGCTGTGGATGTGGCTTTCGGAAATCTGTTTCTGGTCTTTCGTCTAAATGTGATTGTTGCTCATCTGGTTGCATTTGATGATCGTCGACCTGCTGTTGGTGTTGTTCCTCAGGCAATTGGAGTCGTCGTTGCTGTTGCAGTTTTTGCTTTTCTTGCTGTTGTACTTGAAGTGGTTCAGGTTGTACCAGAAAGTTTTGTAGTTTCGGATCCATTGTATAGTCAAAACCATGAAAACCAAGTTGTCCATTTTTGTTCTGATATTTTTGATCTTTGAAATCATGTGATTCTCGGTTAAACATCTCAACAGGAAGGGGAAAGGCATTGAATCGATATCCTGTTGAATTCCTTGAATCCTGTTGCTCTTTTCTTTGATCTTCCAACGCCAAAAGATTTCGTTGTTCAACGTTCGACGGATCGTGTCCGAAAAAGCTTTCAGCTTCCGCAGAGTTGCCATAGAACAAAAGAAACGCAAAATAACAGTACAAAACCGTAGAATTTTTCATGCTTTTTCGGAAATGAGTTCCTGCTTCTTTCTGTATATAAATCAAGGATGTGAATTTCCAGTTGCAAATAAACAGCTTTTAGCAGCTCGAGATAATAACTTAAAATGTTTAATTGCTGCCCATACAATATCATTTTATAGGCAAATTTTAAACAACTCTTTCTATTATGCCCTTTTATTTAGCCAGATTTTATTTCACAATTTTTTTCTATGCGTTTTCTTTTTCATTCGTCTTTTGTTTAGGCATTTTCTGATATAAACATCACATAAACAGCATTTAAAGTCACATTTCAAATCGTGTGAGCATCAACTGACATTCAATACAATCGCTTTCAACGTATTTCCGCTCCTGTCGTCGGAAGTGAATCCGATCCGCTCACTTCGTTGTGGATGACATAAGAGCTCCGTGGATGTTCACTGATGTATTCAATCGACAGGCATTTGCAGCTGCCGACCTTCATGGCCTGAGCCACGAGTTGTGTGCGATATGAAATGTGATCAAAAGCATGCACAGATTTTGGAAAAGAAAAAGTTATTAAAAAGTAAAAGTTTGCTCAAAAATGTAAACTTTACTTCCTTCTCTTCGCCCCTTCCAATACTTGATGGAAAACTCCTTCCATAAAGATTCTTTGCTTCTTTTAAAATTAAATAACGGTTCTCCCGTGGATCGCGCGACCCGAAATTAATTTCAATCGATTTTTCTTTCAATTCGATTTCGTTTTAACAGCTATTTCTATTACAGCGGAGCACTCGCCGTTGCTGTCGGCTGATCACGTCGTGAACTCCTCGCTTCGTGCCGTGTTGTCGGGTGAACGCTTTCAAATGGCGGAGATTCGGTGGCTGCAAAATGAAATGCTGTTGGATGTACCACTTGAAGGATGAAAGCCATGAAAAGAAAAGGCAAGGGAAGACAAGGGAAATTATTCAACATTTTACCTTAGTTAATAATTGCGTTATTAAAGTAATCCAGTCATTTTCTGACTGGATTTTAACAGATAAACACAATTTATTAAGATTGATTTTTCCGGGAGCGATTGGAACATTTTATTAGATAATTTTTTATTATTATTATTATTATGATTAGTCAGTGGAATAAATAAAATAAAATGGGCAAATCGGAAGAGATTATTTTTTTTATTTTTCTTAAAAACTATTTACATACATATTTACAAATATTTTTTATTTATTTAAAATTATATTCATAATTGTTATATTTTTTATTGTTATTAATGCTTCTGTAATTTTCTAAAACTTATTTGAACGGAGAAGTTGTTAAATATCAAAAGAAAGCAAAACTCAATGCGAAAAAGTTCTTAAAAATCTGCTCAAAGTCGGATTTTGGTGCTCAAACAAATAATGATCCCATTTCACCTTCAGATGCTAGAAAAGATGTGGATTTAAATGATGACTTATCACTGAATATCGCCTCCTCCCGACGTCCCCAGAGGAACGCCGTAGAGTCGATTCGGTCGCTGCACAGATGCAGAGTAAATTTCTGCTGATGGCTGGAAAGATGCTGAATCACTTAATCGAAGCTGTGACGACGATGACGATGACAGCGACGGCTGTCCAAATACTTGCTGAGCGTCGACTGCAGAAGCAGCGTTTCCGCAGTTGCTGTCGCTTGCGGCTTCGAAATCCAATGATTTCAAATGCATTTGCAAATAATCGAGAGCTGCTGCCAATGGTTTTGAATAGTAAACTTGTTGTTGTTGCTGTTGTTGCTTTGAATTGATTAAAGGCAGCGCTTTTGGTCTGCTGTGCATAAATTTATAGTAACTTAATCCCTTTTGGTTAGCCGCATAACTTGGCACCATAGGCGACGTCCTTGATGCCGTGTTCACTGCAGCAACGGTTGCTGCTGATGGCGATGGAGACTTCAATTGTGCTGCCGATATTGACAATGATGAAATTTTTGCATTCTGTGTTGTTTCATCAGTACTCGGCTGCCGAAGAGCGGCGTTAAATAAACCCGAATGAAGCATCATTTGCTTGATGGAGAATTCAGTCTGGCCGTCGGGCAATCGTTGCATTAGCTGGCTGCCAGAATGAGACAACTGCTGGTTCCACTTGCCAGATTCTTCGTTGAGGTTTAGCAGTTGTGTTCGCTGATCTCTAAACACTTTCGCTTGGTCTTCAAAGCTTCCCGTGTATCCTACGAATCGTTGATTTACTTTGGCTTTAGGCGGAGCCAATTGACCTGTAATTTGAGTCGATTGACTTCCCGCCTTTTCTGACCCATCAAAAACCAAAAAATTGCCGTTTTCATCAATCTGTTGTGGCGATTGGCCGTTAATCAGTGATGAATGCGGCTCAAAAGGTTTAAAAGTATTGGAATCCATAGATTCTTCAATAGTTTTTGGAAACTGAGACCCGAATTGGCCCTCATATGCAAAATTATCCTGTTTATTGGTAGTTCCACATTCCACTTGTGGCGATATGACACCAATTAAAGATGGCTCCGGCTTCTGAAGAGATTTTACTTTATCGAATTGATTGCTACTAGGACGCGTTGAGAGCGAAGACTGATGGGAAAAACTGACTGCAGCCGGTGGTGGAAGAGAATTCATCTTCAACAAATTTGCATTGCCATATAATGAATTTATTAAAAGTATTGCTAAAGCCTCAGCTGCTGATAGATTGAATCGGTGGCCAATTTGGACCATTTTGTCGAAGGATGTTGACACCGTTGACAATGCAGTAGAAGAAAATCGATTAGCGTTTTCAGGTTGTTGCAAATTGACAGCTGATCGATATTGATAACCACTCTGAGGCCTTTCATTCGCTTTGGAAGCTGCTTGATAACCTTTATTCCATGATCTTTGAGTGGCTTCCGGTTGTTCTCCGTCTGCTTCACGGTATCCAATCACAGACGGCAGGGCCGAACAACTGATCGAATAGAAAATGAAGAGAGAGATGAGCTGGAACAGAAATCAATTATAAATAATTCCTCCTTTATTCGAATGATTTCATTCAACTTACTCGAAATTTCATGTTGTTATTCGAAAAAACGCTGCAATGGAGTCTCGGTATCTTTACACTGCTCCGGGTAACCGATGACTGGTAGCAGAACTCCAGCCACAGAGTGATTTTTATACGAGGAAATGAGTTCGATATGCGACAAAACAACACACAACGTAACATTAACCACCCACAACTGAACTCTTCTTCTTTTTCTTCTTATTGATCGCCGTTGCAACGTTGTTTGATGTCTTTCCTTTTCTTCTTTCTTTGCTTCCTTAGATATATTATTGTAATTATTTTTTATTGTTATGGTTTCAGTGCACACGTGATCATTGATCACTGCCGAGAAACATTAAAAAACCAAACCAAACTAGGACAAATAAACATAAAGAAAAACTCAAAATTATTTTAATTTAATCATATTACTTCGGTGATATCGTCAATATCACATAATAAAAACTTTCGTGAATGAATTAAAGAATATTAAAATATTTTTTTCTACAAATTTCATTTTCAAAAAGATTTTAAAAATGTTCTTTCTCAGAAAATTTAAAAAGAAAAAATAATTTTACTTCATTAATTTTGTCTCTTCAAATGTTTCACTTATTCTTAATTTGATCATTGGACATTTTTTAGTCTTTCGTCATTTCTTCATCGCTTCCTCTTCGTTATTTATTGCGACTTCAGTGTCACTGTCACATATCATTTAACAAAATATGCGTAACAATTATTCAAGTGATGTTTTGTTACCATATTTAAAAAAGAAACACTGACATAACACAACATTTGACATGTTGATTTCAAAAATGATTGTGTTGATCGATATTACTTCAAAAAAGCAGTCGTAACAAAAAAACATTGCAACTGCAGCGGAGCTCTTCATACAAACAACAAAAAAAAACACAAAAATTACATAATCTGAAATAACAATAAATTTCCGAATTACAGTTGCTTTTAATAAAGAAAACAAAAAGCAAAAATTGCCAGCAATTAATAAAAATATGTAAATCCAGAAAAAATCGTCATTTTATTTTTTAGTCCTTCCTCTTTTTTGGCTGAGATAAGAAGCACCTTCGGCTGATGAACTTAAGAAGGCTCGAATACCATCAGCTGCACGTCTGACAACTAAAATGTTCGTACAACACACGTTAGGGAACTCGGCCAACTTAGTTCTGATAACGGCCCGTCGCAATCTCCATATCAACCAAAAGCCGCAGTGGATTTGATTAACTAATATCTAAAACATCGCAACGTCGCCGATGGCTGATAAAAATAAAAAGGTAAACAAAAAATGAAGCAAAAACGTAAAGTTATTGTTATTTCAACAACAATAATAAATGATAAGTTATCACTCTATAATTTTGTGTTAACTGAAATCATTATTTAGCAGTATAACCTTTCAACTGGAAAGTATTTAAAAGTTTTTGATTTCCAAAATATTATTCAGCAATACGTAGAAAATTTATAGACAGCCAGCAACGGTACTGGGATATTTTCGCCATTTCAGATGTGATTATTTTGATATCTCTGAATCTACTTTGTGCACGAACACAGCGACAGGTACAGTAACATATTTTAAAACTAAAATTTGTAGACAAATATTATCTTTAGGTCCATCTACATACACTTATGTAGTTCCTCGTAAAACAATTATAAATGAAAATATTTTTTCAAAATTTGAAAACGAGGACCTGCTGCATTTTCATCGAGAAATGCACCTGTCCATGTAATCTACAAGTTTCGAAATATTTGATATAGATCTAAACTCTTTGTGCATTTTTTTTAAAATTCTGCGTGCTTCGGAAGCCGTGACCACACTGAGATTTCAATCATCTCAGGAATGGATTTAACTAGAGAGTTATTTGTTGTGTTGAGAAATTAAGAAAAATTTCCTCTTTAGAATTATATTGAAACTTATTTTTCTGATTAGTAGTTTCTTTGTAATGACTTTGTTTTAAATAAGGCATCTAAAATAAACCACCCTAAAACTCGTTGCTATTGTCACTACTAATAATTTTCGAACTGGCAGTGAATGATTGGGAGCACTGACAGCTGAACTGTCATTTTATGACTGTCACACGAAGTAGAAGAAAAAAAATTTCCATACAATTTCCCTTAATATTTTAACCAAAATTTGGATCTGTGATTAAAATAACTTTAATAAATTACGATGGCCTTAAATATAACTAAAAAAACTAAAATCTAAATATAAGAATAGCCTATAAAAGAAATAAGAAATCAGTAAGTAGAACAGACGTCTGAATAAGCACTAAAATTCATAATAAATATTTGACACGGTGTTGTATTTTCTCCTTTGAATTATTTAATAAAAATTGAAATGATAGAGTAAAGAACTTATATAACTGAATGGTTAAAATTATGGCTCCGGTAACGTGACAATTGAGTAGTCGGCTCCGTCAACTGCTTTTCGCTTTGAGGTTTTACTGACCTTTCGCAAAAACTTTTTGACTGCTTCTTATCTTTTTAAAACAAGTCATAAATGTAAAAAACACACAGTCGCACCTGATATCTGCATATAAATGTATAAAGTTATTTGAAAAAATTGCACTTATTACGGAAGTGAACAGTTTTCAATAAATTTCAACATTGCAAGCCTGTGCTTAATAACTTTCGTCATGGTAATCATCACAGAAGTTAAACAAAAGTGCAGCTAAACAAAGATCTAAAGCTTATCAGAAGCCTAAAAGTAGAGAAGTTTTAATTAAAACTCTTCACTAACTTTTATCTTAGAGCTTATCTTAATTTCGTCACTTTTTGAATGGGCTTTAAAACAAACAAAGAAATGGTTACGTGTAGATTTCATGGTGGATGCATACCAGAACTAAGTTTCAAATTAATATATCTTAAGCTGCTGTTTCTGTTGCGCGAGTTTTGAGGTGGGTAACAGTTGTTAACATTTAAAAGAATTGCACAGAAATTCTAACAACTTCAAGCTATTTTACAATACCTGAAGTTTTAAAAAAATCTAGAAACTTTACTTTTTCCATCTAAAAAATTATCGTTATAAAATATTATTTGCGTACACGTTCAAGATGTACAAAAAAGGCTGGAAGTAGCTCATATAAATCATACGTAACCAACTTGCTATATAAACACCCTTTTTACAGATATCTACAGTGTTTAGAAGCATTTAGAAGCATGTCCATCGAGCGGTTTTCGGTACCACCCTCTGGCGTCAGTTGTCTGACGGCAAAAGTTAACGCTAAGGAAGCAGAAATCTTTGAGGTTTGTAGCAATTTGAGTGATAAAAGTATCTTCTATCTATTGCCTACTTCAACTTCTCATGCAGTTCCTGGACAATGTGTTTACTGATTATAAGCCGTGGAATACAATCATTTGCTTTAATGGCGGCAAAGATTGCACAATAATATTGCATATATTGGCAAAATATTATCAGCAACATAACGAGCTGAAAGATCGAACTCTAGATGCATTGTACATTTATGGCGAAAATGTTTTCCCTGAGGTCGACGATTTCGTGAAGCAGTGCAGTGAGACTTACAAAGTTAACATCATTAAGCGCGCAGGAGCCATGAAGCCGGTGTTGGAGGCTGTTTGCAGTCAGCAATCCTATTTGAAAGCAGTCTTCATGGGAAGTCGACGCACGGATCCACACTGTGAAAAATCGAAAAGAGTGGAGGTTGGAAGTAACCTAACAAATTGAAAGAGCATACTTCTTATTTCTGTTTTCCTTTTACTGTATTAGAAAACTGACGACGATTGGCCGAACCTGATGCGTATCAATCCAATTCTAGACTGGACACTAAGAGATATATGGAATTATATATTCATAAATAAGGTGCCTTACTGTCCCTTATACGACATGGGTTACACGTCGATAGGCGATACAACCAACACACACCCCAATCCGCATCTAAAAATGGTCGACGAGGACACGGGAGAGGTCTCGTATCGTCCGGCTTATGAACTGTTAGAGAATGACATGTTGGAACGAGCAGGACGTTATTAAGAAACTACCTTTTAAATAGGATAATAAAATTTGTAAATATAGATCAAAGAAAACCATAAAAGAATGAAAACTGAGCTCATTTAAATAACATTTATATCATTTAATCATACACAAAAATATGGTATAAATAAATATAAACATAGAAAATACTTAAACTATACAAAATGAGTACTTAATGTAGTCCAAAACTGTATCGCATGAGTTCAATTTCCTTTTAATTTTAAATTAGTTTTTGTTTTTTTAATTTAATATTTAGGTTATTTTATATCAATACATATAATATTTTTACCAAAATGTTGTTTTTTACTATAATTAAATCAATTGCTCTTTTTATTATTTAATTTATTTTTGTTAAATTGTTAAATTACTTTTTAAGTTACTTTTAATAAAGTTATTTAATAATAATTAAATTCATTATTTCCTAATTCGAAAAAATATTTGGCTTATTAACATTAATCATAGAGAAAGAATTTTTATTCTTAGTTATTCTTTTTCTATGCATTAATTCTATGAAATACTACAATCATAGTATTTTCGGAATTAGCAGCTACACCAGCAACACTGAAAACTTCGAATTTGGGATATGTCAACATATTTCCTGAAAATGTTTTGTTGCTTTTTGCGTAATCACAACAGAAGCAGCTGTTTGTATTTTCTTCATTTTCCTCATGAATTTCATAACATTTGCCAACGTGAGCTGCTGAGGAAAGACGAAAAGAAACTGAAATAATTTATTTTTATAGAAAAGTGTACAACGTAAACGCATAAAGCAACTCACTACGCAACAAACACACGATCTGCTTGAAATCATTCGCACTCGTTGATGGCACGTTATGGTCAAGATGTGCTCGCGGTGTTGCGGGGACTTCAGATGGTTGTGGAGGCGGCCTGCAAAGAACAGCGTGATCTGAGCAAACATCTGTGGACGAATTCAAGCGTGCGTGAGTTCATTGAAGTTAATCTGCAAGAGACCACGGATAATCTTAAAGAAGCAGGTCGAAATCCTAGTGGAGAATTGAAAAAACTCCAGCACTTCTTGCAAGAGACAGCGGAACGTAGTTGTGTGGTGGCGGAAGGCATCAAGCACCTCGTGAATGTTAAAGTGTTGCAAGAGCTCAAGATGACTCACCAACCAATTCGATCTATTTATGGCAGCGGGTCGTCCGTTGATGGAAGCACGACTGCAACTGCACTTCAACACACAGATGCCGCAAATTTAGATATGTCGTCGATTACACTCAAAGAGTTGGAGGATATTCTTTCGAAACGCAGTAAGGATCGTGAAGTGAGTTTAAGGTTGACCAGCACAAAAAGCAAACAAGTGCTTGAAGAGGAGCGAAAAGAAACAGAGACGAAAATTGTAACGGAAAATGAAACAGCTTCCGGCACGCAGTCAGAGGAAGCTGCTCCTGCGCCTATAACATCTTCGAGCTCTACACCCGCTCCTCCACCTCGATCGTCATCACCTTCCATCAGCGCTTCAATGAAAGATGACACAGTGTTTGTGGAGAACCTGATGAAGTTCGTTGCAAATCCAACGCCCGAGACGTCACAACCTTCAACGGATTTCAAACCGCCAGAGCTGAGTTCAGTGGCAAAGCAGCGTAAAGTGCCTTCCAGTCGTTTGGGTCGCTTGGCATCTTTCGGCGGCCTCTTCGCAGGTCTGGGAATCGGAACCGTCAACGAGCTGACGAAAGGAGCTCTTGGTTTGGGAGGTTCTAAGAATGTTAAGGAAGCATTGTTTAGTCCAGCCAACGCAGAGCGCATTGTGGACACGCTGTGCAAAGTGCGTGGAGCAGCTTTGAAGATTGGTCAAATTCTCAGCATACAAGACTCAAAGCTAGTTTCGCCGCAGTTGGCAAAAGCGTTTGAACGTGTGCGCCAGGCGGCTGATTATATGCCTGATTGGCAGGTGGAACGAGTAATGATGACGCAGCTCGGTTCTGAGTGGCGGCAATCGTTGGCCACATTCGATGACAAACCATTTGCAGCGGCTTCGATCGGACAAGTAAGAGGAGTACAAACAGACACTGCTTTTCATATAATTTATTGAATTCCATTTTTCTACTGCAAGGTTCATCGTGCCACTACAAAGAATGGTGTAGACGTGGCCATCAAGATTCAATATCCTGGTGTAGCGCAGAGCATCGAAAGTGACATCGATAATCTGATTGGCATGCTGAAGGTTTGGAACGTGTTCCCGGAAGGCTTTTTCATCGACAATGTAGTCAAGGTCAAAACCATTTTCGCAATTCACATTTATTTGTTTATAAAGAGATACATGAGTACAAAAAGAAGGCCCATATGTCTTATGCTTCGTACAACTGTTCCATTAAATTTCATACGTTTGTATTGTAAACGATTTTAAATACTCTACAGGTTGCTAAGCGCGAGCTCAACTGGGAAGTTGACTATACACGGGAAGCAGAATACACAAGGAAGTTTAAAGAGATGATCGCTCCATATCCCGATTATTATGTTCCCGAAGTAATTGACGACCTGACCACTAGCAACGTCTTAACCACGGAATTAGTGCCCGGGGTTCCATTGGACAAATGCTTTGATTTAAGGTTTCTTTTAATTAACAATAATCCTTAAGTTTTTGTATTCAAATTTGTTAAATGCGTTGTTCTAGTTATGACCACAGACAACATATTGCTGCATCAGTGCTAAAATTGTGTCTGCGTGAGCTCTTCGAACTGCAGTGCATGCAAACAGATCCAAACTGGTCGAATTTCCTGTATGATGTACCTTCGAAGCGCCTTATGCTGATTGACTTTGGATCAACGCGATTCTATCCGAAAGAATTTATTAAAAATTATCGCAATGTAAGATTATCTTTGTATTATATGAAGATTTGTGTTAATATATTCCGACGCTGTTTAGGTTATCCAGTGTGCCGTGGATAATAATCGTTCTGGTGTTTTGGAAATCTCGCGTAAGATGGGTTTTCTCACTGGCTACGAGACCAAACAAATGGAGCAGGCTCACGTTGAAGCGGTCATGATTCTTGGCGAAATCTTTCACTACGATGGATATTTTGATTTCGGACAACAAGTTCAGTATATGATTGTACTGTAATAGATGAACTATTAAAATTTTGATTATTTGTTTAGAATACAACTGAACGAATCGCTCAGCTTGTTCCAACGATGGTGGCTCATCGCTTGTGCCCGCCGCCGGAAGAAATATACTCCATCCACCGCAAGTTGTCGGGCATATTTTTGTTGTGCGCACGCCTGGATGTTAAACTAAACTGTCGCGTCTTCTATAATGAGATTGTTTTGGGCAAGTTTAAGGAATGAGGAATACTAGAAAGTTTTGTACAATTTTTTGCTTAAATGCGGTGATTTTTTTTTCTTAGCTTAAACTCAAGATTTTTAAAAAACCAACTTGAAAAGTAATTAGTTGTTCAAATTGTTTGTAAATTCAAATTCAAATTTTGTTTATTGAGCCTTTTTCAAAACAAGTTATAAGTTATAAAATTCATATGAAAGTGTTAACAAAATTAAAGACTATAATGTATTATCTTCAAAACATAATTGAACAACAGTATCGTACTTAAATATATAAAGAGGAAGATTGAATTGTTTGTAATATACGTATAAATAATTATAATAAATACTATGTAGTAGTATTCAACAGTCCAAAAACAGAAATGTTAAAAAGATGTTCTCAACATTCATTTCGATAAGGTTTTGTTTTTCCAATCAGCGCTCAGAGTGTTTGCATAAAAAATGAAATGCAAAAACAAAGCCATTCATTTTCGTGCTCTGCATTAGAGCACAAAAATAAATATAAATTGATATATAATTCATTAAAATTGAATTAGAGTATGTACACTCAAAAAGGGGTGCAAAAATTTTTTGTTGACGTATTTATATTATGATGATAAAGATGAAGAATTTACAAAGGGACAATTGACGGTAACCATTTTTCAAGAAAGATAAAATTGTTTTTGGTACTAACGAACATAGATTATCTACGATTATCTAGAAATCTATGCTAACGAATGCCTATGGTAGTAATTAAGACAACAGTGAACAACTTATTTACAGCATATTACTAATCGAAAAAACTTTTAGTGGTAAAGCACAAATATTGTTAAAAATAAATATTTTAAATTCCAACTATGCAATTATCGTCCGTCCAAAACTATCATAGTTTTGTTGGTCACTCCTTCATTTTCCCTCCAAAAATAGAACTCCAAAACCACTTCCATTTAAAACATCTCATATTTAAATGACACAAAAAGATCCGAAAAATTACGAAAATCACGCAAATACCCAAGGATTTTTACGAAACGCGTGATCCATATTATTAATATTTTTGAGATGGCAATACTGAACCCATATTGAAATTTCCCAGTTGATTTCCTATGGATATTGGAAAGTCTTCCATTGCAGAATGATTTCTTTGGAAAATTTAAAAACAAATCAGTTCTTTTTCCAACGTCAAGCAAGTTGTGTGGTGTGTAATAGCGCTCAAAAGAAATGCGTGCATCAAGTAATTATTATATTAGATATTTAATGAAGACACAAAGCTGAAAACGAACAGTTTAAGAACAACATCAAATCTTTTTGGCTGCTGAAATCCCTCCAATTAGATACAAAAGAATTAAAATCAAACTGCGATATCGCGATGATTATAAAAAATTAGTGACGGCCAATGGTTGTGTTTAATGAATAAATAATTTATTTGTTTATCAATGAATCAAAAAAAAGTTTAACAAGATGTGAGTTGAGTGAAATAATATTATAAAGAAAAGTTGTTTGAAGTAATCGGAGCCATTGAAAAGGATCTCTCCTGCGCAATTCCTATTCCAAACGACCTTTGTTCCTCCCCTTTACCAATCATTCAATGCTTGATGCGTGTGAAATGTGTGTGGATGTCGTAAATTCGAGTTCAGAAGATCGCCGCTGTAATTTTATCTGGCTACATTTGTATGCGAGCGCGTTTTTTCAACTCCACATGCGTCTCATGACTGTCCGCATAAAAGAAAATATGACTGCTTTTGAAGCAGTCTTCGTTTAGTCTGTTTTCTACCCAAATCAAATTTAAATTTAATTTAAAACAAATAAATTCGGCGTTGAAGCAACAGAGAGAATTGGTTTTATTTCGTCTCATTTTAATATTATCATTATTAATGGTTTTTTGGTTTCGTCTTGTTTTTGTTTTCTTTGATTAAAAGAGGAATTCTTATAGGCGAATTTGAACGAGACAAGTGCAACAAAAACCAGAAAATATGTAAAGAAATATGTAGTTAATATGAGTTAAAACGATAGAATAATTTAAAGAAATTATAATAGAAAAAAAGTATAAGAAAGATAAGTATGGAAGCAGTTAATAAAAAAGAAGAATATTTACAGAGAATAACAAAAAATATTAATACATAAATAGCTATGACAAAATGATTATGGATTATAAAGATAATGATGTTCTAAAGTGGCTTGAATTTTTTTTTTTAAGAAATACAAAACATTATAACGTAAATTGAAGAAGAAAATCAACTCAAAATTAATTTATCTAGTCTATAATAAGAATAGCATAGAATAAATATTAAAAAAGGGATTTTTAAAAGAAATAAAAATTCAAATTCAAAAACTTATAAATAAAAACAAAGAGTTTTTCACGTAGAAACAAAGGAAAAACTAAAAAAATTATTAATAACTAAATAAAAGTGAAAATAACAAAAACTTTTTAAAGAACTTAAATTTGAAATTTTCTTTTTTTTAGATTTGCGGATTTGACTCGTAAATGTTTTGGAAAATTCAATTATTTTTTATGGATTTCAAAAATAAGCAAATTATGAACATTTGTTGTTATGACGCTCATGAGTCATATGTGACTCATTAATGATTGCACTCATTGCATTAAAAAGGAAAACTTTTTTGTGTAAATTATTAATTCATTGAAAATATGTATAGATGTGTTAGTAGCATAAAAACCAATTATAAAAAAGATGAATCCAAACATCATTAAAACCGAGTGAAAATTTAAAAAAAATTAAACTGCACGATTTTTTAAAGGAATTTATTGTTTATAAACACCAAAAAATCCTTCAGGGTAACAAATAAAAAGCAACACGAAATCAAGCGCCTTCTTCGCTTAATTCATTTGTTTATTTAAAAAGTGATTTAGTAGATTTTTATGAGAAGAAAAGAAAAGAACGACGTCGAGAAACATCGCCATCAGGTGAGTGATAGAAAAATGTGTAGTTCTTAAATTTAATCAAATAATTAGTAATAATAATTTCTTAGATCACTATTCGACAGCTTTTTATTTGTGTTAGTTTTGGGTTATTTTCTAGTTTCTGTCAGTCTCTGTCAAGTAAATGTAAAGAAATATTGTTTAAGCGAAGAGTTGAGTGATCAGCATTATCACGATCGCCGCAGCGATTGATAAAACGTTTATAAATCTTATCTTATCTCAAGCGATAACAATTAATTGTGAATAAGGAAAAAGAGCGATTCAAAAAAACCGAAGTAAGTATTTCTTGATATTTTAATAAGCAGACGGAAAAAATAATTCCAAGATCAAAAGAATCAAGAATTCCAATCAAAAGAAAGAACTTGGAAGAAGTTATCAAGCAACAACAAGCAGTATTATCAAAATAGGAATTATCAATAACAAAAAAAAAAAAAAATAATTCAAAACTTGAAGGCAACAGAAAACTAACTAAAATTAAAAAGGTTCATTTTGATTAGTACAATAGTGAGTAGAAAAATTAAAAAAATTAAATTTTACTAAATGTTTAAGAATGAATAATTCATAATAATTAATTATAAATGTATTGCAGTTTTAGTGTTTAAAAGTTAATTAAGGAAATCAATGAAACATGGTTAAAAAATTCAGATGAAATTCAGATGATGAAATGATTGATTTTGTTTACCAAAGTAACTATAAATTCACCCGATGCTGTTGTTGGATCTTCCTAGTTTTGTTCCAATTCATATTTTCACAATTCGTTTCAATTACTTAATAATTAAAAGTCATTTATCAAAAGAATGCCTTGTGAATTGTTTTTATTATGAAGCAAAAGAAATATCCAAAAATTTATTACAGTTAAATGAAATTAAAATACTTTGCAATCAATCACTTTTTAGAATTTCAAAAATTCATATTAAAATCGTGGCATTTATTGATTATTAATTAATAAATATAATTAATGAATCAATGCTGAGTTGTCGAGTATAAAAAATTAAAAACAAGCAAAATCACTAAACATTAGCCATAAATTAAGCCGCTTGCGATGCTGTAAACAGGTGTAAAACTAGAGACAACCGCAACTCAATCATGACGAACTTGATAAACGCAGTAATGATAAAAAATAGCGAAAAATATGATAATGATTATCGTCAATGAATGAATGATAAAGTGAAAATTAATATTAACGCATAATAATAATGACGATGATAATAATACAAAATACAGCAATGGTAATGGATGTGATGATATATATAATCATATGTCGATAATAGTGTAATTTTGTGATGATAGTATTCATATTGGAGAGAATACTCCCCGCTACGGTCTCATATAGTCCTTTCCCAAGCAGTAAGCAGTCGCAATGTAGTGGTCCTGCTGCCTTCGAGGCGACGAGCCAACTGTAGGACTTTATTGACCTTTAGTGCTTGTACACCGCCTTTTAAAACAGCATGAGGTAGTTGAGATGTACCTCCTGTTCCACTGTGACATTATCAACGACCCAACTACATACGTGCGTCTGTCAAATCGATTAAAACAGACACTAGCAGAGAATATGCTCTTAATTCAGAGAGGGTAACACTTATAACCTGCAGGTATCGCAACTTCTCTTCTGAAATCTATAGGCCTCAAAGATGGCTTTGTTTGTTTCATCATCTTGTTCGTTTTCAAGTGCTGCAACTAGTCCAACAATAAAATATTTCAGCTGATTACTGCTGCTAATAATGATTGTTTAACTTCTGATTTTAATATTAATTATAAAAATCTTATTAACGAAACAATTTCTCACAAAAAAAAAATATATAATGCCGGATATATACAGCACTTATTCAACGATAAACGTGCGCTTAACGGCAACTTTTAAAAAACTCAACTCAGCTGCAACAAAAAAAGAAAAAAATAAAAATTATAACCGAAAAGAAGTGCAAAACTCATGTAGAAAAAAAAAATAATTAATAAACAATCACATTAATTACTGTTTGTATTATTTTTCCACTTTAACGATCGTATTAATTCAGTCAAACAAGAATTCATTCAAAACAAAAGCAATCCAAAAAAAATCACCCGACTTGAACAAAAAACGAGAAGATTGAGTCGTTCTTTTACTTTTTATTAAGTTTTATTATTGTTCTTCATGCTGCTTTTGCTCGTCTTCATTTTTGCTCGTTATTATTATATATATTGTTAAGAGGTTTTGATATTGTTGTTATTCTTCCTGTCTGTTCCCTCCAACTGCACAAATCATAACAAATACATACAACAACGGATACAATGAAAAAATATATCCATATTTAATAAATAATACTTTTTTATTAACAATTTCCATTGAATGTAGACGCGTACTTATAGTGTAAAATGTATACACATTCTGATTTTATTTGTTCCTTTTTGTTTTGATTCCTTTTTTACTTTTAAGCTACTTATCGCGTTGTTGTTGTTGCTACTTTAAAAAAATCAGCTGATAAGCAATTGCAGCAGCACCAACACCAACTCAACGACGGTGCAACGAGTAGAGAACGATAAAAGCAACGGAAAAAGAACTTCAAATTGAATTGAAAGAAAAAAGCCGATGGAAAATATTGTAAAATACGAAATTTAGATTAAATGAAGATAACAGAACAAAAAAATTGAAAAGAAAATTGTAAAACCCTATAACTTATATTTGCACTACATAAACAATCAGAAATTCACAAGTAAACAAATAGGAAATGCGGAAAGGAAAAAAAAAAACTAAAAAAACCGTAAAATTATCTTATAAGAATATAATTTTTTGTTCAGTATACCAATGAGAATATGGAAATAACACCATCTTTAGATCTGTGAACTCTTGAACAAAGTCAGTATATGGCTCGGTTGTAAGGTTGATCTGATCCCGATATTTCCTTATCTCATACCCTAGGCTCTTGAGCTGATTTATATTGTGCAGCATTATAGTGAGCGAAGTATCAAGGTTTACTATAGTTTATTGATTCTTTTACACGTAAAGTTGGAGTCATCATAAATATATAATAGTCACTCATTGATAAATTTCTAGTGATGACATGAATATCATTCTGATGATAATTGAGCAAGCATAAATTTCAGTTTGGTTCTTCTTTCTTATTCTCATATACCGAGAGAAGAGAAATCTTATTGTATAATGGAATATAATGTATTCAGCTTAAATTTTTGGTGCTTATGTGAAAATTTTACTGAATTTTCTTTTGTTTGTCGTGGTTATCATTGAGACCAAATCGATGTTTCTTTGATGCCAAGCAGAGCGCACACGAAGTTGACACCCAACAAGCAAGACAAGAACAGCTACACCAATAAAACAAAAACGCTTTTTAAATTCATACAACTACGCATACAACTCTAACATACACGCATACTTATGTACAATAAGCCAGGACTGCATTTGACATAAATCATAAATAGGAAATGATACTGGGGCCGGTGTCCCATTACTGTTCCCACGAGAACTCTACTGATTTTCGTGTGTGAGTTACAGTAATTTCGTTTCCTATCGTAACACATAGGATCATCCGTTGAAGAGTCTTCCCCTCTATTTCCCTCTATTCCGTGACTCAGGTACCCAGTATAAGCGAGCCAGGTTGGCAATAAGTAAGCGCTAGTGATTACATTTTCTTAGCTCTTGCTTTCCTTGGGCAATTTGAAAAGATCCAGCTTTTATAGTCCATGCACTGTCGATGGATATGTTTATCTTGAGGCTTTAGAATGTTCTTATGAGGCGTTAAGATTTTGAGTGGCATTTTGAATGATCTCTTCAAATGATTCTTAGATGATTATCAAGTTCAGTTGTACACTGCAGCGTAGTCTTGTAACGTTTTATGCTTATGCGTCAGCTATTCTACTTTAGAGGTATTACCAACTTCGGCTGAAGTTCAACGGTACAAATTGAATGGAATGTAATCTACGATTTAACATAATTGAAATCAGTGAAAGATGCAGGAAAACTGACAGATTTATTTCCTATTTTGCGAATGGAATGCTTAAGACACATTTTGATCTGTTTTTTTCGCTATTCTCGTTTGGCTTCTATAAGGGAAGAGGCGGAATAACCAATACAAAAGCGCATAACGTTTTCTAATCAATGTTTGCAGATCAAAAATAAGAATATAAATAATTCGAACACGCAGATGGGGCTTCGCTGAGATGAGAACTCGTGTTCTTGTTCGGTTTCACTCATAATTCTCTTCATTCAAAACCTGAAAAAAAGTCAGAAAAGCCGAAAAAGGGGAAAAACTTGTTGCCAACTTAGGATGTTCAAATTATACCGCATGCACTGCAGGTGTTTCAATTTTTAAAGATAGTCTATGTCAATTTTTAAAGTTAATACGGTTGCCGTTTCACTAAATATTTTAAACTTCTTATTATTTTGCATCGATTCTTTAAGCTGTGTCTATATTTTCTATATATCATCGCTTTTCTTTTGATTTTTCTCTCATTCAATTACTTCTCCTTCCTTTTTTTTTTCTATATACTTTTTCGACTTGTTTTTGCTGAATTTTCTTTCATTATTACTCGTTTCGTTTCGTTTTCACGTTCCATCTTCCTACTTTAGTGTTGCTTTTCGCTTCAATGTTGCAAGTTATTTTCTGATTTCCATTGATGTCATCCATGATTGACACACAACAAACATCGCTACATCAGAGACGTTTCATTCATTCAACGATTGACTTCATGACTGACTGACTGACTGACTGACTGACATACACGCGTTAAGATCGAATTGCAAACAATAAAGAAATCGCTTTCATTTGCATTCGTCGTTCACTTCGTATAATTACGTATTCGAGCACAACATCGGTTAATGACTTAGAACCTGGGTTGTGTAACGAGGTGCGACGACAGAAATGATACGTCGACGGTAGCTGACTGACCGACGCTGCACAGTGGTCCAAAATGAAATCTGTCGGCCAAGAACCGATCATTTTTGAAGGAGCAGGGATTTTTAAGCGTGGTTTACTTTTAAATTAGCAACGATTAAATAAAAATAAAAATTTATAAATTATATTTTTTATCACCATACTCTAAATATCTCCTTTTTAGATAGTCATAGACAAAAAACAATCATAAGGGTTCCCTCGAACTCGAAGATTGCGGCCGAAATTTTAAAAAGTTGCATAGCTTTCGTCGGGTGATATTGGCGTATCATTAAAACTAGAAGGCTATGTCTCAGAAGTGTTATTATATTTAGATACAAAGAATAGAAATTTTTTTAAAAATGGCCGTAGATACCAATTTTAATGCATCTTTTCTTTCAAATCGCCATTTACTTAGGCTCATTTGGACGCTTTTACCGGCTAGGCTCGTAGTCTGTCGGTCACAAAACCGATCATAGCAAATAAAAGGGTTATAATAAAAGAAAACATTATTTTGTTGCGTGTTGCGTTAGTTTTCCAATTTGCTTTTTACCACCTCTTTTTTATAAAACTCTCGACTGCTCTTACCTTGACACCTCTACTGAGATTTAGATCAATTGTCATAGATAAGTAACCAACATTTCTCTGTCGACTGCAGAAAGCCGTATTCAAAAATTCGGAATCGATCTTTTGGCCTATGGATTTCATGTTTGGACCATTGTAAGACGTAGATAAAATAGTTAGAGAGTCTGGTTAAGTGTACGTAGGTTTTTGATTTTTGCCCATTTAAGGCTCCGTAAATAATTGTAACTAATTTTTATTTGTTGTTTATAATGCGACACATTGTTATTATTTGGATATTTTTCTCTTTCTTTATGCATGTTATTATTTGTGATGTAATATTTTTCTTCATTATATTGTCTGTTGTGGCGAAGGAATGCCTTTCTTATAGCTGAAATAATTTCAATTGAAAAGAGGTAGTACTTAGTAATGCATTAATTTGCATATATCCCTTAATAGAAGTGTTCCTTGGCTTTATCCAAATAAGTATGTATATATGAAATTAAGGAAAAATATATTTCGATATTGTAGCAACTCCACCTACAGGTACGGCTTTGAGTTATGCATGACATTTTAAAAATCCTGCAAGAGTAGTCGCGCGGTTCTTTTTGCGCGGTCGATTGAATCAAAATAGCACTTTGCCACTCAAATTGCAACTTTTAAATTGCCATTCAGATCCTCGATAAAAAAAGTAATAACAATTACATCTATCCACCATATAGTCTTTTTGGGTTATGGATCCATACCACAGTTAACGTCATTTTACCAAATTCTGCTTCAAATAATCTTAACTAGAACTCAAACACAACACTACAAGCTTCGCAAAACCGACTTCATATTACTTTCAAAGGAACATCACTACCAATGTCAAATGCGACACGCAGCAAAAGCAATGGACCAAATCAAATCAGATCAGATCAATCCCAAGATAGACAATCTTTCAAAATTCCTTCCAGTGGCATTATACAAATTCTTTACGTGCAATAAATTGTTTGTTTGTTGAATATAAATCACTGTTCTCTGTTGATATATTTTGTTATTGGTTTTGTTGCTATTATTACTGAAGGCGTTTTTTGCTTTTGTGTTCACATCCGGTCAATTATCTTGTACAATATTCCTTTACAAATGCTTGTCACAATGAGTAATTTTTGACTTTTACTTTTCTTTTATTTTTGATTTCATTTGTTGTCATTATGTGTTGTTATCATAAACGAGAGAAAGGTATAAGAAACACAGCTTATCTCAGGCTCTCCCTTTTCTTCAATCCTTAATAATTCCTGAAGTTCATCTGTCATTCACAGTACTAAGTATGACATTGAAGAAGAATTTTTTTTATTTATTTTATTTTTACTTTTTTAACTATTAAATTTGACAGCTTCAGTTCATAAATTTGTCGCATATCTGGGAGAAGCCGACTGTGGTTATTATACTGAGAGAAAGCGAGAGAGAGAAAAAAAAGAGAAAAAGAGAAAAAGAGAGAGATAGTGAAAAAGAGAGAGAGAGAGAGAGAGAGAGAGAAAGAGAGAAAAAGAGCGATAGAAAGAGAAAAAGGGAGAGATAGAGAAAAAGAGAGAAAAAGAGAAAAAGAAAAAGAGAGAGAAAGACAGAGGGAGAGAAATGATAAGAGAGGTTTTTAAAGAAATTGGTGACGCGAGTGCGAGAATGTCATTGATAATGGTGCCTAATATTGATTTCATGCTTTTAATTGACGACTGCGTGAATTAAAATTGCGCTATTTAATCACAATGTGTGCTACTTTAATGCAGAAGACTGGCGCCAGAGTTTAACTCAATTGCAACAACAAGAAAGAAGCGCTCATAAAGAAACATCAGTCACAAAAACAGCACAAGCAACGGCAATGATGAGAGCAGAAGCAACAGCAACAAGAGCAGCTAAATACTGCAACTATGAAAATAACAACGGCTTCAACCTGCGGAACGACAACAACAACGACGACGGGACTGCTAACTAAAATTTTACCGCTATATTTACCAGTAATGATTATGTACATGAAAAAAGCAATAATAATAATAATTCGCACGCGGACGAGTAACGACTAAATAATAATTTACTCGCATTCAGTGTGCAACGTAATAATTTCCTTCAATTTTTTCATACGACTTCATTTTGACATTGATTTTATGCAGCTTTGATTATGTGCTTTTGAATTTGTAGTTTTTGTTGCTTCGATCTTAAATGTTGTTCGTCTCACCTCTATAAAATTTGTACGTCCCATTGTACGTTTTTATATATGTCCCGAGTAGTAAATCGTCGCATTCTGACTGGATTCGAATAGAAATCCAGTCCGAACCAGTTACATATGTCACTTCAGCAGCTAGATTTTAATTGAGAAACCCAACTGGAATCTGAATGCATAGAAAGAATTACTTTAAAAAATTTTACTTGTTAATAATACAAGCAATGCCTTCACTGTATGTATGCATATTTATTACTATTTTGTACAATTGGCATTGATAAACTTATATTAAAGTGGCATTAAATTGTTTTACGCAAGCAATTATATCGAAATTACTTTTAAATATCCAGGAGTGCTCTAAGTTTGGGCTAAAATGTATAACCCAGTCGGAGTTGACATCAGATTTTACCAAATTTGGACCAGATCGGAGTTCTCCTACTCGAGCACCAGCTTTGATCCGAGCTTAAAGAATGAATAATTTTTTTCTATACTTATTTCGCAGAAAGGTTTTTCAAGAAAGCGAGTTTAAATCTAAACATTGTTTTTATTAAATTTTAAGTCTCATCATGCTTCTCACTCCGACTTTGTTTCCTTTTGGTCACTAAACTTCGCCACAAATCTACTGCGAAGCTCTTAACTGTCAAAAAATGCGTGCATCAAAATCTAAGTCGAAGGTAGACCAAGTTTTCTCCTATTTACTTATTTTGCAACCTCCATAAGTACTTACTTATGGGTTCCATTTATGAAGTACGGGAAAAACGAAGCTGGACTTTGAGTCTTCACTTTTTACTTGAAGTCTTGAAGGTGACGTTTAAAATTTACTTCTTCAAATTTTCGCAATTGCTTTCCCTTTCTTTCTTCATACTTCTCATTTATGATGCTTATAGTTCTTGCCTGTGTTCTCCTTGTTGCTGCTGGTATTGATGTTTGTTGCCAATTTAAATGATTATTTTTGCAAACAGCACATACTACAGAAGAAGAAAAACAACAACAGATGAAGCATTAAAAGCACCACAAACAACGAAACAATCGACGAGTACATCACCAGAAACTATCGCCACACGATCTCCAAACAAACGAACGTCTGTAGTCGCTGTCGCAGCTGCTGCTAGTCCTTAAGCTCTGGGCGATTGAATAAGACTCTTAGTGCTGCTCTCGCTGCCGAGATGCCTTGGAGTTACATCAAAAGATGAAATTAAAGAAAAAATGATTAGAGGTTTGAATAAGCGAAGTTCGCGTTTGCGGGAAATTGAAACAGTATTGAGAGAAAAGAATAGAAGTATTTAAAAAAAGCAAAGGCTTAAACGCCCAAAGAAGGAGTTTCAGTTAATGAGGAGGATGAGGAATTGCTGACGGTTTTCATCCTTGCTAAACGCACTCGTACCAACAGAAAACCCCTAGAAATTCCAATGGTCAAGAGAGCGTCGTTGTCGTCACTGGTGTTGGTCAATGAACGATCTTGACCGCGCTTGGGACCGTCATCGTCATCAATAAGCAACATCAGCTGCACCAAACATCATCATGACAATTCGATAAAATATGTCTAGGGAAAATAAAAAGAATTAACGGTTTTGTAAAGAGAGATCAAAAAAACGAACAACAACAACATGACCATCTAAAAATTTAGAGACATCAAATAGGAAACAAAGTGCAAATAAAGACTTTTTTTATATGAAAAGAAAAACAAACACCAAAAATAGAATACTTTTTTTATTATTGATTCTTTATTATTTCTATTTGTTTAAACAACGACAAACATTTGCTAATGTTTTGCAACATTTGCATTGACGTGCAAATGTCAGAAGCAATTTTCTTCCTTCGCATAACCGACAAGTTATGGCGTTGCCATATTTTGTTTCTTGTCTTTATATCGTGTTTGTTTGTGCAAGGAATGTCATTTCTACTCTCGTATCATTCGTATTTGGCACTGCCAAGTTTCGCAACGAACCAAGAATTTATTTCCAGTCTCCCCACCTCACAAAATACAAGTTTTTATGCACTCGACTGGATTCAGTTTTAATTGTTTTCGACGTAAATACTTCAACGTAAGAAAAACACGATTTAACGATATCAACGATGAACTGTTTATTGAATTACGACCAAGTACGATGAAGTACATCGGCAACGAAGGCAACAACAGCTCAGCCAGCAACGAAGATAATGAGGATGGGCGCGGCGTGGCCGTAAAATGCAACCGCAACGAAGGCAAGAACCCAAAACAACTACGACGCCGGAGCCATCAGCGTAGAAAGCAGCGTCGATGACGACAAAGACAAAAGCGCAGCCAGCAAACGCAAAACCGACGAGGCCAAGAACCGAAGACAACGACGACTACGAAGACAACAGCGATGATGACGGCAGTCAACAAAATCAATAACGCACACAACAACGGGAATGCATCATGATGACGCTGAACACAGCTGCGCAGCCAACAAACCTGACGACGAAGCAAGGAGCGATGATGGCAATCGCTGGGTTACGACGTAATTAACGTTTGTATGTTTTAAAAAAATCCGTATACTTATGTATGTGATTAAAGAACATGATTGAGATGACACTTAAATGTGTTGTTGCTATTGTTAACGTCTTTAAGTAACCGTGCTTTTTTGTTCTAACAAGATTTTGGTCCTTAGGCTGGGATAAAACTCAGTCTGTCCAGGGTTCGTTAAAGGGGTCTCGCAACCCTCTAACATACAACGTATTCCCGAATTACTCACGACTGTCTTCGCGACAGTCTAGCACTGACTCTGTAAAGAGTTCAGCTCGGACGTTGTTTTATTGGTTTTTAATATTTTTTTATTCTTTTATTATTATTTGCTTAACAATTCTTATACTTATACTAATACTTAACAATTTTTATACCTAAGAATACGTACAATGGGAGAGGGGGATAGAGTATCCCGCAGCATAGGGCTGCACAATATGTATCACCTAGTCAAAGCACCAAGAGAGACGTGGTGAGTGGTAGGAAGTGTAACTACTTCTTGGCAGAAGGCCTTAATATGCGGAAGGCGAGAGGTTTCTGTTAGAGTGAGAGCCAAAGTGCTACTCGGCAGATGGCCTTTAATTTATTTGGTGACGTCAGAGTATCCACCAACAAAATAGTCTCTGGTTTGGTACCTCGTTTAGGTGCCCTACCTAGTTGGTGAGCAAATAGTGTTGCTCGCCGCTGGCCGAAGCCGATAGTGCCAGATAGTGCTGGACACTGGTGACCGGAGTCGATAGCAACTCGATAGTGCGGTGGCTGGTGGCCGAAGCCGATAGTGCCAGATAGTGCTGGACACTGGTGACCGAAGTCGATAGCAACTCGATAGTGCGGTTGCTGGGGGCCGAAGCCGATAGTGCCAGATAGTGCTGGACACTGGAGACCGAAGTCGATAGTGGAAGTCGGAAAGTGTTTTCAAAAATACGCTAAGTCTTAGCAGTTTCAATGCAAGCGACTTAGGATGGATTCCAACTTCTACCTGCTGTGCATTTTGGGCATCCTATACGTCGCGTGATGGTTGAACTGTTTGAGAATTCCAACCTCTGATTACGAATAAGCGGGAAAGCAAAAGCGAATAAAAATGTCTTGCTCATGTGCCGTATGCTAGTGCATTCGAAACCCGTAGTTGGCGGATTTCGTAATTTGTTTAATATGTGTTTTTTTATGTTTTTATGTTTGTAATTAATTTTTATTAATTTATTTTATTAAAAAAAAATAGAAAATATAATAAAATGAGAAATAATAATAAAAAAAGAATATGAAGAAATTGATTGCCGCTTCCCTCGTGTTGGGATTTTTCGTATGGTAGCTCAGAGAGCAGTGTTTTATGTATAAGAAAAGAGAATTGTAACTTGGCATCAATTATGCCTGTTACATTGTTTATATTTGTATTGCAGAAAAGGCAAATCTCGATCAATAGTTCCGCGATTTCGTCATTTAAAATGTTAAATTCCGGGAGCGGAATATCTACTAGGATGGCGACTTATTTGGAGACTGCAAAAAAACTAATAATCAACGCATTTTACGCACAACAATTAATATATAAAGTATTGCGCAGTTCTGTAAACGTTATGATCCAGAGATAATAAGACTACTTTTCGGTTGTAATAAGTTTTGCCGTTTGAACACACATGTGAACATATATATTGTGATTTGATCACACCATAACAATTCGTCACCACCATAGGCGCTCCTCAGCTGTCACCTTAGTAGCATTAAAAACACACGCGGAATCAATTGTTTGTTAGCTCAATCTGCACCATAGTAGGGCTGCATCAGAAATGATGGCTAGGCGCCTTGTCTCGGATTGGCTAGATGTTGCGTTGTTAAAAGAACCCTGCATAACCCACAATACGATTAGAGGCGTTTACCTTACGGTGGGGCCAACCCATTCTGTTTTCAGATGGTTGGCAGATTGAGGACTTGCATCCTTGTGAGGCGCGCAGTATTAGCAGTGTTCTGTCCTCACTTGCGAACACACAGGGCAGCTCGCTGAAACACAAGGCAATCAATGTTTAGGTTGGGAATACGAAATTTAGGGGAAGGGTGGGAAGAGGTGATTCCGCCAACTAGGAGTCCTTTTACCATCCCTGTGAAATTTAACTGTGGACACTCTCCTTCAACTAAAGGCATACACACGGTGGGTTATGCGGATGATATAGAAGTGATGGTTCCTATAATGTTTCTGGACAGCATCGCCAACGTCAAGAGACATCGTTCGTAGAAAAGTGGAGAGATGGTGAAGAAAATAGGAGGTGACTATCAGCGCTAGTAAGTCAGACATGGTTCTCTGAAAAGTCTGACTTTTAAAAGAAGGAAAAGCCTAGAGATAAGCCGGTTCAGCTTCTTTGGTGCTTAAATCAAGATCTCCATGAGGGTTAAATACCTGGGAGTTGTCCTCGATAGTAAACTACCTTGGGGGTATTTGTCTGTATATCAAGCTGAAATGCTTGACCTTATCCATGCACTGCATCATCTAAATGATGGAAAGGTGCAATATAAGACAATCTTGATTACGCTTGATAATCAATCCGTGATTCGGTGCATGGAACGGACTTATGTAGATTCGAAACTGGCACAAGAATGTGCTCTAAAACTTAGTTGATGAGCTCGTGTCAACGAGGTCACACTCATATGGGTAAAAGGGCACTATGGTATCGGCGGGAATGAGTTAGCTGACAACTAACAATGCAAGGAAGGGTCATCATGTTAATTTGTAAGGCCCGAGCCAAGAGTTGCGGTTAACAAGGCATCGGTACGGGCATTAGTCGATTGATGGATGAAATTCTCTCATCTAGACAGACGGGAGAATTTAACCATGTGTAGACAAGCTATGTCTATTTCTTGCTGCCCCATGGGCGAAGCAGTGAAATGGGTCATCTAACTACCGAGGAAGGCTATTTGCTGGCTAGCAGAGATTGTAACCGGACACGGGAACTTCAGATACCATCTCAAAAAGATAGATCTTGCTGAGGATATGGACTGCAGGCTGTGTCTGGGAGCGGATGAGACATAATATGCCATTGTCCAGCAGTAGCAAGCTAACGGTTGCTCGCCATTTGATACTTGCTTAGGACTTGGTCGGAAGTTGGTCATGAGGACGTAGGTGGATAGATTCCACATTCACAGAAGTTAAGTTTTAGTGGGATTCAGGTGGCTGCTTCATTTCTCCCATTCCTATCAAAAAATGTATTAGGTTCTAATACGTCGCCGCACATGATGGTGTGAATCGTGCACGCCAATCATAGTTTATTATTCATAGTTTATTAATTTTAAAATAACAAATAGTACTATAGGGATTAAACTAAAAAACAGGACACTAAAATCAAGAAAAATAACTAATATATAAATAAAAAGTACTACCTTTAGTATTCCCCGTAAATAAATAGTAAAAAGACTTCATCATGAAATTTATTAGAGAATAAAACAACACGAATTTTGATTATTATAGTTCAAAATTATTTTGACTTATTATAAATTTATAACACAATGTAATTTATAAACACAATGTTGAAATAATTTGCTTGCTTAAATGTGCGATTAAAAAACGTTGAGTGAAATAAAACATAAATAAATCAGGCGAGTATAAATAAAGGAAATCTTTTAAAAAAAAACCAACAAGAAAAGCATTAAAGGCAAAACAAAAGCAATAAAAAACAAAGAATAAAAGAAATAGGAATAAGAATAATATTTTGGGGTTTTCAAGTTTATTTTTAAAAGTGTCGTCGTGGTTGTTGTTGATATTGTCATTCCTGTTGAGTTTTTAAAATAAATTATCTCTTGGTATTTCTCCGACATCCTTCTTTACTTCCTCCTCTCCTACTCTTCTCCTTCTCCTTGCTGATGTTGTGGTTATTTCATTTATTAGTTTTTTATCTTTTCTGGTTTCTCTCCTTTTTGTTTTTCAGCTATTATTTTTTATTTTATTTTTCCTTTTGTTGTGGCTGGTGTTACTCTTTTTCTTGTTATTATTATTATTGTTGTTGTTGCCGTCCTTTTTAAGGTCGTCTATCAAACGGAACCAACCACTTTTCGCAGCAACAAGAACTTGAACGGGAACAAGTTTTAAGTTTTCTGGTTTTTTTTTCTTATTTTTATTGTTATTGTTTTAAGTTTGATCCTCTTTTTTGCTTCTTGGTACTCCTTGGTTATTGCTGTTTTTGTTCTTGTAGTGGCTTCTATCGTTATTTACGGCTGCGCGTCACTCTTGGCTCGTTCCGTTGGCGATCATGGAAACTTTGCAACAAAATTCAGCTTGCAAGAATTTTTCAGGCTTCTGAAAATTCTTCTTTCTCCCTTCTCAGTCCACTTACCACTTTTCACTGCACCATTCCTTGCCTTCTGCGAAGCAATAATCATGGATCTCCGCTGAAAGCTTTTTTATTCCTCTTTGTAGATTCTTCTTAGCTCTCTTTGTGGCATTTTTCTTATTTTAATTCTTTCCTTTCGCTCTTATTTTGCGTGGTTTCTTTTGTTATCATCATCAACAACTGCATTCTTCTTTGGAATTAATTTTTAGTGGCTATAAAATGTTGTGCTTTTTGTTGGTGTTGCTGCTGCTGTTGCTGCTAGTGGCGGCTTTAATGTTTAGCGCTTGTTTTTGTTGTTGTTCGAAACTTAACAATAAGAAAAAAAGCATTGATGTAAGAGAAGTAAGGAGTACAGAGGAGAAGAGAAAACAAAGAGAAAAGTATTTAAAAAAAAAAAAAACAAAGTGCAATAAAAAGCAATGCGAAGTATGAAAAACAAAAAATTGAAAAAATTAAACTTTAAAAAACCAATGAAAAGGAGAAAAAATTATTTTCCAATTAGAAAAACCTGTTCAGCACGCGTTTAGATGATGATGACGAATACAATGATAATTACGGTGATGATAGTGATTATTATTGCTTTTATTTTTATGATTGTTGTTATTGGGATGGTTGCTGTTCTTGCTGGCTGCACTTTGACGTGATCAAGATAATCGGAAACCCAACCGAGAGCTCGACCAGCTGCTCCATCAATGAATTGCTCATCATAATTAATTAATACGCTTAGTTCTTTAGACGACAACTAAAGAAATTCTTATTAGACACGTTCAATTAACCTTAAAATGAGATTTTCATGGCGTTTATTTGCAATTTTGTGTAGATTCATTTCGTTGTAATGCTTAGATATCGTTTTTCTTTGTTGTTGTTATTCTGTTTGTGCCTATGATTAGTACAAATTTATTAATGACTTTTTATTGCCAAATCACTTTGGTAGCCTCAATTAAGTGGCAGCATGAAGCACTGCCTCAGTCTATCCAGCTGTCTGTCCCCTATTCGCTCAGTCGTCTTCATCCCCATACAATTTCATGTTTACTTATCCGTCCAAACATCTGTCTGCTGCTCAATTATAATCAATTGGAATTCATTTATTTACTTAAGAATTATTAACTTTCAGAGCAAAGCATAGACAACGTTTTGCTGTACTTGTTGGTGTTGTTGTTTTTACTGCTGACTCACTCAGTCGAATATAAAACCATACGCACTCCCATCGCAGTGCCATGGCACGCCATCTCTCTTCATAGTTTGTCGATTCTCTGGATCGCATTTTCACGTTATGCTTATTTTGCATTTGCAATTGCTGCTCCTCGTGCATTTAACATGCCTACACACTGTTAATGCTTATGCTGCTGCCGTTGACGTCGACGAATTACTCCATCGTGTCTCGTCGTGTCGGATTGCTTGTAGTATTCCAACAACAGGCAGCTGTGAGGCTGCTTAAATTTATCAATGCGACCGAAGCAGTGAAGAAGCCATTTTGTATTATCGACGGTCATTATTATTACCCTATGTATGCGTTTTACGTCTTTTATTACTTTATTCATTACATGTGTAGCAAGTGTAGCAATAAAGAAGCATAATAATATATAAGAAGATCTGAACACTTGTTAAAATATACATATGTGTCTGCTGTACGTCATTTATTAGTTTTCTAGCGATGATGATATTAATCATTATCAATCAAAGCCTTGACATAACAACTTTCATATGCATATTATACACAGAACACACACATTCATTTCTGCGTACAAAGAATATATTGATGGAGAATATCACGAGACAATGACTAGCAGAAATGTGTACAGATCAATCAATCAATCGGTCTTTTCAATGTCGACAAATAAAACTTTGCTTGCTGTGTGAAAGCGAGTCGGCGACGTCATCAAAACAGCGACTCAAGAGCGAAAAGTTTTGCCGTTAGAAATATATTTTCGTTATACCGTATGAACACATATTTTAGCGTTTTGCAACAGCAAAACAATATCAACAACGAGCACAACAACAAGAGCAACAAAGGGCAATGAACTTTCAAATATTTATTACTTTGCTTTGTCTCAATCGTTTCTTTCCATTTTGAAGAAACTACACGGTTGCTTATTTGCAAATTTTAGGTAGAAAATATCATTTGTGCCCAACAACTTCCTCTAGATGAAATAATCTCAATCAAAAAAGTTGTACTTAGTTATGCAGAGAATCCTTTGAGAGAAGTCCTGTTTGGTACTAACGCTTGTAACCAAAAAGGTAGATCACGTTTGTATGTTATAGCAGCCCTAAATACCAAATATCTACTTTGTAGCGGTGTTTGGTTGTGAGTTATGCACGAAATTTAAAAAATTCTACAAGGGATGAGTCCTTTTGTGCGCCACCGATTTCATCCAAAGGGGAAGGTGCACAACTAGGTCATATAAGAGCCGCAAATACAAAATTTCAACGCTCTACGTCTCTACGTTTACGATTTATTGAGGATACGTACAGACGAACGTACGTACACACGTCACGACCAAACTAATCAAAACAGACTCAGCGATGGTCAAAATGTGTATTACCATTAAAATCTCAATATCGAAATTGTTCACGTTGTTTTCTAAAAAAAAAACAACAAGATCAACTTCTATGCTTAACAATGAGCTGAAGTAATTTTGTCGTTCTTTCGATCCCTTTTCGTAGCTTTTCGAGTGTTCGCTCATGGCTGACCTCGCGACTTCGTGGCTATGCGACTACAAACGAGCAAATTTTCATACACATGCCATGAGGTTTATAAGAAAATTAACAATATAATGTTGGGTGAGGAAAAGTGTAATTCTTGATTTAAATCTTCTGTACTTTTTTGCGAGTTATTTAACTAATGAAGTTCAAGCTGTTCTGTAATTGGAGAAATGGTATATAGGAAATATTTACTACAAACAAAAACATTTTAATTAAATTGAATTTTGTTCGCAGCTAAACATGAGAACGCACTAAAGTTGAGACACACAAACACAGACACATATTCGAGTGTTTGCATTAGAGCACAGTTCGAGCAGCATGAGTGTTTGGATGTATGCAGCAAGGGATGTCAGTTCCTCGTTCGTTCTCTGCTTGATACTAGATTCCAATCAAATCAGACTCAATTTACTGTGAAAGTGGACACTTCATGCACCACACGATCCAGTCATTGCGAGCTTTTTGTGTGAGTGTGTGTTCTATTGTCAGGCACGATTGCTTCTGGACTCACCCAACACAAACATTTCATGGTGTGTTGTTGTTGTTACACTTTACTATTTAAGATTTCATACTTCAATACCTAAAACTATGCTACAGAGAGTTTATAATGAATGTGAATTGGTATGTTCGGATTTTCGTAGCATTTTTATCGTACGATCCATTGAAGTTTTCTTGACCTTTTCCTTGTTCTCCTTGCACAAAAATCAGCATGTCCATAACATTTCTTCTAAAGTTTTCAATATCATTTTTCACGTTCACGCTCTGCTTCACCTTCACCATTGTTTATTCCGTTCTTGCTTTACCAGTCGTATGTTTGTTTCATACAATCAACAGATTAACCAGTTCCAGTTCTTGAGTTGTGGCTTTTAAAAAACGCCCACAAAACCATACAACTCAATACTTGATAATCCTTTAAGTAGATTGTATTAATAGCGTTTTGGATGTTAGTGAGACCATTAGTTCATATTTATTACACGCATTTAATAAATGATGCAATCATGTACATATGTATGTTTGGCTTAACAACACCAATAACACAACGCCTGCAGACACAACCAAACGAGCCAGGACAACGACGCAGCAACACAAACAAGAGCAACAACAACAGCACAACTATGACTACTACAATGCAAGCCAAGAGCAAAGGGTTGCCAATACATGTTTATTTAATAATATTACTACAAAGAATTCAATAAAATAAACTACATACAAAAATATTGTAAAATTTAACAAAATGAAAGAATACCGCAACATTTCTATATATATGTATATAATATTATGTTAACTCCACATCAACTTTAAAAAGCAAACGAGATACATTAGAAGATGATGATGTACTTCTATATAACAAACAGGCCTCTTTTATGACGTTGCAAACAAAAACAGAAACTGAACATTCCCTCATTTCTTCAGAAGTAAGGTGTAATTAAGTGGGCGACAAAGATCAATAATGAAATCGTGAATTTGATGCTTATTATAGATGGAAGCTTTTCTATAAACTTTTCATAAGAACTTATGTAATACAAATCAGAAAGCTGCCACTCTGCCCAACATAGCGTAAACCACTATTAAAGCGAAGACCAAACGAGTGACTCTTAAATTGATCTCAAACTATTCTTTCTTTTAAAGGAATTTGTTGAAGAATATTAAAATTTAAGTTGGAGCATTACACAATAAATAGCTAAATAGAAGTACCGAAAAGAGCAATACCTGAAAATGAGACAATCAAATACAACGAAAACACTTGGAGTTGGCATCTCAGTAGATGAGTAGATAGATAGAGGAAAAGCGTGAAATTGTGACTTGTCTTTAATGAAAGAAGATCAATTAAATGACTTAACGGTTCAGCTTAGACGCTGAAGTTCTACTGATGCTGAAAACAACAACAATTACCAACAATGACAATCATCTAAAGGACCGTATTCAACAACGACTTGATGGAGGAAAACGAGAGACGCATCGACGAATGCAGCTGCGGACGAGCGGTCGAGTTTCCATCAGCTGCTCTGAATTAATTATCGGGAGCTCGGTGGTCCATGCAGCTTTTGGTCTCTTAAGTTGATTTCGATGATGGTCTGGTGGATAATTGGACAGATAACAACAGTAACAACAGCAGCAATGACAGTAAAACAGAAGGAGTGAGTAGTATAGAGGAGAATAAGGGGAACATGTCGGCAATAGCGACAAGGACAACCATCATCGGATGCCTTAACGACACCATGAAAATTAAAACCGACAACAGAACCGAATAGAATCGAGTAGAAGGACACGCAACAGCGGAAGGATGCCAGAGCGACATAAAGGAAATACCGTATGCTGCAGAGTGAATGAAAGGCTCGGCAGTCTATTAATTATGTACTTTAGGTTTCTTTATTATAAGTAATCCTCGTTCTAACCCAAAACAAAAAATATTGTGAATGTTTATAAAGTACGCAGTGCATTGAACTTGTTGAAAAACATGGACTCTTCACGTGCGTCTAATCGACAGAAAATATCATTAACAACGACAAAGGCTAACAAATAATAGCACTAAAAATAATAACAAATACACACAAGTCTTTCACTCGCTGTGTTTATTGTTTTTGTTCTTTTCTTTTCTATTCACTATTCAACAAGCTTAGATTGAAAAAAAAAAAACATAAATAAGTTAAAAAAGCTCCCCGAACACAACTACTACGGTTAGTAGTAAAATCTAAAAGAAAGAACGAATAGGAAAAAACCGCAACCGTCAAAACGAAGTCCGAGAGAATGAACGACGAATGTGTATGCGAAGTCATACTTCATCCTATACTATTTGCTCTATATGCAATAGGAAAGAGAGTGAGGCTAGAGCTTTGCAAAGTGAGGAATGAATTTTAATGCTGCCCTGTACAACAAGAAAATCCAACGGCAAACAAAGAAAAGAACCAAATTGTTGTACGCAGATATGCATATGCACGGCTGAGCTTCGTACACACACGGCGTCGTTCGTAGTTTCTCGTAGATAAGCGTCAATCGTACAGCAGAGGAATTAAATGACGTCCCGCAAATAGTCCGCTGCGTCTATGACGTCGTAAGCATGCTTAAGAAGAGACTGAACCACATTCATTGTTGGTGGTGGTGTGTTTGTTTGGTATTGTTTTCTTTTGCAGGGATCGTAAATGGCAACGGTATTTTACTAGATTTTATGGCTTTAAGAGAAACGCAAGTGCATCATAAGCCGCAAGCACAACGTCTGCAAAAGAAAAATATTTCTGAAGTGGGCATCGCATGACTCCTCTTTTAGGTGAAATAATTTCAATTAAAAAGTTGTACTTAGTTATGCAGAGAATCCTGTGAATTTAGATGGTATAGCAGCCCTAACTACAAAGGAAGACCTCGTCAAAACAAAAAGAGACATAGTAAAGATTTAGTCTATCTTCATCCATTCTTTTCCTCCATTATCAGCGGTGATTGCAGCAGGAAATGAATGAAGCCTTTAAAATGTATGTTTATGTTAAAATGTATGTATGTTTAAATGGATGTTTGTATGTATGATTTTATTGAATAAGCATCAGAGGGGAGCCGCATATTCAAGGATTCATTGCGATTCTGTCGCTTTTTCCGTTGCATACGCTATGGTGACTCAACAAGTGCCACATCCATGACTAGAACGCTTCTAGTCGCTTCTTCGAGAGATGCATCCTTTCAGGTTTCTGTTGTTTGCTTTGGAAGGTTTTTGTAGTCTGTATATTTAAGCAGATCTGTTATTCAATATGCTTTTCCGTATCTTTCCTTATACCTTGGGTTTTATTAAAATCCACTCTTGTTCATTGCACATAGCGACTATTTCACCAATTTCGAATTCTCGCACTGCCTCTACCACTGTCAGCGCTGCTTTTTAATCAAGAGACTCCTGAGACAGACAATAAATAATCTCGCTCGCTCACACAAATTTTAGAAACGTTTTGGAAAATCCGACAAAAGGTAGATGGAACAACGAGTAAAACGAACAACAGCAACGAGAAACCGATTATCAAAAACAATATGGCGAGGATGAGATAAAAGTAGAGAAGAAGAAGAAAAGGAAGCAGAAAGTAATTGCTTTGCATCTGCTGTGTGAATATATGCACAATTGAGGGCCACAACAGCAGCAGCAGCAGCAACAACAACAAAAACATAACGTAAGCTGGAATTTAAGGCTGGGCTGAAGTGGAATAAAACGCTAATTAAACGGTTATTGAACGACATGAAGAAGAAAGGAAACCATAAAAGGTTTGAATTACTATAGTTAGAGAGAGACAGAAAACGACGAATAGAGTGACGCAGAGAAAGTGGATATAGAAACCATAAATAGGATAAAGAAGAGTGCGAGAGAGAGAGAGAGAGAGAGAGAGCAAGCGAGAAAAAGAGAGACACGCACACTTGCGAGAGAAGGAGGAAAAAAGCTTAAGGCCAGGGATTTCGATTTCAGCGCTCCGCACGCGACTGAGTGAGAGCGTAGCGCTGAAGAGAAATGCATTGGAAATGCAACGAAATAAAAACAATAATAACAACAACACAATATGTCGTTATAGCGTGTAATCAAAGAGAAAAAATATGTTGCTTTGAGTTCTGTTATAATTTTCGAGGATTCGACGCGTAGAATAGAATTCATTTTATATACGAAATGGAGTCAACAACGTAATCGGTTTAATCAACCGTATACTGGCATTTATCTATTGTGAATGATCTGAAAGCTGAAATTAGCTTCCGTTTCCGCTGCTGCTGTGGTTGCTCTGCACTTGTTACAATGCCTTTTGCATTATCCAAAAGCATCATAAAAACAAGCATCGTTTTTAAATATCTTCATTTAAACAGCAAACAACAAAAATGCGTTAAAGTTTTTAAAATAAATTAATGAACGAGTGTGTTTGCGTTTTTTAACAGCGTCGCTCAAAATCAGTTTGTTTTTCGATCGATTTAATTTTAATGAATTATTTCGCGGCACTAAAAAAAAAAGTTGAACCAACAATAATTCAACACCTCGGCTATGAAGTGCGATGATTAATAATCGTTCGTTCGCTTTGGCATCGGTCCCAACTGAAAATGCGAAATGAACAACACAAATACAACGGTGCATCATGCGTCATTTGTACGCGTTGCCGTCCTCGACGTCAATTAATTAGACGCAAAATCTAAATAAATTTTCGTCATTTGCAGTCATTTTAACGTTCAACTCGTCTACGAGTGAAATTTGTTTCATTTGGTATTTTCTATAATTTCTTTTTATTTAAAAAATGTTTAATTTTGAATTAACGTCAGACAAAGGAAAATAGTGATAATTTATTGAATTGATATAAAAATCCGTCGTTAAATAAATTCTCATTTCGACATTTACCAACATTTTGAAATTCAGTTTTTGCTATTATTAAAATAACAATTTTACTATTATTAATAAATAAAAGAGCTTATACTTCAGAAATGAATCGAACAAGGACTATTACTCGAATGCTATTCTGTAATAAATTGAAATAGTATCGACATACCTTTGAATGGCTTCAAAAAATCGGCATGGAACAGTTTGCGTAATGGAGAAGAATGGCATCAATGCAGCGAGAAGCGTCAGGGCAAAGAACTGTCAAAGTTGTCACAAGGCAAATGGAACACTTAATATAAACAAGTTGATAGACATTTGTTTTGTTTGAAACTTGAATTGAATCGCCATCAATTCAGTTTTATTATTGTTATTATTTACTTTGTATTTTCCGTTTCCTGTTGTTGTTGAACGTTTTTGATGTGGTTGCTTTTTATTCAACACGTCGTATGAGTGACTTTTTTCTCTGGTCTTTTATTTTAGTTCAGGATTTCATAATTTTTATGTCCATTTTTACATCTGTTGCTAAATAAGATTTCTTAAAGCGATAATAAAACTGGGTTTGTTGATGAATTCATGGATTATTTTTATTATAGGCAAATAATAAGAAACTAAAAGCGAAATAAAAACAAACATCAAAGGCAATGAAACACAGCAATAAACAGATATCGCAAGGAAGGAGAAGCTAGCTTTTATCTCTTATTATTTTTAGAATTTCACTCGTCCATAAATTGGGAAAAAAGGTTTTTTCACTACGTTTTTATGCCTTGAAGACTTACATTTAATTCAAGCGGACGCTGATTCTGACTTTATTCTGTTACTTGAATTGTTGTTGTTGTTATGTTTGCTGTCGTTGTATTTCGTTTGTGATTCTTTCTTTTCTTTTGAAGTTTCTTCCTTTTTAAACCTTTTATGAGAGTATTAAAAAATCTGCTGCATTTCCGCTTGATTTAATCAGCTTCAAATTACTTTAAGTAGACCCGCAACATGGAGGCAGAACATCAAAGTGACAAACTCAACTGGAAGAGGAGCTTTTAGTGGACACTAATGCTTCCGATTGTGTTGCTAGGGTTGACAATGCGTTGCTATTCAGCAATTGCTTTTGCATACTTAGCAATAATGGGATTCATTGCAACAACACTTTATTTCTTTGGTTGTCAATGCTTTTGATTTGTTACCGTGCAATCAACCGTGCAAAAGAAATTATTTAATCGCTGGTTTTTCATTCAGAATAATAATCAAAGACATCGGAGTAAAAAGATAAAGAGGACACAAAGAGATAACGAAAGAAAAAAAAAGAGGAAAAGAGAAAAAATCAAACATTTTCAATGTCAAATTCATTAAACGACCAAAAGATAAACCATTTTTGTTAATAGCTTCTTTAAATTTTAAGCCTTTTGCTTTAAAATACCTGCTATTTGAATAACTTTTGAAATAGGAACTTAAAAAACAAGTTAAATTCGTTCCATTCCATTTTCAATTGAAATTCTTTGCATACTTTTCGGCTGACTTTATTCTTTGTTATTATTCTGACTACGTGTTGCTGGAAATCATGTTGTTGTTGGCATTATTTTGCTATGGAATTCGGTTGAGTAAATGGAATTCTAGTGGACGATAAATTATAAAAGACTGTTAAAATATTAATCAATGAGGTCGGAGCGAGGCAACACGCTACACTTTGAAGGAATTTATTCCTTTTCCACATACAGCAACAGGACAATACATTATAGAAAGAAGTGAAAATGTTCTAGTGTTCCGCTCTGTTCTATGTTATTTTTCGCCTCGTCGTCCTTTCTCCAATCAACTCTGGTGTAGTGCGTGCCATAAACAGACAATGGTTATGCCCACCTCTGCACAAGAAAATAATAAAAACAATTATTTTAAGCAATTCTCTTCCGTAAACAGTCTTTGGGTCATCCACTCGAGAACGTAATTTGAACCATCGAGTGCGACGACCGCTCGCTGTGTTTGTTGTGCTGCCGCAACACAACGTGTGTTTGTTGTAGCGCTGCAATAAATGTGCAAGCAACGCACTTTAACTCAAAGCACAAGACAAGTGCAAGGCCGTGGCAAAAAGGTGAAAAGAAAAGAGTAAAGAAATAAGAATAAGAATTGGATTGCGACACATGCGATCGTCAACTATTTTGGCGATCACCAATGAAAAGTTAACCAATCAAAAGTGTCGAACATAGGATATTTTTCGAAGTTAGGATAAGAAATTTTAGTATATAAGATTGTAGAAGTTTTAATAAAGATCAGAATGAATTAGTAAGCCTACAATTTACATTGTGTCATTTATGAGCGAGTAATTTGGCGACACACGATCGCCTTCGCTTTCATTCTCCTTTAATTCGGCAACATCAGCTTGCCTAACTAATCTGCGGAGCCTAACCGCTAAGCTAATAAAAAGGTATACACAACACACGTAGGGATGAAGGTAAATTTAAAAAATGTCTGTTTAGATGAACCACCAGGACGATAGGTCCACCACACTGGTTTTACGCGAATTATTACGCTTTTCTTTCCTTTTGATATAACTTCTTCTGTTTCCACTTCCACTGAATTTATTTACTTTCATTTTTCATTTCAGTGTACTTTATACGATTTCCTTCAGTTTATTAGAATTAAAATCCATTAAATTTAATAAGTAACGAATAAATTTTTAATAAAATAGATACAAGAAGAAACACAAATGGAATTTAAAACATAAATTACATTTAGTCCTTCCACTTTAAATATTTTATGCTTTCAAAATTAACAACATATATTGCTCTGGATGCACTTCTAATTTCGAAATTTATCTCCAGAGAACGCTTTGGAAAGTCGTTGACTTTCCGAGTCAGAGATTTGCTTGTCCTTTTTCTCATTTCCTGAAGTGGATGGATGCTCAGAGTTACTGTTCCCATTAATTCTGTTAAGAGTTTTTCAAAGTGGGTCTTGATGTATTGTGGAGAGAACGCTTGCTTAAGTGTATATTACGGTTTTAATTTAAATTTAATGTACTGATTTTGCAATTATTTTAATTCTCTTCTATTCTATTATATTATATATATTATATTATATAATTCTATTAAATTTATTTATAAAATATATCCTGTTCTTATACTATTTATGAAGTCTGGCTATAATTTTAATATTGGATCATGTCTAATGTTTCCGAGACAGAAAGAGATGGACTTTTATGTCGAGCATTCTAGATTCGCCTGTACCACCAACAAGCAAAACTTCCATATATACTCAAATATCAAATTGAGTCTCTTATTTGTGTCTTTTCTCCTATCAAGCACACATATCTCTTTCTTTCCTCTGCATCATAGAATTCTTCAAACTGTTCAACTGTCCTGCATTAATGCAACCCAACTTTGTGTAGAGAGTGACAGCCTGGAAGAGACGAAGTCCCGGCGACAGCGAATTGGAGAGAGCAGAAAAGAGAGAAATCACCGTATGGAGTACTTCGCTCTCAATCAACGCTTCTTTCTCTTCGTCAGGCCTTAAACTTTCATAAGAGTTCGATTTCGCCAGTTTTCATCCTCGTTGGATCTCTTTTCGTGTCTCTCAATAAATTAATGGTGTTTGGTGGGGGTTTTTAATTCTTTTCTCTCTCTCGCTTTCCCTGTCCCTCTCTCGCACTCGTTCTTATTACCTTTCTCGACGGGTGCAAGCTTTGAGAGCGTCTCGATTAAGAATATAGAGCAACAAAGCTTTGGCCCACACAGAAAAAGGGCTATGAAGCTTTGGCTGAAGCAGCTTTCATTTTCGCTTTTCAGTTTGATTTGACCAACGAGAACGAACGGATTGTGATGAAAACCAACATAGAGGAAAATAGATTTGATTATTATAACGGCTCTAATTCGACCGTTCAGAAAAGTTAAAGCTCAAAAAGAATACTGAAAAGAATAAAATCGAAATCAACAAACAACAAACCTAAAAGAAACGCACGTAAACGTCAGAAGAAGTAGCAAACTTTTACTAAAAAACCCATGGAAAGATCAACTCAAAATAAGACCATGGAAAAAAAACCCATGGAAAGAACAAATCAAAATAACTAAAAGAAAAACCTAAAAAAACAAAAGACTGACTCCAAAGAAAAGTCACAAAAAAAAAAGTGCGCATTGAATTGAAGTGTTTAAAGAGCAAAGAAAAGACACAAACACTTAAATATTCAACGTCTCTTCGGGAAAAACCAACAGCTACAAAAAATGAGCTAAGAGTTTTGGTAACTAAAATTATTTTGAACATTAAAGTTATAGTAGATATGAAATGAATTCGCTGTATTCTTTAAATTCGAATCGAAAGCAAACAGAGCAACAGAATCATAATATAACCTAGAAAAATATGAAAAAAAGCAGCACCGCAGCAGCGAAAAACGCAGCTGACGGTGCATTGCACTTGCTTCTTCTTGATCCTAAAAAATAATGTGTGCGTGTGCTTGTGTGTAGGCGTGTGTGTGCATGATTTAGTAAAAATATGGGTTAAAATAATCGTTCACTGACACAACAACCACTCCAAGCCATGGTTTCTATTTCGCATGGATGGTTTTTTGCTATGCAACAAATACAGCAACAACAATATAAATAACAATAACAAATTTTAAACAACAAAACCGGTCGATATACAATGACGATGATGATGATGTTCATAAGGGCTTGGGCTGCGCCCATGTGTAGGCAATAAAAATTGTATAATGAATGCAGGATTTGCATAAAGAGTGATAGGAACACCAGAAGAAGGGGAAGAAAGTGTAAGGCAAGGAAAATGCTGAGGAAAGGTTCTGGTTGAGTGTAATTAAGAAGAAGATGGAGTGAAAAGTGTAAGAAGTAGGCGAACAGAAAGTGTAAGAAGTAGGCGAACAGAGAGAGGCAACGCAATAATTAAGTCAGTTGTTATTTTTGCTATTTTGCTATTTTAATAAAATCATTTAATAAATTCTTTTGATAATGCAATGATTTTTGCAATAAGAACTTTTATACAGGATTCATAATTTTATGATTCTTTGACAAATTCCAATGAAAACGAAAAGACTTTTTATATCTCCTTTTATTTCAAATTAATTTATAAATTAAAGTCGGATGTTTCTAATTAAATAATTATTTAAATAAAAAAGATTTACTTATTATTCTTAGTAAATTACTGAAATTACCTTAATTTTAGTTGAGTTTTTGATTTCAATTTTACTTTGGTTAAATTTGCTTGGAGGATTTCGTTTAGCGATTTTGCTCATTGCTTTGTTATTAATTGAAAATCATTTTCAAGTGTTTTGTGTGTTTATTTTGATTTGACGGAATTTTTTTATTTCCAATTAATATATAAATTTTTCATTAATCCTTTCTTTGTCCTTGTTAATATTTATGTTCTGCTGAGCAATCCTTTTGTAATTTATTTTACGTCCCAATTTTTCTAATACTTCACAAATGTTAAAAAAATAATAGCGAGTCATGTTTGATGTGGCCTTTGAAGTGGTTATTCCCCCTTTTCCAGGTGAAGCTCTATAAAATTGATAACGCTTGAAATTCGATAAATAAAAATAATCAAATTTACTGCATAACTTAAAAAATATCAACAACTAAAACGAAAGACGCGCCTCACAATGAAAATGATTACAGCGACGTTGATTTCTTTTCACTTTTCTATTTGGTTCTTTTTAACTGTTACTGTGAGTTGTGATAAATTTAATGAGGCATATCAATGTTAAGATTACAAACTTTTCATATCTTAGCCAACAACAAGAACGAAAAGTACTCTGAAAAATGTAATTTAGTCACCGCAAATCGAAATGTGCTATTATCAGTTTATCTAAAGTACTCAAAGTAATAAATAAATGGAAAAATAGACAATGGACATATTTCTTATAATAATAAAAATAATAAGAAAAATATCAAAAAAAGACATGTTAAAAATAGAAATGGTGAAACAGGTAAAGAATGAAATTTTTTAGTAAACACCATAAATAAGCCAAAAATAAATGACGATATTCATAATGAGAACGAAAACATTTTTTAATTTTGCTCAGAGATTTTTTAATTATGCAATAATTAATTTATTTTTCATTTTATTCGAAAATTATGCTGTGCTTTAAGCTTCTTATGATTTTTCTGTTGCCTTTTCTTTTCTAAAGATCCCGCTTGCCTCAAAGTTTCTCCGTGCTCACTTCGCTACAATGATTTGCTTCCGTTTCTTGAACCTTAACCACTTTTAATGAAGTCAGACATCACATCGAGGACAAACTCCGTTGTTGTTTCAGCTGCGGGTATTGGGCTAGAATACGACTTGAACATTTCCAAAGCTCATCACTTTTAATGAATTAATCAAAATAAAAGCCGAAATCCCAAAAGAAAGATCAAAACATATCTACTTTAAATAACTAAACACACAAAATATGAATATCTATTTATTCAATTAACAAATTGGGGAAATTCGAGTATAATTTAATATATGGAAACCATAAATGAATTGGAAGTGCAACTCCTAAAAAAATATACTTAAATCTAACTATGTGCTATACTATACTTAATAATAACTAATAATCTAAAAATAACGAAAACCACTAAAAGAGCGAAAACTTCTATTCGAACCGGGAATTAATCTTTTATAAAAGTCATTACTTAAAGATACATTAAGATCAAAATTTTCATAAATTTCATTTACAAATTTACCCCATAAGCTATGTCGTATGTGACTAGCTAAGAATCCTCTGCTGATTAAAAGTATCACGAATGCAATTGTTTTCGCGGCAAACAGCTGTATTAAGAAATCTGTTCAAGATGTCAAAAACGTAAAGTCCGATCGGAAGTACTTTAGCCTCCGTATAAACACAACGGCTGGAATAACGCTTTGTAGATGATTCCAAATATTTTCCAATGCAATGTGTTCCAATCCTTACGATCTAAAATTTTAAATTTTCTAAAGACCGTCGGAGAAACTTTAAAGCAAATTTTGTTTTCCTTGGCAAATTTCTACTCCCAAAAAAAAATTAGTGGTAAAAGTGGCTAAACTACGGTAATTTTTTTAATACGATTCTCGCGTGTTTGTTAAATTTCAGGAAAGTGCAAATATTAATGCCGAGTGATTTTATAATACCCTTGAAAAGAATGTCAGAGCCAAAGTAAGACAAAGGACTTACATTTCCCCGAAGCATTCCTAATACGAATAGCGTCACTTTTACTTGGATTCATTTTAACACCATAAAATAAATGAATTTTCATAAAATTCACTATTTCTAGACGTTGTACAGTTTGGTTAAGTGCCGTTTTAGGGATTCATGGTGAGAGTAGCGAAGAGAGTCGTCAACATATTAAGGACTCGTTGAATTAGGACACAAATGTGGAAAATCAAGCATAAAAATGTTGAAAAGATGAGAAGCTAAAATTGAACACTGTGTAACTCACTCTGGCATTCTTTTTATTTACTTGGATTCCTAAATGTTTAATATCTACACGATAAAAAACAAACAAAGAAAAAGATTCCTTGGAAACTGCATTAGCATCAAAACAAGCATTCATTATGTCCTGTCCAGGAAGCAGTTTAGAGTCTCTAATTGCACACTGATCCGTCGGCAATTTTAAAGAATAACCCTTGTTTTTATAAGCGGACATTTAAAGCCGAAAAGAACTGTTTGCAAACAGCCACTACAAACTGGTTTCTGTTAACAGACACTGGTATTAATAGCAAAAAGTTGTAATGATAGTAATTAAAAAAAAATTAATATTTTAGCCTTTTGGGAATAAATAAAAAATTATACTTCAGTCAAATAAAAAACAAATGAAATAAATTCAATTCTAAACTTTTAACAATTTTAGTATTTCATTCGTTGTAATTCAGGCAAATTGCCATTCATGTAATCCCTCAAAGTGACTATAAGGTAACGATATATTTTGCGCTTTATATAAAATTGCAAAAATAAACTTTTTTCTGAGTAACAGAAAATAACAGTCGTTCATCAGAAATGAAATGATGTCGAAAAACTGCAATTACCGCTTCATATTAATTGTGGCTGTAATTAATTTATTGGCATCTAAGATTTATTGGCAAATAAAATTTATTGTTCAGTTTTTCGCATATGTGCAGGCTCGCATTTTCAATTTCCATTTTTCACTCATAGTTTTCCCTTTTTAAATATTTAAAAAAATTAAATTTTAATATACATATCACTTAGGGCTCTATTCCTTTTTATTCATTCGATTTACAACTTAGAGTTACTTTGGGATCATCTTGCCCATATTCAGAGCTAATTAAATAGCCTTCTTACAACTGATTTTCAGTGGTGAGTTTAGTGGCAATTGTTAAGCACACTACATTTGTTTATAGAAGTAAAAGGAGAAAATGCGACCAGATATTAGATTTTTTATTTAAAAATATGTATGTTCCGCATGTATTTGTGACGTCAGTCTCCGAAATCGTCCTGAAGCATGTCATGTTTTTCTACGAGCTGCTTGATGAGTCCAATCAACAGTCGCTTGTCTATGGAAACTTAATTAAGCCGCATTTGTACAAATGTCACCCGACAGAGGCTGACGATTCATATTTCAATTAGTTTATTTTAAATTTAATTTAGTGCTCTAATGAATATAACTGAATATACTGCACATGAATGTAATCAAATATTTAAATAAGATCAAATAATAATTCAAGGAAGTATTAAAGCCACTGTTTAACAAGCCTAAATACACATGAAGTGTTTATATACTCATTGCTAAACACTCCATTATAAAAATGTGTAAAATTTGAGACTATATAAATTGAGTAATGATTTAGTAAAAGTTGAATTACAATTGCTTTTTAACAACAAAAGTGAATTCGTTTATTTATTCAATAATTTGCAAAACGTTGTAGTGTTTATTTAAGCATCGATGAATTATCAACAACAATAATAATCATTAATAGCAATCGCAATAACATTTAAAAGTTAAGTTTTTATAATTTTGTAAACAAAAATTAAAAATCAAAACGAAATATAAATGTTAAATCGAAATAGTTTTTGCGAAATAAAAAACGATTACATAAATTAATAAGACAAATTAAACGTTTAAACCAAAGAAAAACATTTTTATTTGCAATGATTAGCTGAAAATATTGTGTATAAAACGATTCGGAAACTATTTTTTATTATTATTATCTGCTGTTGAAAATGGTTAAGAAACATTAACTTTGTTAAATAACTTGTTTATTAATATTTTGACCTCATTACTTTTCTCTCAAGTGTTTAGTTCTTCAATAAAACAACCCTCATTTATTTCGTTATTAAATTCCAGGAAAATAAAAATGAGTAGCAAATTTTAAAGAGAGAAACAAAAAAAAAAACACCAGTAAAATATAAAGTAATAAAAGCACAACGTTTGCAATGATATCGCGCCGTCATATTAACTAAAACAACAACATCAATAGAATCCTAAGCGCGAAAAAACTGGGACAGCATAAATTTTCTGATAAATTTGAAACAAGCTCGTTTTTAATGTAGTTGGTTTTTTCAAGTATTCAGATTAAAGTGCATTACTAATTTAAAAAAGCTATAAATTATTTTAATTGTTTTATTTTACTATTTTATATTTATTTTTTGTCTTCTTTTAAATTATATATAACTCTTTCAAATAATTAATATCTATTGTTAATTGTCTATTATACATTTTATGTTTTATTTTGAATATATTCACAATATTACAAAGTACTCCAGAGCTGTTTGTATTACAGATTAGCAAAGTTCTGTTAGTTCTTTAAGGTTTGGTCTGTTGGGCTTTAAAGCTCGGCCTGTCTCGAAAAGTTTCCTAAAACTATTCTGAAGAATGTTTCTACATCTTTACTTAGCCTTAATCTAAACTAAACTAAGGTTATATTTTAACTCATTCTTTAAATGCGATACAATACAAAGCAATTATTTGTTCTTCAAAAAATGTAAATAAATGTAAATAATATGCTTAAATATATAGCTTTAGGCTTAATAAATAATGAATCAAAATTTAATTAACATTAAAAAACATTATAGTTTCCATTGAAACGATTAAACAAAGCGTTGTAACTCCTCAAATCTTGACAGTCCACTTCAGTCGGAGGTTATCGCAAGAACTTAGTCACTGCCTCATTCTCTTGGTTAGTCACTCGATTAGTTACTACCTACGAGCACACTTCAAACGCGTTAATAAACGTCATATTTCATTTTAACGACACTTCTAAAGAATGACTAAATTGGCGACGTCACGCTGCTCAATGCAAATTAAGACATTTATTAAAATTGTAATGATTCTCCAGTCACTTTATTAATTTGTCTCCACCAGAGTTGCTGCTGCATTGCTTGAAACTTTATCGCTGACAATTTTATTAATAACGATTATAATCAATCGATTATATTGCGAAAAGATGCACCAAACACATTACTAGCAGCAAAAGAGTTGATTACAATTCATAATTGAAAAGTTATAATGATGGAATGTAAGAAAGGAGGTATTTTAATCGGTATCAACGAAAATTAGAGAAAAAAAAGGGGCTCACATAATAGAGATTCTAGAATAAACTCAGTATCGTAAAAAGAAATGATGCTACATCCATAAAATAATTAAAAAATTTTATTGCAAAGAGTGGAAACATGTGTTGCATTGTGGTTCTTGTCTGTTGTAATAAATTCTCTGTTTTAATTCGCGAGGTGGAATCATTTATTTTTCTGATGCAAAAAATTAAACGATTTAAGTTCCTTTGTTGAGAAGTTTTGTTGTGAGAATCTGTATCAATATCGCCATCAATCATCAATCTAATCAAATTTTCAGTAAATTTTTTGTACTTGCTTTCAAAGTAAACAGTAAGAGTTGTAATAAATTTTATAAATTGAATTAAATGTTCACTGAAGATTAAAAAAAAGGTACGGAAATCAAAAAAGACATTAATAAATGACAAATGCTAAAGTTTCACTTATAATATTAATGAATAAGCAAATATTTGTTAAAGCTAAAAATTAATAAATATGATAAAAAATACGATAAAAACTTGTAAAAAGCGATTGATATTTCAATTAAAATAAATTAAATAAATTGAAAACCGAACAATAACCTCAAAGGAGTTGGTTGAAAAAAAAGTTCTAGGACTTTGTTTCGCTGAAATTGTTGCTATTTACTGTGCAGGTTTTTTTTAAGCCACCGCAACAGGTTCTCTCCTCATAAAGTTTCTATGTGTTTCAATAGAACAATTTTCAATAAATATAGTACAGGCGCAGGCGCTAGAAATGGTGATGACTCCGATGAGAAAATAAAAAAAGGGGGAAAAAAAAAAATTCATAGAGGCTTTGAAAAAGAAAACAAAGAATTTTGAACACAAAGTAAATGAAAACATAAAAAATAAATACAAAAGAAAAAAGCAAAAGTAGAAATGAATGTTATGGAAAATAGAAAAGTAGATGAGAACAATAAATTTCATTAAAAAGGAGAAATTTACAAAAGAAGGACCTCACCTTTATAGGAATAAAAACCCAAATAAATATCTAAGAATATTAACAACAAAGAAGCAATGTAAACAAACAAAGAAGTAATATAAAAAAGGAAGAAGGAGAAGAAGACGAATTCGCTCAAATTTGTTGGTTGAATTTTGCTTTTATTTGCTTGAACGTTCAATGAACTTCGAATGAAATTGTTGCTCGAAAGAAACCAGAAAATGGCGACTTGTCGGAGGTCTACATTCAATAGAATGGAGTTAGTGAAGCTTTAAAAATTTCTGCAAAGTAAGAACTAACCCAATCAACAGGAAAACGACTGCTCAGATAATTTTTGTTGTTGTTTTTATTACTGTTCTCTGTATTGTTATACTTCATGATGAAAATAAGTTGAAAAGCAAAGAAAACAGAAAATTTTCCAATAAATCCACATAAAAATAAACGAAATAAATAAAAGTTTTTTAAATAAGAAATGGAATTGAAATAAGTAAAAAAGAAGAGAGGAGAAGTTGAAAAATGAATTAAAAACAATAAAAATAATTTAAAATAATAAAGGGAACGAAAATGAAAAAAGAAAAGAAAAGAGCTTCAATGGGATTTCATTTTATTATTAGCATTAAATGAGTTTATATTATTGATGACTTCTTTTAATATATATTATAAATATATATTTATTTATTAAATTCTCAATTCTTTGTCAACAACAATTCTTTGCCATAATTTTTTTTGGTTTTATAAATAAGGTATCATATATACATTCTATCATCGAAGCTATTGACGTCATAATATTGGTGGAAACAAATATATCTGATGATGAAATAGATTTGTACAATATTGAGGGATTTAAAGCAGAGTACGTCAACAGACAAAATAGCCGAGGTGGAGGAATTGCGATCTTTGTTAGAGAATCGATTTCGTTCCAAACTAAGCCTCTAGATACGGAATTTTTCGAAAATATGCAAATTGAAGTATGGATAAATAAGAGTCCCACCACTATCTTAGCAATCTATCGGCCTCCTTCCCTAAATGCACCTTCGTTCATTGCAGAGCTAGAGCGAGTAATTGACGGTGTTGGCAGAAAGAGCAATATGTTAATTATAGGTGACATGAACATTGACACTCATAAGACTACTAATATTGTAAGTGATTATTTAGAGCTGATGGCGTCGAATGGGTTTTTGAATTGTATCACGCAGAGCACCAGAGTAGATATTAAAAATGAAACAAGAACATGCATTGACCATTTACATGTTAGGTATGCAGATAGTGATGCTTATGCTGGAGTGATGCAAACTAATATATCAGATCATTATGCTATTTTGTCTTCCATAAATAATCATGGAAACTCATTGCCTACACAGGAAGTAGGATGTAATGTGATTGTGGACAATAGAGTCACTAACCTGATAAAGGACACTAAGTGGAGTGACCTGAACGAGATTGATGACGTGGATGAAATGTACAGAGGTTTAACTCTCGCGTTTGGCCACATTTACGACCGCTCCACGAAAATAGTAGCTACAAAAAAACCTCGCAAAGTAAATCCTTGGATAAGCAGAGAAATTATAGAATGCTGCAAGGAAAGGGACCGGCTTTATAGACGATGGTGCGCGCAACCGAGAGATGTTAGCAGGGAAGTGGCGTATAAAACATATCGCAATGTTGTCACCAAGAGGATTGTTGAAGCGAAAAATAGTTATTACAGAAGCAAATTTATAGAATATAGACACCGCAGTAAAAAAGTGTGGGAAACGATAAATGAAATTATCGGAAGGAAAAAGAACAGTTTGGATGATGTTATCAAAACAAATTTCGATACTTTAACTAATGAGTACTTAGCGAATGCATTTGCGCATACGTTTGACAACAATGTTAAGAAGACAATACATAATTGTCCAATTATAACTCTAAGCAATGATAACGCCAGGTCAATACAAAACTCCATCTTCTTGAGTGAGGCGAGTGAAACTGAAGTAGCCAATATTATATGTTCATTAGATGCTAACAAAGGCCCTGGATGTGATGATATTCGTCCCAAGGATATTAAAAAACACCCAGATATATTTGCACCAATACTAACTAAACTTATAAACATGAGTATCAGAGAGGGCAAGGTACCAGATTTACTTAAGAAGTCGATAGTGAGACCGGTGTTTAAAAGTGGTATCAAATCTAACTTTTCAAACTATCGACCAATATCTATTTTGCCGGTTATTGAGAAAGTTTTGGAGGAAATAGTTGTGTGCAGATTAAAGGACTTCATTCAAAAAAATAAAATTATATACCCTAGTCAATTCGGTTTCCAAAACGGAAAGAATATAAACAAGCTTTTAGGCCGGTTTGCTAATAGGTTGAATGAGGCATTGAGCAAAGGACACCACAGCTTAGCCCTATTTGTTGACTTCAGTAAGGCATTCGATACGCTTTCACATGCAAAACTTCTTCAAGCGTTGCAAAGAGTTGGAGTAAGGGGCCAATGCATAAAGTGGTTCGAGAATTACCTAAGCTTAAGGAGATATTGCGTGAGAATAGGGGATAAAATGAGCACGGATATAAGCCTAGGATATGGAGTGCCACAAGGATCAAAGTTAGGGCCGCTTCTTTACATTATTTATGCAAATGATATGCTCAACTCTCTTAACAGTAGCACCTGCTTTGCGTATGCCGACGATACGGCAATTGTAGTTTCAAATCGCGACCTAAAGATAGCTGTTAACGATATGCAAAAACGGTTTGATGTGCTTGTGAGGTGGTCGCATGATAATGGATTATCACTTAATGCAACTAAGTCTAAGGTGATGCATATAAGACCGCCATATCTTCTCTACAGCGAAATCCTAATCAAGTATCATGACATAGATTGCCTGCACTCTGCGGTCGGGTACAACATTCCTGTGGTGGATGATCGTTGTACAACGTATCTTGAGCTAGTGTCCTCATATAAATACCTCGGAGTAGTTGTGGATCAAACGCTAAGTTGGAGGGCGCATATCGAGATGCTGCAAAATAAGTTCAGAAAAGCAGCCTATTTTATGTACCACCTCAGCAATCTTAGTGGCCATAACGTACTTACCCAAGCTTATTTAGCTTTGTGCGAATCTAGCCTTCGTCATGGAATAACAGCATGGGGATCATCAGTGCACTGCAGGCGTCTCCAAAACTCTCAGAATTCTATACTTAAGATACTTGCTAAATCTCGAAGACATGCATATAATGCAGGTCGGAGTGCAGAAGGCTTCTTAAATATTGATGGCATTTTCAAATACTGTCTACTTATGGAATTTTATGACGATAACGAGTTCAGGGTATGTTTAGATCATCCTTTTGGTACACGACGAAGAATAGAAGGAAGGTATCACATCCCGCAATTCTACAATAATTACGGCAGGAATACGCTTAATGTACTTCTGCCAACTTTGCTAAATCGGCTGCCTCTGCACTTAACCAACATAGCAAATATTTCGAAGAGGAAAAAAGAAGTCAAAGCGTTCGTGATGGATAATACCAATTAACACAATGAAGTTATGCACATTAGCAATAGAAGGTAGAACAGAAAAGTAAGGAATATAAGAGAAGTCGGAACATGATTAAAGGTCGCAGTATAGCGACGCCCAATAGGCCGCGAGAAATGGTGGACACATTGAGAATTATTGGTTACAATTAATTTATGATTTACAATTGAAATAAATATTTTTGAATACTTCAGCAATAACGAAATTTACATTGTTAGATAGTAAAATCCTGCAGAAAAGCTCTTTTGCGCTTCGCGGGATATTTGTAGTAGCAATTAAGATATGTACATTGAAATGAATAAATTGAAATTGAAATTGAAATTGTAGAGAAAATTGCCATCAAATCAGGAACTAAACGAAATTATGAACGTACGAAACTATGAACGTTTATTTCTAAAAAGAGTACAATCAATTTGCTGCGATCTTAACATACATATATAATATACATAAAATAAATTAACTTACCTGCAGTTTGTCGTTCCTACTCGTTCCGATGGCAAAATTGAACTCTATTCTGTGTATGTACCTATAGTTCTTTTATTGATATCTTCGAAGAAAAGTATCGTTCGAACATGAATTATCAGGGGTGCAGAACGACAAACTGCAGGCGGGTTTACAAACAAATTAAATATGACAAACTTCTTAATCCACAACATCCCCGCCCCCGTGGATCGACCCCGATTCACAAGATTACTCCACATCCAGGATTGCTAGTTTGGATACCGGTCGTCTGGCAACACCGGCCGCTGTGCGCACGTCGACTTTCCTCACGACGCCATCTGCTCCTGGATATGTTTGGACGACTCGCCCTCGAGTCCACTGTTGCCTTGGAACATTTGCATCACATAAATAGACGAGATCACCTTCAATGATCGGTTTCGTCCGCTGACACCATTTTGTCCGACGCGTCAACGTCGGCAAATATTCGGCTATCCACCTCTTCCAAAACCTATCCCTTAATTGACGTGCCACTCGCCACTGTTTCTTTAAAGAGCACAGCTTTTCATACGGTTCCCGCGCTCCTGGCGTCTGCGCAGTGTTAGCAGCTCCCAGTAGAAAATGGTTCGGTGTCAATGGCTCCTCCTGATCAACGGAGACAGGTAGGTGAGTTAACGGGCGGGAATTAACTATATTTTCCGCTTCTATTATAAAACAGCGTAAGGTGTGTTCTCGCGGTGCAACCTCTTTCAGCGTCAGTCTCAGGACACTCTTAACGCATCGCACCCAACGCTCCCACACGCCACCTTCTGCTGGGTTTGATGGTGCACTAAAAACCCATTCTATTCCTTTGGAAGAAAGTTCATCCTGTATGCGGCCGCACTCAAAAACCTCTGAAAACCTCTTAGCCTCGTTACTCACACCCACGAAATTCGTTCCATTGTCGGAACGTATTCGGATCGGAACCCCTCGACGATTCACAAAGTTTCTAATCGTCAATATGCACGCATCGGTAGACAAGTCATGAGCCACCTCCAGATGAATAGCTCTAACCACCAAACACGTGAACAACGCAACCCACCTCTTTTCGCAACGACGCCCTATCGTAACGTTAATTGGACCGAAGTAATCCATGCCTGTATATGTAAATGGCCTCACATAAGGCGTGATCCTATCCTCAGACAGGGGTCCCATTATTGATACAACCGGCTGTGCCTTCATGTGCCTGCACACGTAACATTTCGCTATTGTTTTACGCATCAATTGACGTAAACGTGGAATCCAGTACTTTCTACGAATATCACATATCGACGCCTCAACGTTTTGATGCTTCATCTTCACGTGGTAGTGCATCGTTACCAACTCTGTAAACGGATGCCCATGCGGCAGGATGATCGGGCGCTTAGATTCATACGGAATCCAGCTAGCTGCATCAACGCGACCATAGACTCGGAGAACCCCTTTTTTATCCATGTAAGGCGAGAGCTTGTGCAAAATATTATCTTTACTTATCGGTTGCTGCTGTTGTATAGACCTTATCTCATCAGGAAATGACTCATGTTGTACTTGACGGCAAATGAAGTTCTCCGCTTCTTTCAATTCAAGTACAGTCAAACTACTCTCTTCTGCCGCGCGCTTTAATTTCCGGCTTCTATTTGTAAATCGAATTACCCAAGCAGCCGTTCTTATGATTTTAGTAAAAGATGAAAACCGACTTACATCTACTAGTTGCAAACTCGAAACTATCAAAGTATATTTTGCTAAAAGTTCATCTTCATCATTGCTGCATTGTGAAGCATCTAAATTGACCATAAGTGGCCACCTACTTTCGTCCTCTTGCAAGAATGGCGGTCCTTTATACCAACGTGAACTTGAGGAGAAATTGACTGTAACATTTCAACGAGTCGCCTCATCCGCAACATTCGCCTTCGTAGGCAACCACCTCCAATTTTCGCTCTTAGTATATGATAAGATTTCCGCTATTCTGTGAGCCACGAAGGGTTTATAGCGTCGATGTTCACTGCCGATCCATTTAATAACCGTACTGGAATCGCTCCAAAGAACAAGACGTCGAACTGCAACTGTATGTTCCTCCATTATTGTCTTTGACAGCCGTACGCCCAATACGGCCGCCTGCAGTTCTAGCCGCGGTATTGTTAACAGTTTTAACGGTGCGCATCGTGTCTTAGCGCTTATAAATGTTGTGTCTATCTGACCATCGGTGTTTTTGTACCTCCAATATGCCACTGCAGCAAAGGCCTCTTCACTGGCATCAACGAAGACGTGAAGTTGGAGATCACGGCGCGTTGACTATGTTTAACGTGATTCAAAGCATTTATCTTCTTTATATATTCTGCTGAACAAGGAGAGCATGCGGCTCCAAAGGTCATGGCTACCATCTCATATACTTCCGGTCTTTTCTGTTCGTCGCCATCTCTCCATAAAAATCTTTGCGCGCATCTATCTTCTGGCTGTATCAATATTTGGTGGAACATCTCTTTGATATCACCGCTAACGGCCACTTCTCCTTCCCGGAAGTGAAATAATATAGCTAGCAATGATTTCAACTGTTGTGGCCCTTTCAGCAAAAAAGAATTCAATGAGACCCCTTTGACTTCGGCGGCGGCATCAAAAACTAGGCGCAATTTTTCCGGCTTATTCGGGTTTGTTACACCGAAATGAGGAAGGTACCACGTTCGAGCTTCATTTAATTGTATCTCAGCTGGCTGCAATTTCCTTGCATAGTTTTTTGCGACATACGATTTGATAACAGCAGAGTAGGCAGAAGCAAATTTATCATCTCGCTTCATTTTGTGCTCAATACTGACCAGACGCTTAAAGGCCATTTGAGAGCTGTCGGGTAATTCAATGTTGTCGCCTTTCCACAGTAGACCAGTTTGAAATCTACCATTCACTTTCAATGTGGTACTTTTTAAGATTTCTTTAGCTCGACTATCAGATTTGCTTTCGACCGGCGGCGATGATCTTACACCAAAGCTTTCGTTATCGAAATATTGTGTAACCAGATCATGTACAGTCTGACCGTTGACAATACTTGTGTGTAGATTATAACTGTTTCCACACCTGTCATGTTTTGTTGGACCAAATACCACCCAACCTAACTTCGTGTTAGCTACATATGGACCCTCGTTATCGCGACCTCGCATTTTAAATGGTAGCCCTAAATGGCAGTTGTCAAGGCCAATCAAAACTTTAGGCACGGCGCTCTCATATGGTTGCACCGGTAAGTTTGGGTAACGATCAGACAGTTCTTCTGCCTTCAAGGTTTGCATTGGCAAATTAAGATTTGACACTCCAAATACGTTTTTTAGAGCATGTCGCTTGCGTTTTTTTAAACCGCTGATGTGCAGATTGACTAAGGTTGCATCTACTTGAGCGGTTCTACCACCGACCCATTGCATATTCAGGTTTCGTTGACAACCCTTCAATCCTAGTTCTTTTACCATTTCGGAGTCTATCATCGTTATAGACGAACCCTCATCTAGAAGCGCATATGTATTAACTTTCTTATTCGCACCGTAAAGCGTTACCGGCAATATTCTGTATAGTAAACTCATTGTTTCAGCTGCATTTACGGAACAATTTAATACTGTTTTGTCAGCAACAGTAGATTTGGAACTAGTTGTGGGTCTACTTGATGCATCGACAGCAACGGGTTTAGAGCTATTTGCAACTCTGTTCTCTAAACTCTCATGGAGTAACTCATGATGCCTTTTGTTACAACCGTCTTTAAGGCATACCTTTTTGTCACGGCATTGACGTGTCTGGTGGCCCGGCTTTAAACATGAAAAGCACAGATTATGTCGCTTAACCCTTAGCCATCTATCTGGTATTGAAGCATTTATAAAGGATTTGCACTTGGCATTTATGTGTTCAGACTTACAGAACGAACATTTTAAAGCACTTATACGATGGTTATTGCTAGCATGTAACACCGGCCGCCTCTTACTGTCGACGTCTTGTACGAGGCAAATTACGCTAGCCAATTCATGTAACCAGTCACTAAAATTTACTATAGTAGGGTACGGTTGCAGTTGGGCGGCATACTTGGCCCAATCGATACGCTTCGTCATCGGCAACTTACTAACTAATTCTTCCAATAAAGTGGGTTTCGCGAGATGCTGCTGTCCGTTAATGGACTACAAGAATACCGAAAGATTTTTCGTCGCAGTAGCAAATGGTATAATCTGGGTAATCATATTTTCAGAGATGGCTGGTATTTCCTTTACTCTTTTTAGCTGACTGCGGATAAGCTGATCTGGCCGTCCGAAACGAAACGAGAGTTGATCTATTACTGCTCCCACGTTATCGGGGTGAATTAATAATGCTTTAACTGTCTCTCTTGCATCTCCAGATAAGCTTTTCTGCAGTCGTTGGTTATTTTCTAAATTTGAATAATTATACGCGGCAGTTGTTTGCATATATGATGCGTAGAAAATAGGCCAGTCTTCTGCCCTCCCTGAAAACGTTGGAAGCTCTATTAGTTTTCTAGGTGCTATGGCTGGCACATTATAAACAGAGCCGTGTGAAGATTGCATTTGTGGCGGCTGCATCTGAGGCAGCTGCATTTGTGGCAGCTGCATATGTGACGGCTGCATCTGTGGCAGCTGTATTTGTGGCGGCTCCATGTGTGGCAGCTGCATATGTGGCGGCTGCATTTGTGGCAGCTGCATTTGTGCCGGCTGCATATGTGGCAGTTGCATTGGTGGCGGCTGCATATGTGGCAGCTGCATTTGTGGCATACGCGCATGACTACTACTATTATTTGAACTTATTGAAGTTGCGCGGTTGTTCAGACTACATGGCGTGATTGCACCAACGTTGGACCCTATCCCATTTGCTACATTACAATTTTGGATACCAGCTGTGGCGTCTGTATACACATTTTTACTGTGCTGCGATATTGTAGTGGCGTAACTGTCAGACGTTGGTACATTTATTTGACCTGAACAACTAAACCCCGGTTTCGGCGACACGCGCGTACTAATCTGGCTGCCGTTTGCAGCAATCGGTTTGTTCATCGAAATTGATGGCACAGAATATGTTGAGGCTGCAGCAGTACATGCGAGGCTTTGGCTCAGAGGCAGGGCTACATAACTATCTTGACTTAGACCTGTGAGCAAGGTCTGCCCTTGTACTGATGGCTGCGTGCCATATCGCAGTGAAGCGTTAACTCGGCTTAACTGTATATTGTTTTGTTCAAGACTCACCTGAGTTGTTGCTAGCTTACTTTCCAATACGGCGATATGCTTTTTCATCTCCATAGCTTGCAAGTTAACTACTTGCATAACGGCTGCTATGGTTGGGCTAACAGAGGCTGTTTCAGTGGCTGCGTTTGGAGTTAGTGCTGCGGCGGCTGCGCTGGCAGAGGCTACGTCGGCTTGGGCTACGTTGACGTTTGTTGTTAGTGCAGCTGCGGCTGCGCTGGCAGAGGCTACGTCGGCTTGGGCTACGTTGACGTTTGTTGTTAGTGCAGCGGCGGCTGCGCTGGCAGAGGCTACGTCGGCTTGGGCTACGTTGACGTTTGTTGTTAGTGCAGCTGCGGCTGCGCTGGCAGAGGCTACGTCGGCTTGGGCTACGTTGACGTTTGTTGTTAGTGCAGCGGCGGCTGCGCTGGCAGAGGCTACGTCGGCTTGGGCTACGTTGACGTTTGTGGTTAGTGCAGCGGCGGCTGCGCTGGCAGAGGCTACGTCGGCAGTGGTTGTGACGGCTGCGGCTGAAGTCGTGTAGGACGCTGGCTGTGTAAGTTGACTTACCATTTCGTTATCATATTTTGGCGCGACGCCTGCATCTGTCTTTTGTAAGATGGCGGTCTCCAAAGGCACGCTTATTGGTGCCGTTATGTCGGACGAAGCACCCTCTGGTGCCGAAGTTGTAACTGAAGTCAAAGAGGAGCCTTGGCTGGTCGACTTGGACATATCGCTTTTATTTTGTCGTTTCTCTTGATTACGCGCACTACGTCTTGGAGGCGTTCGAAGCATTAGTGCTTCTTGCAAGCAAAGGTTTCAGGCTTGACTTGCAAAATGGCGTCCGCACAATTCTCACCGTGTAGCACTGCAGTTTCGCAAGTGCATATATATAAAATGCAGAAATAAATTATGTAGAGAAAATTGCCATCAAATCAGGAACTAAACGAAATTATGAACGTACGAAACTATGAACGTTTATTTCTAAAAAGAGTACAATCAATTTGCTGCGATCTTAACATACATATATAATATACATAAAATAAATTAACTTACCTGCAGTTTGTCGTTCCTACTCGTTCCGATGGCAAAATTGAACTCTATTCTGTGTATGTACCTATAGTTCTTTTATTGATATCTTCGAAGAAAAGTATCGTTCGAACATGAATTATCAGGGGTGCAGAACGACAAACTGCAGGCGGGTTTACAAACAAATTAAATATGACAAACTTCTTAATCCACAACAGAAATTGAAAATTGAAATATTTTTATAGTAATTATTCCTAACTTATTTCTGATCTTTTTAAGTAATTAATGTGTTCGTCTGTTTCTTTGCAGATTTTTATCAATGTTGCCGGAAATTTGCATCAAGTCTCAACGTGAGTTTTTTATTCTTTATTTTTAATTAATTTTTACTCTAATTGAGGATACACTTTATGAATTGTTGATGTATTTATTTGAAATAAACAAGAATAATTCTAGGGTAAGTCGCGAATAGTTCATCTTCCCACCCAATTGAGTTTCCTACGTTTCCTCGAAAGGAAATTGTTTTTATTATCATTAAGAACTAGAAAATTTTAATAAGTTAAATAAAAGTAAAGCCGTTTTTCGGAAATTTCGTAAAAATATTCCTATATTTTTAAATATATTCTCCAATTCCTTTTCTAAATTTTATTACGATATTAAAATTTTTCAGAAAATGTATTTTTGCAAAACGTTGGCCGTACCCGAAATCCCGATTAATTGGGGAACTTAAGGCCCTAAAAGCTTTTTAATCCCGAAACGGTTGTGGGTCTGAGAACTACCCAGAGTTGTTCATTTTCCTACTCAGTACCAGTAACGGTCTTTTTAGTACTCAAGTACCAGTCGTTTTTCAAGTGTAGAGGCCTTGAAATGTACTTGAAAGAATTTACTGAAGTACCAAAAGAACTAAATAAACTACAGCTCTGGAATTGCCACCGTATTGCTACCGGTGCCGGCATATTGCTTCTCTATCGTCAGTTGGTTTTCTTCCGATTCGGTTGAGATTCGCCTTTTCCATCCAGACCAATGGCGTATTTTGGCTCACTTCGTTCCTCATTTCCTTAGGTTTACCCGTGGGAAGTGGAACATGAGAAGTGGGATATGGGACAATGGACGCGAATTTTGCTATCTCACTGGACAAAAGATAAAAACTTCCGCCTCAAAAAAAATATGTGATGTGGCCAACACATGAAAAATCTTTGAAGATAACTGCATTTTTGGTGCGGGCGATTATAACCAAAAAGGGAAGTGCACAAGTTCTTATAGAGGGTCAAACAAAAAATTTCAAGTTTCTACGAGCCTCCGTTCGTTATACGTCATGATGAAAGTTGGCAAAATGGATTCCTGATATGTTAAAAATTTGTATTATCATTAAAATCTCAATATCGAAATTATTCGCGATTACTAATGTTTGTGTTATTTTCGACTACGTATGAAAGGAAGTAAAAATAGCATGGATTTTATTTGAAAGTTAAAATTGTAGAAATTCTTTAACTATATACAGTCCGAAAGACCTCGCTTTGGAAGAAGCGTTGGGACTGCTTTATTATAGCCACTGCTACATTAATTGATTCTTCAACTGTAATCAGCGTGTGTTTGGCAGTTAATTGCTTGTCTTGAGGTGTTTCAAACGTCTCATTCTCGCATCTGTCCATAGCAGATAAACTGATCAGCTTACACGAATCGCCTCGAGCTGAAATTTTTTGCGGTTGTTGCAGTTCGGTTTTTCGAATTTTGCATTTCCTTTGTGTGCTTGTCTGCTGTCAAATAAAGACTTCGTAAAAGGATCAAAAGCATATGGATCAAAAGAACAACAAACGACGTCAGAAAATTAAAGCAACAAAGGAAACAAATTCGAGGGACGTTGTAAACACAAAACCAACTTCTAATCGAAGTTTAGCAGAAGTTGTCGCTTGTTGTTGTTGAGTTTGTACTCCTTTATGGATTTTGTGTTGCCATGTTTTTCTCAGTACATCTTTGAAAGGATTTTCTTTCGTTATTTTTGCTTTATTTTCTTGTTTATTTTATTACTATTCCAGTAGTTTTTGCTGTCGTGCCCTTTTTCCCTAAATCGAGGAAAGTGTTAAATCTTTTCTATCGTCGGCTGTTATTTTATTTTTTCCCTTCACTTGCTGCTTGAAGCTGCTTTGTTATGAACTTTCTCCGTCATGCCTTTGAATAGATTAAAAAAGTTTTATTTTCCACCCCGGCAACTATTAAGAAAAACACCTTGTTTACTTAAAGATATACCAAGCAAATTAAGCTATTATAAAAGTAACGCCAACTGGTAAACAATTCGATTTCCTATAGCATTTGCACATCACATTTAGCCTGGCCTATCATAGAAAACGCTGTCATAGAAAACGCTAAATTACTTCGCTGTTTCCCGTTTAAGCGGCAAAAGAATATCATCTCAAGGAGTCAACTATTTAATATTCGCCCGAACTATGCAATGTATACATTCGAATTAAATAATATAATTAACCAAATAAAATTGCAAAGAAAAGCTTTTTATATCTCAGTTTAGTTCCGGCATCTGAGCTCCTTTCTTATACCATCTATTTTCAAACTTCGAGTACTTCAGGTCAACAGTAGCTTTTCACTTTCTTTCCTTTCATCTCTGCAGCCTCTTCCAATTTCTGTTCGATCTTCTTTAAAACATTCTGTGCAAATTTGAGAAGCATAAAATACAACTCAGAAGGAATGACAGACAAGGTATTGGAAAAGTCATAAAATCTTTACGCTTTTCCATATCCGATTACCAACGATTTTGTTATTACTGCACCTTGTTTTAGAACTTCCTGTCAACCAATAAAAATTCACATTTTCCCATTAAATCCGATTTTTACGCACCGAATTGAAGTGGATATAAAAAATACATAAATATAAAGTGGAAAAGCAGATATGCCATCACCAAATGACACTTTCTCCCTTTCCATCTCAGACCAACAACGAGGGAGCTACAATCAGCAACAAAATATGCAGTTTCATGCTTCGCAGCACGTGTTTATAAACAATTTAATTACAGATTCATACGTCATGTAGCTTTGAGAAATTCGTCTTCATTTTCTTTCATGCAATGGAGCTGAAAGTCGGGAAATGTCAGATTGAAATTGAATAAAGGCATCAGACACGCAAAGCATATAGAAACCAGAAAGCTTGCTTTTTTTATCCGTATCATATTTGTGATATTTTGTTGCTTTTATTGTGATATCTTATTAAAGTTATTTTATTTGTTGTTTTCCATTGTTGAAAATTGAATTGATGAAAAGATTTATATACTATATATATATGTTTTTATTATCATTTTTCTTTTTGCCATTTTTGTTATTCTTCGTATTATTATTATTTTTATTTGGTTGCTGGTTTTCCAATATCTGCTGTTGTTGCTGAAGTTTTTAATGCACTCATATTAAAATCTGCTCCAAAGGAAAGCAGATGCAATGTAAAAAGAAAAAAAAAAAAGGAAAAGAAGAAAAATACAGACATCAGAGGTATCATCATCACAAACAGCAGCTGAAATGAGACGCAACGCTTAAGAGAAAAGAGTAAGCATATCGAAGGCAAACACTAACAAAAGCATTTGGTACACCTTAAGGACATTCATAAAAGTTTTAATGCAAATATTATCCACACAGGATGGCAATAAAAGCTTCTTGTTTGTGAATGGATCCGTGGGTGTTTGTATGTGCACACATTTGTATATAAATGCATGTGTACCACAAGAAAAGATTCTGTTGTGTTTTTGTGTTTTCTTTATTTCATTACGTTTTAGGACTCAAGGATTCTATAATGGATAAGAGAAAGAAACTGAAGCCTCAAGGATTTAATGCTGAATGTAAAATTAAGCAAAAAAAATACTTAAGATAAAAGAAAATCATATTCAGAGTATATTGAAATGAATCACTGAAAAAATCAATCATAACACAAATATGAAATCCTTATGAGACACTAGATTTAAAGAATACGAATTACACTAGAAATTGGAATTTTTTTTCACCATTTTTTTACCAACTTTATAAGTTTACATAATAGAAATAACATATTCGTAAAACAGTTGCAGTTAACAGTAATGCTAATAATGAATGTTAAACCATAGAGATTATAATAGATGACAGATGCTAAAGATCGATGGAGCCAATACAAAAGAAGTTTAACATTGCTGATTACTCTCCCGCTGCTGTGGCTTGTTGTCGCGAAAGGTGTCCTCACCACTCCTATGATTAATGCTATCGACTACAAATGTCACCAAATCAAAGATGTGAAATCGTTAGCCGTCGTCATAGACTTTAAATTACTTTACTAGGTACATGTAGAAAAGTCTGATGAGGCCGCTACATGTCGCAACTACCGTAAGACATGTAGACTGAAACTTTGTATTATGCGCTCGATCTACACCACTATCGTGAGGCGCGCAGTTACTTACGGAAGTGTTGTGTGGGAAGACGTTCTCAACTGTGAGGAACTTGCTAACTAAGCTTGCAGAGCCTTCCGGGAGATCTAGCCATATGGTGACGATGGATACCCTCTTGTGTCCTCTACTCCTCGTTGTATAGCAGGCAACAGGCGAGCAATCACTGTGTTTCCCTTCTTCTTCTTCCAAAGGAACGATACAAAAAAAACAATACGACTTTAAAAAACACCATGCTACGTCTCCATCGCAGAAATGTTTTACTAGAAAAATTTAATCTACTCAGCAGACGTGTCCACAGAGTAAAATAAAAGCGAGTTCTCATTCCTTTCTTCAAAATGTATGGAATGTGACGTCTATTTTTCACAAAACTAATGAAGTCGGCGTAATATTTGGGAAATTACTTGTCACAACATCTTAAGAGAAAGAAGAAGAAAGAGAAAAGCCGTAAACGAAATGTTTTCGAAAATCTAGTAGATTATTTTATTATGTAGTCAATGAGTGGATTATAATTTGTAGGGAAAATCAAGAAAAATAGCGGCAGATTACTAAGTTTATCCAGTACGTGTCTTTAATCTAGTAGATATTCTGCGGTAGAGTCTACATTAAACCACTTTTACTTGATGTCAAGCAAAATTGGAGCGAGGAGTATTTGAGTATTCAGTGACATGCCGCTTATAAAGCTCTTCACAAAATCTTCGTTATTCTCCTAATCGTTCTTCTTCTTCACCTTCGGTTTATGCTTATTTTAGTTTCCCCCTATTTTTTTATTGCTTGCATACCTTTTTCCCCATTTTATGATCTCTTTTCTTAAAGATTTTCTGAATCTGTAAGTGTTTGGCGTTATCTAAACGATCGTTTTGCTCATTTCTAAAATCAATTCATTAATTGCATTAAAGTACCCATTCCTCTTTGTATGGAATTTGCCTCAAATTGTCTCAATTATTTTTAATTCCTCTTCTACTCTGGTTTTCTCCCCTTTCTTCGTAGTCAACTTCAATAAAACCGTCTTTAAAATAAAAAGAAAATTGGAGGAGAACAATAACGTTTTCAAGTTTATTTTCAATCTCATTGATTTTTCTTATCGCCGTTCTTCTCTCTCCCAACCATCACCATTCCAATCTCTGTCCTTTCGATGCACACTTATTTCACAGTGATTTTTCTCCACTCCTCAAACACGGTTGTATGTTTCCTAAGGTTTTTTCATTGATTTTAGTTGCTTTGCTGTTGCTTCTTTATAGAATTCCTTGAATTTTTACGCTGAGCACATCCACATATTTTCGCTTTTCTCATTTTTTTATGTCACAAACTCACAGGTGAAAGCTTCGATGACATCGACGAAGACGTACGAATAAAATACTTCATCTTTGTGCGCCATTCAGAAGGACTACACATTTACACAAACGCCCACAGCCATTCGCAAACATACACACACACACACACAAATACACTCATTTGTCCCTCGGTTATCAATTAAAGAGCTTGGCACTACGTCTATTTACTTTTCTTATTTCAAAATAGCAACAGAAAAGCACAGAAGTCCTCTCCTTTTTCTCACTCATTTGTCGTACCACGCTTCCTATTTCTTTCGCCTCTCGCATAAAGTCGTCATTTATACTCCTTCGCACGTTTTGCGTTATCCTTGTGAATTTATTTTCAATTCCTTGGTGAAATTATTTATAGGAACACGAAGGAAGTGAGAGGTAATGAAATACAAGCGAAGAGGGAGCAATATCATGGTGTTTATGGACGCGTAAACGGTAGCTGGAGAAAGACGGTGCGGAGTTTTTCCGCTGTGTATCGTTCGCTGTATTTTATATCATTTCGCTTCTATTCAAATGCAGATTCCTTGAAATTAGCATAAGACACTTACTCATTCTCCTATCCTACACCTCTTCGCTCGTTCCCTCTGCTCTTTTCACTCCTCACGACAAAAGAGGGAGTGGAAACAAGAGAGAAGTCCTTCCATCACAATTCAATTCGAATCGCTCGTTTTTCATTCCGCACTCGCTCACGTCTCTTTTTATACGCGCTCACCTGCTTTGAAATGTGTTTCTTTGAATAGATTGATCCTCACGTTACGTATTCATGAATACGTCGTAATGAAAACGGCGCTACGGAATACGTCAAAAGGCGACGACATGGACGTAAAATTGAAGGTGTCTTTAGAATTCCGAGTTTCGAATAATTCCAAATCCGACTATTTACAAAACCACGAACTGACATGTGACAATTTGCCTGATCAAGTTCGGGAGAAATACTAATGAAGCCTCAAGTAACAAAAAAATCTAAAGACAAAGACGTGCTAATTCAGAATGAGGAGAATAAATAATTGGATTATTCGCAATAGAAGGAAATAAAGTACTAAGATTTTATTCTGAATCTTTATCTAATCAAACATTTATGCAAAATTTTTATCATTTCGTACGTTTAAAATTCATCTGATAAGTTTTATAAAGCAATAAGTGTATTGAAATTGAGATATTCTCACTGAAATGCTGATTGAATCGTGCTATTACACTTGCTATACTTTCCCAATCTTCCTAATTTTTTATATTCAAAAGGCAATTTTCAATCATGAAAAAATAATATAATTTAACCACACGCTTTCGGCCGTTCCTCGTGTTGCCTAAAAATATGCACTGAGTTTTACTGAAAGCCAAAAAACGAGCGACAATCAAGTCAGCATTTTTTTGCAAGCATTGCATACACATCTCCCAACACGAGTTCATTTAACACTCTCCCACACTCGCCATATACGCATGGATGGTGTGTACGTTTAGACACACACACCTATATATAAATATAAGCCGTTTATACATTCGTGTGTTTACAATGGGCGCTAAACTCAAAGAGAGTCTTTTATGAAAATAAAAAAAAAAATTCCCAAAGAAAGTTTTTCAAAGTTTTTCTTTTTCCTCCTTAACTCTCTTGGTAAACATTTGCAGCATGGAAGTAGAGATATAGAATAGCGCTAGAGAAGAAAATTCTTAAGTATTTAGTTCAGCAAGCGACATTACAACTGACAAAACTAGTTACGAAAAGTAATCATATAAAAACATTTACAATAAGAAACGGAAATCAAATAAAAACAAAACTGAGCGTCAGCATCAGCAAAAGTAACGTCAACAAGAAAGCTAAAACAAACTGATTGCAAACAAATAAAAATTGATTATTTTGGCTAACAGTTTTCAAGAAAAAGCCAACCAAAATCAACAAAAGGGAAAACTAGTAAAACAATAAAACTAAGTAGGGACAGGAAAGTAAAAGAAGACAGGAAGAAGGGGAAAGGAACTAAATTATATTAAAAAAAAAATAAATTCAATGACGAGTTCTTTTTTTTTGGCACTTAAATAAATCATTGCTTTCTAAATTTAAAATTAAATAAAGGCGGTTTCTATAGAGCATTAAGATTTGTTTACGAACGTTTCCGGTCAATATTCTATTATTGCTTTTATTAATAATAGAGAGAAAATGTAGAATAAGGGGCATTTGTTTGATGAACTATCTATTTCCATCCACTATCCACTAATATTTTTACTGTACACACTCTATTCCATTCTTCATTCCATTCTATTTTTTTATACTATTTAATATATTTTATTCTATTTTATTTTACTCTTCATTCAATTTTCTGCTATAGAATATGAAGTATTCCTTATCTTCACTATGTTGATTTTCTGTTTGTGTTCATTGGTCAATGCTCAATTTGTTGTTCCATTCTGTATGTCCATTTATTTCCTGGGCATCTCTTCCACTGCCCCATTTATACATCCGCTCTTCAGTTCCTCTGGCTCCTTCACTGCTCCACTTTAGGCTGATTCTCTGTTTGTTTAACAATCGACGAGCCAAATGCATTTCTTTTGAATTCTTTTCATTTATTTGGTTACATTTGAGTTTTTGTTTTATTTCCTCGTGCAATAATCAAATCTCAGTAAAGACGTTTTGCAAGATCAAAGCCAGCGCATATTTAATTTTTCTTTTTCTTATTATTTTAATTTTTATTGCTTTGTGAGTGCGAATTGAATTTTGTTTAAATGCTGCTGCGGCTGCTTTGTTGATTTTTACTGTTTGTTTATTTATTTTTATTGTAACATCACCCCATAAATATTAAATGTGGCAGCACTTTTTTGACGCCACACCTCAAAAATAACACTGTAAAAATCAACTTTACTCTGCGAAAGAAGTGCATTTTTCTCTTTTCCATTTCTGCATTTGAGTGTTTTTTGGACTGCGGGGAAAGAAGGAGTCAGTTTTACTGACTTTTTGCATTAATAATTCTCCCTCTTCGTCAGTGTTTTTGGGCTTCACCTTATTTGGTTGTGTTTCTCTTTGAAGCAGTAGCTATGAATTTAGATGGATTTTATCATGTTTTTGTTGTTATTGCTTTTGTTATGTTTATATGCTTAGTTATATCCTACACCCATTCAACGGGTTAACTGTATATTCACTTTGTCCCGAAATGTGTAACGCATAGAACTAAAGGAGATGGATTTAGTCGATATAGCCATTTCCGTCCGTCTGTCTTTCTGTCTGTCCTTTGCAATCACGATCACAAGAATATTCTTTGTTAAGGCGGGATGTTTCCTATAAACCGGGACGTTAAAACTATTGCATAGCAATAGGCACTTGGTATCACAACAGGAATGATTTGAGAGCGGCAAGGGCTGCTTTTGTGGTGGTTGTGATTCGGCAAAACACTTTTATTTGCTCATGAAAAATTAAGTGTCAGGAAAACTGACCTATTTCTTTTGCTTAATTTGTGTTTATGGCTTAAAAACCACATTTGAAGAATTAAGGACGGTGGGTCTGAAGAGGAAAAAGGGAATTTAAGAGATGAAAACAGACAGGCAAACTGAATAAGAAGACAAATATATAGTCAGCCAGATAAGCTGAACAAGAATTTCAGAATCTGGTAAAAGTTTAAAAAATAGAAACTAGAATAGAAAATAGAAATTCAACGGTGCTAGGTTCTTGTGTCCATCCAAAAAAAAAAAAAAAAAAAATATAGGAAGGATAAAAAGTAGAGGCAACACAACAACTTTTAAGAAAAGAAGAATTGAAAAATAAAAAATTAAAGAATCACCACTTCAACAGATGAACAAAAATTTACAACAAACACTGAACACAAGGAAAATGTAACTACGCACGATGTCCTCATTTTTATGAAGCAGTACCAAAACCAACCAAAAAACAAACACAACGAAAACTAAAAACCAGCGACAACATCAAAGCAACAACAACAATCTTTTGTTTTTATATCCCCAAAGAGTAGCAACTTCAAAAGAGATGTGCTAATTTTTTGCATCAAAGCTTTCGTAGTCTACTCTAATCTTCTCCTTTCGTTTTGTTGTTCTTCTTCAGGGGCATTATCCAAGTAACACTTGAGAAAAATGCTGAGTGGCTTTTTTTTAGGCCAAAAGGTGTTCATCCGCTTAATGGACAACAAAAACACAAATAAGAGTAAAAGCACAACAGAAAGGATCTAAAAGGAAGTAGTAAGAAAAAGAATCAATAAACAACAACAACAAAAATAAAATACCAAAGAAAAATTAGTCCAGGCATCTTCGGACCTGCCGTAAAGCCTTTTCATTATGTCCGATTTATTTGAGTAGTCAGACGGGCCACAACCAATTTTGCGAAAATATTTTATTTCGGTTTGGTAGACTAAAGAACCATAGAAATTAAGCTATAAATGCCAAACTGTTCATATTTACTATAAAAAGTAGACGTGGTACTAGCCCATTTTCCTATGATATACACGATGATATGTACGATTCGCAAGGATACAACCTGTGCAAATAACCATTTTTTGCAAATAAATCTTAAAGTGATGCGATGTCTCGAGACTTAAATTGCAGCATAAAATTGAGCAGGTACATTCGGGAAATATGAGATATTAGTAAAGAAGAATTCCTATTTATTATAAAAAGTAGATGTGGCAATACTCAGATTTTTCCCATTTTTAATACTCAACATTACAGGATAACATACGGATTACAGGATGAATATACGTGCAAAATTGCATGGCGTTGCGCTGTAATCGTGATTTCTGTAGAATTTAGTCCTCTAACTTCAATTCATATAAATATAAAACGGCAACTTTTGTTTTATATTCGATTGCCTCAGACATGGCACTATTGTCGTTTTCCATAGTTTATTGTTTATTTGTATGATTACGGGGGAGTCAACGACGATGGAGATGGATTTTATGAATGTTTTAAAAGATTTCGAAGTGTTTATGCATCCAGTTGATTGTACACTTCATTAAAAATGCGAGAATTTACATAAAAAGAAAGGAAATGTAGTAGAAAAAAAAGGAATACGAAATCCTAGGTAGCTTCTAAAAGTGTGAATCTGCGCTTGTGTCTGTAAATCGAAAATGAGGAGAAACGGAATATATTTTACCATTTCCGAGTGGATACCAACGATTATATAAAACATATCACTCATTGCATGTAAATCCTCCACAGTTTTTACTCATCCTCTTAGCTACTTTAACTAGATCATTCATACTTTTCTTGAAAAACACGTTTACTGACCTAAGGTCGTTTATAAAAACATCCCATATCAACAAATACACACTCTCCTACAAAAGATATAATCCATATTATGATCTTGTTTAACGCAAGCGCACTGATAAAACTTCTCCGCGAAAGAGCTGCCAATCTAGCGTTCAATTAAACTGTCAAAGACATACAAAGATATAAAAACCAAGTCGTAATCATCAAGACATAAACTAACACACGTGCATAAAAACACACAAACAAAAATTAATACGAAGCAAATAAAACTTACCTCCCACTAACATTTAATTCTGTAGACTACGATTGAGTTTAATGAGGATTTTTCTACTCACACTGTCAAGGAGTTATATCTACAACAAATATCAAAACCAAAACTGTCGCTGTTATTCGTTTGCTTGTCTCACGAATTCTCGCTGCTTCCCTCGCCGTGAAATGGAAATCGATAGAAAATGTTTTTAGAACACATACAGTTTTGACGCATCTCGTCTGTCATTCTCCTCTCCTCTCCTGGGATGGTTATTTACATGAGACTGAAAATTTTAAAAAAAAAAATCTACTTCTATTAAATATTTTCTGTACATCTTTTACCTACTACACTTCCTGGCCCCTTTATTCACAAGAACATTCTGAATATTTGTCTGAGTGCAACAGAAACAGTTAAATAATCAAAAGATTATTACGATAGCTGAAGTTGCGGAAATGCTGGATCCTTCTGGACTTTGACCAGAGCTTGATAAGCAGGTTGAATATTGTATACAGTCCGCATAAAACCAGGATTCAATCACGGAACGCCTTGATCTCCAAATGGTGCCTTTTCACCGAAGAATGTATTCAGTCCATTTCGAAAAACTGTCGATTATACCTAGTACCATTGAATTACCGTGTTTGATATACAAGGCAGTAAAAATGAATTTAATCTCATTGCGAATATTTGGGAATTCGCAAAACTAAAGCAATCAAATAGTTCAAAAAACCGAAAGAGTTGCCAACGAAATTTTTTTCAACGCACCAAAAGGTATACATTAAAACGTGCAATAACTTACGAAAATCCTTCTGCAGTTCATTTATTCGTTGGCTAGAACGATCAAATAAAACTCTTCAGACCAGAAGAAAGATTAGATGGTTAAATAAAGTCATTATTGTGATTTAATACATAAAATAAAACACCCTTCATCTACGTGATATTCTCAATCTGTGTGTTTTTATGTTAACAACAAACACAAGTTTCCGGTTTCCTTTTCCGGTTCTTTTTTTCTTCTTCTGCGGTTTGTTATTTTTCTTGCTTTTACTGAAGTCGGGTTTCCATTTTCAATTTCCTGTTGGTTTTTATGCTTCCAGTAATTCCCTAGTCTCGCACTTTAATTTTGACACGTACAATAACTCTCTTATTCCCCTTTCTTTTCTCCTTCTCCGTCCTCGACCTCGTAGCTTAGGCTTAGGTTTTTTTCGTAGCTTAGGCTCGTCCAGTTATTTATTTGTCACGTTATAACTTGTGTACAAAGCGACGCCTGTCAATTCTCAAATTTATTGCTTTGAGTATGAACACTTTTAGTTTTTGACAAACGAAACGAAAACAACAACTGCTTCACCAATCGTAGACTCCCATTCAACTGCGAAAGTGATGAGATGATATCCCTTCTGGTCATATGACGAGGCACTTTTTGTAATGGATTTGAGATGATTGCGTAGCGAGTAGGGTTTTTGTTTTTGCTATAGGAAAATTACAGGAAATGGATAGGCAGAATTCTGTTGGCTGGTGATAGGGAGTAGAGAGCAGAACTAAACTTGCTAATAAGCGGAGTGAAGAAGTGTCATATAGACAGAGAGAGGTAGTGAATGGAAATGAACTGATGACTTTGAAGACTGAATGAACAGAGGCTGAGTGTTGAGGTCTCTGGTTGTGGCCTTTTTTTCGTTGTGGAGTGGACTCAGTCTCATAGGACGTTATGGTAGATGGTAGATTTATAAAACGTGAAGGGGTTTTATACGGATGTTGTGTTGTGTAATGCAACTACAGATACCACTGATGAACTGGGAAGAAAAAATAAATATCTATGTAGGATGAAAATTTGTGCGATTTTTTTAACACCACTGAATTCATATTTATATATATAAAGATTTCATGACTGTTTATTTGTTTGTCCCATATAATCTCGGAAAATATATATCGGATATCGGATGATGGTAAATCTTAGTAAGACCCGATCCCTTTGAAGTAAGTAATATGCAGCTGCAATATGTAGGATATAAGGATAAGACTTAGTAAAGTTCATTTATAATTGACTTTAATATTATCAAGATAAGTGTTTTTTAAGGATGTGAAAAAGGAACAACGGAAGGAACGGGACCAATGCGATTATATTAAAGAAGAGGATTTGAGGATAAGATAAGATATGTCCATGAATTTCTTCAGAAAAAGTTGGCCGAACGTGTGGAAATAAAAATTGAAGATGTTTTAATGCTAAGAAGGTGACATGCGCTGGACCCGCCTTTCATGCATATTTCCTGTCCCTAGCAACGCCTAAAATAGCCGAACGGACGTCATCACACTGAAATGGGATTGGGAAATTACAAATCGAACGAATGCAATAACAATTGTGGAATCAATAATCATCCAACGACTATCTATGAAAAAAACCAACTTTGACTAAAAGTAAAGACAAGTTTTAAATTCAAAGCCCTTCAATATTGTATTCAATATTGTAGGCAGATTCCCCCGCTGTTTATATTTGCAAGTGACACACTCTTAACTTTGCAGTCAGATGCGAGGCTTTGGTCCCTGTTGGGCAAGTTAATGAACCCAGCTGAGGTCATTGCGTTCAGTGATTTCGCTTCTTCCTCCACTTCATATAATGTATTGTAAAACATCCTGTGTCCTTTTGAGTTTCGGAAGCAGAAGATGTGGGGAATGAAGACATGAGTTGGTAAATAAACAAAGAAAAATCAGAAATTGTCTCTGCATAGTTCGGGTCATTTCTCCGAAGAACGAAAATTGCGAAAAACTTTTCGTAATAATTTTCGTCAATCGTTGTCAAAGAAAATAGCTCGCAGGATCGCTCTATGCTTTTCCATTCCCTAATCAAAGTGCGGTTGTTGGAGGAAATAGGGGAAGTAAAAAATTGAGTTATGTTATGAACTGATGTTAAGTTGATGGTGGAGATATGAGGTTCTTAATGACTTGAGGATGTTGCGGTGTATGTGTGAATCATTAAGTTAAGAAATAAGCAAAGTTGTTGCCATTTTAAGACATGAGTATGTTTAGTCGACGAGAAGTTAATTTGGAGTTCATTTTCACGAATAATTCTTTCAAAAGTCTTATACAAGGACTTTAAAACATAATTGAGGGAAGCGATAAGCCTATGAAGAAAGATGTGAATAATGAAGCAATAGAAATTGTAATTACTCCTTAGCTATTGACAGTAAATGTCTCAATCAACAATTTCCTTAAAATTTAATCGATATTTTCTACAGCATCTCTGATAATAAATATTATTTATCACTGTCAATGAGCATGTCAGTGAAATAGTAGAAAGGATACATAAAATATGGACATGAAATATTATTTATTTTTAATATTTATTTATGTATTTTATATATTTATTTATTTTACAAAAATTCCTGGAAGTACATAGATAATAAATATATTTACGAGCAATTATTATTGTTATTGTTAAATCATGATTTTATACACAAGAAAAATTACATACAAATTTTTTTTGGCTCATACGTTGACATCCTTAAAGGAAATATAAGAACTTAATTTATATAAAATGAAATAAAATATCATCAGAAAGAGGTAAACTTCTGTTAAATGTGAGGTAATAAAAAGTCACTTCCACTACTCTTTTATGTGTTATTTTATTAGTAATTTAATTCATATTTTCGTGTGTGTTAAATTACGAATATTTTACAATCATTTCCTGAAAGTAATCTTATTTCATAAAATTTTTATTATCACATTGTATTAAGGTGTATAAAACAAAAAATAATAAACGGAAACCAACCAAATCGATTTTTCGGGAAGAATAGGTTAGGTAAATATGGCTGTTCATACGAACGCACTTAGTCCATGTGGATCTCGCTTCCTCGACTACACTAGCCACGAAGTGGTATTGATGTAGCGGCTCAGAGGCCTCACTTTAAATGGATTCATGTTACAGGGATTCATATGAAATCACACTCACATTTAAGCCTGTCTCCTTCGGGCTAAGGTTGTTCAGCTGCATAAGAAATGTGATATTGCCTCCTCCTCCTCTTCCTCATCTTTGCAGCTCCTACAAAAGTCATTTGGGGAAATTTCCACCGTCCTAGCATGAGTGGAAACGTAGTCTAGATCCCGTAGATCTTGCGAGTTCTTTCGGCGATACTGAGGTCATAGCTTTCTTGGAGTGGCCTCTACCTCTAGCCTTTATTAAAGTGTCGATTGTCAATAAATATTTTCAGGTAGCGTATGGCATTCCTGCAGTTGAGTTATCTGTTATGATAACTCCAGATAACTCCGTCTATCAGTATCCACACGGGCTAGTTCATATGCGCGGCAATTCCCTAGAATGTTACTGTGCTCTGGGATCCAGCCCAATTTTAGAGTGAAGCTGTTCCGCCATCTGGTTTAGAGACAGGTTGCTAACACGATGAAAGTTGGCTATCAGTATAAATGCAAACATCCAGAGGATGTCTTATCACCCTTCAGCCAGTGAACAGGGCCTCCCGGATGACCATCTCTTCCTCCTGGAAAGTAAATTCTTTAAGAAATTATATTAAATTTAAAATTAGGATAAGTGCACCAATGGATATAACAACAACAACAAGAACAACTCCATAGCGCATCGACTTTACCTTATTTTATTTTTGCTTCCATTGCGTTTCGTGCGTCAAGTTGCTTTAAGCAACGCATCAATGCGAATGACTGCTGAGTGATAGGCAAGCGACAGCAACAACAACAGCAGGCGAATTAACATTCGATATTAAATTGTATGTTGTTATTGTTGTTGCTGTTGTAGAAGATGTAGGCCGACACGCCTTTGAATGTGTGTTTGGGTGTCTGTTCATCTGTCTGCATACGTATGTCTTAGACACATTTATGGGGAGTGAGGACGAGAGATAGTGTGTCTATCCATCTGTCAGAAGCAGAAAATACTTCCGCGCGTTGAACACGCAGAGTTTGTTAATAACATTACAAGAAGATGGCTCACCTACATGCGATATGCAGGACAAAAGGAGCGAAAAAGGAAGCGTAGAAAGGATTTCGAGAGAAGGAAATGTTAAAGAAAAATAGGGAGAGAAAAGATGTCTGAAGACAGCAGAAATTGTCATGAGTATATTGAATGTAATACAAAAGGCACTTTTATGTTCCATTGTTATAGTTGATGTCTACTGTAGCTTTTTAACTGTAACTTCGTCAGATATTTAATATAAATAACATTCCTGTTAATCCATCACATGATCATAAATGACAGAGTGACACAACACAGACATGTAAAATAATAGCAGCTGTCAGTGGTCACATGTCTCGTTTTCTTCATATAAAACTACAAATTAAACAAATGGAGAGGGAAGACAGAGAAGAGTAAAACAGGAAGAGGTAGAAGTGGAGAATGACGACGTTAAATGTGCAATTTGGGGAAACTGCGAAAGAAAAACAAACTTATAAAAAGTTATGTGTCTTAACTGATCTCATTCAACCAAAATGGCAATTGGTGTCATTTTTCGTTGTTGCTGTTGTGACAATTGCTTTTCATAGTGTTGCTGTAGTTGCACTGCGCATTCTTTAGGATGCTGAGCAATAAAATAGATTGTAAAAGATGTAGAAAAACGGTAGTGAAAGGTTTGGAAGTTATTCAAAGATAGAAGCACACTTACAATGGATGAAAAGGTCAGTTGATAGTTGGAGTAGGGTAGAAACACTCCCTACAAACTGTATTTTTATCTCATTCTGAGATTAATTAATAAACGTAAATTTCTGTTCTATAGAAGCTAGTTCGTTACTTCCCACTTGAGAACTTCTGAAGTTTTGCTTGACAAGCAGTGAAATGTATATTGAGAAGCACTGAAATAGTAAAGATTTGTGAGGACGATTTTTATGCACTCATACAAGGAAAGAATGGAAATATTTAAGTATTAAATTTTGAATAAAAACCATTTTTGCTCCCTCTGCACATCCATGCCGCGTCTGCGGTCCTTTTGCCTTGTTAATTTCTTAATTAAAAAACAGAAAACATTTTTTCGCTGAATCTGTGCTGTCGTAAAATGTTCACTCATTCTGTAGAGTGACAGCTGAGAGTGGCAAAAACGTTGTTAATACATTTCTTTATTATCCGAATGAGTTTTTGTTTTTATATATTTTACATACTTTTGTCATCAAAAAGTCTAAAAGCGTTGTTTTGCTTCGTTTTTACAGACTTTTCGCTACGGGACAAGAATCAGGAAGAACCCAGCCGTGAAATAATTGAACCGATCGGACCGAAAACAGTTGCTGTGCTAAAAGCATCATAATATTTATAGCATTCATAATTATAAAAGCAGAGGGCGAAAAAGACTACAGCATAAACTCTTATTAACATAATCATTCAGCAGCAGAAACATTCACTCAAGCATTTAATCGGTGATGTCTTTATTAAAGGCGGCTGCTGGCGAAGAAACTGAAGAGCACAACAACAATCAACGCCACTGAGTCGCAATGGAAATGAGACAACAAAGAGGAATAAAGAAGAAGAATAAGGCAAAGCGGAAAAATACTGCGCATCGGAAAATTTCCACGAAGCTCTGAAGAGGAAAAAAGGAAACAAAGAAAGGCAGAAGAAGCGATGGCAAAGGTCACTCGATATGAATTTAAACGTCGATGAGTTTCAAGTTGTCAAGGATGCTGAGAATTAACGAAATTTAGTAATACAAAACACTTATAATAAACAATAAATGGCAGCTAAATCGCTTAAGCGTCATTGAAGTGGATAAATTCTTTGAACTATGAACTCAAAGTTTATTACAGAAGTCACTAAAGTATGAAGAACTCCGAAATAAATAACAGCACTCCACGAAAAGGAAATCTTTTGTTATACCAACTTATGGGCCAGACATTATAAAACATAAAATCTGAAGAGTTGCGTTGCATTTCGATTCATTATAAGACTTATAGCACCGTCGCCAACGCAACCGCTGCACACAGATCCGATTATAAATGTTCAAGAATAGCAGCTGTCGTAGCAGCCTTCAACCACCAGCCAACGCCGTCGCCGTAGCAGTCGCCGCTGCGCCAGACGCTGCTCCCCTTGACACTGGTGACGCCGAAGACACCTTCAGCTGTCCATCGGAATCCACCAGTGATTCGGAGTTCGAAGCACCCTCGAAGCATTCACGTCCCTCCACCACCAGCACCGGCAGCTCCACGTCCACCAGCAGCTCTGCACAGCGCTCTTGTCGTCCCTTTCTCCCTAGCCGTCTGTGCAACGCCAACGCCGATGTGCGGCTGTTGCGTAAAATCGGCTACATCGCATCGCGTGTTCGCTTCCTCGCCAAGCTCTATGGCGACTTCAAACTTGTGAATCCGTATAGCCCGGCCAAGCAACGTCGCCAGATCCACGAGATCCTTCTGCATCACTCCATTGGGGGTCCTCCTGCGCATCTCCTGTCCGCCGCTCGTCAAAGCAGCAACGTCTCCGGCTCGTACAGCAACACTTCCGCCAGTTCCGTGGCCAGCAGCTACTGTTGCCTGCCCACCGAGAGTTCCTTCGACGACGAAACCGTTAACACTGTGCGCCGCAAGTCGTCGGCAGCGGCAGTAGCATCAGCAGCATCCATCCTGCTGCTGGAGGATCTGCTGATACAGTTTTATGAAGATCATCGCAACAAAGTTACTATCATACGTAGGCGCCGCAGTCGTCGCAGCAGCAGCACTATCAACAACAGGAGCCACGGCGGCTCCGCGGCAGCAGGGTCAGTGAACGGCAAGAGCCATTTGATAATTATGAGTGGCCAGTCGAGCAGCAGCGTTGAGCGACTCTTGCAGCTGGGCAACGACAATGACGACGACGTCGGAGTTGGTGGTGGCGGGGTTAGTGGATGTGGCATAGGTGTTAGTGAAGCCATTGCCAGTGAAGTGGTGGCAGCTGCGGCAGTGGCTGCAGCTGAAGCCGAGAATCTGCAGCAGAAGCGTCGCAACTTCTTCAATGCAAGTGCAACAGCGACTAGTCAACAGCAGCAGCGTAGCAATGCCTTCTTGCAGCCAAGTGCCAGCTGCGACGAGAACACACGTCGCCGGCGGTCCAGCGACTGTTCGACTCACTCCGTTCAGCCGCTCAGCAACCAGCTGCAGGTGACACTTAACAATAACCATTGCACCAAGTTTCCGTTCCATCGCGGAAGCTGTGGGGCCGCCGGAGAGCATCTGCTGGCGGCTAACTCGATAGCCAACCGCTCGACGATTATATTGAGCAAGTCGTGCAGCAACGTTGACGGAAGCGCTGCATCGAATGCGGCTTTTTATGCGAGCGGCGACTTGCGTAACTTTGCGAAGGTGTTGGCAGCTGGCAGCGCACTGGCAGTGGGCCTGGGGAATGCGCAGACAGGAAACGCCGCCAATGCTGCAGCTTCCAACGGAAATAATGGAAATAACGGCAACAATGAGTACAGCATCGTGCAGCTGAACAACACGATCATTCAGTGTCACTTCAATGATGACGATTTCCGAGCGCTGGTCAAGGATCTGAAGCGCAAGGTCGAGTATACGGAGCGCATGAATTGGCTATGTAAGTACAAGAAATAATGAGGGGAAAGCAGATGGATATCGCGGCGTATGAGTGGCTGTACGCGCCTTTAATGACAGCGAATAAATGTTGATCATACGCCGTGGTGTTCACATGCAAACAAGAAATACGTAGAGTAGATAAGATCGAAACGTGGAAGAATGTAAGGAATAAGGTAGATAGGGAAAATTGGAGAAGAGGGTGGAGAATACAAGACAGAGATAAAAATAAGGTTTTATGGAATAATTATATAAAATTTGTCAGTCAAAAATTTTTCTGGTTTATATTGATAAAAATATTAACCAGGTTGTAGTCCCTCAGAAAATCACTTAAGTTGCTATAGTACAAAAAATTGAAATACTTCAACTATCATCGAAGCTTGCTTAGTCGTGGTTGTTCTTCTTCATAGTAGGAGTACGACGTAGAAATAAATTTGTTATTCAGTTTCTTCATACAACAGAATTTTTTGCTTCAATTCGTGCTTCTTATAAGAAATATATCAAATACGCTTTTATAATATTGAAGTTAAAGTTTTATTTGCGTTTTTTAAGTTTTCCACATCGTAAAAATGTCGGCAGTTGGCTTTGAAGTCAGTCAGTCAACGACAATAAATATCACAGAAAGCACGTTGCCTTCTAAGGAAAATCATGAGATTCTCAAAATGTCAATGGTTTATTTTGAAAACGGAGAAGAAGACAAAGTCATTTATGCAATGCTGCTTCCCTCTCGACGTTTTTAATGGCAATAGCAACAGCAACATCAATAGCAATCAATTTAAAAGAGTTTTCATGCTGTTGTTGTTACTGCAAACATTTCAATTTAATTGAGGAGCAGCAGCAGTTGTTGCTACTTTATTCCTGTCGTTATAGTGATTTTCCTCTTGCGTTAGCAACCCGCCCACAGGATACATGCACACAAAAGTGTTCCTTTCCACCTTCTCCCCTCAGCCTCTTCATTATTTGCTGGAATTGTGTAGATTGCATGCCAACGACGAATGGCAAAGAGCAACAGCAAAAGACACTTATTGTAGTTTTCTTCTTTCTTAAATTTAATTAAATACATAGAAAAGAAACAACATGTTGTATAAAAATCTATAGATCAAAGCTTTAAATCAATTTTTATTATATTTTCTTTAGTATTTAATAAAAAATATTGTCCACAATTGACAAAAAAAAAACTTCGAAAAACGAATTCGAAAAAAGAATATAAAAGAGAGTAAAAAAGCAGCAACTGCAATAAAAACTATCGTATGAAAAGCGGAATGGAATTTTCAAATTTTCTAGTTTTTCTGGCAACATCTGCGGCAATCAAACGTTTTGTTTTGGTTTATTTATTCAGAGGTTTTCTTTTGTTTTTGCTCTTCTCTATTCATCTTTTTTTTGATTTTTCTTTTTACATTTTGATTGTTGTCGATGCAGTAAACCAACGGCAACAGTTCTCAAATCAATAATTCTCAAAGGCAGCGAAACTGTTGGCAAATGCTAATTGAAGATTTGAATTTATCGTTTCATATTCACGTAGTCGAATTGCCACTCACACGTCTTTCCCCTCTCTCCCTCACCCTACCCATCCTCTTTCTTCCACTCACTTGCTACTGCTGGAAGCTTAGAATTTTGAGAAAACTCTGAAAAAGCGCAACAAATTGAAAACTCCAGCAGCTGATTCTGGTTTTGAGAGGACGCCGTTGGTGTGTTTTTTTCTTTATTCAAATCTTCAGGAATGTGGAAAGGCGAGCCGACGATCGGGGAGAAGGCGACTGATTAAGAAACTACAATCAAGAAATCAATCTGGAAGCCCGCAGAGTCAATTTTTCAATCCGACCTCGTTTCAACATTTAAGCGGCAAAAGTATGCAACGTTTCTTGGAGAACTTGTTAAGCGCTTTCAGTTAAGCGGAAACTATTTTAATTTTTGCGCATAAATCGAGTGCAAGTGAAGTTTAGTGAAGAGTCTCTGAAGGTCGAAATTGAGATATTTTCGTTGCTGTTATTGCATTTCTTAGTTTTACATACAGATTGAAATAATTGGCTCGAAAATCGATGCACAAACTTTTGAAGGGCAAAAACTTGGAAGTTTCGAAATTTGAATTTTCCTTAAAAGCAACCCAAGTGATAGACAAACAAAAAAGTGGGAAAATCTTCAAATTACAGAGAACTGGAAAGCAACCAGATAAAGATACTCAAACCAACAAACAAACTAACTAACTTCTTGAAGTGTATAAGTTTTTGTTTAGCTTTCGTCACAAGAAAAGTTGTCGACATCACCATCGAGTGATGAAACTTTTTGGCCAAGTTCATCAACCAAACTTTTGTTTAAATTGCTTAAAGTCATTCAAACTCTTTAATGCTGCCTTTTTGTAGATTTTTTTTGGGAAAAATGTCTATATAAAACAGCGCAGATTCAATTGATTTAAAATTGTTGCAGCAACTTTACATTCAGCTCAGAATGTTGAAAACTGTGTTCACTTTAGAACGAAGTTTTTAGATATTTTAGCTGATTATACGAAAAAGTATGCAGCATCTTTTGTATCGATTTTTGAAGCACTCAATAATTTTTTAACGTAATCTGCGATCAGTTTGCTACTCAGTCATTTAATTCACTTTACTCATTTTTATAATAACTCTAAAACTAAACAACTACGATTTTATGGGTTGTTATTGTGACTCAACTTAATAAAATTTTGAAAAGAAACTCAGCACTGCTTTAGTCAATGATGTATTGTAACAAACGGAGGAGCGCCCATGGCGAAGTCACTTATAAACAAGTGAATTTCTGCTGGGGACGTCTTTTACCTAGGTAAATTTTCAAAGGCAACGGCGTCGTGTTTGAAGTCAATTATTATTCAATTTTTCCTTCACTCAAAAGTTAAAACACTCAATATTTAAAACTCTAAACATGGAATCGCTAAATAACATTGTTTATCACTCCGAGTATCACTTAATCACACATTTTGATTATTTTTTATTATTAGGCATGTAATAGCATGTAAAACATTCAGTTAATTATTCAACTAGTCAATTACTCACTGATGTCTTGATGATGTAGTAACGTAATGACTGCATAATTTATGTACACAATTATTATTATTAATTATTTAATGATTTCAGCTACGAGTGAATCATTTAAAGATCAATGAAATATTTTATAAAGGGATTATTATTAGTTTAACAACTTCACAGCAGGCCAGCAGCGATGCGGAAAGGGAGTAAAAATGGGGAAGTAACTTAGTAACTCTGGAAAAGAAACTTCATCATTAATTAAATAGAAGTAATTGAATGCTACGTATTTTTGTCGATTCCACGAATATTCCTCTTATCAATTCTTTCTTCCTTTGCTTCATTATAAACTTATCTTCTATATTCTTTTCTTCCCTAGCCGACTGTATTGCCTCGTGTAGACTGTCACGCTACACGCTTCGTTAGCTCCAAACTGTGTATGCACGAGCGCCTATACGCTTGCTTAATGGACGTCTGTCTTCTAAACGGCAGGCGAACGTGTCTAATAAAATGTCTATAATCTGCTTGACACAGTGTGTGTGTGTGTGTGAATGTTTGCGCGTGTATGAATTACTTAGAAACGCTTCAACGAGTTGCACCTCTGCTCATAAGTATGCCAACTTCTTGCAAAAACGCGATCGTAAATAACTTTGTTATAAGAATCCGTTGAGATGTCACCGGAGACTGCAATGAATGCAACTGTTTTATGGCGGCCTCTGCCAGGGTCCCGACTCACCTTACCATGCCCTCTTTAATGACAAAAGGAAGTGGGAGGATGACAAGAAGCATCCGCCAACAGAGTTGAACTTTGGCCTTTTATGACACGAATTTTACGCCAGCGACAAGCGGCGTTAAAGAAGAAGAAGAATATCCTTTTTTACGAGTTTCCTAGAATCGGGTCGTTGGTTCTGAAGAACATGAATTATGATAAAAACAATAAAAAGACGAAGCAGTTAAGTTACTCACTTCAAAGTTGTCTGAAGTAAAACAAATAATTAAATTTTATCTGCTTCCATGTTTCCAAATATGATTTTCAAAGAAGGGAAAATTATAATATTACACGAGAAAAATTAAGGTTAAAATTAAACTTTTTATATAATTTCAAAGTTTAATTAATTTTAAATTTAGTTGAATTATTAAATTTTTAACTAGAAATAAACCCATAAAACTCCAACTTTTTTTTATATGCCAACGATAAAAGTCGCACCATGGTTAATGGTAGCACCACCAGCAACAACAGCATAAGCTTACTTTATACCAACTCAAGGACTTTTAAGGCTTTTTTTAGTTTATGAACTTTGACAAGTTTGCATAAATATGAGAGTAGAAAAGTTGTTGGTGGAAGAAGGAGTGGAAAAGAGGTAGAAAGAACCGAAAGTTGTTTTATTTGATTTTGCTTTTGAGGGAACAAACTAAAGATGAAAACACAAGATAAATTGAAATATTTAACATAATAACTTATGGGCAATATTAACTTCGTATTAATATTTAAAAACCTATTTGTAAATTATATTAAACTAAATTATATTTCTTTCTTCTTTCTTTTAGGTAAGTTAACACACAAGGAAATAAATAGTAAGTCACGCTTAGAGAAAAACATGCACAAAATAAAGCAATGGCTTTTGTTAATATTTCTTTTCCCCATGAGCACATTCACAAACCTATTAAATCAGCCAGTTTAAGAATAAAAACAAAAATCAGTCTACAAGTTAAGCTTTTTCCTAATGTTTTCCTTCTTAAAGTATAAAATTTTTAAAAATTAGATAATTTATTGATCCGTTCTAAACAACAATATTAGTACAATTCATTCTATATAATAATATCTAGTAACAAACTTGAGAAATCAAATAATTTATTTTTGAGTCAGTAAAAAATATTCAATTTTACAATTGCGCCTGAAAGCATGCTGCATGAGTCATTCTTCATGTTCCCATTTTCATTTCATCTTTTCCACTTCCCAGACCCAACAATCGTTTAATTGTCCCCTTAGTAACTTTCCCATTTTATTACAATGTCAGAAAAATCTACCTGCGAGTGCTGTACGTTACAGAGTGTAACAAGTGTTTTGAACATCAGAGCCTTCTGAGCAAATAAGAGCACTTAAGGGCATTTATTTGGACTGATTTTTGTAAACAAAGTGCTGTCCAAATAATAACAATATTCATATTTTTGAGAAACTGAAATTTATTGCGACAACATATCAAACATTTATTCCAGAAATATTATTTATACAAAATGTGTACAAACATTTACTTAAAACTAGCCCTAGGCGGCATAGTTTATCAACGTTATAAATTTAAATAATTCACATTAAAAGTTTAAAAAATATTGCAAAATATAATCTATAAAACGTATTCGAAACAGTATTTTACTTATGGAGAAAAATATAAAAACTGGAGTTATTTTTTAGCTTTGTAAATATTTATTTGAAAAAATGCAATCGGTAGCGCCAAAAGGACACTTCTCTTGCAGGATTTTTCAAATTTCATCCATAATTTAAAACCAAACACGTCTAGAATGTAGATATTTGGTATGTAGGGGTGCTTTAACATACACATACAGTAGCGGATATAAAAATCAGGACAGGTAATCACGATGCAATTAGAGGGTTGTAGTGACAACCAAGTACATGGCCTATAGGTAGGGTAATTATTTTGCATAAATACATCCAGCATGTGCATTTTTTTACCATTTTGTTCTTACTGTTTGTGATAAGTGCTACGAAAATTTTAGAAAAGCGAAAAAATGCCAAATTTGAAAAAAAATGCACATCCGGGAATTTTTAAGAAAACACCAAGAAACGTGTCCGAAAAAACAACGCGGCAGAGGATCGCGTTTTAAAACGCAGAAGCTTGCGAAACCGCTTCAAATCGGCTGAGTCAATTAGGAAAGAGTTTGAAGAAGATAGTGGAACCCAAATCAGCACAAGGACTGTTCGTGGAAGACTCACAGAAGCCAGTTTATGCAAGTCCCCTGCCTCTAGAAGCCTCTATTGTCAGTAAAAATGCGCCAGAAGCGCCTAAATTGGGCCAAACAACACCAGCATTGGACTGTGGTGAATTGGAGAGAAGTAATCTTCTTACACGATTGCAAGTTTAATTAATTCGGATCTGATGGCATTTCATATGTGAGGTGAAGAATATGCGAGCGTTACAGCGATGAATGCAATAAACGTACCGTCGGGAAAGGTGGTAGTCCAATTGTATGGAGATTTTTTCCTACTATGGCGTTGGACAGCTGCTTCTCCTCGACCAAACAGTGAATAATGTAATGTACCATCGCATACTGCAACAAAACTTAATACCCTCGGTAAAGGAATACTTTTCGTTACTTGACAACGTCATATTCCAGGATAATTCTGCGCCCTGTCACCACGCGATGGAGTGGCCTGGAAATAGCCCTGATCTCAACCCAATCGAGAACCTATGGCACATTATGAAAGTAGAAGTTACAAAGAGAAAGCCCAGGATAATCGAAGAGGTCTGGTATGAGGCCATCACAGCGACACAAGAAACTACAGAATTTGATTGATTTAATTCCTGACCGTGAAAATGGTCATAAAAAAACGAACGATGTTCGACGAAGTATTCGAGTAATATATTTTATAAACTTTATTGTTGTTTTGATAATGACTGTTTTAGTGAGTAATTTTGTATTTTTATTGCATGCTATAAAAAAGTTTTAAAAATTATTGCTAAGCCTTTTAAAAAATATCGAAAACCCCTAATAAATATTATACCATTTCCAACAAACAACCGGATTCTTATTACCTTTCTAATTATATGTTTCAAGTAGTTAAGGCACACACACATTTTTGGGTAAAAGATTTTTTAATAAAATATTCGCACGTAAAAAATTAAGGCGAAATAATATAATTTTTTAGGTCAGAATTTTTATGTCCGCTACTGTATATTCTACCTTATAGATCGCAATCGCTAGCGCGAGTTATTCTCTGCATAACTCAGTACAACTTTTTTAATTGAAATTGTTTCACCTACAAGTCATGTGTTGGCCACATAAGATATTTTGAATAGACCATGAAAATTTTTGGCTTAAAATAATTATCGATCTGTTCTCTTACGCTCTGTCTGTATGTCTCTCTCTCTCTCTCTCTCTCTCTCTCTCTCTCTCTCTCTCGCTCTCTCTCTCCCTCTCTTTCGCTCTCTCTCTCTCTCTCTCTCTCCTCTCTCTTTCTCGCTCTCCTCTCTCTCTCTCTCTCGCTCTTTCTTTTTCTCTATCGCTCTTAAGATATTCACAGATGGGAATTATAATATTACGTACTCGATTCGCCTGAGAATTAGTCAGTTTAATTAATTTAAGTTGAATATTTCAATAAAATAAAAGCACAAGTCTTCAGTTTTTCAGATTCCCATTTTCCTTTCAATCTTTTTTAAATATTATTTTAATTGCAGAATATTGAATATGGGAAATATTAAAATCCAACGTTAAAATGTTAAATGGCTTAGCCTTTTGACTGGATTGGGTTGCAATTATTATAGATTTGTATGCAAAAAATTATTTGGAAACATGGAGCATTTGCAGTGAGCCACACCAGGGTTCGGTGAAAGTAGTTGCAGTCGTCAGAGTTGATCAATTTGATGATACGTTTTTGGATACTATTTTTACTGGTTGCTCTTTTTTAAACAAAGCCAAAATAAGAGACAAAGGGGAAGAAAGAAAGAGTAATAAATACTTAACTGTTGCTGCAAACCTAAAATTCAATTGCGGAATTTTCATTATTCTGATTGCTCTTTTTCTTATTTTATTCAGTCCTTTAATTTTAAGCTGCTGGTTATTTAGGGTTTCTCATTTCTGTTTGTGGATGTGTGGGATCTTCTTAACAAATTTCAATTTACGGATTCGTCAGCAGCCCACGCTCACTGATATATAAAACAATTTTATGTCCAAAGCCCACAAATGAACCAATTCGCATTTATTATATGTTTTTTATACTATTTTTGTCTGTACATTTTTTGTGGCAGCGGTTGTGTTTATATTGATTTTATTCCATCCTTTGATTTAACACAAAAGCCGCTTCGCATCGAATCAAGTTAAATTCTTTTGCTTGGTAATTGCAAGTCTCAGCTTTTGACGGGACGATTTCGAATTCTACAACAAGAATCACAACAAAAACGTCTGTTGCTAAGATATGAGACGAGAACTGCCCAAGGATTACAAAAATACTTTCGACATTGCAAAATGCAATTAATTTTGTCTTTTAACTTAACATATGACCTTCGAAAATAACTTCAAAGCACTTGAAAACGACGAAGACTCATGCCAATAATCACTCTTGATGCTGGTTTCTTCATTGCAAAGCTGTAAGGTAACTTAACCTCCTGTTAAGTTATTATGTAGTTACTTTATTTGACAGATCATCGTTATTGGGACATTGTGAAAACGAAGTTTTTTCTATCTTTCGAATAAAGTACTAAATAAGTAAATGTACTACACCGAAGACTGTGAAACGGGCTCGTAGTATCTTTACTGGAGAGCTTTTCGATACACATTATGTTTTGTTGTTCCATCAAGTGTGTACACGAAATTGTGGAATATTTTTTGCATGTAAAATTTCAACTTGCTTGTAGACTTTAAAGGGTCTTTTAGTTACTTTAAAGGGTCTAGTTTTATAACAACTAATGATACAGAAACATTTGTTGGCACTTGAACTATGACCTCATTAACTTTTACCATCATGGACATCAGCAGGACAAACAAAAAGACAGATAGACATGTAATTTTTTTTATATATATATAGGAGATTATTAACTTAGAGAATATTTAATAAATTCTATTCAGTTGGAGACTTTGGGTTGTGTTGTTGCCTATGTTGTAATTAATCTAGCAGTCGTTTTGTTTTCATTTCTAACATAAATGCAAAATAATTATAATTCCTCAAATTGAGTTGGAATTATTGTCTGGATATGAAGGAGTGAAGTCCAATTCAGTTGATTATGGTATTTAGATATAGTGATTACCTAATTTTCAGTTTTCATGTTGAAAATCCTCTTACTTTAAAGCCAAAGCAGAAAATCAATTATTGTATGAAATGACACGATGGACATCATTTGAGCTTTGATTGGAGATTTTATTGTTTCTGGGAAACCATACAAACCTTCATGCTCTGCACTCAGTTAAATTAATTCGCATTCAACTGAAAAACCATGAATTTGTTTCCAGGAAAATCCAACGGAATATCGAAAAGGTTAATTAATGCATCAATTACGAGCGATTGCAGAGGCTTCACGTACAGAATTTTTCTATTGAAAAGAAAATATTTGTTAATTATAAAAATATAAATAAAAATTTCGTAAGGTGATTGCAATTTAAATAAAATAATAATTATTAACATTTACTAATTGTCATTAATTTAAGCAATCGAATGGAAACATTTTTCATTTAATGACTGACATCATAAATAAACTTTTATTGCACTAATAAAAGTGCTGCATTTTTATTGTTGATGTAGCTTTCTTCCACTGTTTACAATCTGCTACACTGCATACTTTGAGGGCTGTGTATGATATCCTATAAGCATGTGTAAAAAACACCCACACATGAGCTCGCTGTAAGTCTGCTGCCGCATCCTTTCAAACATATTTTTTGTATAATTAAATGAATGATCCACCAGCAAAAAAAATTTCGCTTAAGTGACCACGAAACACATGCGGCGCGTGTCATGAAAAGGAGAAGAAATAAAAAATATACACTCACAATAAATAAAAACAGATAAAAGCACCAACAGCAAGGCCGAAAACGGGTTACTGTTAATAAAAGGAGCAACCAACGACGAAATATGTAAAAATATTGTTTGGTTTGTATTAAATAACACGAAGTTACATAATGAATATTACAGTATATTTTTCGGAGACTTGCCCATAAACTCCTTCGCTTAAACGTCACTCTGCAAAAAACTCTTAAAGCCTTTTCAACCGAGACTTTCGATATGAAATAAAACTCAAAATTTTTCGAATTTTCAACCATAAGCAATGCAAGTTATATTTATGGTGAACCAATGAAGAATTGTGAGATGTTTGAATTTCTCCCGAAATTTCCTGCTGCTAAAAATTGATTTAGTTTTTTTTACTGGATAAGTGTCGTTGCACTGTAACCATTTCCTTAGATATTGAAAGTTTGATGAAGACTTTTATAATGAAATTCTCTTATTTGTGTCCCAATTCAACGGGTCATTTGTATGCTGACGACTTTCTTCTGTACTCTCACTACGAACCCCCTAAAACACCATTAAACCAAACTATGCAACATCTGAAAATAGTATAACGCATTTATGAACACTGCGGTATTAAAACTAATGCAGCTAAAAGTGAGGCCATTTGTATCAGGAATACTTCACGAAAATATAAGTCCTTTGTAGTTCATAAATGCCAAACATTACGTTAGGCATTAAATGGCTCTGAAATTCTTTTCAAGAATAAAATAAAATATCTTGACATTAATTTTCTTAACTCTCCTAAAATTATTAAAAAAATTATTTTTGTATGGCTACCCAATTTGGTTAAAGTTTCCCCAACGGCCTTTGAAGAATTTGAAATTTTAGGTCGTAAGCAAATTGACAAATATTTGGGATCAATCTTTTAATTGTCTTAGCTCTGTTATTACTACATTGTTATTATCGCGGTATCCTTTTCGTTTTTGTGGTAAATTTTAGGGCATGTTGACATAATGCTAAATGAATTACGGTGAAGTCCTCGCCACATTATTCCCGGGCGGATCATTACAACGTACACCAATAATAAATCTTTTGTGTTTTCCTTTTTTTTAATTGTTACTGCCTGAAATTCTAAAAACATATTTGGTAAACGGGATTTGAACGCCACATATATCCATGTTGCTTTGTTGTTACATACGTACATATTCGTCTTTAAATGTGTATTATTATTGTGGGACATTATTAACATCAAGAAATTTGTTCTGCTGTACTTTGACATAAAAAAGCATAAATAATAAAATGTTCAATAATAAAAATGTACCCACAAAGTTCATATAAATACATTTGTTCGAATTTTTTCCCGACAGAAGAAATACCCAAAGATAATAAGACATACAACAAAATGCGACGAAGCCTTCATCAAATTGTAAATGTATTTTATCATTCTTCCTATCGTCACAAAGATCAATGTTATTGTTATTATCATTATCATTGTTATTATTATTGCTTTTGTAATTGTATCCTATTTTCTGCTCCGTAAACATTGACAAGTCGTCGTCTGTTTGATGTTTCGTTTTCCTTTTATTTATTCATGGACGACTTTTAGGCGTTTGTTTGCTTTCGCAAAATCGACTTTTATGGGTCCGTGGACTTTTGCTCTTATCGTAATTGTTCTGACGTAAAATTTAATCATAAAATTATTCCTTAAGAGAAACAGAAGCCTCCAAAGATTATTTATATCCGTTAATCTTTTTATAGACAGTATTATATTGGAATGTATATATATATAATAATATTTATATAAATATAAATGTTATATATATAAAGGTTATATTTTTATAGACTGTATTATATTGGAATGTAATAAGGGATTGATAACGCCCATTATGCGTTGATTTCGTTAAACTAAAAATGTTTATATTAAATTATGTCCTTGTGGCTATATCCTCCCCTATAATTAATTCAATCGTCTTATATACCGTATTGTATATATATATACAATACCGTAAATGGGTCTTATTTTTCCTTCGAAGTACCTACAAAGGCAATTATTTGTTGCATGTCTGTCTACTTTTACTTCCAATAGAATTGACTGCGTTAGACATAATTACAAAATTACATAATTATCCTTCATAATGCAGATAATATCGCAATATCCTCACCTTTTCTCCTTTTCACCTTTCTAACAAAGTATTCTGCTTGCAGTGCCTCTTTAATATCTGATTCGAACATAAATATCATTATTTTATTTGTGAAAGTTCCTAAAATATTACCTATATTTGCGTGTGCGCTACTTGACTTATACGTTATAACGTTTACAACACGAACCCTAATGGTTATAATCCGTAATATATATTCCGTAATAAACCACGAAGATATTTAGTATAAGTATATACAATTATAACTCCTTCTATGAATATATTTAATGCTAAGTTTATAAGAAACGTAATTCTCTTCAATAAGGTGTAATTCTAATTCTTCGTTTATTTGAATTAATACATTAGAGCTTCCGTCAAAAGTGTGATGACAATTAACCCGTTATTGACATTGGAATTATTATTAATTGGCAGGTTTTTCCCTCGGATCACATTTCCCTTTCTAGTCCACTTTTTCTTCCGTTTTCTCCATTCATTACTGTTGTATCGCTCGCTTTATTAGTATAAAAGCAGGTTTATTTAAGCAAGTCGACCTGCTTTAACCTTATGTCACATTAATGGCAGTGCTTTGTAACAATAAAAGCAACAACGAAATTAGAGCCACTTTGAGCAGTTGAGACTTTTCGATAAAATCATTGAAATCACCGTTAAACGCACGTCAACATGATCTAATCATCAGTAAACTTTGCTTCCTTGCCTTCTCTCCTTTTCTGTCTCTTGCTCCGTTTAATCCATTTCACATTTAACATTGTCGTATCTCTCTTCTTATTCTCTTTTTTAATCGTCTTAACTGTGGTGATATCGAGATTCGTTTACGGTGTAATTTAGATAATGTTTAATAATTAATTAGCCACCATCATCTTTTAATTAATTAACCGCAACCGAGTCGCTAAGCTTCCGTGGGGTTAAAAGCTGATTTATTAGTGATGTACATGTGCGTCAGTTTATTTAATTACATTAAGACAGGCAAAGGATGTCAATTAAGTGCGGTTTTGGTGAGTGCCAGCAGCGAAGAGGGAGCCCTCATGAGGAAAGGTACTCGTTCAGGTTTTTAAAGTCAATACCAAAAAAAGTACTCAATCCGTAAAAAATTAAAAGCAGGTTTAATAAAATAAATCGTGAACTCGATCTTTTATTCGAAATTTGTATTTTTAATTCATATAGAATTTTGAATAAAAACAAGTAAAAATAATAATAATCTTATATAATTGATAACCAATGATAATTAAGGATTATTATTATTTTAAATTATTTTGAATATAGATGTGTTTTTATTAATTTTTAAAATATCAGAATATTTTTCGCATTTTAAGTTTTATATATACATTAAATAAAAACTAATTTTTACAAAACTTTAGAATGTTTCTACTTAAATTCCTAATTAAAAATTTAATCGAAATTATAATTTTGGTATAATTTTTTATAATAATGATTTATGATTTTTTACCATTATAAGTTAAAATAATTCAATTAACAAGCAAAATCTTAATAATAATTGTGCAGCTTAAATTTCTAACTAAATTGATATTAAACGCTGATTCATTATCACGAAGTAGATTAATATTAAATAATTTAAACACGTTCATTTTTCGACATCGATGTCATCCTTGATTATTTTACATTGTTGTCCAAACAACAATTTTTAAAAAGCAAACGTTAAAAAATTTTGTTTCCATTATGCCTAAGAGTATGCATTATTATCTCATTAAATTTCCATCCGATTAAATTTTAAACAGATCAAAAGCAACTTTTCAACTTAACTGACTGCGGCATGAAAATGTTTGCATATTTAAATAAACATCGTTAATAATACTACAAGAGACGGATGGAACGATGAATAGCTTAGACTGTTAGTTTTAAATGCCCAAAAATATGCAGCAATAACAAAAGCAATACACAAAAATAACTGACGCCATCAACTTGACGTTTAAAAGCCAACCGAACGGATGAAGCTCCACGTCATTACGCTCGCTGGCTATAGAATATCTTTCAGGATGATAGTCGTTTTTCCTCTGTTTCTCTCTCGCACCGCCTCTCGCTCTCAACGTCATACCGACATTTAAACTTGAGCATTTATAAATAATAAGCAACTATTTGCTGCTGCTCAAATTTCACAATTTTCTGCGAGTGCAGCGCTCCAGGGAGTAAAATAGTTCACAGAGGAGGCGAAAGGCATTATTAGTGTAGAAACTGATATGGACCGGTAGCAGTTGCTCGAGCCACTGATAAATGCTCACATTACTTCGTCGGCAACTGTAAGTGGCAATTTCTCGTTGCTATTCCTTGGATAGTTGCTGATGCACTGAGTTTATATGCCAAGAAGACAAACAAAATGGCTGCCTGGTGGTTAAACGAACCGGAGATGGTTTCTCTCGTCAGCGTTGGGTGATTCTGTGAAAGAACAAAATATAAGTGCTTTGGGAGATTTTTATTGATGAATCATTTCGGTTTTTATGAAGCTATGAAATCATCGTTGAGACAGGCGAAAGATTTGCTTTACATTTCTGTGAAAATTTTTAAACATTTCACAGATTCATTATTAAATCATCGGCACACGGTGCTGGGTTTTTATCGATTCTCCAACAATTGCCTTAGTTGGGTTTATCCATTCTATCGCATAGTTATCCGATGTCATAATTGACAATGATTGATTGTAATTTAATGAACAGAATGACAAAACGGAAAACACGAACGAAATATGAAGAAATGCAATGAAACCAATGACTTTAGGTCATTGAAGTTATTTAGTCCTTCATAATCCTTACTGTACATGGACATTGACAAATATTAAGTAATACTACACAGAATCTTTAAATTCATTCAATAATAGAACAGCAAAGAGCATTTCATCCCTCTTTCGCTCGTCGCAACTCGGCTATGATGTCAGGATCCCACAGACACGTCACGCAGTTGGACGTACTGACGCCAAGCACTCAGCTCTCACTTACTTAGTTTACGCAGCTCTCACAAAAGCCTGGGGCAGCACCTTGAAACGTAGCTGCTCTATCAAAGACGACCGCAGAAGATTTTTTCTCGAAAACGTTTTAGTAAATATTTAAATATGTCTGCTGAAGAGTAGCGAAGGAGCAGCGAGATAAATTAGTACTGATTACTCTAAAATAGAATTCATAATTTCGAAACCCAACTTGCAGTGGCTTCAATTTGCGATACACGAGCGATATTCTTTAATGCGGGGTTTAACTCAATGGTTTAACTCATTCATATGAAAACATGGATCATCCCAAATATATGCAGCATTACTACAAATCATAGTAATCTTTCCCATACAGAAGTCACTTTCACCTCCTCCATTGAGTCTCCTGAATAAATCCTGAAAAAAACCTTTTGAGGAATAGATTTGAAAGTTCGTAGTTGAAGCAGATAATGCTGACAAGCCATCGATAACACACCAAACTTAAACAGGTCGTTTCGAAATTGAAACATCTGCTTTTTTCCTAGGGTGAAGTACTTTTGAGAAAAACATTTCACTCCCATCTCAAACCGACCTCGTGCTCGTTTTAGTTTCGCTCTACGATTGCAGTCCTTTAGCAAATTCTTCCACCAACTCTGAAACTCGTAAATTCACTTGAAAAAATACCTCGTTTATTTTATATAAGCAATTTGAAGTATTTTATATTAAATTTCTTAGAATACGGGATGCAAGGAATTTTTAAAAATTATGTTTTTCCTGAATTTAATTTCTCAGCGCTTCTGCTTTAACTGCGTTGATCCTTTTTTATGCATGTTTTTTTTTATAATTTCTGTTGCATTTTTGCATCCTTTCACAAATCCTTTTGCAATTATGAAAACTACGCGGTGGAATATTTAAGCCATGCTTTTGCAACTGACGGCCTGCTTAAGCTCCTTTTTCTTTCTTCTTTCCCTTCTCCTGTTCTTCTTGTTGTTGCACATTCTTTTTGCTCTCTCCTGATCTACTTTACTCTACTTTTCTCTTATAGAGGAAGTTACTTTAGCCAATTTTGCGTTGCCTGTGTTGCGTTTAATTAATTATGATGCAGAAGAATTCTAAAGAAGAATAAAGAAGTATTTTAGTGAAAAAACCGCTGCCACTTTTCATGCAAAATTATTACTTTTGATAGCCACTGAATAAAAAACTCGACCTCATTCTTTTTTTATGGAAAATAACATGTTAAAAACAGTTTTAACCAATTTTTATTCATTTTTAAAAGTCTGAATTTTACTGGGAAATAAACAGAATTAAACCTCTTCTACGTGATCTGGAATCGTAGCTGAATAAATTTGAATGTTTTTTACGCTGTGTGATGCTATCATACAAAGAAAATTTTTTCAATTTAAATAACAGGAAAATTTTTCATTTTGAAAATCAATTCTAGATTTTAAAGACGCTTTTTTCCCTAGTAACTACTTAGAGAAATAATATTTTAAAGCTAAATTTTTATTATATCTTTTAATTTTTAATTTTTTTAATCATTTAAAAGCTGCATTTTTTAATTGTAGTTCAGAAATTTTTATTTTAATTGCAGAAATTCAGAATTTTTCAACTGTCATAATTTATGTTAAAACAATTGCTCATCATAATTTATATATTCACACATATAAATGCTCTGAACTTCAATTGAAAAGCAAGCGGAACTTCTAAACTACAATGCAAATAAATATTTCTGAAATTAAAATGTAAATTTCTGGAAATTAAAATTTCAAAAATACAATTGAAAAAGCAAAAAAAAAAATTTTAATGTAGTGTTGTTATATACTGTGTACAAAATATAAATATAAATATAATGATAATGCCAGAGAAAATTTCTATGCAATTTCCAAATTTCTGAATAATTTCTGAATTACAAGTTCTGAATTTAAAGTGACGGTTTCTGAATTACATGTGAAAAAGGTGTAATCGCGTTGTCACTTTTCAATTCTAAATCACAATTTGACACATGATCATTTGGAAATGACAGGTGATAATTATGATTTTCTTTCTTTGGTTTTGTTGCTATTGTTCTCGTTATGGTTTTGGTTTAAATAAATAGTAATAAATAATGAGGATTAAAATTAAATATGCCTTTAAATTTTTTACAAAAATAAAAAAGCTAATGCGATTTTTTTCTAATCCAAAAGCCTAATCGTTAACATCCGTTGTGGTATTAAATTAAATATTAAAGGTTCTCTTCAATGACTGCAACTAAATAAGCATTATGTTGCATGCTCCTGGGCTTTCCTACTGTACAAGGTGCATTTAAATCTTCATCGACAGCAGTTATATTACTCATATGTACATATATTGCATATTATCTACTCTCTCTCTCTTTCATTTATTTATTCACTTCGTCTCACACACAACTCATTCTTTCATTTTGATGTAGGTTTGTCCAAGCGGCCACTCGGTCCAGCGCATCGCAAGAGCAGTTTACCAAAGCATCAGGAGGTGAAGAAACGCTTCCTGGAAATTTGTGATACTACCTTCTCGGACGAGGTCAAAGCCGCCCTCCGCCTGCCAGCCTTCGATTCTTACGAGTGGAGCGATGCCGATGTCATTCACTTGATGCAAACGATGTTCATCGAATTGGGTTTCATCGAAAAGTTCCACATTCCCGTGGACACGTTGCGTGAGTGGCTGTACGAGGTCTATAAACACTACAATGAAGTTCCGTTTCATAATTTTCGGCACTGCTTTTGTGTGGCACAAATGGTAAGTCTAAAAGTTATCTAGTGAGCTTACAAATCCTTTAATAGTGCAAAATCAGAGAGGAGTTTATTTTTTTTATTTGCAAACATTCAACTTTGTTTTACTTCTTCCTTTTTACATTTATTTACCTTTTTCGTTGTTTCCCAGTCTGCCTAAAGTTTGGCTTTCTCTCCGTCTTCTATATTTGACATTTTTTTGAGAGCTTCATTTGTTAGAACTGTAAAATTTATTGCATATCTTCAGGCGGTGCAATATTCTGTTTGCATTGTGTTTCTATTTTTCCATGCTGTGTGAATTTTATGGTTGTTGATTTATTTCAACCGCCAGCCGATGGCTACGATGTCTATTCTTTCGATATTCTGTCTGTACTGGGCTACATTGCGAAGTATGCAAGGATATGTATGTGTATACATAAGTATTATTTCGGTTATGACATAAAACAATGTCGGCATGTGTTTCAAACTAAAATTAAGTGAATAGCTCAAGTCTCTAACATCACTTCGAGCACCAGAAACCCTTGCGACGCCACCACAAAGCCAAGGAACCACAGAAGCAATATTAACCTGGAGGTCCATTAACAACTTGTCATGTACAACTCATGAATGTGACGACAACCAATTTTGACAGTTAGTCATGCTGAGCTAGCAGAAGAACCCGTTACTACTAATTTAATTTGCTTTAAAACTGCTTTTATTTAAAACTGGGATTTTGAGAATGAGATAATCGATATAGTTTAGCATAAAAAAACAGATTAGGAATTTAGTTATACATGAAATTGAAATATTATTGAGCTATATACATTGTTCGTGATATTGATTTCGTCTTTTGTATTGAATTTCATGCTGTCTTTTGTATGAAAGTATGCAATATGAAATGCGTTGCATTCTCTTTGAACGTCTTGCAATGCATATTTGCTGCATGCATCTTAGTTGTGCAATTTATTTAAACGATGCCATTTCTAAAACAGTAACACAATAGACGAAACCAACGAAAACAACGATTTTGGAATAAAAAAAGGAACTGTAGCTAACGATGGCATCCTGATAATTCTACTCTCATTTGTAGTTTTATATACTTTTGACCTAGTTTTTTGATGTGAATCTTTTCTTTTCTTTTGTATTCTTTCTTTTTCTTTTGTTTTTTATTATATCGTTCACTTTTTTGGCCTTTTAGATAATCTTTTCTTTCTGCGAACACACAGTTGCTGATGTTGCTATTATTATTATTGCTTTTGTTGTTGTCTGGTCGCTGCTGGCGAACAATAAAACCGATTACAGAAGAACTGAACAAAGACAGAAAGCTTCATATAAGCTCAAGTAACAATTCGGTTTCTTTATTGTTATTGGTGCCATTGTTGTGGTCGTAAATGTCCTTTATTAGTCTTTTATAAGTGATATAGTATTTAATAATAATAATTACGACGTTTAATACGCTTAGAAATAAGTGAATAGTATTTTGAATCACAATATGAGACCTACTCAGACAGTAATAATGAAAATCCTCTTAAAATACGAGTATAAATAAATTGCTAATTAAATATAAAGGAGCTGAGAGGCTTATTCAAAATAATTAAAGCTTTTTATTGTATGAGATAGTGAATAAAATGCATACTAATTTCGATTGGATAAAATATGATGACTTTTTTTTGCTTTTTGTGTCGGAAAATTGGGAAAATGCTTCGATATCTAATTAAATTTTTCGGATGAGTGAGAAGCTTTTAAACTTTTAATCAAGGCGAATAGAGTTTATCTGCAACTATTGCTAAATATCGATGCAATATTTTCAGTTATCACTTTGCTATGCTTCCCACATAATTCTTGTTGCTTGTTTTCTTTCTCTTACTCACGTTTTCTATATTTCTAATTACCTTTCAAGTAGAAATCTGTGCTACTTCCGACTCGTTGAGCATATTTCTGTAACATTTTTAATGACAACAAGCTTATTTATATAAGAATGTACATAGATATACACACATACACACACAATAGACTTACATACGTATCTAATGGCATATAATTAGCTGGGAAGTCAACCCAGTAGCATTGAATTGAACCCAGTAGGAATTTTATTAGGACGCTTTTCATTTTTTCTAGTATTAACAATTCGTGTATCAGCGGTTTCCTCAGAGTTAACAGCCGAGATGTCTACATTTATTCTTTTATGCCTCTTTCCCTTTCACATATTTACATCCCTCTCTAAACATTGTTCTTCCTTTTTCCCTCCTTCACTGTATCTCTTAGGCTATTTCTGGTTAAAAATTGAGAAACAGATTCTTATTAAAAATTATTAAAAATTAAAATTATCCATCCAAGGGTTTGTGAAAAGAGAATCTCGAGATATGGAAAGAAACTTTCGTTTTATAGAGCGTCCTGAAGATGCCAAAGAATAAACGAAATCGTCCTCTTTAGTCTACAGCTTCTAGAAGAGTTTTATATTGTATATAAAAAGATATATGTATATTACTTAATAGATTTCGGTTTTATACGTTTTTCGGTTTCGTTCGGTTTTTTTATGATTTTAATGGCTTACTTGCAGTCTGTACTCCTCATCTCTTGTCTGCCCACCCTCAAAACGTTCTTCTCGCTAGGTTTCCCTATTGAACGAGGAAGATTTGAGTCTGCATCAAGTTATATATGCACCTAGCAATATGTATGCACGCGGATCTTGACAATTGATATAAATATTTCGCACTTTCATGATATGCACATGTAAGAGGCTGTCTGTTGGTTTCTATGACAAATCTTCTCTTCTAGGGTTCCACTCCACTCATAAAATTTATCCCTTTCCTTTTGTAACGATTTCTTTTATTATTATAAAAAAATTACAATATGTTTGAAGTTTTTGTTTTTGGCTTTTACAACTTGCGCCTTAAGCCGAATATATTTTGGCAAGCGATATCAATGTATTATTTAATATATTATTTTTTTGCATATGCTTTTATTTCGTTGACTTTTCTTTAGATGTACGCCATCATTCGACAAGCAAATCTGCTGCAGCGGCTCGGTGACTTGGAGTGCCTCATTTTGTTGGTATCCTGCATATGCCACGATCTCGATCATCCTGGCTATAACAACATCTATCAAATAAACGCACGAACCGAATTAGCACTCAGGTGAGAATTCGGCCTCTTTATTATGCGCATACTTTAAAAAGTCATCCATTGCAGGTACAACGATATTTCGCCACTCGAGAATCATCACTGCTCGATAGCATTTCGTTTGCTGGAACATCCGGAATGCAATATATTTAAAAACTTTAGCAGAGAGACATTCAAGTGAGTATTGCAGTAGTTGAAAAATTCTAAATTAAAAATTCTAAAGCAGCACAAACAATAACAACGCCAAAGGCAGGACGAAACCCACTCCTTTTTTGTTGCTGCAATAATTTGTTTTGTTTGCCAGAAGTTTTAGTTTTCAATTTGTGGAATTTTATCGGGAATGTTTTTTGATGTCAGAAAACAAACTCTGAAAGGAAAATATCAAAGGGTTTCTGCTTTCAATGTAAAGTTTATGGAAGCAGAAGTTTAGAGAAACAAACTACAATAAATATTGTAGTTAAATTATGCTCCATATGCATGGAAAAAGGATTCCATATGCAATGATGAAGTCACATTAAACATACAAATAACTAATTTGTTGTTAGAATGAAAGTTTTCCTTTTAGTGACGATGATTATTATTTTTATAGGTTGAAGTCGAAGGATTCATTAAAAAACTCAATTAAAAAAGTTTTCTTATAATTTTCAAAACTCGAAATCCCATTTTTAATTATATTATTATTATTTGTAAAAGAGTTGATGTTGATTCTAAAGTGTATTGTTTCGAAACAATGGAATAAATTCTTTTGTTGTCTGATTTTCTTTTCCTCGAAATGGAATTACAACGTCGCCAACTCAAACATATAGCTTCTGATTAATAAAGTATATTCAACACAATACTGCAAAGAATTCTCGTAGAATCAAATTTACAGTCGGCAACGGTGAAAACAATTTTAATTAGAAAAAGGAGATAATAAAGAGAAATAACAATTAAAACTGATATTGTTTATAACCCAATGGTACAAAAACCAATAACTTATAACTGATCAGGGACAGAAGAAAAAACTGAGACAAAATCGTGTATTTAAGAGATTCGAGAAAGAGAATATGAAGGCTGCCAAAAAGAGAAATACAGTGGCATAAAACTACTCACACTGACAAAAACAAAGCAATAAAAAGAAAATAAGAACACAAGACATAAAAACATCAGATGAAGATGATGAAAATCTACGGCTGTGGCGTCAAATCAGCCGAAATTATACAACAAGTCAAAGTGACACGAGACATAAAAGAAACTGAAAAGAGCTCATTAAATTAATGAAAGGACCAAACTCAAGCCGACAACCTCAACTCTGTTCAGTACTTTGAAGTATAAGCAGCGGCAGTGCGAAGGACTCGAATTAACTTAATTGCAACTTGCGAATTTCTTTTAAGAATGGAAAAATGTTGGATTTTTCATTTTTAATTAAGGCGAAAAGTGTTTCTTAAGTGTAATGAAAGTAATTTACAAGCACACGAAAAAAAATAATTATTACAAAATATAAGGGAATTAAATTACAATGATTTATTACTGTTTAAAATAAAATAAAATAAAAAAAATAAGTGACAATGCTTTGCAAAGGTTGCAACTTTTCACTTGCAATCAAAGGGAAATTTTATTTCCTGCTATATATTTGAAGCAGAGGATATTAAAAAAGTCAGCATTATTTTCTTTTGCATAGTTAAATACACAATCTTCATTTCTCTATAAATATTCATTATTTATTTCATAAATTTTCATTAACTTCCAATAAATAAATGGCAAATGTTTTCTTAAAATTTAGTGTTTTGTGGAATCCTTCCTTCATGCTAAATATTTAACAAAAGTCGATTGAAATAACCATAAGCACCCGTCGAATTTGCTTGATTCTTAATGCACTTCGTGCTTATGAACTACTTAATGCCATTTAGTGAATTAATTGGTAATTGCACAACTCACAACAAACAACTCGCATCTTCTTTTGTGGAGTGTTTGCTCATTAAATTATTTCAATTGAGTAATATTTTCTCAGTACTTGAATTTCCTCGCAGTTTGTTTCGCTTTTGAGACTCTAATTGATCTCCGACGGAACTCATCTTCTTCGTTTCCCCTCTGCGCAAACACTTCAGGAGCTCACTCCAGAAGCAAGAAACAAATAATATAATTGCAAGAGTTGCCATGGAGAAAGCGAATTTGTCTTTAATTTAATTTCTCGTGAATTTTAATTAATTGCAACAGACTAAAATTTATGCATAATTTTAAATGATTAATGACAAGAATTATTATTGAAGTAAATCGAGGATATGATATACCAGAAATAAAGAAAAAAAGAGTCGCTCAATATTACGCGGAACTATCTCTATGGTGCAATAGCTTTAAACTCCATAAAATTAATCAATCTCGATTCCCAATTCCCCCCGTCAGTCTTACGGCTCATTTTGGGGTTCTGAATACGTCGAAAAATGCAAATCTTCGTACTTAAAGCAACCCCTACATGTCTTTATTTTTAATTCTCCTCAAGAGTTTGTTTAGACTATAGACCGGTGAGGTCTTGCTCCGACTTCCTTCTCTTTATTGATATTATCAAAGGCGATTTCTTGCGAAAGTTATGTCAATCAAATATTTATCTATAGATAACATAAATTGAAATGGATAACGAACTCCACAGAAGGACCTCGCAGTTCTATACACAGCTTCAATACAAGTTTTGCTTTCTTCGTCCTTGGCATAGACAGAGGTTGATGTCGCTCTGTGAAAAGCAGCATAAATCAGCAAAAATAAACGCAACTCTTACTCAATAATAACGATTTACGAAAGCGAACTGAAAGAAATAAGCAAAGGGAAAATCCGCCAAGAGCAAAAATCACACCCTAGCGTGATTTCTTCCTTTTTATCCTGATTTACAAGATGTCATCGTTTCACCAAAGGCACGTCTTAAGTCAACATTTCAACGAAGATGGTTTCTTTTCTCTTTTTGCTTGGGTTTTCTGGTTTCTTGCGGGGAGTTTTTCCAACACGCAGTCGGTCTACGAGTTTCCACGCAAACACTGAGTCAGTTACACTATCATTAGTTCGAGTTAAATTAAAGCGGAATCATAAAAGGAAATACGTGCAACTTGACTCGGGCGAAGAAGAATGTCTGAAAAAAAGGGGGAAAAATAGATAAAAATATAATAAAAAATATGGGAAATCATTTATGCATGGATGCGAGACTTGATTACTAAATCAACGCGATCGGAATCCAAGCGTCATCGAAGTTAATTTTCAAGGCGAAATATCGTGAATCTCGGAGGAAAAGGGGAACAAAAGCAACAAGAAGTCAGTCCATTAGGAAAGAGTATATAGCAATAGAAGATCTGAGAGATTACGAAGAAAGTTGAAGGTAGACAACTTAGAGCCATGCAAGGAATGGAATTATATGGAGTAAAGAATATTGACTAAAGTATCTATGACTACACCCAAAACCAAAAGACTATTGATTTTTGGGGTGATGACAGGGAAGAATTAATTAACGTTGATTAACAGACGTAGGATTCATTTGAAATTGTCTCCTTTCTCGGTTTTGATCCGACGACCTCCTCTACCAGCAACTGTCCTATTTTCTGTATCTTTTGAAGAATTTCCCGCCTTTCTCTTGTAATCTTCTTGAATGGCCACAGGCGACAGCGCTTTAAATGCTGTTTCATGTCAACCTCGGCGCCATCGACGGTGCCTCAAATCCTTTTCCCTTTCCTCATTTCTCTATTCCTCTACCGAGCGTCTTCTTTAGGTCAAGCACTGAAATATCCTGCGTTTTAATACTTGTATTTGCACTCATAATTGCAGAAAAAATCGTAATTGTAAGAAAGCTGAACAGCAGCTTTCTTCACGTACAATTTTTAATTTTTCCTTTGGTTTTTATCGTTTCGTTTTATCGTTAGAGTTTTCTGTGTGCGTGGTGTGTGAGTCGGTATGTGTTTGTGTGTGGCATTGTATGTGTGTTATTGTTACATTAAAACCTTTCAAGTACGCCAGCAACTTGACATTTTCATGTTGACATCATTCTATCGTGCGACGTTGCTGATGGCGACCATCTCGATAATAATAATGAAGTTGGTGCTTACAGCTGCCACAACCAACACTTAACACAGTTAACTGAGAAAAGAGAAAAATTATTGATCGAATGCAGGTTGTGTAGAAGCTGTGGATGTCAATGTTGACCATATAAAGGAAATTAAACTGTATAAAAATCTTCAAAATGTTTGAGAATGGACTTTGAAACCAGCGTTAGTTCGACAGAGATGGAAAAAGACTGAAATAGTGATACAGTGAGAGTTTGAGAAACGATCCGGGGAGAAAGGAGGTCTTTAGATACTTGAGACTGGATGGAAAGGAAATACAAAGCGGTAGAAGGACATATCAAGTGCTCAGAGGGACTTTGAAATGGTCACCATGAAGCAATGTTGTCACATAGAAATTCGATCATTAACTCTAAGTGCCTGCAGATGTCAATGGATCCATATTTTGAAAAGAATATTCAGTTTAATTTAACCAGGAGATATTTTTATAGACAACGAGGAATAGTGGTACCATCCTTCACACGTTCAACGGACATGTGAAAACATTTTGGCATACTTTTAGGTAGCTCTAAATATAACAGATATTTGCTCTTGTTAACAACCCAATCACTCAATTCTCATATGGTTTAAATAAACATGAGTTAAACATCATTGATTTAATATTAAGCTAATTCATTAGATCCCTCGGAGCTATTAGTAATTGTTTCTTGAAGAGAGAGACACAGGGAACATGGATGAGATGCATGCAACTGCATCATGATGTCGAAGACACGTGGCAAAGTAATTATTTCCACAGCACCAGCCACTACTTCACTTGCGTACACGTCCTTGGCATCCTTTATCAATTCTTTACAAATAATCGCTTCATTAGAAGAAGAACTCTTCGCCTCACTTCTTAACCGCGTCCGTTTCTCTCTTTTCTCTTTTTGTTTTTGTCTCCTTTTGTCGTTTTTCTTTAGGATTTTGGAGCATTTAGACAGCTTCTCATTTATCTTGCTGCACTTTCTCCGCCCTCTCCTCCTCACTGCATGAAAAATTCCTTAAACAGCAACACGTAGAATTGAGAAAGTTCAGAGTTATTCTTCGAAATTAGAGTGGAAAATAAAACTGCAAACTGGTGGAAAAGTTATATAAGCGCAAAAGCAATTTATTACGGAGAATGGATTTCTGCGGATTACAGAAGAGTCTGAAAAGCACAACCGCGTCGTTAGTGAAGAATGTGCATTCCCCTCTCCCCCCACAAACCGCCCAAGGACCGTCGCTGCCTTCACCAAATCCTGCACTTCTCCTCCGGATGCATGACGCTCCCTTTGCTGCACTTAAATGCTTCAGCGAATTCGTCGAAATTCTTCACTGCGTTATTGACGCGTTCCTTGTGGGTGGCATGCAGACTGCCCACGCGCCCCGCCTCCGTGCCGCACCACGTCTGCGCGAAGCTGGTGAAGAAGAGCTGCAGCTGCTCCGTTCGTCGTGTCGCGTCGTAGCCGCTGCTCTGTACGAACGTCGCCAGCGACAGACGCAGTCCTTCGCTGTCCGCGATGTTTTCGTTGATGTTGAGGGGGGCGTTCGGGTAGCGCGCCGCCATGTAGCAGCTGGACTTGCTGCCGAACTGGATGATGGCCTTGGCGCCCCACGCATTTGTCACGTTGCCCGCCTTGTCGTAGTTTATGCCGTCGTAGTCGAACCCGTGCAGCAGTTCGTGCGCCAGGATGTAGACCAGGCTCCCGTAAAGCTTGGCCGGCGCGAAGCAGCGATCGTAGATCGGCGTCCGCAAGATGCCGACCGGCAACTCGATTGCGTTCTTTCTCAGTCGGTAGTAAGCGTTGACATCCAACGGCCCGTAATGGGTTTCCAGGTGGGCCGACGGAGCTTCAACAACGCCGGCGTCGGTTGCGGCGTGCGGCTGCAGTGACTCCACGATGGATGCCAGTTCGTTAGTCGCATGCAGTTTCCCCAGCAGAAGCAGATTGCGATTGTAGTCTTGCGTCATTTCTGGAACAGCGACGTCGTCCACGTGTCGCGCAGACGGCAGCAGCAGACGCATGGCACGCAGTTTCTCCAAACCCAAGACTTTGGTGACGGCGTCGCGTTCGAAGATGTTCGTCGCATTGAGCATCCGCTCGAACTGCCGCTTCAGTTGCTCGAACACCGACTTCAGTTCCAGCTGCGTGGTCTGCAGAAAAGCCTCGCCGCTTTCGTGCTGCAGCTCCAGGAACAGCTTCGTCAGCTGCTGCGGCAGCAGTTTGTGCAGCTGCAGCAGACATTCCTGCTTCTGCTCGATGTACAGCTCGGATTCGTGCAGGTGCACCTCGAAGTGAGCCAACAGCCGAACAAGCAAATATTTTGCGATCGTCTCCGCTTTGGCTCGCGACAGAAAGCTACCCAGACGCTTGAGGTAGGCTTGGTCGGCGACGATCAGCAGCTGCTCCGCGTAGTCCGGCCGCAGGTGGTGCTCAGCGAAGAGCGAAGCGAAATACTTGCTCAAATTCACTTCGGGCAACGCACGCTGCAAACTGGACAACGTTTGTGGCTCGCGGAGCAGAACATCGCGGCCACCTGAACTCAGCGCACGCAGATCCATCTCGAAGCCGACCACTTCTTCGGCGATGCGAGCAGCCATGCGCACCCGAACTTTCAAATCCAGCATCAAATACTTGATGTAGCGTGTGTAGAGAAATCGCTCATCGTCATCGGCGGCTGCGGTTGTGGCTGTGGCTGCACTGCGATGCATCAAATCGAGCTTCGGCGGCGTGAGATAGAAGATCGTCTGCTCTGCCGACTGCCAGTTCGGCTGCACCAACAGCCGCCAGAAGCTCTGAACGCCGTAGCGACGCAGCTGCGCGCTGACGTGCTCCCAGTTGAAGCTTTCGTTGGCTCGGCTCTCCGAGAAGTCAGCGTTCAGCAGCGGCCAATCGCTGATGCCGAGCAGCAGCTCTCTGTACACCTCGAGGCCGTCCTTGTCCTTGTGCTTGTCCGGCGTCGATCCTGACATCTTGGCGTCCAGACAGGACTCGTAAAAGTTGATCGCCGAGCGCTTCGCGGGACTCAAAGGCAACACGGAGCGGTTCTCTGCAACCCAATGCCGCTCGAAGAAGTCGATGAGCGACTCCTTGTTCGCCGCTTTCAGCGAGGTGAGCGTGTCACGTGCCTGCAGAGCGCGAAGCTTGTACGGCACGCGCCAGAAACCGCAGGCGTGTTCGTAGAAGTCGTCGCAGGGTGGCGTCGAGTTGTCGACGTACGCCTTCATTTTGCTCAGCTCCGAGGACCAAAAGTTGACTTCGCATCCAGCAGCGGCGCCCGAAGAGGCAATCTCAGCGAAGGCCGCAGCGACGACGATGACGAACAACTGCTTCATCTTGGATGAGATGAGACACAAAAGTGAAGCGAAAGATTGTTTTGAGAAAACCTCCGAGCGCAACGAGTTTCCATTAACAACTGATAACAGATGCGCAAACGACTCCATTGATATTTGAATGAGAGTGCAGCAAGAGAGCGAAGAAAGAGAGAGATAAGATAAGACTTGAAATGAACTTAGATTAAAAAATACACTCGAAAGTTTTACTGCGAATGCTGCGATCAAAATTAGTAGCAAAACCTACAAATTGCATCACAATTGCGTAAAATCAACACCTGAGGGAGATGGGTTAAGATTAAATGGAAAGAATTCATGAAAAAAACCTTCCAACCATCATAAAATTATTTCAAAATGACCCACTTCGTGACTGTGGATGATATGGCCTTAAATTCCGGAAGATCATAAAATTATGACAAACAATTACAGGCATCAGTCTCTGTATTGCTGCATGCGTGCAGCAGCATTAAAATCATCGTTTGCTGCACCCGAAAGCGATTAAATTTAGCAGCAATATTCGTCACTAAACTAACCACCATTAATACGCAAATGCAATTTCGCGCCACAAATGCAATTTTCTGGTAGATAATGAAATCAACAGCGAAAATGGAAATTCAATAGACGCCTTTTGAGCCAGCAAAGAGAAGCGTTTAGACTCATCTGTGTCTGTATTCGAATAACAGCAATAAAAAATACCAGGAAGAATGTTTAGAGGCATTAAAACTGGTTCCTTCCTTTAGCTTTTATGAATACTAATCTACACCGAAGTTACTACCTTTCCGAGATGTAATTTAGACATCAACAATCGGAAGTACACGAAAACTTCTTAAAGTCATACGTAGTCTTAAGTTACTTGAGTAACGCGGGGCTCAGTGCTTCCTAAGTGGAACGATAATATTTATTGACCAGTGTGGAACGACAGACAAAGGGTGCCGTCTAGTTTTACTTTGTCTAGTAAGTGAGAAGCCGCTGATGTTTGGCAGTAAGTCAATTTCTCTTCCTTATTCTGTATCATCTCGGATTTCTTATATTTGCTATGGTCCCATTCTTTTATTGGAGTGAAAAATTATATTTGCATATACTAAAACTACTCCTACACATTCTAAGATTAGTTCTAAAACCTTTCTCATGCTTCACATTCAAATTCACTCAACGCTACTTTCAAATTTCTCTGATAAATTTGAGTTGAAATCGAACCTTTGACCAATTACAAACTTTCTTTAACAATTTGAAACAAAGACACCGCGAGTTTCACAAATGTCGATCATTGTGCAAGTGGAACATTGCAATAAAAAGTGCATTTTCAGCAGAATTTGTTTAAAGTGACCGTAGACGAAATTGTACAATTAAAATTTCATTGTACATTCATCGATTTGATGAATCAGTTATTATATTAATTGAAAGCGTCAATACAAAGAACAAAACGAAAGCTATACAACGAAAGAAAAAAATACTCGAATGAAGGTTATCATCGTGAACTTCATGCAGTTGCATACAGAGGCTTATCAGATCCTCTATTGCTGCAAATTGTGAATATTTACAAACCTGGTGTAAATATTTGCAAAAGCAGAGTGTAAATATTTATTTTGTTTCAGTCAAAGTGTCAATCGTTTTCTAAACCGTAGCCACTTGCAGTGAAGCGGAAGTACAAACATCGGAAGTGAAAGCAAAACCAAACGAAACCAGAAATGAACGACTAAAATTGCAGTAAAATACCATTAAATACACTTTTTCAATACCTCAGCGAAACTGGAGCTTTATAAAACACCGCGAACGCCCACCTCGATGCAACACCCCACAACAAAAGCATCGGAACCATCGTCAAACAACAAATACACATGCAATTCAAACGCATTCGTGCTTGGTCTTGAGTATTTCATGGTTGTCGTCGCGATTCATTGTTTGAAGTTTTGTTGCTTTCGTTGTTGTTGAAAGCAGCTTCATTTAAATATATTTCAGTTGTAGTTGTTGTTACGTTGCTGTTCTTCTTCTTCATTCATGCAAATTTCGCATTCTACTCTGAAAATTTAATGCGATTCCACGGAGATTATACTGCAAACACTTTCAAATTAGAATTTATAATTGAGTCAGTCCAATATTAAACCAACACATCTTCAGCAGCGAAGCCGGCGCTCGTTCGTTGCATACTTTTCAGGGCAAATCGCAGGAACGCGTGAGCGAATTTTTCGTCAATTTTTATAAAATTCATCGCAAATTGTTTCCCTTATTTTCAATTTTCCGTGCTTCAGCATTGATTAAAAATATAAAATAATGGATGTAATTTCAGCCAAATGCGCGAGGGAATCATTCGCTGTATTCTGGCCACGGATATGGCGCGGCACAATGAAATCCTCACCCAGTTCAAGGACATCACGCCCACGTTCGACTACTCCAATCGATCGCACATCAATTTGGTGAGAGCTGAGTTCATTTCATTGCCCCTTTCGTCGTCAATGTAACGCTTTTTTGTACTCGTTGCAGCTCTGCATGATTCTCATCAAAGTCGCCGACATCTCGAACGAGGCCCGACCCATGGACGTCGCCGAGCCGTGGCTGGATAGGCTGCTGCAGGAGTTCTTCGCACAGAGCGCCGCCGAGAAGTCGGAGGGGCTGCCAGTGACGCCATTCATGGACCCGGACAAGGTCAGCAAGCCCGGCTCGCAGGTGCGCTTCATCGGCCTGGTGCTGCTGCCGCTCTTCGAGGCGCTCGGCGACTTGGTGCCCGAGCTGATTGAGCTAATCATCATCCCGGTGCGAGTAGCGCTGGACTACTACAAGTACGTGCCTCCCTCGCTCACTCGACCGACCCTGGCATAACAACCGCTTTTGATCTCCTTTACAGACGCTTAAACGACGCTCAGAACAAATCGCGCAAGTCCGTGGCCGAGACCGCCTCCAGCGCCGTGTCTGAGAGCAACAGCGGCTCCGGGGACGGCGCTGGCGGCGGCGGCGGCGGCAGTGGCGCGGTCAACGCAGGCGTCGCTGGCGCCACCAACTCCGGCGGCAGCATTTCACCCCAAATGCCGCGCTCCCAGTCGGGCATTAGTGTGAAGTCCCGCCGGAGCATCCCGTCGCAGAAGTCTGCGTCGCGCGGCTCCGTCGATGAGCCGCCCTGCATGGCTGCCGAGCTGCACGACCTGCCGGAGGGCAGCGAGAGCGGCGACTCGGAGACGGCAACAGAAGTTGATGTGGGTAGCTCTTTCAGACACCGTCGACCAGCGTCTCCGCAGCAAATCATTGGAGCTTCTGTTTCTATTCCAGGTCGCCGAGAAGACGTCCAAGTTCAAAGTGGACACGGAGGGCAGCAGCAACCGATCGAAGTCGTCGCACTCCACGTCGCGCAAGCCGTCACGGGAGAAGCGGCCCTCGATGATCGGCGAGATGTGCAGCGCCGGCGGCGGGCAACGCATCCGCGCCTCCTACGGAAACATCCACGGCTACCACTCCAACCGCTCGCACTTCGGCTCCAACCGCGCCGTCAGCCTCGACCAGTACAGCTGCAACAACCGCCGCCTCTCCGACGGCCTGCAGCAGGTCATCTCGGACAGCAACGTCTTCTACAACCGCTGCAACAACCGCGCCGGCCTGGATACAGGCGCCGACGCGCAGCCGGCGGCCAAACCGACCGAGGATCACAACATGAACGCCACCGTCGCGCACGCGTCGCAGCAGCAACAGCAGCCACAACTTCACATCTGCGGCCTCGACGCCAACTGCGGCAAACAAGTGCCAATTATTGACTGCGCCGTCCACGCAGCAGCGCTGCCTGCCGACGCCGCACAACGCAACAACAGCACCGCCAACATCAACGCCTCCAACGGCAACTACTCGCTCTCGACTCAGACGCTGCAGGCCAAAGCTCATTGCTGCGCGGCTGCTGTTGCGGTGCCACCCGCAGCCACTGCTGCCCCCGCACAAGCAAACGGCAGCCCGTCCACCGCGGCCAAATCGTCGTGGAAGGCGCGCTTCAAGCAGTTCTCGGACTACTTCAACTTCTCCTTCGACAAGAATTCGAAGCGCTGCGGCAGCACACGCAGCAACCCGAGCTCCGTGCGCAACAACAACGCGGCCGCCGATGGCAGCGTGGACCCTCTGACGGGCAAGGCCGGGGTCTGCTGCACCATCTCCAACAATCTTCAGTCGCCCGCGCTGCGCCACAAGCAGCAGGAGCTGCTGAACGCCGGACGCAACCGCGCCTACAGCCTCGACGTGCCGTGCAGCCGCAGCAACCCGCGCTACAGCAGCAGCAGCGGCGGCGGCGAGTCGCGCAAGTCCTCTCGCAACGACGACAACAGTCAGCGATGCGGCGGGCTGTCGGGCTGCTCTGGCATCGGCCCCAATGACGACAATAACAGCAACAACACGCTGCACAGCAGCGGCGGCAACGAGATGCCGATCTGCATGCCGCCGCCCATTCGCATCGGCAGCGTCGACGCCGGCGACAGCATTCTGATCAACACCGGCCTCGGCAGAGGCTTGCCGCCGACGAGCCTGGGCGAGGCGGCTGAACACAGCTTGAGCATCGACTTGGGCATGGCCAGCGGCTCGTCGTCGGAGGCGCCCAAAATTTGACAACGGGGCAGCTCCGAAACGACAACGAATTCGCTGTCGAACAACAGCGCATTCGCCGCCCTGCTGCAGCAACAGCAGCAGTCGCAGCTGCACCAGCCGCAAGCACAGACGCACGACGCATCGCAGAGGCACCAAAGCACGAGCTCCTGCAACGCGTCGTCGATGTCGATGACCATTTGGGCCGCCATCGGCCAGCGGCTGAATGCGTTGGTGTGTCATTGTTGTGAGCGCAAGTTGCCAGAGCCAGAAAATGTCTAAGCGAGGAGCAGCGATCCGCGGAGAGGCGCAGTGGAAGCGGTAATGGAAAAGGCTCCGCTTGCTGCATTCATTACTCAGTGGCTTTAATTAAACCAATCGTGAGACGTTTCGGGTCAATTCATGTTTGTCAATCTTAACACAAAAAACACTACAAAGTTCAGTAAATGAAATTAAATTGCAAATGAACTGCAAAACCATCAAAAGTTAAATTTAAGCCAGTCTATAAAATCCAGATTTAAGTCAATAAGAAACTAGGTAAAAATTATAATTGAATTATAAAACATTAAAGTAATTAATAATCAGTTTAAACGTAAAAAAAGAGAAAATGAAATGATTCTGTTTTAATGAAGTGAATTTAAATATAACCCACAAAAAAATTAAATTATTTAAAACTAAATATAAATAAGTTAAACTGAATTCAACTAATTCAGCGATTAAATAAATTATTGAAATTTTATAAAGAAATAAAAAGAAAAAATAAATAAAATTGGGTTCAAATTTTCTTGGGATTTAAATTTTACTAATGAGAAATAATTAAAATAAATTGTACAGAATGTAATAAAAAATAAATAAAATACGTTAGAGTAAATAAGGCAATTAATGTTAAACAATAAGAGGAGTAAAGCTATAAACAATGTATACATTAACCAAGTTAAAACCTAACCTAAGCAAACGTCGTATAATGAACAATTTTATTTAAGCTAGGATTAAACAGAAATATGCTCGTCTTTGCCAATTATATCCAATCTTGTCGTACTTTTTATATAAACCCAACCTGCATTAGTTTTTTATGAACCTATCGCATTTAATCTTAGCGTTATTCTCGTAATTAATTATTATAAATCAATGTTTCGGTTATAAGTGCAACTTTTTAGTTTGTAATTGATGATTTTTTAATATATGCTGACGGTCATTATAATTCATTAATGTAATTATTATTGTTCTAGGTTAAAATGTTATTATATTTAAAAGAAAGTCTTGTGTTTTATTATAAAATTATGTCTTTTTTAAATACAATTCAAAAATTATGTACCTGATCGGTTTTTGTTGTTTTAGTTCTAATTCACAGTTTGCATTGTAATTAAAGAAATTATTTCTATTGTTTTCAGTGTAGCGAAACGTATGTAACGATTACTTTCAACTTTATTATATTTATTTTTTGTAATTATCTCATTAATATTTTTATAATTCTTTTATTCTTCTTCGAATTAATTATTGCCTTTTATTTTATATTTCCACAGTTTGATGTGAGTTCTTTTGATTGATTATTGGCAAATTAACGAGGTATACGATGGATTTACGATAAGTTTGTGGAACAAAACTCTTTGGTTTAACATGACCTCAAACGCCGATTTTACTTTATTTCGACTTCCAACCAGACTACGAGTCGGTCAGCCCGCAAAGTTGAGTGTTTAACGTTCAGTCGTTTGTCTACGTTGATGGTTGCTTGCTGCCTCACTCCACTTGAAGGCTTGCATAATCCTTGTTTGCATTTCATTACCAACATTTCGGCGTCTGCTAAAAGCTGCTCGACTCGGTCTCTATGCAATGAATTTTATGTTACCGCTCGGGATTAATTTCAGAGTTTCAAAAGCCGTTTGAATGGCTACGACGTGGAGCTCTTAATGATCCAGGAGCTGCTTTTAACTTCAAAAACTGTTTTGCTTCCATTGCATTTTAATTTTGTTTTCTTTTGACTTTATTTCTACACTCCTTCTAGTATTGTGTCTAGTGTTTGGTAATGCAAAAAACAACAGCCTTAAACACAGAGCAACTTTGAAGATCTACAATCAATTCGAACTAGGTCCAAATACCTGACGTTTCCAGAATTGCAACAATGACTAAAAACTTGGGTAAATATACTCATTTTATACATGAATAAAAAGTAAAATATTAACAACCATATTAAGTAAACCTTTAATAAAACATTAAATTTAATAAAAACGCATTTAAAATTGTTAATGACAACAACAAAATTCAGAGGATTTTTTCTAAATCATATCCTGTTGTTAATACAATCACAATTTTAGCTAAAACTTAATAAAAACGAAGTGCAGACGACGATAAGCGCCAAGTAAAGAATAATGAAACAATTATAAAAATGTATCCATAAATTAATTTTATTTAAGACAAATATAAAAATATGTAAAACTCTTAAATCATTTGAAATATAGTATACAAAAAAATATATAACTCCAAGCTGGATCTTGGCTAAAATTTACATATCCTTTCACAACAATAAATCATAATCAAGTGAAGAAAAGGTTAAGGGATTCATCAAATTCAAATGGAGAAATTCATCAAGAACAACCTAAACACAAGATTCAATAAATAAATATTCCATGAATGACTGCAACAGTGAAGTTCAGTTGTCTGTGTCTTTATAATTTCCAGACTATGAATAAATATTCGTATGTAGTCAGAAATACAAACAAAATCCTTCCCTTTACTTTGTAATTTTTTGCAATTTTTAAAATATAAAAGAAAATATTAAATTATATTAAATTATTAAATTTAAAATATTAAAAAATGTATTTCTAAAAAACCATCAAATGATTTAAAATAAAAAACCAAATAGATAGTTTAAAATTTACTAAGAGAAAGCCAAAATATGGCGATAAATATATGAAAAGACTTATTATGATCATTATAAAAACTTGATTAAATTTTATTAGCTACGAGTTCGAAATTTTTATTAATTTAGTAAATAACAAAAAAATACTATTAATAATAATAGAGAAATACAATTAAATTAAACTTCCTTTAGTGTGAAAAAAAAATCTAAAATCAGAATTGGTTTTTATAACTATGAAAATAATAATAACAAAAAAGGAATAGTGAAAAAAGGATATCAATAATAACAAAGAAATGAAAATAGTAATTGAAAAAATAATAATTCTTTCATATTAATACTGGAAAACTGTTTCGTTTTTGCTTTTTTAATTGAGTTTTCAACTAATTTACTTCATACTGGAGTAGATCTCTGCTATTATTTCAATTCAAAATGAGCTACAAAGTTTGTATTTTATCCTTAATTTAACGTTTTTCTTCCCATCAGCAGGCAAGTAAAAGACTTTCTGCTACTCATCTTTTTACTTAAAACTCTAAAAAATCGCAAAATATTTAGAAATGTCAATTATAAAAGAACTTCCTCCTTTCACAAGATAATAATCGAACCAAAAAGAGGAGAAAAGTAAAATTAAGGGTGGAAAATTAGTGGAAGAAAGCGAAGAATCAATTAAAAAATTGTTTGTGCGACAAGATTTCAATTATTTTTAATAAGGAATGCAGAAAACTTAACTAAGGAAGCAGACAAAACAAATCATATTAAAAAAGAACACAAAAATAATTTGAAAGGAAAATATAATAAAAGGATCACCCTTTTTATAGAGTGATAAGGTAAACTTAACTGAAACTTAACGTAAGCTTTAACCAAGAGTCAAACGCAGAGGTAGAAAAATGAGTTTTTATTGTTGTAAAAAAATAACAATTTACTTAAAGCAAATCCTAAAAAAACGTTAGTTGAATTGGTGTCCGTAAATTTCAACAAAAATTAAGGTAATCTTTAAATTAATTTAAGGAAACTTGTAGTAAAATTACAGTTAACTTAAGTATGTGAATTTGAAATGACCTTATTGAGGTCCTTAGCATTATTGACCACATTGAATTCAGACGAATCACTTAACCTCGAATCACTGAAAGCGATTAAAAACAGTGTTTAAGCTGAGGTAAGAGGCACAGGAAACAAAAACAACCACAACAAAAACCACTTCAGAAACAACAAAAGACAAGCGTACAATTTGGACCAAGTAGAAAACCGAAACCAAGCACTGAAGACCCATGAAATGCATTTCTTTGCACTGACAAAATATCAATGACCTAGAAAAGCCACTGAAAGAAAACACTTCAAGTTTATAATAAAAGAATTTTATTGAAGAACGTAGCATTTTTAAACTATTTGTGTGTACTTTTAGACAATAGATGAATCGCGTATTTACATAGAGAAAAATGTATGTGGGCAGTCAATATACATATATATATATATATATATATGTATATATTTAGTATATATAGTATTTTAAAGCTACGTGGTTTTAGATTTAATAATTAATTTACTAAATGCTACAAGACAGTGAACAAATAAACTTTACATTGCGATTACTTTTTTTATTGTTTAAATTTCAAGTAATTAATATTTTTACTCAATTTTAACGCCTTATGAGACCCTGTAAACACCCTGTACTATAAGAACTTTCCCGTAAACAAACCCACTCAAAAGCAGCAACAAGAAAAAAGTCTAATATTTCCTTAAAACCTAATCTACCTGTCTTTAAATAGAACTTCAGCCACAATTCACTCTATCATCAAATCATCATCAATAAAATTTCAATTGGTTTCCTACAGAATGAAAAACCAAAAGAGATTACGAAAAGGAAACGTTCAGAATAGAAAAGGAAGTTCAGGGAAGGGAAAAGTAGGCCAAGAAAAGTGTAAGAAGAACGTGAAGCAGTTAATAGGCCAGAATAGCGAAAAATATCGAAAACTAGGGACGCAAACCTAGACACGAGAGGAGTATAGCTACTGAAGACCCATGAAAACAAGACAAGAGAAGATTCATAGAAAGAAAGAATTAGCAAAACCAGAAACAATAGAAGAGATAAAAGAGAAAACATAGAAAATCCCACGAAAAATTAAACTCAAAATTTGGAAATTCGGAAAAGCCTTTCCTAAAGACTACCACAAAAAAACAAAAAAGAAACTCCTTATACACTATCAATAGTCTACGGTACTTTACCTTTTTTATATATTATATAAAAAAACCGTTTATTCTTATGGATGTGCTTTTTAAATTTTAAAAATATGGGCATAGAAATAAGTCAAAAACAAATATGTAATTAAATTGAAAAGAAAATGTAATTGGGAAAAAAGCAACTAGAAGAAATTTGCAAAAGAACAAATTCGCTAACAACCATAAAAAAAAATAAAAATTATAAAATTATTATGGGGAAAATAGATAAAAGTTATAGGAATTTACGAGAGAAAGAGAAAAATGATTGAGGAATTCTTGTATTTGTAAAAAGACTAAATAATCTATATAAAAATAACATTTAAATTGGCAAAAAAAGAACTTTAGAAGAAAATACAAAGAAATAAATTTAAAAACAATTTTGTTTAATCTAAAATGGAGAATAATTCATACAATTCTTGAGAGTCTCTAAAAAAAGAAGATGAAGATGAGATGGAGATGAATTTTAGATATTTATAGAAACTGAATTAGGAAACTAAAAAATCAAACTAAATTAGGAACAAAATTGGGAACATTCAAATATTTTAAATATATTTTGTTAAAATCTAAAAATTGTTTAAGAAATTATTAAAATTACTCAAATTTAGTAAATGAATTCATTACAAAAAACGAAAATATGGAAAATGTAAATATTAGTGATATTTCTAATTTATTTATTTTCCTCTGTTTAATTTAAAAATAACTCTACAAAAAATGGGTATAAATTTGAAAAGAAATGGGAAACACTGAATAACAATAAAAATTAATTAAATATTAAAATACAGTAATAAACAATGAAAAGAAAAGATTTCTTTATGCAAAAAGTACAGAAAAATTATTTCAAAATTGTGCAGTTGTTGCCATGAAAAGAAATCGAATATTTATATAAAAAATTAAATGGATTAATTATAAATATAAAGCATTTAAATGCAATGCTAATTGCATAAAATAATTCCACAATAATTGCATTGAATCTCATTCTAATCACTCACCAAAAGCAGAAATTAAACTGTTTCAGTATGCATTATGTATATTAAATCGTATAAATTAAATCAATGTTCAATTTTAGTAAAGCATGAAGAGTAAAAAATTGGCTACACAAAAATTACTTTAAATTTAAATTTTACTGTGCATTAAATGGAGCAAGAAGATCTGCGCATCTGCTTCCAATTGGAATTTATAAGTAAGTTAGCGATGATGATGATGATGAAATCAATAAATAAAATAATTATACGTGAAAATAAAACATTGAAAATATATATACATATAAATATACAACTTAAATCAATCTAATAAAGGAATTGTAATGAAAAAATTCTTTGTAAACGTCTTTTCTTTTAGGCAGCTTACGAATTTCGAATTAATTTCAATTTAATAAACTTTTACCTGAGTTTGATCTCAACGATAATTGTTAATGCGTATAAATAACATTTATTTATTTATCTATTTAATTTGTATTTATTTTAGCAGTTGGAATCCATTGCAATTCAATTAATCTTTATTTACAGACGATTTTCTGTAGTTTTTCGAACTTTTACATTGTAATTTCAATGACGTTTTGATTAAAAATAAGATTGCAGCAAGTAACATTAATAATTCGATTTTTCGATCGTTCAATTTGTGAGCTTCTGAAATCGGTTCAATTAATTCACTCTCCTGTGTTGATGGAAAGAAATTCATTTGACCCTAGATGACCTCGTGAATAGCAAACCCAAGATAAGAATCGCCATTTGAAAGGCTACAAAATAAAAACGAAATGAAATTAACAAATAACAGAAAATATTCTCTTAATTTAGTTTGAAGCAGTGAATAAGTTTTGAAGTTTTGACGGTATAGAAAAGATTGGAAATATATATAATCGGGACATGGACCAGCATTCGCCTGTGGACAATCGACATCGGCTAAAACTGCAGCACGAAGCCGGAGATTTGAAGTTTTTGAAAAAGATTTAAAGATATAAATGCGAAGTTGTGATCTGTAGAGTTTTCTTCTGATAATTTGGGGACCATCAGCATTTGCATCTTGCTGTTTGCGTTTTGTTTAAGCTACACTTTAGCAATTTGTTTCACTACGTTTCGCTTTCACACGTCCTCGTTGCTGCCTAGAAAATCTTTGCTCTCTTCTTTCGAGACGCTCTCAAGCGCTTCTGATTTCCCCCTTCCCCTCTGCTTTTCTTCTTCATTGCAATCAACAATTAAAAGCATTGTGATCGTGGAATCTCGACTTGAACTGGTTTCAGGTTTCAGTCTCTCTGCTGCGGCCATCAGTATTTCTGCGTTTCTCGTCGACATCGGAACGTTGGAATCTGCGCTACTTTAAAAAAGATTTGATAGTTTTTTACTAATACGTGCGCACGAATAATAATTGTCGAAAAGAGGAAATTTAAAGAACGTCAACAACATCAACCACAAGCTTCATAAACATGCGTTTTAAGCCGAAGACGACGTTTCTCTCGCTGACATTGGTTTTGTTTTGCTTCATTCAGTGCGAATTCGCAGGTAAAGAAAGCGGAATTACAAACAATGAAGGTTTTTTGGATTTATGCAAATGAAGCGTGGAATCGTTACAGTGATCAAAAAATGTTCAAGAGCTGAAACATTTGAGACTTTTCCTATTGATTAACTTGTGATTAAATACTACTTGTTCTCTCTCGTCTTTTCTCTGTTTCTGCTCATTCCAGGATGTTACAAGACCGAGATTGAAATCACTCCGGCGCCCGTCGACGAGTCGACTACGAAAAAACCCGGTTTCTTCAGCGGCATCAAGAACTATTTTCGCGGCAGTCCGAGCACGACGACTGCAACGCCTCCGACAGCTTCTAGCGCTGCAGCTCGAAGGCCGCCACCTTTAAGCTTGCCCGAGGCTCCTCTGATGCCTTTGGGACCTCGGCCCGACACACCGGCGTCCTCACCTGTCGCTGGTCAGCCTCAACAGCCGTCAAACTGGCCATCACCACCACCCGCAAATACAGCAGGCACAGCTGGACATCCTGGAGTCCATCAGCAGCAATTTCCACCGCCGCCACAACCTGGCGCCAGCACCTCGTCGCTTAACGGTGGCAATCAGCTGTCCACCACCGGCTACGGGCCACAACCCAACCTTCCGCCGGGCTTCACGCCCTATCGTCCTTCGCGGCCTCAACCTTCCGGCGTGGATCTCAGTTACGGCGGCGGAGGACGACCTCAGGCTGGTGGATACCCGGGAGCTGGCTTAGCACCACTCACCAGCTCCGCAACTACGACTACAACAACAACGACAGCTAAACCCGGCCAACATCAGCCGCCTTCACCTGGCGCCGTTCCTTCTTCTGGTCCTTCACCACCTCGGCCGCAGCAAGCAAAAGCTGACTTACCGCCTTCACTTCCATCCCGAAGACCTTCAACTGGCGCTAAAGAAGACTTCCCTGCGCTGCCCGCACCCAGATCCCCGTCGCCTACGCCTGCAGCACCCGCCAGACCCTCGTCTCCATCAGCTTGGAACACACCGAAACCAGCCCATGTACCGAATGCACCTGCGGCTACGCCCACTCCCAGCCCCACTAATAATCGTGTTGCTTTTGTGCCCCATGTTCCCGGCAGCAGCAGCACCACAACAGCCCGTCCCGGCAGTGCCCAGGCGCTCGCCACCGACGCAGAAATACGTACACTCACGGAGACCCTCTACACGAAGGAGGTCAACAGCCAACTCAGCCTGATCCGTGTTAATCCCCAGGGCAAAACACGCTCCATCGACAGCACTGACGAGGCTCCACAGCCGTAAGTAACGATAATTTTACGATAAAACAATAATCACCCGGGTTTTCCCTTCTCTCGCAATCTGACAGGCTTTTGGAAGTGGATCCGAAAGCGTTGGAGCCAACAACAATTGCCAAAATGCGTCTGCTGTTCAACAACTACGAAATGGACACTCTGACCAATGAGTATGTGACTCCGAACGAACGTCAGGAAGAGAACGATTTCGTTGATGCTGTGATGGCGACCTCGGTGATGCGTCAAGCGATGCTCTTCCTGCAGAATAAAGGTAACTGAATGAATTCATACACTTTATTCGGAATACTTCAAAACAGCTTCTTGTTGTAGGTGTCGTCGGCCCCGATCCGAAGGTACATCGCGACCTCGTCAAGGAGCTGTGGTTCACTCAATATTCACGGGGCAAGGGCAAGATTGGCAGCTCAGGATTCGAGCACGTATTCGTGAACGAGGTGCTGAATGGCACCATCATCGGCCTCCACAATTGGGTCTACTTCAACGAGGAGGAGAAATCTGGGCGCTTGGATTACAAAGGATACTTGAAGCAGCTCGATGTGGGCACTGTAAGAAAGCACCATTCTTCTATCTTTTGTATTCCTGCTTTTGAATCAATCGTGTCTTTGCTCCGCTTAGAAAGCTAAGGTTGTCAAGATGCGCTTCACTCACAATGGACTCATTAAACCAGTGAACTCACTTTTCATTGGCACTTCTCCGGAACTGGAGTTGGCCTTGTACACCGTCTGCTTCAAACTGCGCCCGGACAGCACCTGTCCAGTCGCCTTGGGCAACACTCAATTCGGCATCGTCACCTACTCGTGGCGCTACAGGGGAAAGACCTTGATTGGTTCCGCTTTTCCGGAGATATGAAATTATGGTTTTTATAATGGATAAATTAAAAGAGGAACGAAAAACTTAAGGACGAGATTTTAGAAACAAAGATAGCTTTAATTAATATGTGAAATGTAATTAATCGAATGTAAATTTAATTATATAAATGTATGTACTAATAATCATATCCAATAAAATCCATGTAAAATATCAAGAACGAAACATGTTGGGAAACATTTGTATCTTCTTCCCGAGTATTTATTTCATTGTTAAAAGGCAAGAAAAGTAACAGGCCATCATGAAATGTAGATCAGCAACCATCAAAACTGTGTATACTCAATAATGTTGAGAAACATGTGTCCAAAACGCAGCAGGCGATCATAAAATGTTGAGCAACATTTGTGATTTTGATTCAATTGGCAGCGTTTCATTGCTAGAATTTGAAATGAGTAACAGGCATTCAAAAAATGCAGATCAACAACCAACAAAAAACGAAATGCAACAACAATGTGTATACTCAATAATGTTGAGAAACATGTGTCCAAAACGCAGCAGGCGATCATAAAATGTTGAGCAACATTTGATATTTTGATTCCATTGGAAGCGTTTCATTGCTAGAATTTGAAATTAGTAACAGGCATTCATAAAATGCAGATCAACAACCAACAAAAAACGAAATACAACAATCAACGATGGTATTGCCATGCATGTCTTCGCAGCGTGGGTTTTTTAATACTTTTTTGCTGCCTTTAGCTACTATTTAAGAATTTTTAAACCCTTTTTGCACAAACCCTTTCGACATTACTTAATGAAATAAATTACATGAGAATGACTTTATTAGAGGTAAATTATTTATTGGAAAGAGTGTAAAAACCTAACTAACTTTGTAAAACAAATTAATTTTAGTCGTCTTTCATGTGGTTTTATTTATTTATGGTATTCAAATCGTATTAATTGTATCTTCTAAACTATGTACGTTATGTTTATTATGTTGGCAACGCTGGTTTTAATTTACGGTAACTTTAAAGAAGATGTAATGACGTATAACCAAACTCTCGTACTATTGCCAAGTTACAAGCACTTGAACTACAAAAATTATCTAAACTATTGAAGATATCCCAATGGGCAGGATACACTTAAAATCAATTTAAAAATTTATAAAATTTTATATTAGTTCATTAGTTCACAATTTTATAATAATACTTAGGAGTAAATAGTTTCATATGCAAATTTAGCAACTAACTTTCTAAATTTTCGGTTCACAATAACTCTACAAATTACAATAATAATTAATAACTAAACTAATTAAAATATTTATATTTTAAATATTACACACATATAAACAATTGTGTTTGTTAAAGCTGTGTAACCGCCGCCCGTTATCAACTTAAAAGAGTTGATTGCTTTGAAATCCGAAACCATCTGAAAATAGGCGATTAAAAACTAATATTATTGATGTCGCAACACCAAGTCCTACCTTTTAATCTCATATTATTGCTGCTGTATGGTGAGCTTTTGTAACGTTTGCTCGTGCACTCGCTTTCTTGTGTCCACTCTTTTCACTAATCAGTGGCAATAATTCTAAATTGCTTTTATGTCGGCTCTGCTGTGAATTGTACTCTGCCAGATGAAGCATTACCCTGCGAAAGTCCTCATATTTGTTCCTTGGGAAAGAAAGTAACTGAAAGATTATGGAAAATTATTTCTACAGCAGATATTTGTGGAACATATTCCAATCTGCAACTTGCAGTGCCGATAAGACTAACCGTTTCTTTAGTGATTCTTCAACGAAGGCTTCTTGTGCACCCAATTGCCTAACATTTGTGTTCATGTAGCGCATTTGTGTCTTCCATGCATTGTGGTTGAAAAATCCAGTCAAAATATTCACGTAATTTCTTCGTTGTACGAGTATAATACAATGCGAGGATGGCACTGGCTATGTTCCTTCGAATCATTGTTAAACTACTATAAATAGAAAAATATATCAATAATAGTGATATGTATGTAAATTTCTACACAGAAGATGTCCATAATCCTTAGTAGCAGTCAGTGAGGAATTGTGCAAACCATAAGTTAACCATCCAAAGAAATTCATAGTTATTTGTCTAGTTTTTGCTATTTTCATCAGTTCTCTCTGCTCAAACCATTGTCAGCGCCATCTACTATCCGATAGCGAAACTAGCTTTGGAACTGCAATTATAGCGAAAAATTTACAATAGCTTTTAAAACCATGGTTGCCGTTGCCATGTAAATAAATACAAATTAGTTATTTTTAACACATAAATTTCGTTAGGCACAACTTGAAAATCTTTTCAAAAAAATTTTGCGTTTCGGTACATGGCAAATTACATAAAATTAAAAACTAATGTAGACAAACTTTTAAATATCCACATCCAAAACATTCTTCACGGTTGCTATTTCCCAGCATTATCCAGTTTATAGTTTATACTTATACTTTTCATTTGCAAACAGTACATGGGTGCATGGTTTTCTTAATTAAAATATGTGCGTTAAGATATTTCCATAACTAATTATTATTATAACAGCTGCGTTTTTTTAATCATCTCTCTCCATATTCGAGATTTCTTCAAATCAGAAATCTAATCGATATTTCTATAACGATCTTAAGAAATTTTATAAACTTTTCTATGTTTTGGTGTATTTCCCTTATAACATAATTTTTTGGGCATAATGGTAGTTACAGTTTATTTATATAATTTACTATATTTGTTTCTCATTCATAATATCGTTTGAAATAACTTTCAATTTCCCACATCATTCTTTTACTGAGGATAGCAAACGCATTAAAAAACTTTATAGTCTTGTTTGGTGCTGGCAACACTTAATAGTCGACCAAAAAATTCCTTTGATTCTGGAAGGCTATCTGAAAACTGTATTGCCAACTATAATTTTCTGAACTGCCAATCTACCATAAAAAAATCCCGCAATTTCCAAACTTGGTTTTACTAAAAACATTTTTAACTAAATTAAATAGAAGTTATATATAACAACATATGTATATCATCATTTATAATATACGTAATATTATAAATTATTTTATTACAAATATTAAATATATCGGTGAAATGCAAAATAAAAAATGAAACAAAATTTAAATACCTCTATGTGAATAAATTTTAAAAATATTTTGAAATTATTAAAATATTTTTTATATTAGATTATATAAAAAAAAATATTTAAAAATTCTTATGGTCAATAAAGGATGAAGAAATTCAGAAAATACTTGAAAAAATTGGAAAATAAATATAGAAAAAATATATTTAAAACGATTTATCTATTACCGTATTTCTAAAATTGCTACAATACTTAAGAAGGAAACTCAATCTTTCAATACAATGCAGACATGACTTTGTTCCAATATATTTGATTTACAAAAAAAAAAAATTTTTAATTTGTCGATGCCTATGTATAAATATTTGGCGTTGTAAATATAAATAAATATTAAATTTGTATTAAAATACCTATAGTTTCAAGTGTTTTGAGGTAACAGATATAGCGCTATGATTCTGTACTTAATATCTCTCTGCATGCGTAAAATTCATTGAATTCGAGTTATTGTCGTCATCACCGGCAAAGAGTATCGGAATTTCATACATATATATATATTTATAATATGAATAGTATATTATGGAGAGTATGAGAATTCAGAAACACAAACCTAAAAATTTCATACATATATTTTCCTAGTCAACAGTAAATGGTGTGTTTTTAGCAAAGATAAATTAATTATACGTTTTTTACAGTATTAATTTCTATAAGTTATTTTCACCAAGTGTAATCACAGCCTTTGTTTTTCGTAGATAATATACTATGTTCTGCAACCCTGTTAGTTTAGTACATTTTACCAGTCGAACGATGAATAAGAAGACGTGCGTGAGCTTAACAACGAAAACTAGCAACGATTTTGAGTGGTTTTTTTTATGGAAGTTTTGCTGGAGAAATAAATGGAATTTTTAAAAATCACTAAAAATCAGCTATGGATCGAAGAATAAAAATTTTGACGTAATTTTGAAGACAAAATTGTGTTCTTTCTATTATATAAAGTTGAAGACGATGGATATTAGCAAATTCATTGAGCATATAAATAAATTACTTTGTGGAATCTAAAGACTCCGTTGCTAGCATTTAAAAGTATTTCCTAGACATATCTGTCTATCTTAAAGAAAACATTTTTCTCTATTTATAATAACATTGATGGTATTGTGATTGCTACATAAAAGTAGAGGATGTTAGTTTAATTAAATTAGATAATCAGCCTCCTTCAGAACGTTTGTATCATTTGCAGATTGCAAATTATCTAGGCAATCATATTTAGTTACGTCAGCTATTAAGTCATAATTTTTTTGAAAATAATTTTCGAAACATATCAACTCAATGTCAAACTCAAAACAACAATGTCAAAGTCATATGTTTTGATTTGTTTCACTTTTACCGCACACAATATTCATTGTATTCTTTATACATTTGATAAGAATGAAAAATATGAAAAATCACGCAATTCACGCATACCGGGCACAAACCAGTTGCGTGTTTTCCACAACGTACGTTAAAGTAGGCATCATTGTTTGAGAGAAAAGTTCTTGTATATATGTACATGCATGTGTACTTAACACAAACTATACAGTCGCAAACACAGCTCCAATGTGTTAAGTCTGTGTATTTTTACACTGAGTGTTTTGATAAATACAAGGAATAATCAAAATAAATATATAAACTTTAGATTGTAAACAAAAAAATATAAATCGAAAATCATCAATAATTGAAATATTTAACTATATATAATTTTACCTGAAACATAACAGTACTACCGTCTGTGTGTTGCTAGATTATTGTTGTTTTGTGTAATCGTTGCCTCTGCTTCCTGCTTTTCGTCAAGTTATGTGTGGGAGTTAACAATCAAGTTAAGATAACAAATTAATATAACCAAAAATAAAAATATTTCGTTTATACGTAGACTGTTCTCTCAATACTTCCCGTCCCATCCACAAAGTCGTGCTGTCTGATTGTGTGTCGCCGACGCGTGATTCGACGACGATAGGCCGTCGGCCTTCCTTGTGTAGCTTTGTGTTTTTATCGTGAAACGTTTTCCTCGCGGGGTGCAACATGGAAGGCGAGTGTGAGTAATAAAAACTTCATTCCATTCAAAAATCCAACAACAAACCGAATAGCGGCAGCACTGCTACGCAATTAAACAGCAAAAACAACCACACAAACAATAACAAAAATATGTATTCCTCTGTGTAATTCTCTGCCAAAGACAGGGTTGCCAAATGTGTTAAATAGAATATTTCCGAATGTTAGTGAGGGTTGATATTTTCTAAGGACTAGAAGGAGACGAAAAACGAAAGGTCGAATTGCAAGCCGTTTTAAATGTTGTTTTGTTGCATGTGGCGACGGCGGCGACAAAGATAATTATTACAGACGTTGGTGGGTTTATTTATGGCTTGTGTGCCGTTGGATTCTAAAAAAAGAATTTTCCCTTGTGACTGCGAAGGTACGAGTAAAGAAAACTCACAAATATTTAATTATTGCTTAGTCAAAAGCCAGTCTTTTCTTTTTCTCTGTGCCGAGATGAATTAATTACAATATTGGCTACAACTATCAGTGTTATTTATAATTCTTGTACTTCCATAATTTCTCTACAACTTTTCCTATATTTGTCTGCTTTTACAATAATTTCATATCTAATCTTCTCACAGTTCATTATGACCTCTGACGACGATTTTGTTACCTTTATATTACATAGCTTTATCCTATTGTTGCCTTTGGCTGCCTTTCGTGGTCTTGTATCCGTAGAACTAGACGAATCAAGAAATAATAAATATAACGAAATTTATTAACGTAATAATCAAGGCAACGAAAAGTAATCAACTTAAGATATTTATGTAGTATACTTCCAACAATCTTTAATATCTTGGTATCATTTAACAACAGAACGAAAAGAAAAACAAAGCCAAGTATAAAATATCACTTTAATAGGAATAAAAAAAGTGAAAGAATCAGCGTCTACGATTGCGTTTTCGCACTGAGCAATAAAACTCGATTATAAAAAATCCACAAACAGAAGCAACAACAACACTTGACCACTCAAAGTCAACCACTAAACAAAATACATAAAAAAGTACATTAAAAATAAAGTTTATTAATGTTGAAATCCAATTAGTATTTAACAAGCAATTACTTAAGGAAAATATAAATTTTTTTGTTTCTATTTCTATCAAAATAATAATATTGTTATTATTAAAAATCTTTGAAGTTATCTCAGTTGCTCAAGAAAATTTAACAACCCTGAATTCATAATCACCTCGTTGTAATCACAATTTTGCTTCGTATTTTACTCTTTTTTAACGCTTTTTAAACATTTTGAAGTTACTTTTCCCTCGACACTAACCGAATAAACTTAATTAATCTTAGATTAGTTTGTTGTTGCCGCTGTTGTGCTGCACGCTGAAACTGGTTTAACTGAGTTTCTAAAAGTATTTTAATGCCTTTTACTACATTTTTTTGTGAGTCACTTTGAAGATGCATGAAGACAGACGTTGTTAAACTATTAAAAGGCTTTTATATTTTATGCTTTTAATGTATTTTACGCCAGACTCAGACTCGCCTAAATTAAGCAGACTTACTTTAGAGTTCTTACTTTTCCATCATCAACTACTCTGAGCAGTGTTTAGTCTAGTCTAGGTCAGTCTAATACCGTCGAGTAACCTTTTATAATCCACTCAGCTCTTACACTGCTTTCCTCTTCCTCTATTAAGGCTTTTCTCCATTTTTTACTCTACTTTAATCTACATTAAATCGATTTTTCAGCTTATGACATATGTATGTATTCTAAAAAACTTCAATTTAATTTAAACTTTCAGTTAAAAACGTCACCATAAAATTCACAACGTGACAACATTTTCAACATTCTTCACACCGCGAACTCACCACAAAGCCCGTCGAATCACATTTGAAAGACACCATAAAACGGCTGTTCTTGGACTCTCGACTGCGGTGAAAAACGTAGCTCGACGCACAACTCAACACTGTCACTTTCGAGACGTCCTTATTTCTTGGATTACCTTCGGCTGCCGAAGAGCTGGAAATCAGAGTATTTTAGGAGGACGAAAGGAAAAAGCAAGAGAGCGCGTGAGAGAGTGTGACGTAGAGTAAAATTACTTGCCGAATACGATAGCAAGAGAGAGTCTTCTGAGAGAGCGTGCGATAGCGCGTGGTGGATTGGTCCCGAGCAGCAACTCTGCTGTCAGATGAATTACTTCACTGTACGGAGGCAAAACTGGTGGACGGAGCACCACGGAACGCTGCGCGAGTGAAAATTTTGCACAAAGTCTGTGAAGAAATCAAAGATATTCTTTAAAACGGCGAAAAATCAACGAATTTCGGGAATTTTAATTAGGAATTTGTAAAGTTTTCGCAAAGTTGCAAAAGTGTTTGAAAGCAAACGGTCAGTCAGAGATCAGGTTAAAGTTTATAAAGTGAAAAATTTGTGAAAATGTGAGAAGCAGCAAAGAGTGAGAAAATATTGCATACTTTTGGGTGTGAAAACGAAAGTGAACGATTCGGATCTGAAACAAGGACGAGAGCGACGTCAACGTTCTTGTGAGCACGAGCAAAAGAAAAAAAAATGGGGCCGAAGAATAAAGAAATTTAAAAAATAAAAAGGCAACAACGAACAAAAAACTAATAAAAGTTATATAAAAAAATTATTAAACATATATCAAAAAAGAAGAATTGAAATTGTAGAAATTTAACGAACCTGTGAAAAAGGATTTTTTTTTAGTGAAAGTGAGAGCAGGGAGAGGGGACAAACGTCAGCCCCGAAGGTGTTTGACATACATCCACGAATAAGTTGTCAACCTGTCAATTTTGGTGTTCGTCGTCGTAAACGCGCCTAAAACTATACAATAAAAAATTGTGGTTGTTTGTGTGGCTGTTGTCCGTCGAGAATTTAAAGTATATAAAAACTCCTAAAAACTCCTAACTCCAGCAACAACGAAGTGTGAATGGTTTTCGTCCTCGACACACACTCACACAGTGGCAGGAAAACATTCTCTCGTTCACACACACGCACGCAGCTGCGTTGTAATAAGCCTGTGACGTCAGCAGCAGACATTCTGCACGATATCGAAGCGAATCACTGAAAAGAGAGCTGAAGGAAGTCTTCGTGTTTGTTGCTGCAACCAGCATCGCCATCGGTTGTGGCATCGGTAACGGTATCGCTTTGCCAGAGTTTTTAATCTAAACTCCTTCGCATCAGCTTCGGCAATCACCTCGGAGCCGCCCTCCGCTGTTGGCTGCCCCGTCGCTCGCATCCCACCATGGAGCAGCCGAGTATTTTAGTGAGAATCCTCCATTCGGTGCCGCATGTGAATTACACGTTCCGTCGGGTGAACGACACCTTCAACCCGGACAGCGATGTTTACATTGAGGTGAGTATTGAAGTGGATCCCGTAGGCAGCTCCCCTCAATTTATGTGTGCGTCTGTGTAATGAGTGAATATCGCATCAGATAATTTAAAGGGGGTTCCTTCTTGTTTTTCTCTCGTGTTTTTTTTGTTGTTTATGCGTTCGCTTTGACGCGTTGCGTTTCGTTGCGTCTGCTCCTTTGCGCAGCCACGTAAAGAAATACAAATACAGCCACGAGCACACGGCACACATTCGCAAAAGCACGCAAACAGACAGCTTAAAACGATTCTGAATGTTGTAACGAACGAAGTCGTGAATACTTGACGTTTGCTACTCGACCAACTTCAACCATCACCTTTCCACTTTTGCACCATGGGAACACAACCAGCCGACGCTCCTTTCTCCCCTCGAGCAGACGTTCTTCATACTTTTGTCGGCATCACTGTGCTTTATGGTGAATTTGTCGCTTCTTCACGGTTTTCTCGACATGCGACACGGTGCTGTGCGGCGTCTGAATGTCCAAGCGAGTGGCAACAACAGCAATTAACTTGAGTACCTCAAACGAACGGAGTTTCAACTTATTAAAAATAAATCCCGCAAGATTCTTTGTAGCTCAAAGAAACTTAGAAATGCTTCGTTGCTTTTACATGGCGAACACTGTTGGCCTTCATTATCTTTTCAATAAGTATCATTGGCAATCAGCGAGTTCGGTCATTAGTCAGTCAATGAGTCAGGTACATCAATGGAATTGTGTTCAGTATCTGTCAAGTGTTAATTTCAAGTCATTTCATTGTTTTTGCTGTTCTCCAAGTAACGTCGTCCTTTCGCCACTTCTTTCCTTTGACTTTCTTCATTACTTTTTGCCTCGTACTTGAAACAACTTTTTCATTTTTTAGCATTTTTTGTTTCTATCTTGTGGGATTTTTTTATTCTTTTCTGAGTCCTTGCTTTTGTGTTCGTTGCTTTGTCATTACGAAGTCCTTGAAGTTGTTACGATTTAAATTGTCAGCGGGTGTTTTATTGAACTCAACGAGAAAGCAGCTCCCTTTGCAAATGCTTCTCTCTGCGCGTCTCTTTCAACCTTTGCACGATTTCGCACCCTGACTTTCGTGCCTTTGTTGCGTACGCACCCTTCGTTTGTTTCCTTTGTTCCTCATTCGCTCATTTGCGGCCATTTGTTTGAACGTCCTTGAATTGGTTGTGGACGGCTGTGAGTCGAGGCTCGTTGAAACGGCGGCATCCTGCTTCAAGTTGAAGTGCTTCCGATGCACAGAAAGCGGAACGAATTCGAATGAAAGATAAGATTTTTGTTTCCTTGCGAAAATCAGCCAAAGCAATCGTAAAGAAAATGCAAAAGAGAAGAAAACGAAAATCAGAGAAATGTGAAAATTCCGAAAAATGTTGAACAGAATAAATTTAGAAATCATTTATTGACGCAATCAGAACAAAATAAATCAGGAGTGCGTCGAAAAGCTACGAAATTTGCATTGAGGGAAACTTAACGAAGGAGCGAGTCGAGGAGAACTAATATCAACGAGGAAAAGGAGTTTATTGCGATTTGATATGCGTCAAATTCAAACGAGAGGCTGAGACGAGGACGTCAACGACAACAACAACGACAAATGTAACGAGACGACATTAACGATGTAATTGCCAATCGACGACTCGTTACGTCAAAGTTGGCTTCAGCTTTCAGCATCGATCGACTTCGCTGTAAACTAAGCCGCTGCGAACTCGCGCCCGACATCGCTCCATCGCTATTATCATCACTCCATCGACATCATTCGCTCCCATCACCGCCCAGCGACGTTGGCAACCTCTAACCTACTTCACTGACCCGAATCCAGTTCGAGGAATAAATTTCAGCTCGTCTACGAACGGATGACGCTACGCAGAGCGAGATGCTTGCATGCGTTTCGTGGTTTGCAGCGAGATGAGGTTAAAATACGTCAAGCTTCACGATGATGTGTTACTTGAAGTGATTCTGCATCAGCACAAGTGTCACTGTGTGTGTGAGTCTTCTCTGACCTCTTTGCCTGAAATCAACAACCAACAAACATATTGAAAATTTATGTATTCTTCGATTATTCGTCATGTGGTTTATTTCGCTTTCTTGGTTTTGTTGTTTGGGGCGTTGTTCGCGATGTTTTCGCTTCTAGAACAAAAATTAATAGCAACAAAATTTATCAGTGCCCCAATTGAATAAAAGAAAGGTTTAAAAATAAATAATAAAGATTTTGTAAGGCGATAGGCTAAAGTTTTATGACGTGTCGAGGGGGGAAAAAGGAAGGAAGCACGAATATTGTCTCTGGAAAACTGTTTTATAAGCGATAAAATAAAGTGAAAATACTACGTAAACGTTTTTAGTTGATTGTTTTGTTGTTTCTTTTATTAAAAGCTGCTAAACTCGAGTTTTGTATTTCCGTGTCATGTGATTTTTATCGCGGTCGCTTCTTTAAAAGTCGTTGAACGAAGGTTGCAAAATAATGTGCATGCAGAAGTCGGAAATTAGGATCAATTGATGCACTGTATTTTGTGAATTTCGTTACTTTGTGATCGATGACATTTAAAAAGGTTTAATTGCCACTTGAACGAAGAGGAATCTTTTGCAATTCATAGAAATCCATTGTTAAAGCGATGATGTATAAAAAGTTGCTTCCACGGTTCTGGAAATACTTCAATGAAATAGAAATTTTATGGATGGAGAAAACATACAGCAAAAGTTTTTAGGAAGGAGCTGATCACATTTTTAACGACGAAATTTAACTTAACGACACTTTTCTAAGTAATTCAATTAAAATGCAAATCTTTGGGGTGTATTATTATTTTCTGTATGATAATAAAATTTTGGAGCGAATCTTGCTCTTGTCTTGTTTGTTTTTTTCAATAAATAAATTCGTAAATTATTTATCAATATTTACTTTTTAATCGACAATTATGAAACAATTAACGAAGCTTAAATGACGATTAAATTATTAAATTGAGTTTTAATTTTTGCTGTCGAGTTGATAACAGCAACAGAAACGTTTTTAAAACATTAACACAATCAACAAATTTTCTTTATATTTATTTTAATTTATTTTTGCTTTAATCAACCACAGCGATTTTACATATTTTTTTGCTGTATGTTTATTTTCAATTTTCTTCCTTGTTCATACTTAAAGTGCTGCTAAATAATTCGATATCAATTCGTGTATGTATGTGTATTTCCTCATTCAACATCGCCCACCGTCACCAAATCAAACTAAACAAGAACAACAAGCACAGATTATATAAGTGAAATGTCTCACTTTGTTCCTCGAACTACAAAACAGGAAGAACTCGCTACTAAAAGCTACAACAACAACAACAATAAAATAACCATATCGCGCACAACAACAACACAGCAAGGAAAAAATGGATAACAACTTTTCAGTTCCACTGTGAATTTTGTGAAGCGATTGTGCGGCTGCTTCGGCACTTCTTATCGTGAATGCAAATATTTTCGGGTGCGAACAGAGCCGAACGACGCTAGAAACACAACAAAAACAACGAACGTACATAACAAGGGTCACCAAATGGCTGCAATCCCTGTTCCAGTGAAATTGTTGTTGTGTTGTTGTTTTCGTTTTTGTAGCTGTGCTGCACGCCGTCGCTGCTCCTTAATAAATCGAATGCACGGCGCCGTTTTAAATGCATGTGCTTATGAATCGCGTGCTTCTTTTTGAGTTTGCGGAGTTCTCCTGAGTGCGAAGAGTGCGGATGGTGGTAAAGAGTGCATGTGAAAGGGCAAACGTGTCGCCAAGGAACTGTTCTTGCCATTAAATTTATGTTTTTTATACGTCTAAAAATAACAACTTGAATTTTCCTGCGTTCGTGTAAAAAGTTTTCAAATTTGAAGTATGAAAACAATTTAAATAAAAATCATAAATAACATTGAGAATATTTCTATTATTTACAAAAGTGGCTTGAATTAATTTCCATCTAAGAAATGCATTTATAAATCGTTGCAATTGCGATGAATTAATTTAAGTGCGGGTTTCATAAGGAAAATAAATTGTTTATTAATTGGTGCACATAAACTCTATGCTTACTTTTTGTCTGATGGATGTCGTTGGTGTTCGTCTTTTTTAACGACAGCGCGTTAATCACCGAACTGAAGAATGTCATCTTTTCGCATGATGCAGCAGCTTTTCTGCAGTTGCGCCACATTTCACTTTGAATCATTCATCTTCATTCTTGTTTTTAGTACACCACAAACATTTCTCTTTTTTTTCTTTCATGGAGGTTTATTTTATTTGTTTATTCTTTTGTTTGACTGCGGCTGAACGACTGCGATTCACATGCAGACAGCAGATGTTTGAATGCAGCAGTCGGTCGCTTCATTTGTAGAGGTTTTTCTTTATTTACCAGCGTTTTTAAAGGGAATAAATATTTATAGAAGACAAAACAAAAAAAGGCTAAAGGCTTTTTTCATGCAAAAATAAATTCTTCAAACATCATTTTCAGAAATGTGGCAATAAAGAATATTCTTTGTAAATTCCTCTTTCTCTTTCACTCTAGTAATAAGTAAATACTCAAAAAATTCCTTGATTTTTAACACTGAAACAAATGTTAAAATGTAAAAATTTATAAATAAATAACAGAAGCTTTTAAATTTAAACAAATTTTATATATTTTATTTTAAGTAAATTTGAAAAACTCAATGATTTGTGGTAGTTCTGTTCTATTTGAGATTACATTTTATTTATTTAATTGTTTGAAATTGATTTCTATTAGAATTTATGTTAATTGATGACATTATTGATTGAACAATTGAATTCAATTACGCATGCAGCAGCAGAAAACTCATACGTAATACAACACACACGCACACACCAACGCAAATACTCATCAACTGGAAACGACTTGGAAGCTTGGCTAGAAATTTAAACAATTTATTCCACTTCAGTCACTATGGCTGTCTCTTTCTATCCACTTCAAAAACTTCAAAAACAACAATTTTCTCTGTTAATTTCTGTTACATTGACGAGATTCAATCAATGAATTAATTAATGAAAAAATGTGTAAAGCAAGCAGACGGGAAAAAGAGGACAAAAAGCAAATAAAATAATTTCTATGTTTTACAGATTAATTTTTATAAATTAACAGAAGAATTTTTACAAATAGAAGAAAAACTATAAACAAAAACCACCAAATTAATAAATAAATTAAACAAAGATTTCATGATAAGCGAATTAAAATTTTAATTTGAGAGAATATTTTACTAATTGAAAAACTACAATTAATCAAAGGATTCAGTTCAACTCTATTGAAGTTTATAAATTCAGGAATCTTGAAGTTTAAGTATGTATTGCTTCGTGGAATTTAGCAGAGTAAAAGTGTAAAATTTTTGCTTAAATAAATATCAGGAAAAATGTTTCGTTTACTAATTAAATTCCCAAACAACTATGATTTTCCACCTTACTACGATTTCAATGATCAGATGCAAGTCGGATTTTAGTAATAAAATAATTAAATAGTTTTATTATTACTTTATTAGAAACGCTTTCAATAATCTTCAACATTCAGTGAATATTGGGGAGTCCTTCTTCATATTCTCTTCAAGTCACTCGACCAGGTTAATAATAATCGACGTGTTGCGCCGTTGAGTTGTCAAAGTGATGCACCGAAGCGTGTGAACAAATTCAACGGTGTATGTAATTTGCGAGATTTTGCGACGACGAGACGATTTGTAAAGCTTCGAGACGTCTCAAAGCGAAGCCCTAAAATCAAAGCGAACGTGTTCGAAACTTTATTCTAATACTTTGAGAAGCTTAAAGGTGAAAAACCTTTTAACAAGCGCTCACAGCAATTAACAATTTATGGAATTATGTGGACGTGACGTGAGACTTTCGATTTGAAAGCCGATTTTCAACGACACGTGGCTGCGATTTTTTGAAAACTGTCGTCGTTCTTTTTTCAGGGTTTGCAATAATGCTGAGGTTTGATAGATTTTGACAGCAGCTACGGCGGCGTCTACTTGCATTAAATTAAAGCCGAAGACGGCCACCAACAACCGACGATGCGACACACGTTCATTTTAGTCGGTCGTGTGTCACTAAAAACAACAAATAATTATTCAAGAAACGTTGAAAAAGTGAATAGCATGAATCTTTATCGGTTGAGTATAAAAATTAAAGTTTATGGTAGCTGCTTTGGTGGTTTTTCGCGTCGTTTGTTGGCACGATGAACTCTAAAATGCGGAAATGCGGCTGACAAGCTGAAAGTATGATAATAATTTGGGACAACACATTATTAATAATAACGTAAATATTTCAATTGTATTTGTGACTCTTTTCCAGCAGCGATTAAAATAGATTTTTCTTGTTTTCCTGGTTGAAATATTTGTAGCTGCTTTGAAAAGCTGAATAAATTTGCTTCTAAAATCACATCATTATCAAATCTAATGTCAAAAACTGAGTTTGGTAATAAATAAACGCAACTAAAACATGATTACTGAAAAATGATTTAAATAATCCAAGAAAATGTTTCAAATGACACTTAATTTAACTGCCTTTTGCGAACATTTATTTAGGGAACTCTTTTCTTATTTACTATATTTTTATTGATGTGAAAATCTTCAGGATAAATTCTCTCGACTTTAGTTATTACAGAAGTTATTATTGTGGCTCCAATTTTACTATTCAATAACATTAAATTAAGCACTTAGCGAGAAGTTGAAGAAACTTATCAACCAAAATTCAATAAAGTCCATAATTAAAAAGTGATCACATGCGAGTTCATAACCCAAACATTTTGCGTTTATATCTCCTCCTTTAATAACTTAATTTTTGTCGTTTTTATCACTATCATCATCATCGCTTAATCCTCTTTAACGTCAGCAACATTTTAAATCTCTTCGGTGAAAGTGACTTGAAGAGAATGAATTTAATTGGCAGCGTGGAGAAAATTATTAACTCGCTTGAACCTCCTACGGGTTAAAAAATCACAACGGAACCCGCAACGGAGTAGACATTAAATGGCGCCCACACAGAGACTTGAAACCAGACGAGACACAGAAAAGAAACAAACAAAAAACCATCGAATAAATAATAAAAGACCAGTCAAAATAATGATAAACATTGGAAAGAAATCAAAGAATAAAAACATTTGATTATTGATTAACAGCGACAACGTTTTAATATTAATAATCAGCAAATTTATTGGGTTTTCAGCAGATTGTCACATCTCTAGAACTCAACGAAGTAATTTTTTGTTTTCTACTTTATTTAAAATATACGAAATATTATTTAAGACAACTTAACGAAACTTTAATAAGCATTCTTCGTATATTCTTTATGTTGTCAATGACTGTAAAAATTAATCTTGGCAATTCTTAAAATTGAACGCAGCTTAACGAAACATTGTTTTGAAATAAAAGACACTTTTATGTGTTTATCTGTTTTACAACTGGCCGAAACTTTACGTAAATCCATTTCGAAATAGAATTCATTTCGTTGAAAGGCATTTTGAACAGTTTTCCGTCGCTTGGCTGTGTTTTGTGACTTAATCTTAACGAAACTTTGTTAATTGCTGCAAGCGCCGAGTTTTATTACGACTTCGTTTACATGAATCCGTTGGCATTAAGCGAAATTTACGGCCGTCAGCTTGGAAGACGCGAAAACTCAACGAATGAAACTCAGAATTAAGGTTGCGATGAGGTCGTCGCTTTATTTTTGTAATTCATCTCTCGCCTGCCTCCGCTGTCAGTCCACCGCCGCTCTAAATAATGAATATTTAGACAAATGCTGGCCCTTCCTTCATCCGACTCCATTCGGTCGCCTTGACTCCATTAACGTCCGTCGGTGATGGCGACGGTGTTGGTCACTTCTTCGTTTTCTGTGCTTCCTTCTCTCAGCAACCGAAGAATCTAGTTTCTGGTATGTTTTTCTTTCTTCAACTGACCCACTTCATACAAGACACAGTCAAGTTTGAGCATGAGATGCAGATCGTGAACGTTGCCGCCCGAAGCCAGAAAAACATTTCCTTTCTAAATTTCATCCGGAGAAAATTTAAATGATTTAATAATAGATGAACACAAGGGAAATTCCACTTTATTACAATTTAAATTTGAATTGCTTTTAGTATGTTTTTGAGTTGCTGATAATTTTGACAGCTGCACGAAGTGACGTCGTCAACTTAGCTCCAAAAGTGTACAATTTTTAATAATTACAAAATTTATAAATTTTCCAATTTTGATATTTAATTTATGTGCTGTTTCCTGTAACGTTCATTTATAAATTCTTTTTTTCAGTTGTTTATTTTGTCGTTATCGAAAATCATAATCTAAATAAATTATTATAAGCAATTGATTCATTCTATTTACTTCTTCTTCCGTTTGTTTCTCCTTCTTGAGTTTTTATTTTTCTAGCTTTTTTCATTCTTTTATTTTTTTTAATAATGGCTCAACTTTTGTTATATTTCCGTTTGTGATGTAAAGTCGCCATCATCGGATGTCCATTTGAATGCCATCGACATTTCCTTGAATATTTATTTCTTAATGTTTTTCTTATATGTTTTCCTAATGAAAATTCATTATGATATAAAATTTGATTTTCATTGGTTTTTTTTTTTGACGTGAATTGCATAAATTTACTATTCTTTTCCTCTTTTCTTTTTGATTTATGAAAATGTGTGCCACACGAAGTGATGCCATGTGATAAACTCTGTTGGCAACTCTTGACAGTTACGTCAAATGCTATCTCAGCTGCTTCGCCTTCGACTTCGGCTTTTCTTTGGCTTGTGTGGTTTACGTGTGCTTCTTCCTCTTCTGCGACGCAAGCAACACACGACTTCGCTGCACGTCGTTCGTTGTTTTGTTCCCGTTTTTCTTGTTCGTGTCATATTCGCCGTTCTTCGGATTGATTGAGCATTACGAGTCCCACGAAGAAAAGAAATGATCGTGTGATTGTTTTGGAGGAGGGAGAAGGTGTAAAGAGGGGAATGGCGTAATAAACGAAAGGCAACCAGAACGAATAAAACGAAAGAATGACTAACATTGGGTCAATCGGCATCCGGTTGATTGTGTTCTGCATTCATTAAATTGTGGCCGCTTGGCAAATTTCCTTTATTGTTCTTGTTCTGAGGTTTAAAAGATAAGCAAAGAAGAGGAGAAATAAATTCAAAGCAGCCGCGGATCTCGACTCGACTAAAAACCGAGTTGTTTTGTGAGAAATTCGCGTCTTTTTTATCTTTTGATGTATTTTTTTTTTTTTGTATTTTTTCTTTTTATTTATTATTTCGTTCTGCTTTTGTCTTTTGTTTCCCTCTAGCTCTTTCCTTTACAATTCTTTCTTTCATTCACTCCTCCACACGGCCACAAGAGACTTTTACACCAACATCATTATTATTCACCATGCTTCGTGGTGACTTGGGACTACGCTGCAGAAACGCATTCGTGGTGGTCCCGTTCTTGTGACTGACTTTGACATTTCTCTCATTTCGACACGTTGACGCAGTTGAGCCAAGAACTGTTTTTTTTTAATGCTGTTTGTTTAGATTTGTTGTTTTGCTTATTTTCATTTAACGAGGACGAAGAATAGCGAAGGATAGACAAAGAGAAGTAGTACGAAGGTGGCACTTTTTTGTAATTTATTTTAATTGGTTTAAAACATTTTCCCTTTTCTTAAAAATAATGTTTAACTGAAGAGTTTTTTAATTGAAGCTACTTTGAGTCTCTGTGATTAACGGAATGTGTGAATCTCTTCTGCAGTCGGGTGTCGTCGTTTGTCGCAGTCCCCCTCATCAACGAACTCGCTGGAAGAGAGTTATGAAAACAATTTTTTAAACTCGTGAACTTTTCCTCTAACAGCTTCAATCTCCATGCTGTTTTTTCTTTTATTTTTTCATAGTCGCTCACCGCAAACCGCAGCAGAAAACCGCAACCCGCATTTCTTTTGTGACTCTGTACTTAAAAAAGAAACCGACTTTTTTTGTGACGAAATAAAACGCATAAAAAGCACACGTCGATCAAGTTTTATAGAAAAAAAACTCGTCCAAATCGTGTTGAATTCAGTTGAGTTGCTGTTTGTCAATCAAATTGCAAATGACGTGACATTACGTCACTTCGTGTAGCTGTCAAAATTACCAACAACTCAAAAACATTTTAAAAAAATATCAAATGTAAATTTTTAACTGTAATAAAGTGGAATTTCCTTAATTTTCACTGATTATTAAATCATTTAAATTTTCTCCGGATGAAATTTTGAAAGGAAATTTTTGTTCAAATTTGATTGCGGTTTTTTTCAGTGTATTAGATGAAGCTTTAACAGATTTTTTAATATGTTCAATTGAGGAAATAAAACTTCAAACAATGGAAGGTAGCAATAGGAAAAAATTCCAAGCAGTTGGAGAAAAGCAAAAAATGAATTGTTTATAGATTCTGTCTTCAACCCTTTTCCATTTCCGCTTGGCTCCATTTGCACAGTTTTCGTGGACGACTTTTTTACGAGATTCAAAGGAATCGAAGTAATTGAAAGAAATTCCAAGAATTTTATCTGAAGCTCACTCCATAAGGAAGCAATAGAAATTCTATGGTCGCCCCTATTTTGAATGAATTTTAAAACAACAACGGAAGCATTGAAGATGCGAACGAAGCAGCAGCAATCTGAGCAGCGAAGCCGGCGAATGAAAGCAACGAACTTGATGCACCGAAGCGACGCACTCGTGGCGATTGAATGTCAGCAGAGCTCCAAACGAAGAGCGAAACCGTTGGAGCCGGAATAGCGCTAGAGCAACGAAGTAACGACGTCGTAAATTTTATCGCTGCTGTTGCTGCTGCGTAAAACATGAGTCACCAGAGTTTGTCGAAAGCCTTGGAGCAACTGCGACTCTTTATTGAAATATGAGAAGTTAACATAAACTAAATTCGTGTTTTCTTTAAATATATTTGTAAATATTTAAAAACTTTATTTGATTTAAGTGGAAGAATAAAAGATAAACAAAATTTCATCTTATCAAAGAAGTAAAAAGAAGGAAAACAAAAAATAACTCAGCGGAAAAATAATAAAATTTAATTTTGCCTTTGATTGACTTCAGTCACACTTCTTATCTTTTACGCTAATTTTAAATGTCATATTAATGCGGAATTTTACATTTTGCACTCCAGCAACAAAAGAAAAACATGATAAATTTGAAAAATCCTTTTTTTTTTTGTTGATAAAAAGCAAATAAACGAAATAAATAAACAAATTTTTATTAACGTTTTTCTGCTTACAAATGGCAATTAAATGGTCAGAGTTGCCATTCGTCAATGTTTAATTTTTGAAAAATATTTTTTGTGCTCTGTGAAAAGTTGAAAAGATTGATAATAAAAAAGAACATCAAAAAATGGGAAAAAATTGGACAAAATTTTAAGAAATATTTTATGATAATTAAATCCTGAATTTATAACAGTTTGTATTTTGCCACCGTTATTCACAAAAGAATGTTAACGTCCAACTCCATAGAAGAAGATCCACGTTTTGCGAAAAATTATTTTTAAGCCAGAAAAGGTTTTAAAAAAAAAAACAAATCAATTGTGAATGGAACCAAGGATTGAAAATATTGCAATTTGGTCTCCAGCTTCAGCTGCGGTTGCGTCTCCCGCGGCGTTGTTTTTTTTAATGGGCTGTTTAATCTTCTCGGTTGCCGATGATGACTTTTTACACTTTCAACACTTCAGGAAATCCAAACAAATAAATACTAATAGCAAAAACAAGCATAAAAATGGGAAATGAAAAAAGCCAATCAGACGCAAACAGAACCAAAAGAGAAGTTAAATGCATAATAAAAGAAGAAATTTGAGGAAAGGCGAGACTATAGAGAAGCTAATGGAAGCTAAAGAAGAAGTAAGACGTTAAATTTAAGCTCTTCAGTGAGTTTTTATATCCTTTAAATGCGTAAAAATGGCGATTATTTTTGTTTTTTATATTTTTTCATGTAAAATTAGATTTTTAAAAAACACAAAAACATGAAATGAGTCAATAACAAATAAAGACATCTTTTGGTCAGTCATTTTCGTTCCTTGTTTGGCTCCAAAATAAACTTTAAACTTGCAAAATCAGTTCTTCAATGCACCAATTCAAATCCTGTCACAACTTCAGAGACTTCAAAATTATAACGAAAAAAACATATTTTCTTGTGAAATCTTTTTTTGGATTCTTTCATTGAAGGAAACGTCGTTTTTTATATCCTTCAGGCAACGGCCAATTATTAGCTCATTTTGCTTTACATTAAAACAGGATGCAAACAGATATCGTCGCCGTTTATCGCTGCCCCTTCGCCCACTCACGTCCTCTTTTACCAACAATTGCATTAGAAGCTGAAGATGCAGAAAGCATTTTGTTGAATGAGAGATAGAAATGCTTCTTCTTCTTTTAGTGTCTGAAAAATTCTAGACTTTCATTGTGAAGAAAAGAAGAAACCGAAAGAGAGAGAGAGAGAGAGAGAGAGAGAGAGCGAGAGAGAGAGAGAGAGTGAGAGAGAGAGAGAAGGTAGAACGTTTATTGGATAGGAGGGAAGAAAGAAAGAGAAGGAGAAGTTTGCATTTGATGCTGTTGCTGCTAAATTAAATGACATGAAAAAACGTTTAAAAAAGAACTCTTGCAATGAAATGATTTCAATAATGATAAAAGAGATGATAAATAGGAGAAGCCGCGGAGGAGAGGAAGGAGAAGAATAAGAAACTGATGCGAGGTGGAAACAGAAACCATAACGAAAGACAGGAATTCTACAAAAGGCAGCGATAACAAAGGAATAATAATTTTTTTATTAAAAACTTTAGGAAGCGAAAGACGAACGGGCAGCCAGACAAACAGAAGATCGACAGACACAGGCGAAAGGAAAGCAGTTAAACAGAGCGGCAACTTCGCTGAATATAATTTTAATGAATTTCAATTCGATGCTAGGCGAACAACACCAACAACAACAACATGAAATGACAAAGAAAAACATAAAAAAAACATTAAACTATAAAAAAATATTATAATAATGGAATAAATAAGAAGAATTATCAACAGGAAGAATTAAAAGAAGACTTTCAAAGCGTAAAACACAAGTAAAAATCTCAAAAACAAACAACTTCGAAGATGCTTGAAAATGAATTTAATTCAAAACAATTTCTACTCGATTTTTAAGAATTTACCACGAAATTTTCTATTAATTTAAAGTCATAATTTAAAGTCATTGCATTTTATTTGCAATGCAACAAATTAAATACAATTCTCTGTAGAAAATAAATACAATTAAAATTAAATTATAAAAAAATTTGAAGTAAAATAACGGAAATATTTAAGTAATAACAATTTTATTTGAAGTTTTTTCAATTTTAGGCTGATTTAGGTAAAAAAAAAAAAGTAACATCAGATTTGCATATAAACCAAATAAAACTACAAAATCGTTGTTTACAAACAAAAAAGATAAGTTACCAATAGACCACAACAACAATGTAGTTTACGAAATCCCCTGTATGGGCAACAAACATGAAAAATGCAATAAAATATATATTGGTACGACAAAAAGAATGTTAAAAACTAGAGTGATGGAACACAAAAGGGATATTAATAAAAAGAAAATGACGACAGCATTGGCCCAACATTTAACTGAACACGATCACACAGCCAACTTTGAAGAAATTAAAATTTTAGATAAGGAAAATAAATACAACACCCGGTATACATTGGAAGCTCTGAGAATCCAACAAAAAATAGAAAGAACAATGAACAGAAAAGAAGACACGGACAAAATTAGCAAAATCTACACAAAAGCAGTCAAATAAAACCGGACTACAGTTATTTTTATTTTTCAATAATTCAGTGTACTAACTAATTTCTAATGTACACATTCTAGTATTGTTAGTCCAAGTATTAACATGTTTAATAAGTAAATTCTATTAAATAAATTTAACCCCTGAAGAAGTGGCCAAACAAGCCACGAAACGTTGGGAAAAACAATAATTAAAAATTAATATTTTATTTGACCTAAATCAGCCTAAAATTGAAAAAACTTCATATAACAATTTGGTCACCACATATTCAACTTTAACAATTTTATTTATTTATTTATTCATATAAACTATGAATTATATACATTACTTTATAGTTCACTAAATTGTATGTAACAATTAATATAATCAATACTAAGAAATAAAAGCTAATATCTTTTGCTTTGTTAAACGAATTGAATCACAAAAGTTAACAACAGAATATACAGAATTAAAATCAACACAAGCATTCCGAAGAGGTTCATGTTGTGGATATGAAGTTTTCACAAGGCTTAAATGCAGCGGCTCATAATGTCTGAGAGTACGCTGAGGAACATTTATAAAATGTTATCTAGCAAGTAAGGGCTATCAATAGCTCCATGTAACAAACTTACGACGAAGGCAGCATTCAACATCTTACGACGATTAACAAGTGAGTGTAAGTCTATCAATTTTAGACGAGATTCGTAAGGTGATAAGTGTAAAGATGCATCCCAAGGAAGATGACGCAAAGCGAACAGTAAAAACTGCTTTTGAACAGATTCAAGTTAAGCGATGTAGCATTCGAAGTTTGGGCTCCAGACAGGCTAGGCATATTCCAACAATGGTCTAACAAGTGATGTATATAACAGCTTAGTAATGAAGTGATATTTAAACTCCTTAACCCACCGTTTACAAAATCCCAACGTACTATGAGCTTAATGTAAAAAAATTGTATTAATATTTTTCAAATTTCCGTTTTTCTTTTGTCTTCGTTTTCTTTCGAAAGTAAATTAAATTTTTATTACTACGAAAATATTTTCTAATTCCTTCAATCGTTGAACAGCGTTGCCAGCGTTGAGTTCCTTTCAATAAATCCATAAATAGCGATGCAATTCATGATATCATCGTGTAAATATTCATTCTATTTACAATATTTCAATTTCAATATTGAAGTCATAAAAAACAATTTTATTGCGTTTCTGTGATTTAAATCATTTCTGTTGCTTCATTCTGCATAATAAAAAGAAAATCTGATGTCATTTTCAATGAATTGGAAATATAAACAAACACATTTCATAATCATTAGGAGAAATCTTCATTTTCTATCATTAAAAAACTATTTATTTGTCATCAATTCAAAAAAAAATATTTCTTTATTTAAATAATTAAATAATTCAATATTTTATTTCAAATAAAATGATTTTATGTATGTAAATAATAAAGATGTCACTTTTTATTATCGTTTGCATTCGAATTTCTTTGTTAATATTTTCCAGCACTTTTAACGTTATTTATTTTATTTGGAGTTCTCCTTTAACTTCCTTTATTTTAATTTTTTCTACCACTTAAAATATTAAATTCTTTTCTGTCTTTTTGTTTTGTTTATTTGATTTTTTGTAGCAATCGTGACTGCGGCTTGGTTTTGGCCCGCAATTTTTTTGTTCTCCGTTTATATTTTGTGTGCTTTCAAATTAAGATTTTAATTTTTTTTTCTTCTTTTGTGTGTTTCTTTTAGTTATTTCTTTTTTTTTCTTAGTTATTACAGAGGTTATTTTAAAAGAGGCGGGCGTTAAGCCCAACCCGACGATGTTTGTGCTTTTAATACGCTGCTTTTACTTAAAAAAATATTTAAAAGATGCTGGTCACGTTTTTAGCCTTTGGATGAAATACACTCAGAAAAAAATGTTTTTTTTTAAAATAAACAGAATAAGCAAAAACTTGGAGAAAAAATTGTGAATAGAATTTTTTGCAGCGATTTAAATGCATTAAAGCAAAGAGACTGCGACGAGGAATAAACAAGTTTAATTTAGATGAAGGAGATTAAAAAAGTAGAGGAAAAATTGGTTCAGAATTGGATTAGAATGAACCCAATTTGGATATGAATAAAGAGTAGAAAAAAACGAATTTGGGTCGTTGTGAAAAATTTAAATGACTAAAAACACGGACGAAAAATGGGACTTTATTAAAAGCGAAAAAATTAGTAGTAAGAATAGAGGAGTGTAATGATTAGTAGTAAAAATAAAGTACATTCAGGAAAAAGGGGATTTTATTCAGATTTGCTACTTTCATTTCACAAAAAAAGTATGCACAGGGACAATAATTGGCTTTTTGAGCCACAGAAGCTATGGTATTGGACGGCAAAGGCCCCCCAAAGGCTTTGGTCCAAAGTAACTAAAAACTTTTGGAGATCCCGGCGCATCTTATAGAATATATCTTAGTAATAGTGGAGTTACAGAGCATCTACTAAGAGGTCACCTACAGGAATTTCCCAGAATGGAAATGGATATTTCCAAATCCTTTTTTTTCTAAGCTGGCGACTCTTTGGCGAATTTCTCTGAAATTACATCGAAATTTTACTCGAAAATTGAGAACATTGAGCAAAAAGAAAAGAGTATTAAAAATGATGGCTCTAGGCAACGAAAAGTAGTGATGTGGAAAAAGAAAGGAACCAAAAACCGTCCTCCATTTTTTTTGTGTAGTGGGTTCAATTACAACTTCGTCTATACGCTAATGAAACACATCATTAAATCCGCTCTCAGCCGCTCTTCTCACTCCAATTTCACCCTTCTTTTCTCTCTCACTCATCAAGTTTTCTCCTTTCTCCCCCCACCCACTCACCTATTTTCGAAATGCACTTGTCGTGTTGGTGTGGGTCGTTTTTTGTGCTTGTTCTCCTTCGGATCCAAGCAGCACATTTAAACAAATGACTCCTTGGCATGGCAATGGCTTTTGGTCGGCTTCATTCACGTTAAGCTTCGGAAAAAGCAGTAAAGCGTGTTTTAATTTTTCGATTAAGCCAGACATTTCCAAGCATGTGTGTCACTGTGTGTGTGTTTGGAAGTGATATGTGCCTTTGGTTGTTCTGTTTGTTTGTTCAAGTGGTTTTTGCATGCATTCCCTGCTTTTTATTTGTTCAACTGCCTTCTTTCGTTCAGTGACAAACTAAGTTAATCACCCTTTAATCGACGACTTAGAAATCACATTAAAACAGGAGTAAATGGGCGAGGGACCGGCGATGGTACCCCCGTAAAAAGCTTTCTTCTGCTTTTACTTTTTCTTCTGATTCCTCGAAAAACAATGAAATTTTATAGACCATCATTAATTGGAACAGGAATTGAACTCTTCAGATTGCTTCGAAGAACTTAAAACGAAGTGCATTGATTTAACAAAAAAACTCTTTTAAGATTTAAAGAACAAACGAATGAGTAATGCTTAAAGGAAATATAACTTCCTAATGCTTCAATGAAGCTCCTCTTAAGGCCTCTTTCCCCTTCCCCCTTCGTATTTCCTCACATCGCTCCCACCAAAGACATTTGAGCATTGATTTCGCTTCCACTTGGATTCATCTTTTCAAGTTTGAAGTCGAATAAAGTTTTAAGAATCTTAAGAGTCAATCGATTTTTAAAGTGTATGTGGAAAAAAGTGCCTAAAAATGCACATGTGTGTGTGTATTTATATAGAGAAATGTCCCCTCCACTCTTTGAACCAAGGAAGCATCTGCATCGCCTTCATCATTCGCAGTTTCACCCGCGCGGTCAAACGAATGCTTCCTTCCTTCCTTCACTGCGATGCACATTCTGCTGGTTCGAGATTTGCCGAGTCTAGAAGTCGGCCCGGCCTCCACAGATGCCTCGAGACCCTCAACGGACGCGCTTCTAATTGCAGCAGCAGCAGCTGGACCAGAGTTGAACTGCGCCGAGCAGCTGCGAGAAAGTCGAGGGACCGTTAAACGAGGCTGATGATGAATAGATAAGGGTTGCGAGAAGGTGAGGGTTTCGGTGACATTTAAAATTGAAACGGTGCCTGCATCATCGCATCGGGTGCGAAACCAGAAACGCCTAATTATGGGAAACTGTGAAACTAAAGCGAGGGCTTCCCTAACAAAATTAAAATACGAATATAAATAAAACTAAGGAAAAAATTAATTCATATAAATTAGATGTAGAAAAACAAATTTAAAAACTAAAATATCTCAATTATAATAAATGAAATATATATTATAAGAATAATGAAGCGTCTTTGGAACGAAATAAATTTAAATTTCAATTTGAAAGCAATTTTTTATTTTTATTCTTTATTTATTTCTCATTCGCATTCAAATGTATTTCGATTCATCTCCGATTTTATTTTATTGTCGATTTATTTTTAAATTTTCCTTGGAAATGTTGTTTTCCTTACGAAGCATGCAACTTGTCAGTTCAAAGTAATTTCATTGTGTATTTTATTTCTATTTTTATCCCACAGCTGATGGTGATTACTCGTTTTCTTTTCGCACCTGCTCACGTTTTCTTTTCTGGATTTGCTTTTAAAACTCTTTTCTATTATTCGTCTGTCGTCTGTGACTAAATCCATCAAGAAGTGCTTCCATTTCGCTCTTTTTTCTACTTTATTTTACTTTGCTCAAACGTAGGATGTAAAAGTATCCATTTATTGAGCTGCTGTAAATCTTTACGTGCCACAAACACTTGAATCTCTTCCTCAAGTACCACTTCGGGGTGTTTGACGCCAAACTGTTGGCTCCCCTTGGCTCGCTGTTTGCTCCATAGTAGCGCCTACTTTTAGCCTCCGTCTCATGGTAACACTCAAGACCTGTTTGTTGGCTGCTCGGCATGGAATTCAATGCGCTTCTATCATGGCTCCGACTCTGCTTTTTTCAATGCTGCTGTCGGAAAAGACGACTTTCCGCTGTAGTTCTGTGCATGTCCACTGGAGTCGCTGTGTAGATCGTGTCTACTTGAATGGATGAATGGTTGCATGCAAGCAGCTTGACTGATGGACTGATTTAAGCGATTCAACGGGCTGTGGAGTTGGTCTTTGACTGTTTTTTTAACTGACTGAGTAAAGAATTGGCTAGTGGCTCACTATTGGAATATTGGAGTGATTAGCAGACTGATTAGTGAACCGAATGGTCAACAGATCGGATTACAGGTGCCTTGATTGAGTCATTGACCCTTGTCTAAGTGTATAATGAATGGATCGGATGGCGATATAAGTAATAAAGCAGCTGCTCTGAGGATTTTTCTGATTTCTATAACAATTTTTCGTTGTTTGTAGCATGCAAAACATGATTCTTTCTGTTGAAGAACATGCAGAAAAGTAGCGACTGTTGCCGTCATTGTTCTGTCGGCTTCTGAATTCCCTGGTTCTGATTTCGCTGTTCTTTTTGCAGATTTTTCTTTATTTTTTATTGCTGAAGTACCTCATCTCTTCGCCGATGTTGTTTTGATCAGCAAAATTCCCGGTTTCTTAAAATAAATATTTAAAAATTGAGCAAAAAACTATTTCCATTTTCTTTTAATTATGCATTTATTTTATTTTTAAGTGCACGCTATTCGTATTTCTGTTTCCTTTTCGTTAGCTAAGCGCCGAAAAATATGCAATTATTCTTATGCAATATTTTTCCGTTGTTTTTTGGTCTCTTTTTTATTTTCTTTTTACGTTTTTCACTAGAAAGAATTGAGAGGAAAAGACCTCCGTTTCTTGGTTTCTTTTTCCTGTTCCTCGTTTGTTCTTCTTCAAAGTTCCTTTCTTCCCTAAGGAACCTGCTCAGCACATCCTTTCTACTTTGCCAAATGCTCAGAATTTATGAGGATCCATTATTTGAAACTCAAAACAATTGCAAGTCCCGAGCCAAGAACTCGATTGGGATATTTTTCGCTGCATTTCAAATGAGAATTTTTCTTGTTCGCTTTTCTGCAATTTATTTTGATCGCTTCTATGGGTATTTTTATTTCGCTCTGTTCTTTTCTACTTCATTTGGAGCATGATAAATATGGCGACAGTTCGATTGTACTTTCTGAATCACTTGAAACGGGAGCTGATTTCAGATTTCTAAAACTTATTTTTGATCTTCGCGTCTCAAATTTTCTTCTCTTTCTGTTTTATGAATTTATTCTATTCATTTCTTTGGCCAGCATAAAGATTTCATCAAATCCTTTCGAAGTTTAACTTATATCGTACAAAATCTTAAATTTTTAATTATTCAATCCCCAATTTTGTAGACAGTAACTCGAAGCAAACACCAGCGAAAAATTGGCTAACAATTTTGTAGATAGTCGAAAGGATGAGAAAGGAGAAAAAGCAAAGCAAGAAAATCCCAAAAAATGGCAATTTGATGAATTGACAGAAATCGTGTTCAATTCTGTTTAGTTTTGTGTTATTTTCATTGTTTACTGATGGATTTGAGAGGTTTTTCCTTTCTAGTGGGTTTTTAGGGTTTTATTTTTAATTTTAATGTGTAGAAAATTTTGCACAATATTCCTTTATAATTTACGTTTCTTTCTTCTCGCTTTATTGACAGTTTCTTTATTTTTTGTGCTGGATTTTCTTTCCTTTTTTATATGTACATATTCAGCAATTTGTCAAAACGTCAAAAATATTCACCGCAAGAAAAAGGTTTTGTGCTCGATTTTGCAATTATGATTTTGCAATTGATTTTTTTTTTTTTGTGGTATTTGCCTCTTTGTTGCATGTCCAAACAAAGCAAGCAGTCGACTTGTCAGTTGCATTCCCTTTATCAATTCTCCTCTTTTATATCACTTTCCGACTTCCCAACTGTCGCTCACTTTCTTACTCTTTCGGTTCCTCTCTCTCTCTCCGTCTCTATCGTGCTCTTTCGTTTTGTAGCAGTGTTGCTATTGTTCGCTCCAAAAAATATGTGTGATAAAATTCCTGAGTGTTCAAAGACCCATGATGAAGAGTGAGATAGATAGATAGATAGAAAAAGAGAAATAGAGAGAGAGAGAGAGCTACGTTAGGAGTTTTATGTAAAGCAAAAGTCATTATATTGAATAATGTATAAAGAACAAAATCTATAAAAAGAACAATGTCACGTACATTAATAATAATAAATACAGAACGCGTTTATTTATACTACATCCAATCAATCTGGCCACACGCTGGCGGCACCGGAAGTCACAGAATCACCGAAATGAGGGTTGTATTCCAAATATCATCCCCGCGGTAAATCTAGGGAAGACCCTTGAAAATCATCGATGATTCCATCGTAATTTTGTCGATGGGCTTTCAAACTACTTCGGAACCGAGTTACTTCCAAGTCGATGTTTTTTTAAGTTATGATTACATAAAAAATTTGTTACCAAACGCATAAAAATTTAAAAATATCGCAATCGAAGATTTAAAAAACAGTTTTTATTTCATTCATCGCCGTTTGTTTAAAAATTCCGCATGGAATCAAACATCTCAACACTTCACGTTTGCCTTTGCTCATTTTTGTGACAAAAAATTTAACTGTTAGAAACTCCTGCTGTTTAACATAATAGCAATAAGAATAACAGCGCATAACAGCAACAACCCAAATACGAAACGTGGAAAAGTAAAAAATTGCTGAAATGTCAATCGTAGTTTCGTCACACTTTTGGTGAATTTTAAAAGCGAAAAGAATGCATTTGGACTTTGCCATGCTCCCCTCCATCCTCCTTCTTCTCCATCAATCTCAACGAAGCTTCGTTTTCGATTATAGCTTCCATTACAGAACAAGAAATCGGCGCATTTCATGTTGCTGACATTTTGTTGATCGTCGCTACGTTGATCATTACCGTCGTAAAAATAATTATCAGCGTCGTGTTTATTACTGTAGATGATAACAGTAATTGTTACAATATCATCACACGCTTGGCTGCGTAGCAGACAGAAGTAGAAAGAGAAAGAAGCAAGCTAACAGATGCCAAAGACTCCTCATTCAGCTCTAGAAAGCTTCGTGTATGAACGAAATCTATTTTGAAAGTTCGTTGAGCTCGTCGTCGACTTCAAAGCGATAAAAAACTATAAAATGCTGCTTTTGTTGTTATTATTATTTTGTTTTATCTTCTGGGGCTTTGTTGCTGTTCGCGACGGCGTTAAATCGGCGCATTGCTGAGGAGAGCGAAAAAAGTCCAAGAGAGACGAACGAAAATTAATGGCAACAATGAAATTATTACTTAACTACGATAAAAGCAGAAACTACAATTAAAACAACGGCTGGCACACTGACTGACTGACTGATAGATGAATTGAAATGTGAAAGGAACGCGTCAAAAATATAGCAAAAGACGTAATTAAAAAATTTCATTGTGTCTGCAGTTATAAAAGATTACAAATAATGTTATAGCCACTCCCTTTTACCTCCCTCCAGCCAAGAACTCTTCGCGCGTTGTCTGAGTTTTCATCGCCGATTTTAACGATGATGAGTCTTCGATGACAGCTTTTTTTTGATTACAAATCAATGTAATGAGTCATTTTAAGCGACGAACCACTTGAGATTTCCATTAAATTACGACTTTCTACTAATAATAAAATATTACTCAAGTTTCTTTGAATATTTTATAAACCTCATTCGTCTGGATGCTGTTTTTTCCATGCTGAACTCTGTTCCAAGCTTCCATTTATAATCAACATCATTCGCAACACGATTTCATTTCATTTCTGTGTAAATCTGTTATGCTTTTACTTCTATTTAAATCTTTACATTGTTAAAAAATTTAAAGTTGTATTAAAGTTTGTCGAAATGAAAAGATCTTTTATGACAATGAACTTGAGTGGATCTTTTCAACGATAAACTTCGACCGCAAACGCAATGAGCAACTCTATTCTTTAAAATGATTAATTTTAATCTCCTCAATCATGAACTTTCGTTGAAGAGAATCTTTTGAATGCTGACTTCAATGATGATCTGTGATCAACTCTTTTCAAAGCATGAATGAAGTAGTTTAAAACTTTTCTTGACTTCTGTAGAACGTCTTCAATGATAATTTCAATGCCGCTTTTTAAAAATAACAAACTTCGTCTGTTATCTGTGAATCATTCGTCCAGTGATAAGCTTTGCAAATATGAAATTTGATCTTCTTAACTTGCATCTTGTAAAGGGAAACGTCTATCTTTCAATAAAGACCTTGAACTCTCTGAATTATGATGTATGAAATTTCGATAGAAGATCGCTTCTTCTGAGCGGAACTCGGAGCTTCATGAACTCGGAATAATGAAATTCGTGATCTTTGATCTCTCAGTGATTTTCTCTTTTATAATTAAGTAGCCTTGATCTTTTTAGTGTTGATTTGTGGATCTTCTCAATGAAAAACAGGGGGAAAACTTAATGATCTTTGACCTCTATGAATGCTATCAACATTTAAATTATGATCACCAAGTATTATTATTAAGTTACTTATTAATACTCTTTGTGGTCGATGTCTGTTGCCTTCTGCAGCCTTTTTTAATAACATTTTTGATGCTTTATCATTTCTGCTTGATGATTTCTAATTAAATTTGTCTGTTTTTAGCTTCGTTGATAGTTTAACATAACTCATTCTTCTGGCAATCGTTCGTTATGAATCATTTTACTATTATGAATACTTTGTGAACTTTTTTGAATCATGTTATGAATCGATTTCGAATATTTTAATGAATCATTTGACTCATTTGTGTACTTGGAGAATATTAATCACATTTTTTTTATGTTTCCATTTGAATTATACGAAGAATTGCAGCATTGAAAATGCAATTCTCTTTCTGCTTTCGTTTAAACTTTCAACTGTTGACTTGATTCACTATTCATTCATTCATTTGTGGTTGCTGAATCATTCAAATGTCGCTCGTAACGTGACAGCTATAAAACACTTTAGTCAAAATACGTCACTTGCAATCAGATTAAATTATGGAGTGCAGCTGGAAGTAGCCACGAGTGTCTTTACGCTTCTTGCTCGTAATTCAATTATTCAAATGAATACGAATGGCAATGATTTCCCACTCGAAGTGTAACCACGCACTCGGCTATTTACGAGCAGCCGACTCAACTTCGACGTCACTCGACGGCGGCGGCTGAAGCAGCTCCAACCAAAATTTCTCAATTAACTAAATTAGTTGCGCAATTACACAATCAGGCAGACGGACACGAGAGAATGTTGCTGGACGTTGCTACATGACATCTCTTAGGCAATAAAAATGAAACTCGTTCATTTTATATCCGTTGTCAGCGAGCGGATGTGAAGATTTGAGCTGCTTGCTCATGACAAACGCAGTGCAAAAGAAAATGTGTGATGTTAAATGAACGTGAGAGAGACAACAAGACGAAGCGCGGCAAAAACAGGAACAATAATAATCAAAATAACAGTGAAATTAGCAGAAAGAACATAAAATCGCAGCAACAACAACTGACATCAACGACGATTTACATTCGCTCGCTTGCACATGAATTGTATTGCTACATAAATGCCATGAAAATGTTAAAAACCCATGCATAAAAATTGCGTAAAAATGTCAAAAGTTTACACTGTTTCCGATGTCTTATTTTCATATCAACAACAACCGAAAACAGGAAAAACAATTCATTTAAAAAACAAAGCAATTCTTTTAGTAGTAACAAGTTTTATTAATAGCTTTAAAAAAATACAATAAAGCGTCTTTAATACAGCAACAAAATCCACTAAAGTCCATTTTTATTTTGCGTACGCGCATTTTTTGGGTTTATTTATATTTTTGTTAATCTTTAGCCAAGTTAAACAGTTTATTTTAATTCAATTTAATTCCTTTACATTTTTTTTTGGTTGGTTTTCACGTTTTTAAGGTCACTCGTTTTCAATACAGTTGCACAGAAGTTTTCACAGCCGCAAAGTGAACGAAAATCGACGTTAAAAGCCAATCGTAGCTGCTGTTTTTCATGTACTACAATTTGATTGCTGATTTTATAACAGCGTAAAAATCACTCAAAATCCTTTAAAAAACAATGAGCAAACGCACTTTAAATTGTTAAATTTTAAAAGTTTATTTTAACGCAATTTTAGGTTTTGCATTAAGAAACTTGTAACGGATTTAATTATTATAAATTGCAAATATTTAAATTGAGTCAAAATAATTTGAAAAAAATTGAAATTGAGCATAAATTGAAGCTTGGAACTGAGTGCAGCATGGAATGAATTTTATTAATATTGTTATAAAATATTCAATGAAACTTGATTGACATTTGATTATTATTATTCGAAACTTTCCTCTAATTTTATAATTTAACCTCTTTAAATATGGCTTCCGACATATGAAACCATTAAATTGGCATTCTTCGTTGTTAATTTACAACCGCAGCGGATTATAAATCAATTAACAGCTGACAACTTTGTCTTAAACTTGGCTCTGAATGATTGATCACTTGCAACACTTCACAGCGATTGTTTTCACATCGACTGCAAATGAATTCAAATGTCAACTTCGAATAATCAACGGAAGCTCATCTAAAGCATTGTCCTTGGGTCTTTAGAGCCGCCCCCGCCTCCGTTGCAATCTCATTCTTAGCTCGACGATGAGTCTCCCTGTTAACCGACATCATTTTTATTTCCGTCCTTTTGCTGTTGTGAACTCTAATTGACTCGTTAACATTTTCAGTGTGACTTCCGTTATGATGAAGCTTTTAAAAAGTTTTATCCATGGGCGGGAGGTTGGCGGACGTTTATCGCGTCAAGTAAAGTAAAAACTACTCCGTTCTGGTTCAACTCCTCGAGCTGCGTCGTTGACTGACGTTGAAGAACGCGTCGGAAGTAAGCTTTTTCCTGGCGCTTCTGCTGAGAGCGGAAACGAAGGCTGCGGCTCAGCATCGAGGTCACCGACCAAAGGAACCGCGACCGAATGACAGCCACAATTCATTGTTTAATTAATTAAAAGTTGATATTCATTTTATTTATATTCAACTCAACTGTCGAAGCCTTGATTTTCTTATTTTAATCTTCTCTCTCGATCCTTCCAAACACTTTAATTTTATTGTTTTACAGCGATTATTTTTCTGGTGATGATGTTGCTTGGTTTCGGTCTCCATTCTCCTTTTGCGTTGTTGGTTTATTGAGTGAAATTAGAAAATAAACAACTGACTTTTCCTAAACTGATTTTACGTAACGTTTTTCCTTATTTATCTGCTTTTATTTATTCTGTTCTCATTACATTAATCAGGGAAAAGTTCAGAGAAAAAATGAAATGCAAACTTTAGTATTTAAAGCATTTTGTTTACTACATAAAAACTTATTTAAATCCAATTTTGAAAGTTTCCTTACTCGTCTGCAACTCTAAGGGGACGAAAAGCAGTTGATAGAATTGAGTGCAACTGCGAACTTCACCGTTAGCAAATGCATTCGCTTTACATGCGTCGCACAGAGTGAAAACGTGAGATGTCGGACTCATAGAAAGGATAAAGGCAAATGGTGGAATAAAGAGAGAATAAAGAGAGCTCCCGATAACGCTTACTTGTAGGAAATACGCTTTTCTAAGCTATTTCAAATGTTTAGTTGTAATAAAAGCTTTTCCGAGCGATTCTTGTTTTTGTAAACGTTTTCGTTCGGTGCATCAGCGATTATTTTTCATTTTGCTGATTTCATTTAATTTACTTAAATTTTAAATTTTCCATAGATTAGACAAGTTTTTTATCTATTGCAGGATCATGTCGTTTATTAAAAATATTTATGCATTTCTGCAAAAAAAAAAAATATTCGATTTGAAATTCCATAAATAAGTAACTTTAAAAAAAAAATGCAAATATTTACATATATCATCAGATATCCGTCCTTTGTTATCCTTGTTGTGTATAAATTTTTTGCCAACGAAAAACAAATAACAACACAACAAACTGCATTCGATCTACATTCGATTTATTTGCACTGTTTATTAAGCGTTTGTTTATCAGTGCTGCCTGAAAATATGCAACGCTTCGTTGTTAGCGTCCTGAACAATTTTTCTATGCGATGCGATTCTATTGCAAAGTAATTTACTGCCGGTAACTGAAGCCGTTACCATAGCTGCAATGGTAACCCTATTTTGCAGCTGCTTCTTTTTTATTATTATTAATACTATTTTCATAGTGTTTCCGCTCGTATTTTTTTCGTTATATCCGTTGGATTTTCGTGATTTTCGCGCAAACTTACACAAGAACTATTCTTTTTTACGGATTTTAAAGTGCACCCAATAAAAGTTTTTGTCGTTTATTTGTTGCCATTTTTATTGCAATGAAAAATTCAGCATTTTTTACAGCATAAGTTTTCATAACCATTTTTTCACGTCCGTATTAGCTTCAATGAGGAGGAAGCTGTAGGGAAAATGCACCAACAATTACGCTTCTTTTACCATTTTAATTGCAATTTACAAAAATATTTAGAATTGTAAAGTTTTGCAATGGATTTTCGATTTGTAATTTCGTTTTTTCTTTTATTCTAAAAGAAGATTTTTTCAAACTGCGATTAAATTTTTGCTCTTCCTTTGTTCTTTTGCTATTCATTACAGAGCTTGGGCATCCTTGCCTCCATCCCGGCCGGTCTCTTGATTGTCTCACTCTTCGGGCTGCTGCTGTACTTGTTGACGCGTTGCTGCGACCGCAAACCACGCAAACCAAGCGCCCAGCGTTGTCAAAGTTGTTCGCTGGTGATCATCACGTTGATGACATGCGCCGCGATTGGATTGGGTAAGTTTCGGTGGTGAACTGACGCTTTCTTTAATTGACAGAGTCTTGAACAAACGCTGATGGAGACAAAAGATTGTCAATCGGGTATTAAGCAAAAATTTGAGTATATATTGTATATTTGTGCTTGGAAGTAATCCCATCATTATCGTATTATCTAAATGTTATTTAAAACTTATGTGGTAGGAATTGAGGAATAATATAAACGTGAAATTAAAGATCATATCCCATTTGTATATCAACTGATCGATGCGAATTTATTATGGTCGCGGACATTTGAAAATCCTTCCTTCTAATCCATGGGCCGGTAAGGCCTAGGTGGACGTGGCGCTGTCCAAGGCAGCCACACGCCCTTCTAAACAAACAAACAAACAATCCAAGGCTTTTCTACTGGCGTCATTGCCTTCAGATGATCTGCAATAACTGCACTCAATTAAATTATCCGTAATATAATTATTAGTGGATAATGCAACTCATTCATGTGGATTGTGTGCCGCGTTCCGATGGCAACATCAGCAATTAATTTGCCTTAAATTCCATTCTGCTTCTGTTTCTTTGAAATGCCCTTTGCTTTGTTTCTCTTCACTTTTGTTTTTTTGCTCTGCATTCATTGCAATTTTTGCTTGTTGAACTTTGTAAATAAATTAAAGAAATGCTTTTATTTTAATTAGATGCAGACGAGAATAGAAGAAGTTGAAGTAGCCACTGCAACAAATCGCTTTGATCACTGTCAGTGTTTATATATGTATAATTTATATTTTCAACATATCCAAGCAAAAAACGAACAAATCATCTAAGAATTGAATCTCTGTGGCCTTAATTAAATAAAAACAAATCTTTGTTGTACATATAACATAAAGAAACAAATATAGAAAAGAACAACAGCGAAATTTACTAAAAATTTTACAGAATTTCGTGTTGCATTTAAATGTAGTGTATTTGAATACAATTTTGTAGAATTGTCAAAATACACAAATATGCATTGCAACAAAGAAAACAAATAAAATAGAATAGAATAAAATAGAATAGAATAGAAGAAAAAGAGATAAAAGCAATGAAACCAAACAGGGAAAACAACAGCAGCTGCTATTTGTTGGTTGATATAATAAACTTTTCGCCGTGTGTAAATGACTGCATCGTTTTAGGCACTGCTTTAGCAATTGTTCATTGTGAAGGTAAAATACGATAAAAGGAATCTCCACGGTTCAAGGCTATTAAACGGAGCATAAAGCTTGTTATTTTATTTGCAAATAGCAGGCTTTTATTTGAGCGTCATTAAAAACTAAAATTTTTATTTGGACGATTTTTATTGAACGTTTTTAAAAACTAAAATTTACATTTAGACGACTCAGTTTTGTTTCGAGATTTGTTTGAATAATTTCTAAAAGTACAACCTCCAATGTAACGGTTAATAAACACTTAAATTAACTGTTCATTTTCTCTAAATTTTATTTAATTCATAAATCAAAAGTTTAACGTTCAAATAAACATAATTCACTCAATAATTAATAAAATGAGTTTGAAAAGAATTTTAAATAAACTTCATTAATTTAATAATTGAAGAATCCTTAATATAAGCTTCAGTTATCCTTGTGCCTTAGTCAAGAACAGTGAATATTGGTGCCTTAATAAGAATCCATTGAAAAGACATTTCTTCAATAAATCAATGAATCTTTTTATCACTTTTACTTCCACCAATAAATTTAATGACTTCTTATAACGTTTGGTTCTTTTCTTTTCGTTTTCTTCTCTCTTTCGGTCGCTCTCTCTCAGGTTTATACGGAAATGATGACTTTCATAACGGCCTGCTGCAGGCTTTTAGCTCTGGCAAACAAGTTGAAGGACTTGTGCTCAATTTAAAGAGACAGGTAAGTGAAAAGAACACAAACCAAAAGAATTTACGAAAATATTATTTATTCAAGTAGCATTAAATTGAGGCTAAAATAAAATATACTTAAATAAAAAAGAAGTACTAATTTGCAAAAACTTTACACAGAAGCAAACTTTTCAAAACTCTTGGCCTACTTATAGGCGCAGTTTTTAGTTGGCAGCGTGTGTTGAAACCAGTTTTCATTTCATTTCGCATTTTATTGTAAAAAAGAACTTACAACAACTGAACTCAAGTGTGTCTGGATATAAATATTTTTAAAAAGGTGGGGGAAAACTTCATCCTGGCAACAGTCTGTAGCAACGTGATTTCTTTTCTCCTCGCCAAGTTGATTTAAGACGCCATCAAGCCTTAATTTATGCAATGATTTTTTACAGTTTTCCTCCTTATGAAGCACACACACATCTTTTGTAGCTCTAACATCCGCTTATTTGATATTCTTTCATCCTGTTTTCTTAACTTTACTACTTCCTACGTCGATACATTTCCATCTCCTCAGTTCCTTCCACCTGCATTCTTATGCTTGTCTCACCTTCCTACCCTTTCCTGTCGAATATCCTCTCATATCTAAGTAATGCATTTCGCTTGCATATCCTCTCCTTAGCTTCGGATTGACACACATTTCCGTAGCCGGCAAACAAAATAAGAATTTCCACTCTCCCACACACACACATCACCTCAAGTATCGTCAGCAGTCATTCTATTTCCATGTGTGTGTGTGTGTTGTTTTTACTCCTATTTAACTCCTTTTTTAATATCACACTAAAACATACCGAAAACTATGATGATTATGTTGCTTTCGTTGGCTTAACGACGCTGGCACACATTAGAGTCATTCACTCATGTTAACCTCTCCCTCCCTCTCCCTCTCGCACAGGCGCCGGGCACACAGACACACAGTCTACAGCGCGCACTTGTACACGTCGCCTATTCGGCTACAGGCTACGTTTTCTTTTCAATACTTTTCTTTGCAGTTGTTTTTCATGTTGTTTTTCTTTTTCTTCTATTTGGTGATTTTTGTCTTCTTGTTCTTGCTGCTGCTGCGGCATTTGTTGTTGTTGTTGTTGTTGCTTTTACTAAAATCCTTTTGCGTAATGCTTTTGAGGAAATAAAAAGACTCCACTTCACTTTACGCTTCTCTCGACCACTATTTTTAACATTTCTCCATTTATGACAGGATCTTACATTCTCATTCATACACACACGCACACACAAATGCATTCACAAAGCTACCCACACTCAGAATCACACGGACTTCAAATCATGCTTACATAAAGACAAGGCAAGGATCCATGAATAGCTTTTTTATGTTTCTATTTATTTTTAGTTTTCTATTTGTTGGCTGTTGTTGTTGTTGCTTTTTTGTGTCGTCTATGAAAGGGAATTTTTTAAAATCAATCTTAGAAAGGAAAGTGTAATCGTAAGCATAGCATATAAAAAGAGTTTATGAACTTTTAAACAGAAATAAATCAACATTTAGCGCTTTTCACTGTTCAGCTGAATCTTAGTTTCACTGAACTTTCCTATTGGACGGCGATGAAGTGTGAAACGTTTATGAATTTCATTCTTTGTGCAATTCTTTAGAAAATGGAAAGTCTTTTCCACAAATTCTCACAGAATACGAAATGAACGTGTTTAAGAACTCTTAATGATGCCTAAAAAGAAAGTGAATAAACTAAATATTTAGGGAACGAATGGAAAAATCTTAAGTCAAATTAGAATAAGTCATTAAAGGAATTTCCTCTTCCGAGTCATTTTCTCGATTTAAATATTTTATTTTATAAAGCAATACGATTTTCTACGAAATAATCTGGAAATTATATGCTATACCCTAAAGAATTTATCAATTTTTCTATTAGTTTGGAAAATTTCCCTCTTTGGGAAAACTTCCTTACCACTATAAATTAACTTTTTAACTTATTCTGGCAAGTTTTATATAAAATATAAGTTGTCCTATAGATTTTCATAAATTTCCCCTTTTTGGGAAATTTTTTAAACACTCGACATTTTTTAAATTATTCCCGGTATGAATTTTTCGTTTATGTAATTAAACATATAAACTGATTTCTTCAATTTTAGAAATTTCCCTTTCTGGGAAATTTAAGTTTTTCGATATTTTTTTCATATTTAGTGTACGAATATTCACTCCACTAAATTAAACAACAAATTGTGTTGATTTTTCAGACCTCGAAATCCTTAAAATCGTCTTTGCTACTCTGTTGCTAACTAGTAAAATAATTTTTTTCCATTAAAAGAAGTGTCATATGAACAATTTTAGTAACAAATTGCTTTTAATTAAACGGAGAACTTCTAGATAATATATTTGCAGTCTAAGGGACCCACATAAACTTTTCTGTGGCAAAAGTTACAAGATTTAAAAAGGAAGACAAATAAAAACAAAAAAATCCTGAACAAATTGATAATCGTTTAACAGCAGCTGGATTATTGCTGCTAATGTTTCTTCTACTTTTAAGTCTTCTTTTTCCTTTTACTACTTTTAGTTTTCATCTTCTTATCTGCTTTTATATTATTGATTATGAGTCATTGAGAAGCAGTTTAAGCTGCCAGACACACATTAGCTGTGGCAACAACAGAATCGAATTTCCAAACTCCAGCAAATTAGTTCTTATTCTACTGCTCCTCCTTGTTCTTTTATTCCATTCTCGTTTTTTTCAGCCATTAGACACTAATGTGCAGATGGAATTTTCGTGCTAATTGAACGAATAAAGAAATCGTAAATAGCTAAGAAATATCAAAAAAAATAAAAAATGGGTTTTTTAATTACATTTCATTACCTTCGACGTTGAAGATTTTTACAAAGCTCAAGACAGCAACCAGCGGCTTGATTATAGTGTAGCCAGACTACAAAAACTAAGCTATAAAAGATTTCAAGGAATCACGAAATACTCGCTCTTATACAGGAAATATTTGAACAAAAAGAAGCATAGAACAAGCCAGCATTTCTATCGCTGGCGTCTTCCTCCTCCTCCTCCTCATCTACTGCAGAGCATGCCAATTAGCCACCATTTTGTTCAAAAATATCCCCAAATATGTCCCCGGTGGCATATTCTCTGTTCAGTTATTCAGGCCACCTGCAGCTGGACACAAAAGCCACTTTATAAAAACCACAGGGTGTGAACAAATCTCCATAAAAATTCATGAGAATCCAATTCTAAAGCAGCTTCTCTTTCCCTAGGCTTCTATTGTAAACTATCAGAAGGCGATGCTGTGGCTTGTACTAAGCAAGGATACTGCTAATAAAAACTGAGAAATCGAGAGGAGAAAATCAAAGACTATAAAAAATTCACTCTTCCCGGTCGACAAATATTTTGCAGCTTTAGCAACAGAAGCAGTTCCAGATAGGAGCACCTTTTTTAGTTTACATCGTTTTATTTACAGTGAAAGTTTAGTTGCTTTAGTGGTTATGCTAGCATATAATTAATTTATATGAACCAGCTGACTGTGCTGTTAGATATAATAGTATTTTCCTTTAAATGGATCTATTCTTAGGTTATCCTAGTTGAAATTTAGTTATAAATTAGAAAGGTTTTGGTAATGTTTCGATATTTAAATTGAATCTCTGCGTAAAATATGAAGACTTTTCGTAATGCAAATATAAATTTGCTCTACATTTCGATGAGTGACGAATGGTCTACAAAATTCCATTAAAATCCCATTTGCAAATAGTAAAACCATAAAATATTTTCCCACCACCGTGAAAAATATAGGATCTCAAAGATCCAAAAAATGCCAATTTTTCTATATGTTGTGCAGCATGTCGCCGTTTCGATTCGACTGCCCTTTTTTCGCAATCATGCAGGTCGTTGCTTTTTTCTTATTCTCGAACCGGAGTTTAGAAGCCGCAGTCGCCATGCCAGCAGCTGAAAAAGATGCATTACCAACCACAACTGTTAAATGTTGCATAGGGAAGATCGGAGAGGAGGGATGTACCTACAACTTCTCATATTTTTCACTTAGCCTTGGCAACAAGAACTCTTAAAGAGCCACTTTGTTGCACTTTCTGGTTTTGACAACGTTGCTTTTTTTGCAATGCTGCGGGTTTTTCCCATTTCTATTTGGTTTTGTGTTACGAATTCGCAAACAAACAAGCGTTCAGACGTGACTGTGCCTGCTGCTGCATGTCGAGTACGTCGAAGCTGCTGGCTTGGCTAACAGCACAAGAAGGAGGCATAAATTCTGGGCCGTCGCCTGACTTTATCGAATTTTTCAGCATTTTTTCTTTGCACCTCGTTTCAATTTTTTATTTCGACTCCATGATTTTTTGTGTTGCTCTCTCTTTTTCTGTGTTCTTTTCTCTCTGTCTTTCTCCCCATGTGATTTAATATTTTCGTATTCATTTTTCTACAAATTAAATTTGGTTTTCAATTTCTTATGCAAATGGAAATCGAAGTAAAAATTTCCAATGCAAAGAATTCTGTCGAATGCAACTTGAAATTTTGTGTTTTACAGGGTGCCACAAAAAAGGGGATTACAAAAGAAAAGCAAAAGAAAAACGGAAAACGACTCTTTGAATAAAATGAAAGCGGAAACCAAAATTTTTAAATGTTTTATAAATGCGCTTTATGTCAAAAAAGACTGCTAAATCCATTTGCTTTCGTTTCTCCTTCTTTTTCTAGTTTTATTCAGTCATTCGTTTTATAATACCAAAGAACCCATATAAAGAGGGGAGGAATTTAGTATACCTCTTTATAGTAACTCGCGCAACTGCTTACTGCGTTCTAATGAAGTACATCGCTTTGTTGGAGCTCAACTTAAATGGCTGCAATGAGTCCCCCGTGTACTGTAGCTGCAACGAACCTTAATCCTTGCATTTACCTTAAGGAGGAAAACAGGACTGAATAAAGACGTTTTTAGCCCACTTTTATGGTTGTTTACTTCGTCTGTCTGCAGCTAAATGCTTCCTGATTGTGTGGAGTTTTTGAATAGCTGTAGTAGTAGCAGTAGCAAGAGCTCCTTCCATACACAGCCAAGCAAACACACAGAAGAAGGAATGTCATTAATTATCATTGAGTGCATGGAGATACTTTCAACCTGGAGAACACACAATCACATAGGAAACACTATAAATTTCTATATAAGTCCATCTGTCTGCACTTTTATTTAGTAGATTAGGATGAGTGATGGTTTTAAATGTTTGTCGTATTGTTCACAGGACATTATGTATTGTGACTAAAACTCTCAATGGAAAAATCCAGAATAATTTTTCTAAAGACTGATTTATAAACTCTGAAAACTATTTTCAAGAAAATGCTCATGACTCCTGAATGGATCATCAGTACTTTGAATTTTATAGGTCTGAGATTCATCTCTAGCCCTGAACTCCATAATTACGATAGATAAAAGCAACAGGCCTCAGTACCTCCTCACTTCTTGAAATATTTTGCTGTTATTATTATTATTCACTTACAAATTTATATTTTCTCCTCTGCACACTTTCAATATTAAAATAATGAAATATTTTCTCCATAAAGGATTAAAAACGAACTTATAAAGATAATAAATATAACCCAAATTGGGCAGCAGTTATATTGATTTTTACTGCGCTCCTTACTGTCAAGAGTTCGTTAAAAGTTTGTTTGTTTTTGTGATATTTTTCTTTTGTTTAATATTTTTGTTAAACAAACGGAATACTTAATGAAAAGCATACATTGATATGTATCATTGACAAGAGTAACGAGAACACATACATCACCAAATATGGAACAAATTGTGGAACTAGAAAAGCTCTCTCCAAGCGCAGCACACACATACATATCTCTCGTATATATATGTAGATATATACTCATCTTCAGCAGCAACTGACAAATTTTAACATGCTTTTCACTTATATGTCCGTCTCCTTCCGTCTTTCCTTATCTGCTTATGTATTTGTGTCAATTTCATTTTTAACAATAATCATTCACGTAACCTATATATATTTTTTTAATTCATTTTGTTGCCGCCGGATTCCATATCCTTTACTCGGCATCACTCGGTCGGTCTCCGTCCATTTTCCAATATATAAAAAAACATGAAATGAAACAGCCTCAATAACATCATAACCGTCAGCATCATGATCATTGACATCATCAGCAATATTACAAGTAACACTTTGAAAAAATCCTACACACTTCATCGGGGACCACTTGCGGCAGTATAGAAAAAATTGTCACCAGAATTAGAAGGACTTCATTCCCTCTATTCTCTTGCATCCCTTAACTCTACCCTGTTTCCTCCTCCACAAAATAAAGTGACCTAAAAACCAAGGAATTCAATAGAAGATTATTGACTGTCATTACAACTGAAGTGAGAAAGAGAGAGGCAGATGAAACTGTTGGAAATGCGTTGTGGGTGTGAAGAGGCATTCTGTTGGGACAGGGACACAATCAATGCTTTCGACGTTGCCAACAGCAACAGCCCATGGATCTGCTTAATAATTCATCCATCTCGTAATTGTAAAAAATATTGCATTTACAAGCTGCAAATTGTATCGAAGGAGAAGCGAGGGAAAAGAGGACAAGTTGCCAGTTTTCCCCTCAATAACCTGTTGATGAATGACACGGATGAACGACGACTAAAAAAAGGACGATAATTGGACAGGAACCTTAAAAAGAGAAAAAAAAACAAGGGGACAATTAAAGTTACTCGACCGAATTGCAATTAATTAAAGGTTTGTCGTTAACTGTTTGAGGTACGTTGAAGAATTTCATGGCACTGACATGAATATTTATTTGGACACAAGTCGATATAATTATATAAAAAAGTTGGGTGTTGTTTAGTTGAATTCTCTTTAAATTTTTCAGAGTCCAAAGGGTTTCGATAAAAGATGATCTCACTGCTGTTATGGGCATTAAAGCTGCTAATCAGCAATATAGAAGTCGTTATACGAAAGGTTCGAACCGACTTTCTATAAGTCGTCGAAGTTCTGAATCTCCTCCTCCCCTTTTCCCCTTTTATCCTCAGCTGTTATTCCGATTCTACATCAACATGGCGCCAACAAAGTTTACACTCAAACAAGCACGACCCGACCTACCAAAAAGTTTAGTGCTTCCCTTCAAAAGAAATAATAATCCTTTAAAATATGGTACAAAGGGAACCGAACAAAAAGGAACATAAAAAAAATAGTGAAGATGAAAACAAGCAGCTAAACAAGGAACGTAAAACGCAATGTGATCCTTAAGATGTCCTTGTGCTGTGATAATTCTGTCTGACGTCTTGACAGCATAAGAGTTTCCCAAACAAGAAAATTTAGTGAAAAACAAAGCACGAAAATAGAGGAAGAAGCAATAACAGAGATTAAGGTAGCATCGGGTCCAGGAAAACATAATTCGGTAGTATTTAGAACAACAGAAAAGAGGCAACGTACAGAGGAACAAAGAGGAAGTCTGGGGAAAACTGGGAAGGAAGAAAAGAGTCTGCAGTGGATGCGAGTGACAACTGTGGAAGCTGTAACTGGAGCCGGCGGTTAGAGTCTGCTCAGAAAGGAGTTCAGAATAGAACCACAACTGACTTGATTCTATTAGGAAGCAGTAAAGTTTTGAAACCAAAGACGTAAATAGAAGTGTACAGCTTTTTTGAAGTTTGGAAAAGAAATGCAAACCAATGTATAGAGCAGTAACATGAAATGACATATACATAGAAAGTAATTTAGGTGGACATTAAAAACTGAAGCTAGAAATTAAAAGAGACAAAGCAAGTGCAGCTTTCAGTTTATCTCTTATCCATCAGGCACCAGGTCCCATATACAGTCCATTATTTTAAACTACTTCACTTGGTTTCAACCTCCTTCATTATCCCCCTTCCCCACTCCTCCCCCTCTTCCTTCCCTTCTAATTTCCTGATTGCTTTCATTTAATATTCCTGCTTTCTAATGAAATGTCAATTTGTACGTGAAATGCATTGACTCACTGTCTGAATGACTGATTGATTGGTTGATTGACAAATTCTGCAATCACAAGTATGTATGTATGTGTGAATTAATGCAGCACACATACATATGTCTATTTGTGTGATGTCACTGTACTGTAAATAATTATGGCAACGTTTCTATATATTAACTCGCTATACGAAGGATACTTTGCAATTTATTTTTTACTCCTTGAGTTTGAAAAAAAAAACACTAGCAAAAAAGGACCTTTGGGTTTTGTTTTGAAGTGGTTGATTTTTTTTGTGCTGTGAGTTCATTGAGCTCTTCCATGCAGACTCTACTTTTACAGTTTTCTTTTCAATTAGCTTTCGATTTACTGTATTTAGTATTGAATATTGATTGAAATTGGAAACGATTGCCTCGAGTGGGATTTAAGTGGATTAAAATTAATGTTTAATGAGTTTATATCGAAGGCAGGATTAAAATCAAAGAGCAGACGGGATTCGTTTTTAATTATTTTCTATTTTTCTGTTCGCATTTAATCAACGTTAATTCTACAAGTAGATTTATAATTGAATTTTTATTAGCTTTTTTTTGGGGGGGAAAAACAGTTGAGAAGTTATTTTAAAAAAAATGATAAAAGAATGAAAAGTTTTTAACCGCAGCGCAGAGTGTCAAATAGTAAAATGATCTCTGAATGCAGAGTGCAAATTTTAACCCAAAGTAATGCAAATTTTTGGAAATAAGCATAGGAAACGAAGCGAAAAGTTTTGTTTTTCGAGGATTGCCGAGTTTTGATGAGGGAATACAAAAGGAAAGAAGAACAAAAGCAACTTCAGAGTCGAGTCAGAAAGCAGGAGCCGAAAGACGAAACTCTGCAGAGTAAAAAAAGAAGCTAACAATGGGCAATGAATGAAGACTGAACGAAGTTATGTACAGTGGAGAGAAAGTGGAAGACAGAAAATGATAAAGACCGAAGAAGTTGCCGAACTTTACCTTAAATTAAGGTTATAATTTTAAACATGATGAGAGTTCAGCAAAGGTTTCCAAAAAGAGAAAAACTCTCCGAAAATATTTTCAGTGAAAAGTTGAACTTTCGCCTTTGGGGGAAAATATATGAGCGAGGATTTGGCTTATTTATAATTTCCACCTCACAACAGCTTTCGGTGGTATTTATTCCCCAAAGAGCAATGATCTGTACCCTTTAGGAAGGAGTGTGTACAGCAGATTCTTGCTCTCATGCAGAAATTTCCCTTGCCAATGGATTACTAAGTACAATTGATAATCTTCACATGTAATCTACTTCTCGATGCGCTACACAACGATTTGGGGTTGAGGCAGGGTGCTTGAACTTCGGCCAAGATAAGAATTCTTGTTTTATCGTTGTTTTGCTACCGTAAAATTCCCATCTCTGTCAGATAGAAACAACTCAAGCGATGTGAAGCGAAGCGGGGAAGGCGTAAAAGTTGCATAGTGTATGTAACTCAACCCATTCTCCCCTGTCTCTCTTTTTTTACCATTTTCTCTAGCATATAATAAACTTTTTAAATGGGAAAGTTTCCCAGTTTAAGCCGAACGAACAAATAATTCGTCCCAACAACTGAACGTGGCTTTTTTAATGGTTTCATACCCAGCAAAGCAAAAGTTCTACGAGCAAACAGATTTATAAAGAAAAAAGCAAGGAAAATGGAGCATAGTAACGCTTCATGAGATGATGAAAAAGCATGATGCACATCGAAAACGATGCCAACAGCGAGGGAAAAATCAAACTTTCAACTAAACTCTGCAGCTTCAAAGGACATTTTGTTTCTCTCCTTCGTTAAGTTGATGAGAATTGTTGTTGGAAGCGAGAATAAATGACAAAACTCTTATTTGTCTTTAGAGCAGAGAAGTTTGATGATGAAGTTTGATGTGCTGCTGTGGTCCGCAGCTGTTTAAAGAAATTCCTTCTTCTAATTCTTCCTTTCGCGTAGACTGAAGGGTGAATAAAATATTGAGCTGTGTTCTTTTTACGATCAAAACACAAATTGGCTTGCGAAAAACATTTTCGTTATAATGAAAAATGTTTAAAAACATTTCAAACAGCGTCTAATTTCAATTCACTTCGTTAGATTCTACACGAAAATTAATTGAATATGTGTCCCTTGTCGATGTGTGATCATCCTGTAATAAAATAATACAACATTCGTTTATGTATCCCCGTTGAAAGTGTATTTTGCAATTAACAGCAACGGAGCGAATAGAAACTTTCACATGCACAATTTCAAATTTGCAAGTGTTGCCGATGCAAATAAGAATTTAAATTCCAACTGGATTAAGGCAACATTTGAGTTTTAATTAAAACAGCGATGATGACGATAAGGATAACGAACAAACATGCACCCAAAAACGTATAGAAACTGAAATTTCTTCTTTAATCTCTGTGCATTTATAATATTCATTAAAATTAACATTTTATGGCTGAGGGAAAACTTTAATTTAATCATAAACTCTAAAAATATTCGTATAAACATGAATTTAAAATTTGTTGAAGCTGTGATGTGTGTGGGGAGTTTTTCTTTTTTTTATATTCATTTATTTTCTTCTACAACGTAACACTTTTATCTTGGAATATTTTAATTCGTCGTCATCCACAACCCGACATCGTGAACTCAATTTGTTAGCATTCAGACGCAGACACACGCAGCATTGCGCACTCAAACGGAAACGGAAACGTAAACGAAAAATGTTCACCCGAAATATTTCAACTTTGGTGCTTGTCTGTCGAGTTTATTTTCGTTTGTTTTGGGGGAAAAAAGTGATTACGGCGGTTGAATTACTGGGAAGAGGCAGCAACTCTCCGAGGAACACCTCATTGAAGGCTGCCGAGGTTAATTCGCGTACGGGAATTCGGGCGGATGGAACTTTTCGGTGAAGGAATTTGTAGAAATGGGTCAATGGGCGAATGGACGATTTCGTGGGTGAACGCGTGGCTGCGGTGGTTGCTTGCCTTTATGGATGCAGTTCATGAACACGAGGACCAACAGCGGATCCACATGATTTCGCTGGTGGATAACACGAGTTCACGAGCTCGTTCACGGAGGCACTCGCATTTCCATGAATCGCTGGATGGGCCTTTAATCGAGCTGATGAGAGCGATAAGTGGATTTCTGGATCAATTTTGGTCTTATTTCCATGTTGCAGGTCCGTTTTGAGGGTTTTACTGCCCCACACACCAACAGCCAATGATGCTGAGTCGAAGCGTAGCTCATGTAAATTATTTGGTGTTGCTGCTGGATCAGCAACAACAAGAAATGACGCTCCATAAAGCAATAAACTTTATGTTGCAGCAGGAACTAATTACACGACGGCGAAAAGACGTCAGGGAAAGTAGAGAAAAGATGGCAAAGATTAGCTTAAGTTTATCCTTAGTTCACTTTAACCTCGAAGAGTTTTTTTTCATAGTGAATTTAAGAGAATTTTTTATTAATCAAAACCAAGGAAACAACATTAAAAGTGACAAGCGACATGACGTTGGAAGCTGGCAGCTAATCAAGGATTAAAAAAGAAAAAGAGCAACGAAAAAGTCAAAGTAATTCCATTAAAATTCAATGATGATATAAACATTAAGAGAAAATGTAAAACTTAATTAATAATAAGTGAAAATATGCTTTTATAACTTTCATGTTCCTTTGAAAATCTTTTTGTAAATTTTCTATTTTAATCACTGCTTCTAAACCTTGTTTCCATTATCCAAATGATAAATAATCTTCTCGCAACCACATTTCGAAGAGAAGTTTGTGAATATCAACTGAGAGCAGACTCTTTCATAACTTTATTTAATTCAGAAATAATCTCGAAGCATAAGTTTCGCGAGAATAAACATCATCGCATTTGTCGTGTGTGTGTATGTGCGTGTGTGTGTGTCGTAAAAATTAATTAATAAAAATAAAGCTGCTTAATATTAAGCAACAAGCTATGTCAGAGTTTCAAAGGCACAAAGTGAAAGCCACAAACATAGAATCATGAGGCTTTATTATTATTATAATTTTAGTAAAATAACCACATGTAGAAACGAGGATGCGTTGAGAGTCTTTGCTCTGCTCAGACACAGAAACAGAGAATTTTCCCAACAATGTAAATGTGGAAAAACACAGAACCAAACAAACAAAGTCACATAAACTCAAGGATTATAACGAAATGCCTGGTTTGAAAGCTGAGAATAACGAACTGAAGAAAACTGAATAAAAAATAGTATTTTGGAAAAATTAAAATTGTTATTCAACAATTGAACTATTAACAAATGAAAGAAAGGAAGCGGAAAGCTAAAAGAAAAATTATAAATTTAATATTTATTAAAGAAGAATAAACTAAATAAAGATTAAATAGGAAAATAAACTAAATAAGACCATAAATTGAAAGACTTTTAAAATAAATCTTTGCTTTTCAGATGATACATGCGACAAGCAATGGAAGAGAAGTCTAATAAATTTTACTTAATATTTATTTATATATTTTATTACATTTGTCTTTATTTTAAATGACAAAATACAGAATTGCTTCCATTAAAATTCAGTTTAAGTTTAAAATTGAGATGAAGTTGCAAAAGTAATTAAATGTGAACGTTTAAGCTATGATCTGAATTCAATAAAATTTACTCGCAATACAATTTAATTTCTGTTAATGAAATATCGTTTTATTTACTTTAAATTCTCTCGTGTATATGGTTTAATTCAGCTGTCTTCATTTTGCCTTAAAACTGTAATAATAATAATAATAATCACTCTGATCAAACGCAAAATATTGGTCAATGATTTGTAAATTCAACGTTTATGCACAAATAAAGCCCCGAATCACTGGCAACAGATACGGAAATCATCCAAAGCTGCACGCGCACATGGCTAAACACCTACGAACACCTGCATGAATCGATTACCGTGGGGCTCGTTAATTTATGTGTGTGTACTGCATGTGTTCAGTTTGCATTCTCCGCGGCCATTTGCCACAAATATTTGCAACGCTTTGTGCACGCATTGATGCCACCACAATGCATTTTATTACGGTTGCAATTTGTTGCTGTTGCCTTCTTCTATGGACAGTATAATAAGCTAATCAATTTTCCTTTGTGGCTGAGCAGTCGTGTTCACCGCAGCGTAAGAAAAACATCCTCACAATATCAAGTCAAGCACGAGCTGATGCGGTGCGGTAACATTGCTTCCGGTATCCGGTAACCCACATTTTGAGGTCAGTTTTCATCAATCTTCCACCGACAAAGGATAATAACAAGACAAAAAGTTGCACACATTGTTCTTATTTCGTCATTCTCTTTATTTGAATGTGCTCCAAATACGGCTACCGGATTCCGTGCCGCATTCCAGCTGCCTCATTAAAAACTAAAATTTATGTACTTTACACAGCTGAATAATAAATGAACAAAGCATTTAATTCAGTGTGTGGATATATTTTTATATTTATACAGATTCAGATGAAGTATTCTGCATTCGCGTAGTTCTTAATTTAATATTTAATTATTAAAATAGCAATTAAAATCCGTCGAAACACGTTCATTATTCGTTTATACAGATTCAAGCTCAGACTACGACCAAAGAGAATTTATCACGCAAATAAATAGCAACCGATTTGATCTGAATTCGTTTATTTATTACGTGAACTCAGCATTTTATTAAATGTTTAATGAAGATGAATTCGAATGTTGCTATTTTTATAATCGTGGAAGATTTATTTGAGTTTATGTCTTTATTTAAGCTTTTCCTCAAAGTGAAGCATTCTTTTTATTCTCTTTTTTTTAAACGTTTCAAATAAATTTCCTTTAATTAATATTGAATTTAAATGAATTAAGTTTTCTAATTGAAATTTGCAGTCATAAATTTTAAATCTCAGTTTATTTTGTACGCTTTAAATCTTTTTCATTTACTTTAGATTTTCTATTCCATTTCGTATGTAAATTTGTGAGTAGTTTTTCTATGATGTGCGATGCTTTTTCTTCCGCTTTCATGGCTGCATTCACAAGAAGATGTCATGTCGAGATGTGTTGTTCGAGCCTCCTTTCGTTCGCATCCGCTGCTTCGTCCGCTTGCATCGTTTCCTCCTTCATACATCAAGGACAAGGATAAACTTAATATTTACGACTAACCTAAGCGTCTTGAGAACATGCGGCCCAAAAAAGGGGCGGACAAATGCAACAAAATTACAACTTTTAAGCTGACAGCGGCAAAGGCTACACAATCATATTTCTTTTTGTACTTTTCTACTTCACTATTCATCATCATCATCATCATCATCATAATCATTATTATTATCTTGTTCTCTTTTTATCTGCTTCTTTCTTAAAGCATTTTTCTTAACTTTCGTCAGACGGAGAAAGAAACACTTTGTCAGGGTTTAGGAAAGAAATGCTTTTTATGCTCCTTCGTACTTCGTTCTTTCGTTATGCTCCATTTTTCTTCTACTTAATAATTCTGCTTGTGCAGATTACTACAAATCTTCGTGCGAATGTAGAGCAGAAAAACCGCTGCACACAAACAAACGAAAAAAAACCGATGTATCTGCAGCACTTTTCAACATCCAACATAATTCAATGTTTTTCTGCTGCTGATTGCGTCATGTTGGGAAAAGTTTTGATTTTTCCTTTTCGCAGTTGCTTGCAGACGGCTTTCAATTTCAAAACTTTGAGATTTCGTTCGATATCTGACATTTCATTCAGCGTAGTCGACTTGCTAAAGAAAATGACAAAAACAAAAAAGGGAATTTTTGATTTTTCACCTCTTCCTCCGCTGTCAATTTGATATTGGGCGCTTTTTTGGGGTCTGTAGACCTATTGACAGTTGAATTTCGGGAAATCATCGAATCTTCTCGACGAATTTCCGAAAGAATGCATTATAGTAATTAATATAATCATAGCAACAATTAACAGTTCATTTAAATACTTTTTTTTCTTTCTTTTTCCAGACTGAGTCCATAAAATATGATCTCGAGACGAAAATGGCGCAGCACCGTCTCGAAACGCAAATCGAGAAGGTGCAGTACAACCAAACGGCGGTCATGCTGCTGCTGGAGACGTGCGGCTTGGTGCGCGAGAACACATCACGCGCCGTCACCAGTCTGGACAACATGGTGCTGTACTTCATGAAGACGAAGGGCAGCGAAAACGAAACGTCGCTGATGGGCCTCCTGCATGTGAGTGCTTCTTAATAATTCACGAAGCCGTAATAAAAGCACACACTCCTTTGTTAACGATGTAATGCTAATTGCGTTGTCTTTCTCGTCTTTCTTTCGTTCTGTCTTTTGTTCTGCTATAGCTTGGCGAATTGTACGAATCCATACGATGGCCCGCAACACTCGGCTTCCTGACGCTGTTGCTCCTGCTGTGTACGATCCTCGTAATAGGCGTGGCACGTCGTTCACGCTGCGCTCTGATTTTCTTCAGTGTTTCGGGTTTATTTTGCATCATCATCTGTTGGCTGCTGGCGGGCATTTATTTGGCCTCTTCAGTGGCAGCGGGTGACTTTTGTATGCGTCCCCATGAATATATGTGCCGTCAAGTGGGCATGGTAAGTAAACACCTCGTTGAGAGTTAATATATAAGTTAAAAACATAGAGAGAAGTAGTAATTTTATCATTAGACCCATTGAACACGAATGAAACGTGATTCCAATACAAAGCCTTGGAGAGAGAGAGAGAGACACTCTACCATAGACCTCTATTTCGTTAAATAAACCAAAACAATATCGAAAAAATTCATAATGAAATTGTAATATAACAGATAAAATTTTGATAAATAAATTTACAGATGGCGAAATAGAAGTTTAATTGAGATTTTTGTGATATATTCACAGATGCATATCAAGCCTTCTATCTATCGTTCAGTCTATCCAATCTCCTCCATGTATAGAAGTGATACACTGAAGCTGACGTGAAGCTTTGATTGGAAAAAGACCGAAACAGACAAAGAGGTACACAAACAACCCACCTCCGGTTTCGGTTCCACAAATGAACAGCTGCACACCCACAGATATCGATAAATCTAAGCCATCGCCATCTAAAATTCCAGCACAGCGTTTGCTCCAATTTCTCCAATTTCAACGTTGAAATAGGAAAATGACAACGAAATGCCGTTAGCTATAATTAGACAGATATACAAACGCCATTCACAGCCACAGATATTTGAAGAGAGAGAGAAAGGGAAGAAAGTGTTTGTTGTTTGGAGAGAGAAAGAGGGGAAAAAGGATGGCAAAAGTGAAAAGCGACAAACAAAAAGACATGAATAAACATTTGTGTGCCAAAGGATGACTTTGTTCTTCTTTAATAGGCGGTTTTTTGTTAAGTTTAAAATAAAAAGAGCGCTAAATAAAAGTGGAGAATCTGCGGCTGACACTTTCCACATTTCCACGCGATTGTCTGCGGGTATCTCCATTATAGTCAATGTTGTGTGTGTGTTTGTGAGTGCGGTGGGATGAGTGGATCTGCGAGTTACGCGGCTTTTCGAATTCCCTTGACATCAATAGCTTTGAAACAAAAGGCGAAAAACTTGTGCCACTTTTCTCCACGGTCTGTCTCTCATTACATTTCTACATTTATATTAATATTGTACTGTGTATAAGTATTTGAAATAATATATGACCTCTTTTCGCTATAATAAGCAATATCAAGGGACACTTCTTTACAGAAACTTGAAGATAAACGGAAACCTTGATCATATTCAAGTTTATTATACGAAGAAATATTTTATGGGGCTTCGTTTGCCTCCCATTGGAATATATGAACTGAAGAAAAAGGTTATTCGATATCTCTCAAGGAAACGAACTACTATTTATAATCATTGAGTATTCCCAATGCTAAATAAATGCTTCAGGAATTTACAATGTGAGCTCTTAAGGCGTCAGTTAGTTGTTCTTACTTATTTCCTGATATTCATACAGTTAGTTATAGAGTTATGCGACACCGAAGTCCCTATGATGTATATTCTAAACCGGTTTCGATTTTTCTAATATTATTCTTATTATTTGTTTTTATTATAAAATTGGTCCTTTTGTCAAAATTTGTGGCCTTTGACATTTCTTAACATGGAACCATTGAAACCCCGGGGCATGTTTACCGCGTCGTGCTTTCGAATATCGCATTAAATCTCAATTCAATTGAGTTGCTCTCCCTGATAGACAATTTGTTAGTATTCAATTTGTTTTTGAGGGGAAAATAGCAAGCGTGGGAGGAGAGATGACATCCTCCGTTCGATACATGGGCGTGCGTGAGGCATTTGCGTTTGTGTGCATGAAATTGCTGCATGCTGTTACAGCATCAGCTTGAAAATGCAATCTCTCTACAGCAGCAATGCGAAAGAGGTGTTCAGTTGTGTTGTTGGAGGGACGCCAGGCATCCTACGGGAAAAGACTAATAGAGAAATCGACATTTTTCGATTGCGCTTTAACAACATCTCTGTAAACATCAACTTGATTGTGTGTGTATGTGTGTGTGTCGATGTTTATCCTTTACGTTACGTTACGCGAACTCGTCTCGCTTAACTGTTTGTTTTAACCCTTTTACGTTTTGCGTTGGACGCCGCTTGCCAACGTCCTCCTTCACGCTGCGAGTTTCCTAAATGTCTCTAGGATTAAAAATTTCATACGCAAAGGGATTCCACTTCTCTGTCATCTCCTTTCTCCATGTCACGTTTTTGGCTAAACAACTGTTCGTTTACTGATGTCGCAATCAGTCGAAGGACTGAATAAAAGTGCATTTGAATGCAATTGTTTACCGTGCATATGTGCCTTTATGTGACTATATGGACGTCACATCCGTGCATACATATTTATTATTAGTTTTTCGCTTTGTATTTGTTGACTTTTACACTTTAGTGGCTCCTGTTTTCATAGTTGCTTTTTATTTCATTGGATTTATTTTTTTGGTTTTTGGTATTTTGATGGTTTTTATATTTTCATGTTTTTAATTTTTTTATTTTTTATTATTATTAACTTTTGATGCCCAAAAACCTTAAACTTAAAATGTAATATTCGCTCTTCTGAATTGTAATAAAATCAATTGAAGAAAGAAGCTTGAAAAAGTCGGAATAAAGTTGTCACCGCGGAATTGAATTCTTCAGTTTTGCGTTGGTTTCGGGTTTCTGAGCAACTTTTATTATGCGCTTTTATATTTTATTTCGTTTTATTGCTTGTGAAGCTGGTCGAGAAATGGCTGCTTGGCTACTCTCCAAGAAGTTCTCGTTTATGTGTTCGAACAGCGTGAATTTTTGGCTTTATTCTGGTCTCCGTTGCTCGTGTCTTTACTTTTCCTGGTGATTTTGTGCTCTGCATGGGATCTCAAAGTGCAAATAACCCACAAAAAATGAAAAGAATAGAAAAATTGGCACGCAAGAATTTATTACGTGCAATTTTTAAGCCACAAACGAAAGCTACGACAGATTTTGGTTTGTATGCGTTGACTGTGTGTATGAATATACGTACATGTATCTGTCTGTGACTAAGCATTGACCGAGCTGCAGTTGAGGGAAGTGCTCAGCATAAAGAGTTATTACCAGTGCATTTTCCAAGTCATGGGTCCAGTCCAACAGACAGAAGCTGTTTTAGATATTACAGCTTTATAACCGATATAGAACACGCATATGTCCTTTCTGTATACGATATTTGATTGCTTTCAATAGTTCTCGACTCTTATATTGAAAAATTCCGTATGTAAATAAATGCAAAATTTTAATTTAGTTCAATAAGATTTTATTATCACTAAAAAAACTAATTTTTATTATTTTTAAATCCATTATTATTGAATTAGGAAGGAAAATTCCCTTATTTAAAAGGGAACATACATATACATCCCTAGACACTTGATAGGAATTCCGATCAAATCTTTCCTTTCTTTCTTTCTCTGGTAAATATGTAAAATCTGGCCTCTATAGAGTCATAAAATGTAAAGAGCGCAAGTCTTTAAAACTCAAATCGATTTTCCTCGCGGAATCCATTTCGTTCATAACTCATATTAATTAAAATCTCAGCCTCATAACGCATTCTACATGCTCCATGAGCACGCATTTATAATTTCATTAACGGATACTGAATGCTGCGGATGTGGCTGGGAGAAACCGCCTCTGTCTCAGCTTGCTGCAAGCATGAAAAACTGTTAAATCTTCTTAAGCTCATCTGCTGATGCGATGTTTCTGAAGAGAATGAAATATACACACAGAGTATTTATAATCGCTTAACATCGTCCATTTACGGTGAAAAATAGTTAAATGCGTTAAAAGCATTTTTTATATCTAAATTTCTTGTGATTATTATTAATTACACAATTGTCTACTTTTAATATATGCTAATTCATCGTTCATCCGATATATTTAATATTTTTCTGTGTTTGAATTTAAGTTGGTTTTTCTTTAATTCCATTATTATTAAAGGGAACAGTGAGTATTGAAAGGAACAGTAAATTGAACAGTGGTTCATCTTTAAACTTAAAGTGAGGCAGTTTTTGCATTATTAAAATGTCGGCAACATTATCGCCTTCTGACGATGAAGCAAAGCGCTAAAATCAACATTTTGCTGAAATATTTAACTTGACTTCACTCGACTTTTCCACTCATCCATCATCTTGCGCGGATGCGGATGCTTCCCTCCTCTTCTTTCGCAGCTAGCGGAGGACTTTCACGTAGTATTTCAGCCACGCAACAATGCAGCCATTTAATCAAACAGTTTTGATTAACTTCATCAGCAGTAAACGTGCTGCAGTTGATTTTGATGGCAGAATGATGAAGGACGAGAAGAAGACATTCTGCAGCCGTAGAAAAATTTAGGTCTGTCTGACTGTGGTTAAGACGTGTTACCTGAATAGTTTGTTTCTTGGTTTTTTTCTCTGTTAAAATCTATGTTTCCAAGCGCTTTTATGCTTTAATACGGAATATAAAGCCTTTAAAGTTCTTGTATTGTCGGTTTCGTTTCCTGATTAAATTAGCTAGGAATTTTTTTATGATTTTATTCAACTGTTTTTATGGTTGGTTTTATTCAACTTTGACTTTGGTTTTATTCAACTAAATTCAGTATTTAAGAGGGATTTAAAAGGTTTATAAATAAAATTAACGTTTACATTGAAATGTTACTCATACGACCCGGTGGCCAGGAATTCTACTGTCAACATTTCAATCGATAGACATATAAATTTCAATTGGATAGAAAGTAAATAGTATATAATACGAATAAAAAATCATTTGTATATAAGAATTATAACACAAATACAACAGTGTGTTATTATAAATGTAGTAATAGCAAAATAAATACTAGTAATATCAGTAATATCAAAAGTAAATTCAATAAAATGCAACACTAAACATCAAATATTGAAAAGTTAAGTTGGAAAACACTTCAGCAGAAAGTCTTGTTTTTCTTTTGTTGTGTAATATAAGTAGAAATGTTTTTTTTTTTTGTATAAATTTCACTGTTGAAAAGCCGAAACCATGAACTGGAAATACTTTTGATATATAGAAATCCGTGAACAGAACTTGCACCATAAGAAAGATGGAGTTTTAAGGATTCTATTTAGCTTCTTCGCCCAGATTTGACCTAAATACTGTTTAGGTAAATAGCATATTATCCTGAAATATCTCTCTTTTTCTCCATTGTAAAAGATTTCTGAATACATTGTCAAGTGTATTGTTTGCATATTTCATTGTCGAAATTCACACAGCAAACATCACAGTAATTGTTATGACAGCTTCCATTGTTCCTCCTCCTGTTTCTTTGCTTTCACCCACCTCTGTTAAGTTCAGAGTAGTTCAAAGTAGCTCCATGTGTGATTTATGAAAAGTTTTAACAGTTGTTGTTTCAATTACTACGAAGCACAAATATTTACACATATATAAACAAAGAATAGAAGCTCAGCTGCAAGTAGCACACAAATTTTATATAAAATAATAATAACAATTCCTAGATTAGAGAAATTTAACATGTTGATAAAATATCACAAAGATTTTAAATCGTAGTCCATGAATTCTTTTTGTTTTGGGACTCGCAATCAGGGACTTTAAAATTGTTGCAGACTTTTGGTAGTAAAATTATTCTTTCCGTTCCGTTCTTATTTAGGAGATTCCTGCAACCTATTTTTCTTTTTAAATTCCAACTACTTCCTTTCTAACCTTTCTTCTTTTTTCTCCACTTTCAGCGAAGTCCTTACGTTTACTTTTTGAACTGTGGAACGCTGCGTAACCGTTTCATTCTACGCCTGAATGAATCGCGCGATTTGGTGGAACGAGCTCGCGAATCGGTTTATTTAGTTCGAAAGTATGTGAAGCGGAAAATCTTGAAATGAAACCCTGAAAATATTCATAGCTTTTTTTTCATATTTATTCCATATCCAACTCGAAACAGGATGAGCCTGGAAACGTATCCGCAAATCGATGTACAGCGCACTTTGGAGGCGATGGACAACGACTTGGAGGAGACGAAACGCAATCTGACGGTGCTGTCAGCGACGCTCGATCGACGCGCCATCGACAAGCAGTACGCGGAGGCGTTGCGGGGTCTCTGCGGCGGCGGACTTCTAGGACTCAGCCTCATGATGGTCGCCGGTCTTTTGACATCATTTCTACTGACGATACTCGTCTACGCGGATTCTCATGCATGGATTTATTTGTCCAAGAGGTGATTAATACCCTGATTCACAAAGTCTTCGGCGAAGACAAGGTTTTTTGTCTTCACAAGTTGTTGCTGAAGACTGTCGTGGAATTCAGAAAGTCTTCTCGTCATAGAAGACAATCCTTTACGTCGCAGTTGTTTCCATTTTTCGCTGTTACGAAGGTTTTTGTATAAACTATGATTTTTGGTGCTGCCAAATTGTATTTATACAAAAGTTTAGCTTTAATGGTTATGTTGAATAATTGAAGACCTTGTAAAATGGGTTTTTGCAACAAAATTACTGTTTATAAATGTAGGGAAAAACTTAAACAATTATCCGAAGATTATTTGTTACAGTTCTTTAATGTTTTTATTGCATAAAGTGCTGCACGAAATGTGAGCAAAATTTCTTTCATTTAAAAAGCTTGCAACGCTGCAAGAGTTTGTCGGCCATTAAAAAAAGAAGTGAATACATGTGTGCATGCATGAATGTATGTAATCATGTAGTTCTAAGCAGTAGTAGCATGTAGTTAGTTTAAGTAGTTTATATATAACAAAAAATATATTTTAGAATTATAATCATATACTATATTGAGTTATACTCATATCTATGGAGTATTTACGCAATTAAATTTTCTAATTCGCGGCAAAAAATTTTCGAATTAAATGTAAATAAAAAACTACTAACAGTAAATATAAATTATTATCTTTCTACATATATTTTAATTGGTTATCATACACATTTTACTGAAAAATGCCATTTCTAATATGAAAATGCACCAAAGACAACAGCTAGGTAGCTGTTGTCTTTTTTGAGTCTACTCAACAACTGCTGAAGACTTTCTGGTTACCATATCATTACGTTAAACATGTTGTGGGCCTTAGCAAAGACACCAAAGTAGACAGTGCTTTGTCTTCAACAGCTGTTTGACGACGAGTAGACTTTCTGGCTTGCAAATGGTGAAAAAGACAACGGCAACAACTATATAACAACTAAAAAAGACTTTGTGAATCAGGGCATAAAACGATTATTTTAAGTTCCTTTAATTTTCACATTTTTTATAATGGATTTTTTTTTAATTGTTTCAAGAGTTTTCGTTGTTTCTTTAAGAAAAATCCTTCCTCTTTTTAATTGCGCTCATTTCCTTTCCAGACCCATTCTTGAGGCTGATAAGTCGGAAACCGCTCCACTGTTTCCCGCAAACACGCCCAACCCCAGCATCTCGCCGTCGGCGCCTCTTAACAGCGGCACCATAAATCGTACGCTGCTGCATCATCAGCAATCGCACGGCATCGGCAGCTCGGCGTCCACGATGGCCGGCGGCAGCGGCGGCGGCACTTTGGGATCGCACCGCAATGGCACTGCTGGCATGAGACAAGGGTTGGCATACAACAAACATCCTTCTCATCCTCCTCATCATAAGACTAAAGCCAGTGGCGCTGGCGGTGCCGGTGATGGCAGAGCCTCACCTTCACCCCCGCCCGGCTACGATGTTGTGGTGCATGGCACAAGGCATGGCTTTTTTTGATTTCTTTTCATTTTACATTATTCTTATTTTACTGTTGTGTATATTTGTGATTTCGGCGATTATAGTGCATTCGCGATAAAGTGAACTAAATGCAAATGAAATGTGGGCCGCGTTTTCGATTTTATCCATTACAGATTTGATATTTTGCGGAAATTATAGAAATTATAATATTGAATTCATGAAAATACGTTAGAGACTACGGGAAAACTACGAGTAGTACTCGAAACCAATTCTAAGAGAAATAAAAATAAAGGAGAAATGCTGATGTCATTCTTTTAACTACAAAAAAGTATGCATTACATACAGAGTCCTGTATTTATTCTACCTTTAACACGCACTATAGTCAACGTGTCATGATATTTCTTGACTTTCTTTTGATGTTCTCTTTATCGCTATTGCACTTTAAACACATGATGTTTATTTTTTGATGTTATAATTGATAAAAGTTCGTTTTTTCATTTGGAAATGAATTGAGTTTTATAGAAGTTTTGCTATGTATTCAACGTGGAAATGCGCCACTAGATAAAAGATAATCGATTAGGTAAACTTAACGTCCCCACAGAGTAAAATAAAGCGACGTAACATTCGCTTCTTTACAACGTATATGATTTAATGTCTATAATTTCAAAATGAATTAAGTCTGCGTTCTATTTATGAAATGAGCTGCCATTCGTTTGCTGAAAACATTTCATTTCCGTAAATACTACAAAATCTCTGGAGCTATAAACGACATTTTGTGGAATATCTAGTAAATTATTCAACTAGTAAATACCATTAATCTAGTTAATGCTTTAATTTCTTTTTAGTATTTTCATTTGCGGCAATAAGAAGTTGTTCGTTAATTTAAACGGGATTAATTATAAGGCGGGATTATGACATATGCATGAAAAAAACCTTGAGTAGGTTTGCCCATAAAAATTGGGTGGTTCGGGAGGACCTCGTATGCATACTTAAGCTTATCCTCTCGATAGTTGTAGTTGTTTCTAAATACCGTGTGGAACTTCCGTTTATACCATGTCTCTATTCCCATAAAAGCTACATTATCTTGGTAATATGCCTGCATTTCCATTGGTTATCCAGCGCAATTAATAATCTAACCCCTTTTTAAATTGTGAATTTGAAAAAGAAGCAATACTTAGAAGTACATTCCAAGTGTAACCGATGTTAGCTTCTTAGATTAATGTTAATCTATTCCCATCTGCAATTCGATTTCTATTGATTTTGTCTTAAAATTCCGTAGTTATGATTTTGGATAAATTCTCAAAATAAGCAATATAATAGAAATATTAAAATAAAATACGGATTAATTTTGCGTTCAGGCTCCAATTTTAATTACCATTTAACCGCCATTCAGACGATGCTTTCTGTGTTGTTTACTCTGTCAAATTCACTTGTTTTACACAGAGCCTTTTATCCTGTTTCCATAAAGACATTTAATCCAGTGAAGTTCTTCCAAAATTTATCAGCTGAACAGCTGTTTCCATACATAATCGTGGATAGTAATGGTAATTATCTGTCAAGCACAATAGCACTAGGCGGGAAGAAGTCTGGAAATGCGAAGTCAAAACCCGATTTTTGTATTTGGGTTTTTTTGGGCGCAGCAAACATTTTAATAGAGTTCAAACAGTTTACTCCAAAATTATGGAAACTGTTAGTGATACACTATAACGGCAAAATTTGTAATGAGTAAATGCGTAATTTAGCGATGGATTAGTGTTAATTCATTTTAGCCTCTTATTTCGTAAATAGTGGGGAAGGAGCCTGAGCTTAGTATAAAGAAAGTTATGTCAATAAGAAATTTTTCCAAATTCATTATATATATTTTGTGTTAAAAGCTGGTTTCTAATCGAATTTTTATTCTCTTTGTTAAAATTTAATTAAAACTAATTTGCGTAGTTTTTTAAATATTTGCACATGCATTTCTATGTACATATTCATTCACCTACTTTTAGGCATACGCACACACATACACACGCGCACAGCTATTCACATTTCAACACACATTTCTATGGATGAATGTTTATTTTATTTTAATTAAAATCAATCTAATATTAAATTTAAAATTATTTGTAAAAGCGAAATGCAAAACAAGGCGCTCATTTGAAATTCCTGTATTCGTAGAATAAATCATGTTTTTCATTTATGTTTCACTCACATGAACATAAAAAAACGCCACTAACACACATACAAAAACACACAGCGACACCAAACAAATGAAAACAGACACAATCAATAAATATCAATATAAAGCAAAATATTTTCGCCACATTTAAAATTGTTGATTTTTTATTTCATTAAATTAAACACGATCGATTTATTTATGGTTTTATTCATGTGCCAGCCTCAGGGGAGAAAGAGAAAGGTAACTAAAAAGAGGCTGAGAGAAAGTGTGTGTGTGTGTGTTTGTGTGTATACTTCTTCGCTTGGAATGCCGCATCACGTCCAGCGCTGCACCAGCAGCACTAAATCCTATGAACAGGATGCGCCTGCTCGTTCATAGGAAAGCTTGAAGCGCTGGGTATATTTTTTAGAAGATTTCCTCCTTTCCGAAACACTCACTCATTTATGTGTATTTTGCTATATTAAATTAACAGTCAATAATGTGATTATTTCCAAATTTTATTAGTATATTGATAAATTGATGTGACCCATTGTTGGCTCAAAATTGTAGTCGAAAAAAGTCATTTTGACAGAGTAATCAGTGGAATTTATGAAAAACACTTCTTTCAATTACCTTTAAATATTTAATTAATATAAAATGAAAGAAACGTGGAATTTATTGCAGTTGATTTCGAAATTCTGCAAAGAAAAAGAAACGCAAGTCGCTAAAATATTTTGCAATTTTTACTATTAATTGTGATAAAGTGGTACGTGGGGTAAGCGGTGGCTTTAACGCTAATGATGCCCCGCAGCATTCTCAAAAGGAGTGAAGTGTGTGTGCGTATGTTCTTTTTAAATTGCCCTTGTTTTGACCTTGATTAGCAGTCATTTTTTTTATTCACAAAGCACTAAAAATAAATGATTAAATTAGTTTTTAATGTGAACTTTTTCACTCGCCGTCCTGACGCCGCATTAAACATAATTATGGACGGGGAGGGAGGTAGGAGGAAGAGGAGGGAGACGCCTCCATGCCTTTAATTTTTGGTCACAAAATTTGTTCCTTTCTCTTTCACTCTTTCATCTTACATGAAATTTCTTTTTCTTGTGCTTAAAATGAAATCCAACCAAATTCATTTCTTTCTTTTCTCTTTCTCCTCTTCTCGTTTCTCCTTTTTGCTACTTTTTCGGCTGCTTCCGACCACCAACAACCACAGAACTGGGCACCACACCCTCGGACGTCTGCCGTCTCATCATCAGCCGTCGTCATCGTATCTGTCGGGCCCCAACAACGGCAAATACGCGACGCTCAGCAAACAGTGTAAAACGCTCGAGTCCAACGACTTCTACTGAGAATCGCTTGCCTGCAACACCGCTGCAGGCACCAACAGCACCACCAGCCACGCCTCGCTCAAGAACATATTCGCCTCGGCCACCCTGCCCCGCTCCTCCGCCTCCTCCATCAAGTCGGTGCTTTCCGCGCAGACGGCGCACTCCATCTGCAAGTCGATCGGCGGCGACCTCGACAACCCTCTCGCCAACCACTACGACGACAAGGACCCGCGTGACGTCACCAACAACGGCTTCAACCGCTTCGATCCGAAGTATGTCAGCATCGGGCCGAAGGCGGTGCGAGGCGGCAGCAACAGCCTCAACTTCGCAGCAGCCTCGGCGGCCAACAGATGCGCCACGCTGCGTCACGTCGGGCGCTACGGTGGGTCGCTGAAGGGCGCCAGTCCGTCGCCGAATCTGCGCAGTGCGAAGACGCCGTCGATCGCCACGGTCAGCAAGGATTACTGCCAGCAACCGGACTGCATCCCGCAAGTGTACAAAGCCGAGCCGATCCCGGCGCCGCAGCAGGTGCAGCCGTCGCCACAGCCGCCGCAGCTGCCGCCCGCGCCGTCCTTGAAGCCAAAGTCGGCCAACACGTTCACCGATATTCCAGGCACGACAGGCGTTGGCAGCTGCTATGCCAAGGAACAGCACCAACTACAACTGCAGCAGCAGCATTTGCAACAGCTCAAAGAAGTGCAGCCGCCGCCGCCACCGCCACCACAGCCACAGCAGCAACAACTGCCGCAACCACAGCAGCAGCAACCGCAGCTGCATCCATCCACAACCCACATCCTGCCATCCTCCGCCGTTTACAGCATTGAAACTTCAGGTTATCAGCAGCAGCAGCAACAGCAGCCACATCAACAGCAGCAGTTCGCGAGCGCCGCACCTGCCGCTGTGCCGCGTGAGCCGCCGCCGTCGTCGTCGCGGGATGCAACGCGTCAACAACGCTCACTTCATCCAGTTTCAATCATCAATCAGCCGCTGCCCGAGATACCGCAGCAGCAGCCGCTTTCGAAGATATCGCCGCAGCCGCTGTGCGCCGCCAACCTCAATCAGTACCGCTCGCTGCAGAGACCCTCGCAGAAGCTGCAAGTCCCTCCGCAGACGCAGCAGCAGCATCAGACTCCTCACACTTATCAGCAGCAGCAACAGCCGCCGTCCTTGCCGCCTAAAAATCGTCACAAAGACAACCGCGCCTCCGTCGCCAATGCCAACCACATGCAGACGCTGCCGCCGAAGTCCGCCAGCCTGAGGCAGCAGCAGACGTCTTCGCTGAACTTCGGCTACGAGCGCAATCGTGAACGATCATCGGAGCGGCCGCGGCGCTCGGAGACGCTGGACAACGGCCGGATGTCGTACATGGAGCAGTACGGCGGCGCTTTGAAGAAGCAGCACTCCTACGATCCGGCGTATCCGCAGCACTACTACCACCAACAGCAGCCGCTGCAACCCCTGCTGCCGCAACGAAACTCGGCCAACGTCATCGCGTCGAACTCGCATCAGCGCAGCGACAACAACAACTTCCATCACACGCATTCCGCCAACAAACAGCAGCAGCAGCAGTACAACGATCAGCAGCATCTCTACTATCGGTCGCTGAAGCGCGGTAGTTCGCATGCCAACAACGATCTGTATTCAGTGACAGAGTTGTAGGAGTGTGCCTGCTGCGGCGGCGGCGTTGATGTTGTTCGCAGTGGCGCTTGCGCCGCCATCGCAGCAACATCGGCCGCCACGACCGCAGCGGCGGCATCGGCAACTGTCGCTCCACCTGCTCCATTGCCTCCCAAAACAACGAAGCTGCAGCAGCATCGTTCGGCCTCCTACCACGGCGCCGGCCACAGCCCGAATGCAAACATCTGCGACGAGCACGAATACGACGAATACAACCCGGCGCCGACGCGCCATCGGCAGCAACAAACTGCTCAGCGCGCACAACACGGCGGCCGCGGCGGCTCAGGAGCGAAACATGCGCAGCAACATCAGCGCTCGGCTACGTTTGATGTCGCCGATGCACGCGACTACGAGTTGCAGCGCTTGGGCAATCGACGCGCCCAGCAGCAGCAACTGCAACAGCTGCAGCACGCTGCTAGTTTAAGCAACAGCAAACATCGAGAGCATCGTGAACATCGATCGCATGAACGGGAACGCGAGCGCGAACGGTCACGCGGGGATCATCGTGCCTCAGCCGCGGCCTCGTATGTGATTGACAGTGATGTCGGTTGCGGTGGCGGCGGTGGAGTCAACAGCAGCAGCATCGTTCCGAACGGAAGTGTGCCGCAGCATCTCCGTCAGCAGCGTCGCGAGAAGACCTTCAAAGTATGATTTTTAGAGACGTCATAAAAATGCTCCAGCACACCTCCGCGGAGAGCAGCCAGGACCACGAAGGCGACAGTTGCTGGTTGAATGCTTGACGCGAGGAGGCGGCGGAGGCGTTTTAACGCGGTTTTGTAATAATAATTGTAATAAGCGAATTTATGCTAACATCAACAGCAACAACAATATTCAAAAAAGTGCGCCCCAGTTTCTTTAGAATACTAGATTTTAAAAAATGTTATCGAATGTCAAGCAAAGAAAACGGAAATTACGTTCAAACGTCAATACGAAATGAAAGAGGTTAGTAAAATGACGCCGAAACGTCCCAGTGGAAAGAACTTCCCAGGGGAAACGATATTCCAATGACGGCATTTAAATCGATCGAATGTCACGTGATGAACACAGAATCCTGTGTAATATGTGAAAGAATTGGATTTTATTTATAAAGTGGACTTTTGATAGCAAAGTGAATTAGCACGTATAAAAGAAATCGTTACTCTCAATTATACTTCTCAACTGTAGAAACAGAAAACCAGAACCAAAGCGACGAATCGTCCGACGTGCCTTTTTTTTTTTGCTTTTTATTCTTTCATCAGAAACACAGCCGATGAAAGCGTAGGAGTTTTGACCAATCCCTGGATCATATGGTCATCAGGAATTGTTGGACTTCCAGTCCAAATGTAACTTCTGTGCTTCTTCGTATAGCAATTTCGATTTATGTTTCATTTACGCAAAGAAAAATTCGAAAATGTCACACGGGGAAAAGAGTAATTAGGAAGAGAGGAAAGGTAAGAAAAAGAGATGTGGATCATATGTCAATGTTGCAAACTCTAATAAAATTGAGTAGTTGTTTATACCCCTTTTAACAAGGCGTGGGCCGTGTTGTCCACCTTGAAGAAGTCAAAATCCTTTCTTTTTTCTCGAATTTTTTACAGGCAAAAATTAAATGATCATTGTCTTCTTGATTCCACAGACGTCACACAAATCATTCTCAGCCACTTTAATCATATTGAGATAAACTTTGTTTTAAGTATGACCTGTGATGAGTCTGTTTATTGATTTAATGTCATGCGCTTTAAAGTTTGTGGAGAGTAACCAGTGTTTCACCGGTAGTTTCGGAAACATGTTGGCAAAAATAACTCCATTACCAACAGGGCTTTCGCTATATCTCGTAGCACAACGATTTTTGAGGTGTTGGCTTTAATCGAATGCGGGAAGTAGACAGACACAATCATGAGATTGACAGACAGATTGGTAGTTTTTACAATCAGAAAGTCTAGATCAGAAATAAAGGGAATTTTGATGAATTTAATGTTGCTGCGGAGAGCAATCGCAATACCACCATAATTATCTCTTCTGTTTTTATAGGCTAAATTAAAATTTAGGATTTTAGAGTAGTTCTGGGTTTCATCCACGTGAAAAATTTCCGATTAAACCGCAATATGAATATTTTGTCTATTTAGAAAGAATTCGAGCTGATCTTTATTGGATCTTAAACTTTGTACATTATATTGTAGTATATTTGTCATAGACTTGAGTATTTCAAATAAACTTTATACGCCCTACATCTAGGGCGTTTATAGAATTTAGTTGCCTAATATTCATTAGGATTTCTTTCGTCTTGGGAAATTGAATGATTGAAAACGGTGATTTGATTATCTAAGTCATCATACGACTTAGAGATTTTCGCTCGAATATTCAGCCCCTTGAAAAACAGTTTAACACTATCTGTAGGTAGTGAAACATACGAGCCATTTTGTTTTGTTTTCCCTTCTGGTAGCCTTTATGATCGGAACTGGGGACTGTATATTCTTTAAAAGATATTCAATATCAATATCTGTCGGTACATTAAATATAATGCCGTTTATAGAATTTAGTTGTTGCCTAATATTCATTAGGATCTCCTTCGTCTTGGGGTTGAAAGAGTTATAAGTCGAAGTATAACCAAGCAATTTCGAAATTGAATGATTGAAAACGGTGATTTGATTATCTAAGTCATCATACGGCTTAGACTTTGTATTGCTCCTATCAGAGGTGAAGGAATTCTTGAATCTTGTTGAAGGCGAAAAATTGTTGGAATGGGAGTTGCATTCATTTGCAAGTTTGTTCTACACCTTCATTACATTGTTGGGAGTTTTACCTGCTTGCACTTGGAGTTTTTTTTGCACTGACGCCGGCCTTTTCAGAGCCTGCGAATAGGATAGAATGCATGTGTCTGGCTGCAGGTTTTGTGTTGTCTACCAGTGTCGGTTTCGTGGGTTTGGATTTTAGTGCCGGGAATTCTTATTTGTCATCCAGGCTCATTAATGGAGCGAACTTGTTCTGAAAAACATTCGAATATCTAGTATTAATTTCTTTAAAGGATAAGTTTTCAAGGACCATGGTTTTTTTGACTGCACAGGCTTTTTCTCTTGCCTCACACGTTCTTAGCGTGGGCGCATGCGACCCTTTACAATTGATGCACTTTACCGGAAGGCATGCGTTACCCGTATCGTGAACCTGGAAGCACACTTTGCAGCACGATTCTTTTTGCCTGCATTGCTTGGACATGTGATTGAAACGGAAACACTTGTAACACTGACCAAATGCAATGAAGTGTTTTACTTTGATTAATGTGTGCTCCTTGTATGAGATTTTCGCTCGTATATTCAGCCCCTTGAAAAACAGTTTAACACTATCTGTAGGTAGTGAAACATACGAGCCATTTTGTTTTGTTTTCCCTTCTGGTAGCCTTTATGATCGGAACTGGGGACTGTATATTCTTTAAAAGGTATTCAATATCAATATCTGTCGGTACATTAAATATAATGCCGTTTATAGAATTTAGTTGTTGCCTAATATTCATTAGGATCTCCTTCGTCTTGGGGTTGAAAGAGTTATAAGTCGAAGTATAACCAAGCAATTTCGAAATTGAATGATTGAAAACGGTGATTTGATTATCTAAGTCATCATACGGCTTAGACTTTGTATTGCTCTTATCAGATGTGAAAGAATTCTTGAATCTTGTTAAAGGCGAAAAATTGTTGGAATGGGAGTTGCATTCATTTGCAAGTTTGTTCTACACCTTCATTACATTGTTGGGAGTTTTACCTGCTTGCACTTGGAGTCTTTTTTGCACTGACGCTGGCCTTTTCAGAGCCTGCGAATAGGATAGAATGCATGTGTCTGGCTGCAGTTTTTGTGTTGTCTATCAGTGTCGTTTTCGTGGGTTTGGATTTTAGTGCCGGGAATTCTTATTTGTCATCCAGGCTCATTAATGGAGCGAACTTGTTCTGAAAAACATTCGAATATCTAGTATTAATTTCTTTAAAGGATAAGTTTTCAAGGACCATGGTTTTTTTGACTGCACAGGCTTTTTCTCTTTACCGGAAGGCATGCGTTACCCGTATCGTGAACCTGGAAGCACACTTTGCAGCACGATTCTTTTTGCCTGCATTGCTTGGACATGTGATTGAAACGGAAACACTTGTAACACTGACCAAATGCAATGAAGTGTTTTACTTTGATTAATGTGTGCTCCTTGTATGAGATTTTCGCTCGTATATTCAGCCCCTTGAAAAACAGTTTAACACTATCTGTAGGTAGTGAAACATACGAGCCATTTTGTTTTGTTTTCCCTTCTGGTAGCCTTTATGATCGGAACTGGGTACTGTATATTCTTTAAAAGGTATTCAATATCAATATCTGTCGGTACATTAAATATAATGCCGTTTATAGAATTTAGTTGTTGCCTAATATTCATTAGGATCTCCTTCGTCTTGGGGTTGAAAGAGTTATAAGTCGAAGTATAACCAAGCAATTTCGAAATTGAATGATTGAAAACGGTGATTTGATTATCTAAGTCATCATACGGCTTAGACTTTGTATTGCTCCTATCAGAGGTGAAGGAATTCTTGAATCTTGTTGAAGGCGAAAAATTGTTGGAATGGGAGTTGCATTCATTTGCAAGTTTGTTCTACACCTTCATTACATTGTTGGGAGTTTTACCTGCTTGCACTTGGAGTTTTTTTTGCACTGACGCCGGCCTTTTCAGAGCCTGCGAATAGGATAGAATGCATGTGTCTGGCTGCAGGTTTTGTGTTGTCTACCAGTGTCGGTTTCGTGGGTTTGGATTTTAGTGCCGGGAATTCTTATTTGTCATCCAGGCTCATTAATGGAGCGAACTTGTTCTGAAAAACATTCGAATATCTAGTATTAATTTCTTTAAAGGATAAGTTTTCAAGGACCATGGTTTTTTTGACTGCACAGGCTTTTTCTCTTGCCTCACACGTTCTTAGCGTGGGCGCATGCGACCCTTTACAATTGATGCACTTTACCGGAAGGCATGCGTTACCCGTATCGTGAACCTGGAAGCACACTTTGCAGCACGATTCTTTTTGTCTGCATTGCTTGGACATGTGATTGAAACGGAAACACTTGTAACACTGACCAAATGCAATGAAGTGTTTTACTTTGATTAATGTGTGCTCTTTGTATGAGATTTCCGTTAGTATATTCAGCCCCTTGAAAAACAGTTTAACCCTATCTGTAGGTAGTGAAACAATCGAACCATTTTGTTTTTTTTTTCCATTCTGGTAGCCTTTATGATCGGAAGTGGGGACTGTATATTCTTTAAAAGGTATTCAATATCAATATCTGTCGGTACATTAAATATAATGGCCACTTTTGACAGGAAATGTGGCAAAATAAAAGCTTTATAATTGTATTTCACAAGGTTCGTATTTGTTACTAGCGCGTTGGCAGCGGAGGCACTATTGAACATTACTTTACATCTGTTGAAACCAATTTTTTGTATTTCGTTTATACCCACAACCTTCAGATTTGCTAACACATTTGTTAAAGCGATTGAATTTATTGGCACAGATTTTTCTGCCGATAGCGTGTCAACGTATACCATAAAGGAAATTTTTAAGTCACTGTCATATAATTGGGTTTCAGAATTTATGTTATGTTTGGTTTTTTCTGTCGGTGGCGTCACAATCTCATTTTCTGTGGGATTTCCATCTCCCACAGAGACTTCCATCCTTCTCTTCTTAAACGCGTCACTAGGGGCGCCTTGAACAACTTGGCTGACAATGATCCGTGCAACTTACCTGTAGTGAATCCAATAAATTTTCTCTTTAATCGACACAAAAATGTAAAAAGGCCTCATCAAGAGTGCCCGGCATACTATTCACCTCGTTAAAAGTCTTAAATTTCTTCACAAAAATTAGGAGAAACGTTTGATTTATCGCGATTAGAAAAACACAGATCCACACTCTAAGGCAATCAAACCGATGCGAGGTTCTTACGCGCTTAACGACAGTCCTACACAAATTAAGCGCCGGCAGTCTAAAATTTTGTTGACTTCTTCTCTTTGACGAATATTTTACATAAATTATGAAACTGAAAAATTGAATTGAAGTTTATATCAAAAGTGAAATGATTAACATTGAAATTCACATTTTTGCGATAAAATAAATTTACTTGTCAAAACGGAATCATTTTTCGCACTACTCTAATAAATTTGGCACCACACAGAAAATATCCCCAATTTTTTACTTTAAAGTCTGCAAGACATACTTCAAAAAAATTAGAGCGTAAGTTAAACATAAAATTCTCTCAGAGCACAGCGCCTGGTTCGTTTCCTAAGTCTCTCATAAGAATGTGTTTAAAATTCGACGGTGCGGCGACTCGGTCGCTCTGGTTCTGGTTAATCAATCAAGAGTCCCGATTCAGTTCCACAACTGAAACTTTCACCAGCTGCAGCAACAAAGGAAAATACAACAGCAAACCACAAAAGTCATTCACTAACAACACGAATAACACTAAACACAAAGGGAACACAGAATTCTGTTCCATATCCAAATTTGTTCCTTGAAAATTACTTGCAATTGTTTGTCTTTTTTCTTTTCCTGCTGAAATGAATTAAATATTAAACTATTTAATTAACAGTTGAACGAATTTATTAATTATTTTCTTCTGCAACGCATCGATTTGTGTACTGAGTCGTTTCTTTATCGTTTTGTTTTTATTGATCACTTCAACAAATGATAATTATTATTATAAGATCCGATATCAAAAACGAATCAAAAATTTTTGTGACGTCTTAAAAAACACGAAATGAACAACAACATCAAAGCAAAAAATATATACACGAAAATAAAAACATCAACCAAAAACCAAGAAAAACAAAAAAAATTAAATAAATGATCAATTAAATACACACAAAAAAATAGATGAAAGCCGAGGATAGATGGAGAACAATAGATTAAAAAATTACATACTTAACTAAGATTAAAAATTATTCACATTTCGAGAACCGACGAAGTATAAACTATTATTATATTTAAACAACTGTAAATAAAAGAACAAAAAAGAAAAGTCAAAAGAAATTAACAAAAACCGCAATCGAAAAAACTTTCAAATATTTATTCAGGTCTAAAAATGCATTTAACGGATGTTGTTCTTTTTTAAAGTTTTACATTAGAAGACAAAAAACGAAGCTTATCTATTTTATTTAAAATGTTTAACTTAATCGCCTTTAAAACGCTTTTGTAAATATTAATTATTAAAAATATGAATATTTTTTGCAGACGCTTACACACAGACACAACAAACACACACACCTACGCTGGCGGCAATAAAGAAATTTACGAATTTCCTCTAAATTTGCTTTACTAAACAAAATGTAAAAATTTAAAGAGCCATTTACAGTTTTGCTGTAATCAATTCGCGTCGCTTTTCACCGCTCTCGCTGCTCACTGCACTTCTTCCAGAAATACTCCTTTCACATAAAGAATCATTCATTCATTCAAACAAACATACAACTACTCATAGATATATACACCTACGAGTATAATTAGAAAACCGCAAAAGCTACGACCTTCAAACACGGGAAAATAATTACTTTAAATGTTGCAATTCAAGATTACATTTAGTTTAGGAAAGTAAACAAACGGTCGAGGGATAGACGGATGTATCTTTAATTGTTATTTCTGCTGTGCAGATGCAAATAAAGACTTCGATCTTGGAATATATGAAAAGTTAAAATCAATACCCTTAAAAATAAACACAAGAAAAAGTACACAAAAGAAATAAGAAGCATTTAAAATTGATGTTAACACTAAATTTAATGTGAAACTAACTTTAAGCTAACTGTTATAAATATGTATATAATTCAATCAAATCAAATCAAAGAAAAAAACCAATTAATCAAATACTTAAATCAAACGAAACTCTTAAATCAAATGCACGATAAATCGAAAAAACATTCGTAGAAATGTCCATATAAATGAGTTCAAACACAACGTTGACGTATCTTTAAAATAAATGAGAGAAAAACAATCAAACGATTGAAATAATAATCAATTCAGCAATCTATTACAATCCAATAACAATAGCAATATTATTATAAATCTGTCGATCCGATGATATCTAATTCAATTCTAATCAAAAACCTCTAAAACTATATTAAAAAGTATTGTAAATTCAACGTAGTATTAAACATGAATATAAATGCAACCGAATCTATTATTAGCCTCGTTTCGGTTGACTTACGAAAGTTAACGTACGCGATGTCGGCGTCAGCGAAGCTCTGCTTTTTATGTTCTTTCGAAATGAGGCTGCATTGTAAACGCATCTATATTCTAATTCTAACAGGATGGAAACATAAACGTAAATGATTAGAAGACTTACCTTCAAAATTAAAACCACTTTCTATAGGCATTTCTATAGTTAAATTGATTTAAATTTGAGCAAACTTAACTAGAAACTACAACACATCGTTCATCACAGACTTTCCATGAATTATGTTTCATTCAATTCCATTCTCAGAGCTGGATCCGTTATTTCGTGGCGTTTCGAGACTCGGTCGCGATTCGTGGATCGCGAGGCTCAATTCGTATCGAATAGAAGTTTATTTAAATTGGAATAGAAAATTTCTTGTCTGTTTGGGCAATGTAGTAGATTTTATAGTTTATAAAGCCAAATATTTTGAAATTTTTGTTTCTCCACCGTTGCGCATTTATAAATATTAAAACATGACTCTTATTGCTTCTACTGCAACTATAAAACAACTGTTAAAGTGTGCGTTTTCGTAGCTCCTTGCCCAATCCAGTGACAATTAAACAGGAATTTGGAATAGACAGAAGCAACGTTTCGCAAAGGACAACGAGCATATATTATGTTATAATATATGCTCGTTGCAAAGGAGCAGCAATAGAAAAATCATTATACAAACAACTTCAACAACAAATTAGTAAATTCATTGGAGTTCAACAACGACTGAATTAAGTTTTATTTTCGAAATCAATCTGTATCATTTGTCTACGCAGACTCCACATTTTTTTACAATGAGATTGGTGCGACTGATTGCCGCAATCATTGTTTCTGTGCCCACCAAAGAGTTGGTTGGTTGGATTTATTGCATTTCCTGGTATCTACTTTCCTAAGTCTGCATTCCTTATTAATAGCATCATTCCAACAAAACTTCAGAGCAAATTTATTCGAGTCATCAATTTTCTTCGTTGCAGCAGGAATAGCATCAGCAAAGACAGTCTGAAGATTTCCGCAAAGCCAGAAAATTCAGATAGATGGATGAAAATTTATTCTTCGTCTTGTAAAGTAAAACTATCACATTTAAATGCGTTTGTGAATGACAGATCAATAATCGAGCCATTTCCATCAGGATCAGAAGGGAATGGTTTTAAATTCTTTAGTCAATTTGCTCAAAGTTTTTACATTCATTAGTTTCTTTTGTTTCGAAAACGGCATCCAGGTATAACGATTTTCATAATATCTGAACATATGTGTAATACTTACCTTGCATTTATATATTTCTTTGCATTCTTGTACAAGAACTTCGTAATACGATTCTTCTGCAATCGGAACGTTTATGGAAATCGTATCTTTATAGATGATCCTTTTTTAAATCACGATTATTAATTACAGGTTTCAAACCAAGTTTCACGTCAATTAAAGTTTTTAATGCTGATTTCATTGCTTTATAAAATCCTATAAGAATATCAACGAAGCCGAAATTTTTGAAAGTGTTGCTTAGAGCAAGGCAGGAAGCGGTATTTCAGACTTAATAATCTGGCTTTAAAAATAAATTCAAAGTAAATTTATCAAAATTTAACAACAACATTGATGCGACTTTTTGCTAGGATTTTGAAGGCTTCTACACATTGACTAATATCACAAGTATATCAACCATTGAGCAACAGAATCGCCACTATTTTTATATAATTTGAATAGTAATGTTGTTTTTTTTATAAAAATTTAAATTAAATTTTGTGTTTTAGTTATGGAATTTTTTGTTTGACCATAATTAAGAAAATATCTGATGTGGTCAACAAATGACTTCCTTGTAGTCATTAATTTCAATTAAAAAAAGTTGTATTTATGTACGCATAAATGTTATACCTAGCAAAAGCTCAGTGAGCTAGTAAATGCAGTAAGAGCACCTCGGAACGAGCAGTTAGAAACCCTGATTTATTTATTGAGATAAACCTGGATAATTTATTGAGACGCTTAAACACTTCTACTAAACAAAACAGACCTTTAAACTAGGTATAGAACGTATTCGTTGACTAATTTTGTCCAATTTTTCAATACATGACCATCACGCGATAACAAAGAATATTTCTGCCATTACATTCCGATATCTCCCACGGTGCTGTCGTCGTAGTGATTTCAACGGACAGACAGGCAACATTCGGAAACTTCTAAATCGACGGAAGGAGATGATGTTGATCAAGAATATATGGACTCTTCTATATCTATCTCGTCTATGTAGTTCTATGCGATACACATTTCGGGACACAGTAGAATATAACTTTTAATCGTTGAAAGTGTGCACAGTATAAAATAATGGCGATTCCGTTGCAGAAAGTTTTTTAATTTTATAACTAGAGAAATATTTAAATTAAATACGTATAGAAATTAAATGTTGTATATTCCATAATTTAAACATTTTCCGTAATAAAAATTGTAAATATTGAATTATTTGTAAAAAATAATCTTAATCATAATGAAAGGAGGTTTTACTCAAAAAAAAAAATCTCCCATGTTTACTTTTAAATAAAAAATAAGCGCAAATAAAACTCAAATATTATCGAATACGTTAAATCTAAATAAAACTTAAATATAATTCAATCATTAAGAAATAACTAACGCAAGAACATTAGTTTAAATTGAAACACCAAACCAAATACAATTTCAAGAATACAAATCCCAACACGGAAAATTGACGGCCATCATCAATAAAATGCGATGATGAAATTTTGTCATGAAAATTATTAATGCTTAAGACTCAACATTTATGATTAAAGTTAGTTGAAATATTAGACTCAAATTAAAGTAGTTAAATATTTAAAAAATACACAATAATAAATTGTTAGTGATGTTGAATTTAAAATTTTTAAAACATAAAAATATTTAAACAATTAAATAAAATATACATGAAAAATAGTTTTAAATAATTGCAGTAAAATAGAGAATTAAACCAAGAATTATTAATGCGTATAATTTTCATATACGAAACAGTAACTGATCGAATAAATAATACTGTTCTGCATACTACACAAAAAAGTATTAAACAATAAATACAAAAAAATAAGCAACACTGTTAAAAAGCTTAATACGTTTATTTTCATCTGATATAGCAACATTTAGAATTCCTTTTTTTGTTTGCGATTACCATTGATTAAGCTTATTAATATACCAAAAACAAAAATCACTTTTTAGTTTTAGAATCGAAGACATTGCATCGTATATATTATAGCAAATGTTATTGTTAATTTTCTCCTTTGACGTATTTATTGTATAAACGAAAATCTAAGTCTTTGTATTTATTAACGACTGTAGATACACATATATAAAAATATATATAGTGCATAAAATTTACAAATTAATATTACTTACGAATGAAAACTAGAGATATTGAAAGAATAAAAAATTACAGTACATTACTTTAAAATTAACAGCAAAAACATTTTTAAGCGTTCATTCGCTGTATTACAAAAAGAAAACCTAATTTATTTTGCTGCTGAAGTAAATCAATTCAAACAAAAAACCCAAGTAAAAAATATAGAATTTTAAAACGAAATCTTAAAAGTAAAAACAAATTAAAAATTTTAACAAACATCCCATTGAAAAGTTAAAAAGAGAGAATGAGAAGGAAAGCAGTGAATTTTTCAAAAATATAATGAATAAAATAATACACAAGAAAAAATTGAAACAATTGATATTTTATCTTACAGTTTGCTTTATTTTTCTACCCAAACATCATGCATATCTTTGCCAGTCATCCCACCGGAGCTGCCGCCATTGTTACCCACATCCAAATGGTTGCGATGTATTTCCTCATAGGCGTTGAAAAGAAAGTGTTGATTATTCGCAGTCACCATAGTAAGCAATTCAAACCAAATAGCTTCATTGAGCTCATTAGGACCTCCATACATCTCATTGCGGGGTGTCATAAAGACAATATTGCGCAAATCTTCAATAATGGACTTTAGAGGAGGATGAAAAGATGTGGCCTCAGCAACTGCTTGTGATAAAAGACAAATCATGGCAAATTACATCAAGACGTTCAAAAAAATTTAGAATTAATTGAAAAGCCTACCTGCTACTTCCGGAAACAATATACTGTTAACTACACGTTCCGCTTCGGGAATCCGCGACCGGCGCGCTCGTTGCTGTTCAACTGTCTGACCTAAGTAGACACGCAGTTGTGAATCTTTGAAGAAACACTTCAACATCTTGTCCATGCTTTCCTTCTCACCAGGTATGAAATCGTGACGCTTGGCACGATTTTTAACAAACAGTATATTCGGAAAATAGTCGCTAATGAAGGGTTTATTATCTTGGGCTGGTTTCATAAGTTCCGCAAACTGAATCAGTCGTATGAAATTTATATTGAAGTAATCATCTTGAACTACGATGACCAAATGGCAAACTGACAAAAACGTTGTGATGCTTCGTATGTCATCGATTTCGTTTGTAGTCATGTCTTTTTTGTAGGAATTACATAACACCGGTGGACTGTCCAGCAGTATCATCCGATCTTTAGTAATGAACATATGAGTGGATTCAGTCCGTGAGCGTGCCGTACATTTGTGCATCTTCATTTTGGTGGGAAACACGCCGTCTTCTACCACGAATACTTTATTGAAATAGTCGTAATCGGGATCTTCATTCGCCAGCAGGTTCATTATTGTCGATTTTCCAACGCCCTAGAAGAAAATCTTTAATACATACTTCACAGGAAAGTAACCTCCAGACCTGTGTTCCAATAACACCTACGACTAGGAAGTCTGAATTTGCTTTCAACAGCAATTTACGCACGCTGGAATTTATATATCCCATAGAGGAAATTAACGTCGCTGGGCGCGTCATGCGTGGTACGGGTTCAACGATTTGTGGTTGTTGTCCCGTTGCACCGCCATCTGTACCAGCAGCAATGGATTCCTTGGTTAAATTTGGACTTATGCCACCTACTGGCGGACTGTGTGCAACTTCCGTACGATTCACTATTATGGTTTTCTGTGGCACTTGCGCCGATTGATGAGATTGCAGTTCACTAATTGGTGAGATTGCACGACTGTCAACTGCTCTGGACGTTGTTTTCAAGAGTATCTTCGGCTGGATTTCGGCTTCCGGCTGTTTTGAAGTGCCACTAGATGACCCAGAGGCTGCAACAACATGTTCCCTTTTGGCGAGTATGACAGGCTTTTTTTCTTCCAGTTGCTACAAAAATAATTTATGAAAAATACATAAAAAATAAGACAATCATTTCGTGTATTTTTCGTAAATTTGTAATTACCTTGTTTTTGCGATATCGGCGTCGCTTCCCATCGGACATTTTCCCTCAATATCTTTAAAAGCTCGTCGCTCAATACAAAGAAATATTATTTTCTTTTAATGTACTTAAATATGGTCAAACAGAACGGAACAAAAATCTCTGCTGAGCGACGATTATAGCGGAGGTAGTTTAACAACACTCCACACGTTGCATAATTTGCTTTTTAAGTTGCTACTTTTAAAAAATCAGCTGATAAGCAACTGCAGCAGCGGTGCAACTGACAGAAATGATGGTTGATGGAAAGTGGATCAACCGCTTCTCCTCTTTTCCAGAGGAAGATCCATTGCAACTGCGCTGCCGGCTTCGACAACAAAAACACGGCATTTTCCAATCATGGAAAGGAATCACGCAAATCACGCAATTTCCCCTTTAACAACGGCGCCCAGGTATTGCGTGATTTCATATTTTCCTTTTGTGCTTTTTTGCTTGAGTTTTTTGCCTGTTTTTTTACATTTGTATTCTCTTCTTTCTATTCTCGTCAACGAGTGCTGTAATTATACTGTGGTATATTTCCTGGATAATAAACAGTATCTCCAATACTAATAAGTACCAGTCTAATTGCAAGTATAAAGGACTTGAAATCTACTGGAAAGAATCTCTACAATTGAATACTTAATTGTATTCAAGCAATCTAAAATCTCTACAATTAAATACTTGCTTGTAGAGTTTTCCCGTTCTTCTCATCACTCTTTCCAATAAATCAATGTTTCACGCAACAAATGAATACACTTCTAGCCAAGGCCATCTGGCAACACAATTTATTATACTGTAGAGTATTTTTTTACTAATACTCTCTGAATAAACACAACCAACTACAAGATCTTGTGAAATTTTTCATTTTATTCAGAGATATCGGTCTCTTTTTTAGGAAATCAAAACATTTAGAAAGGAATTATTGTTCTGATAATGGCACAAAGTAGATTGGAAAAAATTGGTACAATATTTACCAGGTAACTTCTGAAATTAAACTTACCCATGATTACTAATTGAAATCCAGAGTATCTGGTCTGTTACGTTCGGATGCAATGAAAGTTGAAGACAAACCTCTTTGGTACGATGTATACGAAAGATTTCCACCCAAATTAGAGCCGCACTTTGCTCGACCGGCGCCAGATTATATAAAAATCAAGGATATCTTTTATATCGATGATATAAGCAGAGCGTAAGTTAAAATCTGTAAAGTAGAAAAAATAATACTGTGGATATGGACTTTTAGGAAGTTTCATAAAACGTATAAGCAGCAACAAACTATAAACTTGCTGGATACGAAGACTAAGACGACCGCTCAGAATTTTGTTAAAATTTACAATGACTTACAAAGTCAAGGAGCTCTGGATGAAGAACAAATTTTCTCGACAGCGTTAAGCCTTTTGGAGCCACGAGACGTTGAACAGCCTACTCCAATGGTAGCGGATAATGCAACGGAAGCCAATGCTGTACCCCACGACCAGCAAGAAGCTTCAAACATTAATGTGAAAAATTTGTTCAAAGACTAGAACACATTAACACACCTTTTCTTATTAGTATATTGATAAGAAGTACTTATTGATTTACTATACTAATATTTCTTTATTCAATAAAATAGAAATATTTTCGATTATAGTAAAGATCATCTGATTAGCATCTCTTAAGCGTCTTCATCTTCAAACTGAAAAAATTTTATTGAAATTTTTACGTACACTCAGTTGATGCACTGGTCTTCTTTGTAATTTATGTTGTAATTCATTACATTTTAATTTTGAATACATAAATAAATAGCCTCGCCACAGAGATAATGGATGGCTCGCCAGTAGCATTTATATAATACTAATGAAGATATAAATTCCGAAATATTAGCTAAAAGTACGAGAATCAGTAGTAGTAGTAGTCATCGAATGCAAAATAGTATTAATAAATCATTGTGAATGGGTCGACAATGGCTGTAAATTCCAAAATAGTAGCTAAAAAAGTACTAATTCTATTCTGAATCAGCTGATATCCGCAGGCAATGAAATAATTCTAAAAAAATTTTGAGTAATTTTTGTAGTAAACAGCAAACGAATTTATTTACTAGGCTTGTGCTTTGTAGTTCACTAAAGTGATCGATCATTTTAGTTCAATCAGCTGCAATGAACTAGTTCGTTCAGTTAGTTCACTCGGTCAGTTAGTTCAATTGTTATATCGGCATATGCTCAGCACTTTAAACCAAGGTTGCATCCACAGCCTATTGCAATAGTACTGCAGACGGGCACAAAACGTACTCTGCGTTCGAAAAAAGTACTTCGATAGTGTTTTGTTACGAATACGAGAATGAAGCGGGTACGAAAAGTACAACGTACTCTGGGCCGTTTTTTTTTACATAGGTTTCTTATGGAAGAATAATGGATGAAAATTTGTTATTTTTCGGAAAATAAAGTTAAAATAATATCTTACAAAAAATCAAAAAGTTTTAAACTTATTAGTGTCTCCGTCATTATTTAAAACGCAATCCTTATTTAAAACTTATTTATACAAAAACTAATTTAAATTAAATTCCATTTGTGAAAATCTTAAGATATATTAAAATTAAAATATCTAAGCGTTTGAAAAACGTTAAAAAATGTGTCAAGTACATTTTTTGCTAGTCTTTTTCCTTTATTAAATAAAAACAGTTAATATATAGTCACAATATTTATGTATTGTATTTCTCAGTACAAAGTTAGCTATATTCATATTTAATACTTGTATACTAATGATTATAATTGTGGTAATACATAGATATATGAAATACCTACATATATCATGTATAGCGTTGGCTTATTAGGATTTCAAATAACATTATGAAAGGAAAGCAAATAAAAAAATTATATCTTTCTCGATAATTTCGGACGTCGTCATTCAATCTTTATTAAAACTATGTTGAGCAATTCTGAAAAATTCTCAAAACAGTTGATTATAAATTTAACAAGCAAACACGTCACAGAATTGTATTGAAAATCAATAAGAAAGGCACTAAATTAAATCTATCGAACTAAATAACTGAATCAAAGTGGTCGGCAAAACTATTGCTGCGACCAGTAAAAAATATGTCTAAAAAATTGGTCCTTAACCTACATAATTTCGTTTTAAAAAAATATTTCAATGTTTTCTTATGTCGGATCAGATCTCTAATTCAAATCAGCGAACACGAATAAATCGCATGTTATGCATGCTTGAAAACACATTTGCTAAAAAAATTTAAATTTCATTATAGGTTCTAAATTAAATGTGTCTCTTTCCATGTATTCATCAAAATGTTCAAGCGACAACACTGGCTACTAAGCTAAAGAAACGAATGAAAAGTTTTGCACTAAATTTTGGATTGTAGAAGGAAAAATTGAACTAACTGACCGAGTGAACGATGTTGAATCGAACATTTGAACTAAGTGTTGGATTGTAGAAGGAAAAATTGAACTAACTGACCGAGTGAACGACGGGAGCTGTGATTTGTGAACTGCGTCTCATAGTTCAGTGAAGTGAATAGTTCAATTGAACTACATAGGTCGTTCATGAACTACGCAACTCTATTATTTACATTATACTACACTACACTGCACTACAGTCATTCATGCCCATCATAATAATATCTGGTTTACCGGCGAGTGGAAAATCAAAACGCTCCAAAGAATTACAAGAATATTTTAAGAGAAAAGGAAGGAAGGTTCATCTGATTTCCGAAAATGAAGCAATTCCGAAAGCAGGTTTCGACAAGAATGCCCATTTTGCTGATTCCCAGAAAGAGAAGGTGGTGCGCAGCGACTTGAAATCGGAAGCATTGAGGTTGCTCAATAAGGAAGATTTGGTTATTTTGGATGCGGGCAACTATATAAAAGGCGAGTACTTTTAAAATATCAATGAGTACTGATGTTCAATATGAATTAATTATTTAGGATATCGCTATGAAATATTTTGTGCAACTAAAGCAGTGCGTACTACTGAATGTACGATTTTCTGTGCTATACAAGAAAAGCAGGCCTGGATCTTTAATCAAGAACGTTGTGCGGAAGAATCCGAAAAGTTGCAGGTTAGTGGAGATCAGGCGCCTATTAATAATTCGAATGTTCCTTACACACGAGAAATCTTTGATGCATTGTGCATGCGCTTCGAAGAGCCGCAAAGCAATTGCCGTTGGGACAGTCCGCTATTTGTATGCTTTCCTGAGGACCAACTCGACTGTGAAGCAATTTACAGTGCCCTGTATGAGTCGAAGCCATTACCACCGAACCAGAGCACACAAAATGTAAGATTTTCGAATTGCTGTACCAAGATATTATAAGTAACTTAAATAAATATTTGATTGTAGCCGCCACTCAGCTCTACGAACTACCTTTTCGAATTGGATCGGCTGACTCAGGACATAATCGCCAATGTGTTGGCTGCGCGGAAGATTGGTTTATTTGGGCCTGTAGCTATCAGCAATTGCCAAACTAAAATCGACATACCTGGCAACATTAATGTCATTCAATTAAATCGATTGCGTCGCCAATTCTTAAATTATAGCAAATTGCACCATGCCACAACTAGCAGTTTGGATAAAGTTCCGCAGCTTTTTGTTCAATTTCTAAATTCAAATTGCATCACATGATTCTAACAATATTTTTATTAATGCTGAACTTAAATTAAATCAAATTTACTATTTTATTTACATGTTTTTATAACGGTTGTTTTTCAAAGCAAATGTGATTTTTCTTTCACAATTCTAGCAGTTAGCTTTTACTAGTTGGTTATAAACTCAATTCGATTGTATATTGGCTTGCAAAGTACAGAAGCAAAGTATGCATTTAACGTCTGTTTTTAACTTTTAAGTTTTCTTTAAAATTATTGAAATGTCCTTTATATTATAGGCGTGTTGCAATAATCATTGAATAGGTTTTTTTTCAATATAATCTAATCAAAAAATCGTCAAAATATTTAACACTATTTTAATTAACAAAATAAAAAATAATCTCTGTGCATTTGTGTAAAAAAACCAAAAAAAAAAATTAAAAAAATATAAAACTAAAATATAAT